>OU744247.1:2794500-4190500 GCA_916610215.1 Omphaloscelis lunosa
TTCAATACCCTTTTGTAGTCGGGCAGAGGACGGCGCGGGCAATGTATATGAAAACCCGTTGGATCGTTAAAGAGCATAGGCTCCAGATTGTGTTTGTACATTTTAAATGTAATAATCCGAAGCGCCAATCAGTTCGGATGATTGCCCTTTTTTAATTTTCATGAAAACATCGTTTGTCCTGGTTCTGGTGCCCTTTAAAAGCATCATTCTGGGTCCAAATAAAGCAGTCATGATCCGAGGCTCAGTGACGCGCATTTTATAGGCGTACTGTATACAAGGAGGGTTCCAAACTCAATTTTGCAAAGGTCAAACAAAACACGACAAGAATTCAGTACTATTCTTCTGCGATTCCTTTGTTCGAAGTTCGAAATGGAACTTTTAAGCGGATTGCCGCATTTCCCCCGAGAGGGAAATGCGGCAATCCTCGTACGTATACAGATGCACCACACATGTTGTAGACTTGTAGAGAGCATGGAACAGTTTCCGGAAAATGCAAGCTAAGAAGTGAATACGAAATTTATTCAAAATTTTGCAAGATTTTAAGCTCGCAGTAAAATATGGTGGAAAGCTGCGGTTAAGCCGGCTCGGATTTGGTGCGGGGTTTGCATAAATGCCTTTTATTATCATTTTAATGTTTTTCTGGTTTCTTTGCTGGAGTTGTTTTTCCCACATTTTCGATTTCAATCTACGAGTATTGTCGTGTTGTGCAATTTCTATGGCTTATAAGTTTTATTCAAAACACGCTTTTTTTACAAATTTGAAACTGGTTCTAAATTCGGTTAAGTGATAAAATGCAACCAGAATCATTTTTCTGCTAGTCTGCATGATGCAAGGTTTCCTTTTGCAAACTTTACAGTACTAAGCGTTCGTCCGCCGTCAGCTGAATGTCTGATCTTTTTACGACTGCGTGTGCTAGTATACTTTACTTATATGGCTTGTGCGGAACTGAAAGACTAAATCGACGCTACAAAACTATTATTATATTAACAAAAGAAGAAAACGAATAATTCCAAAAATGGCAAGAAATAAATTAACCAAAAGAAAAGCACATAATTAAATAAATGTTCAACTGTTAAAGTCATTAAACTTTCTAGTTTCAAGAATTCTATTAGGAAAGTTCTATTCGAAAGGAAATTAACTTTGAGACTAGTCGCACCTTCCGTAGCACATTTAGGAAATTGGCTCTCAACGGGGTGCGGCATAAAATACTAGAATATCATAAATATTCCCAGCCATTTGGACTAGTATAAGCCAAGTATGCGAAATAAGAAATTTCGCTTTATATCTGCGAATTTAAATTAGCGTAAATGGTAGAACATCTGAAAATTCAGCAAAGCCAGGAATAACTAATATAAGCTCAATTATTCCTAATAATAATTCTTAAAGCAATAAACTTAACGTCGCGGTCGTTAGCTTAAAGCCTCTCCCACACAGGCGCGTTTTTATCGCGCTATAATAACGCAAGCATTTTTATCTTCCGATATTTCTAACGTCTGCGTGTAACCTACAGCCCCCCCCCGCCTGCACTACTCCGTTCGAGCGTTATTAACGCAAGTGTATGTAAGATCGCATGCGTCGTAATACAAAATGTTCTAAGAACACATCGGAATAATATACAGGACGGAGGAATGCAAGAGTCCTACGCCTACTGCGTCGTTATTATCGCAGCAGTGTGTAACTTCGTGGCCGTCCTAATAAAAAAAGGACTGAAAACCGATATCGCAATAATGCTTGCGTTATTACCGCGCGATAATAACGCGCCTATGGGGAAGAGGCTTAAAATATGTTACACGTGTAAGAAAATGGAAAATGAGGGTGAGCGAGTATCAAGTTATAGATGGAGGTGATAGGAACAAGAAGCTAGATACGGTGGGATAATAGTGACATTAACTCAGTAGTCAAGATTAACTACCATGACCTACATATAAGTACTTTTCTCTAGCTCTATTTAGCAAAAAAAGCAATTTAGAAAAACTGCATTATTCTCAGCTAAACTAGAAACTAATTGGACCATTTGAACTAATCTTTCTTGCAATAAATCTGTGAGACAGCACGTGTCGGACATGTGCCAACAATCCTAGCCCAGTCGGTACTCGTGACCTTGACATTTCCTCTTGACGTGTTAAGGAAAATGGGGCGAGTTCGAATAAAGACTTGCGGAACTGCTGTGTGACGCATTTTGGTACTTATTACACTTTATTTTAGGAGAACTTATCGCACGAATTTCAGTTTTTTTCTCTGCAGTTTTTCGAGTCGTTCAAAAGGTTTTTTTTTATTTTTTTTTTAAGTTACACCTTTAAGTTGTTGTAAAGTTTTCGTTATGGCCGCATCCAGGTCAGTTAGAAAATTCAATAAACCCTACATTGTGAATAATCAAACTACATACAAGCTTGCATATCTCAATTCAGTAGCGACGGGCCGTCAGGCCCACCTTTTGTTAAAAGTGTGTCAATTTTGATACAAGCACTGCCCTTTGTTCGGAGCTGTCGGCGGTGGTGACAATACCTTCGCCGACTCATTCCGACAAGCTTCCACGGAGACAGAGGCACTTTGAAAACTGTAGATTGATGTTTCGGAAAGCTATTTTTATCTCTGGTGTGGAGGGGATTGGAGAATGCACTAGAAAAGTTTTAGGGTCTTCATATTGAAGCGGTGAAAATTGTAAGAATAAAAAAGGATATATTCTGCAGGAAAATTGTTTGTTTGTCCACAAATATCCAATTCTCCCGCAGGCTTGTGGTGTAGGCATGTAAAAATGAACACGTCCTCTTGAAATATATAGCCAAAATTCAGTATTGCTTTGCTTTGCTCCTTTATTACACTCTACTCTCTAGGCTTTAGTATTGTTACGTACTTGGTATAAGTATGCTGCAACCTATGCGTGGCCAACCACTGGCGCAGTACCAGCCTCTGCTGCAGCACCTGCGCAGCACGACGCAGCCTTTTCTCCTCCGCCGCCGGCAGCTCGGGCAGGCGGTCGAGCTGGTCGGGAGACCCGCATCCGGACAGCGTGGAGATCCCTGAAAGAGAGGATTGTTCTTCTTTCAAATTATTATTGGCGAGTTGAATTGAGAATAAAACGCAATCATTACAACAATACAATAACAATGTTATCACTTAATATTTTCAGTTTCATAAACATGAGGCGGTTAGAAAACAAAAATAAAATTCAAATCAGTCTAAATCTGCGCAGAGACGTTGAATAATTCAATTAGACATTTTCAGAAACAATAACTGTGTAAACGCCTATTGGCACCAACCGTGGGACTATTAACGAATTCGCTTTATCATGTAAAATCTCACCTTACACGGTACTAATTACACTAATAACACCCATTTGTCATTACGCGAAACAGCTCTGATTGCAAATGTTCTGATATCAACATTTAGAAAAACAGAATACGTAAGCTTAATGGCGCCCACCGTGGGACACCTAACAATACCCTCTTTCATAGTTATTTACATTAAATGGGCGATTATTACAGCTAATAACATTTTAATGCAAAATCCATGTTCAACAACCATTAATAATATTAAATTACAGGGAGAAAAGCTTTGTTGTCAGTATGTTGCCTGGAAACGACGCGACCTTGACCTTGGGACTAATGGTAGCCTGTGTTACCACAAGAAAGTTAGTGCTAGCTGTACTGTCTAAAAGTATGTTTCTGCTGTAATTTTGTGATATAATACACGCTAACAACATAGACTCTATGTGCTACAAATTACATAATCTTACGTAATGCAAATGTGCGTCTGATTGCCTGCGTTATGAATTGATTATTGCCAATTAGACAAAAATCGCTTGGCCGTTCATGGTATTATATATAACTTAATAGAAATCCGCAGTGCGATAGATAGAAAAATGTCACTTAAATATGAATTCATAATTTGTGGTCTAAGTAGTGAGTCCCTAGAGCGTCGTTGCGGGATAATATTTAAGACATATTATAACAAATGATTTGATTCAGAAATTTAGCAAATCAGTAGTTTTACGTAAAACGTATTAGTCTCTATTTTAGTTCATAAGAATGGAAACGATTTTATAATAGCATCCTGATAATTTTATAGCCACCATTTGACAAAGAATAAATTCAAAACTTCCCCAAAAGAATATAATTTATGCCAATCTCTCGTATATTTTCGACAACGTCTAGTAATATTTAGATTTAGACAGTTATAACGAAGAATATTGGGACAGTTTCGACCATGACCTTCAAAGCGTGAGTCACGCTACCATATATCCATGGAAAGAAGACAAACACTACATGGTAATCGTATATTGTATAACTTCTGAAAAACATTTATATATTTCAAGGATTAGGTCAATGAAAGCAAAGACTAGAATTTTGTGATATTCGGGACAATAAAATCATTCAGTACAGTAAAAGAGATAGGTACACAAACAACGAACATTTTAATATTTTAAAACCATATAGAACTTTCAAATTAAACGCTGAGTAATTAACCTTTATAATAAACAGCGTTAAAATCAAGTCAGCTGATGCTAAACGCCTCGTACACACGAAACTTTGTCAACAATGAACCCCAAGTCCCCAACTCTTCCCCAGCCATAAATTCAATTTTCCGACAAAGAACGGAACACCCAGAAAACGCCATTCAAAACTTGATAAAAGGGCGGGAAAACTTTAAACTGCCAGCTTACATGAGGCACGCGACGTTTTAATCTAAGTTGTAAAGCAGAGACTACCCTAGATAGTATCTGGAGATTAAACACGAAAAGCAGGTAACACGCTAAACTGACGTTGTTTTGCGATAAGAAAAATCGTTGCTAGTAGATAAGTACTTCACTTCTTACAAATTACTTATAAATAATAAGAAGTACAGTAGTACCGTGCTAGGTAAGCTTGTCCTCGGCCATTTGAAATTGAGATTGTGCATTTAAGCCACTCCCAGTCGGAATAAAAATCTAGCTTTTGTGAACTTGTGGTCACTGGTATTAAGGCAACCGCCAGATACTGAAGATCCAATTTCCATCGGTTGTCAGCAGATCCTCATTATCACAGGCAAATTAGATTTGTTATACGTTTCTCTAGCAGAAACGTCAATGGAGACGTGATGCAACATCATTGTTTGGTGAAATTTTTCGGCACTGTAAGCGTTGTTCTATATCCTTGTCACAAGCGCTTTTTTTACCACATTAAAAAGCCTCGCCAAAGAATAGGCTTGGGCTCTAGTAGAAAAAAAAAAAAAAATTGTCCAAACAATTTATCATAAGGTACAAGTCTTTGAAGTAAACAACTATTGGGAATTATCTTTTGAACAAAGACTCCGAATATTTGCCCAAAATAATCAAAAAGTTTGTGTACTTTGTCAAGAACAAACAACTTAGAAATTGGTTGTTTCTTGAATACGTTGCTTGTTACTAAGTGGCGTGAATCAACACAGAAATCAATTAAGGTGTTCGTCAAGTTTTCTTACTGATCTCGTCGATATAGGTAAAATGATTTATAACTTTGCCTTAACTAAGCCAATAAGGAGGATCCATTTTCGACGAAGATTGAGTAGAAAACACAAAACAGCGCTAACATAAATGAAGCTAAAGCTAGTTTATTTTCCTCAACAATTCATTAACAAGGAATTACCTAAAACAAACAAATACATTCAAATCGTTCCTACCAACAATGAATTATTCAAAGTCTAAATAAGAAGTAAGATGAGTCCTAACTTTCAAATATTCAGCACCTGGGTGGGAAACAAACAACATCGAAGCTTTCTTGCGATTTCTTCGCTTGAAACCAATTCCAAAATTATCGTAAGTGCTTTTGGTAACTTGTACTTGGATATCGCATAGAAAGATCTTATATTACACGTGAATTTGACTGTACGAGCAGTACAGTCAAATGTACCAGGCTTTGTGGTAGGCTCTTCAATTCAATCACACCTTGCCCCCGTTTTTTCTTATGCCGTACAAAGGTGTCGCAACTCGAATAGGATCATTTGGCAAGGTTTTTTAAACAATTGTAAGGGTACTTAGGTCTGTTTCTATCAGCATTGTGGTTTGTAACGTTACATTTTCCCAGGAGGGAAAAATGTAAGGGAAAATATAATATAATTGAATATTATAATATAATTCAAAATACAAGGGAGTACAAAAACACAGTTTAACACTACTGATCGGCACTGCACGCTTAGGAGGTTAGGCCTCAGAGGAGGCCTGCAGCGGGAGGTAGTCTTCGGGAGATGGAGGCTCCGGCAGGGAGTGATTGACGGCTGGTGGTGGCCTCGGCGGGTCGATGACTCCGAGGGAAGGAAGAGTTGGCTCCGGCAGGGAGTGGGTGAGCCCCGGAATGGCCAGGGTAGGCCAAGATGGACTGTAAGAGAGACAGACCCTTTTATTATTATAAAGTCGGAGATAGAATCGGAGATAGATAGAATCCGAGATAGAATCGCCCGTTGCTTCTGACGGCCTCTGCTTTTATACCCTTCAGCTCGTTTCCAAAATCAATATTCTTTTCCATTTTCAAACAGTGGTTTCTTCAAATATAATCGGACCTCCTTGGAGTGCGTAAATTTCATAAATGAAATTTAGAACAATAGTTAATTTGTAGTTATTTTGTACAATCGTAATATAAAAATAAATTATAATTAATACAATGTTTTAGCGATAACATTAAAAATAATTGAAACTATATAAACCAAAAAGTAACATCATAGACTAAGCCAAACAGAAAAATAAAAAGAAACTGACAGTTTAAGATTTGACATAGGTAAGTGTCACAACAAGAAAATCTACAGAAAATATCAATCAATGAAATACAGAGCCTCAGGAATATTTAACACCGGCAATGGTCATGCATTTATCTAGAGAGAACGTATGATAAAAGACCAACATTTTAACAACCAAACCGTAAGTAAAAACATGCAACATTACAGGTTATAAGCTGAGTTTTTAAAGTACGACCTTGTGGTATCCATAAAATTGATGACTGCCTTCAACTTAAAATTATCATTGAATTTAATGTCATATTATGCAGTGAGAAAACTGTTGGTAAGCTTTGATAATATTACCTACATCAGAATTCATATTCATAATATAGGGCTTTTTGCATGCAAATAAGAAGCCATAAAAAAAACAGTAGCTATTCCAAAAATACCTTTTAAAACTATTTGGATGTTCAAAAATTATGCAAATAGCCTTCAACTTAACCTAAATCCCCGATCAAAAAACTGAGTCATGAATTTAACTTACAATAAAATCGACGTCTTCTAAATATACGATGACAAAGTTTTTTACGACTACCGCACTTTTATTACCACTTTCTGAACGCGAGGCGAAGGTCGCAAGAATTACATTTGTGCAAAGAAAACAACTGATACGAATTTGTTTCGAAGAAGGAAATTCAGATTTTAGCCGCACACGTTTATGTTGGCAAAAACGTTGTTGTTATCCCAACTCAATTCGTCCTCCAGATGTCAGAATTCATCTACATAAGAATATTAAGAACCTGTGCCAACATCCAACATCGAAGTTCCAATGTACATTATTGCTATTAAGTTAATATCTCTGTCGTATAGATCTGGCAAACTAGTAAGTAATAACAGCTTCACGAGATTTATGAACCATTTATCCCTGTTATTATTAGCAATAATTTCGCCTGTTATGTAATGTTATTCTTTTTCACATAAGGTATATTGTTTCAAAGGATTCCAGAAAATACTTTCGTAAGATCGAAAACTTTGGAAAGACAACATTCATTACTCATGAATGAACTAAAAAAGCTAGCAAAAAAAGACAAAATGGCGAAGACCCAAACCAGACAATTTCGCACCAATTTTATTTCCAGCAAATATCAAACGCAGCAAATCTACCAATCTCGTTGAACAAATATTGGTTCTCGTCCGCAGCCCTTTAAATTGTTTCAGGGTCTGCCATCGGGCTGATCGCATCCTATTCACTAAAGGGCATACCCTACGGTATAGCCCTTTATAGCCTTCGATATCATGGAGTTAAAAGCTTTGACCTTGACTTTTGGGCCATCAATTGTTTTCGCTGACTCAGGTGTCGATTAGTTAATGTGGTCGAGGTAATGGTGTATCGACTAAAATTGCTGAAATATAAAAGCTATTTCTTTTAAAAGGCAGTGGCGATATATGTATAGGCGCTGGGTAAATACTGTTACTAAACGATTCGCGCAACGCTTTGATGAATCGATGAAAGCTTATACATCCATCGGTGTAATAGATGAGTAGTACAGTAACGTGAAAATGTCCTGTAGATAATACAAACTTCAACTATATAATAGTCTCAAGTCTCATTTATGTTAATAAAGATTTTATATGGTAGCATTACTTCAGTTTCAGCACATTATTCAAAAAAGATAGATTATCTTGCAACGAAAGCCCTAATTATGTTAAATAAATAGGGCATGATAATTCACGCAAAACGCTCTTTTGTGATAATCTCTTTACAAAAATTGCTTCGTGGACCGCGTGACCCATGTCACACTTTGTGAAACAAAAAAGATTCACAAAGGCGTTAAAATTTAGGCTGTCTGTATCATCATTGAATTGACTTTTTGACTTTGTTGAAATATGAAATCTTAAAAAATTATCAGAGTTCAATCATCTCTAAATTTGATACAGGACTCTAAAAACGATTTTTTCGTACAGCTTTGGGACAGAAAACTAAATATCTAAACCAATACTCATCACCATATCTACCTCAAAGGCATATAATGCCAAAAAATGCAAATAATGCATATAATGCCACATAATCAAAGACAATTTAACTGTCCATTTCCATTGTCTTAATCAGCTAACATATTGATTGAAGGCCCTCATCGTCTGTAACGACGACAACATCATCTAAGTATGCTATTCGACATTACATAATGATACATCACTTGTTGCGCAGCTAGGCTGCGGGGAAGTAGGGCGCGGAACTGGGCCGGTGACCCCCGACCCGGCCATCCCGGGCTACAGGTGGACCTGTAAATACAGATGCATCCTATAAGGGCATTGCACCCCTATCTGGTGAAAAGCTTGGGTGTGGTCAATGTGTGTTGACGATATTTTGATAGATTGCAGAATATTTTCAAGGAATAAACAAACTTATTCGAGTATCTGTGTTAAATACTTATTTCTTATATTTATTTATAGAGTAGAAAGGTACTGAAGACCTTTAAATAAAATATTTTGGAACTTAATAAATACTAGATTCATCTTCGTCAAATAACTTAAATATAAACTTATCTTGAAAGTTACATCTTATTAACCAAGTCTTTTGTTCTAACCAGCTGCGGCTGAATATCAATTTTGAAAAATACAAATACACCTAATTATGCTTTGATAAGTCTAATGTGATTTGACTTATGAATCAGAATATTATCGTCCGACTCCCAAAACAACACAAAGACGCGCTTTAGCCATTACCATAATGCACTAACATTTTACTCGAGGGATACGAGACAAGATTATCTAATTGAAGCAGATTCAGCCGCAGGCAGGGCGGAGTACAAATCGATTAGTAACCGAGTTTGTTCAGGACCTATGATGAAAGGTCAATTTGCGCCAGGTCAGTGTTGAACGTGGCGTTCCGTTCGATGCATTTTTGAAATAAAGTATCGTGAAAGTGGATTTTTCATTTTATTTGAACATTTTGTTATATATTACTGAACGACAGGACGCATTTGGCGTGATTCCAACGCGCTATTGCAGATGGACGTTTAAGTAAACTTGTATACTCACAACTCCAAGTTGGCCAGAGACTTTAATTAGTGTTTGTCGCTGAATAATTACATCGTTTTGTAGTGAATCAACTTGAATACTAAATTAATGTCACTGTTCTTGTATATCTGTGACAGGCTTCGGTAGATTACCGAATTTCAACGGAATGACCCCAGATGTCGTTTATATCAAGTTTAAACCAGACTTAATTAAAATTACGAAATAGTATAAAGTAAGGATTAACTTCGTTGTTCAAAACAATAGATAAATGAATTTAAGGTGGATTATAAAAGAATATTTAGTAAAAAGTCTTTAACCATCGAGAAATAATTACATTGTGGGCTGTTCAAAGTAAAATGCGTACGTTTCATTTAAAAAATGTTCTTTCATATTCTCTTAGATACCATTTTCATAAAAGCTTATGAAACTTCAGTAAAAACTTGAAATGCTAGACTAAGAATTTCACAAAGAGATTTTTACCTACGCCACATCTAAAGCCGGAAATATAATGGTTTATGAAAGTTTATATTAAAAAAAAAAGAGGTGGCCAAAATTGAATCAAACCTTGCTACCGGCCTCCATACATAATGCATCAAATACACTACATTTTTGATCGGGACAGAACAACAGCGGAATACTTAACAGATTGCGAGAAGAAAATATTGCTCGTAAAACATGTTGCCATACTGCAGAGCTAAGTGTATTTCTTAGCTCTGCTGACTTGTAATTTGACGTATTCCTTCCACGACGTGATAGTGTGACCTATTTGCAACAATTAAACACCACATAAAGCCTAGGCGAAAATTCACAGATTCGAGAAAACGCATTTTTTTTTTAAATAATTTCCCAAAATTCATCGCTGAATATCACTTTTCTCTAAATTCTCAAATTGAATGGCCTTCGTTGCTATCCCATTGGGTACAATAAATAAAAAAATATTTTAGCAAACCTTTTGATGTAACCAAATTTTCTAAAACATCCAACAGCTAAAATTAAAGAAAGAAGTTTAACAACCATTTTTTTAAATCATCTACGTACATGAACTTTGATACCAGTTATCTCGAAATTTTACTATGGCATTAAGCGTACATATGAAGACATCTTCATTTAATCAGCTACCTAAAGAGGTACAAAAGTTAACAAAATATTCAGAGGTACCGATGAAACAGTCGATAGTACTGGCAAAGGTCGAATTAGCAAATTGTTGAAATATTTAAAAAAAAAAGTTAGATAATCGAATTAAGTAACTGGTTTATGCCATCCCACTACTGCCTGACCTCCCAGCAATCTAACATATGGCAGGCACTCAGGTTGTCATGACCAGGTTACAAGTCGCAGAGCGACTTTTGACAGAGAAGTCAAGTTAAACAACACGAAAATTCTATTGAAAACACTAAAAGTGCTGAATGCTACAGACTACATGTCTTTTAGTAAATTATAACTAATGACAACACTGCGTCGAATTGCAACATTTAAATGGATTTATGAATTGCATTCGTTTATCCAGCGAGATGGCTTTTATCTAGGTTCATAAAACAATTTATGTATCGGATATGCATAAATTTTATTTATATGCACGTCGCTGCTGGTATTTAAAACAAAGTCGGAAAAGTGGGTCACTACAGCGCAAGCTTTCCACGACCACACTGCTTTTTATGCACCACACTATTGTTTTTCTTTTGTGTTACGTTATGGCTGTTTTTTCTTGTGGAAGAAATGGAAGAACAATATTGAATCTGTCCTCTGAACCTGATTGATCATCTTGCTGCAGTATTTTCTTGTTTCTCGGAAATAAATGTTTGGCTTGCTAACGTTAACGTAGTAAGGAAGATATAAATGTCTCATGCTGGGCCTCTACTTTGCCTATCATCTTTAATTATAGACATGTTTGCTATGATTTCGTGCGTGTCAATTTTGCAACTGCATCGTTATTGTCAATGCCACTAAATATCTCCCGATAAAGGTTATAGTCAGTTAGGCCATTAAGGTCAGTTAGGTTATGGGCAGTTGGTACTGGCACACGGTGGGCTGAAAATCGGCTTTCATAGACTTAGGGATTTCAATTTTCAAGTGCTTGTTTTTATGCGTGATATCGCTTCTATTAGTCATTACTATGTACAAAAATGACACCCGAGTTAATTCTGCCCAAAAACGAAGGAAATATAATTTTTTTACGAAACATTTGTATGAAGCTAGTATGAAAAATCGAATTATCTCCTAAACGGCATGTTTAACCGTAATATCATTGGAGGTGATCATAGTGCTAATTATTTATGTTTTTTTGGTTGCCGATTTGACGAAAAATGTAATGCCGTTTTTTTTTGTAAAAATCGTCAATTTTTTTTTTATTTTTTTTTACATGTAAATCGATCCCTTTTAGTGTCCAAGTTAAAAAGTTCGATATGTTATTAACCCAAATATTAAGAACACACAAAACAAGAAAAATTTAATAAAAAAATTGCTGTTTTTTGACACATTTTTATTAATAAAATAATTTTTTTTAAAATTATATATGTACATATTTGTAAATTTGTATTTGAGTGTGTTTGGGTTTTTTTTTGTAATATTTAATGATATTTTGTCTTTTTTCTTATTTATTTTACTTTATTTTACAAATGCTTAGTATTAATTCCTTAAATTAAATTATTTTGTATATAATATAACTTTATATGTTACTTAAATAAGAGTTTGATAATCTTTTTTTATTTAAATTAATAAAAATGTGCCAAAAATCAGGATTTTTTTTATTTAATTTTTCTTGTTTTGTATATATATACGACGGAGAAAAACGTATCCAACGTTTTTCTCCGTCAAATAGAACAAATCCCAACAAGTTCGGATTTTTTCGGACGTCGGAACTATACGTACGTATACGTACGACAAAGTGTCAAGCCAATCCGCTTTTTAGTGTGTTGGTTTGTAATTCATCAGTTCCACTTTACCAAATGGTGCTTTTCGAGAGCAGATGCATGATTTACTATATAAAATACCCAAATCGCTATAGGTGTGGCTATAATATTTGAAGAGTTCCCTCGATTTCTCCAAGATTCCATCATCGGATCATGACCAAATGACAATGGAACCAACTTGGAAGTATACTCTTACTTTTTAGTGAGTCCCACTGTTAGTTCAAACAAAAAAATATTTTTTCAAATCGGTTCAGCCGTCTTCAAGTAATGGGGAACATACATATAAAAAAAAAATATATAAATTCCGATAAACTGAGAACCTCTTTCTTATTTTGAACATAACATAACATAGCATCACGCCTGTAATCCCCGAAGGGTTAGGCAGAGGTGTACCTATAGTACACACACATTTCGCCAGTTATGTTTAAGTCCCATGTAATAGGGGCGAGCCTATCGCCATCAACTGGACACAGGTTTGAAGTCGGTTAAAAATTGAAAAGCTGTGGAGTGCTATTTAATGCCCCAGTACACGTTGGGCGAGCAAAATGTATAAAAATATCAAACGGCAAATCACGCAAAAAGGCCCAGTACTTATACGTTGGCCAACGTGTAGGTAGGTACCGGGAGCTTAATATTTTTTTAAGAACAAATCAAATGAATCTCCAGCACACGTAAGCAGCTGTTAAAATATGTTAAGACCCTATTGTTCGCCCACCGCATACCGTCCACTCGAGCTTCCTACTAAATTCTAATCAACTTGTCGGTTCGTAAAATTCATTTCTACTAGAAAGTTTGCAATCTAATTAAAAACACGACACAGGCTAACGAACCACGTTATTTTTAATTGCGGTCGAGCCCTATTTACTTCAAAGTTGCTTTTTTTTTCAGGAACAGCGGGTTAATTGTGTAACACGCATAAAAATAAAATGACAGTTGATTGCAATGGGTTTCATTTTGACAATTCATCCATATCCATTGCGTTATTTACGTTGTTGAGCAGACGAGTTTTTGAAACCAATGACGCAATGGATTGGCAATATCCTTCAAAACTCTCGGATTGTGATTCTTCTTCTTTTCGTGTGGTTAGTGACTAACCTGGTGTCAGAGTTTTAAAGCCGCCCATGGGCCTTTGACTTGGCTTCACATGCCGTCGAGAAATATCTCTCAGGCATGCCGGTTTCCTCACGATGTTTTCTCGGATTGTGATTGAAAGTGTGTTACGCAATTAAGGAGCTGGACTAGGTTTTATGGAAAAAACGTAGCTAAATAGAAAAAAAGAAAGAATAAGGTTTATTTGGACAAAGCTCGTGACACAAAAAACGCAAAAAAAATAAGTGAAAATAATCTCTTAGCTCTCTCTGCAGTGGAAAACGGACCTGATATTCCTGAATACAATTGACAATTGAGTGCCATCTACTTGATTTTTGCCGTGAAATTAATAATGGATAATATTGACATGGAATTTTTAATAACATTGGTCGAAAATAGACCTGTACTGTGGGACAAAACCCAAGAAGAGTGTTATAAAAATAAACGATCGGCATTAGCCTCCCAGTATAAATAAGTAACAGTATTATATCTCGGCAGTGTCCTTGAAATAATTACCTACGGCCGCTCGGTAGACAGACCCTCCGCGTCCGTGTGTTACTGCCGCGCTACATTGAGATTTCGAGGGGCGACGTTTCGGCCATTTTCTATGAAAATATAGTACTGTTACTTTATTAAATTGTGCCTCTGCTTAGAGGGAAATTTAATACAAATTTCTCTCATTAAATGATAATTTTGAAACATTATTTGACAAAAACAAAAAAATATTTTGGTAAGTTATAGGTATTTTATTTTTGTTATTTCTATGCATATTGATTCTGCCAAAGTACACGCTCTGCTCTGCCGGTAACATGAAATACTCCGCATATTTGTTACGAATCATATTTGCTGTCACATTACCGCGTGACGAATGTGAACGATTTAAATAAGTAATCAGCACTCGTTCACTAGCATTATCACTAGCATTGTTATCAATTCCCTCTACTTTATGGATTATGATTTGTAGTAAACATGTTTTTACCATGTTAACAATAGTATCTGTTGAAACATTCAATGGTTTATCTACCGAACAGCCGTAGGTAATTATTTCAAGGTCACCAAGGTACCGAGACGAGACGTAATACCACATATATAACCTTCGGTTACTTATATTCATGTGGTAATACTGTTACTTTATTATACTGTGCTATTGTTAACCATTCATCTTCCGTTGGTATGGAACAATGCAAGAAATAACTGGATGAAATATCATAAAAAACTTAAAGAATATAAATCTGGGTCTGGTGTAAAATATCATTGAAAATTTAAGTTTTATGATTAGATGTTCTTTTTAACGAAAATTGTAACTCGCCGAACAACGTAGACAAACATTACATCTAGAGGGAACACCGCACAACCTCACAACGAACAAACTGAATCACAAACCATAATGAACCTTACGCACCACTTAATAATTCCTTTAGTATAACAAGTACAATTTTAACAGATAAAATTTAAAAACCCCAACACAAACATTTCCTCATTTCTCTTTCCTACTCCAACACCAGACCCTGTTTACCATCTTTCTATGACCTCTTCATTGAGACCATTCCAATGAGCCCAAACATGACACCTGTGCTGTAAGTTGGTAAGGGAGCTCGGTATCCTGCAAATTCCAGATGATGCTGCAGCATCAGTTCAAGGGTACTTATTCTTCTAATATCATTGATGTAACGGAATACCAAATATCAAATCGATCAGACCTGTGGGAGATACTAACATCCATTCATCAACTAGAAAAGAGCTGATATTCTTCAAACGGCTGAACCGATTTTGATAAAACATGTCTAAGAATCATCGCTAGAAAACCTGCTTTCAAATAAAAAATACCGCATTCAAATCAGTTCACCCGTTTAAGAGCTACGGTGCCACAGAAAGACACACACATAGCGGTCATACTTATAACACCCCTCTTTTTGCGTCGGAGGTGGCAGATGGCAGCGAAGTTGATCGACAAATTAGTATTATAATTGAATCTATTGAAAATGAAGACTATGTGTTTTTCAAAGGAATGGCTCCTATTATAGAAAATAATAATGTCGACGATTATGACGAATTTCAGTACGAAGTTATGAGAAATGTATCTCACCAGTTGCCATTGCCCATGCAACACCAATACATTAGCGGTAGATAAACAATATCACGCGTTGTTTCCCCGAAGGGTTGGGCAGACGTGTACCTAGGGTTGCCAACCGTACTCCTAAATAGAATATTGTTGTACTCTTTTTCTTGATCTTGTAGGTACTTTATAATCTATAACAAAGTCAAATCGTTTATTTCAAATAGGAATTGTTTCTAGTCGCCCCTTCCAAAAGGTAGTTTACGTATGGAGAAGAATGGGCAAGAAACTCCACAGTTACTCTTTTAAAATCATTTCATTTGGAAATAGAGGTCAGACGTTGTAGAATTTATTTAAAAAAGAAAAAGTTATGTACTCTCAGTTCCCGCCACTTCAGCAATTACCGAGGGAGTATTTTCGGTCATGAATATGAAGTGCCGAGAAGAGAGAAACAGGGCTTCATTAAAATTAATTAAAGATTAGCTCCGAATCTATATTAACTTAGCCCTGTCACCTACCGACTTGATGCTGAAGTACTAATCCTAAGCTATCACGGTCATTCAGGTAACAGTCTCTACATTGCATTCCTAAGATGATACTTTAAAAAACTTTTTAGACTCAATAACTGCGCCAGCTACACCTGCTACGCCGGCTATACCTGCTACGCCGGCTATACCTGCTACGCCGGCTACACCTGCTACGCCGGCTACACCTGCTACGCCGGCTAAACCTGCTACGCCTGCTATGCTCGCTATTCCAGCTGCGTAGTAGCATAGCCACATATAAAAGCCACACGTATGCATACACTCACACACTCCCCGTTTCTTTGTTAATTTTAATTCTAGTTTTGCACCTAAACAGTCTCTAATTCTTGTACTTAGTATAACACAATCTAAGATTTGTCCGCCCGCAAACGGGAGACCCTCGCAGTGCTCTGAAACGAGGGAGTTAGTACGTTACGGTTGCTAGCATTGTACGGGTTCTACCAGGAGCGGGTCGCGTACGGACCAATCCGCGTCGCTGTAAAAGAAAGTTCTAGCGCCTCACGTGTGTCTCTATTCCGGGAGCCGTAAATAGTTTATTTTATTTTTTTAAATATACAATTTGTTCAATCAGAATTTTTAAACTTTTTATCCCGGTGTGGTAGTACGTTTCCATGGGATAATTTCCGACTTCCACGCGACCGAAGCCGCGGGAAAAAGCTAGTATTACATAAGAATAAAGACCTTTTCGTTTTTGTAGGCTCGTTGGTTACAGACAAAATTTAAAGAGAAATTACTTTTTCCCCGCTCTGGTTCGCTACAATGACGTACTTTTTGATCAAGAGGTGTGAAAAAATATTATTCGTGCAATCTTTAACATCACATCATTTTTAATAGTTATTTCTATTTACTTAGTTATTTTAATTTTATAATATGGTGCTTGTGGCATTTATTACGTTTATGGAGGATATTACACTGTCATATCTATGATCATAAATCTATGACTCATCGATATAATGAAATTATAAAATAAACATATTATGGGTAATTTGTGAGCTTCGTAGATGGGTATATGTTAAATATGATCCTAGATATATGATAGTGTAAGGTATGTCTATTCTAAAACGAGTCGATGCTAAAAGTAGAATTTAATGCTTAATTTTTTTTTATTAATTTTTCCATAATAGGCATCATCTCTATTATGGAAAAATGATGACAAACAATTTTTTTGTCCTTCAGTTAGATTATTTAAAAATATTGAACACGTATTTTTTCTTTTTTTATACCCAGGCATCATCACTATTAGTTGCAGTCGCTGGCTTTATACTTGAGCATAATATTTTGTTAAAGTTCGCGCAATACAAACAATGTGCCTACAAAAATGAGATTAATCCCAGCGCTGTTTTATTCCCTTTTGCATAACACGAAACTGTCCGGCAGAAGTTGTTTGAACATTTTTAAATGTTTAAATGATTTCGCCTCTAGACTGTTGTATTTTAGGAACAATTTCATCTAGCTAAATGATCCTGAATAAGTTTTAGAATGTTTATTAGGCAAACGATCTTGAGGAAAACGGCACGTTTGTCAGCTATATTATTAATAAAGTATTGGACACGTATTTTTTCTTTATTTTCATTATCAAAAGATTATGGCGATACATTGAGTTAAAATGTACCATGACGTCACGAGTATGTAGATTTTATACTTGTGACGTAGCGACTCCCACTCCCCAACTTTCATGCGTTTTATCCAAGTCATTTTTCAAACAGAGCACCTGCCATCCAATCTCTTCACCACCCTTGGTTGACTGATAGAGAATGCCTGAGGCATTAAGTCCGCCTTTGTACCTTTTTGAGTGTGAAAAGTTTAAATAAATAAATATTTTTTTTTTTATTAAAATTATAAAGCAAAAAATACGTGTCTAATATTTTTTTAGTATATCCCTGACGGACTAAATAGTTTTTTTTTTTTTGAACCAGGCATCATCCCTATTCATTCCTTTTTTCTAGTTGCGTAGACCTGCTGTGTTATAAGCCAGTTCTTAAAATACTCAAACTTTTTTTGTCCCAGATATCTATGAAATTAGCCGATCACAATTTCCAGGACAGTGCGAAGGTAACCCAAAAATAATCTCAACGTTATTAAGTCTGCGACAGTTTAGACGGCGGCCCTCACGAGACCTCTTCGAACTAACTCAATACAGTATTTCAACTTAATATCCAATTTCAGATATCATAAATGTTTGTAAGCACCAATTAAGGAGTGCACAGACGGTCTAAGCATCCAATTACGCGTGCACGAGCAAACATACGATTTAAGGTGTCTTAAGAACTCAATATCCGATTAAATGATTCTCTTGCTTAAATAATTTCAGTAATTTCTTCAATCGGTTTCCCGGTATTTTTTTTTTTTAACGATCGGATTCATCATTGCAGAAACAATATTGAAACTAAGTTTAGCATTAGTTTTATTGTCGAAATTGCTAAAATTTAATGCAGTGCTCTCATTTTAGCTCATTAACGTCCAGTTAAAGATCGCTAAAATGAATATCCGTAACGAAAACTATCAATGATCTCGTCATTTATGATACGGTCACCCGTATCGCGCGAAAGAGGTTGCTGCTAGCTGTCCACTTGAATTAAGCTCTTCATCAACTTTACGACACCCTTGGGGAAAAATGGAGTGGAAAACATTTTCGCCTGTAGTCATAATTTACTAGATGGACATTTTTTAATGTCGTACTTTAATACTTTCCTTAAATTAACGATGATCACTTGTTTACGGCCGACTCCGAACATCTGATAACCAAGAGATCGCCTATGCATTGCCAATCGAAGAGCAAAGTTCAAAAGGTTAGTGCTTAGTGCACTACGTCAACATTAACTATTTAAGAACCTATAAAATAACAAGGAGCCGATAACATCTACCTTTTTCATTTCATTCTCAAATCCACGCAAAGGTAAATGTGTATACGTGCTCTGAAATCCAAATCCTGCACAGTAGATAACGCAATGCACGATACAATCCAGCGCTGAAACGCTGAAAGGATTATCCAGACAATGGTACTGCGAAACCTTGTTACTCGTAACTTGGCAGGCAAATGTCGACTTTAATCCAACAGATTAAGGTACCATATATCATAACAAATTCGTTTGTTTGTTACAAGCTATTAATGTTACTGTTGGGGACCCGGTAAATAAATTAGTATTGTTGTCATGAATACTGTCGCCAAAATGAATTTGATTACAATTTATTCTTTAATGATCATGATAATTTACTTTGCTGAGTAATTTAATGCATTTTTTATCGGGCCGCTTAGTCACATTCTGGAGAAAATGCTTTTTAATTAAAGACAGAAACAAGTCTTAAAATAATCCTACATTCGGGTTGATTCAACGCGTTGCCGTGTACTAAAGCGAAAGTTTAAGCATGCAAAAGAGCATCAACACGCTTGTGACCTACCTGAGAACTGGGAAACTCCAGACAGCATAGACAGCCCCGAGTGCCGGCTGTGGGAAGGATGGATCATCCCTATGGAATATATCTCTGAATCCTCGAATTGCCACATGGTGTACTTTAGAATTCAATTGACATTAATTATCTAAACCGAATTAACCGCCTTCACCACAGACAATCCTCGAACAAAGGAAAATCACTCGGACTCGAAATTAAAACGAGGCTAAAGAGATTGATAGATAAATATTTTTTAATTGATACTGACTGAGTTTTTTATCACAATTTTAGTTAAAACGATCATATTAAGCTGATGTGTGGTGATATGCATGGGTGTAGCGACGTCCGCACAGCACGGAGGGTGCGACGCGACTGAGCGAGCGAGCGGTCTTTGTATTTGTTTGCCGGCAGGGTGGGGGTGGCAGGGTGGCCAATGGGGTGGCGGGTGGCTACGTCACAACCGCCCCACGGGATCTGTACAGATAGGTACTGCTATCATTTTTCTACCGCGGCATTCTCGCTTTAATCACGTTAATAGGATTATGATTATAATCTTACCAAACAAAGCGTAAAATGTAATTTTTGTAACAAGATTAAGTAAACGAATTTAGATAAAGAGAACATTGAACTTTGACAGAGTTATGAATGAATGTAGTTAGCTAAAGATAACAAGCATTAATTTATAGTTAATGTCTGTTATAATAGAAAGTTAGAAACTATTATGTATATTTGTAATCTCTGAATGGTTTGTGTTGGATACTTGAATCCATTCCTCGTATTAGGTAGGTAACTGGTAAGTAGTAGTATATTGCCATTTATACAGCCAATCTAGCAAGTTTGTTATCCGATCTAATTGGAAAATTAAATATTATTTTCACTCCTCTTACTAAAAAAGGCCTTCATTGTAACGTTGGTACCAGAGCGGGGATAAAATAGCATATCATCCTCTAGGGGAAATAGTTTATTTTTAAATATTTGTCTGTAACCAACGAGCCTTCAAAATCGAAAAAGTTTTTATTCTTATGTAGAACTAGCTTTTTGCCGCGGCTTCACGCGCGTGGAAGTCGGACATTATCCCATGGAAACGTACTACCGCATACCGGGATAAAAAGTATCCTATGTGTTAATCCAGGTTATATTATGTTAGGTTATCTTCACGGAGGACTGTCATTAAGTAACTGGGAAAAAAAATGTCGTTAAAAATTCGGATTCAACAAATTGTATGATTTTTTTTTATATAAAATAAACTATTTAATATTGTATTGTTTTGGATTATTTTATTTTCTCGCAATCGTAGTGAAAAGTAGAGTGTAACACACGGAACTAAAAACCCATTATCTGTTTCTATTTACTCCCTCGTTAAAACTCGGGAGTAAAAGCATCTCGATAGAATGGGTTTTTTTAGCCCCTCGTATAACAATCTACTATTAATATTTAAAAAGTACCTACTATTATAAATAGATTAATTAAATGAATAAAAACTTTTCTTATTTCTTTTATCTACTATCTATGATTATTTTTGAAAACGAAACATAAGTACTACAATAAATTCATAATGTTTTTCTCAGAATTTACAAAAAAACAAGTGGTATGAATCAAAGGAATCCGGAGATGAATGAGGAGAGTTTCACAGTGCAAAACGTGCTGAATTCTAGGCACATGTTTTTTCCATCTGATTTTTTAATAGTACTTGGCTTCGGCCCGTACTACCCCATAAATCTGGCGCAACGCCGAGAAGCTCAAAAGTATTTAAAAAAAAACTGCAATAGTTATTAATAGGGCCACATAGTAAACAGCATTTACTTGTCATTAACGTTATCTTACAATGCAAACATGTAATTTAAACAAATCAAATGAGTGTAACGCATAACCAACCCAGATATGACCCAGTATGCGAAAAATATTATTTAGGGAAAACAACCTGTTATTAGCGAGGCTTCATAATATACATTTAGAGTCTGGAAAAGTTTCTATTTTTTTTTATGAAATTTTTTGTATCAGCCACAACATCACAAAAAATATTTCTGAGTCTGAGACACAGAATGGAAAAGTATTCACCTACTATTACCTAAAAACTACAACGGGTCGCTATAGACCTAACATTGTAATTCCGACCATCTTTACTTGCACTTTGAATAAACATATTTTAGTTTTAGTTTATTTTTAAGCATTATAATTGTTTGGGAAATCTTACTGTTGACTAAACTTTTTGTAAACGTTTTTAATCAATAAATAATATCTGAATGACCGAGCTTTGCTCGTTTTTTTTTTGTTTGGTAGTTTTCTAAAAAATGAAACCTAGCTAGATTGATTAATCGCCCCCGAAACCCCCTGCATACTAAATTTCATGAAAATCGTTGGAGCCATTTCTGAGATTCAGATTATATACTTATATACATAGATGTATAGAAAAATTACTTGTTTAAAGGTATAAGATATTATATTATTATTATAACTGGTGTGAAATGTAAATACCATGAGCACAAAAAGGTGATAAGTACATAAAACAGTCATCAACAGGCATCAACAGGCATCTCTGCTCACAAGGTTGCAGGATACTAGTAACAGCCTCCTGAAAGCTATTGCTGATGGGCCTAACAAAGGCTACTGATGCATCTTAAAAAAAATCAACCTGTCGGAAGTAGAATTTAAGTACTAACATGGCAAATAGGTTAAATGTTTCCTAACATCTAGAATTGTAAATATTTTTAATTTATTGGATCTAATTGCCTGTAGATTACACAAATAATATAAATAAAATACTTAATTAATCTAATCAGTAAAAACTATTTAGAAATCATTTTTTTTTTTATATTTTCATTCAGTTAGCATGTCTACTACATACAGAACTTTCAAGGAAGGAACTAGGACAGAATGTATTAGAGTAAATTGAGGAAAAATCGTTTTTACTCTGTTCACTAAGCTGCCACAAGATTTGATATACTTACTTAAACTTTTATGTTAAAATAAAATATAACATTTTTATTTGCCATAAAACATGGTACAATAATGGTTTTCATAATAGGATTATGATCTAGCATGTCTCACCATGGACTGATATAGAAATATTTCAAAGAAAATAAGTTCTAATTGTGTAGAATCAATCATAACAGTAAAGTCAATGTTACATTGCTATTTCGGTTTAAAAAAAGCAACCGTATGGGATCATTTTAGATTTCCCGGGCTTTGAAACTATCATAAAACTAAAGTAGAATCGTCTATAGAATCGGTGCAATGAATGAAAATATAGGCTAGACCTGGAACGCGCCCAAACCATCCTTTCCATAACATTTCTACGATTATTTACATTTCTTTTAGGACAAAATTAGAGTTATAACAGTACAGGTACTTACCATATTCTCTGAAGAGTTTCTTATAATCACTAAGATCGTTTTGATCCAGCCATTCGTCGACCAATGCACTTTCATCGTCAAAAATCTCGGTAAATACAACTCTAACTAAATAAATAAGCGAACACATAAACAATATTGTGCCGCAGTAATGTACCCGTTTATACATGTTTACAGCTCTTGGTCATAATGTCATTTTAAGTTATATTTAATTATAAAAATAAACATTAGTAAAATGAGGACGGCCCCACAATTTGTTTTGATTGTTTGTCAACGTCAATTTTTGACTTTGACGTTGATCGTTGATTTTTGTTCCGTACCAAATGTAATAATATCAGCATTTTGAGCATGACAGTTTTCTGAGAATTTACGAATAATGAATATGCTTACCCCGATCGTGCACCGTAGTGTAGCTTGCCATGTTTGCTTTTCATACATGTGCATCCACCCACATGTATGAAAAGCAAACATACAAAAAACGGGCGAGCTAACTAATTAGATAGGTAATTTAGCTCACGATGGACGGCTCACGTTATACTTACCTACAACATCAAAAAAATTAAGATTAGACCAAGAGTTCAAGACTGAGGTAATGGTCACAAGTGGTTAACTAATTTGAATCAAATTGAAATAAAGTATAGGTATTTGTTTAAAACTACGCAAAAGTAAAGATTATACATGTTTCATGTTGTCATGCTTTTCTTTTTCACTTTCAACCTGGAACGTTTTAATTATTGACTTTTGCTACGTTTTTTGCACTGCATTCCATATCCGCAAATATTGTCTTAGCCCACATACGCACCGACGTAGGTAATAAAATCGCGGCGGGATTTTATCCCGCACTGGATTTTCAACTGTCGGTGTTAGTCCGTGGGAACGTCGGCTTAGTGATGATAAGTATAATGGCTATTTTCGAAGAGTTGAAATTCATAACTGTGTTAGGGTAGGTATTGGATTCGGTAAAACCCATAGGTACATACAATTAGTACCACAACAACAGTTTATAGGGACTTACCTAACACACCGTTGATGATTTAAACCTACCGCAGATGAGGATCACTTGAAACCACATAAAAGTACTTTGTGCTTGAAACTTACTTTTAAAACCACCAACTCTAAAAACTAGGCGCTAGAAAGGCTCTCACTCACATACCTACCTAAATGATTATGATATAGGAGGGTATTACACTATCATATATATGATCAAAGATATAATGAAATTGTAAAATAGACATATTACGGGTAATTTGTGACCTTCGTAGATAGGTATATGATACCCATATTCAATGTCTATTTTACAATTTAATTATATCTTTGATCATAGATCTATATTGATTTGATCATATATATGATGGTGTAATACCAACCTAAGAGATAAATTATTTGGGCCCAGAAATATATCACCAACACTCGGGACACCCCACATTATAGATTTTCATAATGTTTAGCTAACTCTACACTAAACTTTAGGTACCCCAATGGTGTAGATAGGAATGTAGAGATGTTGGTATCGCCGAGTTTCACAGGTTCCATGTATATGGTATTAGAGGGGGATCTTCTTTAACGGGCATATTAAGAAAGCCTTAGCATATTATGTAAGTACCTATGAACGTGACCGAAGCAAAAGAAGTACTTACGTAAGTCGTAAGAGGAGGCATTCTGTTATTTTCACCTACCACCGTGGTAATATTATGTCAAACAGGTTCTCTAAGATTATTTATCTCGGGTTGCCAATTTTTTAATATCAAATATAGTATTTTCGAAGCCATTGCTTGTAAAAATATAAAATAAATTAATACAAAACACATCTCGCCATTTTGTATTGAAGTGAAAATATAGTAGTTTAACCTTATATACCAATTTTTAAAATATTATTTACGCCTCTAATAAAGCAGGATACTATATTATACAATAAATAGGGTTGCAGCCGGGGATCCTATCCCCGGCTGCGATCTGCGCAAGCTTCATTCAGTTTGATATGGGAATCGAACCCTAAGTAGGTGATGGGTAACAGGCTTCGCCGGTCGCCACAACAGCTATTCTTTTTTCGTACATAAACATTTTCTCCAAGGATTTTGGTCAGTCACCCTGAGTGCAGAAGCCCTACTTAACCTATCGCTCAGCAACTCCACCAGCCGCCGTGCTATTGTTTAGAAAGTTTGTGATTATTACGAGAAATAAGTTACAAATAAAACAACACATTAGGTACTAGTATTAATCTATTTATATAAATTGATTTGTTTTCAATATCACAAGGAGTCCTCGTAGTCTATGAGCCACATAAAGCTAGGAGTGTTAGATCACAAATTACGAAATGGGAGCTTAATAATTCTAAAGTTTAGAGTGGAGGGCCTTGCGCACAATCTTGTATGTCTGGCACATTTGAGTGCCCACCGTGCAAATATTCATCCAGTCAGGTACTGGATTTCAACCATACAAATTGAAAATCTGTGAAACTACCTCGAAAATAAAAATAATATCAAAAACAAAAATACATAACTAATTATAATAACATATAAAATAAGTACAAACTTATAAAGATAATCAAAAAACTAAGGAATAACCTTTGCATTTTTCTTTTAACAAAATTGCTGTAAGTATACAAAGTTAGAAAAGGATATTTTAAGTTCGACTTCCTGCCGTTGAAATCGGAATGCAAATATTTAATTGTGGCCGAGAGCAAGCTCACACAACATCGTGGGCACCAGGTCCATATAGTGTTCAAAGAGATCGTGTAAGAAAATGCATCGTGAAAAAATGTAAGATGGTTTGCTAGGGCATACACGATGGTGCGTAAGGTGCCTTACAAGATGAGAGATTACAGGGCCATTCCTAACAGCGCACGACTAAATAACACGCTTAAATGCTATGCCAGGGCCACACTGGCGGAACTTAGGTATAGCTGAGATAAAGTGTGGCATCCAAATACCGATATCAGACGCTTCAAGTGAAGGCAAATTTTTGTTTCATTTCACGTTCACACGACACCGACAATAGTCATTTATGCTACAAGTGCAGAAAGTAGATGATTTCAGACGAGTGGCATTTGCTAAGTCGACACGAGTCGGAAATCATCTTACGCACGTGTATCATACAACGTTTTACTATGCAATGTGCGACGAAATAAAAAAAAACGAGCGTGCCATACAGTAGTCGCATACGATGTGTAACATCTGACATCTTGGCTGACGTACATAAATAATATAAACAATATTCTTCATTATCATCATCGCCATCTTTTTGACTTTGACTTGACTTAAAAAAACATTAGTAAAAAAAAAGTGATACTTTCCGCCCAGTTTGGCTGCTTGGAAAACGCTCTTTTCGAACACATGCATTGTAAAATTATATGGGGATGTGTGGGATTATATTTTTGAGGATCGTCTGTTATCGGCTTTATAGTCAAAAATTGCGTACGTGTTGTTTGTGTGCTAATCACTCCATTGTTTGGAATAGACCTCCACCTCACCATAACGGTGTTTAGTTCTTGACCTTGAGTTTATCAGCCAGGGAGCATGAGAGGCCGGTGCCATCGGGCTCTACGTTCAGTTTGTCGACCTTTCCGTCGACGATGACCATAGAGAAGCGCTTGGAGCGGTATCCTCCGAGGGGGGGCAGGTTGACGCCCAGGTCCAGAGCTTTGATGAAGGCGCCAGTGGGATCGGCCAGCATGCGGATCTGCGGATAAGATTGATGGTATTTAAAATATTTGTAGTACAGTTAATTAGACAAGACAAATTAAATACTTTTATAATTATTGTTAAAAAAGGTAACATCATTTTAATATTTTAACTTGAGGACCCCACACTAGATCGAGTCTGCCTCATGGAGTCCTTGAGAGTTGTGTAATAAATTATGCATTTATGCAATGCAGTCATAAATATAAATGTTACGGCTAATACCCGAAATGCGGCTACACCTAGTTTTAGCCGGCTAAAACTAGGTGCGGCTCGTAGCAATTAGTTAAACTTGCCTAAATGGACCCTGGCACTCGCCGGCCGCTGCAGCGGCACCGCTCGCTTCGCTCGCTCGGCTCGTGCGGTGTGTTATGTGGTCACAGTTCTAACCTAACCTACCTTTCAGCCATTTTCATTTGCTACAACTAAATTTAACCAACTGCTACCGGCCGCACCTAGTTGTAGCCGGCTAAAACTAGGTGTACCCGCACTTCGGGTTTTAGCCGTAACATATACATTTTGATTACATAATATGCGGACCGTTCTTGCAGTGTAATTACTGTAGGAATTAAGGAAACATTAATGATGTTTACACATCTGAGTAAATGCAGTTTTTTATAGTCTGCGAAGTTTAGATACTAATATTATATTACGATACATCTAAAGAATAGAAACTTAAAACCACCCGGAATTAGTTCAATTACATTCTGTTTACGACTGAAAGGGAGGTTAACTCACAGCTGAAGGTTTTCACCATTCGCTTAAATATTTAATTAGTTACGTGACTAAGCGAAGTTAATCAAGTTTCCGCCTTTCAAAGCGTCTGTTTTATTAAAAAATGTTTGTGACTGGTCAACATTAAGGTCCACGCAATCCAACACACAGTGCTAAACTAACTACATACTTATTGTGAAAATAATGCGTCAGAAGCTAATGTGGGTTCTCCGTATGCCTTAATATTGGGGTTATATAGAAGGTACACAGGTTGGGAATTCAAGATGAGGGTCTCTCTCATCTAATCCAGCCTGTATTTCATAAATTAAGACTAGTGGCAAATGTATAAGCATAGGGAATGCTGCAAGAGACGGGGAACTAGAGACAGTGAGCCTAAACATTGTGTAGGTATAGCTAGAGTACACTGTCCTCTGTAATTTGAGAACATTGAAAAAGCAATTTATTTTTAAAAGCGTAAGTAACCGTGTAGGTTCTTGCCGGCTCTTCTCCATAGGAAACGACCAATTGGAACCGTGCACCTAGCTTATATTATCTGACCTAGCTTCTGACGTTTCATAAGTAGGTTTATGTGAAATAAAATATTTAGATTTCCAGATACCGTGAATTCACTAAACTTCAGTTATAATAAAACGTTGCATAGTGCAGCTCGAAGCGGGCTATAATAAGTGCGCATTGTATTCTGATCGATACAGGCCATGAGGCCATGTCACACATTCGGAGCGACTATTACTCGACAATAGAGCTGAAAGTTTTAGCCCTAAACTATTGCTGATTTTACTTTTGAGATAAATAAACCCATTCCTACAGTACTTATTCAGGATGTGTTAAAAAGACTGACTAAGGGATCTCGTGCACTGCATCATGCTGAGTGGAAGCCTTCTTGTCACAGTCATGTCGTGCAGCTGCCGACTAATTTCTGTTTTATGCTCGTGATTTATTATGTACTTTTTGTTGTTTTCGTTTACTCTTGTCTTTTATGTATGCACGTGTCTCTGTGACAAATAAACCTATTTTTCTTACTTTCTAGACGGTCACGACCTCGAACCAATGGTCGCAGCGACCAGGTAAACTATAGAAACCGATACGAATTGCGTACTTGGTTTGAGACCAAGTACGCCGGCCACCTAGCCGCACACCGTACCATACAATACCAACCACTAGGCTATCGCTATTAGATTTGTCAAATTTATCGAGTTCGAAGTTGAACCCATTTTAAACTTGACGAAAGTTTACTTTTTTTACGAAATGGGCCTCATGGCTCATGGTTTCGATCTATGAAAAGCGATGGATGAGGCCATGGAACGAGAAACAAATTGAATTTCAAAATCGTTTTACCCGACTGCCCCAGAAGGAGGGTAATATTTTTCGAGAGTATGTATGTATGTATGTCTATTTCTTTGGTACGCTCTGTAGCCTACAAACAAAATTTACACCGTATTATCAGGTTATTAGTTTGTCCTCGCCTGCGATACCAAAATTCTATAGATTATAGTATAATAAACGCTTGTTTTTCTCTTTTCCGTTACTGCAGTCGGGTTTTTGTTTTTTAGGGTTCCGTAGCTAAAGGGTAAAACGGGACCCTATTACTAAGACTCCGCTGTCCGTCCGTCTCTCTGTCTGTCCGTCTGTCACCGGGCTGAATTTCATGAACCGTGATAGTTAGATAGCTGAAATTTTCGCAGATGATGTATTTCTGTTGCCGCTATAACAACAAATACTAAAAAACGGAATAAAATAAATATTTAAGGGGGCTCCCATACAACAAACGTGATTTTTTTGCTCGTGTTTATATATAACTAGCTGACTCAGCAAACGTTGTTTTGCCATATAGCAAACGTTGTTTTGCCATATAAATGTTTGGGGTGGACCACTCTTATCATATTGACCGGTTAAATAGTCATTACACTCATTACCTCAGAGATCAACTATGAGATGAACTACAGAAAAAAAAAAACACCCTTATCACTTAGGGGTATGAAAAATAGATTACGACCGATTCTCAGACCTACCGAATATACGTATAAAATTTCATAAAAAATCGGACTTGTGTATTGTCCGGACACCATTGTAAAAAGCCGGAGGGACACCTGGCAACCCTAAACAGAAAGGGACCGTAATTCCGTGACATTTAAATTCCAAAGTCAAGAGTTTTATAATAAAGCCGGGTTTCTGTGCGGCTACCCTCGAAATGCATGACTTTGATCTCACAAATTAACGAGTCACGCTGTGGGCTACGGGGTACTGATTTCAAACTTTGCTCGTATAAGGTTCGTTTTGGCAAAGATAATAAATATATTTAGAGTTTGGAAGTAAAGTACCTAGTGCTCTCCTCTGCTTAGATGACAGTCTTTGGCAGTAACTCTGAGGGTTTTTCCACCATATTAGATGAGATAATATGATTCAGATTGTGACTGATCGTGTTACGCAATTAGGGTGCAGTGTGTAAACACTCATTACATTGACTTCAAGTCCAAGCCAAAACCGCTAAAACCGCGGCTTCATTCTAAAACAACTTCCACCTTCAGCTGTCATCAGACACGCAATGCGAAACAACAGGCGAATATAATCAATAATCGTAAATCCGTTATTTCTATTGTCGATGAAATATTTCAAGGTAATGGGCAAGTCTCGGAACCGGTTTAAAAAATACCAGTGAAAACCGGTTTATTTGCGTTAACGTTTTTAGAACTTTATTTGAATCTAAATTAAGTCTTTACATAAAGATTTTTAATTCGAAAAAATCTTTATGTAAAGACTCCTTCAAAACCGGTTAATAAAAACCAGTTTCTACGAGCGAAACAAAATGTAAAGGTTTTCGCGTCAAGTACATAATAACGGTTTGAAAATTTTACCGGTATCCGAGCCTTGGTAATGGGTATGGAAGTATCGAACTATACACCATTTATTAGACAGATAACTTTCGTTACTTCGATATAAACGTATAAGTAATAATCTTCGTTATTTCAAGATGAATATAAAGCAATGTCATCTATTTACCATTTACATAAAAAAAAATAACTCTAAAATGCAGTAATTTCTACAATATTATACAAAACGTGTCATTATTTGTCTAATGCTATATAATAAATGGAGTATAAGCACCTAAGCTTTGATTATTTATATGTCTGGATAAAGTGTCGCGCTGCAAAAAAACTGAAACAAACAGAGCAAATTTTTATGCTGGTGTGCCTGACAGCTACGTCTTACACCCGCGCCACGTCATTTTGCTTTTCTAGTGTGCGTGCATTTAGCGGCCAACAGTTGGACGCTATTTTTTTCGACGAGTTCACAGATTTGACTGTTTATCTAGACATGTTTATATCTTTGTACCTAGGCTATTATTTCTTTGTCATCGCTTCTTTTGCATTGATAAACACAATAAGCCATGCTTAATAATAATATTATAAATGCGAAGGTAACTGTCTGTTTGTTACCTTTTCACCCCTAAAAGGCTGAACTGATTTAGATGACATTTGGCACAGGTAGACCTGGGTTAGGACGTAGGAATTTTTACCCCGTATGTGGGATAATTAAAATTTCCGACCTCCATAAGGGCGAGGCCGCGAGCAGAACCTAGTAGTAGTAAAAGTGTAAAACGTACATCAACTTGAATAATTTAGTAATCTAAAGGTCGGAGGTCGTCGCAAGTGGGGCGTATTGATTTCATAATGAGTTCTGTCGCCGTCCCGCGCCGACCGCTTCCATGGGCCATTATATCTACCTAAACATCTACATTTTTTTGCCATTTTCCCGACCATTAGGTTTATTGACAAATTGAGTGTAAACAGTTAACTCTTTGCGCGGTCGTTTAATTAGATTCTCTCCCGTTCCAAGGTAATGTTGGGTGATATCAGCATTTTGTTTGCAGTTTTGGAATTATAATCGTGTGACGGGAATTGGCGATTTTCCAGTTATGGTCACTAGCTTTTTTGCGAAATGTGCTCATTATCAATTTCGCGACACAATGATCACAAGAGATAATGACTGCTATGTCTGGGTATACAGTATGTTAACTAACGAAAGGCGTTCCCGTTAACCCGCAATAGTGTAGCGTCCATACATGCTAATTATTTTTTTTACAAACACACCTCCAAAAAAATAACAAAAAAACAGGTGAAAATTTACTTTAATTTCGGAAGTCAGTGTCTTTGGTTCTGAATTTTTTTGGAAGTCGGATGTTTTTTTTTTAATTAAAAAAGTTTTTTTAAAATTCAATTTTTAGTTATGATACTTATGATTGACCAACGTTTTGAGATGTGTTCCCTTTGACACCATATCCGTAGCTCGTATCGATAAGCCAGGCCGTTACATACGGTGGAGGTGTGCCCCGCTTGGGCGGAGCATCGCCATGACCTCGTGGAGGCGATCGGCGGCGGTGATCTCTCGCGTCCGGCCCTGGTTCAGGCCATGGTACGGAGCGAGAGGAAATGGGAGGCCGTCACCTCCTTCTGCGAAGCTGTAATGCTCGCGAAGGAGGAGGCGGAACGCGTGAGGGAGAGGCAAATTTCGCGCCCTCACGCCCCTAACCGCCGCAGGAGGAGACGCCCAGGGCGTCGGGAATCGCGAGGCGATTTCCGGCCACCGTAGGCGCGGGCTTGCGGACGGTGAGCAATGGGTGGCTCACCGTCCGATAAGGACCAGGCCCGGGCCAACGGCGCGTTGTGTTCCACGCGCGCCTCAAAGAGATGTCAGCAGATTTGAAGGGGTCCACTAGGGCCGATGCCTGCCGGGGCTGCGAAGAAAACCGAAAGGGAGATCGTGGCCCCCGGCGACAGGGCAACCGAAGGAACACGGGTGGGTTTTAGTCAGTAAGAGTCTGACACGCCCTCCCGCTCCGCCCAGAGCGGGAGAAGTTATTTGATGATTTCCCACCCTCAAAAAAAAAAAAAGGCCGTTACATTTACACACATTAATCCATTATCTTGAAAATTACTGAGGCGATTTTGGTGACACTTGCTCTGTCCCCTAAATTAAAGCAAGGTAAGCCAATAAAAAAAAATGGTCACAATCTGATTAATAGTTTCAGAGAAATGCGTGGACATACATAAATACATACACCTATAAAATTTTGTAGGTATATGTGTTTGGAAGCCCTAATAGATTATCATATGCAGTTCCAATAATATTACATATATACCTACGTATCGAATTGATAACCTCGTTTTTTTAAGTCGCTTAAAAATAAAATAAGTAAGTAACAATTTATAAAAAAAATATAATACAATATTCACAAAATATTGATTATGAAATGCAATAATTAATATCGTGATACCGCATATTTAATTTTAGAGATGTAAAAAAGTATTTGGAAACTATCCAAATGCCTTTTTTACACCTAAAATTGTTATAACATCAAATTCAGTGTTATAATTGCAATTCATTTTTAATATTCTAGGGAACTAAATGTAGGCCACATTTCTTATTTCCATACAGTAATATTGCCAAATTCATCAAAACAGCGAAGTATTTGACATCTATTTGCGACGTTGCCCACTTTCAGAATAAATGCTCTTAACATACTGTAAAAAGAGTTGTCTCAACTTTTATTAGTTTCGCGCGATTACTACATAAGCAGTGAATGGGAGGCTTTGGCTTTTATTTATTGAAACCAAAGGGACATTATGTACGGTGCAATATTGTTTTGTGTGATTGATGAATTAAAATAGCATTAAAGCAGTAGTAAGGTAGTAATTACTAGCAGGGTTAACAAACCTATGGCACGCAAACCATAGTCCACACGCGAAGCTGCAATATCGCCACGCCACGACATTCACCAGGTTTTGATTTAAAAATAAATTGTTTAAGTTTTTATTATTTATCCTGACACCCAACTTTGAGCAGTCATTATTAATGTGCATACTACTACCATTTCTATTAAACTACATGATTTTATATTTGATATTTTTATGAGCAGTGGTGGCCTAGTCGTAACGGTCCCAACTTATGAGTTCGAACCCAGACAGGCGCTTAATTTACTTTGTGTAAAAAATTTACATCACCACTGCTTTCGAAATGGTGAAGGAAAAAATCGTGATGAAACCAGCATGTCCTGGAATCAAAAATCCGAAGACATGTGACATCTACCGCACTGGGCCTGCGTGGTAGATTATAGCCCATTCTCTCTGGAAGAGAGGAGGCCTGTGTTCCAGCAGTGGGAACGTTATAAACTGATTATGCTATATTTAAAAAAAAAAAAAAACTTGATGTTATTATCAAGTCGTAGAAAAAAGTGCGAAGCAAAAGCGGTCGCTAGTCCTACCGTGAGAAAGTATGACAGCCCTGACCTTACTGAAATATTGAGTAGTCATTGTCTTCATTGACGTAATGGCCTCAATACAATAAAATGCATGTTTTTATTTCAGTTACCTATTGTGCGCTTTTATAATTTTTGATGTTACGATATTATTATCGTGGACGACCATGTTCACTTCCATTCCATAATTATGATGTATGGAAGTACGTGCATGTTATAGTGGACGGAAATTTAAAAGCGTTTCCATACAGAGTGGCTGGAACTTCGCGTCGATATCCCTGCCACACTGTATATTTCCATACATTTTACTTCACTTACTTCCACGGTAATAATTATCACGTTAGAAGTTATAAAAACGCACATTTTGTTTTAATATTGGTTTTGAAATGTCACAGATTGAATTTTTGTTAGGAAAAATTATATTTCCACTAGCTTCCGCCTCATCGTCTCGCCTCGTCTTCCGGCTTCTCCCGCGCTCAGACCAAATAAAAAACCAAGACATAGCGCTGCGAACAATACAGTGAAGCATGCCAAAACTACACCTCCGATCTGTGCATACACGCTCACACGCACACATTTACAACCATTACAATCAAACTACATCTCACAAAGTGCACACATGTTAATGAAACCGGCTTCACGTCACTGTTGACAGCAATAAGTCTTTGGTTTTTTATTTGGTCTGAGCGCGGGAGAACCCGGAAGACGTGGCAAGACGATGAGGCGGAAGCTAGCTAGCTACTGCGTGATATCTTTATAAATTATAGCCTGTTACTCAGTGATAATATAGCATTCTACTGGTGAGCTAATGATTCATTACAAACAAAAAATACCTACAAATCTTTTCTCTTTATAATATATTAGTGAAGGTAGATGTACATTTCACAATTTCAGTCAGGATCACATTGGCTGATATCCAAGGATATTCTCAAGTTACCACTTGTGTTGAGAGTTTGAGAGACACTTCACTTTTGAAGTTGACAACAATATTACAGCCTTAATGATGAAATACAGAGTAATCACATAAAATTATTATTTATCTAAATAATTGACAAGTGAGTTGACCTCGACAATGTCGACTGTGATACTTTTTGTGACCCAATTGTTGCAATGTAAAATCTGAATTAGTAGTTTGTGATGTAATTTGGGATTAAATAGTCTTTATTTATGCTCTGCAGAAGGCTTCTTTTCTATCATGTTGTTTGGTACTTAATAATAAGAAATAAAGCATTATAAAAACATAAATGTTAGTACATAATAAACTCAAAGCATTTATTTCAAATAAACCAATTACAGGCACTTTTGAATTGTCAAGGCGTCGGTCAGTCAGAAAGATGATGCTAGTTGCCCATTCCAAAGCATAGTAGGTTCCTATGGGCAAGAAACTCAACAGACACCCTTTTAAAATAAAAATATTGGTTAAATATACATAGTATTAACATTTACTTATCTAAGTTTTATTACACAATAATGACCTACCTTCATAATATCAACAAATAGTTTTACTATCTACAAAACTTCTTGACCCCTGACATGTTTGCAATTATCTATATAATAATATACTCCATCCTCAAATAAAGGTTAAAATGACAACTTAGCATTTTGTTCTGGAAAATAGATTGAAATTCTTTTGATTAAAAAAAGAAGTTTAGCAACCCTTGGAAAATACTATGGAGTACCTATTTGGAGTAGCTACCTTCTCATTTACTTGTCCAATTACCCTTTTCTTGCTGCTCCCAAGTCAGATGAGAGAGAACAGTACCTAAATAGTTAAAACGGAGTAAATGGAAGATATTATAATCCACTAAAGAACCCATATTCCCAAAATCAAAGTTAAGTTCATCTTATAACCAGGTACAAGTACCTAATACATAAATGTTTTCTGATACAAAGCTAGTCAGAGATGAAAAAAAAAAAAATAAGTATATATTATCTTACCTTTCCCTTGGTGTTGTGCTGAGCCCCCCAGGCCGCCATCACATAGGGATCGTTGACGGACACGCACACGATCTCGCCCACACCCTCGCCCTTCAGCTTGTCGGCATTCTGCACGTACCCCGGCAGGTGAGTCTTTGAGCACCCAGGAGTAAAGGCCCCAGGAACCGCGAACAAAACCACAGTCTTCCCCGCCGTCAAATCACATACATTAACTTTGTTAGCCGGAGAATCCTCAAACAAATCAGTCGCCGGCAGGGAATCACCAACCTAAGGACACAGGAAAACACATATTACTCATAAGCCGGCTATTATATAATTTCGAAACATTTTGGACAAATATTAATTACCTTTATGGGTGCCATGACTAAATGCGAAGTATGTAGCGCTCGACCGACCGCTAGCCTTGACGATGAAGTTATACGAATAATTGACGAACCGGTGAGAAACATTTGTAGTGGGTTATGTATTTTTTATTATCTTTGTTTTATCGATCCTTCCAGTCAACAGATGATAAAATTTCCTACCTGTCCTCTGTTGCGTGAATATGACTTTGACAGTTTCCTTTCGTTCGCTAGTCCTTTTTTCTATTTTTAATAAATTGTTGACTTATTAACATTAATTTCATTTGATGTCAACCTTTATTTTAAAATAATAAATAGTCACAATTTTGTTTAAACTATCAGCAATATTGTTCTGTTCTATGAATTTGGTTTCCGAACGTATATCATGGTGTTTGTCTTGTCTTTGATTCGACGTAGACAGGTAAATGTTGCCAGTTGATTTCAGTTGCAAAATGTGATGGAAAATGAATACCTGTTGAAATAAACATTGCACTTAAATAGTTTCTCCAAATAATTTTATACTGTTGGAATTCCAAAGGAAAACATTCAAGCTCTTCTTTGCAACAAGAGTTATCAAACATTATTCCAGACACGTCATCGATGTGGATTATCCTAATGCCGTTATGAAACTTGTTTATTAATTACAGGGAACAGTTAGTTATGACGTAGCAACATTAATTGGTTATGGTTCGCTTTCAGTCAAGCATTCCTTCGACTTTTGCTTGTTTGTTAATTATTTGAGTTTTTTAGGTCGTTTTCCACGTTTTTAGATATGACAGTGTGTGATATAAGTGTTACGATAGAGTGGCGCTGATATTAATAAGTTTACTACCGGTCTATCAACATGGATACCCCAACAATGGACACTATTTACCAGGCCATAAGCACCTTATATGATAACCCCAATGCAAGCGAAAAAGAAAAGGCCTCACTATGGCTGGGAGATATGCAAAAATCCGTAAGTATTCTATTAAATCTTGATTACATTAATATTCCAATGATGAAATTATAATCGGTTGTTCAAAACTATAACCTTCTTTACAGATTCATTCGTGGAAGATAGCCGACGAACTTTTACAGCAGAAGAAAGATATGAACTCATGTTACTTCGCTGCTCAGACGATGAGGTCGAAGGTGCAGCACAGCCTTTCTGAGCTGCCCGCCGAGGCCCTTGTATCCCTCAGAGATTCTCTAGTGGCACACTTGGAGCGCACCTCCCCGGAGACAAGTGCTTCAGTGCTGACACAGCTCTCCCTAGCACTCGCAGACCTAGCCCTTCAAATGCCTACATGGCAGAACTGTATTGGTGACCTAATTAAATCATTTTCAAATAAAAATGATTTTGCCCTTCTAGAAATATTGACTGTGTTACCTCAGGAAATAGATTCGTCTAACTTAAAACTTGGTGAAAATAGGAGGGAAGACATAAAGTCTGAGTTAAGGTCAAATGCTCATATAGTCACTTTGTTCCTAAAAGAAAGTATCACTAATTCTCAAAATTCACATGTTGCATTAAAAATCATAAAATGTATGACGTCTTGGATACAGGTCAGAGCTATAAATATACAAGAGGTTCCCCAGAATGCTGTCATAGGGTTCAGTTTACAGGTGTTAAGAGATCATAATTCAATAAATACACTGCATGATGCAGCATCTGATTGTATTACTGCATTGTTGCACTGTCTCGAGGAAAATAATAATAATGACAATATAGAGCAACTGTTATTTGAGAGTGTGTCAGCTTTGGAGGAAAGCTACCACATGGCAGTGGCTCACGAGGAAGATGAGAAGGCTACGAATTATGCGAGAGTGTTTACAGAGTTAGCTGAGACATTTCTAGAGAAGATTATTGTGTCTATGTCTGGAGGGACCTCTCACTTTGCTGTGAGGTCTTTGGAACTGGCATTGGTGTGCGTAGGCCATCATGACTATGAGGTAAGCAAAACACCATAACAAACAATGACAACAGGATAATTCATCCAAAAATCTATTTTCGTAATAAACTGTTCTTGGCTTATATACTGTATTGGGTCATTACCTAATATTGTATGTCAGACAATGATGCCTGTAAATAGCATTTATCTAAAACTAGCTACTGATTGCTGTTTCCTTTGTTTGTGATTTGATTGATTTTATTATGTTATTTTAGTTTCTCGTAAGCTAGCTAATTATAACAGGCACTATTTATATGCATATGTATGTTACTGGTTTGCTTAAGTGTACTTAAATTATTTATATGTGTATGTTTGCTACAGTTGTTGTGTGTTATTTTTCCTAGAAATAGAAAGTTATTAGTAATTTCTCTAAAGACATTAGTAATAACTTTGTAATGAGATAGCTGCTGAAGTTAATGAATCGTCCCATTCTGGGAGTGGTTATAACTGCTACCATGCTATTTTCTTGTTTCCTGCTGCTTCTTTGCTCAAAATATTAATAGACTACTTGCCTATGGATATTTAAAAATAAGCTTTTATCCTTGTCACAGGGTAAAATTATATGCACCCATCATTTTTGTAGGTTGTTTAAACCCCCAAATCTTTCTCGACCAGGTAGCAGAGATAACCTTCAACCTGTGGTACCGGCTATCAGAAGAGGTGTACCAACGTGACTACCAGCCCCTGACGGATGCCTTCAAGCCTCACATAGAGCGGTTGATTGAGGCGCTCGCCCGGCACTGTCAGTGTGAACCTGACCATACTTCTCTGCCTGAGGAGGGTGATGAGTTCTTTGTAAGTGGACAAAAAAGATAACACATCAACCTGAGTACTCCATTTCTTACTTATTTTCTTAAAACTAAAATCAAAACATGTTTATTTAAAATTGTTTAAGTATAAGAGCATTTAAATTGAATGTCAAAATGATAAAAGGCTACCCCTAAAACCTGTACCCTAATTGCGTAATACAACACAATCACAATCTGTTTCGATTTGAAACGGATTGCTAATCCATTGCTTCATAAGTTGGAAAAAAAAATCTGCTCAACAACATTAATAACGCAATGAATGTAGTTGAACTGTCAAAATGAAACAAATTAGGCATAATTGTTTACGAAAATGAGTTACGCAATTAGGATACTGGACGTGTCACTGATGTTTTTCGACATTGTAGATCATCCAGATTTCTTTAATAATCGGAAATCAAATAAATAGGCAGTATGTCCACCTATACCCTAACTACGTAACTTATTTTCGTAACGTATATAAAATATTGGTCAGGCAGGGGCCATAGTCCTTCTATAGCTCTAGATAACCAGTTCACTTAGCCACCTACAATAGTCTTGCACCAATCGGGGGTTGTCCTTGGGTGCACTTGCATAGTGCGAACAGGGATAATCGTCGTTTGGTGCCTCATTTCATTCAAAACGTCTAACGGGTCTCTGCGAGTTGGCTTCGGCCCCTCGTACGCCTTCCAAAGGTCCGGAACTCCGGGTCCCGAGATGTGTCAAAAACAAATAAATAATGATAATTCTGAAGGTTTCATGTTTAAAAATCAAACCCCATATTTATAGCCAACTTAGTTTTTGTTATAAATAGATTTAATTTATTATGTGAGTGTACTTAAAAATTATTTTAGTAATCAAAGATTAAACTAAACCCTTAAAAATAATCCCTTGCCATTTTATACTATGTTTACAAAGCAAGGTCAGGGATCTAATTCACGCTCCATATTCCCCAGCCTATGAAATGAAATCTCTCCCAACTAAATGTCCACCTTCTCTTCCAGGAGTTCCGCAGCAAGGTGATGGGTCTGATCAAGGACGTGGTGTTCATCGTGGGCTCCAGCTCCGTGTTCCGCCAGATGTTTGCCGTGCTGCACGCTGACATCAGCTGGGAGCAGACGGAGGCTGCGCTGTTCGTCATGCAAGCTGTGGCTAAGAATATTTTGCCGTGAGTGGAACATAATAGCTAGCTGCTGAAGGATAACTTTTTAGATAAAAGTTGGCATCGTTCTTCTATCACTAACCGACTTCAAAAAAAAAGGAGGAGGAACTCAGTTCATCGGAATTTTTTATGTGTGTTCCCCGATTACTAGAAGACGGCTGGACCGATTTGAAAAATTCTTTTTTGTTTGAAAGGGACACTTTCAAGTTGGTCCGATTGTCATTTGGTCACGATCTTGGAGAAATTGAGGGAACTCTTCAAATATTATAGGCACACCTATAGCAATTTGGGTATTTTTTATAGTAACTCATGCATTTGCTCTCGGGAAGCACCATTTGGTGAAGTGGAACTGATGATGAAGGACACAGATGGCCACCGGAACTACTCAATAATATGTATTTCACGGGTTGCGGATTCGATTACTTTAATATGGTTGGTAAGCAATGAATGCTGAAGAAGTACCTGGAGAACTCCTCAAAAATTAAAGCCCCTGCATCGGGAAAAGCAAATTTTGTAAAAGGTGATGAGCAGTTGACATTAGGCTATTGTAACTTAGATAAATTACAAACCAACCCACTAAAAAGTGAAAAAAAAATACAAAAAATGCAACCGACTTCCAAACTACAAAGTGAAAAATAACTTTAATTTCGGAAGTTTGTGGCAAAAAACTAAAATACTGATCCAAAGACGACCGACTTCCGAAATTAAAGTTATTTTGCACTTTGTAGTTTGGAAGTTGGTTGCATTTTTTATTAAAAAAAATAATAATAATAAGCAGTGATAGCCTAGTGGTGAGATCATCGGACTGTCTGAATTTTGCGGATTTATGTGTGTATTGTATAATTATCACTTGCTTCAAAAACGGTGAAGGAAAACATCGTGAGGAAACCGTCGCATGCCTCAGATATATTTCTTGACGGCATGTGAAACCAAGTCAAAGGCCCATGGGTGGCTTTAAAACTGAAACACGAAAAAGAAAGAAGAATAAGTAATTAAAACCTAAGAATCTGATATCCTTGGACTTGTAAGTTCGAAACCAGGCCTTTTATCTCGTTGTAAAGTTTTAGTCCAAATTGTGTGTCGAAAATAATGCCTCCTTTTCAGAGCGTGCATTCTGAAAGTGGGCAACGTCGCAAATAGCTGTCAAATATTTCGCTGTTGTGATTGATCTGGATATATGTAGTATCGCTCTATAGTGAATTAAAATATTGATTATGAAATGCAACAATTAATATCGTAACACTGAATATTTAGTTTTAGATATTTAAAAAAAGTATTTGGTAACTTTGCAAATGCTCTTTTTACATCTAAAACGGTTACAACATCAAATGTTTTAAAATTTCAATTTTTTATTAATACTAGCTGCCCGGCCCGGCTTCGCACGGGTAGCATTAAGAACTTATTTACGGCGCACCTAACTACCTACCCTACCTACCCTACCTATCCTACCTACCTACCCTACCTACCTACCCTACCTACCCTACTTACCCTACCTATCCTACCTACCCTACCTATCCTACCTACCTACCCTACCTACCCTACCTATCCTACCTACCTACCCTACCTAAAACCTCACGGAGCCCGAGACCTTTCCAACGAATGCAAAAGCGTGGAAATCGGTTCGTGCGTTCTGGAGTTATAGCGTCAGGAAGGAAAACCCGACTTATTTTTATATAGTAGATTATATTTCACTATAAAGCGATATTTCATATTTCCATACAATAATATGTAAAAATATATATAAACAGATGGTAAATATTTGACAGCTTTTTGCGACGTAGCTAACTTTTAGAATGCACGCTCATATCTAAAAACCTAACCCAATACTTCCCGCATACGCTCAAAAATAGATTAATTCTTATGAATCTAATCCCGCCAGCAACCACCAACAGGTGATCCTGCGGTAAACAACGACATCTTGTTTTAGCCTCACTTCAATTATAACCAAAATATTCCTAAAACCCACGTTCCTAACTTGCAACAATGAACTTACTGAGTAAAGTCATATTAATTATTTAGATAAGTTAAGCCATTAGCTGAATTGATGTTACTGATAATTTCTTTAATTATTAATCTGCCGGGATATTTTTGACGAGTAAAAATAAACCAATTTTTAGGGTTTCGTACCTAAAGGGTGCCAAACGGAAACCTATTAGTCTGAGTTAGTCTATCAGCGAGCTGTATCTTATTAACTGTAATAAGTAGACATCGGATTATATGCAGTAACAAAATGCCAAAATATGCATAAAAAAAAGGCCGACATATGCACTAAAATTCTTCACAAAGGCTGAAATATGCACAGTGAAAAATCAAAAAACCGTTTTTATTTTTATATATTTTAAATAAGCCTGTATTAAAACAGCTAAATATTCTTAAAATTAAATTATGCATAGTTTTTGTGGCAATAAATAATTAAGAATTTTTTCCAAATTTTCGAGAGCAAAGTGACTTTTGCCACCCAGTATTAATTTGTATGCCGAAAACGACCCCTCTACGTCAACTGTCGTCGTTAGAAAAAGTAAAAAATTTGGCGCCTGTTCTGGAGATACCTGTTTAGGCAGGGTATAGACCTGTAAATTTGGTGTAGGCTCCCTATACGTACCTCCCGCAGTCCGCTAGTAGACGAAATATGCACGATTGGGAAAAAAGGATAAAATATGCATTAACGCCGTAATTAGAGAGCATATGCAAATGTATAAAATCCGATGAAAATAATAATAACGAATAATAAAAAAAAATAAAGTTAATAATTAAAAGCGGTATACAAGAAATATGTTTTATTGGACGTTTTTTTCTAAATATTCTACGGTGGTACGGAAACCTCCGTCAGTCTGCAAGACCCATTTTCTCAGGAACGCGTGGAGGTATCAAGTTGAAATTAATATCAAATACGTAGATCTATGTTCCCGTGGAGCTTTAAATAAATCAAGCTTTTAAGGCAACGAAATAAAAAAATAGGTCACATAAATTGTGACCTATTTTGATACTCGCAAGTAAATAAAAACCTACAGGGTACTTCCCGTTGACCTCGAATCATGAAATTTGGCAGGAACCAAGGTCTCACAGCACAAGTAAAGGAAGAAGTCTGAAAATTATTAAATTGTAGTTTTATTACATTTTTTTTTGTAATTACAAACATTAATTTGCAGTTGGAGAATTGACCGTGACGTTTATCGATGTATTGGAGAACATCGGGAGTTTTTTCTTTAGTAATTTCGGCGTCGACTGTGTTCTGTGCGATATTGTGTTATTTTGTACTCTTTATTATTTTGTGTTTATTCTTACTTCATATTTTGGTCCACAGTGAAGAATACGAATTCGTCCCTAAAGTGGTTGAAGCTATTCTATCAATGCCTGAAGGCGCCCACCTGGCTGTAAGGAAGACTTGCATCCTGTTACTAGGCGAACTGTGCGAGTGGATCGAGCGGCACTCGGAGTGCCTGGAGCCCTGCCTGCAGTTCCTCATCAGAGCCCTGCATGACAAGCAGCTGGCGTATGCTGCTGCTACGGCGCTACAGGTTGGTAATCCATGGTCGCGAAGTATCTTGCACAGCCGGTGATTAGTTCAACAAAAAAAGATTTAGGAGTATCCATAACAATTAAATTTGATTATACAGTTTAAGTGCCAATGGCAAAGAGTCTACAGAAACACGATTATTGCCAGTTTGAATTTTCTCAAATATGGCAATACCTAATGCCTCTGAGTTCTTGCTAATATTTTCGAACCGGCTTCCCTTATGATAACTTTTACACTGTGCTGTATGTTTCCTAAATTATTCCCTGTATTTATGTCGCAACACATTAAAATGCTGCTAATGATCTAGCTCCCATAACAAAGAACTCGAGAGGTCGGATTTATGAAATTTATATGATACTAGTTTCAGCCCGCGACTTCGCATGAAACGGCCGAAGTGAAAACTAAATAATAGCGCGGTGGGAGGGGTGTCACAGCGCTATTATTTCGTTTTCGCTTAACGTTCTTTGTGACTCTTTTGTTTTTGTTTGGCTCCTAAGAGCTTCGACCGGTAGTTTCGGAGATTATTCCCTTCATATAAACTTACAAAGAAACAAATTTTAACTCTTTATAATATTAGTATAGATTATTATATTAATATAAGTAGAGATCATCATTTTTTTAAATAATGGTATCGGTACGGACGCCTGAGTAAGTTGACCCCGCTATTCCGTCCCGCAGAACATCTGCCGCGCGTGCCGCGCGCAGGCGGCGCAGCACGTGGCGGCGCTGCTGCGCGCGGCGGCGGCGTGCGAGCGCCTGGCGCTGGCGCCGCACGCGGCCAGCGCCGTCATGCGAGCGCTCGCCTCGGCCATCGGCCGGCTGCCCAACGACCAGGTAAGTTGGCAGCCTGTACTGACTTGTCAATGTATTTACTGACCTCTATTTTAAAGGACAATCTTGAATATCAATTCTGACTTTGTCGTCTCAGAATGGATAACGAATGAAATGTCAATATGTGTATCTTCTTCTTCGGCATTCCCTCAATTCTGAGGATCGCGTCCTCAAGTTACGCGGTCCTCTGCAGTTAGGACTGCTCGGTAAATGCTGCCTCCGACAGTGTTCTTGATCGCATCTGACCATATTGCCGGTGCTTTTGACACGGTATAATTATTATTCAGTATTTGGCACTCTTGTTACTCATTCTATGGTGACATTTTTATGAAACAATGAGACTTGGGCCCTCTTTTTCATGTTTTTTTTCTAAAATTGTGTTTAACTGTATTATGTCTTAGTATTCATAATTTTATAATTAAGGAATAAAAATTAAAGTCAAGCCACATTGGTGTATTTTAAAATCAAAGAATCTAAACTCTTATAAAAAACTTATAAAATAAAAATATAATGAGTACCATAGCAAAATGTGATTCAAAAACCTATTTCAAGGTTTTCATTATTTTCTAAAGACGAAATTAACGTTTTAATACAATTCGACCCTACCAATATGGTTTAACTCCAGTGTTTACTATACAAAACGCGTCACTATCAGAACAACAAAAACCTAACAAAAAAATTGACTCTAAATTTGTTTTGTTCCCCTAGCTAAACCGTCTACATAACATATCTACTTCTAGCTAACAGTCGCTATGCGCGAGGCCGTCGCCGTTCAGATTGGGGGCTTGTCAGACCTCATGAAGTCTAACGTGGAGATCTGTAAGGGGACGTCTACGGACCCTGCAGTGTGGTTGGACCGTGTGGCAGCGTTGTTTCGAGACGTCGATGTGCCTAGTGGTCAGATCACTGAGTCGCATCCGTGTGTACCGGCTTTATCTGATGCCTGGCCTGTGCTGCAAGATGCGTTGGACAAGTGAGTATGGTGGATTTGGGGCTAAATAGGTGCCCAGCTGATGAAGCACCAAGGTGTGATGGCAGTAACCTGTTATTTGTCGATGTTGGTGTCGGAAAGCATATGTCATGTGTGTTGAGAATTTGACAATACAAAAAACTTCCAAGAAACTCTGCAGTGGAAGTATGCACAACCTGTTTATTTCTCTAGTTGCTCAAAGTTAAGTCGAAGATACGGTGAATCTAATTCCCGACTTTGAAGAAACATTATTCAGTAATTTGAACCGTCTATTTAACAATCAGTATATTGTTATGTGACCATGATGGAGAGGATATTTTTGTGTAGTAAGCTTTAAATATTCTTTCTGAAATTCAGTTTGCTATAGCTGATTATTATCTGCCTAGCCTTTTCCCAATTATGTTGGAGTCTGTTTCCAGTCTAATTGGATGCTTGCCAATTATTTATAACCAACGTAGTTTTTGCTATAAAAAAAACCTTTTCATGTTTACAAGACATTATTTTGACGACTAAAATGACATTTTAAGGGATCTAATTCACGCAAACCATATTCCCCAGCCTCGATATCAATCTCCTAGCCTTTTCAATCTAATCGGATGCATCTGACTACCAGTATTTTACATGGAGCGACTACCTATCTGACCTCCACAATCCAGTTACTGGGTAACACGATACCTCTTGGTAAGACTGGTTGTCAGACTTTCGGGTTTTTTACGACCCGTAACAACTATCAGTTTGCAAGAGCTTATAGTAGATATAACAAAATTGGAGACATGATTTGCTGTCACGTACTTTGCAAGTTATGCTTGTGACTACGATACTAGCTTGTCCAAGTCCCATAGACTCGGGCCTGAACGTTGCGCCGCCCACAGATACGCGTCGGACGGGCGCGTGATGGAGCGCTGGTGTCGCTGCGTGCGCTTCGGGGTGCGCTGCGGCGGCAGGCGCGCCTGCGCGCTCGCGCCCGCGCTGGCCGCGCGCCTGCAGCAGGTACATATGGCACACGTACACACGTTACTTGATATAAATGATTTGACTTCAACGCAGGTTAAAGTCAAATCATTTATATCAAGTAACGTAAATTTTTCAAGAAAATGAATTGATTTTAGTCGCCCCTTCCAAACGGTAGTTTCGTATGGAGAAGAATGCGCAAGAAACTGCACCGTTACTCTGTTAAAATGTCTTATAATATTTTGTATACATTAATTATAAATTATTTGTGAAGATGGTGTACCTGGAAGAAAATTACTGTACTACAATATGTACAAAGTATAAAAAATTAAGCAATAACAGTTAAATTTATTATGTTGGTATTCAGTACACAGTAAAATAGTCCCATTTACGAAGACGCGCCCCAGTCCACGATTACTGTACCGTAAACTGTACTTTAGTACGGAGTGGAGCGGAGTGAGGCGCGTCTTCGTTGATGGCACATACAACAACATTTCGCCAGTTAAAATAAGTTCCTATGAAATAGAAGGCAATCCTTTTGCCATCAGCCGGGCTCTCCCCAAACTCCCCAGCAACACATCTGTCTGTTAAACTTAATAGACAGATGTCTTACTGGGGAGTTGGTTGGTTGGAGTCAAGTTCTTCTAATTGGTGCGCAAATGATCTGAAGATAAATGCAATAGCCCATACAGACTCACGGCGCGATGTTTCGCCGAGACTTCTCGCAAGAACTCGGAACTATCCTCACTTACGATGTTTCACACTTACGTTCCCGTTCTCATCCAGTATGGACGACCGTGCATCAGCCTTGGTACAGTTCGATTCAAACTTAATGGCGGCTCGGAAGTGCGCTGCTCGCTGCGCAATACCCCACCCCTCACCCCCGCTGACCCATGAATTCGTTACTGCGCAGCGACTCGCCTCATGTTCCGACCCGCCATTAAGTTTGAATCGGAGTGTACTTTGTGCAATAGCCTATTATAACCTCGTAAATATACGTATAGAAAATAGATAGAAAACAAAGAAAAAAGAGAAAATTCAAACGATGGTGGATGACACAAAGGTTTAGGCATTGCTATTGTTCATAAAAATATGTGATATGTATTTAAAAAATAACAACGACACACAAGTGCACCGAACGCCATTTCCTAGTTCGTACTGAGACCAAACAAGAATGTGATAGTGTTCACCTTTTTCGCTCGAGAAATCCTTTGAAGCGGGATAAAATACCGACACAGTTCGGAGAATAGGCGAGTGCTAGAAAGAGACGTAGAGAAACCTCTCACATTCACGCTTCTCGAGTGTTCTCGGGATTTCTCGCCATGAGTCTGTATGGGCTATTATAATGATCAAATACCTACATTAATTGTTTGTTTTTCATTGCCAGCTGTACCGCGTGCGCCCGCACTCGTGCGTGCTGTACCTAGCGTCAGTCCTGCTGGACGAGCTGTCCACGGAGCCGAGCGCGGTGACGCCGCTGGTGCAGCTGTTGCAGGACGTCATGCCGCGCGCCTTCCATCTGCTGCAGCAGACTAACGGGCTCAAGGAGAACCCCGACACTGTGGATGATTTGTTCAGGCTTTGTATAAGGTGGGTTTAGATTATTGTTTTTTGTAGATTCACTGAAGCATGCGTACGTAAAATACGATTGGAGGAAACGTTTTTTTAAATTAATATAAGGGAAATAACATACTTATTTACTTCATTATTTAAACATTTTGACACTAATAAACGTAAACCCTGTGTGCCATCGCCGCTCGAAAGCTTGAGGTAGTGATGATAAAGACGTCACGTTGAACTACATAGCTGCTCTAAGGTTGCATGTGCAAATCACGTCGAGGTTACCAGTACAGAGTATGAGGAATAGGGTGTAAAGCTCACTCATCCTCCATAGAAAAGAGAGGATCCTTCGACCAGACGGGTGTTGTGTCTGGTGGGCTACTGCCCAACGATTAATGTCGGGATGTTGAATATATATATCGGTCGCGCGGTAAACGCTGCTTGCGCCATGCAGGATTTGTGTGACGTCAGGTTTTTAATGCGTAGTTCGCATGTGGCGTTCACATGATGAAACAAGAATAATAGTAATATGTTTTGTGGGCCCATAAAACAAAATAAAATTTTAGTTCACCATTTCATCTTCTCTTTTATTTGGACAAAAATCCCTTTTACACTTCACTACAAAGTCAGCAGCAGCATTCTATATGAAAGTCCACATTGCTGCAATTAGTTTCTAACCAATTATTTTTCCCCCAGGTTCTTACAACGCATCCCGCTGGAGTTTCTCTCATCGGGCGCTCTGCCAACTGTAATGCAGTGCGCGTCGCTAGCCTGCAGTCTGGACCACCGGGAGGCCAACTCCTCCGTTATGAAGTTCCTCTACGACTTCGCTAAAGTCGCCAACACCACTCGCACCGACAAACAGCAGATTAAGTGTAAGATAATAACATAGTCTGTAAACTACTAAATATAAACTACACTAAAACGATACATAGCTGCAAGTCAGTTACTCATGTAAGTACTTATGCACCCTTGTAAGTACTTTTAATTCAATCAGCGAAATCTTCTGAGCTTTTCTTACTGATATGTAAAATCTTAGGCAGCTGTGCAGCTCACGGACAGCTCATTAGATTTGTTTATTATCAAGTTAGCAATCAAATACATTAACATTATAATTCACATGCATTCTCATAAATGTTCAATTTATCGTCCAATTTTTCCACGTAAACAACAAAATACTGAAGAAGGTAAAATATTTTAAAGACTATGTTTATTTTTGTAGCTGGGTTGCGGATATCGAATAGGCAGTCGCTGTATGTAAAAAACTGGTATTCAGCCGCATCCGGTTAGACTGGAAGCCAACCCTAACATAGAAAAGGCTATGTAGATGATGTTGACTTTAAAAGCGATTTTAATCCCTCTAGAAATTACCAAACTGACATAAAAATCACGTTCCCCAGCCCTTGCCGACAACGCGCTCTCCACCTACGGCGAAGACCTGACCTACAGGCTGACAGAAGCCAGCGTTCTCCACCTTCACTCGTACATGCTGGCTGAAGTAGCCGAGGTACTCATGGAGCTGCTGGAGTGGCAGAAGGCTAAAGGAGTCGACTGGCTGCAGACAGCTGTGCAGCGACTGCCGAGGGACCGCCCGGCTGTGGCTACCGAACAGCAGTGTTGGCAGTTCCACCAGTATGCTATGAGGTGGGTATTGAGTACCATATCGTTTGTGTCTTATTGTTTGACATGAAACCTACGGGTATATTGACTCAAGTATCTATTGGCGCGTGGCCAAAGTCGGAACTAAAGCCGCGATCTTGTTTTTTCTATACAAATTCATAAAACAATTCAATCAAATGTTCACCAATAACGCCCCTCTTTCAATGTCATTGAAGCACCAAGAAATCGTTTTGGCACTGATATCATCATGCTTTTATCAAGGCTGGCATGAGGCAACATAACGTGTGACTGACACTGGCATGGCCACCATCAGGGATTTTAATCTTGATAACACAAAGATCGAAGAATTTACGAAAAAAATTCGATCTAGCTCTCGGACTATATAAAATTTAACTCATTATATCTTCTAAACTAAGACCCGACTACATCTGTGACTTGGCGAAAAATTGCTACTAATTAGCGAATAAATTTGGGAGAAAACAGATCTTGGCTAGGTGCCCTACCCTTTGAGATTTAATTGGGCCAAGCTGGGAGATGCTCCCCACATCGGCTACCTATAAACCCTTATAATTTTTTAACCAGTGAGTGACAAATTTCGACTAATTAGCGACATTTTTTTTGTGTTATCAAATTAAAATCCCTGATGGTGGCTATGCCAGTGTCAGTCACACCAACATAACATTATGAACTCCTCAATTCTGGATGTTACAATACATTGCCTTACCAAGCTTCGAGGCAACATTGAAATATCTCATGTGCCTGAAACTCAATTTTAGCGAGATGCTGCTTCACATACTCTAGATATCAACTTTATGGTCGCCTTTTTCTAAACTCGAAAAAAGAACCCCCCTTGGGTTATCATACTTATCATTATCATCAAACATTTTCTTTAGTATAACTCATTCGCTTTGTTGTTCACAGGGCAGAAAAATGCAAGGAGATGACTCGGCTACTGCGCGACTTCGCGAGACTCTACCGATAAGATACGACAAATTTATATACTAAACAAATTATAAACCAAACGACACATAGGGCTGAGACTGAGTGACTAAACTTTAGACCTTAGTTCAGTGTTTATAAAAATGAATTTCGATTGAGTTTTATCAAATACGGAGACACACTAATAAAGTGAATTGGATAAACGAAACTATGTTAATAACCGTTACAGTGTAGCTATTTGTAAAGCCTTGGGTCTGTGGCGAGTAATTTTCAAATATGTGTATTTGCCAACTGGCAACTCTTTACAAAAATCACAGGCAATTTTTTTTATTACTAAAAAGACAAGTTGTGTGTTTAGTTTTGTTGTTTACTTTTATACTAATATGGACAAAATAGATATAATATTTGAAATCACGCCTGTGAATCCAGAAAATTATGAATTAGATTTACAGCCCTTATTCCTTGACTGGTATAAGTTTCAAAGTGAAATTGGAGCCGGTAACTATTAAAAAAAAATCGGGGTACAATAATTTAACGTAGGTACCTTTTTGGAATAAAGTTAGATAGGTAATGTAGCTAGCCCTGTAGCTGAATTATATCATATGTAATTTAACTACATATATAATTATTATACTAGCCAATTCGAATTCTTTTTCAATGTTATGTTATACGTTTTTTTATGCGTAATTGTCATATTACATTTTTCCACAGTCGTCACAAGATCCAAGGCTAAGATAACACAGCGCGTTATCATAACGTGTAGATAGTAGGTGCGGTTGCACGTCAGAGCAATAAATACAATAACGTTGAGTTCTACGAGTATACGTAGTTACGTCTCTTCTTGTCTGTTGCATTTCTTCTGATTTGACTCGATGACGTGTTGCGTTCTCTTGTAGTTACAGGAAATTGAAGTGATTTGGGCTATAGATATAGGAGATGATCAAAATGACTTCATTGTCGGGGCATTGCTGTTGTTGATTTTCAGTTTGATTATAACGTTAATTTTCTAGAGGGGTTAATACGCGTAGGATGCTATAACAGCGATTATTATGTTATTTTATCAACATTTTTGGTATGGTGTCTGACCTACACAATGCTAAAGAAAAGCTGTCTTACCGAGTGAGGTATGAAGTATGATGTTTAAAATAAATATATCTCGTGTCGCATTACAACGGTAAGGGATCTCGCGCACTTGGTCGGCTAGTTGGCCGATGCGACCAAGTGCGTGATTCATATCCGTTTTTATAGTTTACCTGGTCACTGTGACCACTAGTCGTGATCGTGGCCGTCTAGTACGCGACATCCATTAAAAACTACAAAAATGCGGTAGGTATCTACAAGTTTTCTTCTTATTTTTTAAATATTAGGTTTGTTAACTATTTCTCTATAACTACAAGGGAATGCAACATAAGTTAGCCCTTTACTTGATTCGTGATCAAACATACGACGTATCGTCCGGTCAGTAGGTAAGTACCAATACTTTCGATTGATGCAGATATATTTTGTTATATTATACTCACTTTTATTTTGAATGTGATACTACGCATTGAATTGTAAATATTTATTATAAATGTTTACTTTTACACATGTCTTTTATTTACAAATTAAAACATTACATTTAAACTTAAAATATTATCGTAATATAAAATAATTGTTTAAAAATGGAGATTAATACACCTGAAATTATAATTGATCTAATTAACATGATATTGGCGAAACTTATATTGGTTCATGCTATTCCAGATAGTCAAGATCTATATCAATAAAATATTATTTCAAAACATGCAATTGGCATAATAAAACATTTTTTAAATAAATTCAACTTTCAATGCTATTTACTCTATTCGTAATAAAAATGAAATCAAAGGTGTTAGAAACAATAAAATTCCACTTTCCCAAAGTTACGCCAAGTCATCTTACAATGCAGGAAATACTATTTCTTCTTACTATTCTTAGGGCTCGATAAAGTGACGAAACTAACTCGTCTGGGCGCCTTCGGGCTTGGTGCGGACTTCACAGCCTGATCCTTGACATCAGTCACCTTAGCTTGTTTGAAGAAGTTGTGTTCATTGGTCGAAGTGCTTTTTGGAGTACTTGGCTGACTATCAATTTTAGCATTGGTGCTTTTGGGAGTACCAACTGTTGGTTTGGCTTTCTCTTCAGTCTTGGCAGTTTTTGGGGAAATTTTCTCAGTTACAGTTTTAACTGTGTTGCTTGTTGGTGAATCTGGTGAGGTCGACGTGGACTTAGCTCCGTTAGTGTCTTCGTAAACTAATTTGATGTCTTCACTATCATCTATGATCATAATTTCTGAATCCTTCGTTGGTTCTGTTTCCTTCGGTTTAATAATGTCAGTGTTGCTATTATCTGACCATGATGGCATTGCCACTTCCTCCATAACATCTATTTTGATCGGTGTTTTCTGTTGTGGCTCAATTTTCTGTTTCTTAGGAGATTTTTCTGGTGCCTTGAACTGGATGAAGGAGTCCATTTTGCCGACTGGTTTGGGTTCCTTTGCTTCTTTAGATTTTGGTGGCTCTTCCTTTGGTGTCTCAACTGGTTGTCCTTCAACTTCCATGGGTTCTGCGAAAAGAATGGATAAAATTTTAATGAATAAAGCTTTTATGGAAATGAAATTGTTTATTCTGTAAATAGGATATCGGAATCAACTTTTACACGTCATATATATATATATATATATATATTAATACGCTAGTTGAGATCGCCGTTTCCTATCTGACTACTTCGAGAAGAAAGGCCGAAACAAACTCAAGAGGTTGCTGTACGTTTTAAAGTCTAGACATAATCTTGGTCAGTCCAGGACCATGGGAGATTTGTGTCTGAAATGGTATTTTGAGGAAAGAACCACACAGATTTGAGTGGACCTGTCCAGTCCGTGCAAGCATTTGTCAGAAATCGTGGAGCTCAACTCAGAACTGAAAGAGGTCAACAATGGTTACGATTACCAACTATAAAAATAATAAGCTACCCTTTTCATTTAATAATCAAACTTTTGTAGTTATAGTACAATACATAGCTGTTGATATATGATATAATAGGACGAGTTATATAAAACCTCGGCTTTGTAGTCTTTCCTCTCATTTGTACTTATATGGCAACATTTTTTAACACTTGATGGGCTATACTAACGACCGCGTAATATACTCTAAGGCCGTATTAAACTAAATGCATAGTTTTATATGAAACTATTCCCGCCTTCCCGCGCTGCCAAAGGTCGCATCCTATTTAACCGCGATGTGCGATATGTCACTTTTGTGAACCGAGATGTGTGGTCGCGCCGACAGAGGGCGCTTTCCGGATTTCCGAACAAAAAGTGACATAATGAACGCGACGATCGCTTTTAATTAGGACGCGGGGTTAGCGTGTTTATAACTCACTCTGCCTAGCCTTTTCCCAACTATGTTGGGGTCGGCTTCCAGTCTAACCGGATGCAGCTGAATACGAGTATTTTACATGGACCGACTGCCTATCTAACCTTCACAACCCAGTAACTAGGTAAGACCGGTTGTAGGCAGCTGGGACCAACGGCTTAACGTGCTTGCCGAGACACGGAGGAGTCTCGGTATTTAAAGATAGTTACCCATTACCCGGCCAGTCCCAGCAAGCGTAGCAACTCAAAAAATAAGTTTCAAGTATTCAAATCTCCACTTCGGCACCTAAGGACTTTATTACCAAGAAAATGATAACGTCATGACACTTACCTGGTGCCACTGCACTAGGTTCCGGAGCCACTTCATCAGGCAGCACCTCCCCCAGCTCGCCGTCCGCGAAAGTGATCACAGAACAGTACCCGTCTGTGCTCGATGCGACCAGCGTGCGTCCGTCCGGAGACCACGTCAGGTCTGTCAGTCTGTACAGAGAGGTTTTATTATACACTGAATATTGAGGCTTGTGGATTATTATTTAAAAAGACACACTAGCAGCTAATTAGCTGATGATCAAAATAAATAAAAATATTGGACGCGAATGTCCGGTAACTATAATACTGTAGTTGATCAGTGATTTCAGTCAGTTATTTTGGTTAAAAGTAAGGTTACCCATAACTTTCCATGTATGCATAATCAGCCTATAATTTTCTGACTGCTGGTACACAGTCCTCCTCTCTGTGAGAGGGAGTGGGCCGTAATCCACTACACCACGTCGCAAGAGTCGATCGCATCGTTGCTTACCATCAAGCGGGACAGTGGTCAAACGGGAGCAATTAAAATAACAAAAATGCCCTTCACAAAATATAAGAATACTGACCTGGTATAATGTATATTATTAATCAGCGCTATGGGCGTCTTCTGCTGCGTGTCATACAGCAGCACGGAGCGCTTGGTGCCCACGGCCAGCAGCATGCGGCGCGGCGCGGCCAGCGCGGGCGCCGGCCCGGCCGCGCGCGCGCGGTACAGCCGCGGCGACCAGCGCGCCGCCAGCGCCGCCTCGCCGCACGGCAGGACGCAGGCGGGGCTGGACGAACATACTATATTACTTCTATAGTTTAACCGAGAGTGTACCGAATATCGCGCGTTCATAATGTGCGGCGAGGCGGGGGCAGCGTTAACGAATGAGCGGTCTGCACTACCTCCCCCGTCTTGCCACGCACATACCTAAGGGTACAGCGGTTTCGGTCAAACTATAGTAATTATCAAGAGTCTGAAGTTGTCTGCTCAGCTATTCAAAACTATTCTTACTCAACTGAAGGTTTAGGTTTTTTCAAGTTGATTTAACTGGGTTTAAAGGTACTTTGCGAGTTTATCTTCAACATTACTAACATTGGTGCAGGAAAAACATCATGAGGAAATCTGAACATAAAGGTAGTCAAATAAAAATATAAAGTCTGAAATCGCCAACCCGTCTTGAGCAAGCATGGTGATCAATGACTTCTGACCTCTTGACTTCTCTGTATGAGAAAAGGCATTTGCCCAGCAGTGGAACAATAATAAGCTGCTCAACTGTCAGACTGCCAAGTCATAGATCTCGAGTTCGAACCCAGAAGAAGACACACACCTCTGACTTTTCGGATTCATGTGCGTATTGTATAATTATTACGAGAAGAAGGTGAACAAAAACATCGTGAGGAAACCAACATGCCTGAGAGATAATTCTCGACGGTGTGTTAAGTCATGTCAGAGGTCCATGGGCGGCTTTAGAACTCTGACACCAGATTAGTCACTAACCACGCGAAAAGAAGAAGGTAAGTCAGTATTTGTTCTCTGCAGAGAAAATGTCTGTTCTCTCATAGTCTATGTATGAACAGAGTAGAAACAACAGCTATTCTTACTCATGTAAGTTAAAGTTTCTTCAAGTGATTTAATTAGCCCCGAGGTTGAAAAGAAAATTGAGAAGCTCGTAGCTAAATAATAACAGCCGCACGGGTCGATCCATCAGGTTAAGCTACGCTTGCCGGGGTTGGTCCGTGTATGGGTAATCTTTACATACCGAGACTCGGAAGAGTCTCCGATGACGGCTGTCATTCGTGGATCTTTGACAGTCGTTACGGATCGCCACAAACTCGAAAGCCTGACAACCAGTCTTACCAAGGGGTATCGTTTTCCCAGTTAAAGGGTTGTGGAGGTCAGATAGGCAGTCGTTTCATGTAAAATACTGGTATTCAGCTACATCCGCTAAGACTGGAAGCCAACCCCAACATAGTTGGGAAAAGGCTAGGCAGATTGATTGTTGAAAAGAAGATATTATTTACACATTTTAAAGGCTGACAAATCCATGCAATATAATTTGTTCAAAAGTATAGTAAGTGATGAATGATTTACTCACACTTTCAAAGAGTATCGTGTGTAGATGTACACTGCATTGATAGGCTTGATGTCCACCTTGCCCTGCTCTGGCTCTATGCGACCGGCCGGCACTGCTAGCAGCAGGCCATCTGGACTGAACTGAAGTCTCCTGTTGACAATATTTCCATTTGAAACACGTAATATAATATCTAAAAACTCTCTAAAACCTCCCATCGGGAATTACGGGAGTGATATTATGTTAAAAGTCTTTATAGGCACAGAATAATACAGAAGGCACACTCCGCATTTTAGGCGTAGTCAGAAGATATAAGAGTGATGCAATAGAGAGGCAACTTCTAGGTGAATATAACTAAGTAATGAGCGCTGTGCAACCTGAATTGCACTTTTTTGTGTCGTAGCAAGAGTTGCTTTTTATTTAAACGATTCTGCGGAATGAACCATCTGTACAAATCTCTGCTAATGGCAACTTTGTGAACTATAAGCATTTACTTTAATGAGTTTTTTTTTTTTTTGAGTTTTATAAGTAGACTTATCTTCGCGAAATGCGCAAAAATACAGAAGTTAGTAAGAAATAAGAGCTGCTAAAAGCTTTATCTTGAGGGAGCATTCTACAACTGCTTTTTTAACACATAGATGGGATGTAGCTGGACTATTCTTTGTACTCTTAACTAAAATATTACTAGGTTTTAGTAACAAGCTAACCTGTAATAAGTCTGAAGTGTATCATCGTGGTACAGGCGAACTTTGACTTCATGGAGCGGATGCTCAGCAGGAAATGGTAGGATTGCCTTACTGCTGCGTGATGTAACCTTCTTTGTTGTTACATCGAATGTGCGGAAAACTCTGGAACAGGATGTTTTAAAATGTTATTTCCTTTTTTAATTTGTATCTTGATAGGGCCAAAATATTGTGTGAAGTTAGGTAAAAATTGGTATCTTTAGCTTGTATTTTTTTTCTGCATTCATGTTAATTGCTTGAATTGGTTGTAAAACATTGATAACCTTTTAAAGCTTACAGACGAAAAGCTAGCTCTAGAGGTCAAGATACCAACTGCATGTCTTCATACACTTAAAACTCCTGCTGCAGAGAAAATGCGTTCCAGACACCTCTCAGTTGGACACGATTAGGAACAAATAAAGTAAAAATTCTTAAAATTCATATTCTTTTGTTCTCAACTTATAGGTGTCAGGAACGCATTTTCTCGGCGGCTCTATTGTACATTATAACAGAGAATACATTTTCACACCTCCCCCTTAGGCCAAATATTTTTTGATATTCAGATAGCTCATGACCTAGAGTGCCTTATATTTTAAAAAAAATAGAATATGAATAAAAAATCTAAACAAAAACGCCAAACTTCGCAGGTTAAAGTTAGTATAACATAAATTATTAGGGAGTGCCGCTGCCGGCGCCGGCTCCAGAATTTTTGGAGGTCAGCGCCGGCAGCGGAGGCGCTCCGGTGCCGGCGCTGGCTATAAAGTAACCCATCCCATCAATTTGACTTTTAATACTTTTTTACATCATTTTACAGATTATATGTCAACACAGTATGATTTTTTTATCATGTAAGGGCTACTACTGCTGCCCCTCTTCATGTAAGTACACAATTAATATGAAATTACCTATCAGTACTAGCAGAAGCAATCATCTGTCCCTTGGGGTCCCAGGACACTCCTTGCACAAACCCCTTGTGGTCTGTCAGAATGCTGCTGTATTTGCCCTTGTTTAGGTCCCATATGAGCAGCTTGTTGTCCACTGAGCCTGATGCTAGGTGCAAGGAGTTTGGACTCCAGGTTATGTCTAGAACATCTTCCATGTGGCCGCGAAGAGTCTGTGAGAAATAAGTGGTTTTCGAATAAGTTGGGGTTGGAGGGTTGAAAGAGTGGTGGTGCATAGGTGAGCAAAATAATGTAAGTATTGGTGTATAAATACTAACATTACAGATTCTCAATTAAAAAGATTCAGGAAATATATTTTCCTTATACTAGAATTTTAGTTATGTTAGATTCAGTTGATCACAAGACATCATTGTTTTTTTACAACCAACATCATCAGTGTTATTAGGTGAGCCTCAGATTAACTATAAAACTAAGACATAGCACTGTCAAAAGTGCTGTGAAGCTGGTTTCGTAAACGTGTGCACTTAGTTGTAGTTTAATTGTAGTATCATTGTAAATGTGTGCATGTGAGCGGAAGTGTCGTTTTAGCATGCTTCACTGTAGTAAGTGCCTGCTACATGGTTGCCAACTGCATCCCCGATAGAGGTGACACTGGTTGTCGACCGGCAGAGCTATTTGAAATATGGTCGTAAACCACAATTTTGGCGACCGTGTAGCGGGCACTTTATTCACAGCACTCTGTATTGGTTTTGTATTTGGTCTGAGAGGTAAGCAGTCTCTTCTAATGTACTCAAGTCTAATTCTATAAATTAGCCTTTCCAAAACCTATTTGCTGACCTACAAGTTCAGGACCAGTGTCTATTTGAAATGGGTATCTTAGACTCACCTTGTGAATAACCCAAGATTCCTTATACTGTTCTTCTATCTGCTCCAAGGCAGGTGCAGGTTCCTTGTCAGTCTTCTTCCAGATAAATATGATGGATTCATCATCTCCTGAAGCCAAGTACTGGCCGTTAGGTGACCACCGCACCACGTTTACAGCTTTCTGGTGACGTGTGAGGTCTGCAGCGACCTCGAGGTTCACTGACCCAGTGTCAGTTGTTGAAATGTACCAGATCTGGAAGATAAGATAGAAATTTTATGTGACAAGGTGTTTGTAAGTGTGGATTTCGTTATGGGGACCCGAGGAGTTCACGAGTTGCTCACTGTTAGAGTTTTAATACCACGATAAAATGTAAGTTATGATAACAATTTATATGGTTTAAAAAATGCTATTTCACAATTAGAAAACTCGAAATTGGGTCAGTGGGTCGTGTTAGATTGGAATTTATTTAACACTTTAAAAGCATCAGTTAGCAATATTGGCTAAAAAGCACAATCATACCAAAACATGAGAATCAGTCCCTCCTGTGGCGAGTCGTAATGGTTCAGTTGAATCTGCTTTTGGCTGGAAGTCTACACTTAGTACGGGATCTCTGTTGTGCCACGATATTTCTGGGATAGCGAACTTCATATTTTTACTTCAGTTTTCCACTTTTTAACAAATAAATAAATTCTGATCTGGTTCCGAGCGTCTGTCACTTTTGGCGCTAAATTTTGCTTTTGTTTTTAAAGTATTTGACATTTAGATGAAAAGTTTAGCTTCGTGGTATTTGGCTATGCCATACTAAGAAGTTATACATAAAAGCAAGATTTGAATATTTTTCATTTTCATAGAAAAAGTACGATCAATCGATCCTTATACAATCAATTCCAAACAAGGAACACCAAGAATCGCGACAAATCTCAATTTTCAAACAATATTTTTTTATACTGGCAAGGAGTGTTCTCTTGATTTCTGAACGAAGGGTTCTTTTACTGGCAACGTTTTTCTACATTGACATATCAAAATTGACAGCTGCTCTTTCTTTCTTTGACGTTTGTTGATACCGTGCTAAACGAACGCCAAAATGGTTTGTGTTTTATCAAATTTTATCCTTTTGAATCATGAAATACGCTTGCGAAAACGAACTAAATTATAGTGTAAATCTCTATCAATGTGTTCAAGATATTAACGGAGGATGTATTTCATGGAGACCTTTGAAAATTTCAGGTGAACGTACCCAAACAGCGCAGGACTTACTGCAAAAAATGCAAATGCCACAAGACCCACAAGGTGTCTCAGTACAAAAAGTCCAAGGAAAGGCACGCTGCCCAGGGCAGAAGGCGTTATGACCGTAAACAGCAGGGTTACGGTGGTCAGTCCAAGCCCATCTTCAAGAAGAAGGTAAGCGATCATAACCTATGAACCGGGTTGTTATCAGTTATTCTGAAGTCGGTATTTAAGGGTTACTTTATAGTAAATGCATTTAATAACACATCGGTGTGTAGCTTTAGGGGATATTCATACTATAACCTACAAAAAAAATTCGTATTGTTTATACTGCTTGTAGTGGAAAAGATCTCCCATAATCTTTTTCAAATTAAATCATTTCTAAACCTGTGACTGTAGAATCCTGAATCAGGTTTTGTTTGATTTGTGTTGATAGGATACAGTGATTTATATTACTTTTGTAATTCTTGATAGCTTGTTTAATTATTTTGAAACTATATTTATGTGAACATTGCTAGTTGTAGAACTTCAGCAATGAAATAATAACATTGTAAGAAGCCTTCTTTGGTAAAATTAGGAATCTAAGGCCTGTACTACAAACAGTACCTCATTCAAAACTCAAGCATTACTTAAAACTTGTTTAAAGCCTTTTGATTGGTTGAAACAAGTAAAGCTTGAGTCTTGAGTGAGGTTCTGTAATATGGGCCTAAATGTATCGGAAATTGTTCAATCCAGTACTAAAACATGCTGAAAGGTTGCTGCTGAAATCCTTGGATTTTAAGAAATTATTGATTTTGTTAAGACCACTCACTGTACAATCTGTTTAAAAATACTGTACTTATTATATCTACAAACCTTACTTGAAATATACAACAAGGAATTTTTCATCATTTCGAAAAAAAAAAAAAAAACTGACTCAAATCACTCCCTATAACCATAGAAAACCTGTCTTACAACATTAACTAACCTAACATTATTATTTTCCAGGCAAAAACTACAAAGAAAATTGTACTCCGTCTTGAGTGCGCTGACTGCAAGGTGAGGTCACAGGTGGCACTCAAGCGCTGCAAGCACTTCGAGCTGGGAGGAGACAAGAAGAGGAAGGGACAGATGATTCAGTTCTAGGCTGGATAATAAATAAGTTTAACAACAGACTGATTTTTATTTACAGTCCCAATCTAAATGACCATCATCATCTTCTTGCCCTTGTCCCATGTCACTTGGGGTTGATAAAACACTACTACACTATAATGTTTTGGAAACTTTCAAAGAGTACCTATGGAGTTTCTCATCCATTCTTCCTTATCTGAAACTATCTTTTTTCAAAAGTACTCCTTATTAAATTACTTAAAATAAATTATTTGATTTGTGTAAAATTATGAGTATTGAAATTAAGCTTTTTAAAAATAATATTTACAATAAATTAAGTGTTAGCATAAAGATTTTCCTAGGGAATATATTTCATACTAAGTACACACATTTAGCATGAAAATAATTATTATACTTCCATTATGGCAGTAATAATGCAGAGTTCTTTTAGCTGAATTTAGTTTGTAGAGGTATATCTGTTTGTGCTACTTATAAAATAGAGCCTGAGACCTCAAAAGCCTTAGCCTGGCAAGCTACGAAAATCTACCATTTCATTACAATGAAAAAAAAAAAACTATCCCATGCGATAATGTAGGTGGTAAGTACTATGTGCCACAAGTAAAACAAGATATTGAGGTAACATTTTATTGAAAAAATACATGAGCAATTTTGGAACAATTTCATTATACTTGCAGCTATAAGTTAACTTGAGTTAAAGCTATGTAAACCTGCACTTGTCTTTAGGTATATAAGCATTACACTAATACTTATTTTATATGTAGGCCTTAATTTATGATCAAACCATACAGGATGTAAGATGTCCAGCAGCTGCCTATTACAGGCAGAATACATTGATAGCAAAGGTTATTTCCCCAACACCTTATCTAAAATATTTGGGTCCAGTCCTTCCAATTGCAGTTTTAACTTGACAGCTTGTAGAGGCACTCCAACATGCACCATTTTGACAAATCGGTCATATTCAGGATATGCTTGCTTGCCTTCTACAACATCTGCTGTCTGGCTGGTTGCTTCAGGCTCCTTTGTTTCTTGGGCAGCTTCTGTGGTTGGTGGAGGAGATTCTTCTGTAGGCTTGGTAAAAGTTGCTACTGTGGGTTCTGATGGTTTATCAGCTGGTGTCACTGTTGTGGTGTTCAATTCTGGTATAGATGAGAGCTGAGAAAAAAGGTAAAATGCTTAGACATGGTAACTATACAGGAATTCTAGATTCAGGGTCAATTATTAATAAATATTTAATTTAGAATAAGAAAAAATAATTGAAACAGCATTTAGGGTCCAATAAGTTATCTATTATAGTCTCTATATGGGCAAAAGTATCTTTATTTTCAGTCAACATACTCTTGCCTCCAGCAAAACCATGGCAGCATTAACTTTCTCGAGTTTCCTGTCGAAGGCCATCAGCTTCTGTTCACATCTCTTCATGAAATTGTTCAGAAACTGCACATTGGTCAGCACAAAGTGGTTCACAAACGCTAATGTCCGCTTCTGTTGTAATGCTGCTACCTGCAAGGGAAATAATTTTGACTGGTGACTTCATAGTTTGTAGTTATTGTAAATCTTTTTGTGGGCTAAGATATATCGCGAGTGTTTTTAGTTTTTGTAAAAACTTTGAAAGACCTAAATAACTCCATTCTGAGACCATGGGCCTACGTTTGTGGGTCTAAGACAACTTGCTAAAACTACAAAATAGATGAGAATCTGGAATCATAGATTTTGTGAGCGAGTTGTTTGAACGAAGGTAAATTGTGCGATTATTGACCTACCTTGGTTAAATCTACATTTGCGAGCTCCTGGCTCATCATAGTTTCCTCCAGAGTCATGATTAGTTCTAGTCCACAACAAGGTATCTTCCGAAATCAAAGCTTTGTGTAGAAAGGTGTTGATTTATGTGAATTCGCCGACGATTCGGTAATCGTAGAAAGGCCTTTTGGCAAGCATGAAGTTGTCAAGGCTTAGAGTATCAAACACATATATGCATTTAAATGTATTTAGTTCATATTACTTCTGAAATTCTTTTAGAAAAAAAAAAATATCGTCATGTCAACAGTTTGACATTGCACATATCAACAAATCTGACAGCAGCTCAGACAGCAGGCAATAGAGAGACCAAAACAAAAATGTGAAAATTAGTTCTACATAATATTTAAATGGTTCTGTTAATGTCAGAGTATTCTCCACCTTATCCATAGTTTTCTCCAAATCACCACCACTGCTGTTGAAGAACTCAGAGGAACAGCTATTGAACCGGTTATTATTATAAAACAATGTTACCTACATTTTTATTGGGTATGGCTGACAGACTGACTTTGACTTAACCCGTATAGCCATGCCCATAGCTGGTAATACTCATAAGACCTCATCCTTCTTTCTGGAGCACTGGATAGTCTCCAGCTGTTTCGTTCCTTGCTCAATATTGTTGGCTAAAATAGCTAGTGTCCAAAACTAATACAAAAATAAAGAAGTGTGGCTTGACCGAAAAAAAAAAACAATTATTTGTCAACAAAAAGCAAGCTCTGTCACAAATTCTTAAAATATTCTAAAATCTATTTGAATTTTCCGTCAATTTCAAATATATATTTACAAAAATGTCTGGGGAAGTTGTGGTGGACGCGTTACCGTACATCGACCAGGGTTACGATGACCCAGGAGTCCGGGAAGCCGTAAGTAGTTGCACATAACCTTACACTATCTTTCAAAATCTATCTTTTTTTTTTCCTACATATATCTTGGCTTAATGAAGGCTTACACAGTTTGTTCATTTCATTATCTTAGTTATTACGATATCATAACAATTGTTCAATAACGAGATTGTTATTTTTCGTACTAGTTTACTTTCACGAATTTCCTTTATTCTACTCTCTTCAATCAATGTTTTAACACCTCTTTACTACATCACGGTGTCTTACAGGCCCTAGCTATGGTAGAAGAAGAATGTCGACGATACAGACCAACTAAGAACTATTTAGAAAATGCTGGCCCTGAACCCAGCACAGCCTTTGAGACAGCAGCGTTACAGAGAGAGATGGAGAGAGTGCAGCAACGGTTACCTATGGAGCCCCTCTCTATGAAGCGGTTAGTAAAGTGCTATCCAACAAAAGTAATATTTAACTTTCAACCTAGTGCATGGCAGTAGCTTAGCTTAATCAGACCAATGCAGAATACAGAAAAACTTTGCTAGAATTAAGAATATTTTTTTTCTTTTGTGACAGGCAGAAAAGGTATAAATAGTCTATGATAATTGTAGGGATAAAGCCACACTTTTATTTTATAACAACCTCCTTTCTCCTTCAGTTATGAACTACCCCCACCACCAGCTGGCCGCCTCGGAGAGCCAACAGCCTGGTCAGAGTCCGTAGACAACTCTCACGCACAACTGTCTCATCAAGCCATCAGAGTTCTCAACTTGGAGCTACAGCTTCAATATGGGTCAGAAGCATGGAGATCTTACCTCAACACATTGCAAGCATTAGTGACGCGGTCACAGAATGTACATAGTCAGTTAAGGTTTGTAGATGGTTCTGAGTGACCTGATATCATATTGTTACTTTTAGTAGGTAATGATTATTTATACAATCTTAAATTAATTGCATCCAGTTGATCCAATCAATGCTAAGAAGTTTTTAAATGACAACACTACAGACTACATTTAAGAAAGTAACATGATATACTTTAATTTTGATGGCAATACCAGAGGCTTTTTTTTGTAGATTTATTTATTTAGTATAAACTTTTAATATTATGTCTACCATTTTCTTATAACAGGAAACAAATAGCATCAGTGAACTGGGAGCGAAAACGTTCACAAACGGCGAGTGGCGCGAGATTACGAGCGCTGCGGCGGCGGTGGGCACAGCTCGTGTCAGACAACTATCGGCTCGAGCGCGCCATTATGCAGCTCGAAATACAGATGCAGAAGGTACTTTTTATATTTAAGGCTTACTACCTGACTACCTGAGCACTGTGCCAAGCGTGTTCAATGTAACTGCAATGAAGCTTACCATCTAGTCTGATAACTTTGCCTTAGGTCTCCATCTAGCTAGAAACTGATGTGGACAACGTGTTTACAAATGTTCCTTGACAAGTGCCCTGCCTGGTATTAGGCTTTTGATAAACCAACAATACATAACCAAAGGCAACTTTGCAGGCTAAGGGAGAAGCAACTGCTGACGATGGTGAACCAGCAGATTTGGAAGCTGTCAAGAACTTACCAGACAAACTCAACTCTGAAACTGAGAAAGAAGTTCAAAAGAAGATTGAGGATATGTTTGCTGATTAGTTTTTATTAAAGGAAGAATAAAGTACGAGTGTTTTTGAATGAAATAAATAAAAAATTCTACATGACTTTTTTATGAAAGCAAAATTTTTCTAAGATTGTGTGATTTTCCATTACAATAAAAGATGCTGTAAATACTGGATAACTTTTTTTTTGTATTTCTACTTTTCGTCCTTTTCAGGCCCGTTTTGGTATTACCAGTACAAATAAAGAAATGCAACAAAAAGGTAATCGTGAATGCATTCATAAAAGTTTTGTTAATGTACTAAATGCTGATCGCATTATTTTTTGCATTCGATTGTCATTTGTCGTGATCTGTCAATTTAGTTTTTATTTTATTTAAAAATGGCGGACGATGCGTCGAGCAGTAGCGGTTGCGCCGGCAATTTAATAGATAACTCAATAAATCAAGATGAGTTGATCATGAAACAACAGCGTGAGATAGAGAAAGAGGTGAGCATCGTAACGTTATCCAATTCTAGTGCGAGATAGTCTCTACTTTCCGTAAAATAATATTACAACTTTGACATTGTGTTGTGTTTGTTTTGCAGATATCGGAAACGATACCGCTTGTGGGTGAACTTGAAGCATTGTCGTCATTAGAAAAAGAATATAACGAGGATCCAGTGTACCTGTTAAAAGTAAAAGATTTGTCCTCTAAATATAAGTATATTAGAAGAACGCGGCCGGACGGCAACTGTTTCTTCCGAGCGTTTTCCTACGCGTATTTAGAACATCTACTGACGGATAAGAGTGAATTCGATAAGTTTTATGAGATAGCGAAGAATTCGAAGGAGATTCTTGTCGCCTTAGGGTTCTCACAGTTCACAGTGGAAGACTTTTATGAAACGGTGAGTTTTTTTTTAAATTATTTTTCGAGGTTAGATAGTTACTGTTGTTGTTTTCTAACGCCTACATCTTTGTATCTGTTTCAATACACAGAAACATCAACATTTAAAAAATGATGTCAAACCATCTGATATTTTGCTTGTTCTGGTATTACTTAAGACATGCCAGTGTTCAACATGAGAAAGAAATCATTATCATAATATACAAGCAGAAAAAAAAAGTACCATTCTTACAGTTAATGATTAATTTGTGGTTCTGGCCTGTATTGCTGATCAATCTACTCCAAATACTCTACAACCAGTCTTAGAATATACCATTATTTGAATATAAATTATTGTATGCCAAACAGTTCTATGTACTATGGCATACATAATCAACAGAAGTTTGGCATAGGTTTTCATGGTTCATCGCATCCCACTTCTGTTAGACTTGTCTCTAACTTTCCCCTCTATATTACTTTTCAAGGTGATTTGTAAAGCAGTGTATAAAAAGCACTCTGTTTATTACATAGCTATTACCATAAAAATACTGAAATAAATAGAATAATCAGTGCATCAATGACTACGTATGCAGTGGCATATCTTTCATTTGATTGATTTTTATTGTTAAAACTCGGTCTCTTCTGTTTACTTATGAAGGGTTTACAGACTCAAATTTTGAATTAAATTATATGCTGTTCAATCCCCTGATGTCATATCCACTGGCATATCTTTAGCAACTTGCTTTTAAGAGGTTTTTTTAATTTCCAGTTTATGGAAGTGGTACAACGAGTTGGCGAGCAAGCAGGGGGCTCGCCAGACTCCCTAGGATCAGTCAGAACTGAGTTGCATGATAAGTTCAACAAGCAGGGCTACTCAGACTATATTGTGGTATACCTGCGTCTCGTCACCTCTGGACAGCTGCAGACAGAGAATGATTTCTACCAGAACTTCATCGAAGGACCACGCACTGTGACGGAGTTCTGCAGACAGGTATGTCTTACGGTTTTATTAAGTTTACTTCGTCAACAATGAAACATTGAAGTATTTACTTAGACCAGAGTAATTTGTATGAGTCAAGAGAAGTCCACAGCACACAAATGACAATGGCTGCTAGGCCTGCTCTGGACTTTGCAATGGGTCACTTATTTATGTTGCCAATGGCAAAGAAAAAAATATGCATTAGGTATCTTTGAAAATAATTATTGATTAAACATTTTTTCAGGAAGTAGAACCAATGTACAAGGAGTCTGATCATATTCATATAATAGCACTGAGCAATGCACTGAATGTCGGTGTCAGAGTGAAATACATGGACCGCGGCGAGGGAAGCCAGGTTAGTAAGGTATTTATCGAAAATGCTTATTTACTCTTTTATTCTTTCAACCTAGCTGCATAGCGAGAGGATGCTGTGTCGTCATCGCCAAGCCATCGATAAATAAGGTATGTCTTGACAGCAGACTGACTCTTCACATTGTGGTGTACCTAATTTTTTATCATTCTAAACGAAAAAAAGAACTACCACCACCTGTAATATTATCACAGGGATAACCTTTGATTTTTCTACTGCCGGTCAACAAGATAGCGAACTAAGTAATTAGAAACTTAGTGCAGGTTTTATTAACGTCGGGTGATTTATGCTAGGTAGAGCCGGGTCCTAGTTGTGGCGAGTATGAGGCAGAGGAGAGTTCTTAACCTTTGATTTTTCTACTGCCGGTCAACAAGATAGCGAACTAAGTAATTAGAAACTTAGTGCAGGTTTTATTAACGTCGGGTGATTTATGCTAGGTAGAGCCGGGTCCGAGTTGTGGCGAGTATGAGGCAGAGGAGAGTTCTAAGTGTGAAATGGTACGAACAATTTGTGTATAGTAGTTTTAGCTACACCGTGCGGTACCGGATCGCAACGATTTCGCCGTACCAGGCGTACACACGTGCGCACCTTCGTTGGATATTTGTATGTAAAGGTGGATCCAGACTTGGCGAGGCATGCGGTCCGCACGGCGCACAACGCATGCCTACGTGCATTATGTAGTACAAATACTCCATTTGAAACAAGATTTGATATTTAAACAAACGTTTTTACAGTCCGTTTAACCGATTTTGTCTTCGTAGCTCATGCCTCGCCACGAATATAAAGGTACACACCTTGCGAGGCATGCGTTGTGCGCCGTGTGGAGCGCATGCCTCGCCAAGTCTGGATCCACCTTAAGACGCCTGCAGCGGCAACAGTCCCGCGCCACGCCCTAGCTGCACTGCATCGGGTGGACCGTCCCTTAGGCTATGGACACGAAGTCAGCGGGCGAGGGGGCAAACTTACGACCTACAACTCGTAAGTCGCGGCCGTTACCACTGGGCCACCACTGCTCTACCTCATTTTAATCTTTGTTACTGAAAGTAGGTCTCCAACATTAAAGAACTTGAAAATTAACATAATGTCTGTTTTCCAGGTGATAGCACACGACTTCCCCGAGGGTTCGAAGCCGCTGGTGCACCTGCTGTACCGTCCCGGACACTACGACATATTGTACGCGTGATCGTGTAACGCCCCTCATAACCTCTTACGATAATAAAGTTAATTATCTTACGTAGCGGCCTGTTTTATTAACTTGCTTTGTTTGTACCTATGTATTTTCCGTTACAAATTAAAACTTAATCCTTATTTCAAGCACTTCTTTTATGTAAGTTCAGAACATCCAGGAAGATTGTTATCGTTTGGTTATCCTTACATATTATAAAACAAGTCCCCCGCCACGTCTGTCTCTCTTAACGCGATAAACTCAAAAATTATTGAACGAATTTTCAAACAGTTTTCACCAATGGACGTCATGTGGAAGGTTTTAGTGTATAATTCATTAAGGTTTTGTGTAAATTGGTTGATTATTGTTGAAGATGTCTGAAAAAATCATGCCGACTGGGATCTTTATTAGCGTGCGCCGCGGACATCGTAAAAGTTACATAAAATTTATGTTCTACAGTATTGTTCATCTTAAAAAGTTCAACAAAAAAGTCCGTGATGCCATATGTCTATCTTCTAAGTGTGACCCACAATAACCATTTTTATCTTTCAGAATTTGATAAAAATTTCATTATTTCCGAAGCTATTTTGACCGTGTTATATTAATCCTTAGTATCCAATAAACTATGTTACTTAAATTAAGCATTTAATTTAGTTTAAAATATGCCTTGACATCATTTCATTTAAATGAATAGGTAGTTTAAAAGATATCACAGATTTAAAATTACGCGTGACAAAATAATTATGGTTGACCGGAACGCGGGCGCCGCGGTAGAAGTCAATGACCTTTTCCTCGGCTTTTAGGTATGTATAGGTATAGGTAGTACGTTCCTGTGGGATATTTTCTGAAATCCACGCGGGCGAAGCCGCGGGCAAAAGCTAGTTATGTTATAATTAATATTTGATTTTAAATAAATTTTAAGTCTGTGTTCTTTGGATTTGTATATTCGTTTTTTGCCACAGACTTCCGAAATTAAAGTTTTTTGAGATGGGAAAAACAATTATCTCGCGGCACCGTTACCGACACCTCATTTTTGTAAACACGATCGTGCTCTTTATTTATATTTTAGTTACGGATTAATGTTCTATGCAAGTATTTTTACTTTAAAGATTTTGGAAGTATTTTTTTTTAGTTTTCACTTCTATCGGCACTCCCGGAGTGCCACTATTTTACTTTGTAGTTGTGGTACCTAACTATCCTGCTCAAATTTGTATACCACTACTTTGTCAGAAAGTTATTACAACATACACTAAGTGGCAAATGACAAAACTACGTATTATTGAAGCTAACTGTTAAACTACCCAAGCAAAAATAAAATTAAATGACTGCTCAAGTTTTCTCTAATGAATGAATGAATGAATGAATGAAATGCACCGATCCCAGCGTGGTTTAACCAGACTCGATAAATCGAATGAACCCCAAGATTTGCACTAGCTCCTGAAGCCTCATGTTTCATAGGACTACAGAGGCCATTGCATATCAAGGAGTAGACCGGGTGGCGCGGTAATGGTAGGGAAGACGTGCCCTTAGGATAAGGAGGGATTTGCGAGCCTACCGGATATGCATCCTTGAGTAAGCAATGGAATAGTGGAGAGACGGGTGTTATTTATCTATGGATGGGCATCTTTTTGCGACGTCACCGCTATGTTGGTTCAGGTCCATCTTCACCGGTGAATATTTTGACGGGGCGGGGTTATGCTGCTTTCTCGGCTCTTTACTATATTGCTGCTGTGCTGTGTTACATTTAGTTGTTCTAAATCTTCGTCAAAAGCTTCGCTGCTATCCATATTTTTTCGTTTCATATTCGTCGTGTTTCCTAATCGTTTACGTTTCTTGTAGATCTTGCTGGCAGCCTTCATAATCTTATATCGATCTGCAGCCGTGTCCATCCAAACGTTGAATTTCTTGTCAAACGTCAAGTCCCGTTTAAAGTTATCGTTCCATGTGTAAATAGGGTGGCCTACTTTCTTGAATTTGGCCTTATACTGCATTGCTGCGTGTAACAGGTGTGGTTGCCCCGCCTGTAAACGTGTGCGAGATAGCACATCCTGTGATTTTTGATGCGATATGTTACTGTTTTTCCGTCTAAGATTTCGCGCAGAAGAAACCCCTGCATTTGTGTTTTCCTCTTGGTGTTTAATCTTTTGACGTATTGCCTGACATTATTTTACACGAGTATGTCTATTTAGGTTATCTAGTTGTCTTCTTTGTAAGAATTTAGCCTTTTGGAGGTTAGCAAGAGCTATACGATGATCCCTAGAGTGACTCGGCTGAAAGATCAAGGATTCCTGGGCAACCGCTTTTTTAATACTCCAGTTATGGTACACGATGGTATTTCGATGTTTTCATCCGTTGAGTAGATCCTTATGTTTTCCAGTTGTTTGGTTATGCAGGCTTGGTATTTTTTTTTTGGTGGATTTGATGTTGAGAACGGCATAATAACATTGTTCCTATTGTAATTGCATTGACATTTTATTATACGTATATGTGATTTATTCTGTTGCAGTATTGTGAAATTTTATTTGATGTTATATGGGTTTATTAAATTATTTTTTTGTCAAGAGGTGCCATATGAGGTCCCCATTACAATCTCTCGTCCAGCGCGATTCCTAGGAAAAATGTTTGATTAATAAATTCCAGCTTCTCTCCATTAAATACGATGTCACTTCTTATTAAGTACTTCTTACATTCTTCTTAATTTAAATCTAATGCATTTGGTTTCTTCTCATTTAGTACCAAATTATTTACCGCAAACCAATCTTGGACCTGAAGAATAGAGCTAGTCACACTCACATCGTCATTATTTTGTGACCGTCGGTCCATTTTTTAGATCAATGATGGATGATTTTGAATTTTGAATTATGTATTTTATAATCATTTGTTAGGAATAAAATCTTGAATTTATGTATCGTGCTAAGCAAATTCTGGCGTCGCCGCAGTTATCCGCAACATGGGTAGCGAGGTCTCGGCGGACAAACACGTGGTCAAAAGTTAGCCCATTATGTTATTTATTTGGTGGGCTTCTTTGTTCATGGGCGCTATTTATTACCATTGTTAAACGATTGTTTAGGAGTCAACGCCGCACTGCAGCCGCATGTGCAGATATCGTTTCGAGACAGAGGTACGCAATTTTGACAGGGTCCTGCGCTTGCTGCGATTTATTAGTTACACTCTTCGTTTTTCTATAGAAATGTATATTGTTCTGAAGTTTTTTGTTTTTGTTGAATGGACTTAAGCTTAACCACTCATGTGCCTTTCATCACAAAAACTCGGGTAAATTTTTCAACAAAAATCAAAACAAAAAAGGTTGCCTCAGACGCGACTATTTTGTAGGGCTAAAGAAATTGCCAAATGGTTAAGGGTAGTTAGTAGGAGTTAAGATTTATGTTATAATTATCAGCAAGATTATAGCTCAGGTCAAGCTAGGAAGTTTTATGGAAGATATTTTTGTGCGAAATCAATACCGACCGACATTGTTAATTTGTTAGAATCATACGTACTTACGTCTTCGTATGTTATTTTTGAATATCTTGCCATTCTACTTTTACTATGTCAAATACCCATAAACCTATAGCTTAAAAATAAAAGTTAATTCTGCGCATAACATCAAACCTCCCAACTTTGCCAGTCACTACGCAACTATAGATTCGCGCTCACGATGACCTTAACCTATCAAATAATATACCGAACTTTGCCACAGAATTATAGCCACGTAATCGAAATAGAGCCGAGAATTAAACTCAGTTCTCTTGGTCGCTACACTTACTAGAGACAATTCAAAATGCAAATCTGGATCTATCGTTGGAGTTAACGTTAACCTTGAGTTTGAAATATGGGAATTTGATTTACTGAATGATTGGTAGGTATGTAGTTTGTGAAATATTGAGCTCTGTGCATCTGTTGATGCAGTCCCTAACTCAAGTCGAGGTGTGTATTTGCAGAGAAAAGCAACGCCCTGAAAGATAAAGATATGGAATGATCTCACTGGATTATCCTGGCTATGTTCAGTGGCCCTGGAACCTTCGCAGACGATTAGACCCTCGTATACCCCGGCACTTGCACTCCAGGTGAGCGCCTGGGATCGGAAACGCATGTAGGCCTAGCACACCTCACTTTTGTACTATATAAATGTATTTTTTTGATTTACGGCGCGGGCGCAAGCTGCGCTAAACGTATAATAAAAACTAAGATGCGGTCTGACGCGGACTCCAAAAAAAAAAAAAAGGGACGCGGAGCGCTCGAGACGTCCTTCCGCTATGACGTCCAGTCAATCTGTCAAATGACTGCTCAAGTTTTCTCTAACAAATAAAAAAGAATTTTCAAAATCGGTCCACAATTGAAAGGGCGGATCCAGGAGGGGGAGCTGTAGCGGATGAAGAAAACGGTCTGCTACCGAGACGGAATTAGGTACATTATAAGTAGCAACAGCCGCACGGGTCCATCGATCAGGTTAAGGAACGCTTGCTGCGGTTGATCTGTGGATGGGTCACCATGTTTATATACTAAGACTCCTCCGTGTCTCGGAAAGCACGATAAGCAGTTGGTCCCGGCTGTTACGGGTCGCCAGAAGCCCGTAAGTCTTGACAGTCAGTCTTACCGAGGGGTACTCAGTATCTGGGTCGTGGAGGTCAGATAGGCAGTCGCTCCATGTAAAATACTGGTATTCAGCTCCATCCAGTAAGACTGGAACCCAGCCCCTACATAGTTGGGAAAAGGTTAGGCAGATAATATAACATAACGTTACTAAAGGGGGAAATGCGGTCATAATATCACAAATAAATTAAAAACATAAAATAATTCTTAACATTCTACTGTTATCTGCTAAATGGCTTAGAAGAAACCGTTGCTAATGAGATGAAATTTGGTGAATCGCATTTAGAGCATACAAGAATTAAATAAAAGTCAAAATACGACACAATTGAATATATTGAGACTTCAATAACCATCAATATCGCATTACATTACTAAAGGGAATGCGGTCACAGAATCACAAATGAATTAAAAACATAAAAAAAATATTTCTTAACATTCTACTTTTATCTGCAGAAATAAACGCCGTCGGGTTCCCGCCGGGGTTTCATTCCCGCGAAAAACGCCTTTATATCCTCCTCCTTGACAACCTCTTTCCTGTCTTTGAAACTCTTGAGGAAGTCGAGTAATTTGTCCCTCATTCTATTGTACTCTGTAAGGGCGTTTATTTGCTGTATCCTGTCTAAAGATGAGAGGGCCTGCATACCTTTCTCATACTGAGAAGCTCCACCAGCCACATTCTCTTTGCCCAAGCTTTCATAGGCGAACACAGTGTCCTCTAAGTCAGTTAGAAACAGTACTTTCAGATCTTTGTACATTGAAAGACATTCACCACACGTGCACAGTTTTTGGCGGAAGTTAGAAGGCCAGAATGTAGCTCCCTTGTGGATTCTTTTCAGATCTTTGGGTCTCACACATTCAAACTTAGCCTTCTTTGAAAAACTATCATCTGTTAAATCAGTGCTGAGTTTCCGTTTATGTTCTTTTGCGTTTTCTGTGACAGTAGGCACTTCATTCTCATCTTTTGATGGTTCAGTTTTGTTTGTGCTATCATTATCGTCACTAGTTTTCAATTCAGTATCATTGGTTGTGTCGCAAAGTTTGGTTTTTTCTTCTACCGACTCATTTTCGAGTTTGTCTTCATTTACTTTATTTAGTTCTGTATCATTGACATCTTTATTTCCAGAATCGTTTGTAGGATCATCAACTTTACTATCGCTTGCAGGCTCATTTTGGGCAGTAGCGTCATTCATTTCAACATCTTCTGTGCTAGGTTTATCATTACATTCAGCAGTGCCTTCTGTCTTTTCAGGTACTTCATTATCAGGTTTGTTTTCACTGGCACTCATTTCAATATCAGACTCTTTTGTTTCAACATCATCAGTTGCTTCCTTCATTTCTGTTGATTCACTGGCAGGTTTTTTTGTTTCTTCTGCAGATTCCTTTCCTTTTGCCTCATTAGCTGTTTCTAACAGTTCGTCAATAGCGTCCATCACCGAATCCGTCTTCTCTTTAGTATTTTCCTTTGCATCTTTTTCAGATTGTGACGTGTCTGGTACTTCAATGTTACCAGTAACGGTTTCGTTCTCAACAATTGGTTTTTCTTCGGATTTATCTCCACTTTCTTTTTCCTGTTCTTCAGGTGACTCTTCCTTATTTTTTTCAGCTTTGTGCTTTTCCTCACTATCTTCAGATTGTTCCATACTTTCTACAGTAGCTTTTTCTGGCTTTTCTTCTGTAGCCAAGTCTGTTTTTTCTTCTGAATTTGGATTGTCAGCTGTGAGTGCAGTAAGGTCATCTAAAAGTTGTTGCTCCGTTCTTTCACTGGTGTCAGTTTTATTTTCTTCTGCATTGTCGCCATCACCATCATCTTCACTTTTTAACTGTTTACTTATTTGTTCTTGTGTTTCAGTCGGTTCTTTTATTGTTTCATCTTCCTTCTCCAGCTTATTGTCAGCACTCTCTATTTTATCATCTATGCTATCTGCGTTTTTTAGTTTTTCACCTGTGCTTTCAGAATTTTCAGGTGATGTATCAGTGTTCTGTTCTGGATCAGCTATAGGTGTGTTTTCTGCTGCAACTGATTTGCCTAAAGTATCTGCACTCCTTTCTTTTTGATCCTTATCATTATTTGAATCTTCAGGCTCAGTCTTGATGCCTGGTGCATCAGTTTTAGCTGGTACATTTGTTTCAGTAGTCTCCACAGATTGTTCTTCTTGCTCTGTTGTCTTACTTTCAGTATCTAAATCCATTTTACTAACATCAGTGTTTGGCTTTTCTTTTTCTTCAGGATTTATTTCTGATGATTCAACAGTACTTAACTCATCCTGTTTTGTTTCAGCAGCAACACTGTCATCAACTGCTTTATTGTCTGTACTTTTTTCTTTGTCCCCATCCCCATTAATCGTGACACTATTAGTTTTAATTTCAGTTTTATTTTCTTCTATACCATTGACCAATTTCTTCTCTGAATCCCCATTGCAAAGACTATTGTCAGCAGACTTAGCATCACCATTAACAGTTACAATATCCACATCTCCTGCTTCAACAGTAACTGCAAACATACTGTAATCATGTAGAAACTCATTCTTCTCCATACAATTCTTGCAGACCATTTCTGAGTATTGATCATTGGCGGGTACAACAGCTTCTAGATGTGATGCATGGAGCCAGTCTTCGCAGATTATGCACTGGATCATGTCATCCTCAATTGTTGACTCTGGGTCTGGGTATGGACGTTGGCAAGTGCAGTAGAGTCCACTGAAGTTTTGGTTATAAATATTCTCGTCATTGAGTTCAGATTTGTCCGGGGTGAATGTGCAAGGGTGAGAGTTGAACTTCGGGTTTCCACAATCACATCTGAAGTTTCTTTTGGTGTATAGCTCAATGAGTTCATGGTTCTCATGACAATTTAGGCTGCATGCCAGGCATACTCCGGCTCTCTTTGTTGGGTCCACCTTAGCGTCAGTGCAGCATGTGAGGCAAGCATATAGAGCTTGTCTTTTGATGTAGCCCTTAAACAAAACAAATGGTTTTGATTAGCCTAATTGCAAGTAACACGCTATGGTCACTGTTACTTGTAACAGAAAAGTTGAAGAAACTTAATGAATCAGAAAATTATCAACTCAAAGTATATGTAGATCAGTAATAAATTATTTTACATTAAAAATGGTTGCTTTCACTCATTCGTATATATAAATTTTAATAGAACATCTTATTTGATAAGTAATGGTTACAAGGTTGACGTTTTTTTTTAACATTGCAGTTATAAGATCAGGAAATATGTACAAATCATGGTTTTAAGAGAAGTATGTCAGTGTTATTTCCTTAATGGAATTTAAATTCAATTCTTCTATGAGGTATTTAATCCACATTTTATAAATAAAATATAACCAAGTAACTAAGACTCCAACTAAAATATTTCGAGTTGTTTATTTACTGAGATCATTTTCAAATCTATATATATAAAAATGAATCCCTATTTCCCTTGGTCACGACATCACACTAAAACGGCTGAACGGATTTGGATGAAATTTGGGATATGGATAGACCTTGACCCGGAGAAGGACATAGGATACTTTTTATCCCGATATTATTACAGGATCGAGACTTATGCGGGTGAAACCGCGGGGCGCAGCTAGTTCAAAATATTTACTAGGCAAAATTGAGCCGGCAAGAAGCTCCATGGTTACTCTTTTAAAAATAAATTGTTTTTACAATGTTTTCAAATTACAGTGTTAATAGATATAAGAGGACAGTGTAGGCCTATCAACAAGTACCAGGTACTTAGCAAAATAGAAAATGGTTTACAACATTCTCACATTCATAAAATAAAATAGAAAAGAATTTATGTAAAAGATAAATAAAATAATAAAAATAAGGACATATTTAAACCAAATGACATGATTGCCACTACAGCTGTAACAAATTTAATTTGATAAAAAATATAGAAAATTGTATGATTAGAAATGTAGATCTATGGCTTCATTCAAAACTTGTTAACCTCTTCAAATAAAAGGAGAAAGTAGTTAGTTACTCTGACCCATATCAATTTACAGCATGTTTGAACATGTTCTTGAAATCAAATACCTTGGTTATGTACTTTCTTAGCAAATAGTCTTAAGATGTGTTGACAATAAGCAGATATGATGTTTTGAATTATAAAATAAAATACGAGACAAAAGCTTGCCCAATAAATATCTTTCGGTATCAGAAATGATTTCTTAGATAAAACAGTAAATATACCTATTGCATTCTACATCAATTTGGGTAGTAAAGTCACACATTTGAGTTCCTTTGTATTCTCTGAGCATATTGTTCTTTTTGTATCTCATTCCGTATTGAAGGTTTTATTACTATGTTAGTAAGGGTTTCAAGTTCAGTAGAAGCAAGATATAATGATAAAAAGTTCTCAAGAGAGTAATTAGAGAAGATTAAGGGCGTACTAACGAGAAATAATTCCGTTGCAACGTCAATTTCCCCACGCCATGTTTGTAAAATTCTATGAGTTTTTAAGACAAAAGGAAGGCTTGTCTACCTTGGAATAAGTGCAGTTCTTGTCGTCAGACGCTCCTAGAACAGCGTTGGCGTCTTCCTCGAACTCCTGTTGCTCTTGTAAAACATCCATCATCGTTACAACTTTGTCCCCATCACATTCCGCCATTTCGGCGTCTTCGGCGATATTGACGCCGTCTGAAGCCATTGTTACACTTCAAGAAGATAACTGAGAGGTATTTAAATTAGATGGAAGGATAATACGAAAACTACCAAAAAAGCCGGTTACAATGCGCCAAGGATTTTATCGACAGGTGAATCGACTGATCGGCGAACGGAAGGGAAAACGGAATGTAGCACTAGCTGACATAAGTCAATGTTGCTAGTTGTTCGTTAAACAGATTAAAAAACAAAGTACTGTGTGTTATCATTTATTGTCAAATGGCAACTTATTCAGAAATAAAGTTTGGCTAGAATAAACAGCTTGCTACACGGCTGCCAACCGCGTCCCCGAAAGATGTGATATTGGTTGGCAATAGACAGAGCTGTTTGAAATTTGGTCGTAAACCACCAACTCCACGGTTGTAAACCACCAAGGTCACCTCTGTTGCGACACGATTGGCAGCCGTGTAGCAAGTCTTTAAAAATAAAACATTTTATTCCCATTATGAGCGTGTATTCTCAAAATGGGTAACCTTGCAAATAGAAGTCAAATATTTCGCTGTTTACTGTATGGAATATTACTATAAGGAATTATGAAATATAGCTAACTAGTGAACTAAATTATTGATTATGAAATGCAATACCATAAGTAATCATAACACCGATTATTTAGTTATAAAAAAGTATTTGTAAACTTTCTAAATGCCTTTTTAAACCTAGAACGGTTACAAGACTTTGGTAGGTACAGTATCGACCAAAAGTCCATAGGCAATCGCACAAAGCAATAGACTGACGCTTCGGTTTGACTTACGACCTTCTTCTATAAGATGTTACAATACTACTGAAAACCCGACCACAAATGGTGTTATTTGCTGATGACACATCACTGATTTTTAAAGTAAACAGACATGCACAGGAGCTTGACGACGTAAATAACGCTATGCTTAAGGTCCATAATTGGTTTACTGTAAATAATTTGGTATTAAATGAGAAGAAAACTAAATGCATAAGATTCGCGTTACCGAATGTTAGAAGTAGTGAATGTCACGTTGTATTGAATAAGGAGACACTAGAATTCGTCGAAAAGACTGTTTTCCTGGGGATAACGCTTGACTCTAAACTACAGTGGGGTCCTCACTTAACATCATTTGCAGGGCGGCTAAGTTCAGCCGCTTACGCTGTTTGGAAAATCCGCCAACTAACAGACGTAGATTCTGCGAGACTGGTCTATTTTAGTTACTTTCATAGCATCATGTCTTACGGTATTTTGCTGTGGGGACGGGCTGCAGATATTAATTCTATCTTTATTCTGCAAAAGAGGGCCGTCAGAGCCATCTACAACCTCCGCAGACGCGAGTCTCTAAGGGAACTGTTTAAGAAAATCAACATCATGACGGTACCTTGTCAGTATATATATGAGAACATTATGTATGTTCGAAAAAATCTCCATCTTTTTAGTAAGATAAGTGACAGGCATAATTTTAACACTAGAAATAGGAACAAATTAGATCAACCACGTTTTAGATTGTCTAAAGTACACACTTCTTTTATGGGGTACTGTGTAAAATGTTATAATAAAATACCACTCGATATTCTTCAACTAAATGAGAAGAAATTTAAAACATGCATTAAACGCACACTATGTAGACAAGCATATTATAAGTTAGATGATTATATCGTAGATAAAAATGCTTGGCTTAATGCTGGTCCTGCTCCACAGCCGCTTGGGCTCACTAGTTAAAATTTTAATATTTGGAAGAGTTGCTTCCCCTTTTTAAAAAAAATATATTTTGACATTAGGAACTTAATGTTCATTTTTGTTTTACCAACTTAATTGTTGAATGCTCCAATTAAGTAATGATTTTCTTTCTTTTTGGTGGTTAAATTCTTTTATTTTTTTAGATACATTGCAAACTATAGTTTTGTATAATTTAGAAGCATTTTTATTTTTGTAAATGTGAGACCATGGAGCCGTTTATTAACTTATTAAGATGTATGTTGACTTGAAATAGCATGGCAGTTGAGAATATGTCATGCTCACTTAAATGTCTCGCTGATGGTGGCGAGTGTGTTGGATCATTCGGTTCCCTACAAAATGGTTGAGCTGGATGGTGCTGATCCACGCGTCATGTTCGTGAACGGGCGCCGCCAGTTGAAACTGGTCATCTCTTATCTGCCAGGGCTTATTTTTAATCTTATATTTTCAATTGCTTTTGATTATTTTTTGTACATTGTTCTCACATATAGAAGCAACAAGAATGATGTACCCAGGATTTTGTAATATCAATGTTTAAAAGAGTGTCCTTGGAGTTTCTTGCCCGTTCTTCTCCATAGAGATCTACGTTTTGGAATGGGCAATTAGCTTCAACTTTCTGACTAACTGACCGACTCTTTGACAATTCAAAAGTGCCTGTAAATGGTTTAATTGAAATAAATGCTTTGAGTTTGAGTTTGAGTTTTGAGACTATAGACACACACACATTCACTTTGTCTGCAACTAATAGTACCGTAAAACCTTACAAGATTGCCCAACTAATCTGAATTTGCCCAGCAAGGTACTATTCACAAATATTTAAAACACCGGCTACATATTTTTGTTGCGTTTGTTATTTTTTCTATGAAAGAAATTTGAATATGTCTCTGGCAATACTACGTAACTGTTTTTATTTAATACTAGCTTCTGCCCGCGACTTCGTACGCGGATCCTGTTGCTTATGCCAGCGACAACGGGGTCGTCAAAATCGAAGATCTGAAACGTCTGATGTAGAATTCTAAGGCCCGGGGACGGGAAAACAACGGGATGAGTGAGACGATTGGAGTCGTTCCGGATCTTTCATTTTTGTATGTCAACAGGAAATGCCCATCAGACTAAACAACTTTTGCTAAGACGTCACTCCTTAATATGTTATAGTGTCGCTGGGCTTTGTAGTTCCACAACAGGTGTTCCAGATCTTCAAATTTTTTCTCACAGCAGAAAATGCTCTTCACGTGGAATATTTTTTGCTATGGCACCATTTTTATATCTCTTATATCTGTTCATTTTCCAAAATAAATTATGTATAATATAGGCACTCCGTTCTTTATCAACCCAAGGAAGGTCGCCATGCCCTACGGCGATATCTTGAGACACATCCGATTCTTCAGATAATATCGACATTCTGTTCAGAGAATGTCGAAGGCGATCAGAATTCAAACGTTCGTTGCGCTCTTCTTCTGTCTCTTCATGCCGTACTCCAGCAATTCTTTCTCTCTCACTTTCTAACTGATTATGAATATTTTGTTGTGTGCGTGTTCGGGACAATGTATGATAATCTCGATCAGCAGTTAGTCGCGCATCACGTTCATCACTCGTTTCAAAAGACCTGCTAGTAGATGTGCGAATTCGCTGAGAACTCAAGCGTGATTCTGTATCGGTAAACGTCTCCGACTCGCGGGACAATGCGTGACGTTCACGATCAGCGGACAGTCGCGCATCATGTTCCGCACTTGTCTCTAGAGACCTAGCAGCAGATGCGTAGATACGCTGAGAACTCCAGCGCAATTCTCTATCAGTGAACGTCTCCGACTCGCGAGACAATGCGTGACGTTCACGATCAGCGGACAGTCGCGCATCATGTTCCGCACTTGTCTCTTGAGACCTGGATGTAGATGCATAAATACGTTGAGAGCGCAAGCGAGCTTCGCGATCCAAAGAGGTTTCTACGGAGCGAGTTGCAGCCTGATGTTCTCGAACAGCATCAAGTCTATCCTGACGCTCTTCGGTAGATTCTTGGGATCTTATGATCCTCAATCTTTTAGCTCCTTTGGAACGTTGGGAAAGATTTGACCGGTTTCTAGTCATGGTTATAGTTTTATTCTGAAGATACCTGATCAATTAAAATCTAAATGACTGCTCCCCTGCGTTACCGGGTAGGCTACCGTGTCACGAAGATAAATGGAAAAGGAAATTAAACATTCAAATAACATAAGCCTGAAGGCATATTTACTCGATAAAATAAAATAATAAATGGGAGTTTTAGCCAGTAGAGTCAAATTTTCAATGATTCATAGAATTTTCATCAAAAATCAGTCTTAAACTGTTACCGCCTTCACCGCGTGGAGGTACTCCCAGCTTATGTTATTTTATAATTATACAGTGAAATTAGTGATAGCTTTGATTTCCACATCAGGGGTTCCAGATCTACAATCTTTATACGTCAATATAGAGTGCTCATCAAGCTGAACAACTCTTGCTAAGACGTCATTCCTATATATGTTATAGTGTAGCTGGGCTCTTGGAGTTCCACATCAGCTGTTCCAGATCTTCAAATTTTATACGACAACAGAAAGTGCTCATCAGGCTGAACAATTTTTGCTAAGACGTCATTCCTATATATGTTATAGTGTAGCTGGGCTGTTGGAGTTCCACATCAGCTGTTCCAGATCTTCAAATTTTATACGACAACAGAGAGTGCTCATCAGGCTGAACAACTCTTGCTAAGACGTCATTCCTATATATGTTATAGTGTAGCTGGGCTGTTGGAGTTCCACATCAGCTGTTCCAGATCTTCAAATTTTATACGACAACAGAGAGTGCTCATCAGGCTGAACAACTCTTGCTAAGACGTCATTCCTATATTTGTTATAGTGTAGCTGGGCTCTTGGAGTTCCACATCAGCTGTTTCAGATCTTCAAATTTATTCTCTTAGCAGAAAATGCTCATCATGTGAAACAATTTTTGCTATGGTACCATTTTTGTATCTCTTATAGTTTGCTAACAACACATTTACCAGTTTTTCTTCCTCTTCGTCAGTGAGTTTCTTTTGTCCTCCAGCTGGTTTCAGGTGATTTTTTTTTTAACTTTGTTCAATATCGTCCGTCGAGGGAACCCGAACCTCTTTTCTGCCTCCCCAGTGAAAAAAAAATTACTAAAAATGTAATAGAAGTTAACTTTGTTGCTCTTTGTTATTCTTAGTCTTCTTAGTTTGCAAATACATTCAATTTAGTTTTTACAACATTTACGTTTTCTCTCATGTATTGATATTTTAATCCTTTGTAAAATCTTTCATTCTATCAGTATTACTTAGGTAGTTCCAAAATGAATGTAAAACAAAGTACCTACTTATCCCAGATCTAATTTAACAATGAGGTAACAACCCTAACGGAAATATTTTGGTGGGCAAAGTCGTAACAACTGCTTTAGAAAAACTAATTTGAGATTGCCCACCATCATATTTTCGAATTTGAGAGAGATTTTGCGTTAGATATTTGATCTTTCTTGTGTATTTATTACAAACTATCAGTGGTAAAAAACTTACTTACCTGCTGTAATCACAAATCAAGTTTCATAAAAAGTTTTTCACACGACTTTTGGCCCTCAAAATGCAACACCAACTTCGATACAATTTAACAGCCGACTGAAGTGATCTATATATCTATATCTATATACATATAATAAAACAGTAAAAAAACTGTGTCTGTACATTGAATATATTAAAAAAAAAATAATTGAGGGGGGTTTAGAAACAGTAATAGAGCACGAAACCAAAAAAAAAAAATCTGTCTGTTTGTCTGTATGTCTGTATGTCTGTTTGTCTGTTTGTTTGTACACGCTAATCTTCGGAACTACTGGACGGATTTGAATGATTTTCTTTTTTTTGTATAGGTATTAAGTCTGGGCAACATATAGGCTATAATTTATCTCGGAAACTTGAATACCTGATGCAGAACCGCAACAGACCAGCTAAACTATAAGAGATACAAAAATGGTACCATAGCAAAAATTGTTTCACATGATGAGCATTTTCTGCTAAGAGAATAAATTTGAAGATCTGAAACAGCTGATGTGGAACTCCAAGAGCCCAGCTACACTATAACAAATATAGGAATGACGTCTTAGCAAGAGTTGTTCAGCCTGATGAGCACTCTCTGTTGTCGTATAAAATTTGAAGATCTGGAACAGCTGATGTGGAACTCCAACAGCCCAGCTACACTATAACATATATAGGAATGACGTCTTAGCAAGAGTTGTTCAGCCTGATGAGCACTCTCTGTTGTCGTATAAAATTTGAAGATCTGGAACAGCTGATGTGGAACTCCAACAGCCCAGCTACACTATAACATATATAGGAATGACGTCTTAGCAAAAATTGTTCAGCCTGATGAGCACTTTCTGTTGTCGTATAAAATTTGAAGATCTGGAACAGCTGATGTGGAACTCCAAGAGCCCAGCTACACTATAACATATATAGGAATGACGTCTTAGCAAGAGTTGTTCAGCTTGATGAGCACTCTATATTGACGTATAAAGATTGTAGATCTGGAACCCCTGATGTGGAAATCAAAGCTATCACTAATTTCACTGTATAATTATAAAATAACATAAGCTGGGAGTACCTCCACGCGGTGAAGGCGGTAACAGTTTAAGACTGATTTTTGATGAAAATTCTATGAATCATTGAAAATTTGACTCTACTGGCTAAAACTCCCATTTATTATTTTATTTTATCGAGTAAATATGCCTTCAGGCTTATGTTATTTGAATGTTTAATTTCCTTTTCCATTTATCTTCGTGACACGGTAGCCTACCCGGTAACGCAGGGGAGCAGTCATTTAGATTTTAATTGATCAGGTATCTTCAGAATAAAACTATAACCATGACTAGAAACCGGTCAAATCTTTCCCAACGTTCCAAAGGAGCTAAAAGATTGAGGATCATAAGATCCCAAGAATCTACCGAAGAGCGTCAGGATAGACTTGATGCTGTTCGAGAACATCAGGCTGCAACTCGCTCCGTAGAAACCTCTTTGGATCGCGAAGCTCGCTTGCGCTCTCAACGTATTTATGCATCTACATCCAGGTCTCAAGAGACAAGTGCGGAACATGATGCGCGACTGTCCGCTGATCGTGAACGTCACGCATTGTCTCGCGAGTCGGAGACGTTCACTGATAGAGAATTGCGCTGGAGTTCTCAGCGTATCTACGCATCTGCTGCTAGGTCTCTAGAGACAAGTGCGGAACATGATGCGCGACTGTCCGCTGATCGTGAACGTCACGCATTGTCCCGCGAGTCGGAGACGTTTACCGATACAGAATCACGCTTGAGTTCTCAGCGAATTCGCACATCTACTAGCAGGTCTTTTGAAACGAGTGATGAACGTGATGCGCGACTAACTGCTGATCGAGATTATCATACATTGTCCCGAACACGCACACAACAAAATATTCATAATCAGTTAGAAAGTGAGAGAGAAAGAATTGCTGGAGTACGGCATGAAGAGACAGAAGAAGAGCGCAACGAACGTTTGAATTCTGATCGCCTTCGACATTCTCTGAACAGAATGTCGATATTATCTGAAGAATCGGATGTGTCTCAAGATATCGCCGTAGGGCATGGCGACCTTCCTTGGGTTGATAAAGAACGGAGTGCCTATATTATACATAATTTATTTTGGAAAATGAACAGATATAAGAGATATAAAAATGGTGCCATAGCAAAAAATATTCCACGTGAAGAGCATTTTCTGCTGTGAGAAAAAATTTGAAGATCTGGAACACCTGTTGTGGAACTACAAAGCCCAGCGACACTATAACATATTAAGGAGTGACGTCTTAGCAAAAGTTGTTTAGTCTGATGGGCATTTCCTGTTGACATACAAAAATGAAAGATCCGGAACGACTCCAATCGTCTCACTCATCCCGTTGTTTTCCCGTCCCCGGGCCTTAGAATTCTACATCAGACGTTTCAGATCTTCGATTTTGACGACCCCGTTGTCGCTGGCATAAGCAACAGGATCCTCGTACGAAGTCGCGGGCAGAAGCTAGTGTGTAATAAATACAATGTTATTCTTTGTTCTAGAGAAATACTGTGAGGGTTAAGAGGTATGAGGAAGAAGCTTATTATCGAGGAGCAGCGATGTCAAATGGTGAATGAATATGAAACAAATGGTTTCATACCAACGAGATATTTTGCTGAATTATTAAACACGTCATTATGAACCATTCGCTGTGCACTCTGAAGGCTTGCATCACTGAAGACCAGCTAGGAAGCCGTTTTCGACAGAAAGGCATAAACAAGAACGTTTAAGTTTCGCACGATAATATTAAGACTTCAAGTGGGACACTGCTATACTTTAACCTTAAAATATTTACCGTACCAACTTAATAAACAACAAATTCGTTATTGCATGAATTTGTGGTAACGATTTTTTAAAGAAAGAAAAGAAAGAAAGAAAAACGTTTATTTGCGGTAAACATGACGCAAAAAAAAAGTAAAAAAAACACGTTTTAATACGTGTTTGTCGTATTTCTCGCAGATAGACCGAAAATGTTTAAGATTATTTTAGTAATATTATTAATTTACGATTAAAATTTGATGTTTAGTTTCAATCCTCTTTTCGTAAAGAAAATGAATTCTTAAGCTATAACCTCAATACCAACCAATATTTACTAAAGCCAAATAAAATAAATAATGTAAACAAACTGCCCATCTGAACCTTAAAATCACCTGTTTTGTAAGTAGTTTTTTTTTTCATTTTGTGTATTCTTATTTATTGCTTAATTACTTCGACCATGATCAAAGCTAACTAGTAATAAGGTAGCTAATATTTATGGTGAAAATTTAAAACATTTCATAATACAAATATGTCAAAATAATACAAATTGCTTCTAAGTTTCTTGACATCTATTTCACATCTTATGTAGCTGAAGTAATGACAAATAATTGTAGCAGTTTGTTAGCTATAAGTAAAATAAATATAACGAATAAATATTTTGTAATTTTGTTATCACATATCACGCATTTTTAGTTCTAAACCCTTTATTGTAATAACAGCATTAATAAAAAGACAGCAATACTTAAAATATATTATTATAGCAAAAAAAAAAAAAAATTTTAGCAAAAACCGCGCTATGTTTTACGAGATCGGAACCTAAGCCAGTTTTAACGCGTTCTGCTGTCTGCACACATAGGTTTGGTTCGAATTTTAGCAATGAGATAAACTGGCCAAGGTCAAGCGCATGATGCGTGTGTGTTACCGTGTCTAACAAAAGCGACGGAAATATATATTTGTTTCGGTAGTGCGGCGCAAGTATGTAACGATATGACGGTGTGTGCCGTGTTGTTTACACATACAGATATACGGACTATACCGCGTGTTCACAGTAATACGACTCTTAACGTGCCTATGCACTTTTGAACGCTTAGGTACTGTACAAGGTTACAACATCAAATTCAGTGTTATAATTGCAATTCATAATTATAGTTCACTAGTTAGTAATATTTCATATTTCCTTAAAGTAATAGTGTTAAATTAATCGAAACAGGTAAAAATTTGACAGCTACTTACGACGTTGCCCACTTTTAGAGCGGTTTCGCAATACGTCCGATCAGAATTCAAGAAATGTCGGTCCGAAGTAGCCATAATACAATTTGTATGAAGGTTTGTGCACAAGATCCGATCTTTGTCAGTCTAAATTTAGAAAATTCCCAATTCAGATTGAATTCGGATTCGGATAGGATTCGGATCGGACGTAGTGTAAAACCGCTCTTAAGCAAGCCGTCCACCGCCAGCTAACGTAGGTTAGTTTACAGTTAGTTTAGTGTAGCTCGCCAGTTTTTCATGCATGCGCAGTGGATGGCTCGCGTTAGAATAAACGCTCTTAATATTTTTTCAAAAAATAATTAAAATTCAACCAAAGGGATGCATAAATGAAACAGGAAATAATTAGTAAGATAGTTTATGTAGGTTTTATCTAATAATAATGCAGCAACAAAATGAAAATATATCAAACTACAATTAAAATTAAAGCAGAAAAGGTACATCTAAATTCTTACGGCCATGACCTATGTAAAGAAACCCAGCCTCAGGCGATCTCACTTTATGGAAGAACATCATTCCGGGCCAGTAAAGACTTTTTAAACATGCTAATGACCCGTTCTGTTCCAACGAAAGGTTCCAACAGCCACTTGGAATGTCCTGATCGATAGAATCGAGAAAGTCCATACTGTAGTTATAATCTTGTCTTGTTAGTAGGTTAGTGTTCCAGCGGTGTTGAGCGGGTCTGATGTGGAGATAAGACTTCAATAACTTTGCTTCAGACGCATTCAAACCGTAATAATTGGGGCTTATAACGACAGTACCATTCGGCTGCTTGATTAACTGTCCTCGAGCACATATTTCAGCTTCGTCACATATATTGCTGATTGTGGCCGCCAAACGGCTTTCCTCCTTCATGATCTTGCATCTTTCGGGATCATTTTCATCCAAAGATTCGTCCAAAACCTTTACTTTTAGAGATGGATCCCCTCTAAACGGGAAAGTAGTCAAAAAGGCCAGCTGTTTGTATTTCTTTTTCGCTTTAGGCAGTAGGCCCCAGAATTTGAAGTCCGTGGTGTAAAAATATTTTCGATCCGCTATAGCGTCGGTGTTGATGCCGACGGCAATATGGTAGTCAAAATCTACGGCATACATCTGCCCCCAGTATTGCATGTGTGTGAAATGATTCTCAATTTGTAACAAAGTTAAAGAGTTTTGGAGTACAGATATCAATTCACTGGTCATCATCATACCGTTTACGTTTATGTATTCCTGGTATTCCCAGAGCTTGTGGACATTCATTTTCAATATTTTTATGTAATAAATTACTTAGATATTGAAAAATGACGTTTATTTTATTTACTTGACAGTCAACGATTTATTTTTAAAATCAGTATGGTTGCTTCACCTTTTTAGAATAGTTTGTATTGGATTTTAGCCATACAACCTTCAGTTAAAAACAAAAATAAAGACAAATTGTCCAAATCTGAGTTTTCAAAGTCTTTAGATAGGCAAAGCCCACAATTTCTTCATCAAATTTGAATAGTTAATCCATTATGCGTCAGGCCGCACACGATCATACGAAAATCAAATGATAAATGAGTTAAATGACTTTATTTCTCTAAGTAGGTTTGTACAAACACTTTTACACGTCAATCATATTTTAAAATCTAGATGAGGTCGGCGTTTTCTGACTACTCTGAGAAGAAAGGCTGAAACAAACTCCAGACATAATCTTGGTCAGATTATGTAAAGAACATGTAGATTGGTGTCTGAAGTGGTCTTTTGAGGAAAACGCCACACAGATTGAGAGAGCCTGTCCAGTCAGTGCACGAATTTGTCAGTTATCGTGCACCTCAACTTAGAATTTAAGGAGCTCAATGATTCAACGAACAATACCAAAGAAATAACATTTGGGTAGGTCACATAAATTACTCAACCTGCCAGACCATGATTAGAACTAACTGAAGCGTAGCATCCAAAGTTAAGCCCAAGAATACTGTGCTAACTTTAAGATTCAATTCTTTGCCCTTTATCAACACATTAGTTTTCACCTGCCTAACATGAGGTAGGGTAAACTGAATGCATTTGGTTTTTTTTCATTAAGAAGTAAATTGTTAATATTGAACCAGTGAACTACTTTGGAGATTGCCCTATTTAAATAGTCAGTAACCAGCTGCTGACGTTTAAGTTTAAACAAAAGTGAAGTATTATCCGCAAACAACACTATATCATGATTATCCTAATGACGTAAGGCAAGTCAATAATATAAATAAGAAACAAGAAAGGTCCAAGAATTGAGCCCTGTGGGCTCCCATTGTTACTATCGATCCGGGAGAAAGGCTCTGAAGATCACATTATTTTTGGTCCATTTTGGAAATCTAAAAGTGGATCCCTGACCACGGGGCTCTTAACTGAAACTTTTCAAATATATTTTCGATGTTCTGTCGTCGTCTACCTCTTTCGCCTACTCAGTTAATAGTTTTTCACCGTTTTCACCCTGCTTAAGCTTGCTCAAAAACAAGCATCGTTCAAAGCGGACTTCAGTAAAATATTATGCGTGGTCATAAGATACATTAAAAAAAAAAAATGTACGCGTTGACTTGAGAACTTCCTCCTTCTTTTCGTCGGTTAAAAACCCTCTGGGCTCCCCTAGCAACAGACGTTAGGCTGTCAAACTAATTTTAACTGTTGTAACTGGCGAACTAAAATAACGACAACCAATCAAATCACTTGAAATAAGTTTGACGGTCAAGATTTTACTGAAAATAATAAAACTTACTTGATGCTATTTTGCATTAATAGGTACTTAACTACTAAAAGAGGTGACAGACGCACGAGCAAGTACGCTTACATATAGCTAGGCGATCTTTCTAGCCCGTGAGTCATGCTAAGTACAGTACAAATATGTTCTTAATGTCTCTCGACAAACCTCGTGTTTCGTCAGTCGTCGGATTTCTAATTTTCTATCAGTTGCCCTTTGCACATGGTCAAGACTGGATGCTCTCAATCGACTTGGACGTATAAAGAGTTGTTAATACTCTTTTAACTTAATGTAATTTATAAAAAAAAATGGGAGGAAAACCGCTAAAGTTGCAGGCACGACAGATAGGAAAATAGTTTTACAGCTCTATATAGTTCACACGGAAATCAAAACAAAACAACAATAAAGTACTTACTTCTGAATTCAAATTATTATACCTACACGATAAATCTAATAATTGATGGACATGGAAATCAGCATTCGTTTGTATTCGGAAATCTGATGATACCCGAGGGAGGGACATTAAGAAAATAAACTGTACGCGTACTTTCAAACCACTGAGTAAGTTCGTCGGTGATCCAACAGGTTTGAAAATTTGCTTTAGTTTCATACAGCTGTCATCGCCGTTTTGTTTTGATATTTGTGTAATGTTTGTATAGTTTGCTTCAGAAAATTCGACAACATCGCGATACAATGAGCAAGCTTCACGTGTGTCATCGACGGCGAGCCGAGTAAGTTCGCGAACTTAAAAACCGCGTACTTTAAGTTCGCCCGTCTATCACCCACTTTAGAATTACTCTTTTTTTTTGCATAATTTACGGTTGTGTAACAATAATACCTACCTCCTATACAATTTTATCAATCCTGTAGACCCCGAAATCACGCTCTCACTCGCAAATACATCATAAATACGCCACCTAATATTAAAAGACCGTAGCAGATATCTTTTTTCGCTACCAGTAAACTTTAACACACAAGGGACGGAGTAAAAGGATATTTTCTTCTCGTATGACAATTACCGACACCAAATATTTGCTGGCCCTCTGTCGGTCGTAATACGTAACTTGACCGGAATAAATCCCAGTATAAAAAGATCTCTTCTATCGAACATTTTGTTGTTAATGGGAGCTCAAATTATAGCTAGTGTAGCAATTTTCTTACTTTTGCAGATTACGGGGGATCATGTTGCTTGTTTGTAGACTCACGGGCGACATTTCTAAGAAAATATTGCGAGAGCTAAATAAAATGGTGATTTATTGATAGCTGAATATTTTTTATATAAATATTAGTAGGTCTGTATTTTTAGTTAGTAATGTGTAATTACGACACATGAAAATAGATGGCGTTAATAGGCTTCAGAAAAATGAATATTCGCTTATATTATATCGCCGTCCCTGGGGAATAAAATGATAACTGCCATTATCTTAGTTTTAGTGTTATATCATTTTTGGGATTTGTGGGTGCTAACTGATCTGCTCAATTTTTTTCATAATTTTTGAACAGCTAATTACGAAGTTACAAAATATTACAATTGTATTCACACAGGCCTTAAATTACGAGAATAAAGTGTTAATATAATATTTTCAAAATGTTTTCCCACTTGTTAGTATGACAAACAGTCATAGAATTATTTTCTCGGGACAAGAAATAACTTTTTTCAAAGCTGACAATCATCTCTCTACGTCCATTATTTATGGAGCAATCGACGAAAACATGTTGTTTATTTTTCCTGAAAAATAGCGTTTTTGTAGTTATCATTTTATTCTCTGAGGATGGCGATATGACTCAGTTACGAGTAAAAAATATTCGTAGTGAATTTTTTTATTGTTAAAATATGTACCCATATCACTAACAATAAAATGCTGCTATAAAGAAAAAATATTTTTGAGTGTAGCTACTCGCTACTAGATGGCGCTACTTGTCAAGTTATGGCGCTAATGGTACTTTTCGGGAATAAAATAAGTAAGTAATAAAGGTAACTTTATCATGTTTCCTTAATATACATAGGTATAGAGAATTGTCAATTTGCAATTAGATTCACTAAAACTCAAAGTTTTTATGTAGTTGTGCGCGTAGTAGTAGTTCTCATGACGACTTTTAAAGCAGGATTTAGGTACAATTTTAGGTATTCCATGATTGTCTAGAATAGCTATAACTCGAGAACAGCGGCTTTGAATCAATATTTTAGTGTAGACTGACAAAATCTTTCAGATTCTCTCAACATTGCTTACAGCCACTTACAGGGTATTCGGTGTGGACTACGAGTGGTGATAGGTACCTACCTAAATGCATGTAGGTAGTACCTGGGTATAATGAATGTATTAAGTAGTTACCTATACCTGGCGTACTCTCACACTCTGGTCAGTTAGCACGCGCGCTCGCACATGACATACTTTTTGTAGGTCTTGATTTCTTTTTGTATGACCTATACTCCATTTGAAATAAGATTTAGAAATTTAACTAAACCTTTTTTACAGTCCATTCCTCCGATTTTGACTTCTATTGCGTCGGTGGCATGACAAATGGCAGCTGCAGTAAACAGTTGGTATTGTAACCAGTTTTTTGCTTTTAATGCCATCCTTATGCCTTTTTTTTTTTTTTTTGGGTGGGAAATCATCAAATAACTTCTCCCGCTCTGGGCGGAGCGGGAGGGCGTGTCAGACTCTTACTGACTAAAACCCACCCGTGTTCCTTCGGTTGCCCTGTTGCCGGGGGCCACGATCTCCCTTTCGGTTTTCTTCGCACCCCCGGCAGGCATCGGCCCTAACGGACCCCGTCAATTCTGCTGACATCTCTTTGAGGCGCGCGTGGAACACAACGTGCCGTCGACCCGGGCCTGGTCCTTATCGGACGGCGAGCTACCCATTGCTCACCGTCCGCAAGCCCGCGCCTACGGTGGCCGGAAATCGGCCATCCTTATGCCTACGGTATAGAAATCAGTTGAACGGACTGTAAAAAAGGTTTTTTAAATGTCTAATCTTATTTCAAATGGAGTATAGGTACTTTTTCTAGGACGTGTGCGTTGATACATTATTTTGATCTCTACTGCTACAATTAGCTTCTACAAAAAATCGGCCACCGATTGTATGCTGTCTGCGGACGCTTTTATTCAGTTTGTGACGATACCAGAAGTAGGTACAGGGTATGATCTTATACATTAAATCAAATTACGACTCAACGAATCTACATCCCCCTAGTAACAGCACATTAGCACCAGTACACCGGATCAAAGGCCAATGCTTGAAATTGGCGTCGTTTTGTTTTCTCGCGGCCATCAAACAAATCTTGTTTTTCTAGTACAGAATAGTGTAACAAACGAAACTTATTTGACAAGCATATCTCTAAATTCAGTCCGAAATTAGATATAAGAGGTAGAAGTTTGTATGTATTAGCTTTGTAGGCAATTTTTTACTCCTAGGTGCAAGGTTAGTGTTAAGTTACCACAAAAAAGGTTGCAACTAAATGCTCTTGGACATTGAATAGTCGGTACAAGTCCCGAGCATTTCATACCTTCTAAACTAGTGATCATAATTTGACAAATGACAAATCACTAGAAGCGTCTTGATCGTCCGCTGGTTAAAGGCTATGTGACGTCACATTAAATTCGATATGTTGAATATCAAATAAAAGGGCTTGACGAGCACATTTCAAATATATAATTAATTATATTATAACCCCAAAAATATTTAAATAAAAATAAAAGTTATAAAAACTAAAACCCAACTACGACAAAAAAGTCAACTAAAAAGGTATGACAAGACATCACAGACAGACAAATTAAAAATCCGGAGTCACATGTGTTTGTGCCATAAATTGAATAGATCACGTGTGACCCATCACGTTAGTAGAGTTTCGCTACGTAATTTTTGACCCTATATTTTATCCTGAGTACTAAAAAGACTTGTGATTTATCATCATCATCTTGTAGATAGGCATCTCATGGACAGGTAGGTACGTTTACTTTTAAAAACGGTTTATTTAAATATGTGTTATGAAGGTAATCAAAAGACCAATTTAATTGCAGTCAAGGCGAAACAAAAACTTAGCAAAAACGGTAACAAAAGTTCATTGAACCTACAGGGGTGACAAACCCAAAAGGTGTTGATAGAAGACCCCAAAAAAAACAGAATCTAACAGATTGACAGTGCAAAGGACTATCGAGGTGCTCTTCAACACTATTTTCGCGTTTATCTATCAAACAATAGACTTTTAAACACGTGCGTCAATTAACCTCTTGTAAAACGTTTAAAGATGGCTGAAGTATAGCGCGCGCGCGATTCGGCACGCGCTCGCCCACTCCACCGCGGCTACGTGCGATACGCGCGATCAGGCTCGCCACCACAATTGTATGCAAATCAAGCTATAGTTCGAGGGTTGTTGATCCAAGTTGATAATGTTTTAGTGGTTTTAATTGAGAGGGTGTCTTTTCTTGAGGGGCGGAGGGAAATATAGAATCATTTCCGGATTTTATGATAAGCGTTTACTTTCAGGTATTTCCTGTTATCGGTATATAGTGGATGAGGTAGATGTAAGTAAGAGTCGGCCATTTGTTTGTTCCTTTAGGTTATATTTTAAATTATCAATTAGAAATTACTTTGCTGAACTATTGTTACTAATTTTAGCGAACATTTCTTTGCTACGTAGTGCTACGCGGCTCGTAGCGTCTCGTAGCAAGAAGAACAAGCCACGTTGCTGTGTCGGCGTCGTCAGTGCGGACACTAGTCGTGCGAATATTTGTAAGTCATCTGAAATACCTAGTCAGAAAGTCTATAGAGAAAGCTTATATTTGTTGGTACATTGTGACCTAGATCAGACGCACGCATGGCATATAATCCGGGTATAATAATTTATTACTGGTTCAACGTAACTGGTAAATTCATCGGTCATGCGTTCAATTGTATCGGGAACCCACATGTCTTTGTTTTATAATTCCATGCCACGACTAATTAGCGGCGCATACTCCCAGAGGTGGAAAACTCTCAGCTCACTGAGCATCTATTACAAAACGAACAAAACGCCATATGTGGAGGCCGATTGAGTCGCGAATCAACATCGCATTGTTTTGGCTCGACACCGGCTGTCTGAGCCCCGCGTGTGAACATCAATAAGATCAGAAACAATGGGTGCATTCCCACAACCTCGCCGCGGGCACCCGCCATTTTTCTTTTATAGTTTTAATTGTTTTCGGCGAGAGGTTGGCAGCACTGCCCTCGGGCGGCGCAGCGTTCAGTAAGTGATACCGTTGCACAAACAAAGTTAATTTGAACGCAATGTTTTTGTATTTTGCTATAGTTTATTTTTGTATTATGCAGGGATTAGTGATTTTCTGAACAATTGATGGTTTGTTTAGGATTTTGATGTTAATTTTGTAACACACGTCGCTTCAAGGCGGTATTCGCTAAAAGGATTGAGAAGCTTTGAAGGAATGGAATAGAATAAGAATAACATAACTAATTTAGCTTGAATATCTGTTTGGTAACGATGCAATAATTTGACTCTACAGAGATATAACATGCATAAGTGTTCTCCCAACATAGGTAAACCTATACGATTGGGTTGAGGTGTGCAGGTATAACTCAATTTTACAACTGTGCGCTTGGAGCTGTCAAAATCGTAGATTGCTATTATTGAATTCATCCGTCCGGTTACCTCCTTATTGCCCCGACGCGACGCTTCTTAATACGGTCTACATAGCTTGTGTCGTCTCCACAGTTATTTCTTATTATTCGTTAATATGTCTTTGTTATTACATATTTAAACCACATTCACTGTAACATTTTGACTTTGACAGACGCACAGTTATAAAAATCGGGTTATAAATGGCTATGCAAAAAAGATGTAGGCACACCAAGGTAAAATATTTTCAAGTATGCGTAGATTTCCAATACAAATACATAATATAATAAAATTTAGTAACGTAAAATTAGAGATCAAACCGTCCGGGCTATCATTTAAAAAATCTCTCATGAAATGTCATAATTCTGTCTGTTTCAATTTGTAAATTCTAAAAAATAACAAGCATCTAATCATTTATAATAATACCGTTATTACAGCGAAAGTTTCTTCCAAATAATTGCAAGAGTCAACTCAGAACAATGGTACCAACGCAATATCAATTAACATTCGAAAATTGAATTCATTAACATCTGTCGAAAAGCAATTAAGAGTAAAAAATACGTTCTCACAATTAGAAAAATGCAGAAAACGACTAAATTCCCACAATTTTATTATGATTGAGTGGCGAATCTGGCGAGCACACAATAGGCGGGAATATTGGGTGCTTAATCGGCCGGACGCCGTAAACAGGGTGTGACAATGGCGCGAATTCCAGATTAAGGTTATTTGTTAAACATGGCGTCCTTTGTGCGAGTTCGCGCGCTTCGGTGAGCCGTCGCGAATTAATTGCTCAAGTTTTTGTAAGTTCAGTGATTTTTGAGTGCAGTCCGCCTAATAAGTATGAGAAATTCGTTTCGAGATCTTAAATATGCAGTGGGAATTGTATTTCATTGCTCTAACGTATGTTATTTGCTTAGGGCGAAGTAAGATTTGGTTCCTGTGTCAGAATTATTAAGCGATGGGTGCTTTAAGTGTACTTAAAAACTAACTGCAGAATATTAAGAGTTGGACTAGCGTAAGTATGAAGTGTGAGAGTTGAAAATTAAGGGGAATGGTGAGAAAAAGAATAAAACTTTCAGTAGGTACCTAATGGTTAATTGCACGCGTGATTAAAGTTAACTTGCCCGAGAAAGATGCAAATGGAGAGCGTTATTTAAAAAAAATGTTCCTTATTCATTCATTTAATTTTTCAAATTTGTTTTTGTTTTTATTTTTCATTTTTTGTTTTTATTTTGTTGTCTGCATGCAGTTCTAGCGAAAATCAGGAACAATGCCAGAAAGTAGAGCAATGCTTGGCTTATTCGGAGGCTGGCAGGAGAAACGGTAAAGTTTTGCATCCACCAAGTATTTATCTTGATGATAGAGTCTTACCAAGGAGTATCGTGTTACCCAGTAACTGGTTTGTGGAGGTCAGACAGGTAGTCGCTCCATGTAAAATACTGGTATTCAACTGCATCCGATTAGACTGGAAGCCAACCCCAACAAAGTTGGGAAAAGGCTACGTAGATTGATTTGATACAGATATCATACGTCCGAACATTTTAATATTATAATCATCGAGACGCAGCGTGGTGGCCGAGGAGAAGAGGCCCATCCCATGCACTTCAATTACTGAACAACCTTGTTATTACAGACCTCTCAATAAAACACAAATAAACGAGACAATATTCAATATAAAACATGTAGTGTTTTTAAAAAGCTTAGCTCCCAGGGAGTCGCGTGCCGCCCCGGCTCGCACGCGACTGACCGATGATGAACGAGTGTAAGTGTTGCCAGCGCGAATAATCACCGCGTGATGGGGTTGCAAGTAAAAATAATTGGCACCCCGCAGGCCGACGTGCGTTAATGTTTTCATAATGATGAGTGCCATTGTCTGCGCGGATTTTGTTTTTGTTAACAGATTTGTGTATTTTTTGAGCGACGGCGATGTCTGCCTGTTGTGTAAATAGAAACGGATACAAATATTTTTATTTGTGGTGGAGATTTTGTATGAAGTGCCGCTGAATTAGAATGTAATCTGTAATATCGGTACATTACAGAACATTTACGTGTACCAGCTAGGTACTTCTTTCTTCAGTGTAATGCTATGCACCTGCTTCGACGTAAACGCTAAAGTTAATTCGTTTTTTCTACTGCCATTGAGAGACTGTTGTTAAATGTGCTTCTTGACGTAACAACACCGTTATCATACTTTGCCTACCAAAACATCTAAACATTGCCTAAAATGGCAGCACACTAACTTCCCACATACCGTACCAAAACTTTATGCTAAAATAAAAATACTCGATTCACATGTAAAATACTTTACAACTACGGTAAGGTATGAAGACTGGCCATCGTGCTACCATTGTGCCATAAAGTACAGACCATAGACCCAAAACAATCCATCAAGATGGCTGCGGCTGTCAATGGCTCGGCGGGAACGCTACCGTTACCTCAACTTTTGTGTTATTCGTCCGATTGTGTTGTAAACTGTTGTAAGATACCACTCAATATCAGGATGTTGGCATGTTGTGGAAAGAATGTGTTTTTTTATGAAGATTATGAATTATGATAGATTAGTTTACTTTGATGATGTTTTATCTTTTCTGAGATCAGAAGCAAGTTGCCAGTGCCAGTCCTTTCATATTTTTGTTTCATTGCATACAAATATTTTAGTACGATAGGTATCTAAGGGATGCGTTGTATTTCAGAAGGTCTTCGTAAATACATGACATGGACATGGTAGTCCTGTATTAAATAACTCTTGAATTGATTTTCAATCAGACATTATCAGTCTCTACTTACCTTTTGATAATTACAGGCAAAGATTTAAACTAGATGGACAGTCAAACCTGGGAACTCGTTGAAGAAAATAGAGTCCAATTGTTAGACGCTAAATGCATGCAACACTAGAAAAGCACAATGACGTGGCACGAGTGTAAGACGTAGCTGTCAGTTTCACGCACACCAGCTTAACAAAGTTGGCCTGTTTGTTTTAATTCTTTTGCAGCGCGACACTCTATCTAGACAAATAAATAATCAAAGTATAGGTTGCTAGGCATAGCTCGGTTAAATGGTCATGACCTCCGAGGTCAGCTACGAGATGCCCTACCTAAAAAAGGTTGCTAGGAAAACCTAAACTGAAAATATTATCTAACTCAATCAAATTCATGCTGACTTTGCGCCCTCAATTCTATTGTAACAATATTCTATACAATTACTTCTATTATACCAACATTGAGATTTGTGACCCGTTACCTACAAGTAAACCATAATCCATCTGTTCCATAATTTTAATTACACCTCCATATTCTCCGAACTCCTCACAAACAAAACATCTAAAGGTTGACTGCCATCTTGTTACTCTCGTTAAGTTGTTAGTTGTTACTTGTTATACATGGAGAGATAATAAAATTGTCTTATGTGTTACAAATAAAGGGTGCGCCGACATCTGCATGAGACGACTCGATCAATTATCGCCATTGTTATAGTTTTACAATAACTTTAACACGTCGACGCGCCATGTTGAGACGTCTGTATTTGAAATGTTTAGGATACGCTATGGAATGTGACGTCATTAGAACTGGTTATGGTGCTGGAGGACAGGTTCGAGGTTTACACTTGTTAAAACCCGGAAGGCTGCCAAAAGCTTGTCTGAATAATAAGCTGGTATCATGTATGACTACAATGGATGCTTTTATTTTGTCAAATTATGAATTAATGAAGATGTTCTAAAGTTGCAATAAACCACGGGGCTTTTGCACGGGCACGGGTTAATTAATTAAATTGTGTTTAGAATGGGTTAAATTGTGTAAGGTATTTTGGGAGAAAGGTACCGTTAACCCAATTGAACAAAAACTTGCAATTAATTTGATAATCTTTAAACTTCGTCATATATATTTCGCAACATAACCTCAATATGTTATGGTCTTTCTTCTAAAGACCCACGCTTCATACTTCTCCACTAAACCAATTTCAACTTTAGCGTTTTAGTTTTAAATTTGAATTTAGAATCCTTTGTGATGTCGACAGGTGCGTTCGGAAACCGGGCCAACCTCCCACTGCTTGCCAACAATGCGACACTAGTCGCTCACAATGCAAAGGCGCGCTCCCATTCAGCCTCACGTGTCGCCAACGACTTAATTAAATCGGATACATGTAAGAATGTGGGCAGATGATTTATATAACAATTGATATCGTTGGTACTCTCTGGAGGCTTGTTTTGCTTACTCTTGAGAAAGCTTCCAAATATTATTCTCACGTGTCTACTTTTGTATGCAGAAATAAAGAAAGAATAAAAAAGAAGGTCATTAATAAGACTATTATTGATGAATAAATCGGCGCTCTTCTTGAGGATATTATTGCTTTGGAATATAATATATTGATAAATGAAGTGATAGCCGAAAAGCATTTAATCTATTAGTTTAAAAAATAAATAATTAGAGTCGACAAGAAAAGGCTTGCTGTGGTATGCTAAAACTTAATGAGTGTGACAGACAGATGTCTTCAACAAACACTCAAAACGACGAAATCCCATCTTGAATGATGTCCAAACTGGCCATAACGTTCAATAATATTTGTTCACAAGTTTGTAATCCACACCGACTATTGTCGCCGGTCCTTTCTCTAATCCGCTTTGCTCAAATGCCATTTCCTGAATAGCGTTAAAATCGCAAATCCGTCACATTCGGACAATCAAAGAGCGAAAACGGGCAACAACCTCAACAGTACTCGTAAGCAAATCGTTAGTGGTACAATCCCGACCCCCCGGCGACAAATGCGATCGAAACTGCAAAAGGAACGCAGTAAAAAAAGAAAAAAAAAAAAACATTGGCAGAATGGACACGGGGCTATGCTCGACAGATGTTGAAAAAAGTTTGGTATGTAGCAATCTCGTTTAAGGCGATTTGAGGGCTTGTTTTGCAAATTGGAAGAAATCGAGCGGTGAAAGGGTGGAATTATGGCCATTAAGTGCGCTTAGAGGGTTAATTTACCCTTCCTTGTCAGTTTATTTACTGTATTGATTTGTGTGTATTGAGTTTCCAAGGAAGGAAAATCAATACCAACTCCATTTATAATTTAGATTTCTCGAGAAGTATGTGAACTGTTCCTACCTATGCATGCTTAGAATAAACTGATAAGTACCATTTTATTTTTACGCTTACAATTTACAAAGGTTTCCATTAAAAAATCCGTGTTTGTAAAGTAAATAGGTACATAAATAAAATTGTGAGTATAATGTCAAAGTAAATGGCCCAACACACCGAGTAAAAGTATCGTTAGAAGTGTTCGTGCTTTGTACAAACTAAAGCAATTACATTCGTCACCATGTTGACCAACATAACGGGCGATATAAAAATGTTTTTCGCGACGGCTGTCGCGGGATTTTTAACCTTACGTAAACGAATAATATTCGAATATTATTGTTTTTTCTGATTGGTACTCTGCAGACGCGATGGGTAGGTATCGAATATCAATATTTGAACCTATAGAATTAATCTGAACATGACAAAACAACAACAATATTTCAAGCACCTACAATACCAGCGGTCGTTGACCCTAAAAAAAAATAACCAAATGTTTTTTTATATCTTCATTAGATATCAACATTAGATTATTATTAATCTTGGTTAGATATCACTACCATAAGCAGTGGTGGCCCAGTCGTACTTACGAGTTTTAGGTCGCAGGTTTGAAACCAGACAGGCGTTTTGTGTAAATTCATCACCACAAGGAAAACATCGTCGTACGCGTGGTGGATATCGGCCCACTCCCTCCCACAGAGAGGAGGCCTTTTTTATCCTTTATTAAAAAGAACCAGGTTCTTAATAATTAATTACAATCTAGCCTATAAGACTAATAAGCAATTTTAATCTAACTTAATTTTTCACGTAATGAAATATTATAAAAAATTAGAATAGTGTTGATTGTACTTTACACAAATTCGTTCCACTTTCTCAGAGTCTGATATTATAATATAAACACTTTGTTCATGTGTTATATGTGTGTCAGTTTCACTATTATTTCTACACTTTTTACACTACACTAACTCAAAAGGTTTGGTTCGTTTTAGTCTTCGCACTATATTTGTTTGGTCTAGCAGCTGAATTGCTTCGATGTTCACACATCGGCGGAGTTTGGCTACCTTATTATTTTAATATGACCCGTTATTATATCTAGATTTACTGATTAACTTAAATATTAACTTTGCAGCTTCCTTGTGAAAAAGTTCTAAGCGAACTAAGACCAAATAAAAAATCAAGATAGAGCGCTGCAAACAATACAGTGAAGGATGCAAAAACTACGCCTCCGCTCTGTGCATACACGCTCACACGCACACATTTACAATCAAACTACACATCACTAAGTGCACACATGTTTACGAAACCAGCTTCACGTTACTGTTGACAGCGCTATATCTTGATTTTATATGTGGTCTGAGTAGCGAACAAGTTCTTCAGTAAGTATTTCTGATACATTACGTCAACCATGACATGCCATCTATGATTCAGAAATACATTGAAGGAACTTTAAATAGATTTCAGGCACCTTATAGGCGCCAAACTCATACTCAAACCATTTATCCTATATATATAAAAGGCGAAACTGAGTGACTGACTGACATATCAACGCAGAGCCGAAACTGCTGGGACTAAGAACGTGAAATTTTGCCCATAGCTTCCTTTTTTAATGTATGGGAGCACTAAGAAAGGGTTTTTGAAAATTCCACCTTTAAGGGGACGAAAAAGGGGGATTTAGTTAGTATGAAAAATCTTATTCCTTGAGAAATAAACTTGAAACTTGGCACAAAAAGTACTAGGATAGGATTTATAGATGAGGCAGACAGATAGTTTATAATCTGACTTAACAAAAAGGATACTTTTTATCCCGGTATTACCTTTCCATTGGATAATTTCCGACTTCCACGCGAGCTAAGCCGCGAGAAAAAGAAAGATGAAGCTAGTTGCCCATTTCGACGCGTAGTAGGTACTCTATGAACTACCTGAAACCTAATTTACGTGAAATAAACACTGCTTAGCTACTTTGATACTGGATAGCGCAAGTCGAGTCAAGTACAAGAATGGGCCAATTTGTTTCTCTCTATGAAGATGTCTTTCATTTTATGTTGACAGAGTTGTACGAGATAAGGAAAACACAAAATGGGCGCGATACGTCAACTCAAATTGTAGGTACCATCGCGGAAAGTCATAACTAACCACATTGTAAGGACTATTCTTGCTTGCAGCACTCGGCCGCTATAGAACCGGGGCGGCAACAGATGTGGTCATCGGGTGCACGGGATTTTGTTTTCAAAGTGGTGAGATGGTACCAGTAATGCCCAACGTCACAATAATTCGAGGAAAACTTTCGCAGCGTTGCAACTGTGCGCTATTGTACGAATAATCAGTAGGCATTTACAACAAGGTGACAACCTAAATAAATAATGAAATATCGGGCTCAGCATCTGCTCACAATCCAATAATTGTTTTGCTTTTTTCTGTTCCTTGTTAACAGTTTCCCAATGGCGATTCGTGGTCAAGATGCCGACATTTTGCACACCTGTGCACGTGCTACAGATAGAAAAAATGGCCGACATTAAAGGCTAGTTCTACTTGCGCCCCATGGTGTTTGACTTTTTATAACTTTGTTTTTATGAGTAGATTTAGGTAACAATACAATATACCTACGTTACGACTGTTACAATGGCTATTTAAAATCAAGATAGAATAGCACTTATAATATGATTTTTAACCATATTACTTCCGTATATAATCCAGATGCCAACTTTAGTGAGACTGAGAGCAGGCTAACGCCCTGAAAACCATCTTTATCGGTTTGGCATAAAGAAAAACTATTAGTATTTTTGAATTCGATTGTTATGTACTTGTACAGTAACCAGCCCTTTCTCTACTTGTATAATTATTTATGCCTTGTTTATTTTAAAGTGTACATTGAAAACAGTCGCTTTACTAGTCCAGGTGCTGCCCACTTCAGTTATTTAAAAAGCCACTTGAGTTTCAAACTTGTAGAAATATAATCATAATTATGAAAAATAAACCCTGTACAATTATATGAAGGTATAAAGTTGTTTACATGAATCGTACATACTCATGTTTTTATGAAAAGGAATGCGACCTCTTAATTAATCGGTATAGTCGAAAACATTCGCCCTAAAACGAACAATACCTCAATTACATAAAACCTTTTCGCGCTTGTTTTAATATTTGCTCAATTGAGCGTCCCTTTACAACATTTCTTTATAAATATAAATGCTATAAAATATTTTAAAAATAAAGGGAATATTTTTGAAGAGTGCTCGTCTCTAACAAAGGTGGGGAAGTATCTATTGGAAACCGGAACGTTATCCGAGAGGGCCTGGCTTCCGCACTCTCGCTTCCGCGCTGGAGAGGCTATCCAACATGGCGGCCACAATATTAATCAATATTTCAACAACATTAGACTGGCTGGAGAGCGCCTCCTTAAGATGAGACACCTACTTTGCTGAGTTTCATTTCGTGTTTAGCTTGTCATAAGTCGATCTGTCATTTTCTGTTTTGAATTTTGTTCCTCTTTTCTTTTTATAATTCTTTTTTTTTTAATGCATGACAACTAACCGTTTACTTGAACTAAATATTCGGTGGCTTGGCAAAAGTTAGTACTTAATAAGTTACTCAAGTTTAAAGTCAGTAGCAGTTTTCTAGTAATTTATGAAATGCCTTGCCTACTCTTTGAAGCTAGGAGTCAATTTTACATAAGCAGTGAGTGTTTCTTTTGCTATTTATTTCCAATTTCGCATAACACAGTAGCAGTTACATTAGCGAGTGACTCTTTTATGCTCACTATTTGCCCAACTGCACTCGATAACGCAATAACCAACCCTTTCTTCCATCAACTTAAATTCGAATAAAAAAACAACACACAACAATAGAATTTCAAACAAAACGACGGATTCAACAAATTGAGCACGAATGCGCGAGCGCAACCCGCGGCGCTTCGCCACTCGCGCGCCAGAGGACGCCAGGGGCGGTAGACCCGCACTGGGCTGGGCCACGGTGCATGAGAACAGGCTTGCGTCACAAAATATAAATAAATCAAAGGCCCACTTTTAGCAATTCTTTAATGAGGAATGTAATGGAATGTTAAAGGTATAAAAATCAACCATTTATAGTCAACTTACCCGTCACACGTCAGGCTGCCAGAAATTATGCTAAGCAAGCGTCGTGAAGGTAAAAGCAGTTTTGGGTTCTGTGATTATGCAGTCCCCTGACTTTAATCAGAGCATTTTTGTTAATGTTTAGAAGACCACGTTTATTATGTGCAAACTGTATGTGCTTTCCCTGTATGTGTGTTTGGTATTCCTCAATGACATCAGTGGAGCTTCTGTACTTTGTATGCATTGTGGCTAAATATAAGCTAATGAATAGACTTACCCAGACCCTTACTTCTGTAAGGGTCTGGGTGTTAAAAGGTGTGGTCTTTTGTTTGTCCTTGGTTGTGAACTGTTTTTACTTTAAATATGGTTTTTTAGTTGATTTGTAGTTGTTTGACGTAAAGTCTAAGAGTTAATACACAGATGAATACAGATGGGTCACTCCGCATTTTAGGTATGAAGCTACAAGTAAGTGGCGGGCCCCTCTTGTCGGGCCAATTCAGTGAGTGTAACGTAGTCAGAAGATATAAGAGTTACGCGATAGAAAGAGAGGCAATTTCTAGGTGATCTACAATGATTACTAAACATTCATAAAAAAAAGTGGTGGCACTCCGGGAGTGCCGACAGAAGTGAAAACTTGAACAAGATCGCCTTGGTGGAAGAAAAATACTTGGACAGAACTTTGTTCCGTAACTTTATCTAAATAAAGAGCACAATCGCATTTACAAAAAAAAAACTTCCGAAACCTTTACAGTAAAACTACTTGCATAGAACATTGATCCGTAACTAAATATAAATAAAGAGCACAATCGCGTGAAAAATGAGGTGTCGTTATGGTGTCGCGAAATCAATGGTTAAGTCCCATCGCAAAAATGCCCAACGCGCCTAAAGAAATTTTCAGTTTAAAAAAACTTATATATTGTAACAATTTTTTAATTGCTCCTAGAGGTATTTTATGTCGGCTACACTGAGTGGCCCTTTGTAAGACGACTTAAAATGTCACGGTGTATATATATATTTTTTTAATGAATGCTTAGTCGTCATTGGATTCATGAAGTGGGATGCTTTTGTAAGAAGACTAAAAAGTCACGGTGTATAACTGTGCGACCTGAATTGCACTTTATTGTGTCGTAGCAAGAGTTGCTCTTTATTTAATTGATTTTGCGGAGTGAACTATCTGTATTCATCTGTGGCTAAAAGCAGTCAAATCAATCTCAATTCATGAGTATGTATACCTTAAGATGCCCAACTTGTTTTATGGAAGCCAAAAGGGATAGTTTTCTAGACCAATGGTTTTCTCTCAAGTATAACTAGAGCTTTCAAAATTTTATATTTTTAAATTTATTGTGCGTTTATATAAATTTTAATGTCAATAAAGCCTGGGGAAAAATAAGGAATTCTATTTATCCAACAGTCGGATTTAAAAAATATATTAGATACGTATTTTTTGCTTTATTATATTTATACACAACTAGCTGCCCGGCCCGGCTTCGCACGGGTAGCATTAAGAACTTATTTACGGCGCACCTAACTACCTACCCTACCTACCCTACCTACCCGACCTACCCTACTTACCCTACCTACCCTACCTATCCTACCTACCTACCCTACCTACCTACCTAGCCTACCTAGCCTACCTACCCTACCTACCTACCCTACCTACCTACCCTACCTACCCTACCTACCCTACCTACCCTACTTACCCTACCTACCCTACCTATCCTACCTACCTACCCTACCTACCTACCCTACTTACCCTACCTACCCTACCTATCCTACCTACCTACCCTACCTACCCTACTTACCCTACCTACCCTACCTGTCCTACCTACCTACCCTACCTAAAACCTCACGGAGCCCGAGACCTTTCCAACGAATGCAAAACCGTGGAAATCGGTTCGTGCGTTCTGGAGTTATAGCGTCAGGAAGGAAAACCCGACTTATTTTTATATAGTTGATGACTTAGATAAAACGCATTAAAGTTGGGGAGTGGGGGTCGCTACGTCACAAAAAAGTATAAAATCTAGTCATGGTACGTTTTAACTCAATGTATCGCCGTAATCTTTTGATTACGTAAAAAAAGAAAAAATACGTGTCCAATATTTTTTAACAATGTACCTCGCGGAAAAAATATTTAGTCATCCTCCCTATTCTAATTAATGGTAAGGAATAATCTCGTCCTTATAGCTACAATCTTTCTATTGTTTTATTTCCAAGTTCTCATCGAAACTTTAGGTCATCTCTTCTATTTACGTAAACCATCTATTTTTAACAACAAGGCCAATAAGAAGCCCCACTTTCCATCAATATCAACAACATTGTGGATCACTACGGAAGCCCTGCTATCTCTCAATCAATGGAAGCTGTACAAACGACAAACACCCAGCTCTGTTCTAAAAACAATTGTATTTGTTTAAGTAAGGGGCGAATTCCACCCCTTTTGGTTCTGATTCTGATTATCTAAGCTATTTTAAATGATGAGGGCTAAAGTTGGAGGTAGGGATGATGCCGGGGTCAAAAAAAAAAGAAATTCTATTTAGTCCGTCAGTCAGATAATAAAAAAGTATTAGACACGTATTTTTTGCTTTATTATATTAATAAAAAATGACTTCACTCGTACGAACACGTAGTACATGGAAATGTAGATAGTAAATTTCACGACGCGGTTTATGCTCGCGGCTTGCACGATTGTTTGCGGGTCCCGCTGCACCCGCCACCACGGCGCGGCTGACAACCGCTCCGTGAGGTCTTAGCCTAAGTATTCGTTTCCTATGAAGATACTTACTTACTATTCTTTATTAACACTTTCGACTCCACCTACTTTTGATAGAACTCATACACCATGCCGCTATACATATTGGAAGGGAACCCTCGTTGGCACTAAAGTTAACCATCGCGGGGGTCAACGGCACTAGGTTTAAAACCGTGTAATAAAACACTGTAAAACTAAGTAAAATAGTGTTCTGAGGAGGTCTTATCGCTATACGTGGTTTCCAACCTTTAAATATTTTTTTGTGAATATTTGTAACAGAGCACACAAAAAAAAAAAAAATGCGTGGATTTTAAAACCAACGCATATACTAATAAATCTTGTGAAAATATACATCAGATTTTATTTTCACGATATTAAAATGCTGTATTCGCTAAGAAAAACCTACATTTAAAATGAGCCCTCCGCGAAGGCTCCCGGCATCCCATATGCGAGTAGGTGAACCCTCCAGGAGGGCTCCCGGCACTGAATGTGTTAAAGCCAAACCATACAAGATTATTAAAAACAAAGTATGTTCGTATTTCTTATACCTAGGTACCTAAAAACTTAAATACGAAAAGCGTTCAGAAAAACATTCGGAAGCGATTTTGACAATTCAACCAACAATTTGAAACATTGTTTCGCACGTTCTCGCAGTCGCACAGTGGGACGAGTAATTGCTCCAATCTGGACAAAAACACGCGCGACTCGTCGCGTCGTATTTATTTATTTACTTAGTATTTACTGGGAAACAGTAACGAGCCGTTGCTCCGAGCTTCAAACAATTCCTAACAGTTTTTGGCAGCTTTGTGTCGGTTTGGCCCAGCGGGCTGTTTTTTGTTTTAATTATGATTTCGTGACTTCGTTTTAATGAAGTTTGTGTAGTACTGTCTTCTATTCTAATGACACACCAGTAGTACTGGCTGGTGTGTCATTAGAATAGAAGAAGACAGGTCAAATCTCAAGACCACCGAAGAACCAAGTTTACTGAAACTGCAGTTTAATCTTTTGAGCTCTATATTTTTGCATATTTAGGACGCTATTTATCACTAATAAAACAATATTAAGTAGGTACTATTTAGCTGTTGAGAATTTAAGAATAGAAAAGAAAGTACCAAATAGTAGATTCTTATGCGCCCAACACACTCACACACACACCCCCCCACACACTCATAAACCCATTTACGCCACACGGAACACCCCTTCCTATAAGTCAAATATAAATTATTTTCTAGTTTTAGTGTATAGGAGACTATAATTATGTACTTGGGGCGGGGACCTGGTGGTCTGAAATACAAGCTACGGCTTAGCTTAGGCTCCAGTGTCCCACAACATTTTTCTTTGAGCCCATGACCGGACAATAAGATTCTTTGTTACTATTTTATAAGGATACTGTGGTGAAAAATAAATAAATAAATAATTATTACATTATCTTCGCTTTTTGCGTCCAGCAAAGTGGATTGGAACCTCTGACCAAATAAAAAACCAAGGCATGTGCCAGTAAAAAACTAACCAAACGCTGTCAACAGTGACGAGAGGCCAGTTTCGTAAACATGTGTTCACTTAGTGAGGTGTACTTAGTTTGATTGTAGTTGCATTGTAAATGTGTGAGTGTGAGCGTGTATGCACAGAGTGGAGGTGTAGTTTTAGCATGCTTCACTGTATTGTTCGCAGCGCTCTGTCTTGGTTTTTATTTGGTCTGAGATAGGAAGTTGTAAGGCTTTCACACCATGCTTATATTTTCAGTGGTTTTTACTCTGTAAGATTATACAATGTGGAGACAAGAATACGAGAATAAATGAAAACACTGGCAATACTAATGCATAAGAGTATATTGGAACCATCAAATAAATCCTAGCATCGAAATTAAAAAAGTGATTTTTTCAAACAAACTTAATAGTAGTGATGTGCCGACTGTGGGTTTTGCCAACCTTTGACTAAACTATTGGAAATATTTGATTTAATTTTCGTACGCGAACTAAGAACGTCATTCGTCGTCGTAATGTCTCCATCTTGTATATATGCATGTATATTTATAAAGTTTGTAAATAATAGTATATTTCCAATGGTTTACGTGCGTTACATGTATTGGTTGTTAAATATTTGTCGCGCGCCACTAAACACGACTGTGGCTGCCTGCGTGCTCTCTACTGCGTGTGCACATGGGTTCTAGTAAAAGTGAGATATTTCATGTACCTACTTGTGTTTTGGTAGGTATTGATGACTTAGGTTCGTTTGCATAATAACCAAAGTTAATGTAGTTAAAGAAATGGTTTGGTTATCTGAAGAGATTACTACATATTTCACCATTGATTTCGGCTGTCGCTGAAAATCAGCGCTGTGGCTCTGTCTCGCATAGGGTCGCAGCATTATGCTAAGCGATGACCGTTTTGCGTGGATGTGACGCATATTTTCCCGCAAATTGTTATTTTCGTGTTTTAAACTTTCTTTGCGTCATGTTTACCGCAAATAAACGTATTTTCTTTCTTTCTTTTCTCTATTTCAGGTAAGATTCTATTCTACAAACATTTTTGAAGTAAACCAACCGAAAGTGTAGGTACACTTTCGGTTGGTTTACTTCAAAAATGTTTGTAGTCGAGGTATTATATCGAATCCAACGAAATATGGAAACAGATAGTTTCAAATGTTGCTTACTTTAAAACATATGTAAGTTACGATTTGGTAGCTAATTCGAAAATAGATATTTTTCTAAAGTTGTTTTCGTTTTACGTAGATAACTTACCTGCACTTGTTCCACTTTTCAGGAACTTCATTTCTACCTATAAGTCAAAATACCTACTATCCCACAACCTCACGAGACACAGTCTCCCTACACTGGTTCGTATCAATTGGCTCAATCGAGGCACAAACACGCGCCGCGGTCGCGCCCGTCCTACAGCGGCTATCACTCTGCTCACCCTTAAGTAGAGAGCAGACGCCTGTTAGCTGCAAATAAAAAATATTTTACAGTTGCTGTAGCTACAGGGATGTGTTGGAGAAGTGTTTTGAGGGTTTCGTATCCTACGGGTGCCAAACGGAACCCTATTACTAAGCCTCCGCTGTCCGTCCGTCCATCTGTCAGCGGGCTGTAAATCGTAGTATCAGTTGAAATTTTCACAGATTGTGTATGTCTATTGCCGGTTTAACAACAAATAATAAAAATAAAATTAAGTGAAAATTTAAAGGGGGTTACAAGAAAGGTTTTTTTTCGGCGTTTTTTTGCTAAATATTGTACGGTGGTACGGAACCCTTCATGTGCGATTCTGACTCGCCCTTGGCCGGTTGGCTGGATTCGTAATGCGCTTATTATAGTGACAAAAATTTCATTTTAATATCAAGCATTTAAGGAGAACAAAAATGATTGTTGTTTTATCAACGGTAATGGGCGATGGTGATACTGTAATAATTACTTTAAAAAAATAGCAAACGTTACTCCGTTTGCTATTTTTTTCTTTGCTAAAATTATTATTAGAAAAATGATGTTGTTTTTAGGTCTTCTTCTTTTCGTGTGGTTAGTAACCTGGTGTCAGAGTTTTAAAGCCACCCATGGACCTCTGACTTGGCTTCACATGCCGTCGAGAAATATCTCTCAGACGGTTTCTTCACGAAATTTTTGTTGTTTTTAGGTAAATATTGATGTTGCTACTTATTCTTCTAACACTTTTTACAATACCCTTGAGAAGAGAAGCCACCTAATTAAGTAGCATTAGCATTGCTGTTTCGGCTTATTGGTTGATTCGCACGAATTTACTCGCCTGAAAAGGGCGAATCGTTACTTTTAACTAATATTATTTTTCTTCAGGCTATTCGCACGAAGTTAATTTATCTGAAGACACATTTTGAATTTTTATGCAGTTAAGTTGGTAATTTTTTTTAAACTACATTGCATAAAATTTTAAATTTGCTAATTGTCTAATAAGTATTTCTGAAGTTGTCGATTCTACATAATTCTGAGTATTAGTCATAAGTCTAAGTAACTTGTGTTATCAGTGTATAAGTGGAGGTAACCCGTTAAGATGGCTGATATTTAAACTCGATACTCAATATCTTTATTGCATTACCATAATGTGTACCTACTTAGGACCACCTACCTTAACTATATAATTTAGATCATTATGGACCCTGTAGGGTACAGCAAAAAGGGTAAGAATTTGGGTGTATGTAGATGGTTACTACCGAAAGTGGTCGGAAATTGTGTACTTTTCTAAAATAAGATTTTTGTTGAAACAAGTAGTTATGATCTCCGATCCTAATCCTTAGGTATCCCACGCCAGTTTACAGCCGCAGCATTTTTTGAGTTTATAAAAAAATATAGACGCATACATGTATTTTTTATTCAAAAGGAATAACAAACAGCTGCAATATAAAACATAGGAACAAGAAATACATAAAAAATTACAGACAATATTGCAGCCCACAACGCTATTCACGGATTAGCTACAGGACAGTGACAGAGAAAATAATCGCTAGGGTTACAAATACATTGTTTTTTCTTAACTAACGTGTTTATAGTATATCCATATAATTTTTAAGAAATGGTACACAAAAAACGAAGGAAATATGTTGACAAAAATGTCTATATGTTCAAAAGTCCCATTGTAGGAATCGACCATTCTGCGAACAGGCGAACGCAGGCAAAATGTAGATACGGTAGTGAATATGATTCTTATTACAAATAATTCACGTTATTTGTTGTTTTTTGCTTTGTTACTACATAGTTATAAAATATACTTTATTATCTGCCTTACCTTTTCCCAACTATGTTGGGGTCGGCTTCTAGTCTAACCGGATGCAGCTGAATAACAGTATTTTACATGGAACGACTGCCTATGTGACTTCCACAGCCTAGTTACTAGGTAGGAAGGAAAACATCGTGAGGAAACCGGCATGCCTGAGAGATATTTCTCGACGGCATGTGAAAGCAAGTCAGTGGCCCTTGGGTGGCTTTAAAACTTTGACACCAGTTTAGTCACTAACACCAGGAAAAGGAGAAGAAATATCGTTTCAATCCATCTACAAAACATGGGGGTTCATAGTTTTCATTAACATAGCGATCACGAGATAGATGTTAGTTTGGAAAACGTTTACATATAAGAGATTTATAACCGGTTCCCAAACTAACATATTTATATAAACATAAGTAAGCTTTAGTTCAGACATCCTCCGATCCGTGAAGGTGTTGTTAGGTATCGTATTGAGTCTATTTATGTGGTAATATTCAAGAAAATCGGGCGGCCGACCTTTATCGGGTGTCTACAAGTCATAACTTATAACCCCTGTTGAAAATTTGCTTATTTTTAATGAATTTGTGGTATTTTGGTAGGTACTAAAAATGTGATTTTTAAATAGCAATTGCTTATTTATTTTCAATAATAATTAGATTTTTTATTACTTTTAGGTAATGTTTAGCAATACTTATAGCCTTTTTTTATTCATTATTACAAATATTTTCAACACAATGTATTTTGTTATGAAATAAATGACTTATGCCCGGATTACTTACGCCCCTTTCGGATCGGGCAATTTTTTTACATGTCGACACATTTTTACTAGATACAGCCTAAGCTGAGTTCAGAAGCACCCAGTCTACCTATACTAGTCTAGATCCAACACCTTCACCCAGTGGAGTGTGAAACACACAGACACAAGGGGGCGTGGCGCGGGGGCGGGGCGGCCGAGTACCACCGAGCGGTTCCCGGAAAATCTCTGCGAAACTGAAGCTTTAGACTGTGGAGTTCAATATTTTGTTATAGAACAGGTATTACGTATATGTAGAGAGAATGTTCAGTTTCACATTGATGTTATAAATATAAGCAGTACTTAAAAGATATAATAAGTACCCTGATTTTGCGATTATTTTGTACTTGCTTGGCTTTTGTGGACATGATAATTATTCAGATTTATTGCAGTTGTATTAGCAATCATTTAATTGCGTTTAATTAAAATAGATTTTTATTTTTATTAATTTATTTATCTTTTGTATAGATTCTTTTCTATTTTGTGAATGTCAGAACGATATAGGCTTAGTGGACAGTAGATTTGTTGAGTCATTTTCTGATTTGTTAAGTACCTGGTACTTGTTGACAGGCCTTCACTGTCCTCTCATACCTATTAACACTGTTATTTGAATATATTGTAAAAGCCTGTAATTTTTAAAAGAGTAACCGTGGAGTTTCTTGCCGGCTCTTCTCCATAGGATCGACCAATTGGAACGGTGCACCTAGCTTCTGACGTTTCATAAGTGACCTTCTAGGTTTATGTGAAATAAAATATTTTGAATTTGACTTTTGAACAATTTAGATAGAATGCAGGTGCGTGAGAACATTTATACATAGGGTGATTTTAATTAAGTTCTTACGGAAAATTAAGCTAAACATTTGGAGCCGTGGTTAAACCTAAATAAGGAAATAGGCAAATAATACAGTGTGCAGGTTTCAAACTGAATGAACTGAAGATAACGAACTTAAAATTACTTGTAAAGACTTACCTTCCTCATCTTCATCTTAATTCATGTGGAAGGCAGATAAACTATTTTCAGCAATCGATTACAAACGGATGTTGGTGTAAGAAAATCCTTCAGATATAAAGACACGGGCACAGAATAATTCAGAAGGCGCACTCTGCATTTTAGGTATGAAGCTACAAGTACGCGGCGGGCTCGTCTTGTCGGGCCAATTCAGTGAGCGTAACGTAGTCAGAAGATATAACAATTATGGAATAGAAAGAAAGGCAACCTAAGTGAATATAACTGTAGGTAATTAGCTATGTGCGACCTGAATTGCACTTTATTGTGTCGTAGCAAGAGTCGCTTTTTATTGAAATGATTTTGCGGAGTGAATAATCTGTATTATTCTGTGACACGGGGGGTAAAATTTAAGATCATCATCGAAATATGGTAACAAAACAATACGTTCCTCTCAGTGCCGGTAATTCTAAAAGGGTTAAGCAAAGGGGAATTGTTCACACTCACTGTGGGTAACATATCCCATTTGACAGGAGGCGTGTCTGTCAACTTTTTGAACAACAATAGGCTAAAAAAGTCGTCTTGTGATGTGCTATTTCAACATAAACTTTGTTAGAATTAAAATCGGTTAGGAACGGCTATTTTTAGAGATGATTGTAACTTGAAGTTGTTACTAAAGTCAATTTATTGGCAGTAGGTATATGTAGCTGCATTAGGTATTCTAGTTGTATTTTTTCTTGATTTTTTTCTTTAAGACAGGACAGAGTAGGTAAGGTAAAACCTATCCGTAAAGGATGCCGTTCTGTCTATGGCTTTTTATTAAAACAGTAGTTTTTTCCAATTCATACCTATTAAGTAAAGGAGGAGCTCGTGGCTAAGTAATAACAGCTGCACGGGTCGATTCATGCGATTAAGCTACGTTTGCCGGGGTTGGTCTATCAATGGGTGACCACCTTTACATACCGAGACTCCTCCGTGCCTCGGCAAGCATGTTAATCCGTTGGTCCCGGCTACCATTCGTGGATCTTTGGCAGTCGTTACGGGTCGTCAGAAGCCCGAAAGTGTGACAACCAGTCTTACCAAGGGATATCGTATTACCCAGTTACTGGGTTGTGGAGGTCAGATAGGCAGTCGCTCCATGTAAAATACAGGTATTCCGCTGTATCCAGTTAGCCTGGAAGCTGACCCCAATATAGTTGGGAAAAGGCTAGGCAGATTGATTGACCCATTATGCAAAACAGTAATAAGGCCATCATAAACTCATCTAATCATAAAAACAAATATGAACATTTAAACTTGGAACAATATCTAAATAAAATATTCTCCGTAGCTGGAATCAATCCCGCTACGGCAGGGTCTACGACCGTAGACCTTTGCTACGACGCTTTTCGAGTCATTGCAGTAGGTTTACTTTCACATTATTAAACATGAAACCATTGTGCAATGTTTAACAAAGAGGTGACAATTAATTAGGTACCCCAACTTTTAACTTTATTACAACAATAGATTAAACTAATAAACGTATTGTCACACATTATTAAGATGACGCAACAAACAATTTGTCAAATCATAACTATTAATACAACCTGAACATCTGCTAGACTATTAACAGTTAACAACAAATAATAACGCACTAAATAAACCGCTAAACAACGCGTGAAATATTAAAGAAAAAACTGTTTACAAAACCATGACGGATCATTTTAATTTCTATAATGTTTTAACCCCAGCAACCCTATGGGCATTCCCTCACTGAACACGAATAAGCTTACTGATCTTCACTCAAAGGAAAATCAGCCTTATGGCATTAGAAATAGAGTAGTCGTCCCTTACAGTGTGAGAAGTAGTGAGCATACTGAAGGTAGGAGGGTCCTCGGTAGGAGGCGCCGATAGGCGGGGCCCGGAGCCGGGGCTCGCGGCGCGCCAGTCGAGTGCCGGTCGCCCGAGATGTCGCACCACAATGACAGCGCCACACAGTTTCAACATCCGAAACCTGCTCCCCGAAGCATCATCACGCTCCCCCTCACCTTCAGACACTGAGCTCGACGTCACAGGAACAGAGACACCACCGCCAGGATCCTCCACAGTCACAGAAGAAAAGAAAAATGAGAAGCCGGCGTACAGTTACAATGCTCTCATCATGATGGCGATCCGCTCCAGCCCTGAAAAAAGACTGACATTAAACGGCATATACGAGTACATAATGAAGAACTTTCCGTACTACAAGGAGAACAAACAGGGCTGGCAGAACTCTATCCGGCACAATCTGAGTTTGAACAAATGCTTCGTGAAAGTCCCGCGGCATTACGACGACCCGGGCAAAGGGAACTACTGGATGCTGGACCCTTCTTCGGATGACGTTTTTATTGGAGGGACCACGGGGAAGCTGCGGAGGAGGTCGACGGCGGCATCACGGTCACGACTGGCAGCATTCAAACGTGGTGCACTGCTGCACCCCATGTTCGGAAACCCTTACGCGTCGCTGGTTGGATTGTACCCCCCTTTGCTGTCAGTTTACGGAAGGTATGCGCTCCCGAGCCCATTACTAAGGCTCCCACCACCCCCGCCATCGTCATACCATCAGTTATACAGGAGGATACATGGGATCGCGCCTCCCATGAGCCCCCCAACCCCAGAGCCAGATCATTTAGTGAAACACAGTTGATTAGTGAGGCAAGAGAATGGGCTTTTACAAGATATTCGTAGATATCTTGGTAAAGGCAAAGTGACTGTGATATGTGGACAGTGTACAGTAATGGTAATGCTATTTATTATTAATGTAAGATTTATATTAAAATTTTAACTTAATAAGAGGCTTAATTTAAGTTATGAAGCAATAAACGATGTTTCCGAAACGAGTGAAGAGTATTATTGTGTTGTTTTATTCATTTTGTTGGTATGTTTATTTTTTATTGTGTGTTAAAGGTTAGGCCTACACTAGTGTATCGGGTTTTCTTCAAGTTCAAGTCCAATGTATTAAGCAAATGATTACAGACAGGTTTTTAACTTTTGTAAAAAAAAAAAACACGTATTGACTTTATCCATTAATTGTTAAATTTATTGGAAAAGGGATAGGTATAGGTTTGTTTATAAACAAGTTTTCACATTAACCTAACAACTGTCGACCGGAACGTTATGGCTTTTACAACTCCTTAATTAATTAATTAAGACTCATTACCGTCTCACTTTTTATTGATTTAATTAAGTCTAAGTTAAGCTCGAACTTAACGAAGTTCATTAACATAATACCGCTATTGCAGTGATTAATAACTTTGTAACCTAAGTTATTAATGCATGTCATTATTTTATGAGACAGGTTAATGATAAATCATCTGTCAATTTCCTGTCGAAAGTATTTATTAAAAAGATTTTAAAACATGTGTAGTTATTGATAGATAGTTCATTAGTAATTAAATCATGTAAAATAATCTACAATTTGACATTTTAAGTAAGTAACCATAATGGGCGCAAGCAATTTTTAATGTCTTAATGATAATGGAGTAATTAAATGATTTTACCCACAAGAATTAAGTAAAGAAAGGTCCAATTTAAAACCTAGTGAATGATAATCTAATAATCTAAAACCTTAATATTTATTTCTTTTGTAGTTTATTTTTTAATTAATTCTGATTCGATTCTAATTAAACATATTCGTAATCTTCAGTGTCCAAACTTGGCACCAGCACCAATGACTAGTCGAAGAAGCAATGTTTCTGATCAAATGTTGTCCTGCAATATCAAGTTTTTATTGCCGATTTTTTTAAGCAGAATTAGAACCAAAGATTGCAGCCGCATGACAACAATTGATTGTCATGGATTTCCACAAAGTATACTGTTAGGGTTAAAGGGGGACACCAAACGAAAGATTTAAATAAGGATTTAATAAGGATAGTCCTAAGGATTTAAATAATACGTTTGTTATCCTTTTTTTTTATATATTGGAAGGTGTGTTTTACCATTACTCTTTTAGCCTTGTGTGTATGTGTTTGATATTTTTATTGTTCTAAGCGTGTCGACCACAATTTGTATTGTTTTCGCTCAGAACTTGCTGGATGAATAAAGTTCTTTTCCTCGCAGTGGAACTAGTTACAACAGTCAGTACAGATAGTGATATCCATTAAAAGACGAGCCCTTCTTTACGATTATTGTACTGTAAGTCGTACTTTAGTACGGAGCGGAGCGGAGTGGGGCGCGTTTTCGTGGAAAAAAACATCTATAAACGAGTAAATATAAACTTTAGTTCTTCAAAAATACGTACAAAGTATGGTAGAAGGACAAGACTTACAATACTTGAATATGTATTCTTCCCATCCTCACGTATGGTTGTCAAACATGGTCTTTGACAATTCAGCAGAGGTCCACGCTCGGGGTTTGCCAGAGAGCTATGAAACGGAGTATTCAAAATATTAAACTTGTGTATATCAGGTTAAGAATATAACAATCATTCCGTCACTAAAATAACTGATGTCACTAGAAAAGCTGCCACGCTTAAATGGAATTGAGCTGGACACATCTGTCGCATGTCAGACGATCAGTGGGCCAAACTTACGACCCAGTGGGTCCCGCTTACTAGCAGACGTCATCGCGGCAGGCCCAGACGGAAATGGCGGGACGAGCTGGACTCCTTTAATAAAGATTGGTCCTTGGCAGCTCTGGACAGAGAGATGTGGAAAGAGAGGGAGGCCATTGCCCAGCAGTGGGACAATAATGGTTATCAAAAAAAGAAAAGAAGTTCAGTATTTTGTTAACACTTTCATCTCCACCCACTTTTCATAGAACTCATACGCCATGCCACCATATATATTGGAATGGAACCCTCCGGGAGAGTTGCCGATGTTATGTTTGCGCTAAAGTTAATCATCGCGGACGGTCAACGGCATAAATTGGTTTAAAACCGTGTTATAAAAAACTGTAAATTGAAGTAAAATTGTGTTTTAAGGGAGTCTTGTCACTATACGCAGTTTCCATTCTTTCAATTTTTTTGTGAATATTTGTAACCGTAACAAAAAAAAAAGATTGGATTTTAAAGCCAATGCATATACTAATAAATCTTGTTAAAATATACATGAGATTATATTTTGACGGTTTATAATGTTGTATTCGCTAAGAAAAACACGTTTAAAATGAGCCCTCCGCGAGGGTTCCCGGAATCCCATATGGGACTAGGTGAACCCTCCAGGCGGGCTACCGGCACTGAACGTGTTAACGCACAATTTGTTAGGTTGCAAGCGACCCACCTGATAGTACCTAGGTGGTCACTCTGCCCATGGAAATCTGCTGTACAAACTTACTAGAGGCATCGTAGATATAATACACACTCACATAGATATGCTATAAATATATATTACCTTTATCGATCCTAAAGAAAAAAGTGAAATGTCTCATCTCATGTGACTGTAATATCACTAGCAACCATAAACCTCAAAATCTCAAACCGGGCACAGTACTTAGGTACCATCGCGGAAGCCCTTATCTACAAAACCACTTTGAAAAAAAAAAGTTCCGTGCACATGATGACCACATCTGTTACCGCTCCGGTTCGAAAGCGGCTGAGTCCTGCAAGCAAGAATAGTCTTTACGGTGGTTAGTAATGGAAAGAAAGAAAGAAAAGAAAGAAAAATAGGTTTATTTGTCACAGAGACACGTGCATACATAAAAGAAAAGAGTAAACGAAAACAACAAAAAGTACATAATAAATCACGAGCGAAAACAGAAATTAGTCGGCAGCTACCCTACACTGTAATGTTAAGGTCATAGACAATGAGAAGGAACAAGACTGCAGTCAGCTGTTCAAAATAAGCTCTTTGATCTACTCGTGACGGTCTTTCGAGCGATAACACCAAGTTTGTATTTCTCAGGAACCCTTAAATGTTAAGTTTTAACCGCCTCTGTAGTTTAGTGGTTAGATTACTGTCTTAGAACTGCTCCAGTGGGGCAAAATTTTCTGCTCGGTTTGGTTGGTGGTAGGGCTTGTTCTAAGTCCGCCTGGCTAGCTACCACCATCTTATCATAACAACAATGTTAATCGCATTGTTTTGTTTCGGCAGTTAAGATAGCCAGTTCCTCTGTGGTTGAGGATTCCGGTCGAAGCTCGCTTCTACCTTCGGCCTGATCATCAATCATCAGGTGAGATGCAGGCCAAGAGCTTCCCAGTAGAGGTTAAAAAAAAACCTTAAGAATAACCAAATAACCGACCTTCGTTATTTTGTAAAACGGAACACTTATGATGGTCTTAAATTCTTTATAACAAGAAGTTCTTTAGAACCATTAAATCAATCTACCTAACCTTTTCTCAACTATGTTGGGGTCAGCTTCCAGTCTAACCGGATGCAGCTGAATACTAGTATTTTACATGGAGCGACTGTCTATCTGACCTCCACAACCCAGTAACTGGAAAAACGATACCCCTTGGTAAGACTGGTTGTCAGACTTTCGGCTTTCTGACGACCCGTAAAGACTGTCAAAGATCCACGAATGAGAGCCGGGACCAACGGCTTAACATGCTTTCCGAGGCATGGAGGAGTCTCGGTACGTCAAGATGGTCATCCATCCTCACACTAACCCCGGCAAGCGTAGCTTAACCTGATGGATCAAATTAATTAGCCACGAGCTTCTCTTCTAACTCCTTAGAACCATTGAATACCAAACATAATTCTTATTAGGAATCTCACTTATAATTGTTAGAATGGCCTGAAATTTTCGACAGATGGAGACACTAGTCACATTTATTACTACGAGTATGTCTCGGGGGATACAAAGACGAAAATTCTTACACTTGGAATTCCACTCATCGAAGCATCTTGGCGGTAGAAAAAGAGAAATGGTGGTATAGTTGTAATCCTCTACTATTTCAAATAAAATCATGACCATCATTTACGCAGCCCGACTTCACCCACTGCGATATACCTCCTTTTGCTTGAGCCAATCTCCACGCTCCTGCGCCAGCCTCACACAGGTTCAACAACTGCAATAGTACCAACTTTTAAGACGCAGATATATGCCAGTGACCTTGAGTGGTTAGCTTGCGTGTTCTGTACTGAGCTCACGCAACGTGTCGTAAGTCCAGCCAGTAATAGGACTCGCCCATTAAGGAGTACTGTCCCAAATTAGACGCATTATTAATTTATTATACATAAAACAAAAGGTATTTTAATAAAACACGTATAACTAAAATACCAATATTAAAATTATCTTTAAAACGGTGAAGGTTTCAGAAAAATACGCGTGATAGATTTTGCGTCATTCTCAGTTTTTTTGGCATTACAAATTAATTTCACTATGTAATATAAACATAATCTAAAATATTCCTATACAAAGTTATTAAGAAAATGCTCTGATTATCATATATTTTCGCCAAATTATTAACAATACTACATCTAGACGTGACATTTAGTATAAAATCATTAAAAGTCGGTTATCGTCGCCTTAAGTCTAGGCTATGCAGTATTGGGTTTAATGTCAATACCGGTATTATTCCGTTATAATAGTATTTCAATTATTTTAGAAATTCAGGTCTGTCAGACTCTTACTGACCACATAGTTATTATTTTGTCATCAGTAAAACAATTTTCAGAATACTCTTTCCATTGTAAAAGCTACGAAAAATTGGTGGCAGATGAATTTATTTTAATGTCATTATGATCATAAACTTGATGACAACCATTTTATTTTATAATATCATTATGTTGCCAAGTGACTCAGTACCTATCTAGACTTGTCTGAAGTTATTTTTAGTAAGTGTTATTTATAACTAGATTATTATTATCAGCAAAATATAATGTGTTATTATGTGAATGTCGTCTCCGGACATTTACGCATATCTTTGCATAAGTAGACACTTGTAAAATATATTTGTTTACTTTATTTATTTATCATAAATTTGTCAAGTGCGCGTCATGCTTGCTCAATTAGATACTTCGAAATACAGTAAAACAAGAGGACTTCAAACAGTTTTTTTTTGTGTTAAAGACAACAAACATTATAACGATTGAGTTTCTTTAAACAAAAAATAATTTTCGGTGAATGATTATATTTCCTTTACAAAATATCAGAAATATTGTGATGTTTCATTTCTATTTACCTATAGCCCCTTGAAATTACCCCATAGACTAAAAATCCATCTTTTTGTACATCTACTTCATGACATTAGGAGGATCAGGTGTTCAGTTATGCTAATTTTGGCACGGAACTCTAAAAAGTAAAAGCTTAATGTCAATTAACACTTCAGTGCTCAAACTGTTATCGGTTCAATGTCGTTACTTTTTTTTTTGTATTGAATTTAAATATTATCAGTTTTGGCGCGATGATCGTCGGGTTACTCTTTAAGAATATTATTTATCGGAGCAAAAACTGTGATAACATAACATACAGTTATTGACGATATGCGTGCAAACAGCCTTCAATTTCGAACCTAAAAGGACTTTAATTAAGCCGTTGAGTTGGTTTCGTTATCGAAAAGTCCTAATTGCAAAGGCAGAGCGCGTTAATATTGTAAAAATATGACGGCTTATTGCTGCTTCAGTGGCTTTGTGCTTGCAAACGCAGGTGCTGGAGTGGAGTCTAGGGTTCGAAAATTTTTAAGAAAATTTCACGGTAGATCAATTACCGGTGTCACGTCGTCGCGCTAGTCTGCATGAGACATAGGGGTTTATTTATAAACGTTGCGTAAAGTTAAATAATGATTAGCGACTGTTTAACCATAAATTTTTGGCGTTTGAACGTCACTTAACTTTAAGCAACGTTTATAAATAAACCCCTTAATACCAACGGTACACAAATTAAACTTATTTACCTATTATTTACATGTGACCTGCATTAGTTTCGGATGGGTGCAATCTACAAACGTGGTGATATGTCAAAACTTCGAGATTTCTGATCTACACATAAATCTTCCGGAATAAATACGGATGAAAACCGCATCAAAATTCATTGTGTAGGTTAGGAGAACAGATACGAAAAACGATTTTGTTTCATATTATGTATAAATAGATATAGATTTATGTAAAAACAAAAGAAACTCATACACAGTAAAATATAACTTGTTGAGAATAGATAACAAAGTAAGTGTAGGGTTGACCCTACACTTACTTCATGCAATTTTTCCCAACGAAATCTACCCTCAAATATTTTGACATTTCAGCGGAGCTAAGTGCTAAGTGATTCAGAGGCGTCGCGACTTCGAAAAAAGAAAAGAAAGAATGAAAAAAAAAACCCGCCAAATGCGTGTCGGACCACACCTAATGAAGGGTTCCGTAGTTGGAATAAATTCAGCCCAAGAACAAACTTAACATTGTAGTTGAAAAATATGTTCTCCGATACATTCCAACTGCAAATGTAAGTTTGTACGCACAATATTGAGAAATTTACCATGTTATTTTAAGACCATAGACTTCTTATAGGTTTTCCTTTAATTCTGAGTAAAGAACCATTCTCAGTTTTTTTTCAAAATTTTAGTTTTAGTGGTTACGGAGATAACTGGGGGCGGAGTTTAGTAATTTTAGATCTATTTTTTTAAATACCTTTAAAAGTATATTCAAAATTCATTTATAAATATAAATAAATATGTGTATCAAATTTCAACTTAATTGGTTCAGTAGATATGGAGCAAATTCGCTATGACAGAAGGACAGACACATGAGTGATCCTATAGGGGTTCCGTTTTTTCATTCGGACGTACGGAACCCTAAAAAAAGGAAGATTTTTTTTTATTTGCTCTAAATGTGACGAGCTGTCTGTGTGTGTGTGTGATGTGTGAGTAGTCAGATAAACTACTGAATTGGATTACGAATTCCGTGAAGGCAATTATACCTCTCGCTGAGTACTGAATAGGACCATTATTTCTATTACAGACGGATGACGACGACGATACGTGAGTAGGTATTCTTTATTTTCTAAACCACGAATATTTAATTCCCCATTTTTTATAAAAAGTATTTTGTCTAACGACCAGTATCGCGAAAATATTTGACAATTAAATGACTCTGTGGTTTGTTTTTCTTCAATTTTATTTATAACTATGCGAATTGGCGACTGCGGCTTATATTAATCGTTGTTAATGGCTGTTAATGATAGTTTGTATAAGTGTGTTGCGTCCAAACATTTTTGTTTACGAAAAATATAACGATATTAGTATGTATGCTTGATTGTGATATTACTCATCAATTTACGTAAATATTATTAATAATTATTACGCCGAAATCCCGTAAACTGTTTGATCGGAATATGATTTTCATGTATGGCATCGCTACCTTACTCAACTTGGTATGAAAAAAATATAAGTTTGCTAAGTCCCAAACGTATCGAACTACATATAAGAAATTAAGAATTGGGTGAAAATCGATTTCAAAACTGATATTCAAAACAAAATCTTTATTTCGAGCGAAGAGTCATATAGGGTTAGTAACATTATCCTTAAAAACGAAGGGGTTTATTTATAAACGTTGCTTAAAGATAAGTGATGTTCAAACTTCAAAAACGTATAGTTAAACAGTAGTTATTCATTACACAACTTTAAGCAACGTTTATAAATGAACCCCTTAGTGTTAGTAAACAATACGATACAGTGACACATGTAACTGAAAGATACTGTGAGGTGAAAATCTTGCCTAACTAAGTAGAATGTGACAAGTTCAGCTTAACCCTCACACCCAGAAGCCGAATAAAATATTGACAGTTTATTCGCTCTTGATCGATTTATTCCACGAGTAAAGTCACAGGTAAAACCGAGTCATCCGTCTATCTTTTAATATTCTGCCAAATCACGTCATCCATAATCACTCCAAGTTCCGTCCCGTCACAGTAAAGATAGTTTAATGACGTGATTTCCAGTTCCCGTTGTCAATGGTTACCGATTCCGCCATGTTGAAATAGCTGTCAGATGCTTTGATGTCATCAGAATTATAACGGCAAAATAACTTTATTATCGCTGGTCGGTTTGTTATGTAGATTAAATAATATCCGGGAATTTGATTGTTATTTATTATAAAGATTTCGTAGTGATTTTCTTTGAATGGAGTTGTCATTCTAGTGATTTTGTAAGTGGGTGAAACTTTTTCGCTGTAAATGTGAAATAAAGGCAATTGCACATTATGTACAACCACCTCGAGCCGTAGCGCATCGCATTTCCGTGGGGTCCGCATAAAGTGTGCGATGGTTCATACAAAATCTATGAAGGTGACGTTAGACGATTTTTAAGTTGCCCGCCCAAATGTGCCTTAAAAGTACCTATGTCATGTACTTATGAATACATCACGATTAACTTAATTACTTACTTTATATTGAAATTATTATAATTCTGTGGTCGGTTTAATTTCGTGTTACATTCGGCTGACTTTCCCGACCTTTTTAATTTTCTCTAGTATTTCTTTTTGAGTAGGTTATATTCATCGTAATATAACTGACAGGTATGACAATAATATTAAATGTCAACGGTAACGATCCCATGGTATTCTTAGGCATGTTGCGACGTTTTTAGGCGTCATCATTGAAATTTCGCATTTTTAATACGTCGCATAAAAATCGCTTGCCGTGCCGTGCCGCCAGTGGACGCAGGCCCTTTGTGTTGGAGAACTACAAGTGTATTGTTAGATTTTTCTTTTTAATGAGTTTACAGGCAATACGTTATAATATTTTGTTGTAGCGATAGCTAGTAGAGGTAGGAAGACTAGTTAAGACTCAGGCACTCCAAAGACAATTTCCACGCAAACTCCGCCCCCATGCACCCCACTACTCCACTATATGCTAAACGCTAACACATCAGTAATAAAGTTGAATATCGCGTGTGCTTTTTGGTCGTGTTCAAGTACGGAACTAAATGTCGTATGTCTCAATTCTTATTTCGTTTATAACTAAAGTAATAATTGATCTAGAGAAAAAATGTCTTATATTTGGATAATAAACTATATTTCCTTACTGTCAATAATTATTTTAAACATAAAAGCCGAGTAATCTTGTTTTTGTTTTAAATAATCTTTTAAAAAGGCATAATAATAATAATAAAAATGGTTCCAATTACGTAACTATCTTATATTTGGAAAGAAACAGATCTAATAAATCATATACTAAAGTTCCATTTTGATTGCATGCGTGACTTTTTCAGAATATTAAATGGAAATTATCATTCAATTTAGGGAGCCTCCTATTAAGTAGTAAGATCTATATTCAGCCGAAAGGAGCTGCGGTTTAGTTGAACGTATTAGGTATGCCATGACACATGTTATAATATTTCATCCTGATTTACACTAACTGGCGCTGCCAATACTGGCAGTGACCACAATGATAATGCTTAATTAATGATGATGCTTAATTTAATCTGCTCAATTTATCCCTTGTAAAGTAAACACAGATAACAACACAATAATTCACTTTTACTTCACAAGGTAATACGTTGTTGACATTTTTCTTTTGTGCAAATTCTCTTAGACGCTGATAAATCTTAAAATAACGTACGATCAACGCGACAAGACAATGACTAATATATTGTGTCGACAGACGACGTACGGACAGCCATTCTGCCGTCTACGAGCAGCAAATCAAATGACACCCATGCTAACAGTTGAAGGCAGCTAAACGGTGCCAACAAAAACAAGTAACTCGAAACCGATATAATCCGACCGCACAGACCATCTCTCATTTGACACAAAACATCTTGCTCTAGAAATATTGTGAAAACCAGCAACCCCAAATAAATCACGGTCGCCATTTTGTCCCATCGTTCCCGCGCTTTTTCACGACCACAGACAATTAGGCGGGTGACAGCGCACCATAAACAAGACGCGAGTTAATCCGCGGATTATCATGAGCGCACACAACCGGCGTGCAGCAAGTATTTCTTGTAAATAATTGTAAATCTACGTCAAAACGCAACGACAGATACATATGTTAGAGGATTACTGGGCGGAGATTAACCCGTTTTATGCTGTTTTATGCGTCGCGTTCGGTTCGGCTGTGTTCGGTAACTGACGACTTCCCGCCAAAATGGTAGTGTTAATCTCTAGTTAAATATGGTAACGTCTTCTTGTGGTACGGTTTCGGGAAATGAGCTCTAAATACGGATTGTTTTTGTAAACCCAAAAAAAGATGACCGTTTCAATATGAAAAAGTGACAATTTTCATATTGACGCGCAGATTTCGGATGTTTTAATAAGCCTGTCATAATTAGGACGTAAATTACGCTATAATGAACCTTAAATATTGACACAAAAATGTTTAACACCGATGAACACATTCAGTTAATGAAGTTTATAACCGCAATCAAAATGAACATAATAATTTTATTATGTTGAACAGAAGACATTTCTTTGACATTATTGTGATAATTCCTTTAATATTTTCCACCTGTGCCTAAATACATTAAATCCATTATGGATGAACCTTCTTCTGAATCTTAACTATAGCACGTCACACGGTGTTTAAACTCGAGATGACAGCGTATGACAAAAATTGTCATGACAGAACATTCATGAATTCGAAAATTGTATCGTGGAATCCTTTCGCCACATTGTCATCGGCTAATCTTGTAAAAAAGGGGTTTATTCGGACAATCGGCACAATCCGGATATTTTAATATTTGCGATCCTTTTGTAGAAATTGTTTATACACATTATATTTATTCAAACTACGTGTTTTGCACACATTGCTATATTTAAAATCCTCTGTACCCTTTCAAACGGATGTTATTCTTGCCATATTGTGTCCCCAAAATAGGATTATTGTATGATTTTATGAAATTTTTCGACAAAATTTTATAATTATTGTGATTGTCGTTCTCCATTGATGATATGTCCGAATATTTTGGAGCGTATGAATCGATTCTTAGATAATCGCTTTGCTCTTTTAAAATGGCCGTAATAATCTCTTTTCTATGGTCAGGAATCATGAATAGATGTACGTATTATGCTATTCTAATATTTATTCAGTCAGTTTATATCGTCTTAACTTTGAAGATTGTGATGGGCAATTTATTTCTGTAATGTTCCACACTGGTGGGTTTATATTGTAAAAGATACAATGCACTGATATTTTTCAACAATACTAGTGTCAATTTGTTAGTAGGTAATAGAGCTATCTAAGTTAGCGTCGTCAGTTAAGGAAATTTTGAAGACAATGTTGTAGGTCCATAGTATTATTTCTATCTGTAGCTAAATACCAGTTTAATTTATAAAATAGTACCTAGATATAAATTAAGATGTATTAAACTATGCTCTAACAAAAACAGAACACAACAGCCACAGAAACTCGACAATTTCCTTAAAAATAAGTATTGCACAAACTATCTCTCGCATTTTTTACAACTACTGACGTTTATCGTAAGTAATCGTAAATACGAAAGCAATTAGTGATCACAGTGTACCACTAAGCTCAAAGCTAGCGTTAATTGTTTATCATTTCATCTCGGAGTTAGACTATACAACTTTTTGAAGTCGTTTAGCTTTCATTCGAGATCAAGCGATCCACCTCTAATGTGATCGTACACAATCGCTGGCTGTTTATCAAACAAACGAGTTATGAACTCTTCGCAGTGTTTCATAACAAATTAGTTTTTTGAATGTTCTCAGAACTTTTTGGTTTAGAGTATTTGTTTGTAGATTTCCTAGATTGTTTGAGCGAAAGTTTCATGAAAATATTACTTTTCGATTGGCAGTGTCATGTCGAAAAGGCTCTAACCAACTGGCACTTTCTAAAAGAACACATATTTCCAGTGTGTTCATTAATTATCTGGACGCGTTTGACGCGATTGGAAGCACTGAATTTTGCAGTCTTGAGTTCAAAATGGCGACTCACAGAACAGTGTACCCAATGACATGACTGCAAAACTCAGTGTTACCAATCTCTGCACGTGTCAAGTTAAAATAAACGCATTGTACATAATGTAAAAGCACCCAGAATCGTATGATAATTGTTTATTCCTATAAAGTATCGTGAAAACTTTAAAATCTCTAATTGCTACACCCGGTTGATTATAGCAATATATTGTTCCCACTGCTGGGACACAAGCCTCCTCTCTTCGAGAGGGAGTGGGCTATAATCCACCACAAGGGCCCAGTGCATGTTGGTAGATGACACACATGCATTCCATTTTTTTTGGTTCCATTACATGCCGGTTTCCTCACGATGTTTTCCTTTACCGTTTTGAGAGCAGTGGTGATGAAATAATTTACTCAAAGTAAAGCGCCTGTCTGGGTTCGAACCTACGACGTACCTACAATTCTAAGTCACGGCCGTTACCACTGGGTCACCACTGCTCCGACGTACAGAGGTGTATGTTATTCATTGAATATGACGTTTCTCAGAATGATGAGCGTTTTCTATGATGTTTGCATTTATATATACGATCTCAAGGTTTAAGCATAAGTACATACATATTTTCTATAGAATATTTTCTACATTTCTGAAAGTTTCGCCACAGGGACAGACCGGGTGATGCGAATCTTAAACCAACCTTTGCCAACTTTCGACAAACTTTCAACGTCGGAAATAGCTGTGAAATATTCACCTGTTTCGATTAATTTGGCAATATTACTGTATGAAAATATGAAATATCGCTAACTAATGAAAAATAATATTATTAATGAATTGCAATTATAACACTGAATTTGATGTTGTGACCGTTTTAGTTGTAAAATAGGCATTTGGAAAGTTTCCAAATACTTTTTTTTAAGATAAGATAAAATAAAGATTTATTTGGTCAAAACATAAGATGATGATTATGATGATGATGTCATAGTTTTACATCTAAAACTAAATATTCGGTGTTACGATATTAATTATTGCATTTCATAATCAATTTTTTATTTCCCTAGTTAGCCATATTTCATATTTCCATACAGTAATATTGCCAAATTAATCAAAATAGCGAAATATTTGACATCTATTTGCAACGTTGCCCACTTTCAGAATGCACGCTCATAATTGAACAAAAACAAGTTTAAAGACCAAAACTATTTTTTTTTGTTTTTCCCAAAACTGTATTTCCAGAATTTTCCAACAAGTTTCCGATTAATGTACCAACATCGGACGTGTACAGTAATATTTGTAACAGTTAACACGAACCAGTAACGGCGGCTACATCAAAGGCAACAATTGCCGAGATCAAAGGCATCGCCGCGTAAAGGTAGGTAGCGAAAGAAGATCGCTATTTGTATGCTCATAGATTAGCTGATCAATTTGTAGATATGACAACTCTTTGGTTGAATTGAGGCGATTAGTTTTATATTGTTGGAAGTTAATAAAAAGGAGTGTCTTCTCTTATCTTCGAGTAGTCGGTAGAGGGAGTCATCCATGTTGCAGATATAGTTAAAATTTAAATTATTATCTATACGATCTTTGGGATGGCGATGACATTGGGATTCATATTAGATGGTTATTTATACTTTATGAGTCTCAGGGTCAGGTCAGGTCAGGTCTCTACTGTACTATTTCAGTTTTTATTTTTAAGAAAGTCACAATTTTGAAACTCAAAATTTAACCTTTACCCTAATTGCGTAACTTATTTTCGTAAACGATTATGACAAATTTGTTTCATTTTGGCAGTTCAACAACATTCATTGCATTATTTGCGTTGTAGAGCAGATTTTTTTTTTAACTTATGAAGCAATGGATTAGCAATCTGTTTCAAATCGAAACAAATTGTGATTGATTGTGTATTACGCAGTAAGGGCACTGAAAAATCTGACGGTGATTTTACCATTGGATTATTAATTTACTTAGCTTTAGTTGTATTATACTAATTTCGTACCTATAAGTAAGTTCATTCGTTCATATACACCCAGCCTAAAGTGCGCGGGGCACCTGCGCGCGCGCATGAAATTAAGACGTCATTCAAACAACGCGGAGTTTTAATAGTTAATTCTAAGAAGTGTTGTAGACTGGCCATACTGAAAATAAACTGTATAGTTTGCTAACAAGGGGCCAGGTGGGAAGATACACGACTGAAAAATATAGAAAGATTCAGGCAGACATTCAGGCATTGTGTTGTGAGGTCAGCAGAGATATTAAGTGGATATTAAGTGGAGGGTCCGCTTCTCCCGTCTAACTGGATGCAGCTGAATACCAGTTTTTTATATGGAGCGACTTTCTGACTGCCACAAACCCAGTTACTGGGTAACACGATAAAATAAAATACATATCTACCTGAAAAATATTTAAACTGAAGTAGATCAAGACATATTAGGAATCCTCTTGAATTCATAATATTTTATAAAAAGTATATATTGAAAATATCTAGTATACCACCCACATAGAACTGCTCTTCTAGGCAAAACATTTTTTGGAATGGCATCTAAAATTTACAATAATATACCTGTGGACACATAAGCACCAAGGAACTCCCACTATTCAAATATAAATTAAGTAATTTTTTAATTGACACACGATCCAAGATTTTCTTAATAATTTGTGCCTACTATGCTACAGGCACTGCGACCCTTGTCGCGCCCGCGATATCGCGCTGGTCTGCACGAGCTTTCACTATACACCTAATTGTTATTTTGTAAGATTTGCTTTTTAAGTGATGCCTAAGACTTTTTTATACTGCATGTTGATATAATTTTTGTATGCCTATTAGGCAGGACCTAATGGAACTGTAATTTACCTAACATCTGTCTGTATAACCCATGCCCACAATAAAAACATTTAATTTAACTCATTTTAACTGACTATTGGTATTGTGACACGTAAAACGCAACTAGTTGATGTTTAGAGTTAGTTTAACTTTATTTTTAATCGACTTCAAAAAAAGGAGGAGGTTCTCAGTTCGTCGGATTTTTTTTTTTTATGTTCCCCCATTACTCGAAGACGGCTGAACCGATTTGAAAAATTCTTTTTTGTTTGAAAGGGTATACTTCTAAGTTGGTCCAATTGTCATTTGGTTACGATTTGATGATGGGATCTTTGACAAATCGAGGGAACTCTTAAAAAATTACAGGCACACCTATAGCGAATTGGGTATTTTTTATAGTAACTCGTGCATTTGCTCTCACAAAGCACCATTTGGTAAAGTGGAACTCATGAATTACAAACCAACCTACTAAAAAGTGAAAAAATATTTTTTTTTACAAAAATACAACCGACTTCCAAACTACAAAGTGAAAACACAACCGACTTTCAAACTAAAAAGTCGGTGGCAAAAAACTTAAATACTGGTCGAAAGACACCGACTTTCGAAATTAAAGTTATTTTTCACTTTGTAGTTTGGAAGTCGTTTGCATTTATGTTAAAAATATTTTTTCGATCTTTACAACGAAATTGTGATAGAAATGAAGATCATTTTACCCTCGTAAAATTATTTTTACATTTTATGCTTGAAATGTTGTTATCCAGCTGTCAATTGTAGATTCGAAGGGGTCCACTAGGGCCGATGCCTGCCGGGGTTGCGAAGAAAACCGAAAGGGAGATCGTGGCCCCCGGCAACAGGGCAGCCGAAGGAACACGGGTGGGTTTTAGTCAGTAAGAGTCTGACACGCCCTCCCGCTCCGCCCAGAGCGGGAGAAGTTATTTGATGATTTCCCACCCTCAAAAAAAAAAAAAAACGGCTTTGATAGTAGTTACGGTTAGTGAACCCCGAAAGTCTGACAACTAGTCTTGCCAAGAGGCATTGTATCATCATCTTTTCTGCCGAAAGACGTCCACTGCTGGACACAGGCCTCCCCTTCGACCGCTTCTATGATTTCCGCATCCAGCGGATTCCTGCGGCCTTTACAAGATCATCGGTCTATCTTGTGGGAGGCCTCCCAACGCTACGTCTTATAGACAGATAGATAGATAGGCAGTCGCTCCATGTAAAATACTGGTATTCAGCTGCAACTGGTTAGACTTGAAGCCGTCCTCAACATAGTTGGGAAAAGGCTAGGAAGGTGTTGATAATGCTAAACTTTGTTCGACGATCCGCATAAATGACGTTTCAAGTTTACGATACATCTTACTATAATTGATCAAATTATTAATAATGAACACTGTAATCCATCACAAAAATAGGTAGTTACAGTACAAATATGTTCTTAATATCCCTCAGTAAACCTCGTGTTTCGTCAGTCGTCGGATTTCTATCAGTTGCCCTTTGCACTTGGTGCAAACCGGACGCTCTCAATCGACTTGGAAGTATATAGAGTTGTTAATACTATTTTAACTTAGTGTAATTTATTTAAAAAATGGGAGGAAAGCCGCTAAAGTCGCAGGCACGACAGATAGGAAACTAGTTTTACAGCTCTATATAGTTCACACGAAAATCAAAACAAAACAACACTAAAGTACTTAGTACTGAATTCAAATGATTATACACGATAAATCTAATAATTGATGGAAATGGTAATTAGCATTCGCTGCACTGACTGGACAGGTCCAATCAAATCTGTGTAGTTCTTTTCATTAAAATACCATTTCAGACACTAATCTACACGGTCCTCATATGGCCTAACCAAATTTTGTCTGGACTTTAAAAGAGACTGCGACTTTTGTGTTTGTTGCGCCATTTCTTCTCAGATAGCTAATGGCGACTCCATCTAGCTTATTTTAATTATTTTTTAATAAGAAATAAAAGTGATTCCGATATCCTATTTACAGAATTTAAAAAATCATTTAATTTCATTTGATTGCCTTCAATTCACTTTAATTTCTTCCATTTACGGCAAAACCCAAACAAAATATTAAATACTACGTATTTTTTACGCAATCCGGATTCGTACCCAGCGCCGATTGCTCTTACCTCCGAAACTGGTAGACCGTTAACGATGAAAACTCTGCCGCTTGAGCAGACCATCTGATAGTGACATTGTTTGCAGTAATTATCGTATCGTATTGATATCGTGTTACTGGCATTACTCAAATATTTGCACACAGTACAAAGGAGGGTAATTCGATATTTTGTGCATCTATTTTGTGTAATTACTGGAGGGCGGGTTATTAACTACAGGTTATTTAGTTTTGGTTTACGAAGCTTGTAAAAAAACTGTTGTGGGAGAAAAAGTGGAGAAAAATAGAGATTTCGATTTTACTGAGGGTGAAACTTTGGCTTTCACTTCGTTAATCCTATACTTATTAAATTTGTATAGATATATATATATATGCATTTGTAATCAAGTTCTCGAAAACGGCTCTAACGATTTGGATGAAAGTTGCACTATACGGGTATTTGGGGACGATAAATCGATCTAGCTAGGTCTCATCTGGGAAAATTCGTTTTGTTCGTATTTTCACCCGAGCAGAGCTCGGTAGCCCAAAGTTTAGAACAAGATGGCGATGACCTTAGAATAATGAAATGGCAGCATGGAATTAGTATGTACTTTCCTATACTATAAAATGAGCATTCTTTATTTTCACCAGAGCAGAGCTCGGTCGTCCAGGTACTAAAAAGTAAAGAGCTTAGGTATTTTCGATTGATGTGTTATCGGCCTTATTTAAGCTTATTACGGGGCATTTATTTTGCTAGCCTGAAAGCTTATTCGTCACCAAGCTCCTGAAACCTGAAACTTATAGGTTTCTTTTTAGTTAGATATAACTGATAGATAGCAGCATAACATAGCATAGATGACAAATCTTATACAACATGTAATAAAATCTCTGTCCGATCCGTGAGGGTGTTGTTAAGTATCGTACTGAGAGTCTATTTATCTGGTAATTTGCAGGAAAAAAAAAAAATCGCCACCTTTTTTTTTAGTGGGGAATTTTACTGGTATTATAAGGGGCGCAGGCGGCCGATCTTTAGCCGGTGTCTATGAGTCATAACTTGTGATCCCTGTTGAAAATGTACAAATTTTTAATGGATTTGTAGACACCCGCTTAATGACGGCCACCCCGTCATTTAGCGGGTGTCTACAAGTCCTAACTTATGAAAACTTGCTAATTTTTTTATGGATTTGGGATAGTTTTGGTACAAAGAATTTGAATTTTAAATAGCAATAACTTTTATTTTCAATAATAATATATTTTTTAAATTACTTATTGGTAATATTATTGCAGTACCTATGTGCACCTTTCGGATCGGAAAGGTTTCATTTTACATACTGTATACAATGTAAAATCTAACACTAAAATGAATGAATAACTAACAATAAATACAAAAAAAAAAAAGTACACTTGGGCGTCGAAGTACTCCGGAACTTGTCATCCGGAAACGCGCCCAGAACACTAGATTATAATTATAGTTATCTTGATTATCGAACTGTTTCAATTTAGTTACCCAATGTTTTCTTTAATTATCACCATAGTGTATGCCGTGAATACCTTTAGTAAGAATTGGAAACGAAATTAAATCATAGTGTGTAATTGACTAATTGTATTTAGCTTACTATACTGACACTCTAATAGGGATAATGCATGGGTAAGAAAAAATAAATTCTATGTAGTTCGTCAGTCATGTAATATAAAAATATTAAACGCGTATTTTTTGCTTTATCATATTAATAAAAAATAACTTAGATAAAACGCTTTAAACGTGGGGGGTGGGGGTCGCCACGTCACAAGTAAATATAAAATCTACATACTGGTGACGTCATGGCATATTCTACCTTAATGCATCGCCGTAATCTTTTGATTGCGTAAAAAAAGAAAAAAAACGTGTAAATTTTTTTTTATTATAATATACCGGACGGACAAAAAAAAAAAATTGTCATCATCCCTATTATAACGACCATACCAATACTTAACATATCTATCATTTCTCTTCAATAAATTGCTCGGTATTCTGCCCACACAAGGCACACACACACACACATATCTTTCTTTACACATACTCGCAGCCATCGGAGATTATTAAATTATATTGTGACCCCTGCACCGGGGTTAACTCTGTCATTTGTTATACACCAAGATCTTCTGTGTGTAGGTGTCTATGAACTTGTGACGACAAACTATGAGGATGCTATGAAATTGATGATCACGGTTTTTATAGGTAGGTTTTATTCTTTTTCATAATATTCTTCTAGGGGGTGACTTAAGTGAAAAAGATGTAATGTCTGCCAGTATTCAGAAAAATAAATAATAATGTCAGACTTTGAAAACCATAGAATGTTAGTAAAGTAAAACTTATGAAATTAGTGACAGTTGTTAAAAAAAATAAAAAACTTACTTCCTAATGAGTGTATTAACCCAGCGCTGAACGTGACGCGCGCAATAACAGCCAGGATGCTGTAATGAGGGTTGCGGTTTTGATTCACGAATCTATCTAATGAACAAAATGTACATTACTCTTTCCAACTCTGAGCGTTTGATCATGAAAAATGATAATAAGAAAACTTCTTAGATCTCTGCCAATTTTTCACACACGGAAAATTCCTGATTAATTTGTTGTTAGTATTCCACACCACCTATCTATGTTAGTCAGAATGCTTGGAGTAGCATGTCCATCCCCAATGAAGTCCAAATCACGCTAAATATCTAGACTCAGTTACATTCCGTCCTCCCACAGACACACACACTGCAACAATACAACAATACGAGGTTATTAAATTATATTGTGACCCCTGCGCGGAGGTTAACTCCTGTAATTGGACCTCTAGCCGGCCTGATTGTTATTGCTCGAGATGGCCCGGGCAATTTACTATCACACTGTCTGGTTATCTAGTCAGTAGCCAGATTCGTTGTTCATGAATTATGTTTTATTTTTAGTCTTAGTAATTCATATTTTTTACAGTTTTGGAAAATGTCCGATTTTTCTTGAGGTTTCCTTGGACAACTTTTTCGATTCTGTGCACGGAAAATATGTGAATAATGCTTTTCCAGACAAGGAAATGCATAATAATAGGTATTCATAGAGTTGAGATACTTATACCCACAACTCACAGTTCAGATTATTATTGAATAGCTGTAGTACAGTAATTTAGAATATTATTGAAAAGAAAAAAGAAAAATTGTGTTTTCAAAACGCGCATTACAAAAGAGTTCATGACATTTGCACCACGTTGTCCTTCCTATTTTGAAACAACTCCAACTCAAAACATTTATTTCAAATAAACCAAATTACAGGCACTTTTGAATTGTCAAGGGGTCGGTCAGTCAGAAAGATGAAGCTAGTTACCCATTCCAAAGCGTATTAGGTACCTATGGAGAAGAACGAGCAAACAACCCCACTGACACTCTTTTACATCAAAATATGGTAACAAAATATTAGTTAAATCATTGAACTTGACGTTAAAACTTAATATAACTTTGATCTCTTCCACTGTTCATTTTTGTGACATTTGCACAAGAATTCCGGAAGAATCTATTATTGTGTGCATAAAAACAAGTTATGTCACTGTCACTTTTAATTTTTCCACAAAAGTTATGCAACGTTCAACCGGCATGGTTTTGTCTCCCCACGAAGTAAACGAGTGTAAACGAGAATTTCTTTGTTGGTCAATATTCATAATTGAATGATTTCAAAAAGCACTCATAGTGATTAGCTGTGTCGCCCTCCGTAGAAAGTTGGCGACAGCAGGGATGGACAACCGTGGGGACGATTTAAGTATTCTTTCTTTCACTATATTTTAGAATCCCTGGTGGCCTGTAATACAGGTTTTTATTTAAACCTAGTTCAGGCACCAGTCTCTCACAAAGTTAGCTCCTTGTTCGTGCTCTATTACTAGCATTAAGTACATAACTTATGTAGGGAAAATAAACGTCTTGTACTATTATTATCAATCTTTTTGCTCTATGGGATCCTCAATACGAAAGGTTTTCTACTGATTTAGTCTTTAAATTGCTCAAAAGATAACCACCATAATCAGCCTATAAAGTTCCCACTGCTGGGTCACAGGCCTCCTCCCGAAGGGGGTGGGCCGGAATCTACCACACGGGTCCAGTGCGGGTTGGTAGATGTCACATGTCTTGGAATTTTTGGTTCTAGGACATGCCGGTTTCCTCATGATGTTTTCCTTCACCGTTTTAACTGCAGTGCTGATTAAATAATTTACACAAGTAAAGCGCCTGCCTGGGTTCGAACCTATGACCTACAAAAGGTAACCACCAGCTTCGTCAGTTTCTATTAATTTAATGGAGCTGGTGGTGGTGCAGTTTGAAAGTGGAGGAAAATACAAAGTCAAAGTGAGACTCTCTAAAACCTGTCTCTTCAGAATGGCTAGAAACATTAAATTGTGATTCAAACTTTTCTACCGAAAGATGGTCACTGCTGGATTTAGACCTCCCCACCGATTTAGAGTAGGCCTAAATCTGTGGGCCTGCCCAAGTATCACCACTCCGACCGGTTCTGTGTTTTTCGCACCTAGCGAATTCCTGCAGCTTCCACCAAGGTCGGCCTTGTGGGAGGCCTTACAACGCTCTGTCTAACTATGCAACACCGATCTAAAATGTTGTCGACCCCTCCGCTGACCGACAGTCGCCCGCATGATGTTGCTCAGTCACTCGGCAATTATAATAACTCGCCACGCCATCCGTTTGGCGGCCATTACCACCATAACTGTCCACACTGTGCGCTGTCATCCCCATTGATCAGTGCTGGTGGTCACCCCTCGCAATGGTTTGAAAATGTAGGTGGTTAGCTAGAATTTTGTAAGCTGTGATTTCGACACAAAGGTTACTTGGTGTCTGACTTCAGAAAGAAATACCTAAGACCTAAACATCAATCTGCCTAGCCCTTTTCTTAGTATGTTGGGGTCGGTTTCCAGTCTTACCGGTTGCAGCTGAACACCAGTATTTTTAACTAGTATTTTTACTATTTTTGACTCGATATATAATGGATGGTCACCTATTCACGAACCGACCGCGGCAAACGTAGTTTAACCTTCGATCGACCCGTGCGGCTGTTATTATTTAGCCACAAGCCTAAGACCTAAGACTGTTAGGTCTTTTAAAATAATTCCAGCTCCCTCTGGTGAAGAGACTGTAGCCAATGAGGGTTTTCTGAAATGACGTTCCGTAGATGGCAGCACTGGGACGGGCACCTGTCAAAAGTGTCAAAGCGCCTATATTTTCTTTAGTCGTAACGGAATGATGAAAGAATGAATGAAACGAATGATGAACGTCATCATATGTTTTATACTCAATATCTGGATGACCGAACTTTGCTCTTTTTTTTCTGGTAGTTTTCTAAAAATGAAACCTACCTAGATCGATTTGTCGCCCCCGAAACCCCCGAAACCGAAGGCCTTGCATACTAAATTTAATACAATTCGTTGGAGCCGTTTCGAGGTTCAGATTATATATATTTACATATATATACATATATACAAGAATTGCTCGTTTAAAGGTATTAGATGAAGACTTCTTGAAGTAGCACCAACTGGTGGCGTGAAATTTCATAAAAACTCTAATTATTTTCCGAAAACTTACCACCTTACTCTACGTATTTATTCCTTCAAGACCTTACTTATTCTTTTATGCAAACTTCCATCAAATGTTTTAGTCATTTCAGTCACAGTATGTATCACATAAAATAAAAAGCCAAACAAAATGAAGCTTTAGAATTAAATTAGCGCCGTTATCACGTACTTTATGTTATTTTCGATTACTATCTAACCCTACATCGCTCGTCACAGCGGTCATCAGCGGAACGAATCGCTTTAAAGCGCGGGTTGCTAACAAACCATCACACCACTAATCTAGGATGTGGTGCAAGTAAGCAAGTATAAGCGGGCTAAGCCATTTTATCACCAATTAATATCTCCCTTTGTGATCACACTAGGCAAAAAGTGTATATACTTATGAATTAGCGGGAAGCCTTTTCTAAGTAGGAAGCGACAGGCATCTTGCTTGTCAGTCCTCTCTGACCTCTCAGTTTGAATGGTTATTCTACGGAATCATAGGCCATAAACCACCACTAACCACCACACACACACCACCACCACCACTAATTAAATTTTTGATTAAATTTTGATTTTACGAGTACCTAATTTAATTTTTGGTAATAATAATTTTTGCTATGACATAAACGGAGGTTTTATCTATTAAATAAACCGATACCGAAATATGCTGTTGATTTTGATTGGTAATGAAGATAACAGAAACCGTGTTTCACAGTAATAGAGTCCTTCCGGAATTCGTGCAGTGAAAATCATTTTGTAAGGACTTATTTCGCTGTCAGCGAGTTTGTGACTTGCACCACACACCAATGTTACCCCTTTAGTTATGTAGGGTCAATAGTCACGGTATTTCAGCTAAATGGTTTATATCTCGCGGGTCATGGAGCACCCTGTGTCTGTCCTTCAATTAATAACAATCAAAGTAATGTTTATCACATAAATCAACATTAAATTATTAGTTTTTAAAGTTTTCTCGTGATACATTGCTTTTGGTCTCGTTATTGATTTAGAAAAGTCGATGGCTGACTTTTAGGCTGCCTTTCCACCAGAGATGTGGAAAAGCAGCCTAAAGGCTTTTTCATTTATGCTACGTTGCTATGGATGCGTTTGATATCCACCAATCATATTCATTGATCCACATGGCATAGTACTGGTGGAAACGGGATCCACTAAGAAATATTTTTAGATAGAATGATGCGTGTTATGGATGGGAGCTAAGGATTCGCGAGTGGTGTAGCTACATTCAGAGCAGCCGCAATCGCAATCGCTCCCCGTGCCTTCCCTACTGTCGATGCATCGCATAGCTCGAGCTGCGTATCTTCCTCGCACAGCTACCTCGCGGCGGCGCATCTTCATAATACATTTTACTCGCTCCGCTACACAGCTTTGCACTTATTGTTGGAGTTTCAAATCGCATCATGTACAAGTTGAAGTAATGGTCTTCCAACTGTTAAGTCAAAGTCAAAGCGCATATTTCAATTAGACTTATGCCCGTTTTCACTGACAGCTAAGTGACACTTAAATGAATCCCTAATTAAAAGTGCACTGTAGGATTTTCAACCCTGGGCTTAGCGCTGAGTGTTGAAAATCTAACGATGCACTTTTATTTAGGGATTTATTTAAGTGTCACTTAGCTGTCGGTGAAAACGGGCATAAGTGTTAGGTAACCCGTGCACTAGACGGCCAGGACCAATGGTCGCAGCGACCAGGTAAACTATAGAAACCGATACGAATCCCGCACTTGGTCGCAACGGCCACCTAGCCGCACACCATACAATACCACTAGACGGCCGCGACTGGCCGGAGTCGTGGCCGTCTAGTGCACGAGATCACATAAAAGGCACTTTTGAACGTCACAAATTACAAGAAAAAAGAAGAATTATTGATTCTTAGTTGCCCCTTCCCCCTTCCAAATGGTAGTTTCAAATTTTTTTTTTCTCAATATTAAGATCAGCATCGCAGTACCCATTTCAATAAAAGAAGATAGTTATAAAATTATAGTAAAAGGAGATGGTTATGAAAAACATACTGTTCATTTTAATCTTGAGAAAGAATTTGTAACATTGCTGCATCGTTGCAGTTACAGGCTAAATAACGGTTAGCTAGCGTAGGAATATTCCTGCGCCCGCGTCACCATTAGCATCACAACAATATTAAACGGGAAGTTATAACGAATCCACAACAAATATATACCAACTTGATCCAGGACAGTTATCATACAATAGCTTAATCGTCTTATTACAAATTACTCGACAAAGGCCGGTATTGTGAGCGAATGATGGCAATGGACGCATTGTCGACCGGCCGGCAATTGGGCAGCAATGCGCCCGTATGAGACGTCTTGTTGTTTGTTGAGTATCTTGGATATGTTTGAGGAATGGCTTGATGAATATGATGGATAGATTTGTGAACTGAAAATCGTAGTGAAGGCGATTAAAGTTGACTGTATGTATCAGTGGTTGGTGGAATGAAATAAGACTAAAGCTCAGTGTGATAAAAAGAATATGAAAAATATAACTTAATAGAAACACGTACCAAACCTTTTGACAGTTGGAAGAAAAAGTAAAATAGAAAATAATAAGATTTAAATAGAAAATATAAAAACCTTCTAAAAAGTTTACCACAACCAAGGAGTATTGCAACAAGTCGAGTCCGGCCAAAGAAGTCACAGCGTTTGAAATGAAAGGTCCATTGTCGCTTCAAATACCGAATACTATAATCAATATCTTTTTCGCTTGTATTGTTGTGACATCCGCGAAGGTATCGGAGGAAGTAAGTCCTCGGGATATGCTGAAGTGTCTTTCTGGAGGCCGGTGTTTCCCTTGATCCATACGCCCCTCCTTATGTGTTGAAGATGATCACTGGTGGATTTTAGTTAAATGGAAAAGTTTCATATTCCCCCATCTTATTCCCGAAAAACATATTGACTTCGCTCGCTATAAGGTTCACTTGCCACAAAATAATTAAGGAAAAGTACACTAACTTTACTGCATAAAATTCAAAATGTGCTAATTGTCTAATACGTATTTCTGTAGTTGTCGATTCGCCCACAATTAAATTAACTTCGTGTGAATTGCGTCAAGAAAAAAAAAAAAATTAAAAGCGTCGATTCACCCGTTTCGGGTGGGTATATTCATGCGAATCCACCAATAATCTGATTAAGCTCTACCTATCTCTCATTTTGTCCATCATACACATTTCACGGCCCAGCATACTGAGAACTTACATCATTTATCCCCCATCATAACAGAAAGACGATTCCTCAAAAATAACCAAAATTATAACAAGAATATGTATCAATATTGTGTATATTAGTATCTATTAGATGGACGTTGATTCATACAATAAAATAATTAGTATTTATGTCCCTCCGACCTCTGCCCTCCCGCATGGAGCACTTTACAAGAATATGGAAGAACAGATGATTGTTACTTTTGTTACTCTAGGGTTATTGTTAAGGGGTGTACACATGAGATGGGTGTTAGGATTAGTTTTGTATAGGCATTGAGTTTTGTTTTGAATAAATTGCGTGATGTTCTTCAGAAAGGTCAGGTGCGTAATACTCGCCCGCGGCGTGCATCTATGGCAAGATGTATGAACGTAAACGAGGCCTAAGGAGTATGTAAGGATCGTAGCAGGTGGTGTTCTGTAGTTTCTGCCTATGCCCATGCAAAGAACGCGTGAGGTTATGTATGTCCCATGAGGCTGTAATTACACTGGTCTTACTTCATTGAGGGAAAGAGATGGAGCTATACGTCCTGTAGAGCTTCTATTCTTTCCCACACTGAAGTAATATAAAAATAATACTGCTATAAGAGCTGGTGGTAAGCCCCTTGTAGTGTAGGGGTACAGTGCTTGTACGAAATAAAAAAGAATTAAACGTGTTTTGACATGAATTCAGATAGAAAACGCTGACCTGATCTAGTTTTTTAAATATTATTGACGTGTAAAAGTTTTTGTACAAATCTATTTAGAGAAGTTATTTACTGTTTATTATTTACAGAAAACTATTTACTATTTACAAAAAACATTTCTACATTTAATTTCAATTATTTCATTTAATTACAATCATTTAATTTAATTTCATTTCAATCATTTCATTTCATTTTATTTCATCAACTCTAAACAAAATTAGAAATCACTTCGAGCAAATCTGTGTGCACCATCCCTAACACAATAAAATCTATTGACACAAAACTTTATTCAGTAACATCGTCAGAATAACTACAAATAATGGCGGGTCGATTCCCGATTTAGTAACATTTCCAAACAATTATAACTGTGGGCCATTTGATGTTATTATGCGGGGTGTTTGTGTACAATTTACTTGATTTTAACATATTTTGTAAGTGGTTATGATTTTGTGTTCATGTTGGTGTATTCATACGCGTTTTTCTTTTTCCCAGGCTCGTTAACAGCCGATACATATGATTTGTTGGCTTGCCAGATATCTGACATATTTTATTGTAGCCTGCCCTTGGCTATAAGGTTTAGGTTTTAGGGTGAGGGGGGTACTTGTGATATACTAAATACCTAAAATATTTTGAGTTTCGATTTTTAAAATTTACCACTCAATCTTAAATAATAGAGTAAAGCCTCGTGCAGACCAGCGCGATATCGCGGGCGCTACAAGGGTCGCGCTGCTTGTAGCGCCCGCGATATCGCGCCAGTTTGCACGAGCCTTGACAATTCAAATGGCCAGTGTCAGGAATCAGTGTGCTGCACAATTCTTCTCTACAAAAGTTCTTTTGAAGTCATCTTTTGTAAAGAGGAGACCTAAACTTCCAATCGTAAATACGATTTTTCATGAAATTGACAAGACGAGAGGATATTTCGAAACTTTTTATGGAACAGAAACTTACAATAATATTTTTTTTTTCGATAGACAAACATCACGAAAGTACTGAATCGGTTTTGTTATTTGATCAGTAATCGTGTGAATCAGTGGTGATACGTCCATTTCTAAAGATTTGCTCATACTCAAGGAAACTCCAAATTTAAAAGAAAGATAATGCGTTTATTTGCTGTAAACAAGACGCAAAGAAAGAACAAATATAAGAAAAGAATAATTTGGGGTAAAATATACGCAAAACGGCCAACACTGCGCATAATGCTGTGACCCTATGCGAGACAGAGCCACAGCGCTGGTTTTCAGCAACAGCCGGCGTTGATGTGATGACGTCTACCGGTGCAGCATATAGTGAAATAACTAAGACAAAATAAGAAAAAAAAAAAAAAGAAAATACGAAGTCATAAATGTTATATTTTATTATAAGACATTTATAGAATTCTGCCACAGTTATTGCAGTCTACTTAATTTAGCTCGACCATAACTCTGAAACCTTTGGGAGTGATGATAATGTATAATACAATATGGCACATGGTTTTGCATTGCTGTGCAAACATAATCTTAACTTATTTTACAATTCTCTAACAGACCTTGCAGTAACGAGTCCTTTTTCCTAATTTAATCTCACCTACACAGTTTATAAACATTTCCTCCAAGACTTAACAAGGAAATTAGTGTAATTGTCGTAATTACGTCAAGTGGGACGCTGGTAACAAGTAAGCCTACACCGGACCGCACGCGTGGTGGTTCGGTTCCCGGGTACGACATCGTTAATTATGGGTAGTTGGGGTTCTTGAACTTTGTGGGTGGTGGAAGTACAAGTTATTGTTTACATCCAGTGATCTTGGAGAAATTAAATGAGGGGTGAATCTATTATCTACCTAAAGACGGGTCCTTTTTTGCGCACGCACACGTACAGTGCGGTTCGCGTGCATCTTAGAAACATAGTATGGTAACCTTTATACATGTTCGAGAGACGTTAGCGAATGGTTCGCGTCAAGACATTGGTGCCGCAGGAAGTTCGCGAGCACATCACGTGCATGCCGTGTACCTGAGCTACCTCAGATGTGCTCAGTAGTTCGAGGCTGTTCGAGGCACGAAGTGTGCACGGTTCGTGCGCGTTTGCTTCAATTGCGCGGGTGTGGATCCTTGCACGCAAACCGTTTGCAACATGCGCGCGCTCGTAGAATGTGACGCGTCCATAGTGGTGGACCTGCCTTTACAAGGGCTAGATGAAGCTTTTCGGGTTCAGCTTTTATGATAATCGCATGTGGATCTGATTTCCGTCTTTCAAAAGCTAGGTGATTTTTCTTATATTTTAGCTTTTGTAGCTGTCGCGTGTCTGATTTTTTGTCTGCCCTTTTTCAGATACTCAGATAGAGTCTCGAGGACAGGCGTAGATTTCCTCAGTTTTAGGGTATGCGATTGTTCATAATATGCTTTCAGAGAAATACAGTTTTTACTAGGTGTTTTATTTTTTTCTAAATCTAAACCAGTATTATAGTGTATGTTTATTTGTTATGCTTTGACGCTAAAACGGCTGAACAGATTTGGATGGAATTTGGCACATGGGTAGACCATGGCCGCGGTTAGGATATAGGATACTATTTATCGCAATATTTTCACGGGATCGAGACTTATGCGGGTGAAACTGCGGGGCGTAGCGAGTATAGCATACATCGCAAAAACATTTAATTCATTTCCCTCATTTAGGCTCCTCCATTAGCTCTCTTGACTCATCATATTTTTTCTGAACCTCGTCATTCATCAATCATCACTACCGCCATTTACCCGCAAGCTGCTGTGATCTTGATCCATGTCAAATAATGAGTTTCCAGGTCAATCCGAGTGGTTCTAGGTAATCGAGAGGAGACCACCACGTGCATGTGTTTACACCGCGCGCCTGCTACTCATCACGGTTTTGACACATCACACGGACTACCTGCATCCACCAGATGATGTAAGTGACGGGAACATGCCAATTGAAATTGGGCCTGAAGTTGTTGAGGTTATAGTTGAGAATTGACTGTATAGAATTTGGAAGTTAGACTGTTTTGGAAATAACTTCGTTGTAAATTAGTTTATTCTTAATAGTATTAGGTTTAATGTAGAGAAGGTTGATTTCGAATCATGTGAAGATGCTGCTAAGGTTGATAATAGAATAGAAGGAGTTGTTATCATACGATTAGATGTAAGTAAAAATGTAAGTTATATAAGTAAAGGGCGCGTGATCTGTGAGATCAAAGCGGTTGTGATCAATCCGCCGATGTGCGCGGGAGTGCGCGTGGATGGTCTTGATCGTTTCTTTGATCCAGCTGATTACGTCATATCGCATTATAATTATGATTCAACGGATATTAAAGATGTCGTGTTGCTGATAAACTTAGTGGTTAATAGACTCATTTCGTTTTGGGAAAATGTCAAATAAAATTAGTTTAATTTTATTTTTTTCGGTTGCCATTGAACCGACAATTCCTCAAGTGCAGACCGGATACGGAACACTGTTATTGGCAGTATTGACGCAATAAAAAATACCTATATTCACAGAAATGAAACTCAGTAACAAACTAACGTTGCTTAGTGTTTAAAGAAATCTTAAACAAAATAACTACAACGAATTTTCCGCTCCTGAAACGTGTAAAATGATCAAGTAGGTGCGCGCGCGCATGCCCCCGATCGCTTTGATGTGGCCGATGTTTACGCGGGCGGCGGGCCTGTGTTTGCTATTAAACAAACCCACTCGTGTCGGCCAGCACCCAACACTGGCTGAGACGTTGGCCCAATGTTCTCCGGGGGGGAAATGGTGAAATTGAACTTGGATTTCGGAAGTACGTTTGATAAGTCTATGAGACGCCTTACAACGAAACATACTTTGAATCTTCCAGTTAGTAGAATTTCTTATCCTAGTTATAATAAAAATAAATAATACTTTTATTTTTCTCATTTTTCCATGCTATTTTACAATATTTAACAAAGTTAGTATATTAATAAATTTTCAAGTTTAATTACATAATTACGTCTTCTCATGAAATCTATTGCAATATTTTTACGATGGTATTTAATATTAAGTTTAAATAGTTTTGAACTAACTAGATTATTTTTAATTATTGTTAATTCGATTTTCAATTTATTTGATTTAGTTTAATTTGAATGAGAACCCATCTGTTAGGTATTAGCCTCCTCCATTTTTAACCATTGTCTTTTTATCTTCTTGATGTATTTCCTCGCTTTCTTTTTCCTTAGGTCCTTCTCATACTACAGTACGACTCGTCCACCACTCATCTTTCATTCTAGCTAGATGTCCTGCCCATTTCCACTTTAATTTCTTACCTTACTTGGTGATGTGAAACCTAAGTACGTTACAACAAATCATACTTATCTTCCAGTAAGTAGAATGCGATTTCTCATCCTAATTAGTGATGTGACTTAAAGATAATTTCAAGTGATTGAAAATGTAACAAGTATTCAATAAACCAGAGTTGAAAAGAAAGCCAACTGTAGCTTATCATAAAAATTATATATAGCTGAACAATGGATATGAAAACACCTGGTTTTTTTCAGGAATATCAGTAAATCAAATCAATTGTTATAAACCTCTCCGAAATTTCCCAATATCCAAAAATCGAAATCAAAATATTTTATTTCACATAAACCTACAAGGGCACTTATGAAACGTCAGAAGCTAGGTGCGCGGTTCCAATTGGTCATTTCCTATGGAGAAGAGTCGGCAAGAAACTCCACGGTTACTCTTTTAAAAATTAATGGCTTTTACAATGTTTTCAAATCACATTGTTAATAGGTATGAGAGGACAGTGTAGCCCTGTCAACAAGTACCAGGTAATTAAGAAAATAGAAAATGGTCTGCAAATCCCAAACCCAGTTTCGAATGTCCACATAAAATCTACCTTTTTCAGGTCGATTGGAAAACGAAGACGGAATCAAGACGAGCTTATTGAAACATTTCGCCATATATACCAACATTCATTTGGTCGAGCACACCGACATTAGAAAAGCGTTCAGCTCTGTCAGCAAACGTTGGCTTAAAACATTGGCTTTGGATGTTGGTGATGCGAGCATGGTGTTTATTACAGCATTCGTTCGGTTTGGCCCAATGAGCGATATTGTGTGTAAACAACACCGCTCTGCTTCCATGTTGGGGGTGCCACAAGGTAGAGGCAAGGGAGAGAACTATGTTAACCAATAGATCATATTAATTTGAATTCAAAATGTTTCTTTAAAGAGGCTTGTGGCTAAGTAATAAAAGCCATACCGGTCGCTCGATCAGGTTAACCTACGCTTGCCGCAGTTAGTCCCTGGATGGATCTTTACATACGTCCATGCCTCGGAAAGCACGTTAAGCCGTTAGTCCCAGCTGCCATTTGTAGATCTTTGACAGTTGTTACAGGTCGTCAGAAGCCAGAAAGTCTGCCAACCAGTCTTATCAATGGGTATCGTATTACCTAGTAACTGGGTTGTGGATGTCAGATAGGCAGTCGCTCCATGTAAAATACTGGAAGACTGGAAGCCCAACATAGTTGGGAAAAGGCTATGCAGATGATGATGAGATGTCCCCGATAAATTCAACTAAAGTTAATTTATCTAATTTAATTCAGTAACTAATGCGCTATTACGATTAATAAAGTAGTCTACGTAAATTAGATAACATCAAAATACTGCAGTAAAGTAACTGATATACAGTAATATATGCCATCAAATCAAGAAGACTTTCTGACCACCCAATCTGTACTGGTTCGGTACTGGATTGCACTATGCAATGTGCTTGTCAGGTTGAAGCCCAACAGAATTGAAAATTGCAATACAAGGGGCATGCCAAAAGAATATTAGATAATCAAAAATTATAAACCTTAGCCTTTATTAGGTACAAGTATCTTAAGTAAAGCAGTAGCAGTCGTAGTGTAGTAGTAGTTGTAATCATAGCGCGAAAATCACGTCGTTAGAGCTCCATTGCTGCAAGTGAATTCCCGCCAGATTCTCGGAAAACTAATGTGAATATAAAAAAAGTATAAAAATATGAGTGTTCTATTTTCAAATATATCAGTAAACAACCAGCCTATAAGATGGTGTATAACTTGCCAATGTCAAACAAATGGGTAAAGAATATCTAACTTCTTTTGGCGTGCCCCTCATATCTACAATTTCTTCTAAATCTGCTTCTCGTTCTATATCTATGCGTACATTATCTAGAGATGTTAAATCTACAGGTCCATTTGTTTCAAGCTTATTACGAATCTTACCATCTCCGTCACTTCTAGTTACCTCGCTATCGTCTCCAACTTACGGCACGTCGGCACCGCGCACTTTACTTTGAAGTGCCCTCGTGTTATTTACGAACTGTTTGTATATTTTCATATTTGCGGCCAGCACATCACCAGTGAGCCCATCGCCACAATGAACTGTGAACTGTTGCCTCGCATTTATCATTACCTATCGACCGACTCCCGACTACAGAACACAAGCTTTTTATTTTTTGATTTAGGATTCGTTTTATGGCTGTTTGAGTTCTTAGAAGACTTGGAATTGTGTTGTTTTTCATGAACTTGTTGTGGAGTAATTTTAATGGTATTGTTGGTTTCTTCAAAATCATATCTCCCGCAAAGACTGCTACTAGTCTTAATAGGAGTCGATCTATTGCTACTACATACACCGTTATTGGTTAAATGTCGGCAATCCGTTAATGGGATGTAGGAGAGGTCATTCGCAACCAAATGACCCGTAGGGGTCATTTGGTTGCGAACGACCTCTCCTAAATTACTCGAAAATAGCTGCCATTGATATAGATCAATGTCAGCCATTTTTGCGTAATTTGACATTTAATATTTTAAAATGTATGAAATAAAAATATAAAATGTCAAATGACTCGAAATTTTTTGATGTTTGCATAGGAGTCTAAAGGGGTCAATTGGTTGTAAATGACCTCTCCTACATCTCTTTAATGGATTGCTGACATATAATCAATAACCCTGTATATAGGCTTTATGTTCGATTTTTCTCATTCTTGCGTTGTTCTTTGTAAAATATGTACTTCATGCATGCATTCCTTATTTTGACTAAAAGCTGATCTCATCATCCGAAGTTTTTTACTTGAGTGACATTGCTTTATATCTAGGCAACTCTAAGACCTTCAAAACATATGCGATTGAATCCATACATTCGACTCTGACTCATAAGTGTGATCACATTTATAATGTACGCGTTCTAATCCCGTTAGTATTCCGTTGTAAGGTTTGATGGGAGTTAATTCAATATTGCTCACACGCAGTCCTGGTGTGATGCCGGAAACCTTGCAGGACTCATTATCATAAGCTTGATAGTCATATGGTGACGTTGGTGTCTTGTCTTTGAATGGTGTCTGTGGTGTTCTAAGTTTATTACCTAGGATTCTTGAATCGAAAATGTATGTTTTAGGTAAAACTGTTTGCTTTCTATAAGGTTTGAATTGGTCTCCTTGTTCTTGGTATTATTGAATAAAGTGAAACTAATATTATTGACCAAATAATCTATATCTGTAAAGATATGATTATCAATACGTATTATTATATCATCACTAAAAACCACTATTTACATCAAATACGAAACAGAAACCACCAAAATCAATAGCAGACCATCAAAGAAACTTTTGATATCGCATTAATCATAAACAAAAATTGTTTATGGAAACCAAAAAATCATAATAATGTATTTGAATTAATATTTTTTCAAATGCACACGCTTTTGCGTCGTAAATCTGTCAATACAGAGGAGGATTTCAGCGTGTAATGATGAATGTTTCCAGCGATCAAAGGGACGTTTGCGGCCGGATGCGCGGGCGCAGATACCCAATCAAATGATGACCGAGTGGAGCAGAGTTAGGTAATGCTGGGTGAAATAGGATTTCACCTTATGATCTAATGGTCTGATCCTATTCCGACTAGCCACACAAAAAAAACTGACTTGCTTAAAGAAAAGGCAGTTTGAAATCCAATTTAGCGACGGCGATGTTGGTATCCAATCAAGTGATTAAGGAAAATGTATTTTATCATCACGTACTGCGATAATTATGGCTACGACAAGAACTGACTAGAGTAAACAACACAAGGGAGAAACAACAATACAAGTGAAGTAGAAGTGGGAGAGAACTTTCAAACCTTGGGGACAACCCAGGTTTAATGCTACCTGTCCACTGGAGCGGAGCGAGGCAGTAGAGCGGAGAAATGTGCCAATATTAACCAATAGAAGCGGAGCTCTGAAGCGGAGTTCAGATACTATTGGTTAATTATTAACACATTTTTCTGCTCCGCTGCCTCGCTCCGCTCCAGTGGACAGGTAGCCTAAAAGCAGCGCATCCATATTAACACTTTCGACTTCACCCATTTTCCATATTGCATTTTGACTCCAGGATTGCATCAGCATTACGTTTGCGCTCAAGTTAACCCTCGAGGAGTGTCGCCGGTATTAGGTTTGAAATCTTGTTAAAATATAAAATTGATTTTACTTTCACAGTTTATAATGACGAATTCGCTAAGAAAACCCACATTTAAAATGGGCTCTCGGCATCCCATATGAGGCTTGAGTGAACCCTCCAGGAGGGCTCCCGACGTAACTCACTGGCATAGCGTTACCTACAGTTGTTTCCAGCACACCATATGATTTGTGGTCTGCGGTCTATGTGCAGAACATGATGTTACATCCATTTGACGACGCGGGACGTGAAGTTTAGCAATCCGTCTGTTTTTGTGCGGTTTTATAATTAGATGTGTTTTGGTTATCTGCGAATGTAGTATATATTTATTTATTTTTAAGGAGTCGCCATAACATAATCAACCTATAACGTTCCTTCTGCTGGGACACAGGCCTCCTCTCTGTGAGAGGGTTTGGGCCATAATCCACCACGCGGGCCCAGTGTGGGTTGGTAGATGTCACATGTCTTCAAATATTTGGTTCTAGGACATGCCGGTTTCCTCACGATGTTTTCCTTCACCGTTTCGACACCAGTGGTGATGAGATTATTTACACAAAGTAAAACGCCTGCCTGAGTTCGAACCCACGACCTATAAACTCGTAAGTCAAAGCCCTTACCACTGGGTCCCCACTGTTCTTCATGCTTCATTCATGGAGTCGCCGTGAATGTTAAAAACTGGCAGTACTGGAATACCATCTAGTATAGCCTCAAGCCACAACTAGATATGTTACCTCAAAACTCTCCAATGTTTTGCTTTTTATCTTTTTTTAATCAACAACGGGGAAGCTCTTGGCCTGCATCTCACCTGATAGTAAGTGACGATCAGGCCGAAAGTGGAAGCGAGCTAAACCACAGAGGAACTGGCTATCTTACCTCTAACTGCCGAAACACAACAGAGTGGTGTTAACATTGTTGTTACAGTGACAGACTATTCACCAGATCACAGAGGCGGTTAAAAACGATTTGTGGGCAATTTATGAATGAAGTCTTCTGTTTGTATTTCTTAAATGGTCTGCCATTCTAATCGGCATACCAGCATTGTGGACCAACCTAAGCAATGAACGGCAACACTTAGGCATTTATAGTTCAAATTACCATAATATTTCGTTGATCTAGTGGTCATTAGCGCTACTTCTGAGCATCCTAGGTTCGATTCCCAGGTCGGGCAACGTGTTATTGAGTTTTTCCATAAGTAATTTCTCAGTAGCAGCCCGTAGTCTGGATTTGTGCCCGGTTAATGGCAAAAGCTCGCCCCCTATTACATGGGACTTAAACATAACTGGCGAAATGTGGGTGTACTATAGGTACACCTCTGCCTAACCCTTCGGGGATTACAGGCGTGATGTTATGTTATGTTATGTTAATTGAATGTAACTTTCTCGTATCATAAGTACTAAAGGCGACGATAACCGACTTTTAATTATTTTATACTGAAGATCACGTCTAAACGAGTAGTGTTAATGATTTGAAAAAAAAATATAGTAAATTAGAGCATTTTCTTAATAACTTAACATAGGAATATTTTAGATTATGTTTATATTACATAGTGAAATTAATTTGTAAAGCTATGTCTAACGCGGATAAAAAACTGAGAATCACGCAAACATTAAAAAAAGTTTTTTTTTTTCAGAAACTTTTACCCTTTTAAAGGTAATTTACGTATTGATAATTTTGTATACGTATTTTATTAAAATAGCTTTTGTTTTATGTATATAAAGTAATAATGCATCGAATTTGGGAAAGCGCACCTTGATGAGCGAGTCCTATTACTGGCTAGACGTACGACGCGTTGCGTGAGCTCAGTACAGAACACGCAATTTACCACTCAAGGTCACTGGCATATATCTGCGTCTTAACTCGTCTATTATCAATTTATCACAAACACCGTAAAATCTATAATTATTTAACCGCCGACCACACTGAAAGACTCACAAAAACAAAATCACTACAATTTTCACGTTTTTATATAAAAATGATAAAGCACGTAGATCTGACCGGAACCCGTTGTTTACATGAAACAGGTGTAATTAAATCGTTACAGGAAGTACCCGTGGCCGCAGTGTTTACTAGTTTACATTACCGTCCTTTGACGGGGCCGTTTGATCATACGTATTACTTTAAGAATTTAACTATGGTTTTATGGACTAACCTACGTGGGTTGGAGGACTTAAAAATAGGGTTGTATTGAAATAAATAGTTTAGAAGTTATAACAACACAATAAAAGCATCAAGATATCCAATGTTGAACATAGTTGGTAAATTAATTAAAAAGCCTCTTTGTTTCATGCAATCTTTGAATAAAGTGCAAATAATTTAAAATTACGATTACTTATGCTAAATTTCATGCATTATAATTATGGAACATAGTTTTTTTTTTATATAAAATTGATAAGTTTCAAACACTTAATTTGACATAGTGACATAATAACAATATACAAATGATTTTTGAATTTTTTAAATAAATAAAATTATTTATAAAGTTATATTTTAGTTATTAAAATTCATGATCAATCAATAAATAATTGCACAAAAAATCATACGTAACAATAAATAACTTGAAGTAAACAATTTTTAAATAAATAAAACTTAAATTAAGTAGGTAAATTAGTCATTGCATAATAGTATGAATCAATAATGATGCTTTATAAAAACGCTCATACGAAAGCGAAAATTTTAAGATTTTTTTCTTATTTAATGTTTATGCGTTTCCTTGTTATATGTGCTTGCTGTGGTCTCCTGTAATTGAAGGAGCACTCGTAAAATAACCGTTTTTATTATTGTGATTTATATTGCGTATGTGTATCCTTTGTTGGAGATCAAACTCAAACTCAAAGCATTTGTTTCAATTAAACCATTTACAGGCACTTTTCAATTGTCAAAGAGTCGGTCAATTAGTCAGAAAGTTGAAACTAGCTGCCCATTCCAAAACGTAGATCTCTCTGGAGAAGAATGGGCAAGAAACTCCAAGGATACTCTTTTAAATATAGATATTACAAAATCCTGGGTATATTATTCCTGTTGCTTCTGTGTGAGAAAAATGTACAAAAAACAAAAACAGTTCAGAATATAAGATTAAAAATAAGCCCTGGCAGATAAGAGATGACCAGTCTCAACTGACGGCGCCCGTTCAAGAACATAACTCGTGGATCAGCAACATCCAGCTCAACCATTGTGTAAGGAAACGCGTGGATCATTTCCAACACACTCGCCACCATCAGTGATCCCAAATAAATAAGTATATTTTATCAAAATATTCTTTTGTGTCTACTATACCTAAGTATTTGTAATACGACATAATATTTCTTTAGAATTTTCTTTCATGAGAAGAAGCAGGAGAAATGGATGGGAAAATTGCTAGGAACAAAATCACCAGTTCCAATTTCTCCATCGTTGTACTAAGTGAGAAGTAAAAACAAGAAAAATAAAAAAAAAATAAACTTAATCAAAATCAAAACAATCCAGGCAAATCCCATCCGATCCCATCACAAGAAAATATTTCTGTATTTATTTATATCTACAAAAAACCCTATCAAATCAGACCGTCATCGTCAGTCAGTTTTCCGCGCGGCTGCGTCTGCGCATGTCGCGCGTATGACGCTATTAAAAACCTGACGAGGGTAGGCAGGACTGATTGATCTTGAAGCAGAAGCATAACGGAAATATGGTCATCTGTAGCTCTGACAACAGTTGGGTTAATGCAAAAAAAAAAAAAAATGATCGTATTTTTTCTTTAGTTTAATATTTTTGCGTAATTGAACTGGCAATGTTTTGTTCTTTGAAAACCTCTATCATCATGATTTCAATCGCCCGCGAGAAGCCCGGACCTGAATCCAATTGAACACGCTTGGGACGAGCTTGGGAGTTGTGTTAAAGAAATTGAAACCTTGCCTCAGCTACACTTCGAGAAATGCGTGAGTGGAAGAATGGATCAATATTTCGCAATATCGCATAAGAAACTTAATAAATAGCATGCCCAATTGCCTGGCCGCTGTGTGAAGAGCCCGAGGAGATAATACAAAGTATTAATTTTGTTTTAAAGTTCGTTTTTGTGTTTGGTGTTGACCATTATTTTTTAAACGTAAGTTATTGATAGTTTGTTTTCTTATGTAATTTTGACAATTAAACTAATCATGTTTCCAACATTTGGTGTTTTTTATGAAGTAGTCCACTAGTAGAGCTAATAGCACCTAGTCTAGTCCATGAAGATCACCCAGGTGCTCTTCGTGGATTACAAGTTATTTTTACATTTTTGTCCACGAAGAGCACCTACGACTCAGCAGCCTACTGCTGGGATGTATTAGTTTTACAGGACGTTATTAAAGGAAAGATATCGATAAAAATCATTAGAATGTTTATTAATTACACATACTTACGTACATACGAATTGTGTCTAGGCGACATTTAAAAATGAAAAATAATAAAAATCCCTATGAAAATATTTATTAATCTTACCAAATAATAAAACTTCATATTTTTAATATATCACACCATAATCAGTCTCCACATATCACATTTATTGCAAAATCAGCCTTAATTAAATCTTATATACGATATGATTACACAGCGGAGTGACCACAAATTGTAGTCGAACAAATGGTGCTGTTACGGCCAGGCTGATAAGACTAACAATTATACTGAAACTATTCGCGCAAGTGCTATTCGGACGGGTGCTCTAAGTGGACTACTACTTTTTTATTAACTGGTAACTTATCTACAAATATACAGTTTCATTCATGCCGCTAGCTTTATTATTTTAAGAGTAATTTCAGTTTTTCGTACTGACCCGTATTCTTTGTTTGCGAGTTTATCTTAACTTAGAAGTAACTAAACTAGCCCAGATATGTAGCTGTTACATTTGTTATACCATTTGCACGATGCTACAGTTTCTTACCTGTCGTATACAATGAAATGGAACTTTCAGTATCGTTGCTTCAGCTTATATATAGCCTTTCTTCTTCTTTTCGTGTGGTTGGTGACTAACCTGGTGTCATAGTTTTTTTAAAGCCGCCCATGGGCCTCTGACTTGGTTTCACATTCGGGTTTCCTCACGATGTTTTCCTTCACCGTTTTTTAAACAAGTGATAATTATGCAATACGCACATGAATCCGAAAAGTCAGAGGTGCGTAGCTTGGGTTTGAACTCGAGACCTGTTACTTGGCTGTCTGACGGTCACACCACTAGGCTATCACAACTATATTTATCTTAAAGTTTGCTATATACAATTCTTTTTTAAAATTAGGCCTTAGCCAAAGGTGAGGTGGCCCAGTGGTAATGGCCCCGACTTACGAGTTGTAGGTCGTGGTTCGAACCCAGGCAGGCGCTTTACTTTGTGTAAACAATTTTATCACCACTGCTCTCAAAACGGTGAAGGAAAACATTGTGAGGAAACTGGCATGTCCTAGAACCAAAAATTCGAAGACATGTGACATCTACCAACCCGCACTGGGCCCGCGTGGTATATTCCGGCCCATCCCCTTCAAGAGAAGGCCTGTGTCCCAGCAGTGGGAACATTATAGGCTGATTATGGTGGTTACCTTTAGAGCCTTTACTGAACAATTTAAAGACAAAATTAGTAGAAAACCTTTCGTATCGAGTATTAATAATAATAATATCGCAAAAAAAAAAAAAAACAACAACTATCAATCAATCAATCGACGTAAAAAAGAATCTTAAATTTTCTCTACACAAGTTATGTACCTACTTAATGCTAGTATTTGACAATAGTGCATGCACAAGGAGCTAACTTGTCTAATCTACCGACCCGCACTGGGCCCGCGTGGTAGGTTACAGCCTACTCCCTCTCGAAGAGAGGAGGCCTGTGTCCCAGCAGTGGGAACATAAGTATAGGCTGATTAAGGTTTTATAGACAAATGACTTTCGATTCTACGTTCTTTGATTTGATAGAGGGTTGTTCTGTACGTAAAGCTATTGTGTCAAATAATTTAAATAGTAATATCAATCTTTGGTACTTTTTAATCTCAGGAATTTGGCCTAAATTCTTTTATTTTAACAATAGCGTGTTATTAACAAGGTATTTAGTAGATGTGTCGTGATAAACGGACGGAAGCCGCGTCCGTTATTTCAGAATATAAATATTTTCGTGGCGGCTTGATGGATCGGTCGTCGATTCGCTTCCCGAGTCGGGCTAATCTTGCCGTTTATCAATATTATTGTGTTATTTTTCGTATTATTTTTTAGACTATTATTTGTGGTGTATTATGAAGTAGTAACACAGTGGGAAATATTCCCGACGTAAATATTTTGTAACTAAACTCTATATATAATTCAGATTGCTAAGTAATTGCAAAACCACAAAAATAAAACGTGATTATCGAACAAGGTGATTTTATTATAGTTTATAACATTCCGTATTTAGGTTTTCTGATCATGCAAGGCTTTCCTGTAATCGTCATGATAAATGCAACTTTTATGAAAATGTGATATTGATCTTTTAACTACAAATCTAAACCTAGGCTAAAATAGTTTTTCCCCTTCAAATAATAATATCGCAATAATATTATCGTGTCTGCAAATATTTTCTGAAACGATACAACCACAGCACAAAAACTCGTTGAAAACAAAACTTAACCCAAAACATTACAAAAACAGTAATTTTCGACCGTGACAGGACTCGAACCTGCAGTCTTCGGATCCGAAGTCCGACGCCTTATCCATTAGGCCACACGGTCACATGAAATAAGGCTCTATATCGGCAGTGTTTCAGGAGGCGCGGGTGACCTACTTTATGAAAGGGGGTGTATTCCGTTTCGCTCGCTCGGTGTTAATTTTTCGCATTGTGTATCGTTAGCATGAGTTATATTGTTATTACTTATTGTAGATTTGGATAGTAAGTCCCACAATATCTATAAATAAAGTAACCTTTTCAATGATTGCACTGTGTTCTGGAGTTGCTAGGTATCTTGCTAAATATTGGCTTCACAAAAGTAATTATCAAATACCTAATTGGTATCCTCTATCTATATATCTTAAATGTATGTGAAATGTCTATCTTAAATGTATGTGATCGTCTGATTGCCAAGTCATAGGCTTCGAGTTCGAACCCAAGGCACGCACCTCTAACTTTTAGGATTCTTGTGCGTATTGTATAATTATCACTTGCTTCAGAAACGGTGATGGAAAACATCGTGAGGAAACCGGCATACCTGAGAGAAATTTCTCGACGGCATCTGAAGCCAAGTTAGAGGCGTGGGCGGCATAACAACTGACACCAGGTTAGTCACTAACCACAGAAAAGAAGAAGAACATCTATTTGGGTAAACATAATTGTATCTATTACCTTGTAACTATGTTGTTAGCTCTTGAACCATGACCTATTTAGGTATGGTACATTAAACTCAGATTGATAATGATCAGTAATGTTAGTGATTGCAAGACGTTCCCAACCTGTGGTGGTTCCTGCGGGATAATTGCGTAACAAGTTACGATGGTAATTTCATTACATTCATTGCTTTATTAACTACTAGCTTCTACCCGCGACTTCGTTCACGTGGAAGTCGTAAGACACCACAATATACTACAATAAGAGCCACATTTTTATAAAACTTCCCTGTATACTACGTACGTTTGTAGTTTTGTTCTCAGTAGCCAAAATATGTAGCGAGTCAGGATTGGTGACGCGGGAGCAAGTGACGTACAGTTGCCCGTGTGAGAAGCAGCTTGTCCTGAGGTCGACACCCGCAGCCTTCAGTGTCTGCCCCTGTGACTTGTTGTTATTTATCGTAAAGCATACGCTCACAGGGAACTGCACGAACTTAAACTGAAAGGGGTAATTTTGGGGAATTATTTTGGAATAAAATACGATTTTATGTTACAACGCTTATATTATGGAGCACATTTGGATTGACACAAAGAATGACAACAACAATATTTTTTTTTTTAAATTCAAAATAAGTACCTAGGTATCTGAAATTACTTTAACAAGTGGCCAGGGTGTTTCTATTAAAAAAAAAGGTAAACCAAATAGTTTCAACACCTCCCCGTAATGGAAACATCCTGTACATACAGATATACAAAAAATATATACACCCTAATAAATTAATAACAAATACTATAAACAATAATCACGAACACTTAACAAAACAATGAATACAAAAAACAAAAGCAAGCTAGCTTATGGCCTCGGTTATACCTAAACCTTTAAGACACATGAAATGTCGAAGTTTTGTTAAAGGTTTAGTAAGGACATCGGCTGGCATATTACGTGTGTTAATGTAATTTAAGACAAGGTTTTGTTGATTAAGTGAATCGCGAATAAAATGGTGCCTTATATCGATGTGTTTGGTGCGTGCGTGAAAGGTGTCGTTATGAGATAATTTTAATGAACTTTGATTATCTGTATAAATTTTGATTGGGCGATCCAAAGAAAATATTTCTTTAAAAAACGCCTTGAGGTATATGGCTTCTTTGCACGCTTCACTAAGAGCCATATACTCAGCTTCTGTAGTTGAGAGTGCGACTGTTTTTTGTTTGCGTGACTCCCAACTAATTGGTGCTCCACTCATAATGAAAAAGAAACCTGTGAATGAACGACGATCGATGATATTACTTCCATGGTCTGCATCTACATAATCGATGGGATAGTCTGGCATGACTTTATGATAGTGAAGTTTCAGGTCCTTGGTACCCTTAAGATACCTCAGTACCCGCTTGGCAGCTCTCCAGTGCACCTCCCCGTAATGTGTGTTGAATTGACTTAAAAATGACACTGCATGTGAGATGTCGGGTCTAGTGCCAATGGAAACATACATTAGTGATCCAATGAGCTGCTGGTAAGGTAAATCTGGCTGATCGTCATTAATGTCTCTGTAAGTGAGTTTTTGACCAGGTTCCATGGGTGTGGAAACTGATATGGCATCACTCATTCCAAATTTAGAAATAAGCTTATCTATGTATTTGGTTTGGTCAAGAGTAATGCCGTTTTTGGTATACAAAACTCTCATACCAAGACAGTCTTTTAAGGAACCTAAGTCTTTGACACAGAATTCTTTGCTAATAGCGCTTTTAAACTTTTGTTTCATTTCCTTATCATTAGAAAATATGAAAAAATCGTCCACAAATATGGCGACGATAAGAAGCTTATTTTGGTTTTTATGATAATATACACAATTATCATTTTGTGATTTCATTAAACCAAACTTTGCCATTGCTTCGCAAACTTTTTTATGCCACTGTCTAGGGGATTGTTTTAATCCATACAAAGCTCTCTTTAAAAGACATACTTTGTTTTTGCTGTCCTCTTTTATAAATCCTTCTGGCTGAGTCATATAAATTTCTTCGTCTAAGGTCCCATAAAGGAAGGCAGTTTCAACATCTAAGTGATCGACTTCTAAGTTATGCTGAACAGCGTAAGCTATTAGCAACCTGACAGTTGATAGTCTAGTTACAGGTGAGAAAGTTTCATGATAGTCCACCCCGTAAATCTGGGTGAACCCTTTGGCTACCAATCTGGCTTTATATTTTATTATATTTCCCGATGTATCCCTTTTTATTTTATATACCCATTTACATTTCACAATTTTACGGTCACTTGGTCTGTCCACCAAAATCCAGGTACCGTGCTTAATTAGTGAATCGTATTCGACTTCCATTGACTTAAGCCAGTTGTCTTTATGAACATCTTCCATGGCTTCTTTAAACGTTTCAGGTTCAAAGTTCGTAGAAGTCAAGTTTGCTAGGGTGTCATTGTCGGGATATCTTATTGGTGGACGTCGGTCTCTAAGGGAATATCTCCTTTTGCTTTCAACATTAACATGGGGATGTTTCACAATAGTCTCACTTTCGGAGTCAAAAAACACTTCAGGTGTTTCTATTTCTGAGATTTCTTGTATTTCTGTATTTGGAACTTCAGTTGTTTCAGTTTGTGAAACTTTAGGTATTTCCATGTCTAAACCTGTTTCAGTATCTTGTACTTGAATTATGTCACTTGTCTGTGACTGAGACACATCTTGAGTGTCGCTAGTAGAAGGCTTATCCTCAATGAAGACAACATCTCTCGCGGTCAAAACCACTCGAGGATTTTGGGGATCAATTAAACGAAAGCCTTTACTTTGACTGGAATACCCAACAAATATGTACTTTCGAGTTTTTGACTCTAGTTTTGTACGTTTTTCTACGGGTATAAGTGCATGTGCTTCACAGCCAAAGACACGTAAATGTGAAAGATTAATTTTCTTTCCAGTCCAAATCTCTTCTGGAATTTTATTATTTAACGCTTGAGTAGGTGAATGATTTTTGAGATAAATTGCAGTATTTACTGCTTCTGCCCAGTATGCTTTTGATAAGTTAGCATCTTGAAGCATGGACCTAGCTTTTTCAATAATAGTTCTATTGACTCGCTCAGAAATACCGTTTTGTTGTGGATTATAGGGAACAGAAGTTTGATGCAAAATTCCGTTCTCTTTCAAAAAGGTAGTCATATTGCAATTAATATATTCAGAGCCGCAATCGGACCTAAACTTTTTTATTTTGTGACCCGTTTGATTTTCTACCATACTTTTGAATTCTACAAACTTAGAGAACACTTCACTTTTGTGTTTTAGAAAATATCCAAAAGTTTTGCGAGAAAAATCGTCAGTGAATGTGAGTACATAGAGAGCTTTGCCCCAAGATTGAGTACTCATGGGTCCACAAACATCAGAATGCACTATTTCTAGAACATTTTTTGACCTGCTTGAAGAATTATTGAACGGTTTCTTTGCTAGTTTGCCTTGTAGACAAGGCACACAGATTTTGTTCAGTGTGTCATTATAGTTAATGCCCACAAACTTATTTTTTAAAATACTCATGGCTTTAGTATTAAGGTGACCAAGGCGTCTATGCCATAATAATGCAGACTCTGTGGAAGTAGTTAAAAGAGCTTGCGAATCAGGAACATTAAGTTTATACATGCCATTGAAGTTTGAGGCGGTTGCAATAATAGAACCTGAGACTTTACATCCTTCTTTTTGAAGAATAGTGGCACCTTTTAGGGAAAATAAAACAATAAAGCCTTTTTTAACTAAGTTACTAACTGATAATAAGTTTGCAGCTAGTTGGGGAACATAAAGAACATCTTTAATTGTATTAATATTATTAATGACGACTGTACCTTCACCTTCACATAGAATTTGGTCATTGTTGGCCACAGTGACAGGCTTAATTACAGGGGTTATTTCACGAAAGTATTCCTTTCTGTTACACATATGAGAAGTAGCACCGGAGTCTATGTACCAAGAATCTGAGGAAGAGGAATGAGACACATTAAAACAAGATGAAAGTGTAATGTGTGAAGTGTAATTAGTAGTATTAATACTAGGAGTTTCTTGCTTCTTCTTTAAGATTTTACATTCATTTTTATAGTGTCCAAATCTCTTGCAGTATGTACATTTCTTCGAATGAAAAGACTTTTTCTTAGTCACGGTGCATTGTAATGCTGCATCAGGTACAGTAAGACTTGTAGTCGGTGATGGTCGGCTATCTTCCTTAAGAAGTGCTGAGACTACAGCTTCAGATGTTATCTTCGTGTTAGAGTGCTCCAGGGTCATAACAAGTGGTTTGTAGCTTCCAGGAAGATTTGCTAGTAGAATGATGGCTAAAAACTCATCTTCTATGGCAGCGTTCATGCCGCGCAGTTCCTGCTGAGTAGTCAACATTAAGTTCACGTACTTTTCCATATTTCCTTCATATTTCACAGCTAGTAGCTTTTTCATTAGAGATAGTCTTCTGACAAGACCACAATCTGCATAGGCCTTTTTTAAATTGTTCCAAGTATCGCATGCCGTCTGTACATTTTGAATCACAGGATAAACATTTTCGTGGCATGCTAAACATATTTTAGACCTCGCTCTGGCATCTTTTCTAGCATTTGCTGCTGTTGTAAGATCTGCCGGTTTTGACACTATGTCCCAAAGATCCTGATCTACTAGGTAGCATTCCATTGCGAACGACCAGGTGTGAAAATTTTCTTTTCCACGTAGTTTTGAGAATGTCATTGTGGATTGTATTGGGCTTACCAGGGAAGAATCGCCACTTGCCATTTTTGAATAGGAATATATGTAGAGCGTCCACTTTTTTTAAAATCGATTAATTGCCCATAACCTTTTGGAATAAAATACGATTTTATGTTACAACGCTTATATTATGGAGCACATTTGGATTGACACAAAGAATGACAACAACAATATTTTTTTTTTAAATTCAAAATAAGTACCTAGGTACCTGAAATTACTTTAACAAGTGGCCAGGGTGTTTCTATTAAAAAAAAAGGTAAACCAAATAGTTTCAACAAATTAGTGGTATACGCGGTATAACCTGTTAGAATTTTTGTTTTATTATGTTAAGCAGGCGATATTTTCAAACGATTCGATTAGCACGAACGTGTGTGTTGTGCGATTAGGGTGCGGGTAAAGAACAGACCACGTTTTTCATAAATGATCCATGGGTGCTGTAGACGATGACTTGGGAATCACATCCTGGGGATAGCAACAAGCGAAGGAACCATCTGCTACTTCTGCTAGTAACGACAAATTATTATTTGTATTATGGTGGACTGTATTATGGTTGCTTGGGAGGTCCATGTTCAATATTTTTGAGATAGAATTCGTTTATAGGCTCATCTGCTAGAATGTGAGCCTCTACATTCGAATTGAACATCAAAAAAGTTATCATTTTCTTCTTCTTCTTTTTGTGTGGTTAGTGACTAACTTGGTGTCAGAGTTTTAACGCCGCCCACAGGTCTCTGACTTGGATTCACATGCCGTCGCGAAATATCTCTCAGGTATGCCAGTTTCCTCACGATGCTTTTCTTCACCGTTTTTGAAGCCAGTGATAATTATACAATACACACATGAATCCGAAAAGTCAGAGGTGCGTGCCTTGGGTTCGAACTCGCGACCTATGACTTGGCAGTCCGACGGTCACACCACTAGGCCATCACTGCTCATAGTTATCAGTTATCGACTAATCTAATTTAACAATATTATTTTACAGAATACCATTTCGTACGCTTGTCAACTTTTCACAAGACGATTTAACAACACCACTACCAACATCACTTCGCTAATTTCACCCACCATCTTAACACCGTGCCATAAAGTTCAAATTTCAACAACAAATATTTTAGGCCCAACAAATGATAACGTGGTTCCCCAAAAATGTTATTTTATGATGAATCGACTTCTGATGGTTATCGGCATGACGGATAGATGTCGCTAGTGATGGACCATGGGTCAGGGGCTCATGGGCCTGTGCCATGGGTTATGTATTAGTGTCGATGGAGAGATATTCATGGTAGCCGCGCAGATGACGGCATGGGGCAGTTGGTTGTCATAACTTATTACGTTCCTATTTTAGTACCTTATTTTTTACTAGTAGGCCCTTTCAAACTATCCTTATAGCATATAGGTAGATACAGCTTTTGGGCCAAACGTTGGTTGCGAAGGAGATTCGGAAAATCATTATAGTTTTCACGATATCTCGCCGTAATATTATTTATTTGGGTTAACTATAATACCTTGTTATTGTTACTCTAAATTATTTTACATATCACAAATTACGCGCAAATTGTTTAAAAAGAAAAAAAAAGACGGACGGCTATCCCTCTTTGTTCTTTATGACTTTAAAAATATTTTTCTCGTTGTGAACTTCGGAACACTAGACTGTGAGAAAATTGTCCGAAGCGTACCCTAGAGTGATATATTCGACATACATTTTTGTCCGACAAAGACAAGGGTTTTGTGAAAAATAAACTACCTAATTACAACTTGTTAATGTTGATGTATTTTGTAAAATATTTCATGTTATTTGTTGCTGTGTCCGCCATTGTTTCCCTGCAGTTTCAACGTCGTCACAAGTAGGTTGATTTTCACGCTAGTCTTGTTATGAAAGAAAAAAATATTGTTTCTACTCTGTTTAGTGGAGCATTATAAAAAAAAATATGTCTCGTTAATTATAAAAGGTGAGTCAAGTAAAGATATTAACTTAAATTATGATCATAGTCTTGCACATTTATAACTTATCTGTGTTCTACAGAGGTGGCAAAATGTTATTGTTGTTCCGTTTTTGTTTTTTAAATTGTACGTGCAGTTGTGTCACCTGGAACTTTATAATTTACTCATTAATATGTTTTCTAAAGGGCAAACAAGAGTGACTTTCACAATGTAGGTCAATTGCTCCATATTAATTTTTGAATTGTACTTTCCCGTGTTTTTTCTTAAAATTAGAAGTCTTTTCAAATCCTCAACGCAATGTGTGTGTCTCCCAAACGCATTATTTAACTATTGCATCATACGTTTCTGAACGCTACCAGTGCACGAACAAAACTTTCTCGAGAGAAAAAAGAACAACCAATTCCATATTCAAAGTGTCGCGACTCGCGTCACTCATTGTCTCTGCCTAATAAATATGGCGGGTAATTTTGACAGATGGCGCGCGCTTCCACGGCGCCACTGTTGAGTACACTTACTGTTGCTCCAACCCATATTGTTCTACTTTTGTCCCTAACACGTTAGGAATTCAAAATAAATGAGCTGAGCTACTGATTTGAATGTCAATACTAAGTTAATACGGTAAGGTGTTGTCTAAAACCAAATATGTGGTGGAGTGGACCGGAGACGCGTTTCGACGCACCAATTGTTCTTGACACATACTTATTACAAACTAACGTGATTCATGGCGATGTTTCACTTAGTTTTTGTGTACTTAATGACCTTTTTATTTGTGTGTTATTTGAATAATAATATGCTTTAATTTATTTAACTATGTGCATAAATTAGTGTGACTGAACTTTTTTAACGGTTTTAAGCCACCTGAGGAACTAATTAGAAATACTGTCATAATTTTTGTTTTAATTAAATAAAACCACAGCTAATGTAGTTTGTAGGTGTAAAATATTTCCATCTCAGCGTTACAGTTTACTAAACATACAGAAGCAACATTTTTACATACAGCGTATAATTTTCCAATCAAACTCATTATTAATTGGAAAAAACTAAAATATACACATCACATGCATTTGAATAAAACATTAAACGTAATCAATTCACACCCAATAGAATATCTGTACGCAATTACTCATTTGACGACCTCACATCATATTTCCACGTCCACCTCTATTTGAATAGCTTTAAAGTTTAAAATCGTATGGCATTTTTCGCTAACAGTAAAACGGAATAAAGGTAATTTCACACTCGTTCGATATCGTGCCTGGCAGCAACAAATCGTGCGACAAAATAAGTTAGCGATCACACGCGGCGACGTTCATTACTCGCGAGATTTACGGACCGATTGCGAATATCTCGTCCCGTTGGCCATCGAATGTAATCAGACCCGATGTTTTAGGTACTAACTGTTTAGGACCTTTTTTGTTTGAAGACAATGATGTAAGGTTTCTTTAATTGTGTTTGGGATTGGATTAATCATTGTGTTGTTTCAACTGTGCTTTTGCACAGGCGAAACATGCACAACTAAACATGTTGAAATCTCATTTTTTTGTCAATGTTCCATACAATATTTGACAGGAACTAGAGATTTCAACATGTTTTGTCGTGAATATTTTGGCAGTGCAAACGGACAGGAATTTTGATTAAGATTTTGTAGGCCATGTTGTTGACGTCAAAAGTTTGTAAAGGGATTTTACAGATTAACCTCTGTAGTGAGTTTCAGATTCATTACGGACTGACAGTCACATGTACACAAAAATATATCAAATTTTAAGAAAATATCCGATATTCATAGTTTAAATACCAGTAATAAACACAACCTTGCTGTACATCGCACACGTCTTCATAAAGTTGTTCATGGGTCAATGTATAGGCTTTTACAACAAACTTCCCATTGACATTCGAAACTTTCCCATTAAAAGATTTAAAATCTGTATTAAAACCAAACTTTGTAAAAAAGAATACTATAAAATTTCAGATTATTTAGAAGATAAAAAGCTTGGGATTGAGCTGCTCGCTCTGCTAAGCCTTGTGATAAAACCATAAAACTTGACATTGTTAATTGATTCAGGCGTTGACAAACATTGTTGAAAATTATATTCAAAATGACATGATTACTTTGTAAAGTATTTTATTATTTTAATTATTGTGAATGTGAGGACTATGTGGATATTATTATTATTTTTATTTCTCAGGTAGTTTTAATGATGTTCTGGCAGTTTGATAGTTTATGCGGCATACCCAAATATCCTTTCTTTGGTATTGTTCGTCGAGTTTAGCTCCTTAAGTTCTGAGTTGTGTTCCACGATTACTGAAAAATAATTGCACTGACTGGACAGGTTCACTCAAATCTGAGTGGTTCTTTCCTCAAAATACGATTTCAGACACTAATCTACAAGGTCCTCATATGGCCTGACCAGGATTATGTCTGGACTTGAAAAGAGACTGCGACCTCTGAGTTTGTTTCGGGCTTTCTTCTCAGTGTAGTCAGATAGGAAACACCGAACTCATATTGCTTATTTTTAATGTTTTTTTTTTTAACATGACGTGTAAAAGTGATTCCGATAGCCTATTTACAGAATAAACAATTTCATTTCACCAATTCAAAAATGAATGACAACAAAATTCGGGAATAAGTCAACTTCTGCCTACGGCGTAGTAATATTTCGTGCTACGCCGTAGGTACGCTACAGAATTTTGATAATCATATTTCAGGTATTCAAAGTCAAGTCAAAGTCAAAACATTTATTTCAAATAGGCCCATGTATGGCACTTTTGAACGTCAAAATTTACAGAATAATATAATTGATTCTAGTCGCCCCTTCCAAAAGGTAGTTTTCGTATGGAGAAGAATGGGCAAGAAACTCCACCGTTACTCTTTTAAAATGTTTTACAATAGTTTATATTAGTACGTACATTACTTAAATAATTATATGTGAAGACGATGCACCTAGAATAAAATTACTATACCACAATAGGTAAAAAGAATTAAAATGAAGCAACGACAGATAATTTAATTATATGATAGATACATGGTGCTCACATATTTACAAACATAGTAAAAGTAGACGATTTTCCTAATGTTTTTAAAATTAATAAGTCAGTGTGTGAGGAAGTAATCACAGAATGTAAAATCAATGTCATATAATACAAAATTATAAATTTAACAATTAAATTAGCAACCTGTTTGATTTTGTCTTGATTCTAAATTGTCCTATGGAGCAGGACCAGCATGTTTCCAAGCACTCTTATCTTGGATATAATCCTCTAATTTGTAATATGCTTGTTTACAAAGTGTACTTTTAATCTGAGTTTTAAATTTTCTTTCATTTAATTGCAATATGTCACAAGGTATTTTGTTGTAACATTTAACACAGTACCCCATAAAAGATGTATGTACTTTAGATAATCTGAAAAATGGTTGATCTAGTTTATCTTTATTTCTAGTATTAAAATTATGTCTATCACTTATTTTATTAAAAAGATGTGGATTTTTCCTTACGTACATAATATTTTCATAAATGAATTGGCAAGGTACCGTCATAATATTAATCCTTTAAAATAGTTTCCTGAGAGATTCGCGGCGACGTAGATTATAAATGGCTCTGACAGCTCTCTTTTGTAAAATAAAGATGGATTCAATGTCAGCAGCCCGACCCCACAGTAAAATGCCATACGACATAATGCTGTGGAAGTAGCTAAAATAGACTAATCGCGCGGTTTCTACATCTGTTAACTGTCTTATCTTTCTAACAGCATAAGCGGCCGAGCTTAGCCGCCCCGCAAGAGATGTTATATGAGGTCCCCATTGTAATTTCTCGTCTAGCGTGATTCCTAGGAAAACCGTTTGATTAATAAATTCCAGTTTTTCACCATTCAATATGATGTCACATTCGTTACTTCTAACATTAGGTAATTTAAATCTAATGCATTTGGTTTTTGTTTTATTTAGTACTAAATTGTTTACCGTAAACCAATCTTGGACTTGCAGAATAGAGCTATTAACGTCTTCAAGATTTTGTGACCGTCGGTTTATTTTAAAGGTTAATGATGTGTTATCTGCAAATAACACCATCTTCGGTTGATTTTGAAAGGTATGAGTTCTCTAATGATCCATTCAGTTCTGTTTTAAGAAGCCCTATACTCAACGGTATAGTATAATCACAACACATAGTGTATTTTTAACCGACTTCTTAAACAAAGAGGAGGTTGTCAATACGTCTGTATATATTTTGTATGTTTGTATGTTCATCGATATTTTTGGCCAATTGTGGACCGATTTTGAAAACTCTTCTTTCATTTGGTAGAGAAAACTTGTGTTTAAATCGAAGATACGGTAACAACAATGTATACCCATACCCGATCGACCTTGCAATTGTTTTATCACCCACCGGTTGAATGACACTCGACAAAACGACAAGGTCTATTTATTTGTCTGTGTGACAGTTAAATAGTTTCAACCTTTGTGAAGTTTTAATTTAATGGCACTTGTTGTATAAAGTGATCACGAGGTCAAAGAAAGATACGCAGTGTTGGGACCTTTGAGTATCGTGGGTAGAAAAGGACTGTAAATAAATTCTAGTGTCCAGGATAAAGTGTATTAACAAATGACCATGAATATTAAGCACAGTGACACTCGTTACATTAGTTACACAGAACACAATATTGCCACAAACTCTATGCACGGGGAACATTGCATTTTGCATTGTTAGCATTATTGTAAGGTACCTGGGCTTATACCACCAGCTCATAAAGCAGTATTATTTTAATATTACTTCAGTGAGAGAAAGAGATGGAGCTAGACATCCTATAGAACTTCATCTCTTTCCCACACTGAAGGTGGTGGTAGGCCCCCAGTAGTTCCTACACGCAGAAAGCTTGAATCGTGCTTCGGTTTCGTTTGAATTATTGAGATTAGGTTCTTATAGTAGTTGTGTATACATTAAAAAAAATACACATATAATAACTGCATATCAACACATCTCTTAGACATTGTTATCTATATCTAACAGGACCGCCCGCGACTCCTCACACAACGCCATCGATTCGCCATGCAGCACACTGCACACGGGAGCGACCGCTGCACTCAATGATCCGCAGCAAATGCCGTTGATTTACAGCTGACGATTCTTTTGACCAGCGACAGTTGCATTGTGACACCGAGCCTTTGTTTAAACGAAAGATGGCGCTGATTTGCTTTAATTGTTGTTATTTTTCTTGTTGAAAGTAGGTGTGTATAGTTTTCAGTATGTGGGTGTTTCATAGAGTCGTGCTTTATGGATTTGGTTCTGATCATTTCAGAATTTTTATGAGATATAGGGGTTATTGAATTTAGAGATAAGTAGTAAAAGGAAAGGGGGAAATAGACTATAAAGATATGGTGAGTAGTTAAGTATGATATCCCAATACGCCAAATAGCATAACTTAGTTTGACTCTCAACATTTAAATTAGATGCTTTTATACTCCACTGTAAATAAATTAATTTAATGATAAATAAATAAACTTATTTGTATCCTGACTGTTTTTACAAGAACCGATGCTTAAAATGGTTGCTTATAAACGCGATTGATCTTGCGGTAAGCGCTAATCTTTTAGAGCTTAGAACGTTAACAAGAGAAAAATTTGTCATTTCAGAACTTTTTTCCAAAGTTTTCACTCATTTAGTAACCTAACACGATCCCCGTAAAACTTTACATAACTCACTCCGGAATCAGCAACACATTCTCAATTAGCCATGCCGCTGCTACTTGGGTGTCTAACTTAATGAATTTCATGCGACTAATCAGCATTACAGTTTTTGTAGATTTTTGTCCAGAGCGCGCGCGTTCCGCCCCATTGTGCGACGTTTACGACTTTTCTTTAACACATTGAATGCATAATTGGCGTGGAGCACGTTAGTGCACTGTGTGCCATCATCAGTAGCTTTTGTGAACTGTATGGTAGCTGGTGGAACCGGTGGGTGGGTATTGTAATAGGAGAAATCGGAGCTTTAAGGTTTCCTTTGTTTAAGAAACTTTTTGTTAGAAAAAGTTGTGATTAAAAAATGTCATGCTTCTGTGCACAAAGCGTTCGGTGCATGGAATATAGATTTAATGCATTTACATTGTTTATTTCTATGTAGCTATTGAAATTGCTTAGTAATGTATCAAGTGAAGTTAAAGCGTATCTTAAAGGGATAATAAATAGTAAAAGAGACAATAGCTAAAATAATATATTCAGTTTTTAGTAAAAATAAAAATTATAAACGCCGATTTGCAAATATAATTTTACTAAGCATCGTTATCATCAATTTAATTAAGATTAAATTAAGTTGAATTCGTTGAATATCCTACTATAAATATATAATATTATCCTACTATCCTATCCTAGTATATAATATATTATATAAAATAATATTATAAACACGGAAGTTTGTGAGGATGGATGGATGTGTGTTACTCTTTCACGCAAAAACTTCTGAACAGATTTCGATGAAAATTGGCACACAAATAGTTTATAACCTGAATTAACACATAGGATAGTTTTTATCCTGATATTTTCACGGGATCGAGACTTATGCAGGTGAAACCGCGGGGAAAAAATTATAAATGTGAAAGTTTGGATGATTGTTACTTAATCACGTAAAAGCGGCTCAACGGATTTGGATGAAATTTGGCACACAGATAGTATATAACCTGGATTAACATAAAGAATACTTTTTATCTCCGTAGTACGTTCCCGTGGGATAATTTCCGAACTCCACGCGGGTGAAGCCGCGACCGAAAGCTAGTAGACTATAAATCTAATTGATTGCTTTCTTTTCTGCGTTTTGCAATAACCGGAAAATCTTTTGCTAAAAAATGAATAGAAACTCTCATCTGGCTAGCCTCGCTCCTCATTAGTAATTAGCGTCGATTTGCATACAGCCTCCCATACATTAAGAACGCGAATAGCCACCAGCCACTAGCCCTATAACTCAACAGTTACCAGTTCTAACCAAGCCTGCAGCAAACTCCGGCCTATTTATATACACACATTATAATTTCCAATTTGAGTATGCAGATGCGAAAACAAAATCAACAAAAAAAGGTCTGTCTCCGTGATTTACGTTGCCCCCTGCTTGCTCTCATAACGAGGTTCGAACATTGTGCAAGATATTGGTACCTTTGGCCCTTTCGGGACACCGTTCGGGTGCATTGCTCTGTTTCCGGGACTCTGCGAGCATTGAATCGTTCGTGGAACAAGCATTGTCTATGACAGGCTTTGACTCCTGATCGATGGATGAAAGGTGTGAGCTTCTAACATAAGTGGTAACTAACTGTTTGTTGTCAAAAGTTTTGCGCGAAACTGTGTATTTGAAAGTGTTTGTTGTTTACAGCAGTTCTGAATGCTTCCTTATCTTTGCGTTTTCTTTTGCCATTAGTAGATCAATCGATTTGCGGATAGGAACTTGTTCTGTGCATATTTGCATGCGTGTAGCTACCTGTAGCTTCCCACGTGATCAGCCTGAAGCTATTGGATCCAGAGCGCAACTAACCAAGGAAAAGAGAAAAGTTACTGTTATTGTATTGCAATTATTTCCTTGACAATAAATCTCGTCTAATTGTCGTGCTTATAAGCTCTTGTTGTTTTAGAAGCCCTTATCTAAACGACTATTAATGCACATGGTGGCTTTACATAAATGCATTGTCTACACATCCAAATGCCCCTTTTTATCATTGATTAATGGGAAACCCCATGAACGGAAGCCAAAATACTCCAAAAAGTCAACATTGCAAACATTATATAATTACTTGTGACTTTGTCGGCAGTTCTAGGAAGCGATATCTCATGCACCGGCCGCTGTGAGTCTGCGACGGCCATACATTAGGCATGCGCAGACGCCGCCTTTAAGAAAAAATCCGCCGATAGTTAGCCATGCACGCTGAACGGCATCACGGACAAAAATAATAAAAACATCACAGTCAAAATATATGTTGGCGTTATTGAAAAAAATTGTAAAAGAGATGTTGACTTTGTCTACTTTGTGACGCACCGCGGACCACTGTCCACTTTCTAATAAAACTAATTTCACGTTTAGTGAAATGGGTTAGGGTTTATTTTCCGTTGACAAAACCGGGGCGTCAAATATTTTTTTCCTGTTGGATTGGAGCAAGGGCGTGGCCCGTCCCGAATAAAAACATTTGCCAATATTATCGTGAAAGCTCTGAACAGATGAAATAATTTATTTCCCTGTGTCGCTTTGTGTCCAAAACTTTGTGCCTTTGTGATATTTTTTGCGTCGGTCGCTTTGCTCAGTGTGTTACTGACATCTCATTTATCCCTTTGGCAAAAAGGAGACCGACTTTTTAGAATTTTAAGATACGAAATCAATCTTATTAGTGTTGGATGGAGATTATTTTCGATTCTAAGTTTTTGTAGACTTGCATCGTTTGGTGATGGGTGACCGTTTGACGTATTCAGTTGATGCGTGTTTACGACAAAGGCATTAAAGTGTCGGTAAGTGATCCGTCGGTTTTGTGCAAGCCGACGCGACGGTCGCCTGTTGACTCTAATGATTTAACTTAAATAAATCTTTGTAGTTTGAATAGATTATTATTGCCGGCGCATTGTATCAGTTTTGATGTACGTTACGGTTCGTAAATACTAATTTCAGGATTAGCTAAGGAGATGATATATATACCTAATGTAAGTAAGCTATTGCCATACTACGTGTAGATATGTATGCCAAGTTTTATTTAAAAAATTTAATTATGGGGAGGTTTTGAATCATGTTGTAGTAGATCGAACGACGATCTAAGAAAACATTGTAGTTTAGACAAAAAATAACTCTGAATATACAGTATGTTAACTAATACAGGGCGTTCCCGTTAACCTGAAATAGCATAGCGTCCATTTATGCTAAAAAAACATGAAAATCGAAAAAAAAATATAGAAAATTTTATTAAATTTTCACAAAATTTCTGTGTTTCTTTTATGTTAATTTTGTTTTTGCATGTAGGTAACATGCCAAAATAAATAAATTATATTTTTTTTATTAATAGATTATTCACAAAAAGTATTAAATTTGTACGCCCGTCATAAATATTTTTCCTAAATATAACAAAAAGCGGTGTTACTAACAGAAAATGCTTGAATCACACTTTTAACCCGAAAGCTCATTTTTACACAAACTAACTAAGCAAAACGAAACCCCAGAAGCCATTTGTTTGTAAAATGCAAACTAATGAAGTAAACATTAGCTGTTCTCCTCAGGGATTATAACGAGTTGTTGAAATCTCCAGAGATTTCGCCATTTGTCAACATCTTATAACGAGCCACAATTCTGCAAATCATTTTGTTTTAAAGCAGTAGCGATGACAGTAAACAAAAAGGTTTTTGTCCACACTTTCTGGGATTTGTAGCAGTGGGCAGTTTATATGCGTGCGTAGATTATATTTTAGGAAATATTAGAAGGTACGATCTTAAAGAAACTTGAAGGTACGAAGGGCTGGAAATAAGCTTTGATATTGATGATTTAAGCTCCTTAAATGCCTTATTATTAAATGCTTTTCATGAAAAAAGAAATCAATGGCACTGGCTAAAACTTCAAAAATAAAATAGGACTTGAAGTTGTAGAGTAAGTTAATTAATGAAAGACGTTCCCTTTAACCCATAATAGTATAGCGTCCATAAAACTACATTGAAAAATATTTTTTTTTTTTAATACAATATTTACAAAAAAAAAAAAATGAAAAACACTCAACGTGGAAGTACGCCGGGTTGGGCAACGCCAATACGCTAGGTAGGTACTATTTCGCGCAATTATTTTGAATTTAAACAGGTTTTTCGAATTTATTGACATTAAAAAAAAAGAATTCCGATTTTTTACACTTATTTGACTATGCTGATATTTTAATTTTAATGTATGAATGATACAGATTAACGAGTTTAAGGGAAAGCCCTCTGTTATTTAACATACTGTATATATTATCAGTCAGATAAGTTAACCGGGACTTAACTGGAGAAGGAGCAAGACTCAAAGTTAAATATTTTTATTAAGAACTTTCATTGCTGAGGAAATTACGTAATCGACACTTGAAGTCACATTAGAATCATTAATTAGGTGTGGTCTTTAGAGATGCAGCTGATACCTATTGTATACTTGCACTTGCATTTCTTTCAATTTGTTACACTGGTTTTAGCTTAATTTTATATATGGACCCGATTTTTTTCAAAACTCACAACATTATGGCTGTATTGTTTACAATAATATGACATTAGTGGCCAAGATCTTTTGTCTGTGTTACACGTAAAAAATAAAAAATGCGATTACGGCCGCACATTTACGCCAATAATGAGCTTTTACCAAATTTCTTTAGCCACTGATCACGCCACAAACGCCCCACTGTGCACCACGAGCACTCGGCTCACAACGAAATCCTTTCATTTGTTTCAATAGAAGTTCTCATTACCACAGAACACCATGGCCTCGTCATGCCATCCAAACCAAAATTTCAATGACATTAATACACCATCATTGGTTTACAACCACATAGTCGCACAGTGTGACTAATGCTTCACATGGGGTCCCAACAAAACACCAAAACCACGAAACCTGTAAACAATCGACTTATTTATTGTTTTACAGCGGCCATATAACTTCGTCACTAAAGAATAAGAGGCCAATAAGCTGTGAAATGCACCCGCAATAAAACCATCATGGACAGTGGGTCGGTCGAGGTGATGGTGGACAAAAAAGCGCAATGTGCGATTTGAATAGATTCGGCACGCTCGGAGCGGAGCGAGTGCATGAATCGGCTTTAAACGCGTGATGAATGTGCGGAAGTCACATTTAAATCCCTTACAACTTAATAATATCGATAAACAGCGGTCCCCCGTTTAAACGAATGTTTCGCAACATTAGCCGGCCATTTCGCGAAAGCTGCGCATACGCATTCTAATTGTACAAACATTAGATTAAATGTGTTTGTCAAACTTATTTGTTGACGTTGATAGATTGACTGGTTTGGATTTGTTAGTAAACGCGTTGAATTGTGAAGCTTGTTGACTTATGGATTTTGAGATAGGAAATACAAATGAAGAGATAATGTCTTTAATATAAAACGTTCAGCAGGCTTATATCTACAAAAATAAACATAATGTAACTGTAAAAGCTTTATATATAACTAGCTGCGCTCCGCGATTTCACTCGATTAAGTCTCGATTCCGTGGGAATATCGGGATAAAAAGTATTCTATGTCCTAATCAGGTCAAAGGTCTACCCATGTGCCAAATTTCATCAAAATCCGTTTAGCCGTTTTAGCGTGAAAGAGTAATAAACAAATAATCTCACTTTCGCATTTATAATATTATATAAGAGTATAAAAAACTTCGCGATTCTATTAGATGCCAAGTGACAGAAGCAAAATAAAGTAAATAACTTTTAATAATCTTAAATTACAGAAGGACCTACCGATAATATTGTTAATACATTATACGTTTTCACCTCTCTCTTAAGGAACTTCATGAGCTTGGTCCTTTTCATCATTCTCTTCTTCCACATTGCCCGGCAAATTTCAAAGCGTACCTGAATCACGTACTTTCATCTCAAACAACTACGTTCACGCACATGTCCTTTTTTTCTCCGAAGATTTATGACATGCAAACAATAAACTGCAACGCAGATGTCATCCGTTGATTATTAATAATGGTAACGCCGACGTTTACCGCAGTAACCGCTATGCAATAATAAACACATCTATGTGATAAATGATAATATTTTATGGCGTTCGCCCTCGATATGTGACGCTTGCATCTCTATTTTCACTCCATAACATTGCCATTCGAAATTAACCATAAAAACGTCTTTGGTAAAGTTGATTTTGCAAACACGTTTTGAAGTTGGCCTGAGTTGAACATGGGGTGTATAAATCGCATTGATGTTGTTCAATCGTACGTAGCAAATTGTCGATATTCGCTTGAGTCATTAGCGGTGCGTTTTGTCCAGACGCGGCACAACTCGGCGCACTGTGCGGCCTACACACACGTTTGAGGCCTTTTTCAAAACTCACTCGAGTGTGGACTTGGTTTATGTGAGTCGTAAAGAATAGTTTAGACGTTGTGTTGGTATTAAATATGGGAAGTTTTCTATAGAAAATATTGTTAAAAAGATGCAATTTTTTTAAGATAACTATTAAAGAAGCCCGCATATCTACCTGAGTGTATTTATAATTATAAAGGTAACCGTACAAAAAGTTGCGGTAAAAAAGGTACTTGAAAAAGCTCAAGTTGCAACTCATAATATTATAGTGACTGGTGGTGGCTTAAGATCATAAATAGCTTCTGGCGTTAATTTAATTTATTAGATAACATTAAAGACTGCAGGTTTTTAAAATGTATCCTTTTCTTTTTATTTACAGTCAGAAATATTAAACTAAGTCCCTATCTAAAGAAGTTAAGGCTTTAATGATAGCATTAGCATTATCAGGTTATAATGTTCCCACTGCTGGGACACAGGCCTTCTCTCTTCGAGAGGGAGTGAGCTGTATTCCACCACGCGGGCTCAGTGCGGGTTGGTAGATGTCACATGTCTTCGATTTTTTGTTTCTAGGACATGCCGGTTTCCTCACGATGTTTTCCTTCAATGTTTTGAGAGCAGTAATGATAAAATTATTTACATAAAGTGAAGCGCCTAGCTGGAATCGAACCCACGACCATAAGTCGAGGCCATTACCATTGGGCCACCACTGCCCTCTTTAAAGATAGGGTACAAAATATATCGAAAAACCCGAACGTTAAATTGGCACTATAACACCAACATAACTCTCGATTGATTTGTAAAACCTTGTTCCCACATGTCCTATGAATTGTAAACACGATCACACTGTTTTTAAACGTCACCACGTTAAACACAAATTTATCTTAAAAATATTAATTTTCATCAATCTTATTTAGTAAAAATTTGGGTTGGAAATCGTGTGGCAAAGTGTAAAAGTTAAGTTGGTAGTTGAACCACACAGTGGGTCGAATAAAAGGACCCTTCTTGAACACAATCATGCCTAATATTTGTAGATAATATTGTTACAACACTGGGGAGAGTTGTGCTCATTTTATATAGGGCGGTATCAATAAACATCTGCACATATGGGCTATGGGGCTATGGTCTATGGGGTGCAAACTGCACAGGGAATGTACTAACGCGATTATTGAATTTGTGCCCGCAAATTGATCGAGGCTTATTTCCTAGAACAGTTCGGAGTGAAGGATAGTTCGATAAAATAAATATGGTAAAATATTTTTTAAACAAGCGTCACTTTCTTGACAACCCTTTAATCATAAACGTTAAAGAAGCCTCGACTAACAAACAATAGTCAATGATGTACGAAAATAGTGCCAAAATGATTACTTACATTTGGTACGATGAAGCGGCTATGTCAAAATGATAAAGCTTCGATATTTTGATTTTATCGACAAAACATTAAAATCCGCAAACGAAATTTGTATTCAAGTACCTTTAAGTACCGTAACACATTACATTGTATAACACTGTTATTTTAGTAAATCGTCCATCGTGGGCCACCCCAGAGGATACCCAGCTAAGCTTTTGGTAAAACAGCGGATTTTGTTCATCTCCATCCAAGTTGAAACACTTGGTGCTTTCAAAACATCGGCATCGACAAAGTGAGTGCTTGGGACGCCGACGCAAAAAATCCTGATTAGTTTGTTTATAAGCATTTTGTTTGGGCTAAAGGTGCAATGAAGTGTGCTAACTTTTCCATTAGCATTGTTGCAGAAATGTTTTCAATTTTGTTATTAAGTTACAACACACGACCAAAAAAAAAAAAAACAGAAAACGTAATTTGGCAATTTAATTTTTTTTTCCAGCTTTTATCTTAAGTTGAAGCATTGTGAATATTTTTAACATAAACTTTTAAAATAGGGATCATATTACCCACACAGAAATTAAACTAATAAATAACAAAATAAAACATTCTACAAAAAATATGTAGAGACCTCAGTTTTTCAACCTTGGGATAAGGATAGGGGTACACTTGAGCCATTTTAACCCTCGGCTACCATCTTACGCAAATCTCGTGTGCATCTCAAAAAAATACTCTCATCAATTTGGGGTAAAAACACCAATTAACCGCCATCGATAAGGGATAAACATGGGGCGATGATTGGCGCCGTGTTTTGGTAAAAATCGGCGAAAGCTAAAAAACGGGACCGCCACCCACGCGAGCACCTATGAGAGAAAAAAAATTAAAACAGAAAGGTTGAGCGGGTTCCGTTTATTACACAAATAAATAGCAGCTTTTCTTAGCACGCAACAAGTCTCGAAATGAGAATGAAAGAAATACAAATGTGTTTGCGAGCGATTTTGCACAAAACACACTTATTCTGAAGTAATAAATACGGCAATTAACAGACATTCAAAAAAGACCTTTTTAACACAGACTTGAAATGATAAAATGATTTTTTAGACCCAGCCTGTCAGATTTTTGTTCCCGAACTATCAATCTGCCTAGCATTTTGCTAACTATATTGGGGTCGGCTTCCAGTCTAATCGGATGCAGCTGAATACCAGTATTTCACATGGAGCGACTGGCTATCTGACCTCCACAACCCAGTAACTGGGTAATACGATATCTTGGTTGTCGGACTTTCGCGCTTCTGACGACCCGACTGTCAAAGATCCACGCATGACAGCCGGGACCAACGGCTTAACGTGCTTTCCGAGGCACGGAGGAGTCTCAGTATGTAAAGATGGTCACCCTTACACAGACCAACCCCGGCAAGCGTAGCTTTACCTGATGAACCGACCCGTGCGGCTGTTATTACTCAGCCACGAGCTCCTCAACAAAGAAACAATGAGCTAATAATGAGCTTTTCTCGAAAAAAAAAAAACCTCACCCCCTGTTATATGGGATTTAAAAATAACCTTAAATGGGGATGTTACTATTAGTACAACTCTGTCCAACCCTTCGGGCAATACAGGCGTAATGAAATTAAACTTTTATACTATCCCAAGGATCTCTAAAGGTCAAAATGAGCTTTTAAACCAGGCGACACTTAGCAAAACGGCCCGACCACGTTATCTGCCGCCACTCCACGACCTGGGTGGTGGGTGATGCTCGAGTGGCACCACCACTCACAAGTGTAGTTGTAAATCATTAGATGGTTAGATAATTATGTTAATTGGTCCTGTGCACCCAATGCGGCTTACAGTAACGTATTTGCAGTTTAGGAAAACATCGTAGGTTAATGAGTTAGTGACCCCGCATTGTAAGAACTTAACTGTACAACTATCTCATTTATTTGTCTGATAAATAAGTAGCTAAAGCCCAGGTTCGCAAGACGGATTTTTTCCAGCGGCGATTTTTTTTCACACACTGAATTTTCAACGCTCTGCTTAGCGCCGAGAGTTGAAAATCTAACAGTGTATCTTTTCGAGACTCTATTGGATTCTCAACGCTCGGCTCAACACTGAGAGTTGTAAATTCAGTGCGCGATAATAACCTCGCCGCGATATTTTTACGTCCATGCGTCGGCTAACTCAGTATATAATTAACCAGACGGTGTAAGGCCATCTTTAAAATTACTTCAAAAGAGATCCCTAAATAATATGAAACTCTCACCTACTTAATAACAATAGTTTAACCATCACTAATTCAACAGATCTGTCAAACCAATCACGAAATAATTAACATGATATACTACCCGAAATTATTATATACCCTCATTAGCACGGAGAGTGATCAGAGGACAAATGGCTCCAAATATTTCCCTCCAGCCGGCGCGGGAGGTCCCAGGATCAAAGTGGCGGTGACAAATGACATGAAAATATTAACACGTGTCTTTTCTATTTGTTATAATTGTCATACACGTGTTTTTGATGTTTCTGAGGGAGGTGGGGAAGTGGCGATGTCATTTGTTCCGATCTTGACTTTGTTTCGATATTTTTAGTGGCGTTTTATTTTCTTGTTTTTTAGTGGCGTTTTATTTACTTCCCCCATAATTTTATAACCTATAAAATGATGGGGTAAGTAATTAGGGAAGTTAGTGGAGATAGTCACGAGATCGCGAAAAGCGATAAGGTCGTCCATTGTATATTTTGTAGTGTTGATTTATTTTTTGTTTCATATTTTTATGGCGTACGCCACAAAAATACAATAGACTATAATAATGTATTTATAAATAAATATAAATAATAGTCGTAACTGAAACTTTTTGCATAAAAAATCGTAAAGAACGTTATTGTATTTTAATAATAATTTAGCTACCTTGTCCAAATTTCAGATTTTTAGAAAATAATTCGAAGTAGGAGCAGTGGTGGCCTGTGGGAACGACCCCGACTTACGAGGTCGTGGGTTCGAAGCTTTACTTTTTGTAAATAATTTCAACACTGCTCTCAAAACGGTGACGGAAAACATCGTGAGGAAACCGGCATGTCCTAGAACCAAAAATTTGAAGACATATGACATTTACCGACAGGCACAAGGTCCGCGTGGTGTGTTATAGCCCGCTCCCTCTCGAAGAGAGGAGGCCTGTGTCCCAGCAGTGGGAACCTTATAGGCTGATTATGCAATCAAAAACAATCAAACAATTAGAAGGGTATCATCCTAAAAGATAACAATAGTACAGTGGGATAAAAAGTTAAAAAGGTTATTGAAGCAGTCGCTTTCATTACACCATAATATAATATTATCATCTATGTTTTATTCTACATGGTTTATTTACATATGCATATTATTATATTTACAGTATATTTTTCCTATGATCACTTTACAATCAGTTTCCCCTCGGAAGTGCCACCACGGCTTGCGCACTAATTATCTGGAGCTGCGCACGCGTATCGAGCAAATGATCCTGTCTCCACCTACCGCACGTTATAACACAGTTGTACACAGGAATGTTGATTGCCTTTGTCTTAGATATGGATGCTATTTTTAGTATGAAAGGTATCTTTAAATAGCCAGGCAGCCATATCAATTTACGGAGGTAATAATTTATAATTGTGATACTGTGAATATTTTTGGTATTTTTGAAGATTAGATAAGATTTGACATACCTTAATAAGTTACTTTGTGTAATTGTTTTGTTTCATAGTGCGAACCGAAATTAATTAAAACGTAGAAGACAGTGTTTTACTTGAATTGGCATGGGATCGTTTTGCATTCGCTTAAGGTAGATAGAATTTGAGGATCTTTGACAGTCGTTACGGATCGTCAGAAGCTCGAAAGTCTGACAACCAGTCTTATCAAGGGGTATCATATTACCCAGTTACTGGGTTGTGGAGGTCAGATAGGCAGTCGCTCCTTGTAAAACACTGGTATTAAGCTACATTCTGTTAGACTGAAAACCGACAGCAACATTTTTGGGTAAAGGCTAGGCAGATTGACAATCTTGAATTCTGCCAAAATACTTCCCAGCATATTATTGTGTTATTAACCCTCATCTAAACACTCGAATGAACGTTTGCATATCGTCCGTGAACTTCTGATACCTGTTAACTACCTTTTTTTCGATTTTTAGTTTTTAATGCCAGCCGACGCGAAATAGCATTTTAAGTCGATTGGCATTAAAAACTAAAAATCGATAAAAAAAGGTAGTTAGGAGGTATTGGTAGTTCGTAGTCGATATCTTATTTATACAGCTGCTGACAAACTATACTCAAAAACCCACCGCGCTAATCATGAACAGAAACTTCGCCACACTTTTCCACTAAAATAATATCAGTATCAGGTGGTCCTCAACGTAAGGAGGAACAAATTGGGCGCAATTCCTCCGAGTTGGCAGAGCGTTCACCGACTCATTAGTGAAGTGGTAACTATGAGAGCTATGCCGCTATGTGTCAAGAATGTGGGGTAGGTAATGTCGCCTGGTGGTAGGCGGCGAGAACAGAAGTTAGTAGGTGGGAATTTTAGCGAATAGTCGTTAATTTCTTGTTAATGAAAAGTTTGTGAGGCACAGATGCTGTAATAGAGTTCTGACAGATTTAAATTAGACTGTTGTTATACTAAAGTGTAAGGTCTAATTGTAAATTCCTAATACCTACACCGTTTTTTAGTGCCACATACAATAAATAGACGCAAAGTAGGTACATAATGCTTAGAAAAGTAACTAAGTGGGTATACATAATATTTTTCATTTCATTATACACCTATACTGTTTTTATTACCCACTAGCTTCTGCCCACAACCTCGTTCGCCTGCAAGTCAAAAAAATACATTCCATGTTACTCGCTGATAATGTAGCTTTCTATCGGTGAAAGAATTTTTTAAATCGATTAAGTATGTTTTGAGTTTATGCATTACAAACAAACATACAAAAAATCAATATCTTTTCTCTTTAGACAATGCAAAAGGAAATTACATCAGTTACGTAAAGATACCATAAACAACTAAAGTTATGGGACCTCCTTGCTACAATACTTCCGGAACTTCATTATCTAATATGGCAACCCTGGGTGGGAGACGCATTCCTGACAAGGCTGCGATTAATAAATATTAGAGATGAGACGAGCCGCCATGAGGGGAAGCATGTCACAGTTCACACCGGTAACTGTGGTAGAGGAGTTTTTGTGCAATAACGGCAGTACTGAATTTTAATGATATGGCATGGTTTACATAGAAGCTGTTTCCTAAATTCATTGATATGGTTGATAGCAAGAGGTACCTCTTATGTCTATATTACACCAGGGAGAAATTATTTTTGTCTGTAAATTTGATGAGTAAAATGAAAACTGAAATGAGAAAAGTGTATTACTTTTCAATAAAACACCCATTTGCAAAAGAAATAAAATACATTTATTTAGCACAGACTAAAAGGCACACAATATAATATACAGCAACTTAAAATATAAAATAAAAATCAGATAATAGGTGTAAAATACGATGTTAGAAATTGGCAGGAAAGCGTGTGTGTGTGTCTGTAAATAACCACGTATTTTTGTAACAATAAAGATAGTCACATAGGTAATTCTCAAGCAGTAAACATCATCTACGATACACATAACACTGAAATAAAAGTGATATTGCTGACAAGAGCAAGATGTCGCTATATCTTAAGGGACACATTTATCTCCAACTTAAAAAAAAATACAAAGATATCACTCATCTCCAAACGAGATGGCAAGTGCCTCCAACCCGAGACATCTAAACGGGACAGGACCACATTTCTGCGGGGTATCAGCACATTTTGATAGGCCCGATGACAGTCGGTGCTGGGACAAAGTGACGAAGTAATTAAAGTCTCGTCGTGGGTGGCCAGTTGGCAACCCAATTAGGAGATGTCGTCAAGGGTTGGGTTGTAAGGGAAGGGATGGAGTTTGATAGTTGTTGCAAAATAAGCGTGTATTGTATACGAGTTACAGACAAGAATTAGATACATATTAATCCTTTAAGTGCTTTTAAATAGTCGCTCCTGAATCATTTGTTTGATATCGAAAAACTGGTCATCGTTGCAATTTCTTAACCTTTTGGTTAACACACAGCTCCAATTTATACTTTCTTGTTTTTTAAAGAATGCTGTATATACTTACCTATAGCTAACAGAGTATCGTGTTCACAAAGTCTTTATTTCCGAACAATTGGGTCAAGTTCGCTCTTGCTATCGTCAAGATAATCCCAAAGATTACTTAGTTTACCTATAATTACTTCTTAAGTGTTCCTTTATGTCATATTATCTGCGGTAATCTCAAACTCGAGAGGCTCTCCGTCTCAGTCAACACTCTTTTGAGGGTCAGTGAGGGGTGAAAACGGACACCATCCCTCTTTATACAGATAACAGTGGACTTCATGGCACGTTACACACTGTTTATGTGGATATCTTTTTAAATTTTTACCTTTTTTCGTGAAAATGTAATCGAGTAAGTTATTTTTTGTTGAAAGAGATAGTTTGTTTTCAAATAAGTACTGCTTGCAGAGGATAATATTAGTGGGTAAAAATTTTCACTGGTTGGGATCATATTGTTCTCCCTCTAGAATGGACGAAGTCCACAAGATTAGTTGATAGGTAGGCAGGTACCGTAGGTGATCAGATTAATATAATTGCCCTAGAACAGGGCAATACATGTTATAGAGTCGCAGATATACAGTCAAAGATATTAAACGGATAAATTCAAAGTTTTTAATCAAATCAGTGAGCAAAACTTGAATTAAAAGAAATCGCGCTTCATTTTACGAACTGTTAAATCTCAAGATGTTTCAATAAAGCCTATATCGCGAGAACTCGACGCCCTCCCTCGTAATCTCGCCTCATTCAGAGGAATCAGAGGGATCTCCTAATTGATACGATCCTCACAAGTAAGTTACAAGGGCGCCTCGCTCAGAGGGCTCAGGTGTTGGCGATATTATGCCAATTCTGAGAGGCACGTCTCAAATATTGTGCCAATTTTATCTGCAAGAGATATTTTTGAAGGATCTTTTGAATGGAGTTTATTTGTATACATTTCCCTTGATATATTGTTGATAATATTTTTGTAACAGATGCGACGTCTATCTACTTACGTTACTATGAATAAATCAGAGAAGGATTTTTTTGGACCTTAAAATCCTCAATATCAGCCAATCAATCAGCCTGGCCTTTTCCTAACTATATTGGGGTCGGCTTCCAGGCTAATTGGATGCAGCTGGATACTAGAATTTTACATGGAGCGACTCTGATCTCCACAACCCAGTAACTGGGTAATACAATACCACTTTATAAGACTGGTTGTCAAACTTTCGGGCTTTTGACGACCCGTAACGACTGTCAAAGATCCATGAATGACGGTGGCGGTGTCTCGGTATGTAATGATAGTCACCCTGATGGATCGAGCCATGCGGCTGTTATTACTTAGCCACAAGCTCCTCCTAAAACCTTAAAAAACTTTAATGTGTGAGAGTTCAAAATGCTATAGGTACCTAACTAGATGACTAGATGAGCAATGTAACAAATTGTTTCTAAATTGGGCCTTAACTTTCTAAGTATTATTGGTTGTGTTACAAACAATGGTTACAAATCTGTTTTTAAATGGACAATAAAGTTTAGTAGTCCACAGGATTAGGGAGTGAAAGTTAGTTAAGAATCTATACTACCTCAAATTATTTAGCATGATCCTCCGATATATCGATAATACTGCCGCATTAATTTTGAAGTAAATATATGGTCAAGTTGAAGATTAATCTTAAGTAATGTTTGACGAAATTACGATTAGGTACATAACATTTTCTCATTAGGTATCTATTTTAGTTTTTCACATTATTACGCAGCCGAATTTTAACACAACTTCATAATTATCACAAAAACCGCTTAACTAACCCATAAAACACAAAAACTCATAAAATAAAGCTGCGTTCAGAAAAACGACTATTTAAAAGCGAATGTTTCTAAATTTCACGTAAGCCGTTCCGCCATTGATCGTGAAGTGTTGTCAGATGCGCAGGCGCCGATGCACATAAATGTAGGTATGTGTGTATGTATGTGTGGTTGTCACGTATAGTGTCAACACGTGGCCTGTATTAGTTTTGACGTTTTGTTACAGTTTGACACGTCTTAATTATTGGTTTTTGATGATTTCATGACGAAAATGGTCCTAAAAGCCATTCGCATTCAGCCCTCGTATCGGCTCAAGCTATTCGAAAATAGCTCTAAGAACGTTGTTAAAAAATTGGCCTGTTAGTTATGTAGTGATGATTTGAATTACATCCTTCTTTATATCTTGTGTGTTCTTTTTTTCTTTGAATCTTTGACAGTCGTTGCGGGTCGTCAGAAGCCCGAAAGTCTGACAACCAGGCTATCGTATTACCTAGTTACTGGGCTGTGGAGATCAGATAGGCAGTCGCTCCATGTAAAATACTGGTATTCAGTTGCATCCGGTTAGACTGTAAGCCAACCCCAACATAGTTGGGAAAAGGCTAGGCAGATTGATTTGTTCTTTATATCGTCCATCTTGGAGTTTCGCTGAAGACATAATCGACTACCCCAGAAGGAGGGTAATGTTTTTGTGGGTATTTTCAGGCCAGCAAGCGTGCGGCGATTAAATAGCGTTTTAAAATTGAAAATAGATTTAGTTACAAATAGAAGTATCTACCTTCATACTACATTTAAGTTTTGATTACACTTAAAAAGTAACAATCGGTAGAAAACGAACCCATCTTTCCATGAATGGACTCCCAAATAACTTTCCAAATTAATATTCCATATTCCAATCAACTAACAAAGTAACAATCAAATCAAATAATTGTATCACTCAATCCCAACCATCTTTTAAATAAAATATTTTATTTAAAGCTCAGATAAGTTAATAAAGCCGGCTTAAATGAAAACATTTCAATCGTGTGCGATTCGGCACGCCAATCGCTCGCGAGATAATCCGGCGGTGTGGACGCGATTTAATTAACATATCGAATGTTTGTGTTTTGTCTTATTTATACTCTGTTTTATAAATATCATATTTAATGGGGATCAGTTTATTTGTTAGTTGGTATTTTATTGCATCATTTTATCTAGCGTTTTGTAATTATATGATGTACTAACTCCCGTTAGCTGCTTCGCTCGCGTGTTTTCTCTATACAGTATAGTAGCCTATGTTACTCAGTGATATTAAAGCATATTTCTACCGGCGAAAGAATTTTTAAAGTCAGTCCAATTGTTTTTGAGTTTTTTAATTACAAACAAAGATAATATCATTTTTCTAAACTCAAACTCAAAGCATTTATTTCAATTAAACCATTTACAGGCACTTTTGAATTGTCAAAGAGTCGGTCAGTTAGTCAGAAAGTTGAAGCTCCAAAACGTGAAACTCCACGGACACTCTTTTAAATATAGATATTACAAAATCCTGGGTACATTATTCTTGTTGCCTATATGTGAGAACAGGGTACAAAAAATAATCAAAAGCAATTGAATATATTGCAGATAAAAGATGAACAGTCTCAACTGACGCGTGGATCAGCACCATCCAGCTAAACCATTTTGTAGGGAACCAAATGATCCAACACACTCGCCACCATCAGCGAGACATTTTATTTTTTTCTCTTTATAATATTACTGTGTAAAAAAAGATTCAAACGATCAAAGTCAAAGTCAAATCATTTATTTCAAATAGGCCCTTATAAGGTACTTTTGAACGTGGAAATTAAAAAAAAAAGAATTGATTCCAGTCGCCCTTCCAAAAGTTACTTTTCGTATGGAGAAAAATGGGCAAGAAACTCCACCGTTACTCTTTTAAAATGTTTTACTATATTTTGTATAGGTACATTAATTATTTAATTATATGATCCTCTTATAAACAAACTGAACCTCTTTTCGTGAACTTCTAAAGAAATCCAAACCTAGCTATATTTTAAATTCCTTTCTTCTGTAATAAAGAAGCAGTTTTTTTTATGGTTTCGCGTTAGACCGCTGGTATGCGATGATCTTATTCCCCACATTACCCACTACTTATACTCCTTCTCAAACCTCCAGAGGAAAGCTGAGAATAAAAACACCTAGCAATATGACGCCTTTTGATAAAGAAGTAACACAATAAAGCCGACGCCCTCAAAGGCGCCGAAAAATGCCAGCAACACCCAAAATTATAGTCTTAACGTGTAACAAAGCAGTCATATTATATTATAATATTATTCTACGGAGCCTCTGTTACGTTTACCTACCATTATCTTGTCCACAACCGTGTATTTGTTTAATTAATTTCGACAAAGAAATAGCTGCGTGTTTCCAAATTATTTACTCTAGTATGTTCTGCAGGGAAGTCAGAAGGCCTATATTGAGGAATTATATAAACTTTGATGAAGAGAAGTCGTAAATAGTAATTGTGTTAAAGTAATTGCATCCATGGCAGTGATAGCCTAGGGGTGTGAACGTCTGAATGTCAAGTCATAGATCTCGAGTTAGAACCCAAGGCACGCACCTCTGACTTTTCGGATTCATGTGCGTATTGTATAATTATCACTTGCTTCAAAAACGGTGAAGGAAGACATCGTGAGGAAACCGGCATTCCTGAGACATATTTCTCGACGGCATGTGAAGCCAAGTCAGAGGCCCATGGACGGCATGAAAACTCTGATACCAGGTTAGTCACTAACCACACGAAAAAGAAAGAAATAAATTAATTCATGCCATACCAGGATCATGTTTTAATGCAGTAAAAAGCCTCGCGTCACACCGTCTCAAGGCGCAGACACAGGGCCTGCGCCTGCGCCTTGAGACGGTGCGACGCGATTCTGGTAGAACAACTTCCATGAAGTTTTCATAAAATATTTCTACTAGAGTTGCGCCCCGCCTTCGCGTCACGCCTGTCTGCAGAAGCCTTTACTCAAATTACTTACCGATTCTATTGAATTTTCATGAAAAATTGCTGTAATTTTGGCAATACACTTTTACTTATTCTGTCAGTAACGATTTGTATTACCTTCATACAAACCTAGAGTCCCCTAACTCCGATATCAAAAAGTTACCAAAACCGGTATCCTCCCCTTCTTACCCTCTTGTAAAACACAGGTGCGCGGGCGCAGCTCAAGGCGCGCGAATAGTTGGGCGCGCGGCAATTATCAACAGATTACACTATTACAACGCTACCGGCTTATTAGTGCCGATGACGTGGTCATACTATATAGAGTGGCCACAGTACAGAGGCGACACCCCATTTTGGTTTCGTTATAATGATGTCGAGAAGGAGGAAAGGAGGAGCCTACCTGATATGACTGCATAGAGCGTTATAGGAATGAAAATAATCCTTTTTCAAGTATGATTTTACTTTGTTTCTAATTATAATTAGGCACATCGTAGGTCGCGAGAAGCACAGGACCGGTCGATGTGGCGACGGTTAGGGAAGGCCTATGTCCAGCAGTGGACGTCTTTCGGCTGAAATGATGACGATGATATCGTTGTTAGTCATTATCGTTGTCGACACCTGATTGCTATGATTCTATCAGGATTTCAGGTTGCTACCGGCTTTTCCACTGCTAAAGATTCTTTCGACCGACCCGTTATTTTAAATATCTTTAAGTCATTCGTAGATCTTTGACAGTCGTTACGGGTCGTCAGAAGCCTGAAAGTCTGGCAACCACTCTTACCAAGGGGTATCGTATTACCCAGTAACGGGTTTGTGGAGGTCAAATAGGCAATCGCTCCATGTAAATTGCTGTTATTCAGCTGCATCTGGTTAGACGGGAAGCCGACCCCAACATAGTTGGGAAAAAGGTAGGCAGATGATGATGGACAAAGCATTGGAAATTATCTACAGTGTACCAACAATGTCAACTTTAACTTTTTGGCTTGTTTTTAGTTTCCGGCGGAGCCATCACAATTACCTAAATGTCTACTTCTAGAAAAAAACCTCCTCGAGTTTTCACCTCTGTAGGCACATTCGAAGCTCCCTTCACCTCCTATTATTCCTCCCGTGTCCCTCACCCTGTGATTACGCGCCGGCCGCTATAATATACGTATCAACTTCACACGGACCGCACAATGGGCGCGAAACAATGGCGTTTTGTTAAATAATAACGCGGTAGTCATTCTCAATACTGACGTGACGGTAGGTACGGCTTTATACGAGGTGGGGTGTTCTGAAGGAGGTGTTGACGAAGATTTTGTAGTGGCAAAATTTGATTTGTGTGTTATTAGAAGCTTCCTTTTGTCTTAGATAGACATGCGATTACTTCCGTCTGAAAAAGACATGGATAGAGATTATAGATATATACTAACCAACAAACTTTTTGACTATGCAGGCTATTACGTTGTTGTCCCTTCCATGGCCAAAGTTTTCGTTGTTTCGTTTATCTGTGTTTCAGTAAAACTTTGAATAGTTGAAAAGTATTTTTTCGATTCTTATCAGATTTATTAGACTTACCAACACAAACGGTGAAGATAAACATCGTGAGGAAATCGGTATGTCTGAGCGATATTTCTTGACGGTATGTGAAGCCAAGTCAGAGGCCCATGGGCGGCTTTAAAACTCTGAAACCAGGTACTAACCACACGAAAAAGAAAGAAGATGGAAACTAGGCCTATTTGTGGAAATAATTACCTATGCTTGGGGTTTCGTCAACGAGCGCGTCTCTTGAGTGTGCCGTTTCAAACGTTTGCAACGTAGTTCCTGTACTGTCCATATTTATACTATGCTTAGGTCCTTTCATTAAGTCAAGTAGTTTCAGATAGTTAATTGATTCAGGCGTGACCTTGCGGAAATCCATTATAAAATGCAATAGATGTGGATATATTAAGTAACTTGTTCCGCTTAGCAAGTAAGTAGTTTCATTTGAGCTTTGTGAGTATACTTAATTTTTTTCTGTAACCAGACGTTTTAATTTTGTATTTTTTGAACCTAATAAAGTTATCTTCTTCCTTTGTTATTGTTTCAAGACGTTGAAACCCATAATTACTAAACTAATATTTTTGAGCTAATCCCGTCGCCAGTAAGAATGTCATCACTTAGAACCTTTCCAAATATATCCATATTATATCTGTTTATGTGTTAAAGGATTAAAGAAAGTGAAAACAGCGTTGACAATGTGCACAATAGCTAGTTATTATGGACAATAATAGATAATAGAGTTGCGAGACCACAGGCGCGGCCCACCCGCGCGTCTCACACCGACACATCTGTCTGAAAGTGAACGTGCTGAAAAAACTATCCTTGAAGACATCAAAACTAATCGCCGACGGATTAGAGGACATGGATTTCCAATTCACGAAGCTCTTACAAACAATTCTGCACCTTTAGACAAGACAACAGAGTCGAATGTTTAAAATGAAGGATTCACTTCTTGGCAACATAATTTTGCGACTCTTGAAATCGTCATCCTTTTTTATCCCCAAACAATTAAGGCCCTGTTTCGTCTGTATTATAAAAAGGGACAGTTCTACCAACTAATACTTGTCAATATACGTCACATTGACAAAGCGATTGCTTATTTATTCATAGCAGATTATTCAGCAGGATTATTTGGGCATGGAAAGGACAAAGTCGGCAAACACGGACTCTAAGACATTATTTCGGGTCCATTTTGTGTTCCGGATGATCTCGATTCGCTTAACTTGGATAATTGTTGTAATGTAAATTGTTCATGCTGATTGAGTTGGTACTGAATAGAATTGTAGTAAGCACTTGAGATTTGAGACCACCATGAAATGTGGAAGATCTTTCAGCTGTCGGCGATACAAATGTATGAATGTGTTAATGGGACGTGTGCGGATAATAACTGTATAAGTTCGAGATATGTTCTACTTGAGTGTGTTTTCAGCTGGCTTTTGAATATTTCTTAGATTCTTTTACTACATTTTGCCCTAAAGTTCCGAGATATTTACCGGAATTCGCATCGGTTTCCTGTACTGTTATTTGCAAAATGATTACAAGTATATCCTATTCTCTGTTATTGGTTTCGTAAGGGGTTCGTTTTCTACCCAGTAGTAGGAGTCACAGTTCTTTAGCTTTACTTAGCCTTACCTTTGGGCAGCAGTGATAGCCTTGTGGTGTGACCGTTGGACTGCCGAGTCATAGATTTCGAGTTCGAACCCAAGGCACACACCTCTGGGTTTTTGAATTCATGTCCGTATTGTATAATTATCACTTGCTTTAAAAATGGTGAAGGACAACATCATGTGAAGCCAAGTCAGAGGCTCATGGGTGGCATAAAGAATTCTGACATCAGGTTAGTCACTAAGCACACGAAAAAGAAAAGAAGCTCTACCTAAGTGCTCCAATATATCGTCATCAATAACGTTTTTATATTTTTAATATAGATTAAGTTCTCAATACGTTTGTTTCTTTATCCCAATCGATAATTCGGTTCGAACACCGTCTAATGAACGTTAGCATCATAACTTATGTTCATTTGCTATAAAAATTAAAAAGCAGTACGTTCCACCGAGAGATGAAGAAAACCATTATTTATAAATAAGTTTTTAACGTTTCACGGTATAATTGGAAGCGACAGTGGGTATGCGTTTAAATTTTAATAATAAGCACAATAACATATTAATTTTTCTTGTCAAATGTAACGCGAGATGATAATCTTGGGCCGTGGGTGTGATGCGGGGTCCATGATTGTATCTGATTAAGGACGAAGATGTGAACTTTGGTAGTTGAATAATCAATTTTTGTGAGGTTTTATGCCCAAATCAAGACTGGGAATTTCCGGGAACATTGCGTTTTTTTTTAGTTATTAGAGTTAACAAAAAAAAAGCAATACTAACCTACTTATTTAAGCACCATTGTTACTAACACCATTATACTAAAACAATTATGGACCTTAGTCTGAAATAAAGTTTTATTCATTTTATTTTAATTTTAGTTATTCTTCCAAAATAGAAAACGATTCATAAATACTCTAATTTTAATATTTGTAATAGATGGAAGAAATATTTTTATTATAACAGATAATTGTACACCTGTAGGATATGGTTTAAAGAACTTTTGTTATAGATATGTATCATCTCATGTCATCATCTGCCTAGCCTTTTCCCAACTATGTTGGGGTCGGCTTCCGGTCTAACCGGATGCAACTGAAAACCAGAATTTTACATGAAACAATTGCTTACCTGACCTCCACTACAGTTACTGGGTATTACGATATCTCTTAGTAAGACTGGTTCTCAGACTTTCGGGCTTCTGACTACCCGTAATGACTGTCAAAGATCTACAAATGACAGCTGGGAGCAACGGCTTAGCGTGCTTTTCGAGGCACTGAGGGGTTTCTATATGTAATGGACGGTCACCCACCCACGGACCGACCTCGGCAAGAGTAGCTTAACCTTCGATCACCCGTGCGCCTGTTATTATTTAACTACGAATCGCTCACAGTAAGGTGATACGTATCACCTCATGTGCCTACCCATATTCAAGCAAATAAATTATTTGATCTGTTTTTCTACAGTTCAGGTTCAACTCGGCACTAGCTGAAGTGATTTAGATTAAAAATGGCTATTTTTATACTTATTAAAAGATTATGAGGTGTGACTTTTTAAATCCCACTTAAGTAGGTGCATTCTCATTTTTAGACAGCATTGGATTAAAAGTTAAAGCAGATTAATAAAAAAGCTGTAAAGTGTGACAAAGCAGACTTTTAAACGTCAAATAGATTACAAAGGATTATGAGATCAATATTATTAAACTAATACCAGTCTCTAGAATCTCTAAGTAGCTAAGCTAAGTGGAACCGTTAATTTGTTTGAATTCTTTTGCTTTTTAATCTTGATAACATACATTCTTTCGGTCACATTTATTTTGGGAATAGTGGTTAATTTTTTTGGTTGATCAACATCATGTTAGGCCGCTAATGTCAATCAGTCTTTCAGATTCATTATGTCATCTACAATGATCTGGTACTGAAGCTTTTAGCAAAAAGCTGCTCTTTATTTATTTATATTTATGTCTGTCGCCAACGCCATAAAAATAATATTAACAGCATTGTTGTGTTTCGGTAGTTAGAGGTAAGATAGCCGGTTTTTCTGTGTTTGAGGATTCCGGATGAAGCTCGCTTCCACCTTCGGCTTGATCATCACTTACCATCAGGTGAGATGCAGGCCAAGAGCTTCACCGTTGTTGTTATAAAAAAAAGTTGTTCTACATAAAGCTTCTTCAAAGATTAGACTATTTCTCGATAAAATCAAAATCAATAGTCATTTTTTCAAATTAGGCTGAGAATCAGCACTTTACGAACGCCAAAATTACATAAGATAGTCCCCCAAAACATCCGCCCTTCACCACTTATGCAAAGAAATTAACATTAAGAGACTTTATATAAAAATAAAATGATAGAAAATCTGTCACAAGGTATTTGTTGACGGTAAATGAAGCCCTCGAACTTTTCATAACATCTAAAAAACGTCTGAGACAGTTCTACTACCGACAATATCAGCAATCTTCCATAGGAATTATTAAAAAGCTTACCTCTTCTTCGAGCGTGATATCGTGTGGTCACCGCAGTCGGCACATCAAAGCGGCGCGGGCGCGGGCGACACAACATGATTACGATAATCGCGCCGCGCTGTCCTCGCCTGTGTCACTTGATATAAATTGACTGTACGCTGGACATTCATGGACCGACAGTTTTTTAAGAAATTTGCTTTAACTAACAGCAATATGTTGTCTATGGACACTTTCGTTAACGTTGTCAATTTCTAAGCATAATAACGCTTAGTAAACATGCTTTTTTTTTCCTAATTATGTATCAATAATAGACTGTCCTAAGTTCCTGAGAAGGATTCATTACATCGCTACTAGATATCCCCGCATTCGTATCAACCCTTTCTATCCCCCCCGCCCCGAAGAACCATGTACGGAGTAAGTTCTCTACTGCCAAGAATGTGTAAGGCTCATGAACGAGTGCAGTGATCTAGTAGATGACCAAGTGAGTCTATGTACTACATATGCACTCACTTGGTTGGTTCCGATCTGAACTTCTGGATCATTTATCTCGCAAGTTATAATAATAATAATACCAGTGTGCATTTTTTGTGTCTAAGTAATAACAGCCGCACGGGTCGATCCATCAGGTTAAGCTACGCTTGCCGGGGTTGGTCCGTGGATGGGTGATCATCTTTACATACAGAGACTCCTTCGTGCTTCGGAAAGCACGTTAAACTGTTGGTCACGGCTGTCATTCGTGGATCTTTGACAGTTGTTACGTGTCGTCAGAAGCCCGAAAGTCTGACAACCAGTCTTACCAAAGGGTATCGTATTACCCAGGTACTGGGTTGTAGACGTTAGATAGGCAGTCGCTCCATGTAAAATACTGGTATTCAGCTACATCCGGTTAGATTGGAAGCCGACCTCAACATAGTTGGGAAAAGGCTAGGCAGATTGATCAGTGCGCATTTTTTCCCTACTTTTTGTTACTTAATAAGATATGAGACGGATGTATTTATCTTTGTTTAGTTTTAAACTGTAAAATAATATTTAACTGGTCTACTTTAAATTTATTCACATTATTTATTAGGTGATAATAATAAAATGCAAAATTTACCTATATTTATTTGTTACATTTATTTCTTTATTTTCTGTAGCTACCTGTAATTTATGTATACGAACGTTGGTAATTCTCAATAAATAAATAATAGTTTAAATGCTGAGTATTTCCAAAAATATTAAAAAAATAGCTGCTGCTTATTTTCAGTAATTTCATTACAAAAGCACCTGTTGAAAAAGTTTTCATAAAAGTTAGCATTTTTTTATTATTAATTATATATTAACACTAAAAACAGCCATTATTTTGTCATTAAATCAAAATAACCAACCTTAACATTTTATTTGAAGCACTCTGTCGCACCATGAACAGCCCGCTTTACCAATCCATGACGCTTTTATAAAACTGTTCTTTATGCGTTTTATGGCGATTGAAATTAAGATGTTCTAATGTGAAGCTGCGCCGTGGACCATCGGATTATCTTCATTGCACACACCTACTTAAAATGTTACCAGTTTTCAAACCAATAATTATTACTCAGTATAACCACCACATCTAAACTGGTGGTGTAATCAGGAACTAACTTGCAATGTTCATAGAATTTGACGTAAAGTTGACAGTTCTCTTTGCAGGTGGCGCCCCCCAGATGTGTCAAGTTATATTTTCCATTACTTACTCCACTTCTAACCAATCGATCGTTTCCTTAATAATATGTTTTCTTCTGATATATATTACCCGTTGAGTGGAACTTATTAAATGTATGGTAGAATTCTTTACTTTTAGAATATTTCGAATAATGTAGTGTATGGGATAAATTTTCCGTTATATATCTGGGAACTTGGTCAATGTTGATAGGCACAATCGGTGGGTATTCGCTGTGGGTTGTCATTATTATTTTGATTTTGTTGATTAGTAGAATATTCAGTTAAGTTAGTAATTTCATTTCAGTCCCGATAAGGCAGGCATCTTTTTTTAGCTAAATAACGGGCTTACAGCTCTATATAGTTCACAAGAAAATCAAAACAAAACAACAATAAAGTACTTAGGTCTGAATTCAAATTATTATACAGGACTCTAATCTAGTAATTGATGGACATGGAAATTAGCATTCGTTTGTATTCGGAAATGCGATGATTCCCGAGGGACATTAAGAAAATAGAAATACTGTACCTACCTATATCTTCAATAGTTCCTTCCTTCTTAGCTCGTCTATCTTACGACATTACCTAGCCAAACAAATAATTAATTAATTACTTAGGTATATGTTATTATCTGTGTATATTTAATTTTAATTCTGAATAAAATACTTTTTAAACAAACATTTAAGAAGTAGGTATGAGAGTCTGAAAGTCTGTAATTAGGAGAGGATAATGTTCCATACGTTCTATACCATACGAAGTCAAAATTGAATTCAAATAAACCCAATTGCACATCATTTCCGTTTTTATTTTTCCAAACGTCACAAAACGTAGCTTTATCAGCTAATATTGTACGCTCGACCAGCTTCCTGGTCTCTCACACTTTTTGCCAACAATGCGACACGATACAAAAATATTCCGACGAGTCGACAATAGTGACGTGACATGCGCAGTGACACTCCGTTCACCCATCACGCGACAATAGCCACACATCAATGACAACTAATTTCTTACGGTGCATCGCGTTTATTCAATGGGACTACTTATTATAAAAATCTATATCACCCTGTATAATGTCAAAGTTCATGTACAGTCAATTTTGAACTGCAATAAAAAGTAAATAAGGTTGAGTCTTTAATAGTGTGGAAAAGTGTAGGGTGACAATAATTTTGACTTCCGCACGGACAGATTTACCCACACATTAGCGGTGTAGCGAATATTCTGAATGAGATTTAAGTATATTATGTTAGGAAGGAGTTATTGCGCGCTTGATAAGGGTCGACTTGATTTTAAATGTTAATTTTTGTTTAAAAAAAATTTGATGTTTTATTTTTGATCTTCTTGATGCACCTAGAGATGCTCGTACTTGGTTTTTGTTTTTCTTGGTTGATATGACACGTTTCAAGTGTGACATTGATATGTAAAAAGAACTCGAAGCTCTTTATTCTTCGTTTCTTTTACTTTATGGTTGCGTCAGCCATTTTCATGATTTCCTTTTTATCTTTTTAAATCTGTGCATTGATAGTTAGTACCTATACCAAACTCTTCATGTGGAACAAAATCTTTTTACTTTTTTTATAATCCCTTTTTTTTCTTTTTCTTTTCTTTATAATCCCTTTTTTATTTTGTTAAGGTAAAAAAAAGTTTTCTTTCTTTCTTTCTTTGATAAAGTAATCATTCTTGCACTTATTTGAATAGCTGGAATAAGAAAGTTTTATTAAGGAAGAGTAGATCGTAAAAGGCTTGTGATTTGAGAGTTTGGTATCATAATCTAAATTAATATTATAAAGAAAAAAGATTTGATTTTTTTGTATGTTTCTTTGTCACGCTATCACACTAAAACGGCTGAACGGTTTTGGATGAAATTTGGCACGTGGGTAGACCATGACTTGGGTTAAGGCATATAATACTTTCATTCCGATATTCTCACGGGATCTAAATGAAGAGATCCGCAGGATAACCAAGGTAACCGACATAGCCCGAAGAATTGCCAAACTTAAGTGGTAATGGGCAGGGCACTTTGCTCGCAGAATGGATGGCCGATGTGAGAAGACATAGCGTTGTAAGGCCTCCCATAAGATGGACCGAATGCGGGAAGTACAGAACCGGTCAAAGTGGCGGTGCTTGGGGGACACTTATGTCCAGCAGTAGACGTCTTTCGGCTGAAACGATGATGATGCTTCTCACGGGATCGAAACTTATGCGGGTGAAACCGCGGGGCGCAACTAGTAGTATATTATTGAGTTTCGATTTCCAAGAGCTAAAATGATTAATAACACTATTGAAATTCGTCGTTTGTATTAAAATGTATTCATTATTATTGGCACAACATTTGCCAGTATTGCCTTTAATAAGAACCGTTGCAATATCGATTGTATAGTTCAAGGTAACAATAACCGTACCGCGACAATTGCATTAAATTATAACCGTATAACTACTTATTATCATGTAGATTAGTATAGAATACAAGAAGGATTCATTTATGTATGCTTAGGTATCATTTTGATGATATTGTGGCATTTTATCTATCCGGTTTGCAAAATGAAATGGTTTTATTACTTTCAAGAAACTAACAGTTATTGATTGATTTGATTGAAGCAATCAAAACTACAAATTGTTTTGTTGTGTTCTATTTTCAATATTAATGATTCTGTGGTCAAATCTCAGAACATTTCCTTAATGCTGTCTCGTGTTGGTGCATTTGGGATTATTGGATTATCCATCATAATTACTGGTCATTTGATTTCATAGCGATTTCTTTAAGTGTTATTAATGAAACTTCTGCAACTCTATTTCATATGCAAAATATTGCTCTACACTTATCTCCATAATTTAAAACAATATTCAATGAAACGTTTTCCAAAATGTCTTCCATAACATTAAATCCGTTTAAGCTCTTCTGGCTAAGCATGTGTGCAAACATAATTCGATCTACATTCGGGGCTAGGGCACAAACTAGTTGCACCGCGTTGCTTCGCCCGACATAGGGAGAGTACAATAGGGCTAATTGTTGATGGCTGAGGTGCAAATCGAAGAGGGGGCGAGAGCGATTTGGTAAAATAATATCACATTTACTTATCTTTATTTTTGGTAAGACAAAAAACAGAAATGTGGATTTATTTTAAGCACCTCTTTAAAATATTATTATTTTGCTAATTATGCTGATTTTCAGTCACCTAGTGCCAAATAATCGCTGCTAATCCCAATACTCGAATGTAAAATTTCAACTTCTTATATAAACTCTTACTCCGCTTTTCTGAGGCACAATGTGGGGAGAATGGTCAGGTAGCATATTCCTAGCTTTATCGTTCTCTGCACATCCTGCCGCAGTCACCAGCTAAACTTATTCTTTTTTTGAGTACTACTAACACTAGTGATAAGGTATTTTACAAACAAATTGGACCATATTGTTGTCCGAACTGAATAAATAAATAAATATTATTTAAATATATTATAAGGTGAATATAACTTTAAATAAAACCCGGTAACACATTGGTGTCTATGGCTGATGTGATAACTGAAATAATTTCAAAAATGTTCTTTTAGTCACCAATCGCTTATTCTTCTCCCTTGCACCCTACCAGGATTCGGCTACATGATCCCTCACGGCTCAAATAAAACATTTATAAATATTTGCTGCTTTATTATTGGCGGGTCTCTGACATCTCAGTTGACGCGGGGTGCGCAGACGCAGCTCAAATCACTATGTCCCGTACTAATGTTGTAATTTATGTCCGCTTTAGATTGATATAATTTTTTACTATTATGTTTCTATTGTATTATTTTGAAAGAGAATTTAGTACGGTGGTTTTTTTTTAAGTTTTTATGAAGAAAAAAAACCTGATGCTGTTTTATAATATGGACATGTTTATAATTTTTAATGTCGAGTTAGAAATAAACATTTTTTTAAGGTTTTATTGCGTCAACTTTGTAATTGTCTATATTGTGGTAAATGACAATTCGTTTCTCCTTGATTTGGTCAACCATCGCTTATATTGAAGGAGCAACTGCAGTTAACGCTGATCCCTAAAAAGAATTACTATATCTTCAAACAAAATGATTTCCTCGAAATTACAAATATTCCACTCAATATTTTTATTTTATTTATTTATTTATTTATTTATTAACTATGGAAGACTTACAGCTAAGATTAACAGATTAAAAAAATAGTATGTGAGACTGACAGCCAATTAAAAGTCCTCACTTTTAAAAACAGATTACAAAGAAAGAGTGTGAACAACACAATACAGCCACAAAAAAAAAAAAAAAAAAATACAGTAAACATTCAAGCTTAAACTAAATTCACGTTTTTCAAATTTTAAATTTTAAATTCAGTACAATAATAAAAACCTGAAAAAACGAAATCTTACTTAAAAAAGCTAAGGCTCATGCACTTTCTGGCCGAGGACACACTCGTTATGAAAGCATCAAAATCATGCTGTTTACACATGTCATTAAAGTTTCTACCTGCACGCACTATAAATGAATTTTGCCTGTAATTTGTAGAAGAAAATGGAACACGCAACGGCACGTTCCATCGCTTTGACCTTCCGGGAACGTTAAAGTAAAATTTAGATAGGATATCGGAGTTATTGATAGAATTATTGAATATCTTAAATAATGAAATACAATCACAAATTGCTCGTCGATTAATTAAGGGTAATATATGATACTTCTTACAGAGGTTGAGGTAATCTTCAGATCGGTAGGGCACTTTCTGATGATAACACAAATACTTGATGAACCTCCTCTGGATGCTCTCTATACGATCAATGTACTTGTGATAACAAGGATTCCAGATTTCAGACGCGTATTCCAAGTGACTTCTAACAAAAGTACAGTAAAGAATTTTTAAAGTTTTGGCTTGACTGAAGCACTTGGACAGCCGCATTATGAAACCCAGTGCTTTAGATGCTTTAGCGACTATGGCATCGACATGAGGTTCAAACGTAAGCTTAGAATCGTGATATACCCCCAGATCTCGGACGCAGTTGGTTTTAGGCAGTATTTGATTACCTAAGCTATACGATGAAGGTATAGTTGAACGCTTTCGAGAATATGTTAGAACCGAACATTTAGCAGGGTTGAGATCAAGCCTACTCCCACGACAATATGCCTCCAGACGACATAAATCATCCTGAAGCGCAATCACGTCGGCATGTGATGATATTTCGGCATAGATTTTCATGTCGTCAGCAAAACACAACAGTTTGGATGAGATTAAGCAAGAGTTGATGTCGTTTATATATACGATAAAAAGTAAAGGCCCGAGTAATGACCCCTGGGGGACTCCACTGGGGATAGGCACCCAACTAGACATGTAATTACTTACTACTACTGCTTGAGACCTGTTCTCCAGGTAAGAAGAAAACCATCTCAGTAAATCACCTCGTATTCCCATATTATTTAACTTCGATAGTAAGATCTCATGATCAATCCGATCAAAAGCCTTACTGTAATCTGTATAAACGACATCAACCTGCCTACCATTATCCATGGCGTCAGTAATAAAATCATTAAGTAGAATTAAGTTAGTGACGGTAGACCTTCCCTTCAGAAAACCATGTTGGAAGGAACTAAACGAATTTTTAAGAGCACTATACAACTGGTTATAGATGAGCCTTTCGAAGATTTTTGCCACAATACAGAGCTTGGATATCGGCCTGTAGTTTACAATTTCGGTTTTGACTCCTTTTTTGTGAATAGGCGTTATGAAAGCCGATTTCCAAAGTTTAGGTACAACACAGATGTCTAGGGATTTTCTGAAGAGAAGCGAGATAGGTTGGGCAATCGAAATCGAACACTGAACAAGAAATTTAGACGAAATGTTATCCGGGCCAGCCGCTTTAGAGGTATCCAACTTGCAGAGCAAGTTAGAAACCTCCTCAACGTTCACCTCAATGCTACATATATCAGATGGGCTGGTAGATTCAGTAAAAAGAGGGGGTGAAGAATTTCCACGACTAGGGTTGTTATCTAGAAATGTAGAATGAAAGTACATAGAAAAAGCTTCGCATATTGTTTCTCCGGTACGCAACGCTTCGCTGTTGTAGTTTAAAGTGCTCGGAACTGCGTTTGAGTTGTGTCGTTTTTTAACAAAAGTCCAAAAATATTTTGGATTTTCCATAATAGATTTTTCGGTTAACTTCAAGTAGTTTTCATAACATTGTGATTCTAATACCTTTACCCTTTCACGAAGGAGCCTAAATGTTGACTCATCAGCTATATTGCCATATATCTTAAATTTTTTGAAATATTTATATTTTTCTTTAATTGTTTTTATTAATGCCGAATTGTACCAAGTGGGATATTTTTTGTGACGTTGCAATTTTTGTGGAATATATTTAGTGTGTAAATTGAAAATAACTTGATTAAAAAAGTGAACTGATTCATCAATTGATCGTGACGCAAACTCGGATTCCCAGTCAGTCGTGGAAATGTCTTTGTTGATAGACTCATAGTCGCCTTTGTCAAACAGATATTGTGTCCGTGGCGCGCACTCTAATAAAGGAGCCTCAACGAAATCCATTATAATTAATAGTGCTGGATGGTAGGCGTCAATGGGAACCAGCGGACTTGAACATTCAACCACATTAGCTAATTTGTTTGAAAGTACCAAATCTAAAATTTTACCATACCTGTTAGGGACACCATTGTATTGACCAAAATCTAGGGTACATAATTCGTCAGTAAGTAAAACTTCGTCAGAACCGTTCGGGTTCGTTGGGACGAGCGATAGATTGTCAGACAGGACCCAGTTTATACCGCTCATGTTAAAGTCACCAATGATGAGAAAGGTATCAGAAGAGTTACTCATAACTATTTGGTTTAATTTTGTGAGGTAATTACGAAGTTGTAAAGAAAAAGAAAGGCCTAAGTTTTGTTTACATAAATAAACAACACAAATATGAACGGTAATATATTTACGTGTATTAGAATTTTTCAGTCGTATGCTGAGCCATAAATCCTCTGCTGTAGACTGGAAGCTAGGTTGGCATATAACTGAAAGTTCCTTACGTGTAGCAATAAGCACACCCCCACCACGCGACTGCCCGGTCAAAACATAATCCCGATCACGACGCCACACAATGTACCGTTCATCAAAGAACTCGGAATTTAAAACTCCATCTAATAACCACGTCTCTGTAAGAACAATAATATCATACGAGTTTAGTAACATTTGACGATAAAAAGTATCACTTTTAGTTCTAAGCCCGCGAACGTTTTGATAAAATATATTTAACTTATGAGCCATTGAAAACTAACACTAATAATAGTGTAAAAATCTGTGTAATTCATTAAAATAAAGTATTTCATTAAATAATATTGTAGAATAGGGTATAATATAATTAAATATCTAATATGAAGGTAAAAGTCAATAAGATTTGCGCGAGCGCAAGAATCATACGATGCTAAGTAGTAAACAACTGTGCGAAAAAGCGAGCAATAGTGCGTGGTGCGTGCAAGTGCGAAAGAGTAAAACATATTGTAGTGCGGCAAAGCTTTAAAGTAAACAGCGCGATAACGAACACAAAGGATACAAGTAGCTAAACAAAAGAGAGGTGTCGAAATCATTAGTGCGGCAGAGGTGTTAAACATTTTGCAAAAAGTTATTGTGACACAAACGGTATTAAATTCCTGGAGCCATTGATGCAAAATATAAAAGCAAAACAGAAAAGTACGGATAACAATTAAGAAGCACATTAGACAATCTTGTTTAAATCTGACTCCTTCCTTATAATAAAAACTTTCGAATGGTTATTTTTAAGTATGTGAATTTTACCATGCTTAACCCATACGTACTCGTAATGTTTATCCTTGGCAATGATTTTAACTTTAGATAAAAGCTTTTTGTACTCGACGCTTAGGTGATCGTTGACATACACACGCTGAGATGAGCCTTGAAACCCAATGTCACAAGCAGATAAGTCCTTCTTGGCACGTGCCGCCGCAATAAAATCTTCCTTTACATACCGGTTTAAAAAACCCACTATGATCAGCTTTTCATTGGAACCAAAAATAGGAACCCTTGAAATATAGTTCAGCTGGGCTTTGGGACAGCTGTAATTAATTTTACGGCCAATAGCGTCGATGATTGAGTACAGGTTCTCATCCTTCTTAACAGGAACTCCCTTTATTTCGACATTGTTTAACCTGGACCTCTGTTCATAAGTCGAAAGTTGAAATTTCATGCTCGCCAAGTCAGTCTGTAAACCATTGACTGATTCATGAAGCTTTTCAAATTCAGACACCTTTGCTTCAACTTCCACGAGTCTCGTGTCGAACTCGTCAAGTCTCCCACCAGTGCCCTCACATGTCAGCTTAAGCTCAGTCAACTCATTCTTGATCACGCGAATGTCATCTACCAAGGTCGGCAAGTTAAGTAGCTGCCGTTTCATGTCACGAATCTCGCTCAGTATGGTATCCAGCGACGCAGGTTCAGGGGCAGACACAGCTGGTGATGAGGTTCTGCAAGTGGGGCATTTCCATTGTGCCATCCTATTAGCACCCAGCTTTCTCCATCCGGATTCGGAGATGTTTGCACATCCAAAATCCAGGTGTTTCTTGCAACTACCACACTGGACACCGTCGTTAAATTGCTCATTACAAACTGCGCACGTTTGCATTTTCAAAGTATGTTTAATCGAAAGTAGTACTGAATATGAACTCAACTAAAATGTGAAAAGGTTGACGATCTATTTATTTTGGGTGGCGCGTACTGTGCGTATGAGTGTTCACACACGATTAAAGATTTATGAGAAATAAAAGATATAAAATATGGAATGTATCTTCATAAAACATCAAACTTAGCAAGCAGGAGTCTTTTCATCCCACACTCTTATATTAACATCATCTGAATGTCTCAATCAAAACTGTTTTCGATAAAATTACTAATGAAAGGCAATCAACGAAGAATTTATGAAATGATTCCGTTTAATATTATACCAATCGATTTTGACAGTTTTTATCGATCCATTTAATTGAATTAATTAAATTAACGAGTTACATTTATAGTTAGTTAGTCGATTAGATCGGTTTCGATATTTTATAAGTTTGTAGTTAAGAGTTTTGACGCTAAATCGATGTCCCGAACAGATTATAATTTATGGTCACTGTGCATTTATTTTAAAATTTAATGAAATTGCTTTTAAAAAGATGAGCCAAAATGTATTTAAGGAAGGTATTTTATTTATGGGTATAATTTTATTGTTTATAATTTTACCCGGGTATTGATAATAAATAACATGAAATTAACATACCTACCAAATCAAATATTCTACCTAAACAAGTTTCAACTAAATTCAGACATATTAAAACATGTCAAAACATATTTATAAAAAACGCCGCCGGTTCCTACATTTATTCATTAGACACGCCATGGCATTCGTTCTATAAAATTCTAAATAACTACCGTACACCATATTTTTGACGTTAGCCACGGTTATTGTTAAAAAACATAGTATCTATGTGTGCGTGAGTCGATTGTGTAGAAAATTCTGAGCGCGCATGCGGGGACAAGATGGCGACCAAATCATATTTCAAAACGGGTGAAATGTTTTGTTATTAATGAAATAAAAATAATTCAAAAGTGTAACTATGTGGGGTTGCCTCCCTTCTTACTGTTGTGTTGTGTGGCCATGCAGCCATGTTAGGTAACATTACCAGCGTGACTAACTTCGTGTTTGAAGGAATTGTAATTATTGTTGATTTGTAGGTCAACATTTAAGTTACAATTGTAACGATTAATGTCATTGCTTGTAAGAAAAAAATGCTTCGACAGCAAACAGTCTGAAGTTATACATCGTGATAGAGATGGATATTTTTGGAAAACAAAGTAAAGAGTGGAATTGGGCAGGTCACGTCTGCCATATGCCCAATGAGCCAAGAAAGAAAGAAATAAATTTTTGATTTGGACTCGGTTCGTAAAACACAAACTTCAAAACAAATTAAAAAAGTGAAAATATTATTTTAACAATAACGTGTGCATATGTGCATATGCGTGTTCATTTCAGCATAAATGCCAGACAAATGCAGTCTGACGTTAGTTTTCTAATGAACCCTAAAGGACAAGTGACGGGGAGTAGAAACAGTTTCAACATACCTAATACATAACTTTTATACTTCTAAATAAATAACTTCTGTGGACCAAACCATTATTTGGAGCCCTGATATAGCTAAAAGGCGTCGTGCCAGGCCCCGTAGAAGATGGTGGGACGAACTGGAGATAGATGCCATGGTATTAGGCCTTTTTCTAGCAGTGGAATGATGCAGGCTAACAGCAACATTAAGTGGAGGCATAAAATAAATAAGATGGTGGAATTCAGTTCAGCAACAGTGCTATTCTAATGCACTATGGTACGGAAACTCACAGTTCAGCAGTTTCCACAGAACCAAGCATTTCAACGCAACACAAACATTGAAGTTGTAGTATTAACGTTCACTCGATAGTGAGATTTACAGAATATTTAACTGCAATAATATCTACTGATTGGACAATTTTAAAGACTCCAAGGACCAGAAATTGCTGACAGAGCTGATAATTAACTGATTTTAAATTTCCTTTCAAGATGAGTACATAAAATCAGTATTTCTACAGAATTTAGAAAATATTTTGAAGCTCCAAATTCCGTAATGAACTCCATATTTAGATTCTATTCTCAAGCGTTTTGAGACAAATCCTTGTCGTGTTCCGTTTGTTGATTTAGTCTATTTAAAACAGACTCGTGAGAGCCAAGTTGTGGAGATTAGATCAGGATTACTGGAGATTACATGCAGTTTGTATGGAGCTATCAACTTGGTTAGATTAGGAATATTTCCGTCGAAGAGTTTGTTTTGTTTGACGGGAAAGGAAGATTGCTTTTCGATGTTGTTTGCTCCTTGAGATTTTTTATTTCAAATTATTTAAGAAAGAAAGAAAATATATAAAGAAAAATAGTTAGTATAACAATGTACAAAGTTGTTGTTATTTACTTTTTTATTACATTAAAATAATGATGTCCTTTACTGCTTCATTCCTATAACTACCTAAGTACATAAAACAAAATCAACATGTCGTTGGATTGAGTGTGCATCCTAAATGGCATAAAAGTTAAATTCCAAGTTTCGCGACGAAGCCGTGAAATCGAAACACCCTTCTTTCATCCCCAGTCAAAGGCGGCATTTTTGTAATCACCAAACAAATAAAACCTCTAATATACATTTTGATGTTTTTATAAACATAAAACATAATTTATTACGCGAACGCGACCAGGTATTGTCGGCAACCCTTAACGAAACGCGGCATGATTTACGATTTCCAAAACAAAATTAGTATTTACCGATTTTGTACATCAGTTTCATCCCCTGTATGTTTGACATAGGGTTGAATTTGTTCCTTTGGGGTTGATTGTGTAAGTTTGCTTGCGGTATTTGACTTTATTTATCTATTATTATGGGCTTTGTCGCCGCTCCCACAGTTCGGCGGCAGATTTGAGCGGACTAGCGTGGCGAATGTGAGGTCTCAATTTGGAGTTATTGTCTGTTTACAATGAACGTATATGTATGTGTGCTATGTGCCGATTATTTCCTGTATATTCAGTTGTCTGGTAATGGCTTTATCTATGGCTTCATGGTTGTTTTCTTTTAGGGGATGAAATTTTGTAGAATTTGATAGGGTATCATTGGTAATTCGTTTTGGTTTGGAAATCTAAGCACACAAGTCTAAACAGTAAACGGGAAAAAAGGTATCTGAACAGTCAACAACGATGCGACGATTTTAGAGAATCTCCAATTTTAGAAGGACGACCAAAATCGTCAATAAAGTGTCATCAAAAATCGAAAAAACTGGTCCTTACACCCACTGCGTTACTGATCCTTTGAGATGCCAAGTGCACCAGTAAAACTATGTAGTTCATCAGTTAAATTGATTTTATTCAATCTGCAGATCATTCAATAACATCAAAATTACCATTGAACGGTTATCATCCATGGGAACGATCTCCTGCGGCGTCACAAGCAATATCCCGCCCTCTTTGATATCAATACGTAACAAAGCAACGTCATCCAAGACCACATATTTATTGAAGTCGGAAGCTCCGTAATGGCTGCTCTCCCCGCCATGTTAGTAACGTTACATTACAATAGATATAAATGAGTCGTTTGTTGTTCTACAAATACGTTGTGTTTGGGGGACAACGTTGGTTATGTAATTCTTTAATTTTTAGGTTAGTTGTTCGGTGAGGTTCTCGGGAATTGAGTAAACTGTTGGAGCAGAGCACAGGAATGCTTTTTTAACGATTATCGACATGTATTCTTATTTATAAATCGTTTTAATAACCTTTGTGTTGCTGATTAAATTCTTCTTTTATAAGATAACGTCGGTAAACCTTTCCTTCCTTACTGCAGAATCTGCCCCTCTTTGCTCGACCAATTCTATCTCTCATTATTCAATCAATCTATCTAGCCTTTTCCCCACTATGTTTGGGTCGGCGTCCAGTCTAACCCGATGCAGCTGATTACCAGTATTTTATATGGAGCGGCTGCCTATCTGACATCCACAACTCGTTACTGGGTACACGATATCACACAAAATTCTTAATTATTATTTAAAATTATTGTACGTCGTCACAATTTATATATGAAATTAAAATCACTTAAACTTAGGCAGCTTCTCTTTAGAACTTTGCTACCACACACATGCAGTGTTTGCATATGCATGTGTGTGTTGTGTAATACGTCATACGGTCATCAAAATCTCACGATACTTCAAACAAAGTATCTAAGTAATGATTTTCATGGCTTCTAGATACTCGTCTTTAATTACAACATACACTTTTGTTTACCCCATTAAGCTGTTGATCGGCCGAATTCCTGCCTAATTCAATTGGAATGACAACATGGCGGCATGGCGGCTTTGCTGCTGGAAAATCAGTACCGGGTGTATCTTAATATTCTTAATAGGTGTGGTTATCGCCATAATGGGCGAGATCGACCGACTGTTTTAGTTTTCATTCCGATTTAAGTTTGAGGAGACAGCGGAGTTCCCGACAAAATTTTGGGCACTGCTGATAATGTCTTATTTGAGGTCCACAACATTATTTTATTTTTTGGTTCTGTTCATTTTGTTACTTAATAGTGTCATGATTTCCAAATATTAATAAGATTTGTAGTGATTTTCAATACTAAATATAAAATTAAAAGTATATGGATTGCCATCATGAAGTTGAAAAGTATCTCATTTAACAGTTACCGTAAAAGTACTGGTTTTTTAACGGAACGGAATGAAAACATGGTGTTTGGAGCATTGTCGCTTAGGTTCTAAATTAGTTCTGTTGGAGCCTCGAAATGTAAAGGTTGTCTTCAAGAAGTCTAAAGTCTATAAAGCTATTTTATTGAGTTCCTAATTAAATAGTTTATTAAATATTGCTAAAAGTACACCAAGTTTGTATGTGTGCAAGAATATAAATACAGAAATATTAGTACTGAAATGGTATATCATTACAGTAATAGGTTTCAAATTTGCTATACCTACTTAAGATGCGTTTTGCTATATCTTACCGAATGTTAAAATTGTTTATGAGTGCTATGAGTCCAAATTTTGGATTATGTGAATGCATGATGACCACCAATTGCTTATAATCAATGGTTTCAAGTATAATCTCAGTCCACTCATCCCTTGCATCCACTGGTCGGTTCGTCTCGTTTTTATCTAACCGCTTCTATTTGAAAAGAAACGCGTATGATTTGCATGAAGCACATATTAACAGTTCGTTAACAAACTGTATCGTAAATATTTTGCTGTTGGGAAACGCACGTTATCTGTGTCGTTATGTTGTTTTCCATTTGGTCCTTTGATCCGAACCTAAACTGCTTCATATTTTTTATTGAAGCTGCTTTGAAAACTGAAACCAAGCACTAAGCATGTTTAATATGAACTTTTAATAATTCACCCACCAATATTTATTTCTCCAGTACTTACACATCATCTTTAAAAAATAGATTGTTGGTAACACTCGTTCCTTCAACGATGTTGCAATAAACAATAATGCTAGTTAATTTTGGTGGTTACTTTCGTGCTTATTTAAAACAACTTAAATAAAACGATAGCTTTGAACTACATGCTGCAGATGCTGTGTCGAACAGCGGAACTCCGACACATGGACACCAGTGGAAAACACCAGTATTTAGTGTATCGTCTCAAATACATATTAATTTGAATATTAATTGGAGTGAAGTCAGCAGCGGGTGCCGGGAGCACTATTAGCTGTGCCGTCCACTGTTGGGGAACTGTGTCCACAACGACAGTGTACAGTTTTTTTTTAAAGCACGTTTTATCTTTGACGTGCAGTCGACTGTACAATATTATGAACGTAACTTTAGAAAAGGCAGTAAAAATCATTTTAAGGTTCCTTAATTTTAGGTAGACATACTTAGATACTTCAATCAAGCTGCCTAGCCTTTTCCCAACTATATTGGGGTCGGCTTCCAGTCTAACCGGATGCAGCTGAATACCGTATTTTACATAGAGCGACTGTCTATCTGACCTCCACAACCCAGTAACTGGGTAATATGATACCCCTTGTTAAGACGGGTTGTCAAACTTTCGGGCTTCCAACGACCCGTAACGACTGTCAAAGATCACGAATAACAGCCGGGACCAACGGCTTAACGTGCTTTCCGTGGCACGGAAGAGTCTCGGTACGTTAAGTTGGTCACCCATCCACAGACCAACCTTGGCAGGCGTAGCTTAACCTGATGGATCGTACCATGCGGCTGTTATTACTTACTCACTTAAATAATTACTAAAGAATAATCGTTCTTAGAAGATTTTTCAGTCTGCTGCAAACCGGATTTGAAATTGACCTGTATCTTATCACTAATATAATAAATGTGTATAATGTCTAGACTTGAAACGACCTTCGAATTTCTTAAGATATTTGGTAAGATAAGTTTCAGGGAGATAGGAAACAGAAAACATTTGAAGATACATAAGTACTCAAATTATATCAAATATTTCGTGCCAGTACTTACAATAGAGACAAGAACGAAAAAAAAAAAACAAATTGCATTTAATGTGACGTCACTTAGCTTATAACCAGCGGACGATCAAGACGCTTCCAAAGATACCTCATTTGTCAAATTATGATCGGTAGTTTAAAAGTTATTAGGTAACAGATGAACATACATACATACATACAGGTCAAAATCATTACCCTCCTTTTTGCTTCGTTGTACTCTGGTAAAAAAAGCTACTTTTCGACCCAATTTCCCGTACCGTACAACAATGTACACTAATAATAACACCAATAACGTACGCGATACATTTGGTAGCAGCCCGACCGCTTCATTACGCCACTAATGGTACCAAAGTACCAAACGGTACGCGTCGCGCCGGTACTATTGAGCCACAAGTATTTTTATTGGTCCTACCTCTTACGGGTCAGGTGTTTGGGTACAAATCGCCTTATTGACGCTGATAACGTGCTTACTTGTTTGGGGAATTGGATTGGGAACAGTTTTGTTATATTAGAAACGGGACATTACTTGTTGAGGACAGTTCGATTGCGACCTCTGAGTTTTTTTTCGGTCTTTCTTCTCGAGTAGTCAGATAGGAAGCGGCGAACTCATCTAGCTATTTTTTTAAAATGATAACTTCTTGAGGCGCTGGGCATTTTTGAGATGGAACTAAACCATTGATTTCGCGACACTGTTACGACACCAGCTTTTGACTATTAAAAAGACATCAACGCGCGATACATTACTTCCTGCACAATAAAATTGTTCAAGTTTTCACTTGCGTCGGCACTCCCGGAGTGCCACATTTTTTTCTTTTTTTTTAATATGGCGTGTATAAGTGAAATTGTTTATTCTGTAAATAGAATATCGATCCTATTTACAGAATTAGCAATTTAATTTCTTTTTGTAAGTTAGTATCTAGTATCAAAAACCATTGATTATAAAAAGAAGAAGGTGTTCCGGATAAAACGATTTTACCTTTATAAGTCCGGATAAGAATCCCGTCTGTCTTCTGGTAGCTTAACGGGCTTGGTCCGTGGATGACCATCTTTACATACCGAGACTCCTCCGTGCCTCGGAAAGCACGTTAAGCCGTTGGTCCCGGCTGTCATACGTGGCTCTTTGACAGTCGTTATGGGTCGTCAGAAACCCGAAAGTCTGACAACCAGTCTTACCAAAAGGCATCGGCACCCAGTTTCTGGGTTGTGGAGTTCAGATAGGCAGTCACTCCATGTAAAATACTGGTATTCAGCTGCATCCGGTTAGATGGGAAGCCGACTCAAACAAAGTTTGGAAAAGGCTAGGCAGATTGATTGAAATCTGGATATGAATGAATCAGAAAAATACTTTTGCCAAAATAGATAAGATTAAGCTACACGGTAGGTATGATAACGGAATTAGAATGAGGAGACGAGTTAGGAAGCCTATAAATACTTACTGGTAAGGTTATAGTCCCATCTGAAAATCGGACTCATAACCATCGAAAACTGGCTATCAATAGCCCAATTAGGCAACTATGATCCATTTATATGGATATAGCTCTCAATCGATTGCCTACGCAAGGAGGCCGCTGGAAACACAATTTGTTGAAGTGGGAGATCACTGACCCATCCAACACCCAGTGTGAGTGCGGTGCTTCTGATCAGACCATGCCCCACTTGCTGTAGTGTCCTAACTGCCCATTCACCACCACTTCGGATGAACTAAAGACTGTCACTGATGCCGCAATCAACGTGGCAACCTACTGGGATCATGATATAAAATATTTTTTTATAGTGAAAACTTCTTTAGGCGCGTTGGGCATTTTTGAGATGGGACTAAACCACTGATTTCGCGACACCGTGATGACACCACCTTTTGACCATTAAAGAGACATCAACGCGTTGATTGCCGCGGTACGTAGAGTAAAATACATCAACGCGTTGATTACCGCGGTGCCGATTTTTTTTCAAGTTTTCTCTTGTGTCGGCATTCCCGGAGTGCCACTGTTTTTAAAAGCAACGAAGGAGGGAACCATCGACACGAAAAGACGAAGAAGAATATCCATTTATAATTTGTTAGCAGGTGTTAAACTAACAACTAATGACAGTTTATTCAAGTTATTATTACAACCAAAGAATCACAATCACTGCCAGCGTTTGATACGCCGACAGACAACACCGACCATTCCCACCCTTCACGAGAAAAGGCGTGAAAACGAACCAACACTATAATAACACCAACTATTATTTGTAGCCAAATAATTTCTAACCCAAAACTGCTAATTACGCAAACAATTGCTGAAAATAGCGCTCTCATCGGAGATAACTGACGCGGTAGCGCAATCACAGGGTTGCGGAGGTGCGCCGGCGCAAGTCACGCTCATTACAGCGTTATTAACACGCCCCGATTGGTTGAGGCAGGTGCGTGACGTGTGATGTGTGATGTTTGACTGTATGGGAAGTAAATAGACGCTTATGTAAGTTAAGTGAGAAGTCGAATTGGTCTTTTTGGTTACGTTTAGTTCCATCAAAGGACCAATTCTTTTGGAAAGAGTTGGTTAAGTTGGCTTTCACTTTCTACAAATAGGATAAACTTCAATTACCACGTTCAGCAAATTCAAATTCAAAATATTTTATTTCACATAAACAAGGGCACCTATGAAACGTCAGAAGCTAGGTGCATGGTTCCAATTGGTCGCTTCCTATGGAGAAGAGCCGGCAAGAAACTCCACGGTTACTCTTTAAAAATAAATGGTTTCTACAATGTTTTCAAATTACAGTGTCAATAGGTATGAGACGACAGTGAAGGCCTATCAACAAGTGCCAGGAACTTGGTAAAATAGAAAATTGTCCACAAGTCTACAGCCTACAACGTTCTCACATTCACAAAATCTAAAAGAAAAGAATCTATATAAAAGATTAACGAAATAATAAAAATACGGACCTATTTAAACCAAATGACATGATTGCCACTACAGCTGTAAAAAATCTAATTTGATGAAAAATATAGAAAATTGTAGGTATATAATGTCAAATAATGAAAAGATTATGACAAGGAAGTCTGTAAAAAAAAAAAAAATCATCGTAATTTGGGAGCACTTAATAGACATTTACATTGTTATGCCGTTAATGAGGTACCAGGGAAGCCACACCGGGAGCCTGCCTGGAGCATTCACTTTAGCGGAAATGTAATGCCGATGACCCCCTTGAAGGGTATACTATATATGGCACATCCGTTACATTACACTCTCAGTTCCAGTTGAAAACCAGCGTTGGGCACGTAGTTGTCTAGCAATTTTGCTGGGCCTTTTTGGCGCAGCCGTGAGGCACACTCCCATGCTAATGTCTTACATCGCCCTTTACACTTTTTATTTGTTTTTATGTTTATTATCTGCTGTTTAATTATATTGTGTGCTTTATGGTCTGTTCTAAATAAACGTATTTACTTTCTTTTCTTTCACATATGTATGGTGGCATGGTATATGAGCTCTATTAAAAGTGGGTGGACTCGAATGTGTTAATAACAACCTGTGTCATAATCTGCCTAGTCTTTGCCTAACTATGTTGGGGTCAGCTTCCAGCCTAACCGGATGCAGCAGAATACCAGTATTTTACATGGAGCGACTGCCTATCTGACCTCCCCAACCTAGTCACTAGGTAACACGATACCCCTTGGTAAGAATGGTTGTCAGGCTTGTGGGCTTCTAACTACCCGTAACGATCTACAAATGACAGCCGGGACCAACGGCTTAACTTGCTTTCCGAGGCACGGAGGGGTCTTGGTATGTAAAGATGGTCACCTATCCACGGATCAACCGCAGCAAGCGTAGCTTAACCAGATCAATCGACCCGTGCGGCTTTACTTAGCCACACGACCCTGCAACAACAACCTGTGTGTGACGGTAAAATTAAATGATGACAATTTACCTCGAAACTCAGTCTAGGTATGTATGCTTACAAGCTAAAGTAAAGTTCCAATACCTGAACAAATACCATCAAAATAATTGCAAAGCTCCACTCCCACACCTCACGACACGTCGCGTCCCCGTCCCCGTCACGCTACCGTCACGCCACGGCCTCGCTCGTCACAATAGCCGTATATTTGCATACACACAATACATTACTGTGTTTCCAACAGTCATGCTGTTATTTTACTTAATAACTGATGCCTTTCTATTATTTGCTTAGAATTGGATTTAATGCGATACGAATCACAGAATGTTTTATTACAGTTGTGAAAGCAATCATCTACCTAAATGTTCACTTTTAATTTAGTTCCCGACTTTTTGAGGAACAAACGCCGTTATCGTTATTTAAAAAAAAACGTTGCTCTCCTCTTAAGGAAGTCGGTTAAAAAAGGCTTCGAAGCTTTTTTGACAGTCAAAGCATTCTATAGCGTAACAGAATCCCACTTAATATTATTAACCGACTTCCAAAAAAGAGGGGTTTATATGTTCATAGCGTATGTGTATACCACTAGTCGCTATGTGAATAACAGTCACAGGAACTTACTTATCATAATCATCCACATACTGTGGGAAAAATACGTATTATTGAAGCTAACTCAAAAACTGTCCAAGCAAAGTTAATAAAATTTATATGGGACTACCTCGAGAGCATAACCTTTAAAAAAAAAGAATTTTCAAAATCGGTTTACAATTGACGGAGAAATGGGCGGAAACACACAAAAAAAAAATCTGATGAACTGAGAACCTCCTCCTTCTTTATGAAGTAGGTTAAAAAATAAAAACTTTCCGAAAAAAATAAACAACCGACTTCCAAAAAAAACACTAAACACTGAAAAATTTACTTTAATTGCGGAAATCGCTGGCAAAAAACGAAAATTCAAAACCAAAGACGACTTCCGAAATTAAAGTTATTTAAATAAATGCTAATACTTTATAAAAAATTGAGTGGAACTAGGTATCTTGAAAATGATTAATATACTGTTAGGTACCAGATAATAATATTCATTTATCAGATAATACGAAACAAATGTTTGCAAGCACAGCTAATCATGCTAATCGTGCACCAAAAGCTGTAACACAAAGTCACGGAGCGACCTTCACCGATAACTGGGTGCACGTGAGTTGTCCAGACATGTTATAATATGCAATGCAATGTTGAAAGAAAAACGTGTAACGAGTAGGTAGGTACGAATTAAAAGTATCTTATGTCCTAACCCAGGTTATGGTCTACCCATGTGCCAACTTCATCTAAATCCGTTCAGCCTTTTTAGCGTCAAAGCGAAACGAAACAAACAAAAAAAAAATCAAATCTTTTCTTTTTACAATACTTGTTTAGATTAGCTTCTGCCAGCGGCTTCCCCCGCGTGATGTCTTTATAAATTATAGCCTATGTTACTCAGTGATAATATAGCATTCTACTGGTGAAAGAATTTTTAAAATTGGTCCAGTAGTTTTTGAGTTTTTAAGTGCAAACAAAAATAAAAATAAAGCAGATAAAAACCACAATAGCCTTCTGTTTGAAACTGCGATCCATCGATACTCCGAATTTCAATGATTGATTTCTATTTTCCTTAAGGAACCTTCTTATTGCGAAAATTCAGCGGCTACTTTTGCATACAAAAACAGTAGTTTTTAGCACGTCAACTTATATTGTTCCCACTGCTGAGACACAGGCCTCCTCTCTGTGAGAGGAAGTGGGCCGTAATCCAAGACTCGGGCCCAGTGCGGGTTAGTAGTCTTCGAATTTTTGGTTCTAGGACATGCCGGTTTCCTCACGATGTTTTCCTTCACCGTATTGAGAGCAGTGGTGAAGAAAATAATTTTTACACAAAGTAAGTGCCGCTTGGGATCGAACCCACGACCTTACAACCCGTAAGTCGCGGCCGTTACCACTGGGCCACCACTGCATAACATAATCAGGTCTAACCGATATCCGTGGTCACACATGATAAGTGAGCATTGTGTCAGAATCCCTATTATCAATAACAAAAATATTACTGATAAAAATTTAAATATTTTTTTACGCAATCCAGTTAATATTTCAGAGTTCACTATCTGATAGATAAGACTTAGTGATAATCGACAATGTAACAATGTATCAATAATAATGATTTGTTGTGACATAGGTAGATATGTGTGCAATATTCACGTGGCAGTGAAGAAAAATTTCAACGACGCGCTCTCAGTCAGACTACATATTACTGATAAGCTAGTGTAAATATAGCCTAAACATATACACAAACGAATTGTTAAAGTAGTAAGGCCTAGAACTGCGAAACAAATCACGCGAAACTTTTATCGCAGTTCTGTAAGGCTAGGGACACGAAGTCAGCGGGCGCGGCGGCCGCGGCGCAGAGTCGCGCGTTTCAATGCATAGATTTATATGGAACTGGCCTCGAAGGCGACTGGAGCGAGAACAGTTCCAAATAATACGATGCATTTGAACGCGCCGCCCCGCGCCCGCTGACTTCGAGACCGAAGCCTTACACATGGTATCTTATGTATTTGGCGATTAAAAATTCGCACTCGTTGCAATAAGTTGCAATGCCGTACACTGAATATAAACCGCGCGAGTATAAATGTCGCAAATAAAATTCACAGTGCGGGCTAGGCCTAAATCGGAACTTTGTGTAATCATAGAGTTTGGGGAGAGCTAGAAAACCCAGTGATTATAATCTACTAGACTTTAAAAGATATTGGCACTGCCCTAGGTAGAGTCAAATGATTGATTCTATAAAAGAAATTGAGAAGAATTCTAGTTATTTTAGTCTCTGGTTGACGAAGCGCCTAAAGAAAGATATCATTAGGTTTTATGAGACTCCAAATTAACTCCAACACTTGACTACCTCATTAGCTTACGAATGGAGATGATCTTATCTAAATAGAGAAAACTGTCGAGAATTCTTTGCACTTAATTATTCAACTCCCGGATGATATGAAAGCGTAATTTTTATTATAACCATAGTTGACATATCTTATATACAATCGAACACTAAATTAAATGACTAAATATACAAATAAATACAAAACAAAAGGACACTTAGGCATCGAAGTACTCGTCCGCATCGCTGTCATTCGGAAACGTGCCCAGAAGACTGGCAGCATTGCCACGTTGAAGGGCAATGTTATTTTTTGGCATTTTGGCCAAAGAACGAGCCAGCCCTCTCTGGTCATATTGGGTCATACTGGGTCATACTGGGTTGCGAAGAATTCCGAAACGGAGATCGTGGCCCCCGGCAACATAGCAACTGAAGGAACACGGGTGGGTTTTAGTCAACAAGAGTTTGACACGCCCTCCCGCTCCGCCCAGAGCGGGAGAAGTTATTTGATAATTTCTCATCCAAAAAAAAGCTCTCTGGTCACGTGAAGTGTCAACTAGTCAGTGTTACAAAGTTATAATAATACTCAGTAATATCTACAACCATTTTATTATTATATGCTTCACATTATTAGCGTCCGATAACAAAACCAGATCCTGCACAATAACAATTAAATTTGAATAAAATGACAGTTACATATCTCCCATCGAAAACAAACTGCCGAAACTTAATATTGAGTCCACAGATTTACAATAGTCCTCCTTATCGGCTTCCATCTACTATTTGGATCAACAAAGGCCGAAAACTAGCAAATATAGTTATAATAAGCCGATCATATTTCGATGAATGTAGATACGCATCTATTTAGGGTGACCAAATAATTGATAATCCTATTCAGAGTTTCGGAAAATGACAATGGTTTTTTTTTGGAATTTCTGTTTTGTCGCGTTGTCTTCCTAGTTTGTGGTTATGTCCGGTCTGAAGCGGATTGAGGTGGTTTCGAAATTCGAGACTTAAGATTTTTGTAACAAAAGTTGGAAAAATGTAACGATAGAGGATTGTGGTTATAGCTAAGAATAATTCTGTTTTCGGTAGCCATTATCGTGTTATTCTAATATGCTATATATATAAAAAGATATAAAAGCGTTGAGTGTGTCATTTTGAATAAGAAATCATGTCTAAATGAGATGTTAACATTAAGATTAGCAAATAAAGTAGCCATGTCCCCTTGCATACTAAGTGGAAACATTTTATTCTAGTAGCGCTCATTAGAAGCTTCATTTAAATATTTAAAAGTATGAATTTTGTTTTTTTTTTCCTTTTTTGGTGTATCAATAAAAAAAAAAGATGTTTTTTAATTAACAACCTCTTGTTATTTGTGGGAGCTATGCTTAAATTTCCATATATTTATTTTATTGTTGCTCGGTTTTATATAAATCGGTGCACTGCAGTATTTATTTATTTTTGTTTTGTATAAATAATCACTTATAATTACCATACAAATCTTTATTTAATGTTTTGATGAGCATCCTTATTCATTTGTCGGTTATCTTAATGCTTGGTGTCACGACCTTCATCGGATAGTTTCTTTTTGAGTTTAAATTATTAATTGTAAGAGTCCTCAGAAAATATTTCTTGACCGTTTTAAATTACTTTGTCATACCCTGGCAAAAAATATTCATCATCATTATCATTTCAGCCGAAAGACGTCCACTGCTGGACATAGACCTCCCCTAAGCACCTCCACTTTAACCGGTTCTGTACTTACCGCATCCAGCGGATTCCTGCGGCCTTCACAAGGTTATCAGTTAGCCTTGTGGGAGACCTTCTAACGTTACGTCTTCAGGAATGCAGGCGCCACTCTAGAACCTTTCGGCCCCATCGGCAATCTGTTCTGCGAGCAATGTGTTGTGCCCATTGCTACTTAAGTTAGGCAATTCTTCAGGTATCTTGGTTCTCCCGCGGATCTCTTCATTTCTGATTCGATCAAATAGCGAAACTCCAAGCACTCTTCATTGCCCTTTGGGTGACTTTTAGCCTTCTAATAAGGCCCATATTATTTAAAAAAATAGATATTAGCAGGACTAAATTCTCTAGGGTCAATATTAAAAATAGTAATACACTGCTAATAATACGAAAGCACATTAAAAAATAATTGTAACTTCAATAAAAGCCGATGCACTATCTCACGCCAATATTGAACAAAGAGATACAAATCTACGTACATCGCACAGCGGTGCTTAGTTTAGTGAAAACTAATATGTTTTTAGATCTTAATCTTTTGTCGCTACTGTTCGGTGTTACGTTACGGGCCTAATGGTCTGTTTTCAAGAGATGTTCAATTATATTATGTCAATGAGGTGAGTTGAATTTGATTTTATATTGAGCGTATTCATTGGAGGAGTTTTTATGGTCTTAATTGTGTAGAGTTTTTAAATTGATTTAGTCTTTTATCAAATGCTTCTTTGCATATATATCACCACTTATAATCATCATATATTGTTCCCACTGCTGGGCGAGAGGGAGTGGGGTGTAATCTACCACGCGAGCCTAGTGTGGGTTGGTAGACGTCACAATTGTCTTCGGTTTTTTTAGTTCTAGGACATGCCGATTTCCTCACCATATTTTCCTCCACCGTTTTGAGAGCTGTGGTGATGAAATTATTTACACAAAGTAAAAAGCCTGCCTGGTTTTGAACCCACGACCTATAAACTCGTAAATCGGGGCCGTTACCACTGGGCTACCACTGGCCACTTCTGCTTCTTTGAATACTAATCTATATTCGAAAGAGTGGGTGCTGTAGAAAATTAATAGCTTGATAGCACTAAGTATAGTTTTTTTTTTTAAATTTTATTGTGTAGTAATAACTTAACATCACGCTTTGTTTCCCCGAAATGTTGGGCAGAGGTGTATCTATAGTACACCCACAATTCGTTCCAGTTATGTTTAAGTCCCATGTAATAGGGGGCGAGCCTATTGCCATCAACCGGGCTCAAATCCAGACTCCGGGCTCTACTGACAAATACCAGATAGAAAACCCAATAACACTTTGCCCGACTCGGGAATCGAACCCAGGACCTCATGCTTAGCAGTAGCGCTTGCAACCACTGGACTAACGAGGCAGTTAGTACATTATTTAAGGAAAAAGAAGATTTTTTTAAAATACATTTCAGATACTTTCAAAATAAAACCTTAGGGTCATGGTCACCCTACACAGACTGGATTAAAAAATATACAATATGTAAAAAAGCTTTGTCCAATCCGAAAGGGGCACATAAGTACTAGAATAACATTACCAAAAAGATAAAAAAAAAGTTATTGCTATTTAAAATTCACATTCTGTTACCAAATTACCCCGAATCCATTAAAAAATTGAAAATTTTCAACAGCGGTCATAAGTTATGACTTGTTGACACCCGCTAAACGACGGCCGCCCGCGCCCCAACTAACAACCCGTTTAAATTCCCAATTTAAAAAAAAATGTGCCGATTTTTAATTTCTTTTTTCCTAAAAATTTCCACATAAATAGACTCTCAGTACGATACTTAACAACACCCTCACGGATCGGACAGAGATTTTTTTCTTACAAGTATTTTCCAATGAAACACATATACTTACGTAGTTTTATTGTTCATCTTTAAATAATATAATTTTTCTTTACTTTAACGGTTTTTTGTTATTTTGCACCTGTGTGTCGTGTATTATAAATTATTACGTAAATAAATAAATATGTTTTGTGTCGAGTTATGAATAACAACAATATTGTTATTGTGTTAACGCACATTATTCATTCGATTATTATGGCGTATTGTTGATAATATTGTGTGTTATAATATGCTGATTTTATAAAGAATAGAAACTATGTTTTATTGTACATTGATTAAACAAGAAACTGCAGCGTTTGTAAATAACAGAATAACTAGTTGTTTTTTGAAACAAAACATTAATTTCTTTTCATAGCTTCTCTATTTATTCACTGATTTTTATTAAGTACATATTATGAAATGTGGTTATTTATTTATATTCTTTATTTAATTTTTAAACATATTAATAAAAATAATTTTAAATATTTAATTACATATTTAAATATTCATATGAAAACACTAACAAAAACATTAAAAAATATAATTATTTATATTATTATTGTAAGGAGCGTGCATTCTGAAAGTAGTAGCCTAGTTAGCCATATTTTATATTTTCATACAGTAATATTGCCAGATGAATCAAAACAGCGAAATGTTTGACATCTATTTGCGACGTTGCCAACTGTTACAATAAACGCTCTAATGGCTATAATCCTATCAATCCGGTAAACAAGAAAAACAACACATTTTTAAATGTGTTGTTTTTCTAATTTTCCTACTGTCAAAGCTGGATCGATGAAACGTTGCAACAAACTCACATTAATATAAAGCTTTTAGAAGTAAGAACGCTCTTCAGTCCAGAACTATCTTGAAAGCATTAAAAATCTCTACATTTAATGCTAGTTTTATAAAAACATCGTGTCGCTATGACATAGGTGCTACGCCGGTTTACAGCCAAGCTGCGCGTGCGCCGATGTGTGGAGATACCGGCTGTATTATGATGTCAGACAAGTTACGGCTTGACACTTGACCTATGGTGACCATGGTTTTATAAGTTTGATTTTAATGACAGATAATAAAACGATTGCCGAAATTAACGATGAATATACGTTTGTTAAAAGTGTTGATTTAAAGATAGGGTTACTTATATCTTTGAATAGTTTGTGTAAAAGTATTAAGTTCTTTTTAATGTAATTCACTGCATGGATCACGAAGAAAGGAACAGTAATTTTATTATCAATCAATCGTTTCTTTTTCCATCTTTCGAAACTGTAGAAAAAGTCGTAGAAACAGGTAAAACAAATGCAATAAACAAACATTTTTGAACGTGTCTCAGATTCCCATTAAACCATACTTCCCCTAATGACCTACCGCTTCGGCAAATCAAAGTGAACTTACGCCTCACCGCAAACAAACAAACAGACGAATCTAGCCCTAACCCCCGTGCTAAACCCTATACAATAAGGGTCACAATCCAGCAGCAGCGTTCATATAGTCCTGTCAAGTTTTCTAGATCATTTTGACAGTTCTCTCGCGCTACCGACGCGCTGCGCAGGCGCTGCCAATCATGGTTTCTGGAAGACCACGTCATAAGTGAAACAGAAGGTTTTTGTGTTATGTATACTATAATATGATAATAATATTATGAAGAGATAAATTGTGTTTGTTTGTTAGTTTTTATGCAGGTGTAATTTCCGGAACTATCAGTCGGATTTGAAAAATTGTTTTTCAAAGTGAAAGTCAAATCATTTATTTCAAATAGGCCCATGTATGGCACATTTGAACGTCAAAATTTCAATTTTGCATTGGATAACCCAATTTTTTAGGAAGGTTATAGGCTGGCGGGCAGAAGCTAGCAAAAGAATGCAAGAGAAATCACATCTCCGTCTTTAAAATTCTGCCTTAGTTTGCAGGGGATCTGTATGCTCTTTTGGCCGCAGATTTTTTAAAAAGTGATATTGAAACTACATTGCGGTTTATGACCCAAAAAAAAATCATCGAATTAATTAAATTTTTGCTTTATCATGTTTAGAAAAGAAAGAAAGAATAGATATCGATAATCACGTCTTCGGAATTTTGCTGGCAAATTTTATTTGACCCTATATATTTATATCTGGCCAATCGGTATACTACGGCCAACTAGCAATATCTCTGTTTAAGCCTCGCGTCCACTAGCAACGTTTGGCGCGCGATGGACAAGATGTTGATCAACATGTTGAAAGTTAGCGCGGAACTTTTGTTTAGCAGCGTTGTCTGTCTGCGCATGATCACTCGTCGAACTCATCGACAACATGTCGCCAGAGGAACTAGTGTTGATTTCAGCGGCGGTGGTTATAATTTTATCGAAAAATGCATCAAAAAGAAAAAAAACACGCTGTTAGGTTAGAAACTACTTACAACATAAAGAAAATGTATTTAGTGATCATTGTGGGTTTGATGTATTTGATGCTCAACTGCATAATGCACCGAAACAAACAAAAAGCTGCGCATCATACTGCGCGCCAGCTGGCAACGTCGCGCGCTGTTGTTCAACGTTGCCGAAGATGTTTAGCGTCACGTGTGCGCAACACATCACGTGTGTCAACTGTTGCCTAGTGGATACGAAGCTTTATAGTTGCATATACACCAACTGGCCACTTGCTAATTTTCATTTTGCCAGCTCTGTCTTTTTCTTGACAAGCTAAAATTACTGTATTATCTGAATGCAAGCACTTCAGTGAAGTGAATTCTTCTACAGTTTCTAGACTGGGTCTTCTGACCATGTATGTTATTGCGCCAGGCTGCTCAGGAGCTGCCAATCACAGTTTCTGTCGGTATGTGGCTGTTTTGTGAGGTGTTCGGTTACCTTGACACCTCCGTACGATTGGGAGGAGATTGTGTGTCAAGTAATATTGTAATGGTTAATTTTAATATTAAGCTGTGTTACGTTTACGGTGTAGGTTACTTAAAAGTTGAAGTTAGAAGTTGATGTTGGTGTTGGGATAAAATTAGAATCCTTAAGTTGTTCCATAAATCACTTAGTTTCATTTAATATTAAGTGGTATTTAACATTGGAAGGAATTCTATGTCTGGAGACTATATGCCCATTTAAGAAGTTTTTTTCTTTCGTGATTAATTGTACCCTGTTCCTATCTTACCCTAGATATTAAATTACCCCTCTTTTAAACGTCTAAATCGATTCTGCATTTGGTCTGACATCTACCAACCCGCACTGGGCTTACGTGGTGAATTACGGCCTATTCCCTCTCATCGAGAAAAGGCCTGTGTCCCAACAGTGGGGACATTATAACGCTACACGTAGGTGCTGAAATTCAAAACAGAAAAATAGAGCTACTTTGCACTTTTCTGAATAAACATTCCTGAAAAGAAGATGAATGAAAACTGTCGGTAATACCTAATGGTTTATCTGAATCTCCTATCTACGTGATACTTCAACACAGTGAAATATTATGATAAACTTTGCAGATACCATCTAGTTTTATAATCCGTGTTGTACCAACTTGTGCAATAGCAAGTGTTTGGCTAGGTCAGGTGAATTACTACAAAAGTATTATAGTGTAGGCAGGGAAAAGCAGAATCATCATCTATCTAACTGAATGTAGCTGAAATACCAGTATTTTACATGGAGCGACTGCCTATCTGACTTACACAACCCAGTTACTGGGTAAACAAGTTTTTGGTTTTCTAGAAGTAGACATTTAGGTAATTATGATGTATTATGATGTATTATGATGGCTCTGCCAGAAACTCAACGCAAGCTAAAAAGTTCAGTGTTAAAGTTGACACTGTTGGTATGTGCATTATAGATACATTTCCAATGCTTTACGATAATCTGCCTAGCCTTTTCCCAACTGTGTTGGGATTCCAGTCTCACCGGATGCAGCTGAACAACAGTAATTTACATGGAGCGACTGCTTATTTGACCTCCACAGCCCAGTTATTGGGTATTGGTAAGACTGGTTGTGAGATTTTAGGGTTTCTGACTACCCGTAACGACTGTCAAAGATCTATGAATGACAGCCGGGACCAACGGCTTAGCGTGCTTTTCGAGGCAAAGGTGAAAAGCAGAAGCATCATTAAAATATTTCGTTTTAAAATATTTCGTTTTAAATAAATAAGTAAAATATAAAAAAAAATGTTTAGAATAGAAAATTGAAATAGGAAAATAGCTTGAAGATTGGTTACACCTACTATACACTCAAAGGATATCTTATTATTATGATTAAAAACCAATGAAAGGTTTCGTAGTTGGGATACAGACTTAACTTAGTAGTTGAAAAACATGTTCTCTCATACGGAATGTATGGGAGAACATGTTTTCGCAACCGCAAATGTAAATTGGTCGATTATTACTCGTTAACTTGTAAAGCCTACTTAGCTGTGATAGTTGTACTTTTAATTTCATTATATAAACTACTGCCGTGATTTTTTCCCACATCCAAAACCAACTATTTAGCTGGCAGGGGGAGGCACTTGACTTTAACAAAAATTAGCACTTTAAAGCTTAATAGTTCGAAAACGGATTCCTGAATCTAAAAATGATTTTAACAAACTTGCAATATTTTTGAACGTTTTTAAAAATGATTAAAGAAAATGAAAAATTTCCTTGTCACCTAGATTATCTTCAAAACCTAGAATGAGACCCAATCTAATCAGGAAGATCAGTAATACCTACATATGTATTGCAGTGTATTGTGTAATATTGCGAAATATTTACTGTTTAGCCCTCTAAATATTTTAGCAGTGAAAATATAAGGTAGAAAGATAAGACAATAATTGGAAGCCAAAGATTTTTATCGACGGAAAAAATATTTAAAAAATCGAAATATTTTTTTATATTTCTTATGGAATTTTTAAACAAAGCGGTGTAACTTTTAAACTAAATGATCTACCGCGATTAAACAAACTCCACTAATGATTGAAAGTAATTAGGCGTCCTCATAAAATGAAAATTGTGGATACTCATTTGAAAACAAACATTTTTTTAAGCAAAATTTCGTTTTTTTTTTTTCATCAATCTTAACTATAATCGTAAAATTACTTAAAGACGCGCCCATTACGTAAGTTAAAAAAAACTGTCAGTAAAATTAAGCTTAGATTCCCTCATTTCAATATGTGCACACTATAAAGACTCACACTGTTTAGTTTGTATGTATTTTAAATTTATTTGATTTAAATTGCATTTTAATTTTATTTGATTTCAATGTTTGAGGATTATTTTATTGTGTGATTTTTATATCAATTTCAATTCAATTTTATGTTTTAATTTAATGTAGGTAATGTTTTTATGAACTTTGTCTGAAAATAAATTAATTATAGTTCGCGGTAGCGCGGGACACCAGTTCCTGGAAGGAGTTGGGGCGGCCCAGCAGCAGTGGGCCTATAGGCAACACAAAACTCTACTTATGAAATAGTAATATTATGTCTAGGGGTAACGAGGGGTTTATATAGGTTTGTCACTTACCAATCCATACAAAAAATTACCAAGACTAATTTTTCTCTATAATTTTTAGCATGACAATACATATTTTAGAAGCAGTGGTGGGCCAGTGGTATCGGCCCCGACTTACGCGTTTTAAGTTGTGAGTTCGAACCCAGGCAGGTACTTTACTTAGTGTATTTTATTTCATCACCACTGCTCTCAAAACGGTGAAGAAAAACCTCGTGAGGAAACCGGCATGTCCTAGAACCAAAAATTCGATGGGATATGACATCCACCAACTCGCACTGGTCTCGCCCACTCCCTCTCGCAGAGAGGAGGCCTGTGTCCCAGCAATGGGAACATTACAGGCTGATTATTATGCTAAGACAGATTTTTATTTCTTATTTCCAAAACAAAATAAAACTTGTTGATATATCTATAAATTGTTTAATTCTTTTACATACATAAATTTATCCTCCATTTTACCAACAAAATTGATTTTAACCACATATTACGCTATAAAACGTAAAATTGTCAGTTGGAACAAAATGTCGGCACAGGACAGCAGCCATTACCGTCATTATTGTCTGAATATTACATGAGTGTAGCCTGAAACAGTTTCAGCCAACATTACATAGTATACATCATAATATTTCCCTCCATATTGTATTTAATATGCTTTTAGTTATGTATTGTGGTTAAGGGGCAGTTGGAAATGTTAAAGAAGTATCTATCCATGAATAAAAAAATATAGATACATTAGTTACGTACCAACTTCAATTCGACACCTCAGTCGGCAGCATTTTTCATAAATCTTTTAAAATATTTCTTATGTGCATTTACCTTCTGTATCAATCTGAATTCCATATTTTTTTGTATTTATTTTCAGAAACAGTCACATAAAGATATAGGGTGACCACAAGTTCCAATTTTCATGGAATGTTTCTTGAGATATTATCTAAAACTTCGTTTAGCCTGAAGCTGTCATAGTCTCAAACGTCTACCATTCTAAAATACAAAGAATATCTTAAGAAATATTCCTATGATCTTGACCTTAATCCTCCATTCATATTTAACCTACCGTCACGTAACGGAGGGTGGAGTCATTTAATATGGAATACCACTTGGATGCAGCGATCGTGCGGAATCGTGCGCTTACGCCGCCCGTCGCAAGCAGCCGCAGCTGGCATTACACACGATATAATTGCACGTTCCGGGAAATTATAGAGCTATTTTTTAATAGCTCCGTTTTCCATTTTTATTTGTCATTGTTTTATGTAGGTTTAGTTGATAAAACAGTTTTCTTTGTGCAATTAATTGAAAATAATGATTCATTTGACTAGCGTTTGTGTATTTAATATTAAAATGGCAAGATGGCAAAGAGTTTAATAGAATGAGTTTTCATAAAAGTTCTGATAGCATAGCCAGACACTTTAGGATTTCATTGGAGTTATTTTTATAAAATCTATTCCAATTGGCAAAATCATACATCTGGAACTCTCGAAACAGACTCCAAAGTCAGATTTGCTGCAAGATATATGGTTTAGTGAAATGGGAGTACACCAAATGAACAAGATTCACGTTGCAGTTCATAGTTTGCTGCCTGACACCTAAATGAAGTCCTGTGTGATGCCACTGCTAATAAATCTGTTAACAAAGCCATATCTTGGTTAGCACTAATTTCAAAACTTAGGAATAATGTTTATTCACCCAACCAATACTTAAAACCTTAAACACACTCAACGACGAAAATGTCTGTTCAAACCGCTAGTTAAAGCTAATGATATTTAATTGGGCCCCACGGGCGCACATAACTAAGTAAGGTAATGAAGTAAACTATGATCGCGGCAAAACACCGCTTTTTTCCAGTCGCGCCGTCCTCACAGGTGGCATAGCTCTCACGGACACCTTCCTTCTGGTGGAAGTGAGGGAATTGAGGTGTTTCGTGTACATTGATGACATCACTAGCAGCCGTGTTTCACCCACAGATTAGCCAAAGACTCCTACCCAAGAGGTAGGTGCCATGCTGATTTTTGCTATGTTTTTTTTCAAAGATGGAAGTCATAAAGTAAGTAACAGAATAGCAGCCAGTTTGACAGATAACCTGCAAAAGTGAATGCAAATAGTTTGTCTTATCTTAAACGTATTCAGGAAGTGCATAAGTTTAAGATATGTTATCTATACGATGTGATTTTATGTGATTTAGATGCGTTTCTCTTATTTATCTGCGTTGTGATGATTTTTATAAACTCACGCCAACCAGTGATCGTCATTCATGAATACAACTTTACCCTCGGGTGTATTAAAAACCAGACAAAAATTGACATCTGTGTGCTGAAACAGATTTATTTTGAAAATCTTAGCTTTAGCACTAAATACTAAGCTAAAACCAGCAATGTACACGATACATCTCCCATTCACCCCTCCGCCCCCACACAATACGCTTGTTTCCATAATAAAATGATCCAATACAATATGCAAGCGATTAAACGACGCGACGTCCCGTTTACGTTCGGTAATTTTGTGGCTGACTGTACAAAACTGTTATTTAGTCTTGTTGGGGCCGAGTTTATTAATTATTTAGGAACGGTCTAATTTGTGGTTATGTTTTTAGTTTTTTTTTTTTTGGGGGATAGTTGACATTTTTCTTTTTATTTATTTTTATTAATTTACGTTTATGATTACGATCAAATCTGATAAGAAATTACGTGCACTTTTATGTAACTATAGCGACTCGGTTTTTTTTGCAGATTCATCCCATGATTTCATAATGTTGATTATTTTTTATCATAAGTACTTTTTGTTTTTTCTTTAGGCGCATTGGGCATTTTTGAGATGGGACTAAACCATTGATTTCGCGACACCGTGATGACACCAGCTTTTGAACATTAAAAAGACATCAAGGCGTTGATTACCGCGGAGTTGATTTTTTTTTCAAGTTTTCACTTCTGTCGGCACTCCCGGAGTGCCACTGTTGTTTTTTTGTCTGGCGGTAAGAAATAAATAAAACCGAGTCATATAGCATTTTCCCACAACTATAGGAGATTCTTGCCAATGGTCTTTCTTACCCGATTCTTTTTTTTCCATTTCAGTAGGTAACCTAAAAAAATTACTTACAATATTTCTCACATCATTTCTTCTAAAATCCCATTGCATTAAGAAATCACCTACTTGATTCTAAAATATACTACATTAAATCCACGGGAGCCACTTGCTAGTGTATCCACCCATATCGAGTGGTTATCGGAGATTCCTTGCAAGTTCCTACCGCCCCCCGCGACGCGTGGTCACCCTATTGAGTGTCTAAGTATGTGTAAGCAATCTTTATAAAGATTTTCATGGGATAATGGCAATAGTTATTTCAGAAGTTACTTGAGAATACATTATTTATTGGCTTGGAAGGAAGTGAGTCCATATTTTATGTGCGGTATCATGTGACGTTTTCGCGTCAAGGCTATCGAACAGAATTTGTCATTTTTTCGTATTTAACTAGTAAGTCATTTCATAGAAATAGCATCTGCTTTTATAAAAGTTGTCAAAGTCGGTTACAGAACTAAGCGATGGAGAGTTCCGTTGGTTTTTTTTTTTTTTCAAAGCGGTCCACGATTGAAGAAAATATCGATGGACATAAATTAAAAAAAAAAAAAACATATATACGAACATAGAACCTCCGCCTTTTTGAAAGTCGATTATAAGACACGACCAGTGACAGACATAGACAATTTAATAAACCACATCAACAACTATTCCAACTTCCACATCAAAATATTCCTAAACAGAATCAAAGCCTGACTTCCCCTCCATCAATTACGTATTTATAATTAATTAGAAGTGGCCACTTATTATCGAATGTTTAATGAACGTAGCTAGAAGCTTCACGGAGGGTGGCTATGGGAATGAGCACCTGGACTGTGGGGCTAAGCGTGATGGTGCTCTGAGCGGGGCGGGTGGGGTTCAAGGTGCGAGGTTGGAGGATAGGTAGCCTGGAGGTTGGCAAAACCATAAAAAAGTTAGGTATGGGTAATAATGATAACGTACTCAGGATTTTGTAGTACCTAACTTGATTTAAAACAGTGTCCATGGAGTTCCTTGCCCCTTTTTCTACATAGAGATCAACTTCAACTTTCTGACTAACTCACCGACTCCTAGACTATTCAAAAGTGCCGTAAATGGATTAATTTAAATAAATGCTTTGAGTTTGAGTTTTATGCATGTAAAGTGCATTGTTTGGGGGATATTTTTTCAAGTAATGTGATCTACATTGGGGAACGGCTAGAGAACTTGGAAGATCTAGGTGCTATTCGCGCAGGTGCTATTCAGACAGGTGCTCTAAGTGGACTACTTCGATTTGGAAGGTGTTGAACTGTTAAGTAAGGCTTATATGATGTTAGGTGTTCCACCTGATGTTTACCTCCGTCTATTAGCTACTGCTTGGCGGTAAAAATTGGTTAGGGAATACAACCTACTTACCTGGCTGAAAGTCTTTGAAACAACCACAAAAAGTGAAAAGTTTTTTGGTGAAAAGTGAGGTAGATTGGTAGTTACACGTTCAGCACCGGGAGCCCTACTGGAGGGTTCACTCAAGTCGCATATGGGATGCCAGGAGCCCTCGTGGAGGGCTCATTTTAAATTTAGGTTTTTCTTAGCGAATTCGGCATTATAAATTGTGAAAATAAAATTAATTGTTGTTGTTTAATAAGATTTCAAACCTGATGCCGGTGACACTCCTCAAGGGTTAACTTTAGCGCAAACGTAATGCTGGTGACCCTCCTGGAGTCAATTTGCAATATGTATGGCGGCATGGCGTGTGAGCTCTATGGAAAATGGGTGGAGTCGACAGCGTTAATCTTTAGTTTAGTATCTAGAAAGGGTTTAATCCAGAATATTAATTCTTAAATTATAATTATCGATTCTTTCGTGCTGAATTTATTTTGTCTATCGGTAAACATCAAAATTCCCCAGTAGTCAACCTTATGACGATTCTAGTCAAAAAGATGGACGTATCTTTTTATAATATTTAATCTGAACTGACCATCACGTGACTTACGCGTCCAACTGTCCGTTTTGTGACGCCTATCTCGAAAACCAATGTAATAACATATCAATACAGTTAACACTTGATACAAATGACTCCTATTTCTAATGTTGTATAGTTTGGTTTTGCTTAGCAAGTGTTGAAATTAGATTTCTTGAGTGGAATAATAAAATAGTACGGTTATAATTTCTAATACAGATGTGTCAAACGATATATCTTTTTTTCATGTTATTTCTAATAGTTTAACAAAACATGCTCGATGCATGATTACAGCGAATCGTGACTGTGGGATTAAATATACCGACTGAAGATACACAATGATACACATTCCTCACACATTCGGTTTCCTCAGTATGTTTACCTTCACCGTTTTTGAAGCAAGTGATAATTATACAATACGCACATGAATCCGAAAAGTCAGAGGTGCGTGCTATGGGTTCAAACTCGAGACCTATGACTTGCCTACTGAATAGAGCTATACAAAAGAATGCCTTATTTACTAACTACTTCTGTATAACGAAGCCATAGCCAACACCTATAAAGGCAGTTGTTATCCTAATAATGATTTAGGTAACTACACTTCTAAGTCCTTGATGGTTAACTTATAGGATTTTTTTTTTTTTTAATAACATCAAACAATTCTGAGACAATTTTAAGAAATTAAAAGTTGAAGGACATTACAAAAAATCCGAGATATAAAAGTAATTATCATTCATGATCAATGATCGAAAACATCGTGGGGAAACTGGCATGTTGTAGAACCAAAAATTCGATAAAATTTGTAACATTTACCAACCCGCACTGGATCCGCATGGTAGATTACGGCCCAGTCGCTCTCATAGAGAGGGACCCTGTGTCCCAGCAGTGGGAACGTTAGAGGCTGATAATGCAATCATTTTAAAATAAAATACTAAACACATTTCAGAAATGAGTCTCCAAACAACTACTTTACATACAGCTTAACAACACTACAATAACTTCATCAAAACGCATTTATTATTGTTTTTATACTTAATATTATTCTAAATTAACTGCACAGTCCGCGGCACTGTCAAGGCACATAACTTGATTCACACCTTTTCTACTAAAAAAAGTGGTCACATCACAAACTTACCAACGAAAAACAAACTCTAATCTTCATGACATAAGGTTTCAAGTCGTAAAAGGGATAGTAAACGGATCGAAGCATATAAAACTGTAAATTCACGGATCATAACGAGTCCTTTTGACAATTTTAATTTCTCCTCTCACTGTGTAAAAAATTAAATGTCATACCTTTGTAAAACATTACTAAGGTGCTTAAGACTGACTACAAACGTAGCGACAAATCAGGAAATGTTGTTTACTGACTGTGATTGTAAATTAAATTTTGAAATACCACCATACAAGTAACATACAAAAAAGAGCTCGTAGCTTAGTAATAACAGCCGCACAGGTCAATCAAAGGTTAAGTTACGCTTACCAAGGTCAGTTCGTGGATGGGTGACCATCTTTAACATGCTGAGACTTTTGCGTGCCTAGCAAAGCACGTTAAGCCTGTCAAGTCATTTGTGGATCTTTGACAGTAGTTACGGGTCGTCAGAAGCTCGAAAGTGTGACAACCACACTAATCAATGGGTATCGTGTTACCTAGTAACTGAGTTGTGGAAGGTCAGGCAGTCACTTCATGTAAAATACTGGTATTCTGCTGCATCCGGTTAGACTGGAAGCCGACCCCAACATTGTTGGGAAAAGGCTAGGTAAATGATATAGGTACCTACAACATACACAGTGACGGTGTTTAATTCGGCAAATAATACTAGATTTTTGTCTAGATATGATTGCATTGTATTGATGTTAAGTAAAGTGACGATGCGGCCTCCGATTAAGAATGCTTACCTAGAAGATCTACCTATCACCCTTCCTTATTCCATCACAATAATTTGGAGAACTTCTAGAACTTAATCACTGAAAAACCCAGAGTCTATCGACTCTAAGTGGCATGGTGTACAATCGCCCTTATCAAGTAATACTATTTGCCTGCACAAAATGATCGTAATGTTTCTGTGCAGAACTTCACACCTCTTTACGATATTTTCTTGTATAAAGTTAATAAGGAAAACACTTAATAAACACTTACAGAAGTTCTACTTTTTAATGTGTAACATCTTTCCTTTCTTGCAATCCGTGGGAGTGATTCGTGAAAAGGGACGGAAGTGTGTAACAGGAAGCTGGGGAAGCACGCGCTATTTGATTTGACCAGGTACTGTCAGCCAATGTCAGATGTTACACTTCATATGCGACTGACTACTGTAAGGTTCGCTCGATTTTTTTTTTGTGGTGTGATACCATCACTATTTTCCCGAACTCCCAAGTTGCTTTTATTCATGGTATAGTTGAGTAATTCCTGCTATGTTAAGATCGGCAGTGCTGAATCCCTTTATTTCGGGCCCTGCCTCGGGCATATCTTTAAATGTGGTCAAATTCCAACACCACGAATTTTGTAATACCCACAGTTGTATGGAAAATCAATCTTTTTCAACAAAATCCCTTGCTTCCGAATATCATCTGCCTAGCCTTTTCCCAATATGTTGGGGTCGGCTTCCAGTCTAACCGGATGCAGCTGAATACCTGTATTTTACAAGGAGTTCCTGAATATATTTGAAGAATTCATCTGCTCGGCTGGCAGCAGTGTTTGACGCAATTAGAGAGCAGGTCTTCTGATAGTCAGTAACATCCTTAACTGACTATCAGAAGACCTGCACTCCATGAGCATGTAGATGAAACTAAGTTCGTCGTTATGGTCACTAGTTCTGCACCCAATGGCCCTTCTTTAGCTCCATGTTTAGTGTCCAAAGGCTATTTATTGCGGACGGCTGTCGTGCCTGCGCGTGCGCCGCGACACATTCATGCATAAAATTATTTTGTCCAGAAATCATTAGCTCAGACCACTGGGCGCGATACATTGAACCTTATCTAATAACATTTTTTATCACTTCATTTTTATTTTTTACTAGCTGCGCCCCGCGGTTTCACCCGCATAAGTCTCGATCCCGTGGAAATATCGGGATAAAAAGTATCCTATGTCCTTCTCCGGGTCAAGGTCTATCCATATCCCAAATTTCATCCAAATCCGTTTAGCCGTTTTAGCGTGATGCCATGACCAAGGGAAATAGGGATTCATTTATATATATATAGATTAAACATTTTTATATGAAATTGGGTTGTTAGATGATCGTAACTGCTTCATACACGGAAGATTATATTCAGAAGAATTGTGACAGATTGGATTGAAAGCGTTAATGTATACCAAACATAATGAAGAAAGTTAGTTTATATTGAATTACATTACTACTACACGTTCCTACTTCTATGATTTACCAACATTTATTTACCACCACTAAACTTGTTGTCCAACCTTATTACTTAGTTCCTAAGGATGATAATGTATTTCTGGGGGTGTAAACTAAGTTGGTGGTTATGTCAGTTTGCGATCACACCGGGGAGTCTTGCGCAGCTCGTTAGGAATATGATTACGACCACGCAGTTAGGGACCAGGCATCGGTAGCAATTAACATGTTGTTATGGGCGTGTGTTTATTATAAATTCTAGGGGTCTTATTCTATGGAAAGAGATTGTAAAACATTTGGAACTCTGTGATTATTGTGTTTTTTTAACGAATAGCCTATAAAAGCGATGGCATCATATAGCGAAAGGATTGGCATGTCGTAGGCATTTTTTTGTGTTTATAATTTTAAATACCATGTCATTTTCACTGGAACACATGGACGCTGATTGGTGACAGAAATACTTAAATTTTGTGGTGGTAGTACTTTTTCTGTTTTTAACATTATTATGTGTATAAGCGGTCGTATAATAATAATAGTACTCCAGACCAAATTTCGGCCATGGCGACCAATCTCAGTGGAGCCTTTGGCGAGAGATATTATAGTGCACAAGTGTGTGAGCAGACACAGGTGCACTCTCTCTTCCCTCACTCTCATAGTCCGATGGGACGGCAATCTGTCACAACCGAAGCTTAACGTGTTTTCCGAGGCACGGGGGTATCACACCGCCAACTTCCATACTTCGAGCTGTAACTAAGAAATTCCTAATGGAAAAACCTAATAACATTTTGTCCGACCCGGGAATCGAACCAAGGATCCGTCGGTTAGCAGTCGCGCTTGTGACTACGACACCAACGGTCGTATATTATATAAACATGCTAACAACTCACTTTGACGATTTTACGACGTAAATAGAAAAAGTTTAATACTCAAAGAATATACTTACTATTTAAACAAAAACATAGTTTGTGCACACAGTTAGTTAAGCAGTAAAACATAGCGTAGGAATACTTGGAGACATGAAATTAGAAAGCGGAAAGCTGGGAAAGGTAGGACAAATGCCTCAGGCGCTGCATATGATATTAACTTGATGCTGGGTTGTAAATATTGTCACCTGGCGGAAGTAATAAGCTTTGAATAAGGTCCTTTAGATATAATTAAATAAGTAAACAAACAATATTTTTGTCTCAAGGATTTGGCGCCCCCATGAAACTGCCGCCCTAGGCAAGTGCCCCGGTTTGCCCCCCCTTAGATCCGGGGCTGTCTCCATCTTAGGGAAAGCCTCGATGTGTTCTTTGACGAATTCTACATCTATTTCTTTTGTTTTATTGACTGGTTCATGCTTGCCACGAAAAGAGCCTGATGTTCCTACTTCTGAAAATGCCTTATTAATGGGACTCATGTGTTCGATATACAAAGAGTGTTTTTAAAAAACAATTCACAAACCCTTCGGTCGTCCTTATTAAAGTAATAATAACGAGATACAGTCCTCTTTCTGGTTGCATTTACGAAACGTCTGTACCATAACATTCTGTGAAGCTTGTTGTAGGTGTTGGGTAGCTGGTGCTAGTACGTTGGTGGCGGGGAAGATAGACACAAACGAAAGGGCGCTTAAAATTATGTCCTGCGGGTCCTGTCAGCAGCACGTTACAGGACAGATGGACCGTAGTGATGGCGCCAAACATGTGAACGAATTCTGGGCCGAATCCTAAGAAGAGACTTCGAATTCATCACCGTTTTGAATTTAGTCTCAGCCAAAACTTAAACTCTTTCTTTTGTCCGTCGTTTTCCTCCAAACCTGACAAAGAACTTCTCCGAATGTAAAGTGTTGTCGTACCAATCAGCGTCGGAATAAGGAAGTGAACAATACGCGCACATCTTGTTGTAAGCACACAGTTGATCCGTGTGATGGCATGATCTAATTACTTCAATCATCACTAAGGTACTACGGGAAGCAATGTCGAGACAGTGTCGAAGATAACTCACGAAGATAACTGACCTCCATAAGGAGACTTCTGAGATCGTGGTTTATATTCGAAAATAATAATCAGATTTCAAATATTTGGGACACCATGAATCATTTACGGACAGTTTTGTAGTGGACAGAGCAACGGAAGAAACCCAAAAAGGACGGAAGATCCACTTCTAGCAGTTGAGATCTCCAGTGAAAAGCACTCGTCATTTTGCTCAGCAGAAAAACCAGTTTGCCGAGGATACAAAGTTGGCTACTGAAACTTGTCAGAAGTTGACATTTCTAGAGACTTGTAGTTGAGTTTTGGTTCGTTGGTACCGGCTGTTGTCAATGTGAGCACAACAGCGCCCACGCCTGACCCCTCACATCTCGCGACTAATTTAATTCCAGCGCATACGCACACTTCATAATCATAACTCTAGGGAAGGGACTTCTTCAGACTTGTAGATCGGACAAAATATTTCAACGTTGAAAAAGACTAGTCTAGACTTCGTAGTTACTAATGGGCGATTCTTATAAGTTACGGACCGTTAATGACTCTTGTATCTTTACCAATAAAGAAGAAAAGACCTCATAGCTTTGCATAGTAGACCCTCCCATATGGACTTCCATATAGGAAGGTCTACTATGCAAAGTTATGACGTTTTTAGATGCGTAAGCTAATTTTTTAAATCTATTTATATGCCCATTTTGGCAATAATGCTACCATTGGTAAAAAAAAACTATTCATTTTTGTTTATAGGAACCCATCATAAGAGAATGTAAGTTGTTGAGATGATTACCTACAAGATGTTGGAGAGAAAGAAAAACGGAATTTAAAAAAACACGGAATTAATTCTGTCTCAGTAGCCGAGTGACAACAAACTGGCAAAGTCATAAAAAGTGAAAATTAAAATATATGAGAAGAATGAAAAATAAGAAATAGTGTCAAACCAACCGCCTCATAAGTTTTATACATAGCACCGATCGTTGGAAAAACTTGGATTCAATCGGCGCCGCGGGACACAAGATGCTTTGAAGCGTAGTGTTTTTTTTAAATCAAGCTCATTTAATTCCATATCCTCCTTAAATTTAAAGTCAAAAAAGAGTAAAACAACTAAATTAAATTGAGTTGTCACACTTTTTGTGACACTTGCTTGACTAAACAGATACCGGCGGCGGCGCGGGCGCATCCTTATGCTCGGCCGGACTCGGGAGTGTCCGCATCAATTAGTTAACCTTACTTAAGGTGCGGGTCACAAACAACGCCGATCGCCGGCAATTGGAGGTGGACGCACCTAATGTCGTGATCTCACTTGTGACTCATTAGTGGTCGTAATGTTTGAGGTCTAACTCATTACGGTTGTAAGTTCCAGGTTGGGTATTGTTCTGAATATGTTGTATGTCGAGTTGTTTTTTCTATCTGCACAATTAATAAATTAATTCTTTATTGTTACAAACAGGTTACAGAAAAATTTGAGACCCTGGCTGCGTGAAATACAGGTACTCTCTGAAGTACATGTATTTCAGGACCCAGTGACTTCTTCCATTTAGGTTACAGTTCAGCAAGTATATGCAGCAAAAGGTAATAACAATGTAGGAACAGTACATGAATATGTGATTAGTCAATCGCATATTAATTTAGAAAATTATTTCTGGAAGCATGGCTAATTTCTAATTCATTTAAACTAATATCTTAAAGAGAAAAGATTTGATTTTTTTGTAAATTTGTTTGTAGTGGATAAACTCAAAAATATTTAACCGATTTAAAAAAATATTTCACTTAGGTATAGAAAGCTACGTTATCAGCGAATAAAATGGGCTATATTTTATCGACTTCCACGCGAACTAAGTCGTGGGCAGAAGCTGGTTAATAATAGGTACAGATAAGATAATAATAATTAAAATTATTTTCAATTATATTTAGTTCGGAGGAAGTATTTCTTATCTAGAACATTAAGTATTAAATGTTCTTAAAATGTTTTTGAAATAACATTCCAGACACACCCTGTATTTACTCAGCTTTAGTTCAATGTACAACAACATAATGTGTAAAATATTTGTTCAGTTCGGAATGACTATGAAAAGAATGGTAACGATTTTGCAAAATACAATGAAATTATTTTTAATGTTCAAATTACAAATCCTTTTATCTGAAATTATTGATGGCCTACTAAGAACATTTTGTAAAAAACTTTTTAACAAAATAAAAATAACCAGTTTCAAAAAAAAAAAAAAAAAACTATAAAGTGAAAACTAACTTTTAATTTCGGAAATTTTTCAGAAGTCGGCGTCTTTAGATCGGTATTTTAATTTTTTGCCACCGACTCGTACACCACTACTTGCATGCAAATTAAATACGTATTATCTAAGCAAACTCAAAAACTACCCAAGCAAAGTTAATAAAATTTATATTAAAAAATACATACAAACGAGCTTTAAACCTCCTCCTTTTTTTAAGTGGGTTAAAAATATAACTACCTAGTGCTTTGCCAAAACTTGAACTACGAAAACTGACCTTATTGCTTCGAAATAAAGGCTCTGTTTAAGCGTTACCAAGGATGTGCGCGGTGCGGTTGACTGTACCAAAAAAAACGCAAAATATCCACTCTTAAGATAGTTTTATACCGGCGAGGCGAAGCGTGGATGGGATGGGCGTGAATTGAAATCACGCTTACCCTTTTACACCGAAAGATGTCCATTGCTATATCGCGCCGTCTCCCGATGGCCAGCACTGCGTCGCGCCAGCTCGCGCTATTACGCGCCGTGCCATTCTGCCAGCCGTGTCTCGCGTGCCGGCCAGCCGAGAATATACTTATGCAGTGATGTCTCGCGATGGTCGGAGCGAGCCGGCGCGTGCCAGCGGGTGCCAGCGCAAGATATCGCGAGTCAGCGCTTAACGGAGAGAGACCATACGGGCCCTCGATGGCCGGTGCGAGATTTGTATGTATATTCGTTTTCCAAAGTAAATAAATACTAATAATTCTTCTTTACTAATATTTCAATTCTCGCCTCGCACATCCTCACGCATCCAGACCTTTTTACACCAAAGATGGGCAGAGCGTGGATAGAAATTTTGCAATACAAATTTCAATTCTCGCCCATCCCATCCACGCCTCGCCTCGCCGGTGTAAAACCACCTTTAGTACTTCTAAATTTTGGTTGAACACTAATTTAAATTAAATAAAGCAAACAAAAGTCCAAATCTGTGGGATCTCTGAATCTGAGTCAGCGACGCGTCTCTAATACAACTACATATTACACCCGGAGCCACTTCGTCTGTTGTTATCTATCGATAGCACGACGTTGGTATTCAACCACAAAGTAATTCACAGAAGTTTCATCCGCTTAGTCTAAAGGAAACACTTGCGACACTCAATAGAATAAATTGATAACCTAGTAGTGTGATCGTCGGACTATCAAGTCATAGGTCTCGAGTTCGAACCCAAGGCACGCACCTCTGACTTTTCGGATTCATGTGCGTTTTGAATCACTAGCTTCAAAAACGGTGAAGGAAAACAGCGTGAGGAAACTGGCATGCCTGAGAGTTATTTCTCGACGGCATGTGAAGCCAAGTCAGACGCCCATGGGTGGCTTTAAAACTCAGACACCAGGTTAATCACTAACTACACGTAGAGAAGAAGAAGCAATGTCGCAATGCTTAGGTACCTTTATATTGACGTATTAAAGACACTAACGCTTGTATTTAATTGTACTTCGAATACAAATATTATTATACTAAGTAAAAATGGCCAATGAAACTCTCTAAGTATGAAGACTTGTAAATATTAGATTAAGGTTGCGCTTTGGTTTTTAATCTTCGCTCGTATTTATTTGCACGCGAACCTTTAAAACCATTGAACCATGGAACCATTTGTGGCACTTTTAAACTGTTCAGGAATCGGTCGGTTAGTCAGAAAGTTCAAGCTAGTTGCCCGTTCCAAAACGTAGATCTCCATGGAGAAGAACAGAAAAAAAAACTCCAAGTACATTCTTTTGAATCAAGTTGCAAGGAATTACGAAATACATACATTATTCTTGGTGCTTCTATATATTACTAATTTCTCAATATTAGTAGGAGTGGTACTTCTGCCCCTTGCCTCCGTGTGCACTGGTCCGTATGACGTCACACGACATGGCCGAACATCGCGGCCGGTTTGATCTCTCAGATGTAGGACCCGATAGCGGACTTGACTTCCTTTGACGACGACGCGAGAGCCGAAATGATTTTTATTTTTATTGTGTATGAATTAATACTATTTGTGACGTGTTTTATATTCCCGGATACGCTCTATCTATTTACTAGATAAATAAAAAAAATGGAACAGAAAATTCTGTTTTATTTAATATTCTGTTTTATTTTACCATAGACAAGAGGGTTTTATATAAATAAGTGAAACTAAACGAAAATAAAAGGTGTTGCTACAGATAATTGTTTTTTAAATCATTTTTAAGGTTCCGAATGATTTAATCTAATTTTATTTGTAAATTGTAGTTTATATTTTATTTTGGTTTTTATTGTATTTGAATTTTAAGAGTAATTTTTATTTTATTTTAATCTTAATTTCAACTTTATTTTAATCTTTATTTCAATTTTATTTTAACCTTAATTTCAATTTTATTTTATTTTAATTGATAATGTATGTTATGATATTCCATTATGAGTCTATGTTACACGAAAACAAAAACTGAATTTTTATAACATTACTCTTTTGTCCGTCTGTCACAGATGTTTTTCTCGTATTCTATGCAACGTAGGATTTTTTTTTTTTATTGTTTACCGGTTTTCTCAGCCTAGCTGATTCAGGATCTTTAGATCTTCTTTCTTTTCCGTGTAGTTAGTGACTAACCTGGTGTCAGAATTTTTATATGGGCCTCTGACTTGGCTTCACATGCCGTCGAGAAGTATCTCTCAGCGATGTCAGTTTCCTCACAAAGTGTTCCTTCGATAACGAACCAATGATTACTTAATAATTTATTATGATTGTGTCATAGTAAAATGCATAACATTTTATACTGGCGGTGACTTGTTATCCCTATGTTATGACGTCAAATACGATAAGTATTTAATCAATAATTGACCAATGTCATGTTGATTCAAGGCTCTTGTGGATCACATATGACAAAACAAACACTGAAAACTAAGTAATTTATTACGAAGATGACCGAGCATTACAAATCGCGGACAAAACACATCGTACGCGTGTTAATCAGATAAGTGTAAGCACCAGAAAACCTAATAAACGAAATTGTAATCCTTTAACAATGGTAGCGATGACCGTGATCTGACCGAGTTGATCAGTTGATCACTCGTTCAGCTGATCAATCGATCAGTGATCAGTACGTACGGCACCGACACAAATCCGACACCATTGTGTAGGAAAGTACCGAATCGTAACACGTAGAGGTTATGGAAAATGGATGCGGCAACTCAAGCAGCGTTTTCATGAGGCGTTTCAAATTAGTCAATATTTTAACTAATCAGTCAATACGTCTGCGAATTGAATGGCTATCCCGTTGACGTAGTAAGGTAACTCATTCTATTTGTATCTGATCTGTTTATAAATCATTAGTAGGTATTATTATTTATACACCTGCTAACCTATGAATTTATCATCATACCTATCGATCTTGATTGTGCCATTGGGGCATTGATATAAGGAAATATGTACCTAGATAAGGTACGTAATTTAATCAATGCCCCAAATACAATGTAACATTCTTATGTAAATATTATATGTATTGGACATGCACATGTCCTGTGCTGGACGATGATGAATGTTTTCGTGACAGCTTCCCACTTTATTAATGTTCTTGTTTGCAATGGGTTAAAAATATTTGAGCAAGGATATTTGTTCATCTGGCAGTACTTCAGAACCATTAATTTCCATACATAAAACACAGCATCACTAAGTTTAAAAGAGCTGTGCTTAATGTCATGTTTTGCTCAATAATGTTTATTTTGTGTGTGTGTGTTTTTTATTCTGTTTTTAGTTTTTTATTTAATTCAATATTATTTAATTTAATTTAATTCAAGTAAGAAAAAAAAGTAGTAGTAGTTAGTTAAGTATAAAAATTATTGATATTAGTTCTAATTACATTGTTATCCATCTTTATATAATGTACTCTTGTAAATGATATAGTACTTTGAATGTCTGTGTCTGTATTTAGTTGGATTGCCTAAATAAATAAATAAATAAAAAAGTGAGGCGAATAAGGAATGAAATGTGGGGCGAAAAAGGAATATCAAATGTGGGGCGATTTTTGTGAGGCGAATGCGGAACAAATCGTTCCAGCATACAGCCGTATCCACCACCACATCGTTCCTCGCAGCACGTCTGCCCTTTGTCGTATCGACACAGGTGTGTTCTTTGTGTCTCGTCTCGATTATGTCGATATTGTCGCACTCTGTCGTACTCTGTCGATCGATAGTCGAGTCAGGACCTATGACTAATTCCCTTGTGTTGTAATTTGTCGGTGCATTGTATTTGTATGTCGTGCTAGTTGTACGTATTTATTTCTTATACCTACTTACTACAAAAAACACTGGTGGCCTAGTGTTAACAGCCCTGACTTACGAGCCAAGGTCATGGGTTCGAACCCAGGCAGGCGCTTTATTTTGTGTAAATAATTTCATCACCAATGCTCTCAAAACGGTGAAGGAAAACATCGTGAGGCAACCGACATGTCCTAGAACCAAAACTTCTAAGACATGTGACATCTACCAATCCGCACTGGGCCCGCGTGGTGCATTACGGCCCACTCCCTCTCACAGAGAGGAGCCCTGTGTCCTAGCAGTAGGAATATTTTAAGCTGAATATTTTAACTTTGCTTACTACACATTAGAGATAGAGATTTAGTAGATGTGAAATTGATGACTGTATCTGAATCTTGGTTTTTCTTAAGTGAAATCTTTTTTTGGGGCGTTGGGCATTTTGAGATGGGATTAAACCATTAATTTCGCGACACTGTGATGACACCAGTTTTTGACTATTAAAAAGACATCAACGCGTTGATTACCGCGCTGCCGATTTTTATTTAGCACTCTCAGAGTGCCACTGTTTTTTTTTTTCTATTACTTTTTCTGGAGTTGGCGAATAAACAGCTCCAGAAATCAATTCGCCTACAAATAAATTAACTTCATGCGAATCACCTCAAGAAAAAATAATGTCATTTAAAGTGTCGATTCGCCCGTTTCGGGCGGGTAAATTCGTGCGAATCACCAATAAGCCGCTCTGCTGTTACTTATACCCCAACCTAAGCGCACTCCGTTAAGATTTTATATATAATCTAATCTATGGCACAAACAAAAAATAATTGCGTTGTTTACCGACTTGTTCTCGTGCCACATTTAGATCTTAAGCTCTGATAAATCTAAAAACAAACACAATTTGATAATTATGTCAGTTTTATCTTAACACCGAATGATGCATAGGTTATCATCTGCCTAGAATTTTCACTTTTCGTTTTCATGTTGGGGTCGGCTTCCAGTCTAACCGGATGCAGCTGAATACCAGTATTTTACATGCAGCGATTGCCTATCTGACCTCTATGTTAAATACACATCATGATTATGATGATTATATTTTGATTACGTATTCATGTCGCTCCATGTGAAATACCTACTGGTATCCAGCTGCATCAGATTAGACTGGAAGCCGACCCAACATAGTTGGGAAAAGGCTAGGCAGATTTTTGATTGCCTGTCGGACCTCCACTTCACAACCTATTAGTTCCTGGGTAACACGATACCTCTTGGTAAGACTGGTTGTCAGACTTTTGGGCTTCTGACGACCCTTAATAACTGTCAAAGATCTACAAATGACAGCCGGTAACAACAGCTTAACATGCGTTCCGAGGCACGGAGGGCTATTGATATATAAAGACGATCATCCATTCACGGACCAACCGCGACAAGCGTAGCGCGATCGACTCGTGCGGCTGTTATTATTTTTTAAATACTTATTAGGTCTTCTTTTTTTAAGAAATAAGATGCAGGCCAAAAGCTTCCCCGTTGTGGTTAAAAAAAGAAACGTGTGAGCCTTACTTTAGTCGGATACGATATGTAACATTTGACATCTCAACATGGTAATATACAACTTTAAAGGGGCGGGGCCTCGTCAAGGTCGTTTCTGACGGCCAACTCTAGCATCGTGCGCGCTCATTGGTTAAATCAAATAGCGCGCGCTTCCCCGGATTCCTGTGACACACTTCCCCGTTATCCGTCCCTTTTCACGAAATCACTCCCACAGATTTCATTATTTAGATTTAGATTGCAGGAAAGCCAGAGGATAGATGTTATTCATAACAAAAAAATTGAAATGAAATGATGATGAAATGCTGTTTATTTCTGTAAATAGGTCTTTTATGAAACATTTACCTACACATCAATAAGGATGTACAAAGGTACTAAATTTTATCAAATATTACTGAACCGCTTTATCAACAATAATAACTAAAGTAATCGTATATGGGTATAGGTTTAATAAATACTTTGTTGATTCATAAAATGATTTGCGTCAACACTGCTATCTAATAGATTATCATTTATAATGCAAGGTTGCCCTATTTGTCAACATTCAAAACGGCTGATTTCTTTATTGTTTTTATTACTTTTTGTCTTAGTAAAGGAAGAAACCCTATCGCGTGTGCGCTTCGTCTTGTTAGAACTTTCTTTGTACTTAGAACTTTAAATTTACAAATGGTAAAAAACTGTTTCTAATTGTAAAATCATCTGTAAAAGTAAAACCTATGAGTAGTAAAGTATTCTGAACCAAACAGACCTTTGGTCTTTTTTAGGTTCTTATTTAAGGCTCTTTCAAACAGGCGCGACACGCGACGCGACACAAAGACGCCGCTCGTCGCGCGACGAGCGGTGTCTTTGTATCGCGTCTTTGTGTCGCGTCGCGCCTGTTTGAAAGAGCCTTTATTTGAAAACTCTGTTTATTTTTTAATTGTACCTAATTGTTCATAAAATTTATTATAACAAGTGTAGGTAACTTGTTTGACGTACTTATCTGCAACCCGTATTTACAAATATTTTGGTGATCAAGTTTTATAACAGTCATTGTGATTAGCTGATTAACTGATTAGGTATAATACCTAATTGCGCGTCACATTAACTATGTAACTGATAAGCTACAGGTGAACAGCATGGTACATACTTACCCAATAAATATGTATATGACACATCGCACTTCCGCTCAAATAGTCACAACTCAAAAAAAATTAAAATCTGTTTTATTGTACCATTCGTTTCAGAAAACTTCAAAATATTATCTCAGATAGTGTCATACTTAATGTTTAATTATTTATCCCTAGATGGCACTAGTGTCATTATAATGTTAAATGAAAGTTATGTCGTACAAAACATATACAGTGTCACATCACACGTTGCGTAAGATTTTATGTATCTAAACGTGTATCTAAATACTGTATAAACTGTTGTTTGTTGAGTTATGACAGTATATGTGATTGGCTAGTCAAAAATCTGTGTTTCGTAATAGTTATTTTTGAGTTCTAACTCAATGATGATTAATAAAATTTGATTTATTAGTATCTATTAATATTAGTATCTATAAATAAATAAAAATAAAAAAAAATTAGTTATTGCTGAGTTAATGAGAGTCACAATTTTATGTTTATGTTGTTTTTCTTATCAAGAAATTGTTTTTAAATCATTTTAGTTAAACATTAGTTCGTAAATTATCCGTTATTTTTATACCATTTAGTGTCACAACTATTTTTTTTTATATATATGTTTTTCATTTTTTCAGGATACCTAATACAACATTTTTTAGAGCTTCAAAAACCATTCTAACTTACTCAAGAACTTATGGCACTAATTTTGTTAGTTTTCGTTAAAAAGTTGAAATTTTTGTCGGTTATTTAAAAAAAAAAATCTGCTGTTCCATTCATTTTGACTGCGTAGCTATTGCACTTTTCTATGAAACAGCAGATTGTTTTTAAAATAATCGACGAAAAATTTCAACGCTTTTCAGAATCATGTACCGAATCCATGGTAACAGTTTTCGCGTCATGTCCATTGTCCCTGCCACCCTGTATAATATCGATTCTAGTTATTACAATTCATTACAATATAGTAAATATTAATCAATAATTAATACATTGTATTTAAAATAAGTATATATACTAGATACCTAGATATTTCATAAGATTACTACTAGGTGGGTACCTACTTGTTACAAATAGGCTGAACTTACGAAATATGGTAAATATTATTGTACTTTACACTTCTATGATGTAATGTTAATGTTATGTTTAGTAATTTAGATTATAAAAAACTTTCGAAAAGAATGAAATGTTAACGTGGTAAGTACCTACTTAGTACCTACTCACATATCTTTCTACCTATTAGAACTCTAAAGAACATGAATTAACTACCATAAAGTTGAAACAGTCAGGCCTCATAACACCATAAATATCATAGGTACTTGTATAAGTAAAAACTTCTAAAAATAAAAGTAAATAAGTCCCGTTGAAAAATCATAAGCTAAAACTAACTCCACCTTCATAGAACTCTACACTCAATCTGATTAAATTATTAAAATAAAGGCACTCTGAACTCTATAAATAACTAAAACCTTAATCCGTCTTTGATAATAACCAAAATAACATAAAAACATAAGTATGCCAAATCCTTTTTTCGGATAAAAGCGTTAAATCCACTGCCCGATATCCACTTACGTAGATTTCATTTAAAGTACTTTTTATTGTAAAGTAGGTAACTAAGCAATTTACTTAGATTGGGTAATTGAAATAAACTATCCAACTAAATCACTTGCTAGCTATTACAATTAATTGTTCATAAATTAGGAACTTAGGTCGTTAACCAATTACCTATTTAGCTAATACCAGAAACTATGCAACTAGGTACCTAAGTATTATTATACAAACAATGTAGGTACCTATTACACCTGTGGGACATCATTAGGGCGACGATAACCGACTTTTAATGATTTTATATTGAAGATCACGTCTAAACGAGTAGTGTTAATGATTTGAAAAAAATATATGTGTTAAATTAGAACATTTTCTTAATATATGAATATTTCAGATTATGTTTATATTACGTAGTGAAATTTATTTGTAAGGTTCTGTCTAACACAGATAAAAATACTGAGAATCACGCAAAATCTACAAGTTTTTCTGAAACCTTTAACTATTTCACATATAATTGTATTATTGATCTTTTAGTTTACTTGTTTTATTAAAATATATTTAGTTTTATGTTTAATAATAATAAATTAGAAATTCGTCTAATTTGGGACAGCGCTCATTGATGGGCGAGTCCTGTTACTGGTTGGACGTACGACGCGTTGCGTGAGCTTAGTACAGGACACGCAAGTTAACCACTCAAGAGTAGGTACTGGCATATATCTCCGTCTTAATGTTTCGAGAAAGTTGTCTCACAGTCATCAAACTGAGTGACACCCACGACAACGCGTCTTGTGCCCAAACAAGGGTAGTTAAAGTAATAAAATACATCACTTCTTGTTACTACGGCTATCAAATATCAATCAACATAAATTGATCAGCTTAAAACATAGAGTACACTTTAAAAAAATATTTTTCTATAATCATTAATCACAAAACAAACCACAATCGATTTATAATCGTAGCTACAGTACCAATAAAAGATATACCAGATAATAAATAAACTCGTCGCTGCGCGCGCGCAACTCAAACAAAACGACAGCGGAGCTTGTGCGGAGGGGGAGCTTACGGGAAGGGGGCGTGGCTTTATGTATCAAAAAGCTTGCTTGTCGATTGGTCGCGGCGCACTCACAAAGCTGTGGAGGCGGGGCCGCTGACGTGCCGTATAAAGGCGCGCGCCGCCTCCGCGCCCGTCAGTTCACTCGCCGCTCGCAGTGTAAGCGCACGCATTACGTGTTTAACAAGTGTACCACAAGTGTTTCCAAAATGGTGAAGTTCGAAGGAGATTTCAGTATTAATTCCATACTGATGAACAAGCCGGCTCCCCCGCCGTCACCCACGGCCTCGTCGACGGGCGCATCGCCCTCCGAGGCTGACCTCAGTGACTCCGAGCTGGACGTGACGGGCACCGAGCCCGTCGACTGCACCAAGCCTAAAGACGACGACGACGACAAGAAAGACAAAAAGCACGAGAAACCCGCATACAGCTACAACGCGCTCATCATGATGGCCATCCGCAACAGTCCTGAGAAGCGGCTCACATTGAACGGCATCTACGAGTACATCATGACAAACTTCCCGTACTACAGAGAGAACAGGCAAGGTTGGCAGAACTCCATCCGTCACAACCTGAGTTTGAACAAGTGCTTTGTGAAAGTGCCGCGTCACTACGACGACCCCGGGAAGGGCAACTACTGGATGCTGGACGCGTCGGCCGAGGACGTGTTCATCGGTGGAACCACGGGCAAGCTGCGCCGTCGCTCCACGCTGACGGGCCGCTCGCGCCTGGCCTGCTTCAAGCGGCCGCTGTTTCCCGGCGCGGCCATGCCCGGCGCCTACCCGCCCGCCACGTACTCGCAGCTCGTGGGCTTGTACTCGCAGCTGTTGTATCAAAGGTACGCTCCGATGCAAATGAAGACTCCTCCCGTGGCGCCGAGTGCCATGCACCCGGCCTTCCGCGGGGACGCGATGGGCTACGGCAGCTTGCCTTACTCACCCGCGCTGTATGATCGCCTGCCGTCGGGAGCCTTCCTCGGTCAGTCGCAGCTGCTGCAAAACTCCCAGCTGGCGCAACAGTCAGCAATGATGGCGCAGACGTCCCCGCTGCTGCCGCCGTCGCCGCCCATGCTGCACTCTCCCCCGCACTCGGGCGCCTCCAGCCCCGAGCTGCCCTCTCCGTCGCATCACCCGCTAACACCTCACATCTACAAACCTATCACGGTGCTCACGCGACAGTGATCTACTTATAATCTCATAGAGGCTCTACCAAATAGACTGACTTAACTAAAAGGTCGAAAGACGTTATTATTTATCTGTGATTTAGTTTTAGTGTAGCCAATGGACCAGTGGGGTTGAGAGGTAATCTCTGTAGTCGCAATATTAGCTGGTGTCACCTCTCGTAGCATTCCGCCGTTGTATCGTCATTATGTGTAAATATTTCCAAAGTTGTATATTTATTGACTTAGAATATAGGATTAAGATGAAGAGCTATAATGAATAAAACTAAAGTATTGTTCACATTTAAAACTCTATTTTATTTACCTGACCTTCATACCGGGAATTGGGATTCGGATCAACTGCAATCCGCAAACGAAACTGAAACAAAAAGAGATTATAATGAAAATTCTCCGTTAAATTTAAAATTGGGGATTAATATAATCGGGGATTTAGTAGATTGTCTTTCTTTTGAAGAGATAGGCACTTAACTAAATGAGCTTGCAGCTCTAATGCCAGCATCAGATCAGTTTGTTTTTCAGCAAAAGATTAACGATAAAGATGCCGTGCCGGTTGAGATTAATTCGCCGTTGTTTCCGTCTGGCGTTCTGTAAACAATGACTGTTCGAGTTAAACACACACTTGAGAACATTTCTAAGAACATACAGTCAGCTAGTTTCTGGAAAATGAGGGATATTATTTTGGGATCGACAATTTATTGCTATAATAGATTAACAGAAGCTCTATTATAATGCGATACTTGGAATCACGCGATTTATAGCACAGACTTGGAGTAGTTAATAGCTTGCAATTTTTTTAATTCGGAATTACATTTAAAAGTTACTTAAACGTATAAGTATTTTAAAAGCCTGATTTTCTGCTGTGAAAATTAAAATATTTTATTAGGTACAATTTCGGTTCATATATGTATTGTAGGAACATGTAAAAAAAATATTAAATTCACAATATTTTTAAACGCGACAAGATAAAAATAAAACAATTGTTTCAGTCTATTCCTATTTTAGAATTCGGAGATAAAGAAAGAAAGATTAATTAACATTTATTTGAAAACAGTTCGAGAAACACAAAATAGAAATATCAAAAAGTGAAAATATTTTTTTTAACATAAATAGTGCGCCAAAAACGTTAATTTCAGCATTAATGCCAGACAGATGTTGTCTGACGCTGGTTTTCTAAAGAACCTTTAGAGATAAGTGAAGTACAAATAGTTTCAACATACCTAATACATATTTTCTTACTTTTAAGTACTATATAAATAAACTAGATAGATCCTTCTTGATAATATTATAATAGCGAAAGTTAGTGAAGATTCATAGATGGATGTATGCTTGTTACTCTTTCACGCAAAATCTACTGAACGGATTTAGATGAAATTTGGCACACAGATAGTTTATATCCAGGATTAACACAAAGGATACTTTTATCCCGATATTCCCACGGAAACGAGATTTATCTGGTTGAAACCGAGGCGTGCTGCAAGTAGAACAATAAGGTATGAGCAAGGTAATGGATGCAGTTCATCATTCGCTTGGCAAACTGTTGTAGGCATATTGCTTAGGCTTTATCAGAATTGGCGTTTTCAACATCATTATCGAATGTCTTGACATCTTTGATAATAAAAAACCGTATAAAGTTCAAATATTGATTAACCTATAACAAGTTGTTTCCCTCCAACATTAATAAAAAGTCTATGTAACTTTCGCTTGGTTTTTCTTAGAAACCCAACAAAAACATTTCATCTCAAGTCGATTGCCAAGACTCCCATAACGCTCTCATTGTTAAAAAGTTTTCAGATTTAATCTAAAGTCAAGCCCCAAATCTACAAAGCCAAAACTCAATCAAACTCTACAAACCTTACATCTTGTGACTATAAAGACAATGACAACATTAAAGACCAGTGACTTATTTTTTTACCATAAACCCATAGGAGTGTCTGTGCGACGGTCGCGAAACGGCGAAACAGTACATTACATTTTGGCCAAAATGTAGGGTTTGTAGGGTTAGGCCAGACGAAACGCTTCGAGAAAGGGTAGGTAGTGCCCCCTGCTTTTTGTTTTCAGCTCATCTTGGCGTCAGATAAATCATTGCCACTGCTATCTATTTGGTAAGTCACAGAACGACTTGCGATTTCACCTAACAAATTGGTCGTTACTAAATGTTGTGCTAAATGGCAAAATCTCTTATTTACGAAAAAGAAGGCATGGCTTGTCAGCTCTATTGCCTACTACTTGGTACTTTTACTAGGTATCTAATCAATCAATAATATCCTGAAATAAACCACATAGCAATTATAATAATAATCTTCTTCTTTTCGTGTGGTTAGTGACTAAATTGGTGTCAGAGTTTTAAAGCCGCCCATGGGCCTCTGACTTGAATTCACATGCCGTCGAGATATATCTCTCTGGCAAGCCAGTTTCCTCACGATGTTTTCCATTACCGTTTTTGAAGCAAGTGATAATTATACAATACGCACATGAATCCGAAAAGTCAGAGAGAGGTGCGTGTCTTGGGTTCGAACTTGAGACCTACGACTTGGCAGTCCGATGGTCACACCAATAGGCTATGACTAGTTAATAAATAATAATAATAAAGCTTTATTTATATCCGTGTAAATTAGAGACTAAAAAATACATAAAGTAAAATAAAATATTATGTAGTTTGCGCGGACCTCTTTCGGGTAATATCCTCCTCAAAGGAATGCTGGAGTAATCTTTGTAGCTGGCTGGCTTAGCCAGCTTTGACCAGTCACATCCACTATCTCATTTACCCATCTAGGATTAGGTTAGGTTACATTATTTATTTATTTTATTCATCAAAAATCTTAACTTAAGAACTATGCCCTGCAAAACCATTTTCACAGTTTGTCTGTGGGAACAGAACAAACAGTATTACAAGGTTTATTAATGCGGACACATAATTTCCACTTATTGCACTTATAACGTAACAAACAATAATATGTGTCTTATATATATGGAAAGTGAATAAAGGAAATATCTTTACATATATCTTATAAAACTACCTAATTACCTATTTGCATAGCAATTAACCTTATGTAAATCATCACCATTTCATACTTACTTAGATCAAAATTTGTAACAAATATATACACTGGATAAACTTGAGTGACACTTCCCGTGACCCAAGGGCTGGCTTTTACCTTGGCCTTAGATTCAGTATTGCCATACAACGTGGCAATGCCGCCAACAAGGCGTCGACTGCGATGCGGTGGGATTTTTCAACGCCATATTTTCTTTAATAATCATTTTGTTAATAGTTTTAATTAGGTTAGGTTGTTAGTAGTTTGTCAGTTAATTTAGTAAAGGAAATACTGCCTGGTAAATAGATATAGATACCTACCTACAAAGCACTTGAAATTTTGCAAATAATTCTCCTACGTAGAGACACGTATCCTTACTTTATCTACGTAGATTACATGAAAACACAGAAATTGTGATGATTTGTCAAATAATTCGCTTTTTGATATGACATGAATCCAACTCCTATCTATTGTGTAAATATTTTGCCTTGTAATGACAACAAATATTATATTTATCAGTTACAATCCGTCAGGTGCGTTGTACGTCGCTTATTACTTTTGATATCATAGGTACTTTTGAATACGGCTCAGTCCGAGTCAACTCAACCCAAATAATAATACCAGATATTTCACTCCCGATTCCGGTGATTTGTACGGTCAGGCAGAAAATCGATATTATCTTCTTATTACTTAAGTATTTCCGGAGTTTATAAGTTGTGTGGAAATCGTTTGTCATGGTATGGACATAAGATGCGCAGCAATGAGAGAAATATCAGGAATGCTTTGAGTATGAATGTGGATGGCTATACGAGTAGGGGTAAACCTAAGAAACGATGGATGGACTGTGTGAAGATGATATAGCTAGGACTATCGAGATGACGACTTATAGAGAATTGGGATAAGGGCAGGAGAATCATAATGTGATTTTCGGAGGTTATACGTTTAAAAAAAACAACGTAGTTTTTAATAAGCAAGTAAGCGAATACATGTTTCAGCTGGTTTTTGAATGAGACGCATTGTAACAGTGTTGAACCACATGCGTAGTTTATGAACTCTAAGAACGGTTTTGCACTACGTTCGATCCGAGAAATTTCGGTCCGAAGTAGCCATAGTACTATTTTTATGAAGGGTTGCGAACTAAGTCATAAGTCATTTATTTCGTAACAATATACATTGGGTTGAAAATATTACAGTGATTATAAACAAAATAATAACAAGTAAAGAAACATTACATTAATATTTAAAATTCATTACGCATTTAAAATGTATCAATATCACTAATAGGTATATAATTTTAGGTCAATAATTCAGTACCAATAAATTAAATAATCACCAACATTGCATTTAAATTTAAAATAATTAATTTAAAATAATTAATTTTAAATTTAAATGCAATGTTGGTGATTATTTATCCAGTATAAAAAACACAAAAAAAATAATTCAGAAATAATTAATTTGATAGTGGCCGTCGTTTGACATTTATATACGTGGATCCCGGATATGGGCCCTATCAGAATACCAGCACTGCGACATTTTTTTTTATGTCGCAGCATATGCTGAGATAGGACCCTTTTGGCCTCGTACAGGACTTTCGATTATTATTTTAATTTGTTTTTTTTTTTAATTTTTATGAATGTTTTAATGAGTGTGTTTTAGTTTAATTTGTGATTTCCTGTGCGAGTCTCAATAAATACTTTTTCATTCTTTCTTTCTAGATCCGATCTTTGTCCGTCCGAATTTAGAACATTCCCAATTCGGATTGAATTTGGATTCGGATCGGACGTAGTGGCGTAACCCCTCTAACTGTAGTTTACCTTCAGATAGACCAGATTCTAGAAAAAAAAAAACTCTCTTTGAATTATTTACCTATAACATCCTGAGGAAAGAAGTGCAATCGCAACATGAATATTTTTCTTCATTAAATTGAAAATGTTAGTTAGGCCTAAACGCGTGGAAGACCTGAAGGTTATCTAAGTAAGTACCTAGGTCTGTCGTGATTATTATTGTTTACGATTTATAAGTATTTAAATTTAAATATTTTCATCGACTGTTTGACATTTACGGCAGATTTTTTGTGATTTCGCTGTTTAGAAGCTGCTGTGCGGAAGGAATTATAATTATTAAGTTAATAGAAAAATGTGAGGCATCCGTTCCGATTACAACTACAAGTGATGCCCTCGGACTTAAAAGAATTAGGATTCAATACCTACTTGAGATTGACACTTTAACAGTAGACCTACCTTCTGTAAAAGTCAATAATTTTGATAGATTATCGAATTAAAATAATCTATCAAAATTTTTGTCAATTTATTATCATCATTCATTTACTCTGGTGGTTTTCTCTACAGTAGAAATATATTTTGTTTCGATGTAACTCCAAATTTTTTAACCACTTTTGGAATTTGACACTAATTAGCAACCCCTTTATTTGTAAACCTTGAAAGAAAAGAAAGAAAGAATGACAAATATTTTATTCAGGACACACACAGGAAATACAACAAGTGTTATAGGTATAATACTTCAAGCGTTGCTTGAAGTTAAGTAATGATTATGTTTTATATAATAATAATTATGATTATTTACATCTAACAACCCGCACTGAGACCGCGTGGTGGATCACATCCCCATTCCCTCTCGAAGAGAGGAGGCCTGTGTCCCAGCAGTGGGTACTGATACTACTGATTATGCCAAGAAATGATTACCAACTGTTTAAACAATTTTGTCGTTTAAACTTCTCTTAAATTTACGCAACTTTTATAAATAAACCCCTAAATTGTTACTCAATTTAAGTACTTAACCTAAAAGAAACAAATAAATAGCAAATAAAAAATTAAATAAAAGAAGATAGTTGCTTGTCTCAAACATTGAAACAGCAAAGTAAGCCTACGATAATCTGTAAATACCCGAACAAACCTTTCGTTTAGAGTTTGACAGTTATATTGCTTCTCTCCAAATACTAACAAGCGTCTTCATCGAACAGAGGTGAAAATAAACATTCGATTATAAAGCCATTTACATTTCAAGCAAACAAATTACTTTACAAAGGGAACAGTCAAAACGAGGTATTGACGTCACAGCCAATCAGCGCCATTCTGATCTTCGATACAGCTGTAACTAGCTGTCAGGATGAGCTATATACAATTACAAACTACTAATGTAATAAAATAAATATATATGTTAAGCTGTGTGTCTGTGACTCCTAAACTACTGAACAGATTCAATATTGTGTATTAAATATAGGTATATTTTCTTAGATATTTTTGCATGTGTTACATTTTTCCTCTCACTTTCCTGCAATCAAACAATAAATTAAAAAAAAAATAATAATCAAATCTGTGGGAGTGATTTCGTGAAAAGGGACGGAAGCGTGTAACAGGAAACCGGGGAAGCGTGCGTGATTTGACCAATGACCGCGCGCGGTGCTTGTCGATGATGACAGTAACGATGACGATGATGATAATGACGATGAATATGATTTATATCATATGTAAGTCAGCCAAGATATCAGATGTTACACATCATATGCGACTACTGTAAGCCTCGCTCGTTTTTTTTAAGAGAAAGCATCTTTAGGTGCGTTGGGCATTTTTGAGATGGGACTAAACCAATGATTTCGCGACACTGTGATGACACCAGCTTTTGACCATTAACTATACAATACGCACAGGAATCCGAAAAGTCAGGGGTGCGTGTCTTGAGTTCGAACTCGAGACCTGTGACTTGGCCGACGGTCACATCATTAAGCTATCACTGCTGTACCTAATACATATTTACTTAATATACTTACGTAAGTCAGTAGGAAGATACATTTGATTAAAAAGCAACAATAGGTAAGTAGTTACCTATTTATTATGCTCCGTAATCCTTCGGACAACCTTGATGATTACTAACATATTTCTCATTTGACGCAATATTGATACAAATTATTATAAAGATACACAAAGAAATCGCTGATTTTGCGATAAAAAGATAATTTAATCCATATCTTATCACTTATCACTGGATCCGGAACGGATTCCGAGTGAGTAGGGCCCGTATTAATAAACGTTCCTCAATGACGTACTCAAGTACGTAATCATTTGATACGCCATTATTACAATATCAGCATCTCAAGATCATTGCTAATTAATAAACACATGAATACAGTATCTCAGTTACCAAGATCAGCTCCTCAATGCGCTGTACTTGATGGCTTGATTTCGTGAACGATTACGTCACATTGACCACACACTATAATTATATATAGGACATTGACCGAAGTTTAGAATAACATTCATCACGTTTCGTTATTGTAATGTCGTAAGATTTATTGAAATACTTTTATTTTGTTAAAACTTTAATGAATAGCGCTGTATCACGTTATAAAGTTATTTTCTACCCAATAAATCCTGAAATTGTCAAAAATATCGTGTAATTATTTCCCAATATGACAGAAATCTTTACTAATCAACTCAATAGGTACAAATAACACAACGCAATAAAGCGTCCTGCAACGAGTGCCGAAAAAAAAAAAGGCAAACAACAATCAACATCATTCTGTTTGTTTAAACTTTATTTATTAAACATTATGCAACTAAATAAGTAGGTACATAAGTGGATTAATGACTTTATGTGTTATAAGTACCTATATATACATATAAATAGTAATTAAATAAATGACACTTATATAAATGTACTTGCATTATTTACATAAGTAGGTAACTACCTGAAATGATGCTGTAGCATAAAACCTTAAAATTAATAGGATGGCTATTTCTGGGGAAATTTGAAGACCTCTGTTACTGTATTTCACAAATTAATCTTTTATTAATATGTACAATACTGACTCTTGATAAAATGTGAATAATTTTTTTTTCAATTTTCACTTCGTATCTCAAAAGGATTTGAGGCATCCTTTATGTATATTCTTTGTAAACGATTTCGCAAAAGCCATAAAATATCGTCATAGTAGGTACTCTATTTGATCGTAATAACTATCTTCACCCAAAATATTTTCAAACTCCATGTTTCGCGCTACTAATCACGACCTCAAGTCATGTACGACCTACACTCAGGTTTAGCATGATGAGTACACTCACTCATTGTATACTTAAGTGATGAGTTTCGTTTATTAATCAGTCCATCACTCGACTGATAACGTAAACCCAAGCCGTAACTTGAGTACATCAATTCTCATGTTTATTAATACGCTCGAGACCTCAAGGTTGTTATCAAGTGCGAACTCTTGGGCTGAGTAACGTTTATTAATACGGGCCTAGGTATCGTGTTGTCGTCAAAACATTACTAATTTGATATTGTATCGCATTTTATAGTATCTGTTTATTGAGGGGTAATGTATCTTTACAAATATTTTCATAATAATGATGATTATCAATTATTATTATCATAATATATATTATGATTATCATAATATATTATATATATATATTATATCATAATAATAATACTTGGGTACTTAATAATTTTTCTGTTATCTTTATATTTTTGACTTGAATTTTTCCGCGTTTACTTGGATAGTTTACTATCCAAGTAAACGCGGAAAAACTCAAGTGTGGGGTGTGTGAGGGTGTCTGGTATAGCGATGGAAATCTTTTAATTCGTCATTTTTAATTATTTTTATTTTTTTGAGGAAAAACAAATAAGTACTTATTAGTCTTATCTCAAAATGATAGCTAGTTCGGTTAAGGTTGTAAATTTATAATTTTAGTTATTTTGATAATTATCTTTTTAAAGAAAGAAAGAAAAAGTATTTATTGGGACTCGCACAGGAGATTACAAATTAAACTAAAACACACTCATTAAAACATTATAAAAATTAAAAAACAAATAAAAAAATAATAATAACAGAAAGTCCTGTGAAAAACTTCTAGTAATTATAAATCGATGTAATAAAAGAACCGAAATAAATATAAATAATATAATAATTAAATTTTCTGAGGGGTTCGTGGCTAAACAATAACGGCCACACGGATCGCGGTCGGTTCGTGGATGGGTGACCATACATTACAAATCGGATCCCTCCATGTCTCGGAAACGTTCTCGGAAAGCACGTTAAGCTGTTGGTCCCGGCTGTCAATGGCAGATCTTTGACAGTAGTTGCGGTTAGTCGGAATCCAAAAAAAGTCAAACAACCAGTCTTAGGCTGGGAAAACACTGCCCGGCTTGGGCGGAGCATCGCCGTGTTCTCGTAGAGGCGATCGGCGGCAGTGATCTCTCGCGTTCGGCCCTGATTCGGGCCATGGTAGGGAGCGAGAGGAAATGGGAGGCCGTGAGATGTCCGCCGGAGAGATGTCAGCAGAATTGACGGGGTCCGTTAGGGCCGATGCCTGCCGGGGGTGCGAAGAAAACCGAAAGGGAGATCGTGGCCTCCGGCAACAGGACAACCGAAGGAACACGGGTGGGTTTTATTCAGTAAGAGTCTGATACGCCCTCCCGCTCCGCCCAAAGCGGGAGAAGTTATCTGATAATTTCCCACGCAAAAAAAAAGGCTGGGAAAACTCGTCCGATTTTTTCGTCAGATAGTCTGATCCGGCTATCAGAACAATGCAAAATATCCGACTATAGGATCAGACGTGTGTTGACTGTTCAAACAAAATAATGGCTCCAACGCCTTCCGATACCCGGATCAGACTATCGGATCCGACTATCTGATGAAAAAATCTGACTTACTCAGGGGTATCGTGTTACCCAGTAACTGGGTTGTGTAGGTCAGACAGGCAGTCGCTCCATGTAAAATACTGGTAAGTATTCAGCACCCGGTTAGACTGGAAGTCGATCCCAACCCAACATAGTTGGGAAAAGGTTAGATAGATAGATTGATTTTTTTTTCTTTATTTTTAAGGTAGCAGTCAGTCGGATGATATTGAGAGTTCCTACAATATACCTCATTATACAATATATAGGTATCTTAAAAATATATAATTTTTTTTTGTAAATCTTGTAGTAAAGATATTGTCTTTATTGAATTCTGTTTTTATCTTTACATATAAATCGTATATACAATCTAACACTAAATTAAATGACTAATTAATTAACTATACAAATAAATACGAAAAGCATTGCCACGTTGAATGACAATGCTAATTCCTTGGCAAAACCTAACAAAAAATAACAATTTTTTGTGGCTAATCTAGGCACAAAAACGTTTTGATGAAACGAAATGATTATTAAAATAACTCCACAATTTTATGTAGAGAGACATGGGAGAAACAAAACACACCTAGTTTTTGTAACAATATAATATAATTATTTTAATTATAAAAATAATATAATTATTTTTATTTTTGTAAAAAAACATTCTTTTTTATTTATCTACTTACGCAGCAAGTTCCTGAACAATGCTTCAAACACATCCGTAAGTATATTATCTAAACGACTAATTTAATAGGCTATAGAAATAATGTATATTTTTCTAAAAGCCTAATAATATACATGGTGTTTTAGCTAAACTGCTTTCATCAAACTCTTTGAGCAAAATATTGAGCATTTCTAATGACTGTCGTTTACGTTAATGATCAGCTGTTTTGCTGAAGTTGCAGGTAGGCTGAAAACTATAACAATGAACGAGTATTTACCCGAAAACATAGTGCTAGCATACTCAAATGGTCGTAGAATACAATTTTGCTTAGAACATTATTGTACCTAATAGTTACTTAAACTAATCCATCCATTTGATTTTCATATTGTTTTAAACTAAATTTATAGTTAATAAATACTTGTTATTCAAATAAACGAAAAGAACATTTTATACTTATGGAAAAAATTGATTGGAAAAAAAAAACAGAATTTTCCCATCCCTGATAGCCAGTTATGATCATAGTTACAGAATCTAGTCATTATGACACACAATTAAAAACCAGTCAAGTGCGAGTCGGACTCGCGCACCGAGGGTTCCGTAACATTTTAAATGTTCGTTGCCGAGGCCTATATTCGTCAGAGAATTTTAACACTGCACACTGCGTTGTAGAATATTGCAGTTTTATACATAGACAATGGAACTACTGTAATTTTTGTCGATGATTTCTGAAAAAGTGTGCTATTTAGAGACATCGTTTTATTTTTCCCGTAATCTTTACATAAACTTCTATCACATACAATAATTTAAGGATAAGGGAGGGAATGGTTTTTTTACATTTTTCGTCAAAAGTTGAAATTCTCGCGGCCTAAAAAAAAGAAAAATGCTTAAGAATATGCAAATAGTGCTCTTTTATATGATACCGTTTAGTCCCTGTTAAAAAAAAAATCTTTCGTATTAGTAAAATAGTTGGGCAAATGTCATCTAAAACTATTCTAAATTTCAAGTTGATAGCATTAGTTGTTCTTGAGATATCTAGCTGTGCCAGACAGACTGAGTCGTACCATAACGGTTCCTTTTTACCATTTTGGTACGGAACCCTAAAAACCGTATTTGAATTTATCAACCAAAAACTTTGAACTTTGATTTCTGTTATATACTATTAGTGAGTAATTCTTATTACGAAAGGTAAATAAGTTGATTATATTTCTTAAACCCTGAAATTTTGTTTTTCTTTTAGGTAGGCATTTTTCAGTAGTAGCCCCGACTACCTATGGCGGCCCGGCCAATAGCAGTGGACTCGCGTCCTTTATCATGGGTCTCATGACTGGCGAATTGTGGGTGAATTAAAGACACCTTTGCCCAACCCTTCGGGTAATACATTAGTGATAATGTTATGATCTTTTTAACTTATGGATGACAGGATAATAAATATTCTACAACAATAACCCTTAAATTTCAGAGATTAGATACACAAAGCAAGACTGCAGAATTGCTAATTTAATTGTGTACTTTATTATTTTATAACATTGATTTTACATTCTGTGATTACTTTGAACTCACACACTGACTTATTAGTATTACTTGTAATTTTTTTAGGAATATCGTATAGTTTTATAATACTTGTAAATATGTGAGCACCATGTATCCATCACATAATATTTTTTTCTGTCATTGCTACATTTTTTATTCTTTTTACCTATTGTGGTATAATAATCTTATTCCAGGTGCATCGTCTTCACATGTAATTGTATATTTAATGTATATAAAATATTGTAAAACATTTTAAAAGAGTAACGGTGAAGTTTCTTACCCATTTTTCTCCATACGAAAACTACCTTTTGGAAGGGGCGACTAAAATTAATTTAATTTTTTGTACATTTTGACGTTCAAAAGTGCTTTTTATGTGACTAATTATAATAATTATTTGACTTTGACTTTGTATGATTCATTATTTTAAAGTGTATCATAGCTAATAGTGTCATCACAATGTCTTATTTCCACCTTTTATTTTTGAAGTGAAAACTTCTTTAGGCGTGTTGGGCATTTTTGAGATGGGACTAAACCATTTATTTCGCGACACCGTGATGACACCAGCTTTTGACCATTAAAAAGACATCAACGCGTTGATTACCGCGGTGCCGATTTTTTTTTCAAGTTTTCACTTCTGTCGGCACTCCCGGAGTGCCACTGTTTTTTTTTTTTGCATATTGGTACCTTGTAGCTATTTCCTGATATTCATGTAATTAGTTATTATTTATTCGTACTATTGTATGTTATGCTATGTCTTCTGTGTGCATCAAATAAACGATTTACCTATCAACCTATGAAACAGTGGGGCCCGAAATTAAAATCTTACATCAATAACTGTGTTACAAACTTTCAATATTATCAACTTTCTTATTGAAAGTAATAAAGTGATGCGAATGTCTAAGAAGTAGCCTGTATGTTGTCTGTGTGTAGTGATGGATGATTAATGCTAGCTTCCTGCTGACAGCGGCCGAGGGGACGGCTGTGACTGTGGCGTGGCGTGTGTTTGTGTTGTCCAACTCCAATTGTATTCAAATACAGGTACGGAACTGTTAGCTGCGTGTGTGGCACGGGGGATAAGCGCCAGCGGGATAATCTTTCAGGATGGTTCTTTTTAAATATTCATAATATTTTCCGGTTTTAGCTATTAAGGGTTAAGATTAAACGCCTTAATAACTAAAGATTAGTCAGTCAGTTGTACGAAAAGTCACTTCTTTACCAATCGATTTGCTTTTTAATAAACTGAGCTTACCGTAGTCACACAGTTTTTTGTCCATAAGTATTAAAGTACTACAGCTAAATGCTCTTTTATTCTAAAACCCTATTTACACGATGCAAGTTTTTTGCACTCAATAAAATTAAAGCACGAAATGACTTGCATCATGAAACTTTTATTATTGCTTCAACTTATTTTATTGTACGAGCAATAACACAAAGCATTTATTTCAAATAAACCAATTACAGGTACTTTTGAATTGTCAAGGGGTCGGTCAGTCAGAAAGATGAAGCTAGTTGCCCATTCCAAAGCGTAGTAGGTCCCTATGGAGAAGAACGGGCAAGAAACACCACACACGTTTTTAAATCAAAATATTGTTACAAAAAAATTGGTTACATCATTCATGTTGAAATTATGAGAGAAAAATGTAGAAAGACGTGTACGTTAAAAGTATCCGTAATAAAAATATAAAAAAAATTCAAAAATTAAAATAAACCTTGACAGCTAAGAGATGACCAGTCCCTACTGACGGCGTCCGTTCACGAACATGACTCATGGATCAGCACCAATTAGCTGAACCATTTTGAAGGGAATTTAATGATCCAACACACAAAATTACATCGCACCGTGTAATTCAGGTTTAACAGTAATAAGTGAAAAAACCGCTCTTTCTCTCAACTTGCACCACAGCCTACCGAATGATAGATGTCCGGACAACGTTAGCACATTGCAAATATCTATTGTAGTTGTTACTCTGTTGTAAGTAGCGGTAGTCTACGGCAGACGTGTGTCTGACACCTTTGTATACTTGTGTCACAGTGTCACGGCTGCAAGAAGTTGCTACACAAGTGTCCAGTGTTACTTGACTTGACACGCGAACGCAACGACATAACGAAACGACTTTTTAATAGAGAATGAAGAGTCTTGCGTTTGACTGCTATCTCATCTGATTTTGAGCGATGATATGATCCATGATGGTGTAGGCTGGCTTGGAAATAATAATAATAATAATTTATTTGTTTTCTCGAAGCAGTGGTTGTCCAGTGGAGAGCAGTGGTGGCCTAATGGAGAGCAGGGGTGGCCCATTTGTGAGAGAATAGTGCTCGAAAAAGGCATAAAATATCTGTGTTACGGGAGACGCCCCCCAAGACTGACGCATGGCTAATGGATATATATAATTATGGCATATGGATATAACCTATTTACTGGTTACCTGAAGACTCCCAGGTTATATAGCTGTAGCGAAATGTATGGGGAAGAAAAGTGTTGTCTATGCCATGATTATGTCCACCATATTAGTGATGAAGTTATTTTGCATTTGAGGCAGAGCCCCGTAGACGTGTCAACTGGAACGAGTGGTGGAGTCCGTTTGTTGAAACGATTATTTTGTAATATCGTACACTTTTCAGTTTTCAGGCTGTGACTTGAAAAACTTCGTTATTTTTTTTTAGTATGACGTGTAAAAGTGATAGCGATAGCCTGTTTACAATATGAACAATTTCATTTAATTTTCATTTTTGCTTGGGTATCATAAGAGAACTAGTGGAAGCAGAGGATTGACTACTAAGACAAAGTTTCAATAACAGGTAGTAGATGAATATCGATGAATAAGAACTTACCTATCTCAGCATTCCCCAAAGGGTTTAGGTAATCACGGTCACAGAATGGGCCATCGACAGTTGTCCCTAGAGGCCGATCGATTAATACCTTCAAGCCGACATATCTCCGTGGTGGGCAGCACTATAGCATATGTTTCGATACACTTGTCTTGAACGAGGAAGATTGTATGATTAATGTTACAAGCAGTGATGATTTAAAAAAAAAAAACCCCAGTATTGTTCACCAATTCCTAGAAATGATAAGATTTTAATACAGGAAAAGATAGTTCATGTTGTATCTATGAGTAAAGTTATCACCAACCGAGCCTGTTGATGAAATTTGTGACATTATTACAACATCTTTAATTTCTGTCAATCGTTAAAAACCACGTGTGTTTTATGAATTGATAATTTATTTAGCGAAACGAAGGTCGCACATGTGGTTTATCTTGAATGAGTAACAAACAGACGGAAAACGTCGGACTGTTAAGACGCAGATATATGCCAGTGACCTTGAGTCGTTGCCCTTGAGTGATTAGCTTACGTGTTCTGTACTGAGCTCACACTACGCGTCGTACGTCCAGCTAGTAATAGGACTCGCCTATCAAGGAGTGCTGTCCCAAATAAGACGCATTATTAATTTAATATACACAAAACAAAAGGTATTTTCATAAAGACGTACACTAAAAGATCAATTATTGAATTATCTTTAAAATGGTGAAAGTTTCAGAAAAATACGCTTGATAGATTTTGCGTGAGCCTCAGTTTTTATCCTCGTTGCACATAACTTTACAAATTAATTTCACTATGTAATATAAACATAATATAAAATATTCATAGATTAGTTATTAAAAAAATGCTCTAATTAAACATATATTTTTTCCAAATAATGAACAGTACTCATTTAGACGTGATCTTCAATATAGAATCATTTAAAGTCAGTAATCGTCGCCTTAATGAAATTTTCTAATCTTTAGCACCTGTATTACGTGAATTTCCGTGGAAAAATCGAATCAGCGCGCCCTAAGCGCTTTATTCCGGTCGGGACAGATAGCAATCGTGAGGAAAACACATCATTGAGAAATGAAAGGTGAAGATTGTAAATTATTTACATTTTGACTGCCTCGTTGGTCTCAGTGGTCACAAGCGCTACTGCCAGAGTATGAAGTCCTGGGTTCGATTCCAGGGTCGGGCAAAGTGTTATTGTGTTTTTCGATAACGAATTTCTCAGTAGCAGCCCGGAGTCTGGAATTGTGCCCGGTTGATGGCAATAGGCTCGCCCCCTATAACATGGGACAACATGCGTGATGTTATGTTATGTTATGCTTATCTCGTTTTTTTTCGATTTGTGCTTTGGTAGATAGGTATAAGATAGTTAATTGATTCAGTTAGACAAAATCAGCGCGACCAGCGCTCGGTGTGGCAATACATCGTGTACGGGTTCGCGACAAGTCAATCGTCATCCTGAGGATGCCTTATTGAGAAGCGAAACACGTTTGGATTTATTACAGGGTTTATTATGGCTCTTTAGGAATAGTTAAGCGGAACAGGTTACTAAATATAACATCGTCTATTGAATTTTAGATTGGTATATTTTATTCTCCAAAAATTTAAAAATGTCATTTTCGACTTGGTAATGATGGGTTACACCAGTTAGGTAAGTATATTAAAACAAAACGAAAGAACATAGCTATGAATTAAAACACTTTCGACTCCACCCATTTTCCATAGAGCTCATGTGCCATGCCGCCATACATATTGCAAGTTGACTCCAGGAGGGTCACCAGCATTACGTTTGCGCTAAAGTTAACCCTCGAGGAGTGTCACCGGTTTTAGGTTTGATCTTATTAAAATATACAACTGATTTTATTTTCACAGTTTATAATGCCAAATTCGCTAACAAAACCTACATTTAAAATGAGTCCTCCGCGAGGGCTCCCGGCATCCCATATGCGACTTGAGTGAACCCTCCAGGAGGGCTCCCGGCACTGAACGTGTTTAAAAGAAGAATAAGAAAAATTGTATAGCGCAATTCTTGTGGAGTAACGGCCAACAATAAGACAAACAGATATTTTAAAAGAGAAGGTCGAGTTTCTTGACCATTCTTCTCCACGCAAAACTACTTTTTGGAAGGGGTGAATAGAAAGAAAGAAAGAAAAAACGTTTATTTGCGGTAAACATGACGCAAAAAAAAGTTTAAAATACATAAATGAGAAAAGGTTGGGGAAGCATGCGTCAAATCCACGCAAATCGGCTATCGCTCAGCATTATGCTACGACCCTATGCAAGACAGAGCCCCAGCGCTGGTTTTCAGCGACAGCCGGCACCGCCGTAATGACGTCGACCGGTGCAGCAAACAAATATTTAGACGGTGTACCAGTACAGCGTACTTAAAGAAAAATAATTTATTAAAATTAAAATGTGATTCAATATATTAAATAGATGTAAAAAACAAAAAGAAATAGACATACTTTATTTTAAGTTACGAGAATATCATCCCCAAAAAACGTTTTACGTTTTATATATTGGCAACATTTCGACGCGTCTTATTTGGCGTGCACCCAACATGTACTAAATTGTGATGTAAGAAATTACAAAATGGCCAATGATGTAATATGTTGAATGAGATGGACCCAATAAAAGATAAAACGTTGGAAAACTGGAGGCTGACCCGATATGCCAAACACTTTTTAAAGATATATGGAGAATAGAATAGAATCAATTCTGTTTTCTCTTAAGTTATGAATATGAAGTTCTTAAGTGCCTTTTATGTGCCTATTTGGAATAAATCATTTGACTTTGACTTTGTCTAATGACTAACCTAGTGTCAGAGTTTTAAAGCCGCCCATGGGCTTCTGACTTAGCTTCACATGCCGTCGAGAAATACCTCTCAGGCATGCGGGTTTCCTTACGATGTTATCCTTCACCGTTTTTGAAGCAAATGATAATTATACAATACACACATGAACCCGAAAATTCAGAGGTACGTGCCTTGGGTTCGAACTTATGACTTGGCAGTCCGGCGGTCACACCATTAGGCTATCACTGACAACAGACGTTTATATATTAATTTGGAATATTTATATCCATTCTGCCAATTCTTCCGGAAAGTGAATTTTGGGATTTTTTATTGAAATATTCCTTAATCTACTATATAAAAATAAGTCGGGTTTTCCTTCCTGACGCTATAACTCCAGAACGCACGAACCGATTTCCACGGTTTTGCATTCGTTGGAAAGATCTCGGGCTCCGTGAGGTTTATGTAGGGTAAGTAGGTAGGGTAGGTAGGTAGGATAGGTAGGGTAGGTAGGGTAAGTAGGGTAGGTAGGTAGGGTAGGTAGGGTAAGTAGGGTAGGTAGGTAGGGTAGGTAGGTAGGATAGGTAGTTAGGTGCGCCGTAAATAAGTTCTTAATGCTACCCGTGCGAAGCCGGGCCGGGCAGCTAGTTTTTATTAAAAATATCTCAAAAGTGCTATGAATACAACATTAATCATTTACCGTTGGTCATTCAAGACAACCGTAACAAAACCATTGTGCTGCCCACCCTGAAGATACGTCAGCTTGAAGGTAGAGACCGATCGCTCCCAGGGGACGTCTGTCGATTGACTGTTCCTGTATGCATATTTTTTCGGGAATTGCGCGAGGATTTTTTCTTATTTAAGTAAGAACTGCCTAGCCTTTTCCCAACTATGTTGAGGTCGGCTTCCAGTCTAACCGGGTGCAGCTGACCTCTACAACCCAGTAACTGGGTAATACGATACCCCTTGGTAAGACTGGTTGTCAGACTTTCGGGCTTCTTATTCTGGCGACCCGTAACGACTGGCAAAGATCCAAGAATTACAGCCGGAACCAACGGCTTAACGTGCTTTCCGAGGCACGAAGGAGTCTCGGTAGGTAAATATGGTCACCCATCCATGGATCAACCCGGCAAGCGTAGCTTAACCTGATGGAATCGACCCGTGCGGCTGTTATTACCGAATGCTGCTGAATACCAGTATTTCACATGGAGCGAATGCCTATCTGGCCTCCATAACCCAGTTACTCGGTAACACGATGATACCTCTTGCCAAAACTTAAAATTAGGTAATTGTTAATGAAACGAATTAAGGCTCTTTCAAACAGGCGCGACACGCGACGCGACACAAAGACACCGCTCGTCGCGCGACGAGCGGTGTCTTTGTGTCGCATCGCGTGTCGCGCCTGTTTGAAAGAGCCTTTAATGAACACATTTCCATTGACAAAGATTAACTTATCTAGTTTCTGATAGTGTATTTTTATAATTGCGCCATTGATAAATTTTTGACAGCTTATCAAGTGAAATGTTGTACAGTGGAGTACAAAAATATTGAACACATAACTGAATTGAAATGAGTAAAAACTCATTTAAATTCGACATCGTCTGCGATCCAGGATGATAAGTAGCCTATGTCATTTTCCAGGTCATGGTCTACCAAAGTGCTAAATTTCATCTAAATCCGTTCACCCGGTTTAGAGTGAAAGCGTAACAAACATACGTTCGCATTTATAATATTAGTTAGGATAGGACAAGTAGGTAATTATTATCCTACTAATAATATTATAAATATGAGTTTGAATGTTTGTGTGTTTGGATGTTTATAACTCAATAATGAAAAAACGGCTCAACGAATTTGGATGAAATTTGGCACATGGGTAGACCATAGCCTGGATTAGGACATAGGATACTTTTTATCCTGATATTCCCACGGGATCGAGACCTATGCGGGTGAAACCGTGGGGCGCAGCTAGTAATATAAATATAGTTAGGATTTTAAACGTAGTAAAGAAATAACTGTGATAGCTGATACCCTACACTTTATGATATTGTTGTTCTATTATTTACCTATACAATATCGTCCATCGCCATGTGCTCGCCCGTATTTTCTGAATATTCATGAATAATCGTCGAAAATTAACTTTAAAAGGGGGTTTATCTTTAATATTTTTCATCTCATTCAAACATTTTGAGTAGCGTTTGCCATATCTCCGATGTTATTGGCTCGATTTTGATTCTATTTATTATTTATTTATCTGATTAACTAACATTTTTATTAAAATTTGTCGACTATGCAAAAAAAAAACGGAGAAGAAAACATTTTTTCCAAAGATTTTAAAGAAAAATTAAAATGAAAAAAAAATGTCCCCCCACCCCTCCTTTAAAAGTTGTTTTTCGATAATTTTTCATGAATATTCAGAAAAATGCGGGCGGACACATGCTAGTCATAATCTTCTGCCCAAGGCAAGATAACCACTTTAGCAGGATTTCCCAATAGTTTCCATATCTTTGGGGAAAAGCCTAATTGAATAATCAAATCTGTTATGTATGAATCGAAGAGATTAGGTACACGAAAAGGATTCCCACGTTAATTTTATTTATTTTTCACACTACCTGCTCGACAATGTCAAATTATATGTTATGCAAACCTAACCTAAAGTAAGTCATTTAAGACCTGAGGTGTAGCTGGTTATTAATGTGATTTGAATTTGGAACATAAAGTAGAAATCGCATACGAACATTTACGATAGGTAGTAGGTACATACTAATTCCATGCATTCACCATTAAGATCTGCACTAAAAAATAAATTGTTTGAAAATCGAACTGGCCACCACGAGTACCTAGAATTTATATTTAAAAAAATAGAACACAAATTAAAAAAGAGGCGCGAATACTGAAAATTGCTTTGCTTTGTTATACAACAAATTACATAACTACAAATTCTCACAAAAATTTCGAGTGACGATAGTGATTTGACTCCAGAGTACATTATTAAATCCGAGTCATTGGCATTGCCAACAATCTACTCCCAGAAAAGTCCAAGAAATCGTACATGAAAGCCTACGACGATTTTTACAAATGGAAAATTACAAACACCCTTTGTAATTTTCCATTTGTAATAATCGTCAAATCTGTATCTGAATCAGTGCTTTTAGTCCTATTCCAGCATTTATCATGTACAAAGAAGCCAAGTAGCCTATGGTACATCTATTTGATGCTCAGGTCAACAATAAGCATCAAAAATAATATACAAATTAATACATACACCAAATTAGTGGCATTTTTAAAAAGAAATCAGAAGGACATCGTCCTAAGAAATAAAAAGTTGTCACAGCTCAAAATGTGAAAACGTTTCTAAATGAAGCCCCTGACCACAGCTTTTTTGCTACAAAAGTAAGTACCTACCTATTGATTAAATTTTTAGTAACTAAAATAGCTACATACTTACTATAGGTAAGTATAGGTACTAGCTACCCACTCATGAATCGATCGCTTGTGTGCGATCTACTGATGTTATGTTAAGTTAAATAATAATTTATTGTAAACCTTCGGTTTATGTGTTATTATAAAAAATAATAAACTTTCTTTGCTGGTTAATTTGCCAGATACAAAATCTAAGAAAGAACGGTCATTCGTAGTCCGTTCAGAATACATAAGAATTATCGAAAAGTACCAAGCTCTTACGCCCCTCTAATACTAGAGGGGCGTAGAGCTTGGAGAAAAATCTGTTAGTGATTATACAATCACTAACAGATTTTTCGTAGCTTATAATAATGACAAGTGCACCAGGCAAGTCATTGGAAAAAATAAGATCAGCAGCATGCCGAAAGAAATTGCGAAATACCTGAAATTGACAAATGCCGAGCTCTACACGGGCCATTGTTTCAGGAGAACATCGGCTACTCTATTGGCAGATTCAGGAGCAAACATGACCCAGATTAAAAGACACGGTGGCTGGAAATCTGATGTAGTAGCAGAGGGCTAAAAATTGAGCTGAAAGCTGAAAACTCTATACAAAAAAAAAAGTTTAAAAAACTGTAACCCGACTATGGAAAAATAAAAGTGATCTAAAAAGTAATAAACAAGAAAATATTTCAGACAGAAATCAAGACACGGGAGAGAAATCAAGTACAAAAATGCTCAAGGCCTTCGTCGCATGCCATTATAATTTTGTAGGTGTTCCTGGCATCAAAATATTCGTCCGCATCGCTGTCAGCGGGAAAAGTGCCCAAAAGGCTGGCAGCGTTGCCACGTTGGATGGCAATGCTGATTCTTTGGCCTAAGGATTGGCCAGCCCGCTGGTCACGTGAAGAGTCGACCAACCGCTTGGCGATGTCACGAAAGACACGGTGAGCACTCGGACTCCCACGGCCCTAGTGTTTCAACCCCAAACGGCTCAAAAATATAGCTACCAGTAAGATTGCTATATTTGCGCCGTTTGAGGTTTTCTGCACCTACAGCAGCCGCCCCGGCACAGCCCGCAGTGCTAGGAAGATGGAATGGCGCAAGGGTGTCGACACAGGTTGCATCCCAACCAAAGGCCTACCCAACTTCCGGGCATATAATTAATGTATACACAATATTATACAACATTTTAAAAGAGAAACGGCGGAGTATTTGCCCATTATTCTCGATACGATACTACCTTTTGGAAGGGGCGACTAGATTCAATTCTATTATTTTTTGTGAATTTTGACCTTCAAAAGTGCCTTTTATGTGCCTAATTGATATAAATTATTTGTCTTTGACCACTATATTTACCAACACTATCGCAAACGAGACCTAATCGAAACTATAACGATGCCATAACTAATTAGAATGTTGTACAATACTATAATTAATATTTTGTGTACGTGACATGCACCTAATTGCCATCTTGCGGTTGGCGGGTATTTCTGGAGACCTACATTTTAATAATTTGGCGATAAAGCATCGTTATTGTGCCACAGATTAAAAAACAATATTAATTAAATATACAAGATAGCACAAGCTACAAAGACAATGGGGACAACAAGACCGCACAGTATATGACAAAAGGAGAATTAAGAGCGTTTATTCTGAAAGTGGACAACGTCGCAAATAGATGTCAAATTTTTCTTTTTTTTATTAATTTGGCAATATTACTGTATGGAAATATGAAATGTGGCTAACTAGCGAACTGGAATATTGATAATGAATTGCAATTATAATACTAAATTTCATGTTGTAGTTACAACAGTATTATAACTAATACTTCTTTGCAATTATTATATTGCAGTTTTAGGTGTAAAAAAAACATTTGGAAAGACTCCAAATACTTTTTTTACATCTAAAACTAAATATTCATTACGATTACTCGTTACAATATTAATTATTGTGTTCTTGGTTACATTATTTGTTACGATATTAATTATTGCATTTCATAATCAATATTTTAGTTCACTAGTTAGCCACATTTTATATTTCCATACAGTAATATTGCCAAATTAATCAAAACAGGTAAATATTTGACAGCTATTTGCGACGTTGCCAAGTTTTAGGATAAGCGCTCTTTACTAAGAAGAAAATCTTTGGAGTTGTATGTTGCTTACCAGGAGGATTGAAGTAACCACAGAAATTAGTTCTAATGTCAGCGAACTATCCATTATAAAATCAGTAGAGACTGCATAATTAGGTACCTACTACATCTTCTGATCGTCTGAAATCATTCTTAGCACATGCCATATATTACGCATAAGTAGAACATCAAAATGATAAGCCATCAACTTCATAAGAGGAAACATAACCCTGGGTCCACACTCTCCAGGAGGCACGACGAGGTGAAGCGAGCGCGTTAGTGTGGATGGCGCCCTCGCCTCCTCTCGTCGTTTCTCGCCTCGCCTCGCGCGTGCTCTGCTAGTTGGGTGTTGGTTTTTTGACCGGAATCAAAGGACGCGAGGCGCGAGTCACGGCGGACAACTGAATAAAACGATAATGTGGATGGGTAGCACTCTACTGTTTTACTGAGTAATTGAAAAATTTGCAGGAAAAATAATGTTTCATTCATTCCTTCTTTCCCACACAGGGGCAACACTCTGATGATAAAAAAATCAATAATTGAGTATTTGAAATGGAGTTCGCGCCGAGTTAATTGCAGTTTAATGTCAAATTAATCGCTATTCTTATGAAGAAAATCGTTTGTTTTGATCGTGCGGTGCGGCGATGTGATCGCAGTCACGTACGCAAACCCACTTAGTGCTAAGAACAGAATAACGCAGAAGATCCGTGACCTCTTGTCAGAAGATAGCCCACAATATCTTGTGGGTATGTATGCCTGGTTTATACGATGGCTGTAACTGGACCCAGTGCCTCGGAATTTCGGACCCAGTCAGTGGGTTCATGTAGACGAGATCGGCAGTAAGTCAGGAGGAGAAGCCACTTGGCCCGAAAATAGACGGGTAGGTTCGTCTACTGGACTGACTTGAGGGCGCGAAGACAACACTGAACTGGATTAAAACTAGTGTCTAAACGAGTCCAGTTGCGAGCCAGCGCTGGACTGACTTACTGTAGGTACTGTCACATTACTAGGCTCTTATAAACCTGCCTATTTATCGACGAAAAAGTTAAACTTTCCGACGAAATTATGTAAAGTAAGAAAACGGTCTGTGCTTGGATTTTAGGAACTGGAATCAAGGAGTTTCTTGTCAGTTCTCCTTCATAAGAAAAATCTAAACTGGCTGAAACCGTTATTTTAAGTCCAAAGTTTTATATTAGGACTGGGTAAGGTTTGCCTTTGACTTTCTTTGTAGACTTTATAGATGGCCTGTTTTAATTAATAGCTTCAGATAGGATCTTAAAGGCTTTTGCGGTAGTTCTTTTAGCAGACCTGTGGCGGCATCTATATCCCCACACACGAATTACACATCACACTGACGTTACGCGACATCCTACATCGCCCAAGCAGAGATTACCGCGCGATCAGCATATATATAACTTCCCGACATCAATCGTTGGGCTACCCTGGCTGGAGACTGAGCCACAGGATAGTCCGGTTAAGTAGTCACGACCTCAGAAGTCAACTATAAAATGCCAATATAAAAAAATAAAAATAAAACATTCGTTGGGCAGTTGTCGACAAAATACAACACCCGTCTGGTCGAAGGAGCCTCCCTTTTCTATAGAGGATGAGTGAACTTCACACCCTGTTCCTCACACCTCTATAGACCTAACATATACCATTACGAGAGGTTCCTAACTTCTGTTTTATGTTTCTACAATGTTATATTAATAGCTGGTAGTTCTAATTAGTTATTAATGATCTTTTAATTGACATCTGTGTTGACAGCGTCGGGGGAGGAAAATGCTCAACGACCCTATACTGCAAATTTTATGGAAATCCCCGTGGCACTATTAAATTTTTAAGGCTTCGTACTTCAAAAGGAAAATCGGAACCCTTTTAGGATCACTTTGTTGGCCATCAGTCTGTTTGTCAGTCTGTCAAGACCATTTTTCTCGGGAACGCGTGAAGGCATCAAGTTGAATTTAATATCCAATAGTAGTAGTAGTCCCTTGGAGCTCTAAAAACATCAAGCTGCTAAGTCGATGCAATAAAAAATACAGCCATTTATGGTACTTCCCGTTGACCTAGAATCATGAAAAAAACAAGCTTATGGAAAAGAAAAAGTCCGATAATCATTTTGTAGTTTAATTGCATTTACATCACTTACTTTTGCAGTTGGAGAATTGACCGTGACGTATATCGATGTATGGGAGAACATGTTTTCAACTACAATGTTAGGTTTGTTTTTGGGATAAATTGATTCCAATTACGGAACCCTTCGTTGTGCGTAGTCCGACACGCAATGGCTGGACCGATTGGCCTATTTTTGTTTAAAAATTTTCGTAATATTCCGAATCAAGTTCTTACGGAAAGAAAAATTTGAAAAGTTATAGGGAAAATTGGAAACTACGGGAAAACTGAAAATGCATTTTCTGTGAGGATTTTCTATGATTTATTGAAATTAGGACAGGACAACGCGACATCTGTCGGCTCAGCTAGTTTATCCTATAGTATTAAATGAGCAATATTTGTAATATATGTATATGTATTTGTACTCACGTTCTCAAAAACGGCTCTAACGATTTCGATGAAATTTGCAATATAGGTGTTTACGGGGGCGAAAAATCGATCTAGCTAGGCCTCATATCTGAGAAAATTAGTTTTCTCCGTATTTTCACCCGAGCAGAGCTCGATCGCCCAAAGTTTAGAACAAGGTAATGAATAATGACATGGCAGCATGGAATTAGTAAGTACCTACTATCATGGCAGCATGGAATAAGTAGGTACTAAATACATGGATTAGTATAAACTTTCCTATACTATTAAATGAGCATTCTATTTTCGTCATAAAAATTATATACATATTTAAAGACATATTTACTCAAGTCTTGTCGTTGTCAGTTCCGCGATATTGTCTGAAAACAGCTGAAGTAAAACAAACGTGGATACAATTATCTTTTTAGTATAAATAGACTTACACGTGGAAATACTGAATTAATTGTTGCGAATCATCTGCTTATGTGGTGTTGGAGTGGGTTCATAAGCGGTAGCGGGGCGACAACCGCAGCGGGGTGACAAATGAAGGGGTCAGTGACAGCTCGGCCCGAATCAACTCAACCCGAATAATAATACCAGAAAAGAAGTGGAGCCAGACAATACCAGTAATTTTATTAACAAACAATAACACACACATCACATTAACACAAGTATGTCATCTTTTGACTTTTTTATGTTTGTGACTTGTTACGCAACCAGAATACCCGCGAAATTTCGCGTTTTTGCATAACTTATTAATTAGTCGAGATTTTTTTTCATATTCTTTATGGCACCTCATTAGGTCATGAACTATCCGAATATCAAAAAATATTGGGGCGAGGTCTAAAGTAGGAGGCGTAAAAATTTATTCGCTGTTACAATGTATAGTATATTAGCTGCTGGCCGCTGGGAAACTAAAACAAACGTTTGCGTTGTGCACTTGCTCTAAAGCTGATATCAGACGCCTCACTCAAGAGAAAGTTAATTTTTGGTACATTCCACATTAACACGACACCGACCAAATTATACAATGTCGCTCATATTTTTCCCGCCCGTATTTTTCTGAATATTCATGAAAAATTGTCGGAAATTAACTTTAAAAGGGGGTTTATCTTTAATATTTTTCATGTTATTCAATTTTTTGAGTAGCGTTTGCCATATCTCCGATGTTATTGGCTCGATTTTGATTCTGTTTATTATTTCTAAAGTTTATGAGTTATTTTATCAGATTAACTAACATTTTTTGTAAACTATGAAAAAAAAACAAAACAGATTATCTATTCAAAAAACACAAGTGTAAGTCCATAAAAGCATATATCTCATAGGTATATCAAAAAAAGATTTTGAAAAAAAAAAAAAACAGTGGCACTCCGGGAGTGCCGACAGAAGTGAAAACTTGAACAATTTTATTTTGTAGGAAATAATGTATCGCGCGTTGATGTCTTTTTAATGGTCAAAAGCTGGTGTCATTACAGTGTCGCGAAAACAATGGTTTAGTCCCATCTCACGCGCCTACAAAAATTTTCACTTAAAAAAAAATGGAAACCCTCATTTTAAAGTTAATTTTCAATAATTTTTCTTGAATATTCTGAAAAATACGGGCGGTAACATGCCCATGGGCGACATGTTATATAGGAATTAACGTTCATCTGCTCCTTTCGTTTCATTTTTCGATCATTCGATAGGCGAGCGAACGAAGCCGAGTGCCGAAATCCAACATCATTGGATCGGTTTACTAATTAATTCATTTTTCACTTTTGATTCATTTTGTGTTCAGAGTCTTAGACGTATCACATCGAGTGAAAGATGACGAATGAAAGGCGAGAATGAGCGAAAAGTGAAGCGTCTGACGACCGAACACACCGACCGTAGCAGCCTATTTGAATTTGAAGTAAGTATCGCGCCTGCTGTGACACACATCGCTGCCTTATGCAAAGACGATCCAAGCAAATAAAATTTACAAAATGGGTATTGTTTATGTAAATAATGTATCGACCCTGAAACGCGTTTATATTGCATACTAAGTAAATATGAAGTTTCATCGGATATTCAATTTTTTTTCCTTAACGTATTTAAAAAAAGAAATCCCGGAAAATTGCCAACTCTTCCTCGCCTGTACCTACGCGGTAGTAAACTTTCCATTATCATCAATATCAGCAGTTCATGATAATCATCAAATTCATTTACCCACAATTTCATACATATAAAGTTCCTCCTGACAGAACAAAATGAGGTCACACTCCTTGAACTGACAAAGTACTCACTGACTCATAAAGATCTGGACAGTAAACAATAATATTGTGAAACATAGCGCTATATGCCGCTAGCAGTCAAGCAGTTCTCAAGCTGATGAGGATGTGCTCACTTAGGCCGCAATTGTTGGCTAGCACTCCTTGTACGACATCCTTCAAGCTAGTCCACGAGGCGGTGCTCAAAGTTTGGGAAGAAGAAGCATTTCATTATAGTAAGTAAAAATGTTTCAAAGTTTCACATTTTTTAATGTAGGATTTAGTCATAGGAGAATAATACGTTATATGATCCGATGATAGATATTATCGTAGACATAACGCAATTAAAATGAATCACAATAATAATTATCAGCATAATCAGCTTATGACGTATTCCACGTTGGGCACCCGCTTAAACGGCACCTGAGTGAATGGCACCTGAGGTATTCCACATACAGCACCTATCGATATTTTTCGCAGATGCTATTAGTGGAATAATTTTGTAATTTAAAATTTTATTCCACAAATGCCACCTACTGATTAGTACTTCCTATATTATTCCCACTGCTGACACACATCTATCAAATAAATATTTTTTATTTGTTTTGATTTACAATTTGTAAGTCGCGGCCATTACCGCTAGGCCTCTATTAAAAATTATATACAGCTCGTGTAAAATGTTGAATCGATTTTTCTGTTTTTCGTTCTGATATCATTACGCATGTTTTTAGTAAAATGAACTATTGTTGTTACAGATGTATATTATCCGAATCCTTATGTTGGGGCTAACACACGCTGAACTGTAGCACGTGTAACTACATGTTTGCAAAAACATACTTTTAAACGAAGGCTGTGACTGCTAAAACACACATTTGTTTATTTAAAAACATTGATGGCAATAGGCTCGCCCCCTATTACATGGGATTTGACATAACTGGCGAAATGTGTGTGTACTATAGGTACACCTCTGCCTAACCCTTTGGGGATTACAGGCGTGATGTTATGGTTATTTTGTTTGACTACAATGTATTCTTTTGGTTAATTCAATTTGGGGAACAGCATAAGCATATTCAGCCTAAACTTACTGTTCCCACTGTTGGGACACAGACCTCCTCTCGGTGAGAGGGAGCGGGCCGTAATCCTAGTGCAGGTTGGTAAATGTCACATGTCTTCGAATTTTTGGTTCTAGGACATTTCGGTTTACTCACGATGTTTTCCTTCACCGATTTGAGAGCAGTGGTGATGAAATAATTTACACAAAGTAAAGCGCCTGACTGGGTTCAAACCGACCTACATCTCGTAAGTCGCGGTTGTTACCACTGGGCCACCACTGCTCTAACTCACCTCGGCTTTGGCGAATAATGTTAATTAATTTCATCAATATTTATGAACATCGAGTTTTACATATATAGGTAAACTTTAGATAATTTGTGTAAATATTTACGTTTGGGAATCTTCAATGTCAATTGATCCTACACGCGTCGAAATAATTATTTACCTGAAACGGAAGTTTAAATTAAATCTATTACATTATTTTAATCTTAATCATCGCTGGGATAACGTTAGAAATTGATAAATGTGCAGTTTAATCAAACAATTGTTTAGATGTTTGTTATTAGCTATTTTTTGCGTATAGATAAATAAATAAATTATCATAACTCTAAATTAGAGGAAAAACGTTGGTTGTTTTCCTTATCGAACCTGAAGAGTTAGGTTTATACTGATGTGGTTTTTCACGTTTTTCATGAGGTGGTTAACTAATTATGTTCCATAAAATAACGCAGTTCGTGATCAGCGATAAAGCGTGAAAGGAAAAATTTCGATAAACCAGGGGACTAAAATGGCCACATTAAGCAATTCCTCTAAAAAAGCAATTTATTTTCCGAATTCCCAGCAATACCTCTATGGTGACACATATTTTATTTGAATCATATTCAATTTAATTCTTATCAGAATCATATTTGGTGTAAATATTGCCGCATGAAAAAATTAAGACCGTAATTTTACCGGGTAATTTTTCAAAACTGGCAAACAGATGAATTGCGTAATATGAATTGAACGCAGGTAATATTGTGAATTGTCAGTTTGTGTGATTCATAATATTATCATAATATGATTCTGCCAAAGCGGCCGTTTTAAGTTCCCTGATACATAGTTTCTTTTAAAAAATTACATAGGCCAATGAGGAATTTTATTTACAAAGTAGGTAATAGCTACTTACTTTTATTTAAAAATTCTTGTGGACATTCTTGGAGACAAGAACCATAATACTTACATTACAAAAGACGGTGTATTTCTCAAACTTTGAGACACACTGTACAATAAATATGAAGGTATGTGACAACAATTTGTGTTCACGACGATGTGCGCCCGCGCACCGACCGGCTAACGTGTTAGGGGCGACACACATTTGTAACACATATTTGGTGGAGGCAAAGAATAAATAAGTGCTTGAAAGTCCCCGATAGCAGATGATTCGACAATATTATCTATTTAAGCAAAGTTCTTCTTCGAAAAGCAATGTGTTGAGATATCGAATCCAAAGCCTATCGAATCCATAAATTGGCAAAACCAACTGTTCTCACAACGATATGTCAAATTAGCATAAGAGCGTTCATTCAAAAACTTGGCAATGTCGCAAATAGCTGTCAAATATTTCGCTGTTTTGATTAATTTGATAAATTCGCTATATGGAAATAAGAAATATGGCTAGTAGTGAACTAGAATAATAATAATGAATTGCAATTATTATAATACTGAACTTGATGTTGTAACCGTTTTCGGTGCAATAAAGGCATTTGGAAAGTTTCCAAATACTTTTTTACATCTAAATCTAAATAGTCGGTGTTGCAGTATTAATTATTGCATTTCATAATCAATATTTTAGTTCACTAGTTAGCCATATTTCTTATTTCCACACTATTGTATGGAAATAAGAAATATGGCTAACTAGATTGCCAAATTAATCAAAACAGCGAAATATTTGACAGCTATTTGCGACGTCTCCCACTTTCTGTTTACAAATAGTGTCAACAAAAAGATTGACTAATCCACGAACTTAAATGTCACTGCAAATGGAATTCTGTAAAAGTGTTCGGAAACACTTATGAAAACCTACAATTTATGAATCCCAATGGATGTAGCAATAAATCACCCCTAATTCCGTAAATTATATAATTTTATATAATTCTGTTTTAATATATTCCATATAATTCACTGTTTTCAGTTGCATGTATCACCGTATTGTATTGTTTACTAGCACGTAGTTATAAGGACATTGTTACTAACCCTGGCTCGAAATAAAGTTTTATTTTTTGCGTTTTGTTATTTGAATTCTAGTTACGTTATTACCACAAAGTTAGTTACGACGTCCAATCCGCAAGTCCAAAACACCCAAATTCAAATAGTTTTACTTGAACTCCATTCACTTTGTAGAAGTGTAAGCTGTCTTGAAGTGTTACGTCAGTGTTTATTGTGCATTGTGGTCAGAAGTGGTCAGTTGTGGACAACAATTTGCTCATAGACGCCAATGAGCACAACTAGCTCGCGAGGACCATGTAACACGCTTATTTGTACATAAGACGCGCTGCTATCCAGAAATCAATCTATATTGGAACCAGCTGTTTGGAAAAAAAAACGAATAACATTTAAAAAAATTACAAAAATCTGGTTGCAAAAAAAATGGACATGGCGAAAATTTTCACTTTTCGTCATATCCGATTCGAGCTCAAACAATTCCATCGCCAAACCTCGCCTTCTAAGAAATATTATATTATGCATGATACCTACTTATTTAGTACATGCATGCACAATTTTTATAACTAGAGGACTGCATGATTTCAAAAGAAGTTCTGAAAACATTTTTCAAAGTACAATGGACGGTTATCTCAGGCACACTCAAATTAAAACTGTGATCTACTAAAAACTCTTAGTTTTCTGATAACTGTACTGCCTCGTACATTATAAACTTGGCAACTAGCTTCATCTTTCTGACTGACTGACCCCTTGACAATTCAAAAGTGCCTATAATTGGTTTATTTGGCTATTATTTACAAAGATATCACGCGGGCGAAGCCACAGGCAGAACCTAGTATTGTATATGTACATCAACCTCGAATATTCAAGCAAATAAATGGTTTGATTTGATTTGCAAGTTCTTTCAATAAAATTATAAACTATCCCACTGCTGGGCAAATGCTTCTCCTCATACAGAGAAAGCACGAGCATTGATCACCATGCTTGCTCAAGGAGGTTAAGCGATTTTTTTTAGTAAGTACAGCTAAATAATGGTGTCATTATTTGTTGATAACTTTCAAATATTTTAACGGTCACCAGTTTCCACGTTCAACAATGACACACTAACTACATGCATACATGCAGGAGAATCACACTTAACGAAACAATTACTACATATAATGCACGGAGAAGTCGGCGGTTAGTGATTAACTGGAGAATATACTAAAAAAATATTGTGCAGCGGATTCAGTCTGAACAAAAGTAGCAAGAAATATATTATGATTCCTCTTTTGCAAGTACTTCTGTAATGTGACTTTATAACTGCTTGAACTCTTGAAGATCTTCATAATGTAACCAATATTTTGATAGTTAATTGATTCAGGCGTGACCTTGCGGAAATCCATTATAAAATGATGATGTGGATATATTTAGTAACCTGTGTCTGCGCTCGGTGCTTGGTGTGGCAACACGCCGTGTTTGAGTTCGCGACAAGTTAATCGTCATCCTGAGGATGCCTCGTTGAGAGGTGAAACACGTGTCGATTTCTTCCAGGGTCTTTTTAAGACTACAGAAATAGCTAAGCGGAATAGGTTACTAAATATATCCACATCATCATTTTCAATATTTTGATTTAAAAGCGTGTCCGTGGAGTTTCTTGCCCGTTCTTCGCCATACGAACTTACTATCGCTTTGAAATGAACAAGTAGCTACATCTTTCTGACTGACCGACCCCTTGACAATTCAAAAGTATCTATCTGTAATTGGTATATTTGAAATAAATGCTTTGTTATGTTTTTTTTTTTTTTTTGATCCGTCTTGGTTCTGCTATTTCTCTTTTTTATGAAACTTTTCAGACCTCTTTCAAACAAAAAAGATTTTCAAAGATGCCTATTTAAACACCTATCATAATCAGCCTATAATGTTCCCACTGGTGGGATACATAATACATAATGGGGCCATAATTCACCACGCGGGCCCAGTGCGTGCTGGCGGATGTCACACGTCTTTGAATTATTTGGTTCTAGTTCATGTCGGTTGCCTCGCGATGTTTTCCTTTACCGTTTTAAGAGCAGTGGTGATGAAAATAATTTAATATAAATTTAATAATCAAGTACTCATTGGAGGATGGCACAAAGGTAAGGAGGCTTTTCTCTGCATTGTGTGGAACAAGGCTGTCAATGATGATGATATTGAAATCGTTGCAGGAGTGAACCTTCTGCTCGTTATCTTATACTGTGGTTATGGTTGCGGGTCGCGACCGACGCACGCGCCGCCCAATCTAATTACCGCTGCTATGCGCGCGCGCACTTGATTAACGCGGGTTACTGGCTAGGGACGGGCTTGAGTCGATGGTTTAAAAATCTTGAAACTTTTGTTTCTCTAAGAGCGTAGGTATCACAAGGTTTTACCTCGTGATACCTACGCCTACCTACCTCGTTTTATCTGGCATTTACGCAAAAAATCTATATCCCTCAATTATATCTGGAAAGCTATAGCTTTTCAGGTCTCCATCAGCGAACTTTAAAAGTTAGAAATGTAAACTGGATTTCTAGTCTAGTCTCAGAGAGCGATAGCCAATAATTTATTAACCGACTTCAAAAAGAAGGAGGTCTCCTTAAGCCTCGGATACTCTGTTCTTATTAAAAGCTCTTATTAAATTCCTTCTTTTCGCGAGTTCACACATTCTTATCGACATTCCACCGGCACAGCCCTACCTTCTGATTGAGCTTCACACATAACGTTGCTTGGCTTAACAAAGCGAATAATTTCCTCTTGTGAGCTCTTACTTATGTTACCACTATACATACATAAATTCTATACATGTATTTGAAGTACACATAGATTACTCGGCAATCAACAGCTTGGCAAGAATTTGAATGATTATATTTTTATTGTAATAGGTTGGTTACACAGAAATACTAAAGAATAATTCATATTATGTTGCTTTTATATGTATGTAATTACAGTAGGTAGTATAATTACTTTCGTCAATTGATGGTAGACAATTTTATCAATTTGTGCTAATTTTGTGTGCCTTTTTACCCACTGCTATGTATGGTTCAATACTAAATTGTTTTGGTAACTATTACTAACATTCCTAATAAATAATTTCCGCAACGGTTTTATTAGGGAAATGAAATAAAATTGTTTATTCTGTAAATAGGATATCGGAATCACTTTAACATGTCGTATTAAAAATAAGCTAGATGAGTTCGGGCGTTTCCTATCTGATTAATCGGAGAAGAAAAGCCGAAACAAACCCAGAGGTCGCAGTCTCTTTTAAAGTCCAGACATAATCTTGGTCAGACCATATGAGGACCATGTAGCTTAGTGTCTGAAATGGTCTTTTGAGAAAAGAATCACACAGATTTGAGTGGACCTATCCAGTCAGTGCAAGCATTTGTCAATAATCGTGGAGCTCAACTCAGAACTGAAGGAGCTCAACTCGACGAACAGTACCAAAGAACGGACATTTGGGTAGGCCGCATAAACTACTCAAACTGTCAGACCATCATTAAAACTAGCTGAGAAACAAGATCAATAATAATATCCACATAGTCCTCACATTCACAATAATTAAAATAATATAAACACTTTACAAAGTAATCATGACATTTTGTATAAATAATTTTCAACTATGTCGTCAATGTGTATATAAAACTGGTATATTTTGATGATTTTACATAATAATTAAAATGTCAAGTTTTATGGTTCTATCACAAGGCTTAGCAGAACGAGCAGCTCAATCCCAAGCTTTTTTATCTTCTAAATAATCAGAAATTTTATAGTACCCTTTTTTACAAAGTTTGGTTTTAATACAGCTTTTAAATGGGTAAACTGGGGTGACTTGGCTATATTTAGGCAGTAAATTATAAAGACTTCATCAATATCGGTGACCAATACACGAATACAATTAGCACCACAAAGACCACTTGGGTACCTAATAGTAATACTAGCCTATTTTTGTCCTACTGCAGAACAAAGCCCACTTCTCATACAGAGAAGGCATTGAGCACTACGCTTGCTCAAGACGGATTGGCGATTTCAACAGTTCTCCTCACGATGCTTTCCTTCATCGATTTCCATGTGTGTGTGAGTCTTGGGTACCTAAAAATCTTTTTCCTTAGTGCAAGCCAAGCCAATAAACCTTCCTAACCACAACCACTCCTCTTTAATTTTAATATCTAGTTACACAAACATGGAAGTACAGTTAATGATATGCTTTGCCGAAGCGTGGGACGTTGCCCATATTGCGGCAACATTTACTAACAAGCGATGCTCCGCTCTGCCCACCCCCTCTTTAATTATAGCGCTTTATTGATCAGAGGACAAAACATGGTGCAGTGGCCGTAATTGAGGAGTTTTATTCTCTTTTGTAGGGTGTAAAAGGGGAAAATAAATTAGAAAATTGGTAACAATTTTCATATTCGTAGTAGAGAAGTTCCTTGGATGGAATGAGTTCCAAGCAATTACTGAACCGTAATTACACCCGGTTCTTAATTGAGAATATTAAGTTGAGAACTTGTCAAACTGCATACTCACATCACACATCACATACATACATCAGGAGAAATTTAAATTTTTGTAAAATCGAAATGAACGGCTCGCCAGCACACAGATAAATTTATTTAAAGATTTTCGTTGTGAGGCTAAAATCAAAGTGTAAAATAAGGCTAAGTGTTTTAGCTATAAATAAATAAATACTTTACCATTACATAAGTTGATTCCTTGAATGCAGCGTGCGAAGAACACAACTTCTCACGTTTATTGAAAAAAAAAAAAAAAAAACACGACCTTCAACAAAAAGTGAAGTTTGAAGAATTGCAGTGTTCCATTTTGATGGGTCTGTGAAAGATATAGAACGAGAATACATTCGAATAACGTCTGAATACCCTTAGTATTGTTGGAGTCCTTTAATTTAGGTTAGGTTAGGGTATCATTTCCCAACAGGAAGAACGTCCAGTTTTCCAAAATAATCTTTAAATTACAGTAACATACATACTCGTAAATCTCAAAGATCTGGGGGCCTAAAACGACCACTTTAGTAATTCTGCTAAAAGCGATTCATTTCCTGAATTCCCAGCAATTCATTAGCAAATCCTCTGATTTTCGTAAAGCGGTAACACCTACGAATAATATGAATAATACGAAGGATGACACTTGATAGCTGAATCATATCTCAATTCAGTTCATATCTGAATCATATTTGGTGTAAATATAGCTGCATAAAAAAAATAAAGACCATAATTTTTGCGGTTAACTTTTCTTTACAGTTTTTATTAATCAAATTAGTTTTTAATTTTTTAATTCTACAGTTTAAATGTTATTTGATTTTATTATACTTATAACTGTTCTGGAAAAAAATATTTATGCAAATGGTTTTTTTTTTTGTTTTTTTCCGATTAGTCGTCTGTCAGTTTGAAGTCAGTTCCGTTTCTGTGACAAACTCTTTCAGGTTTCAACTCGTAATTAATCAAAGGAGTAGTAGGAATCTGTTTTTAACATTAAAATATTCACTTCACTTATCTTATTTCTACTCAGTATCATTTATAAATAACTTATAATAAATGAACCATATATTACTTTACTGCAAACCCGCTACCGCCACTATCAAGTCTACTTATCCGGTTTTGTTTCGCTCGCCTGCATTATACTATAATAAATAGGTAATTTACCTTTTACAACATATCTTAACTAAAAAGGGTTATCTAAAAGCCATCCAGATGTCAGATAAACAAGTTTTTTATTCATACGACAATCACGTCGCATCTCTATGAAGAAAAAAAGTTAAAAGTATAGTGTATCACATAATGCACTCTGTTACGTCACCACATTAGCACTCCGAGATCCGATATCAACATTAATACAACAATGAATGAAAAAAGCATCAAAAGATGTCCTCTACATCACGCAACTGACAAATTTCAGACAACAATGAATGATATAAGGGTTAAATGGATAAAGACTGGCAACGTTAACTTTGCTGTCCAAAATTCTAACAAAAATATAAAACATGCTAAAACCAACCTTACGTCGTCATACTAAGGGTTAAGCTAAAGGTGTGAGCTAAAACGTAGGTTGAGAACTCCAGTTGTCGATACGTAAAGGGCTATAGAAAGGCGGTGCGTTTGATGGCGTGTCGGATGTCTCAATCGAAGGCTTTTGCTGCGCCCGCGCCGCGCCGCACTCCCACGTACGGGGGTATTCTGTTTGTGAGCTTTTGTTCAGTGTTATGATGTCTTACTGGTGGAATTTTTGTGGTAATATTTAAGGAAAATAAAGCACGTATGTAAAGTATTGATTTCATTATGAGATGAATTAAATTGGTCGAGCTCTAAGAAATATGTTCAAGGAATAAATGATCGAATGCACTTTTTAGTTACAAATACACACAAATACAAATTACTAGTTACTTCTATCATATTAAGAAGTGCGTTTATGCTTCTTCATTTATTTCCCTACGATCCCACTGTTTAATTGATCCTGAAAATGTCTCATAGAAAAATATATAAACGCAGGAAAATATTCGGAATTACATAAGAACCAGAAAGGAAATACTTTTAAAATGTATCCAAGATGTAAATATTTTGTTCTTAAACTCAGAAAACCAATCAAACCGTTTTACAATCGTTTAATATAGGTACAGAATAACACCGCACTTGCATCTAAACCATGTTTGTATAACAACATAACACATGTTAGAGACACGGCTCTTTTAAATATCCTCCAAGAATAATTGCTTACAATAAATCAGGGATGAGCGTTGACAGGGTTAATGCGGTGACGACAATAATTGTACCCTTTACCCTACTCGATCCACCACAAGCTAATTTAAACTCTATACCTTAAAAAATAAGATTTGTTTATGTTTAACATTTTTGCGGGTATATAAGACGTTATCTATTAAATATAAGTTTCAGAGTATTGTTCAGATTCTTTTTTTTAAGTCCTAATATGTCGGTCTTTTGTGTGTAAAGAAATTATGTGATAAGTCACATAATTTACCTTAAATAATATTAAATAAAGGGACTTTGTTGGACCGCCGATGACAACGATAAAAAATGGTAAAATGTTGACGTCATCATTAGTTGCCATGTTCTGATTGACAAGAGAATACAAATACGGAATTAAGGGTTTACACAACTCCTGTATCTTCTTGTTTTGATCTTTGAATTAAAAAAACTGTGGCACTCCGGGAGTGCCGACAAAAGTGAAAACTTGAACAATTTTATTGTGCACGAAATACTTTTGATGAGGTGTCAGTAACGGTAACGGTAACAGTGTCCCGAGTTCAATTGTTTTTTCCCATCTCAAAAATGCCCAACACGCCCAAAGAAGTTTTCACTTTAAAAGAAAAACAGTGTACCTTAAATAAGTCAACTGCTGAATAAGTGTTGTGGATTAAACTCTTATAGTTTTACTGTGTCTTGACTATCTTTTTCAAAAACTGAAAATTATTTTCTAATATTCATTAAGGATGAAGACACTTTTTTTTGTCCGTCAAGTAGATTATTAAAAAATATTGGACACGTGTTTTTTCTTTTTTTACGTAATCAAAAGATTACAGCGATACATTGAGTTAAAATGTGGCATGACGTCACGAGTATGTAGATTTTATACTTAGTTGTGACGTAGCGAACCCCCACTCCGCAACTCTAATGCGTTTTATCCGAGTCATTTTTTATTAATATGATAAAGTAAAAAAATACGTGTATAATATTTTTTTATTATCTGTCTGACGGACTAAATAGAATTTCTATTTTCTATCCCTATTTCAAAATTGCTCAGTAAGGGGTGATACCGTTCCCATAACTGATATTATACCCAAACTATCGTCTTTAACATCATATGATGGTGTAATTGATTCCAGGTACATAGTAAGTTCCATACTTACAGGAACTTCCTGTGTAGATACCCACAACAGTGAAAAATATTTGAAATTGATCCAATTATGATCCCGATTCCACCACTTCAAAATTATAAGCAAATTAAACCACATAGAGACCACAAACGCCACTTAACGGTTCGGTCTCTCAGACCGCAACACTTAACCCTCTCACAACTCGAGCCACATTGTAGCATTTAACCCTTCCACTGCTCATAATCCCTCTCGACGCGATCATTAAACCGGAAAACGCAAATTATACAACAAAGACGTAACACATCTGCGCCCGCGCATCCAATGTCGATCCTTGAAGAAATTGAACGTTCTACACGCCAATTTGAACTTTATGTGAAAGGGGTAAGGAGTATGGAGGTAAGTGGATTTATTATTGATATAAGATATGTTTAATAAGTGCAAGGATGCAATGGTGCGGACAAATCCCGGTTCAGTTTCGTAGTGGAGCCACACGTTATGCAAGAAAATTTTTGCACGCTATGATTTTTTTCAGAATGCCAGGTAAATAACCTTACTTAATTAGACGTATATAGTAGCGATAGCCTGTGGTGTGACCGTCGGACTGCCAAGTCATAGGTCTCGAGTTCGAACCCAAGGCACGCATCTCTGACTTTTCGGATTCAAGTGCGTATTGTACATTATCACTTGCTTCAAAAACGGTGAAGGAAAACGTCGTGAGGAAACCGGCATGCCCGAGCGATATTTCTCGACGCCTTGTGAAGCTAAGTTAGAGGCTCATGGGCGATTTAAAACTCTGATACCAGGTTAGTCACTAACCACACGAAAAGAAGAAGATGAATTAAAGGTATGTGTGACTTGGAAAATACTTACTCTGTTATACATATAACACCGAGGAGCATGAAAAAGTAATGTTACCGCCTTAATTATATTTAAGAGAACGCCCCCCTGCCTTTCCTGTTTTTTTTTTAACAACCTCCGCGTTAATCTGTTTCCATCTGTCAAAAATACCTCTAATTTCCCTACATTTTTAACATTGATTGTCGCTGAAAACAAATTGCGACTAGATTTTAAATGTTAATTACGGGAATTGAGCATCAGATGTGATGACACACACTTCAGGTGTGTGTGTGGAGAAATTCATTCAAACAGTTGAAATGTGAACTATGTCGGCCTTGCGTAGAAATCGCTGTTCAGTTTGGATTTCAATCTTAATATTAAAGAAGGACGAGAAATAAACAAATGTCCTAATAACCTCTTAACCAACGTCACCCTACAATTATTGCAACAAGCGATTGTCTAAGTCGACGCACACGCATGTACACGTATCTATAAGAGAATCTGATTCAGATGAGAAACATACGCCACTCAACACGCTCTATTAAATTAAACCCTTTATACTCGGCTAAAACTTATTAAAAACTCCTTTATGAAAATTACAAAAAAAAAATATTTCTAAGCACTATGAAGTAGGATTAAAAAGTATTGTTACAACAATGTAATATTTTTGAAAAGGTTATCTTTTTTGAGTCATCTCTTTTTGAAATGAATACTATCGTCTTTTTTCGCTACATTAGCTTTGTAGGGTTAAAATAAATGTTTTGGGTAATCGGATTTTTTAAAGTGGTACTTTAGCGTAAAAAAGTTCGGTTTTAGCGGTATCCGGATACGTAATCTTACCCTTTTTTACCAAAATTGTATATTGTAAAAAAAATTGAAAGCATTTTTGTTGGTGTTATGTATACCTAAGTTTTGTTTAAAAATAAATACAGTCAGTGAAAAGAATTTACGTTTTTGTAGTGATTTAAATAATGGCCTAAAATCTATTCACTTTATTTTATTGTGTTTGGGCGACTTACAGCTATCAATACAAAAGTAATAGAAGAAGAAGACACAGAATACACACACACACATAAACAGTTTAATTTTTTTATTAAAAAAATTTAATCCTGCATTTTAAAATATATCGTCAAACTCATACACCAAACCTACCCCTGGCAATCTTCCAAAATCAAAAAGCCGGGTATCTAAACCTTAAAAAAAACCTAGGTCTCTCACAAAGCCAGCAAAATCTTCCCATACAGCCTCTCTTATTTCTTTTCTAATATAAAATTATAATCGTCATACAGCCAAAAGAAAGTTGTCCCCATTGTGAAGCATAACAATAAAAGTTATAAAGTGTTATTAGTACTTAAAGTACCGTATCGGAACCCAAAAAGCGATCTATCTAAAATATTATATCGAAACGATGACGGGCCCATGTTTGTATATCGATTAATTAATAAATCGAATTCCGATTCGAGAGATGCATCGATACATGCCGCCTCTAATTGAGTCAGCCGGCACAAGAGATAATAAAATATACCGACAACTTATTCTGCCATCCTTGGATTTCCAACCATTTGAATTTCATTCTTATTTTTTGGAGCATAAAAGTTACTTTCGTTATTTCTGTCAGCAAAAATAGGGTTGTCAATTTAATAAAAAAAGAAAAAGCACTCACTAAATGCCGAGCATTTACCTGTCATATTATTAAAAAAGTTCTCGATAGTGTATGGGAATCGATACATTTCTGATTAATGGACGCTAAACTAGATTATGTTGTTGAAAAGCAACCATGTTGATGGATCGTGGGGTTTTTTTTTGCGATACATTAAAGATTTAGTGCGGTAAAAAATATGGAGATGTGCCGGATTAGATATAAGTAGAGAACTAGGGAATACGATTTAGCTATCAAGTTGTATTGTGACTTTAATTCAATTAAGTTTAAGACATTGTAGTGTTAAGCGCGCACCGAAGAAATTGCGAAATAATTGTGTTCGTTTGATCACTTGCTGCATCGTTATTCCTTAACATTTAGTTTTGCAATATATGCTCTATAAATTGTATACTTTAGAAACATGATTACTCGTAGTTTCCTCGATAGAAAAATAAAAAACAAAATATTTTTTTAATAATAACAAAACTACTGGTTTTCGATAACTTTAACATTTTCAAAATGTGTTTTTGTTTTAATAATACGGAGGGAAAATCTAAATTAGCGCGCGAAGCGCCCATTCTTTATTCCGCTCTAACCCATTAATTAGCGGCAAAAACTCGGTAAAACGATAAAAGTTACTCCAAGAAGAACCAGGAAGTCTTTTAACACATAACCATTTTCCATGTTCTGTCTATAACGCTGAATATACTTGATTTTTCTGAGGAAAACAGAATTCACACAAGGAAAAAAGGTAAGGAAAATATTTAATGCTTAAAAGCCCGCATTGCAACTTGATAACCGCACTTTGATACTTTCGTGATATAAATTCTTTACAAAAATATCAAGATTCTCTTACAAAGATCACCGTGCAAAAACTATCAATAACTATTAGCTTCAACATTTCCACAAATAGCTAATAAATCTGTAACCCTACACCGCGCGCGGGGTTAAAAAGACCCACACAATGTAACTTTGGCGAATTAACTTCACCCGTTCCCACCTGTCCCCGTTTCTCATAGGAACGCCTACATACTGGGCATATTCGGCACTTTTGACACACCATCGCAGAAACAAGATACGGATTCACACAATGCAGTCAATCCGCAGACCTTTGATTTTGCAGAAATAAGGCTTCTCGAGAAAAAATCTGTTTTGTTAGTTCTATTTAATATTTTGTTTCATTTTTCCATGTTGGCCTGGGAAATATCGGTGTATCAGCTGTTTGAGGCCCCGCGTGACATGTCTCATAAGAACTTGCCAATACAGACAGGAACACCTATAAGGACTTCGTTTCAGTGTGAGTCTCAAATATGACTTATATCTTGATTGAATTTAGCACCATTTGGATTATTAGAAGCAGTCTCCTTCCTCTTAATAATTTTTGAATCGACTCAACATAACCGAAGGTTTTAATACTATACTTGTTTGTGGTGCGAAGACTGTCACAAAGTCGTCGTGTATTCTAATGTCGGAGCTTAGCTGTGTGGAAGTATAATCAAGCTCTCGAATGAGAACTACCGCCAACACTATTTACTTTCTAAGGACTAACAAGCGAACACTTGTTTCACGAAAACTACCTGCAATTACAACAAAACGCGCACAACTCACATCATTCCATTTTATTATTCCACAATTGAACACTAAAAGGCGGGAGAGAAGCCGAAAGCTAATACACGCGGTCTTTATGGCCTGAGCTGATTTAAATGAGGCTTTGTATTGCGCAGGCGTCGGGTTACGCCCGTCTTTAGTTTCGCGATACAACACTTGGATTAAATATTGCAGCGGAGGTGTTAACTGGGTAACCCTATACGGGGTTATTTGCGCCGACGGGCAGCAGTGGAGGGTCAAGTCAGGGCTAATGTTTGGGGAATCTTGTTAGCAGAAGGAAGTGAACGGGTTATAGGTTTTCTGATGCCTTTCGATGTTTAAGATATGGTTTGTCGTATCCTGGCCGGATGTCTAATTATTATGTTTTTGAAGAAATATTTTTTATCATGCAAACTGTAACCATATCAATCAATCTACCTAGACTTTTTCCAACTATATTGGGGTCGGCTTCCAGTTTAACCAGATGCAGCTGAATACCAGTATTTTACATGGAGCGACTGCCAATCTGACCTGCACTACCCAGTAACTGGGTAATACGATACCCCTTGGTAAGACTGGTTGTCAGACTTTCGGGTTTCTGACGACTCGTAACGACTGTCAAAGATCCACGAATGACAGCCGGGACCAACGGCTTAACGTGCTTTCTGAGGCACGGAGGAGTCTCGGTATGTAAATATGGTCACCCATCCACAGACCAACCCCAGCAAGCGTAGTTTAACCGGATGAATCGACCCATGCGGCTGTTATTACTTAGCCACGAGCTCCTAACAAACTGGCAAACTGTAACCATATGTACCGATCCAATTTACATTATTAATTATCTATTGTTTTAAAAATATCAGATTAAAATAAAACTCACTGCATATTCAAATAATTTGATCTCTTGAGAATCTTCTATTCTGCTATCAGTAAACAAGAATGACCAATACCATGTCGTTTTTAATTTTAAGGATTAAATGCCTTTGAGTATTCCGACTTTGTGACTCACGTTCAGATTAAAATTAAGACGGTCGAGAGGGTCAGTTTAATCGAATTTTGATGTGGAACCAGTGAAGTGTGGTGGAGATTAGCCTGGCTCTCTGGCGGCTGTCGGCCCCTCTGAACACTAATACAGTTTCCATGTCCACTCCCGCGCATGAAGTTTGTGCTATGATTTATTAATCGATGTTTAAACGATTTTGTTGCATTGGTAACAGCCTAACAGCTCTTCTATGTTCATTTACTTTACCGCTCCCATAATTTTATCTTCAGTTACTTGGGCCTTACTTCACAATAATGCTACAACGTAAAGTGTTGCTTTGCGAAGTTCTTAAAGACTAGGATGTGGTTAAGTGTCCACCACACTGACTGAAATAATAATAATAACGTGCTTGGAGGAAGGAAGTATTCCAGTGAGATACTGGTAGGGATCTTGACCGTACTTTCGGGATTGTCCTGATAGCCGTGGAATGCCTCTCCACTCCTCATAAGCACCTTAGGACATGTTGCCCCCTTGTCGCTACGACACTTTGTGCTAGCGACCGTTATCGGGGGCCCATTATTGAGAGTGCAAGTCACCGCATGCCATTTTATCCGTGTACACATAAACATTGATCAGGCAGGGACCATAGTCTTTCCATAGTTCCAGGTAACCAGTCCACTTTAGCCAACCAAACCCATAGTCATCCCCATAGCCATCTTTACCCATAGTCATCTTTGTTTCAATATTCTGCAATAGTCCTACGCCAACCGGGGGTTGTCCTTGGGTGCCCTTGCATACTACAAACAGGGATAATCATCGATTGGTCTCTCAACACTCAAAAATGTCTAAGGGGCCTCTGCGAGTTGGCTTCGGCCCCTCGTATGCCTTCCAAAGGTCCGGGATCCCAGGGGTCCTGAGATATGTCAATGACATTTAAAAATAATAAATTAATAATAATACACTTTTTATTCACAAAGATATAAACTTTGACAATAGATAGGTATCCAGAATGGTAACCAAACTTACCTACAAAAGGTAGTGAGGTCGAAAGTTCAAGAAGAATATGTATTTATTTATTTAATACTTCAAGCACAGAAATGTACATAGGCGGACTGAATCCATAGGCATTAAGTCCCCTTCCTCCAAACTAGGAAAATCCTATATGTTAAAGAAAAGAAAGAAAGACAACTTATTTGTTCTGCATAGAAAAACGGACATTTTAAAAAACTAGACTTAAAATACACACAATACAAAAGTAGCCAAAAGCCTCGTATTCAATCCTAAAAGTTTGACAATGTTGTTCATAGCTTAAACTTATCACTGGTTCATTGGTTGATGCCAAGGCCACAGACCAAAGACAATATTGCGTAATTACTGTTGCAACATTGTCAAACGAAAACAAAAACAAAATGCCGATTGCAGAGTTAACTACTTTTGTAACAAATAACCAAAAAAAATTAAGCTGTGCGTCACATCTGTATCTTGGGCGGCAGTGTCTTCGCGTAGATAAGATCGAGCGATTATTGTGTGAGTAAATACTGCAAACCACAAGAATGATGCAGTTTCCTTGTAGATAGATTCCTTGCAGAATCTATTTTCTTACGAACAAAGATTTATTTACTGCATTAATTTACCTGATACTACACTTTAGCGGGTTTACTTATAAACGTTGCTTAAAGTTAAGTAATGATTAGCGACTGTTTAACTATACATTTTTGACGTTTGAACGTCACTTAACTTGAAGCAACGTTTATAAATAAACCCCTAGTTTGACACAAAATCCTGCACAAAATCATTTGCCCATGCTGTAGTATTCGTGTGACACGTCATATGAGACTCCTGCGCATTCACGCAGACACCGCGGTGACTACTGACCAACATGACACGTATAGCTGTTATTTACTCTAGATATTAAAATAGAAGAAATTATTAAAATAAGCAAAAGCATTGGAATGGCTACGAAGGTTTTGCCTCTGTTAAATATCGGAAAATAGAGCCTACATCGTGATGGTGAAAAGTTTCCGGTTCCGGTGGTCATGAATGCATGGTGCGCATACTCCTCGCATATCCATGTAATGCCAACTTGGACAGTCTCATGCGTCGGTAACAACTGCAAAAACCAAGTTAAACTACCCTTCAAATTCTGAACACAAGGGTTTTGTGTCATGACTTGAACTTGCTCATTTTATGAACAATAAAATAATAACTACTAAAGTGGAGCCATCAATTTTCCGGGAAGTCGCAGGAAAAATTTGACTCAGCTCCTTGTATCTTAAGAAAATTCAATGTAAATGTTTTGCATGTACTTAATCAGCCTATAATATTCCCACTGCTGGGACACAGGCTTCCTCTCATCGACAGGTAGTGGGCTGTAATCCACCACGCAGGCCCAGAGCGGCTTGGAAGATGTCTCATGTTTTCAAATTTTAGGTTCTAGTAGGTACATGCCGGTTTCCTCACAATGTTTTTCTTCACCGTTTTGAGAGCAGTGGTGATGAAATAATTTACACAAAGTTAATCGCCTGCATGAGATCGAACCTACGGCCTACAACTCGTAAGTCGCTGCCATTACCACTGCACCACTGTTTTGCACATTTGCGTAAAAAATAAATGTGAACCTCATTCCTGTCCTGCACTCCGCCACACCCACGCTCTTCTATTTTTATCTGCGGTCACTCTCAGAATAAACAAAAAAAAAAAACTAGCCAAACATTACTTTTTAGTCTGTGTCGCTGTCACATGATTGGTTTTACTCGTGCCGGCCGCCAGATGCCGCTGCCTTTGAACTTACCGCCTCCTCACAGCACGACTGATCCATTTCAGACTCTATTGCAAGTAATTAAGATTAAAATTTTGTTGTTCATTAAATAAAGAAGGCATTTAATATCTTTATTAATGTGGTCGAGCTCAGATGATCAATGATAACTAATTATTAGAAACATTTCGTGAACCGTGCGACGTATTTGCTGAAATTTTTACACAAAATTCAACTCTATCTTTCAACTTTTACGGTTGAGTTTTCTGGAAGGGTTATTGGCCAAAGATAATCGTCAGTTATTATTGTATTTAGTTATCGATGAAATGCTTACCTGTGACAGAGTTAAAAAGAGATTAGATAGACAATGTTTAAAAAAATACGTTATTTTTGTTGTTAATCTGTTTTTCTTGAAAACAAATGGATTGAAAAGTACAATACTTATATAATGCATTTTTACTGTAAATACTGATGTAATCCTTTGTACTTACTGAATCTGTAATACTATTATCGAAATATATTTAAGTAGGAGGCGACCAGCTTAACATTGTTGTCGTCAGAGATGCCATTATTTGTTATTCTTTAAGGTGTACGGTTATTTAGATTTAAGAAACAATCGTAGGGTTGAATATTTCAGACATTTTCAGCCGTTTTTTACCCCAAGGCAAGATAAATGCGAGGAGGCCTGTGTCCCAGCAGTGGGAACATTATAGGCATGCAAAACAAGGTGAAACATTTCATAATCAGCCTATAATGTTCCCACTGCTGAGACACAGGCCTCCTTTCTTCGAGAGGGAGTGGGCTGTAACCACGCGGCCCAGTGCGGGTTGGTAAATGTCACATATCTTCGATATTTTGGTTTTAGAACATGCTGGTTTCCTCGCGATGTTTTCCTTCACCGTTTTGAGAGCAGTGGTGATGAAATAATTTACACAAAGTAAAGCGAACCCGAACCCGCGAACCCGCGACTCACAACTCGTAAGTTACCACTGGGCCAGCACAGCTCTCGGTGAAACATTTAATCAATTCAAATTACAATTATTCCGAATTCCAGAAACGAACGATGATGACCAGGTGACCATGGTGGTTTACAATCGTGTAGATGGTGGTTTACGACCAAGTTTCAAACAGCTGTCTGTCGCCAACCAAGGTCACCTCTGTCGGGGACGCGGTTGGCAGCCGTGTAGCAGGCACTTCAAAGAAGATGGTGGTGTTCTAGGGAAAGTCGTCTCTATTCCTAACTCTATGACAGCAGATAGCATCGTATTTGTGTAAGTACGGCTAATAGCTAGATCATCTCGTCTGCAGCTAATGGAATTAGCTTTGTTGGTTTTGTGTCCCACTGATCAACTGGCGATATATTGTTATTGTGTGAGGTTCTCACTTTTTTGTCTACGAATCTAGCATGTTCTTAATAATCTTCACATTTTGCCGCCAAGCAACGTTACTGAATTGTGGTTTGGTTTCAAATATGGATGCCGCGGATCCAGGGGGTAGGCTAAGGGTAGCCTCCCCCTGGATCCGTGGCATCCATATTTGAAACTTTTGGGGGGGCTGGAGCCCCAAAAGTGTCAGAGTTCTTCAGTGACAAATCTTAAAGAAAACTTGATATTATTCTTATTAAACCTTTTAGCAAGTATTACACTACCCAAGGTACAAATGTCATCAACTATTTAAGTTCCACCTTCCACCTGACGCAGGTCCTCACCGGACTCGGTTCTTTTGGGAGGTTCCTGTTCAGGATAAAGCGGGAGGAAACGCCCGAGTGTTACCACTGTGTGGATCACCTTAAGGATACGGTGGAGCATACGGTGGAGGTCTGCCTAGCTTGGGCGGATTATGGCGATATATTGAGTTAAAATGTGCCATGACGTCACGAGTATGTAGATTTTATACTTACTTGTGACGTAGCGACGCCCTCTCCCCAACTTTAATGCGTTTTATCTAAATATTTTTTTATTAATATAAAAAAAATACGTAAAAAAATATCCGTATTGTGGGGTGTAAGGAAAATAGTCCCAACCAGACGAGTGACCAGCTTAGTAGGTATTCTTCGACCATTTCGGCCAGAATTCGGCCACGTGTTTGGCGCACTCACTAGCATCATCAGTTTCTGTAACGTGCAGCTGACAGGACACGCAGGACACGACATTAAATGTCCCACCGTTTATAGAATAGCACCACATTTACACTCCAAGGCGGAGTCGTCTATGAATCTAGGTACTTTGACTGTTCATTGGGAAGCCAGCTTAGCTGCCAAACTCTCAACAGCCTCTCAAATCTTTTAGCAATATTTTGTCAGCAGTAGCAAAATACAAGATAAATACTTTATTCATTGATTACAACATCAAAATCATTCCCTACCAACCATCACTAACCACGAGGCTCCTCGTTCAATTTCCGCACAATAGTCTAATCATGCGCATAAAAGAGACTCCAATAGGCTGACCGCGATATAAATGCAATAAACAATACAGCTCATTACTAATTAACACACATTCTGGTATCATAATTATGATCTGTCAATGTCTGACGGGTTGCCAAACATGTCCGCATATGGTGGGATTGACCTGCTTACTGTTAAGGCGCCAGCTCACGGTGGCAGACATAAAAAATATAGTAGCATTGGTGGGCCAGTGGTAACAGCCGCAACTTACGAGTTGTAGGTCGTGTGGGTTTGAACCCAACCAGCCACTTTACTTTGTGCAAATTATTTTATCACCGCTGCTCTCAAAACGGTAAAGGAAAATATCGTGAGGAAACCGGCATGGCCTAGAATCTAAAATTCGAAGACATGTGACATCCGCCAACCCGCACTGAGTCCGCGTAGCAGATTTTACAGCTCACTCCCTCTCACAAAGAGGAGGCCTGTGTCCTAGCAGTGGGAACATTATAGGCTGGTTTTGAAGAATTTTTTTAAGTGTACTGCAGCACTAAATCCTTTAAAGAAGACGTTCATGGCTTGGCATCTTTTTGCAGAACCTGTGGTGAGGAGGTTTGCAGATCTTGCTGTACAAGGATGATCAAGTTAGATGCCATTGATGATTTTAATTTTTCCTCTTTTAACAGTTTACTTTTGCGTTTTCCTGAAGTCGGTCGAACCAGCTTTTAGACTGAAAACTACAATAGTATTGCTGAAAGTATTCGAATGCACAAACCCCTTTGGTAAAGCATCTTATAGTAAAGTAGAAATAGTTTAGTTAAAATATTATGTAATTACTCTTTTTTTGAGGACAATTTTAATGGAAAGTATTTAAAAAGACGGTCCATTTCGGCTCGGCACACGTTCGTCATCAGAATTCCCAAAACCCTCTCAAAAAAACAGGACTCATTAGTTTGACAAACTTTTGATCAGGGACTTTGCTATTGTCTCAATATTTAGGCAGCCTCTTGCATTATTTTAATCTTACTTCAGTGTGGGAAAGAGATCGAGCTATATGTCCTTTATAGCCCACACCGAAGATTAAAATAATACCGCTATACGAGGTAGTGGTAGGCTCCCAGGTTTTATAAATTAAGTATAGCATTTAGCTTGGTGATCACTACTCGTTCCTTCTTTGCCAAAATAAGAGTCTTTTGCCCTGCTTTTCGACAATCTGCAGGCTCATACCATAAACTATTACCTATATGGCAATCATGAACCAATTATGAGTCTTCAGCAATTGCATAGATCTTGGAGGATGTCGGACGTCTCTCAGTACTCGAACATAAAATAAAAACTGTTTCTCTTGCGCTATACAGCATGTAGGGTGTTGTTAGGAATGGTACTGAAAGTCTATTTATGTGGTAATTTTCAGGAAAATGGATAAAAAAATTCGCCACATTTTTTTTTTTTTCAATTTGGAATTTTAGCGGGAAAAATAAATTAAATACATGTTAAATAGTAATAACTTTTTTATTTTCAATAATTGTTTTTATTAAAAGATATTACTATTTTGTAATGAACTTTTTGGTAATACTCGGTACATTCTACTTTAGTACACTCGTTCAATGTATTCAAAACTCAACTTGGTCAGGATATAATTGCGGATCGATCACTGATAAATAAAAGCATTGAATATAAATATAGTTTGTAACTGATGACGACGAAATTTGTGTAAATTATGTATGGATGTATTGTTCTCAAGTAAGTGAATATGTACATGTCTTTATTGAGAATAAAGTTTCTTTAAACCTAATGTTATAGCAGTACCTATGTGCCCCTTTCGGATCAGATAAGGTATTTTTTTACACATTGTATATTCACTTTACAAAATGTTGAGCCAATTTTTTACCAAATTGACACTCAATCGCGACCAACGTCGAAAAACTGCCTTCAAAACCGCTGACTGGTCGCTGCAGCAGCTGAAAGCACTTGCTTTCACCCAAGAATTTTAACAAAAACAAATACAGCTAAATTATTAATAAAGCTTCTTAACAAGGCGTACTTTTTGCTCCAATTGAGTTGATGGCAATTCGTCGTGGATCTTTCTTAGTGTTTATTTATTAAAGCAATGTTATTAGTTTGGTATCGGAGCCAGTTTTTGCTGCTAACGACTCTGGGAGCCGATGACGCGCGTAATTGATTGGATTCGGCGATTTCGTAGGGGTGCTGCACTCGAGGTAGGATTTGGGAACTTTCACTTTGGTTAAAGGGTTATTTCGTTCAGGGCACGATTCAAATGTCATCTAGCTTTAAGCTGAAGGTTCTTTAAATAAGTCTTTTTGTTTTCTATCTGTGAGTATTACAGACTAATCTAATGATTATGAAATCAAAATAATAATGCCAGTCAACTATAATTTACAATGACTTCATTATGTATTTGGCCATTATGCAAATGACTGACTAGTAATTTTTTCTGCCTCTATCTCTCTCTAAATAGACATATATTTTTCTACCTTTTTTTGTCCGCAACAGTATTGTGTAGTGGTAAACGTATCAACATAATTAACATGTCATAACGTTAATAAAGTTTATTTTTATGTAAATGTTGGCGAGCGTTGCGCGCCCCTGCGGCGGCGACTTCAAACGCGCTCCGATCCGTCAGCATTTTGACATCTTTTGATATGTACCGACAAATAATAACAAAATTATTATACACTAGTTGTTTGACCGCACTTCGCTCGTTAGCCCCGTGTTGTGCCATGATATTTGATTGAAATAATACCTTAACAATAAAAGCTGAGATATGTATTGCCGCAGAGAATGTGGCAGAACCCGAGGACTAGAAGATAATGAGTAGAAGGTAATGTAATGTCAATATGTCACTTACATGTTAAACAGAAAGAGTTTTAACTAATGTCTGTATTGAAAGTCAACTGTTTAGTTTATACCCTCTTCCTTTTTTTTTTTTCGTGTGGTTAGTGACTGACCTGGTGTCAGAGTTTTTATGCTGCCCATGGGCCTCTATGACTCGGCTTTACATGCCGTCGAGAAATGTCATCTCAGGCATGCCGGTTTCCTCACGATGTTTTCCTTCACCGTTGTTGAAGCAAGTGATGATTATACAATACGCACATGAATCCGAAAAGTCAGAGGTGTGTGCCTTGGGTTCGAAGTCGAGACCTATGACTTGACAGTCCGACGACACCACTAGGCTATCACTGCTTTTCCAACTGAAACAGCAATAGGTATTGCTTGACGGCTGAAACATGTTATGGCAAGAAAATTTTCGGAACATTTTCTAACCTAACCTAACCAGGTACCCTCAATTCTTGCAGATAAAACCGTGAATAAGGGACTCGATTTCAACCCAAGTGATCTTCAGCTAACGACATGAATTGTAACACTCACAGACATACAAACTCTACAATATTCCATCATAACTTTACAATAATCTTTATGCTAATGTCAATAAAAACTATAATTGGGTTACAAATAATAATATCAGCTAACGGTCGCCAGTTTGGGTCTGGGGTCGTGCATAGCGTAGGAAATAAACGTCAGTCAAATGTTTCTCTGGATTTCAATCTTTCGGTATTCGCTTGGTCATCGTTTTTGACTGACAGATAGGTTGTACGTTTGTGCTTGTCTGGTCGAAATCATCTCGGAAACTACTGGGTTACTTTTGAGGAATTTGATGAACTGCAGGTCCCCGCTAGGTTATCGAGAACCTGAACTAAGAGTGACCTTGGTACTAGCCTAGGTATTAGGACTATTCATATTTGCCTATTAACTTATTTTTTAGGTTTTAAACAAAGTACGCGGTTGATGTGTCAATATTATCGCGGTTGCTTGTAAATAAATATTATAATAATAATTAGTGTTTGATTTATTTTTATACAACTTCAAAAAAGGAGGATGTAAGTATGTTCATCGGTATTTTCGTCAATTGAGGACCGATTTTGAAAATTATTTTTTCATTCGGTAGAAGAAGCTTACGCGGTGGTTTCATATAAAGTAGTATAGTAGTTTTGAGTTAGCTTCGATAATACGTATTTAATCTACTTTGTGTATCTTGATGATGTTATAATATTGCCTGTCACTGTTCTTTATATAGCAAGTAGTTGTATACGAATTAGTTAGAGGTAGGTACCATAACTAAAAAGTGAAAAAAAAATGCAAATAAAAATACCGACTTCCAAAAAAAACACCATAAAGTGGAAACTAACTTTAATTTCGGAAGTCGGTGGCAAAAAACTCAAATATTAATCCCAAGAAACCAACTTACGAAAGTATAAATATGTATGAATAAATAAATAATTATTTGGTGATTATGTTTTCAGATAGGACTGAGCCTACAACTGAAAATGTGCCATAAGTACATTTGTCAAGATGCTCTCGTGACAATATTCATAAACACTGATTAATCAACGTATGTAACGTAGTTTATTAAAATAAGTAATTAATTCAATTGATCAGTGGTCAGCTTGCGGGGCGTGTCCTAATCCTAACGCAATTATAGTTATAATTATTTAACTGCGGCCCGCAGCGTTCCGCCCGCCAAGTGTGGTGCCTCATTTATTCGTTAAACAGAAGTTAATTATGATTATTATCATTAAATTCGTAAAAAGCCATAAAAAAGACAATTATGCCAAAAAACATTATTTAATTTTTTATGTAGGTAGAACTTCTGCAAAGAATATATCTCTTTAATTGTCGTTCTAGTGGAAAATAATCATTTTCATTCACAAATCACTCAATCAATCTGCCTAGCCTTTTCCCAACTACTTATATAGTGGTCGCCTTCCAGTATAACCTGATGCAGCTGAATACCAGTATTTTACATGGAGCGACTGCCTATCTATCCTCCACAACCCAGTAACTGGGTAATACGATACACCTTGGTAAGACTGGCTGTCAGACTTTCGGGCTTCTGACGACCCGTAACGACTGGAAAAGATCCACGAATGACAGCCGGGACAAACGGCTTAACGTGCTTTCTGAGCTACGGAGGAGTCTTGGTATGTAAAGATGGTCACCCATCCTCGGACCAACTCTGGCAAGCGTAGCTTAACCTGATGAATTGACCTATGCGGCTGTTATTACTTAGCCACGAGCGACACTAATCACTGCTGTCTCTAAATCAATATGATGAAAAGTTACGAAAGTAAGTTAATTCAGTCATTTTGGTAGGTAAGAACTTTCTGTCCAACAAGCTTTACAAATCGTAAGAAGTTCTTTCGATTACAGAAATGTGCGTCGACGCAAGACTATCAATTGACTTCTCCAACAAACTAAGTTCATAACTCCCAAAATTATTAAATTACCCTCCTAATCCCGCATTCCGTTCCTCATTGAGGGCTCGAAGCTCATCAGATAAGGACAATGTTCACGCCTATGCGCCTGCTCACTAATGGGCTAGCAGAGCGGGCAGTCAAGCAATTGTCACGGCCACACTGTCATTATAATTAGTATAATTGTGTTACATGATTAGGTTAACTTGTTGAGTCAGGACAGTTGAATTTGATGTTTTGTCATTAAAATATTGCAGCAATAAGATTGTACAGGGAAAGGACATGTAAGGACAATCAATGGAAATCAGATTAGGTAATAAACAATTACAAATTATTGAAGCAGGTCAACTAGTCTAGTCAACAAAAGATACTTAGGGAATCCAGAAAGGAATTCGCCTCACAAAATTGAAAATCAAAGTCAAAAAGTTTATGCAAGGTTACCTAATGGTTTAATGGATTTTAAAAATCTAATACACTGACGAGCAATATAAAAAAGTCACTTGCAAAGTGCTAAAAAAAATCTATATATCTCCTAAACCACACAAGTTAGCTATATGAAGTAAAAAAAATCTTGAAAACAATTTATAGGTGTTTTTATGCGCGATTAAATACGCTTGAATGTTGCTTTTTGCTTCAAGAAGCTATCTTGCGTGGATTCGGAAATATTTCATGATAAGTTATTGCTTTTTATATTGCTCGTCAGTGGAGATGTGGACGGATTCTCTAAACGGATCTTTTTTATAGAAACCAAAACTGGCAATTCAATCATCAATTATCACAGAAACATACCAACTTCTTCAGGCACATCTGGTGTCTACACTCGAGCAATGGACCTAGAAAACTGGGAGATTTATCTGACAGACAATATAACTACTTATTATTCCTTATCACTCTTCTTCTTTAATTGGTCCCTCATTACTGAGGATCGTGGTCACTGGACCCCTTTAAGCGGACAATCTGCCTCTATCGACTTCGGCCCAAAGTTGCCATCACCACCTGCTGAAATTTGTTTGAAGACGTAGCTTCTTTTACTTGGTCGGACCATCGTGTTGGCGACCGGCCTCGTGCTCTCTTTCCTTCGATATTGCCAACAATGATCAGCTTTTCAAGCCTGTTATCTCTACTTCGCATTTTGTGGCCGAAATAGGTCAAAATACACTGTTGGCAAACTGTAGGCAATCGGGTCTTGATATCAAGTTGGGAAAGAACAGGCACATTTGTGTTTTTGAAGCTTCCGCCTCCAGCACCACATTTAGAATGCGTCTGTCATCTGTCTTCCTCTTGCTCGTATTATCTTAGTTAACACTAGGTACTAATATAAAGACTAGGAAGATTTCTCAGAGAGGAATTTTCTTCGTTTAAATAAGTCCTTGGTGAAAGAAGCGCTATAGAAATTAAACATACTGATGTGGTAAACTGATAATAAGGGCAGCTCCCTATACACGCATCACTTATAGATTTAACATTATTATGCATCCACGTTTTTACGACAGTTCAACCTGTATTAACTTTCTTTGGATTTTTTATAGCCTGTTAAAATGGTCGAAACAAAACCTTCGCCTCGTAAAATACACATTCATGCGATTAAAATACGTTGTTACTGATTAGAGAATAAAAAGCATAAAGTAGTTTGATACCCCAGTATTTTGTTAAGGGTACAGAGAATGGGGTGCTTTATAAAGATATGGAATATTCGAAAATAGTCCCACAGTAGGAACTTATGATTACTTGTTGACAGCATATCTACTGCAAATCATTGATTCGTTGGAAAATTTAGGAAGGTTACAGTGACACCCATCATTCTGCAGGGCAACCGTTTTCTTGAAGTTCCAGTAGCTCTTCCTAGCCGTTTCTTGTAAACTTGGATGTTCTTATACAAATTCATAGTAGGTAAATATATGTGGAGGGTTAAGGAACATCAGAATCACAAGGAGTATGTAAGGATCGTAGCAGGTGGCGTTCTGTTTTTTTTGACTACCCCCATGGGGAGGAGGCATGCGTTTGTATGTTTAAGAGCGTGTATACAGAAAGATGGCAACGTCGCAAATAGCTGTCAAATATTTCGCTGTTTAAGAATTATAGCTAACTAGTGGATTAAAATATTGATTATGAAATGCAATAATTATTATCGTAGCACCGAATATTTAATTTAAGATATAAAAAAAAGTATTTGTAAACTTTCCAAGTGCCTTTTTTACACCTAAAACGGTTATAAAATCAAATTCAATGCTATAATTGCAATACATGAATAATATTCTAGTTCACTAGTTAGTTTTATTTCTTATTTCCATTCAGTAATATTGCCAAATTAATCGAAAAAGGTAAATATTTGACAGCTATTTTCGACGTTGCCAACTTTTTGAATGAAAGCTCTTAACCAACATGTCGTAAACTCGTGATGAAATTTTTAAATATAAACGTGGATGGCTAAAAGAACAGGGCGACACCAAAGAAACAAATGGATGGCTAGGAATGGGGGTGACTTCTGAAATGACGGTTAATAGACATGTATGGAAGAAGATTCCCAAGTCGGGCAAAGTTCTATTAAGTTTTCCATCTGGAATTTCTCAATAGCAGCTCGGATTCTGAATTTGTGGCCGGTTGGTGGTTTTATATAAAATATAAAAAAGTATATAAAATCTTTATTACTAGAAGAACGGATACAGTAAATCTCCCTAAATACAAATTTAGTCTTGTGCACTTAAGTGTCAAAGGAATGCTTTGGCACTCGTACTAGTATTACCCTGTATCACGAATACCATCACCTTCCTCCGGACAAACTAGGATAGTTCTTTATACTTACAATTAAAATTTGAATAAATTCTAAACAATAAACTTATACAAACAGGGATATACACAAAAGGAGTATGTGTGTGTGTATGTGTATTGTAGTGTGTGTGTGTGTGTGTGTGTGTGTGTGTGTGTGTTTGGTAGTGTATACTAGTATACTATATAGTGTATACACTAATTGTATAAGTCTCTCAGATTCTTCGTAGGTGAGACCTTTCAGCCAGTTACTTACAGCGTTCCTGCATTGCTGTCGGGTAGGTAAGCAAATATTTAGAACAGCATTAAGTTTATTGTAACCCCGTGAACCCAGTAAGTATCCAATAATGCCGGTGAGCAAGAGCAGTTCTATGTCTCTCCGTGCTATACAGTCTCATACTTTTGCGCTTGCCTTCTCGTATCCGTAGGGAGTATGGTATAGTGGCATGTTTGCGCAATGTTCTTTGGAGCACAAAGAGTTGTCTAACAGTTAAGACCTCACACTCTTTATAGAGAAGTACGGTAGGATACCTGAATGGTTTCCTGCAGATGACTTTAAGGACAATAGGCTCACCCCCTACTATATCAACCCAATCCATCCATATTTTCTTTGGCTATCCTCTACCACTCCATCCATCAACATTTACGTAATATTCATCACTCTTTTAATCACATGTATTTCCTCTCCCCTCATTACATGCCTATACCAGGCCAAACGATTTCCTTTCAACTTTTCTATCACTGGCACCACTTTTAAACTTCCCCTTATATACTCATTTCCTACTTTATTCATTTTCGTCACTCCACACATCCATCTCAACATTCTCATCTCCGCTACATGCAATCTTTTTTCAACCGTCTCCTTCACGGCCCAGCATTCCGATCCACGCCCCATATTACATGGGACATTAACATATCTGGCGGAAATATGATGTACCTACTATTAAACCTCTGCCTAATAACCCCTCAATAAATAGGGATGAAGGCGGGACTTCGGTATCTGACTCCCGACAAACACAGAGCTATGACAGATTTTGAATAGAATAATATTTCAATTTGCAATATGACCGCAGCGTTTCAACTACCAAACAAGCTCGCTAAATAAAAAGCAATGAAAACAGGCGTCGGCGCGAGGGAGTCGGTCCAAACAAACCGAGTAGTTATACAAGGTATGTGCTTGTGTGCAGATTGCGATGCGCGGGCGACGCGTGCCGACCCCGATCAGGCAGGGGTCCACAACCATGTTCGAGCGTAGGATCTACAACGTTCAAAGTAAAATTACTGAAAAACTAACGACTAAACTAACTTAAAAAACGCATGACGTGAGCGGGTACCGCACTGGATGTTTCTACAGAGACGTGGTAGACCGAAACGATCCCGCTCCGCTCCCGCGTTTACCTAGCCAATCAGGAAACGCTCATTGAAATATAGACGCTTGGTAAGCTTTCGGTACCGAGGATACTGAACATGCTAATTTCGCACCGCTGATGGACCGACCAGTGATGAAAGGGCCTAAGCATTGTAAAAACTATAAAATGAGCCAAGCTCGAATTTTAACATCACATTTTTGAATTAAGTAACTTTTTTTTTTATCAACGGCTGTATAATAAAACTGGCAATTTTCATATGTTTGCCAGTAAGGATCACGATCATAACCAGTTATTATTTTATTACTTATTATGATTGTTAATTTGAGATATTTTTTTTTACCCCGGAGCTGAGTTTTTTTAACATTCGCCTTTTAGTGAGTAATTCCCACAAGAATCTTTATGGCTCAAAAGAAAGAAAGAAAAGAAAAGAAAGAAAATACATTAAAAGAAACATGTACCTAGTCACTCTATGGGTAGATCTTCACAATTCAAAAATGCCTGTAAATGGTTCAATAGGAATAAATACTTTGACTTTGAAACTTTTTATTCTAATAACGTTTTATCAAATCAGCTATAGGACACCGTAATAAGCAATTACTGTCAAAATCTTATAAATCTAATGCCTGGGACTTCGATACCTATAACAAAATATGATTCCTGTTCATCCACACATAAAATAAATCTGTCATTAATATCAATGAAAATGTTGTGCACCCCGCAGTGGCATGAGCGTCCGCGCACCAATTGCAACAGATTATTGAATCAAGTGCTTTCTCAGCTGCTGACCCCTGCCCCGGCTTAACAAACAGCTGTACTGATGCATATGCAGCATACGAGCGTCACTTTAATCCCTCGCCAAGATACAGTTTGCAGAAATTACTGACGTTGTACTGGGGCCCTAATATGGTCATTGCAGGAATTACAGGGCAGTTGATGTGAGCAAGTCATATGGCAAAAAAAACCTCTTGTCACTCGAATCTACATGGTATTTCATTTTTTGTCTAATATTGACCTGCTAATTAGAGAGTAAGGGCCTGCGGAGACTGGCGGACGGGACAGCAGAGGATTTTAAATCACCCAAGCGCCGCACCGCCGCCGCCTGGGCGGCGGCGCCGCGTAGATTTTATACTTTAATTCTGAGATGTTCTAATTTTTTTTTTATCTTGTGGTCCGGCGCCGATGCGGCTTCGGTTTGACTCCAACGTCATGTATATGAAGCCTAAGGCATAACAACACAACGTACTTTGGATACATCTAGCTTATTGAAGATAATAAAACATAACATTTCTATTAGGAGGATGATTTGACTGATGGTGGAGCTGGATGAACAGAGATCCAGGAACAAAATGAAAGGGTAATGTTACCTGAAAATGTTGAAAGGCTCGTGCAGACTGACGCGATACCGGTAATTGTGCCACCGGGTAATTTTCTTAGAAATTTTGTTAGAGTCGCGTCGCGCTAATCTGCACGACGCGACGGCGTAACACATCCCTATCTAAATAAAATTAACTAAAGCCGATTTCTGATGTATTTGTTTAAAAATAAACCATAATTATTAACGATTTAAATCACTTTGAATAATATTAATAATTGATCAGCAACTCGTATCGAAGTCTTTCAATTTTTTTTACATTTTATTTTCTTGTACAAGGTGATTTTGGCTTCCGGGCGCAGGTGTCTGCGAGTTTCTCTGACGTCAGCAGTTTCTTTGGTAGTTTAATAACGTGCTGCTGCTGTTTGCATCGTTTACCAGAGCAACTCTTACAAGGACTAATGGCTCCTCGGGACCTCGGGCTAGAGACCAGCACCCGTGGCTTAAACGCCCTACCGACCATACCTTCGTCGGGAACAAACTGCTTCGGCCTCTCCGTACAGTACTTGTGATACCTGGATTCGCTCCGATGTGAGTGCGGGATGTTGTCGTCACTGTCCGAGCACTCACTCGACAAGGTAACCCTGCTACGTGCGCGCACGGGAGTGGCGGGAGACCGCAGACCCCTACTCGGAGATGATGGAATTTTTAAAGCCACATCACTAATACCTTCATTGTATATATTTTTTCTGCTGCTTTTACAACCGGGTCCGTTATCTTCATTTTTTTTTCTAAAAAAACATTCAATGGACATGGATTTCGGTGGATTAATTTCGTTGTGTCCATTCTGAAATTTATTCATGCAACAGTCATTATTGACTGGGTCTTGAGCGTAGCCTTTTTTCAGGATTGGTACTGGTGTATAGGTACCCAGCTTGTTATTTATCTCGTAGGTCTTGAGTTTACCTTGATCTCTGCCACCGTTCATAGACGTTTCGTAGGGTACACTCACGCCGTGGCAGTTGAGGGTCGATGAAGTAGGTGTGCAGCCGCAGCTGGCATCGTTTAAGTTGCGAGTCATTGTGTATCGGTCGCAGAAGGTCATAATGTTGTCTTTGATTCTGCGTGGTCTGAACGTACTGTTGGATCTGGCGGGACAATCCGCCGACAAACACTCGACACATCTACAGTTATACTTTTGGCTCATCGTTAAATCTTGATGTGAACTTCGTCCTTGTGTCTGCCTGATGTACGGGCACCATTGGGGAGTCTGGATGAGCGATTGGTAGGTAGGGATCACTTGCAGTTCTTGCGGAATATACACCTTGTTAGTATGGGATGTGATCGAGTAAGGAGGCTCAATGTATCGGGTAGATCCGCGGAAGTAGGACGTGAACTCTCTCGTGGCATGTTGGTCTTCGGACTTGCTGACTAGTTGGTTGATGAGCCTGGCTCGCGAGCTCTCCTCGGCCATGCGGTCGACATCGTCTGAGCTCAGCAGCACAGCCCGCCGGCTCTTGCTACCACTCTCATACTCTTCCTCAACGGGTTTCACTTTCCGAGATTTCTTGCCTTTTCCGAATTTGACTTGCTTATGGGTCATAACGCTGTAACGGTTGAAATGTTTTGACTTTTAAAATTTTTAAGTGACCATTTTTGTGATGTCAGTTTATGACAGATTTCCTGAAGAGGTAACAACAAAAAGTTTGCTCACTTCAAGTAGGTGTCCAAACAGAATGTTGTCTTAAAACACTTTACAAACAGCTGAGGCGGAAACACCTAGTTGATCGCGAACCACTTCAATTCATATCCTTGTGACAATAAAGGATTGAGTAACATATTTCCTTACAAACTTATTGCTAACGAATCGTTCAATTTTCAGCTCTATGTTGGAAACAATATAGGTCGTGTGATATGCAAACATATTTTGGGAGAGCCTGACGAATCCAGGCCAGGATAAATTGGTCTTCCCTCCTCCCAGTCATCTTGCGTGCGCGCCGGTCGAGGGGAGATATCGGTCCAATTTAAAGATCTTATATCATAGAGGGAGCGAAGGCAGATGCGTGCAATTGTCCGAGTCAAAGATCAGAGGAAGTGGCAGCGCACGCGCCGGCCAGCTGCGCCGCCGCGTGATCTCGTCGCGGATTGGTTAATTATTTGGTATTCGTCACGTTAGGCACATGAGATCATGATAATTTAGCAGGAGAAATGTTCAAGATGAACTAATTGATCATTTTCGGAAAAAAATGCACCTGTTCCTGTATTAATTACTAAGTATGCGTAACATGTAACAACATGGCTTTGAATGGGGACAATATTGCTAGCATGATTTCCAACCTAAATAATTTCAGCTCAATTGCTTTTCCCCCTTGCACATTAGTTCAAAGATACCTTTAAAGTAGTTTATTCCGAAGCAACGTTCATCGTCCGTTTCCAATAGTAAACATTGACGTCATCGCAACAGTTTATACTTACTGCTGCTCATAGTTCACACCGTTTTAGGAAAACAACGATTTCATGTCCGAGCTCGAATGTCGATCTGTACCCTAATTGCGTAATTTATTTTCGTAAACAATTATGCCTAATTTGGTTCATTTTGACAGTTCAGCAACATTCATTGCGTTATTAACGTTGATGAGCAGATTTTTTTTTCCAACTTATGAAGTAATGGATTACCAATCTGTTTCATATCGAAACAGATTGTGATTATGTTCTATTACGTAATTAAGGTACTGGCTTGTGATTCAAAGTCAAAGTCAAATTATTTATTTCAAATAGGCCGGCCCTACTGAACGTCAAAATTAGAAAAAAAAAAATTGATTCTAGTCGCCCCTTCCAAAAGGTAGTTTTCGTATCGAGAAGAATGGGCAAGAAATTCTATATACTCTTTAAAATGTTTTACAATATTTTGTAAAGATAAATTGATGATGCACCTAGAATATAATTAATATAGGTAGGTACCACAATAGGTAAAAAGTAAAAAATATATTTTATTTATTTATTTAAGGATTACCAACGAGTTAAATTACAATGATTATGTTTTACAATAATAAAAACTAAGTTATTATGCATTATCCTGTATTGCACACTCAATTACAGGTAACCACAGCTTACACATTATCGAGTACATAAGGCTCTGAATACATAAATTTAATTAAGAATAAAAAATAAAAAAGCAATATACATGCTATTATAAAAGTTTAAACTTACAAGAATATAATACAGTAAAACCAAACATAAATTAATATAAAATATATAAAAAATTGTAAATAAAAAGTAAAAAATTAAATTATAAATTAAATTTAAGTTAATATAAATTAAAAGTATACATTATTTAATTATTGGAATGATAAGTCAAATTTCCTCTAACCGAAAGTACTTATATACTTAATTTATTTTTAAAAGTTTTGAGACTCTCATGACTGATATCGATTTCAGCTTTACGGCATAGAGCATTATACAATTTGGAAGTCCTCGTAAGGGGAGAGTTGTCACCTAAGTTGAATAAGGTTAAATGAAGCAACGACAGATAAATTAATTATGTGTTAGATACATAGTGTTCACAACTTTTTCATTGAAGTCAACCCAATCTTTCACAGTTCACTGCTGAGATTCCACAACGGGCGAAGTTATTTAAGAAGTAAACATATTCCTCCCCTAACAAAATAATGTTATCAATTCCGCTTCGTAATGAGCTGAGACACACCAATAAAACACAATTCCAGAGACAAAAAGAGAAGAAAGTAATAAAATACGTATAAAGCACACGGTGGGCCGCAATTAAAATTACTCTACGATAAACATATAGCCGTATAAGGTTTTATTGGCCGTTAAATAATGTTATGTGTCCATTCCAGATAGTTGGACAGCTTCTAAAACAATTAGAGGTTATGTTATTGGACTATTACTGAATTACAAGTTTTGAGGACATTTTTGATCTTGAAAATTATGAACATCATGTAGATTGATGTGTATTAAGGCGCAGATATATGCCAGTGACCTTGAATGGTTAGCTTGCGTGTTCTGTACTGAACTCACGCAACGCGTCGTACGTCCAGCCAGTAATAGGACTCGCCCATCAAGGAGCGCTGTCCCAAATTAGACGCATTATTAATTTATTATTATACATAAAACAAAAAGTACTTTAATAAAATACGTATATAAAAAAAAAACAATATTTAAATTATCTTTAAAATGGTGAAGATTTGAGAAAAATATTCTTGATAGATTTTGCGTAATTCTCAGTTTTTTATCCGCGTTAGACATAATTTTACAAATTAATTTCATTATGTAATATAAACATAATCTAAAATATTCCTATATTAAGTTATTAAAAAAATGCAGAAATTTAACATATATTTTTTCCAAATCATTAACACTACTCGTTTAGATGTGATCTTCAGTATAAAATCATTAAAAGTCGGTTATCGTCGCCTTAAACGGATTTTACTTTTTATGGGGTCTAACTGTAAGAAACAGTTAGGTACCTTATCTGCGTTTGCAATTTGTTTACCAAACATGTCAATAAACACGAGTTTTAGGAAAAACAACTGTTTTGCCTACAGATAAGGTTCAGTTTGCGCTACAACGTCATATTTTTTGTCATTTTCAACAGTACTAGTCACTCTAAAATCAACTTTATTTACACTAGATTAAAGTTGATGTTTGTTTAAATGGAAATAACATCAATGGGAAACAAGGTTTTAAATAGACTTTAATACCTAAACCCTATTTGCAGCCATTTGGTTTAGTCCTAACAAGATAATCTATATTAAACTCTGTTTACCATATGACTCAGAAGACTGAGTTAAATTATTCTGCTTCTGCGAATTTTTAAATCTAATTTCGGGTTTCAGGATTCGTGTTTCGTGGTCTTTGTCTTGTCAGTAGTGTCAGATTTTTTAATGGTGCTAGAAAACTACACTGCACTTCCATGTTTGCTCTGACGGAAGCTCACATAGTGCTAACGACATCAATAAACCGTCCCAGCACCGTCCTAAAGCCGTATAAAATAATTAACTAATGCACTTTTGATTTACGAGCCGTACACACAGTCACAACCACCTGTATCTAAGAACTGAAATAAAACTTAAAATTGCAACGTAATTTATTACGAGATAGTCACCTCCGATAAACGACACTAAAAATCTTTTATTACTTTCAAAAACACAATAAAAAGAATTGACCAAACAAAGCTTTCTAGTGTAAATAAACTTTTAAAAAACAGTGGGAAACGTAACATTTTGAAAGTTGTGCATTGCCATTAAAAATGTTATGGCTGCCATCAATTTAACACTGTCGCCGGAGTTTTAGTACGAGGTTTTAATTTTTGACATTTATTAGTTCAAACTATAATAGTAGTGTGTCTTATGTCGGTGGCAGAGGGCGTATGTTACGCTTGCATGATTTCAGTTACCTATCGATTCCCTTTAGGACATTAGCGTTGGATTAAATAAGAGTGCAGTCATCTAGGTGTGAAATAGTCACGTCACTGTTTTAACTTCATATTGGTCTACGTCACAGATAATATAATAAGTACTACGTCTATGTGAATCCACTGAAAGAAATAATCTAACCCCGGGTCCACACTCTCGCGAGTGCGCCTCGTGGAGGCTCTTGCAGGGGCCGCGGTAAGCGGAAGCTACATGAGTGCTACCCATCCACATTCTTGTTTTATTCAGTTGCCCGCCACGTCTATCTTTAGGTAGACGACACGTAGGACGTGATTGAAGTGACTACAATTGCTGTTTTGTATGTTTACCAATATGTAGAGCGCGAGAGTGTAATTGGTTCCCTGGCCTCGCGCCTCGCGTCCTTTGCCTCCGGTCAAAAAACCGACACCGAGCGGAGGGCGCCCGAGGCGAGCCGAGAAACGACGAGACGAGGCGAGGACGCCATCCACATTATCGCGCTCGTTTCACCTCGTCTTGCCTCCTGGAGAGTGTGGACCTGGAGTAAGATCCGGCTGCGAGATTACTACGTTCATCTAATTTTTAATCAAAATCTAATTTTTACATATATTTATGAATTGAGGAATATATTTTGCCGGGGTGCCTGTCAAAATATGGTCGCCACATTTTATTAAATATTTAATATTTTTTATTAAAATAATTTTAATTATTTTTTTGGAAAACAATACATTCACGTGTTTTTTAAATAGAATACCTGTAATCCATTTCACAGCAATGTACAGGGTGGCAGGGATTCATGATTCTGAAACCGCGTTGAAACTTTTCGTTGGTTATTAAAAAAAATTTGCTGTTCCATACATTTTGATCGCGTAGGTATTGATTGCACTTTTCTATGAAACACCAAATTTTTTTTTTAAACAACTGACGAAAATTTTCAACGCAGAGGCGTTCAGAATCATGTACTGAATCCATGGTAAGTTTTCGCGTCAATGTCTCTGCCACCCTATATAAAGAACTTGAAAAATTATGGTTGCTATTGTGCACTTGGCCAAAAAAAACCCTTTTAGCACTCTAGCAGAGGCTTTTAGTACGATATCCGGCTACGAGATTACTTCGTTCATCGTTCAGATACTATTTTGTTAAGTTCTTGGTGCCTACACTGTCCTCCCATACCTATTAACACTGCCATGTAATTTGAAAATGTATTTGTGTGTCATGTATTTTGAGTTTTTTGCCGTCTCTTCAATAGGAAACGACCAATTGGAACCGTGCACCTAGCTTCTGACGTTTCATTACTGCCCATGTAGGTTTATGTGAAATAAAGTATTTTGATTTTTTTGAAGATGGCGGCGTCAGTTTCGATTTTGGACACGCGACAAAAGAACCTTGTAGCGTTGTACCTAAGTTTTCTATCAGTGGGATCTCTTTTCACGCAAACTTTTCTGCTAACTTACTTAGATTCTCTTGACATCGTAAACGAAAGCGTAAATGGATTTTTTTTTTACCAAAAATACAACTGAATTCCAAACTACAAAGTGAAAAATAACTTTAATTTTGGAAGTCGGTGTCTTTGGACCAATCAGTATTTGAATTTTTTACCACCGACTTCTGAAATTAAACTGATTTTTTACTATGTAGTTTGGAAGTCGGTTGTATTTTTGGTATTTTCTTTTTCACTTTTTATTGTGTTGGTTTGTAATTCATCAGTTTGTTCTCGAAAAGCACCATTTGGTAAACACTTTATCAAATGGTGCTTTTCGAGACCAAATGCACGAGTTACTATAAAAATTATCCAAGAGTTCCCTCGATTTCTCCAAGACCCCATCATCAGATCGTGACCAAATAGCAATGGGACCAACTTGGAAGTATACCTTTTCAAACAAAACAAGAATTTTTCAAATCAGTTCAGCTGTCTTCGAGTAATCGGGGAACATATATAAAAAAAAAATATTCCGACGAACTGAGAACCTCCTCCTTTTTTTGAAGTCGGTTAAAAAACAACCTATTATTTAAGTTGCAAGAAATACGTGAAATATTTCGAAGAAACAAATTTTATCCTTTTATACAGTCGGTTGAAAAAAAAATACCTACGGTTTACGAGTCGAATTGGAAACCCTTCTTTTTTTTTAATCGGATAAAATACATGAGCTTATTCCAAAATATGTAAATACAAGTTACATTTCCTTCTCACATTATCTCTAAAACCAAAAGACAAATGAACGCAAACTACACAATTTCCATGCACACACACTCGATACATTTCTAACCCCCTCACTGCGCGCGGGGTACAAAAGTGACCCCGATAACATCGAACACTAACAAACGCGTTACAATTGTTAACGAATGTATATTTTCGTAATAAAGACTTCATACAAATTACATACATCACTCATACATATTCCCCAACCTTTATTTTGTGAGTGTTAAAGTTCAAAATAGTGTTTGTAATGAATTTTTCTTGTGTGGAACGATAACAGGCGCCCCGCTGAGAGGGCCGTGAGTCTTTTGTACCGGTAATTTCACTGCCGACCCCTCTGGTACAATAGTATTGTAAGTCATTAGACATTGTAGTTGTTAGCTCAGATGACGATAATTGGTTGTTTTTTTTTTTTAGCGTATATATTTTTGTTGATCAATTGTAGCTTTCTTTCTGTTGTGTGGAAATGATGTAGAAATAAAAAATAAAAGAAATAAATAAAAATTGGTTAAAAGAAAAGAAAATTAGTATACATGCAGGCATGTAGCGTATTTCAGTAATTTTCAGCCCAATAAACAAGTAGGTATGATAATGAATTTGGTATAAAAATAAAACGACCAAATTGATAAAATTCTACTTTATTTTAGCAAAAACCTAAATTAAGTTATGGTTAAGTTTCTCATAAACCGGCAGCAAACTCCTACACTTTATGGATGTATGAAAATATATTTTCAACGTACCACAAAACTTGACAAATGTCTTGTCACAGTTATGCAAGGCAGGCGAGAGTTAACTAAGCAGCTGATATTTATTTTTTTCTAGAACAGCATGACGTCATTATTCCTTTAACCCGAAACCGCTGCTTTAAGGTCTATGCGGCCATTAACATCTATTTCCATAAAATATTGGCAAAACGGGTTGATTAAGCAATAATCGTAAAGTGTGGCCGACTGGCCGTATTCTGCTACCCGCGGCTACGGCCACTTGTTTACACCCGTAACAATAAAACTTGGGGCTATGAACTGTCATAATTCTACGATCAGCTGTGAGCTGACGTCAGTAGTTAACAGATCGTTTTGAAAGTTGTAATTTTGTTGTCTTTTGAGACTTGAGAAATTGGATACTTGTTTATGCTTTTCAAGGGAATGAAATTCAGTCTCTATTTGACATGTTGAGTTGGCATCGTGATGATAATGGAGGAGACGAGGTCTGAGCTTTCAATATTTTAGATCATTTGAAGCTCGACTTTTTAATGCCATAGAGCAGGAGTCGCCAAATGGTGGACCGCGGCCGATCCGAACGGCACCTATGTTGTGCGGGCCTTGAGTAAACAACATTATAACATATTAACCGAAAAAAAACACAATTAATGGCGCTTTTAATGGCAATAGCGTGCAGCAACTTTACTCCAGACTTCAGATAAGTACCAAGTAAAAATAAAAATATTTACTTGGTTATTTTTGTTCATTACTAAATATGTGTTTATTACTTAATATAATTTTTAAAAAACTCGGTTATTCGTAATCGTCTACCTAACAGACCGCGATAGTTATATTATTTTAAAAAATGGACCCCCACTGAAACTAATTGTTGATGCCTGCAAATGCCATAGAGTATCCTATTTAATTAATAACTCTTTTTGTTATGACTTTGAACAATCTTAATTTGCCGATATCTTTAACCGCCTCTATGGTCTAGTATTAAAACCACCTGTCTCAGACCTAGAGGTCCCGGGTTCGACTCCCAGCGGGGGCAAAATTGTCTGCTCGGTTTGGTTGGTGGCAGGGCTTGTTCTAAGTCCGCCTGGCTAGCTACAACCATCTAATCTAAGTCTGTCGCCATAACAACAATATTTTAACAGCATTTTTGTGGGCAGTTTGCAGGTAAGAGCCAGTTCCTCTTTGGTTGAGGATTCCGGGAGAAGCATGCTACCACCTTCGACCTGATCTTCACTTACCATCAGATGAGATGAAGGCTAAGAGCTTCTCAGTTAAAAAAAAAATCTCAAGGCTTCTCTCAAAACCCAGACTTTTTTTGGCCCCCAAAGAGTTCCCTGAAACAAATCTTTATTTGAATGAAAATATACGCAAACTTTTCATAACTTATCATTTCCAGAAAAACAGGAAAAACCATCCTTTTTGAAAATAAAATAATAAATATTATGCTAATGTTAATTAAGAATGATAACGACACGGCCACAACATAGACATCCATCCTCCTTCTATAATTATAAATGTTTTTTAAGGCAGGTGTGCATTGTATTAGAATGTTATAATATTAATGTTTTATTTTGGCAAGCGAAGACGCGCCCCGCGGTATGTGAGAATTTACGTGTGATGCAAGTGACAAGCGGGAAGCCTTCTCGATTATACGACTACATTACATTTTGTGAACGTTTTAAATCGAAATCTTCTCAATGCTTAGAAGTGATCATGCTCAAATCAAATATAAGATTTATAGAGAGTTAGCCAGATGTTCTTAAAAATTCATTTTAAGATTCCCTTGAATGTTTCGAAGCTAAACAAGAAAAATTACAGAAGACAGCAACAGTTTTTAGATAATTTTTAACAAAGAAAATAATCACCAGTTACAACTCTAATAACAAGGATCTACGAAGTCTTTTTATTTATATGCAACCAGTGTTTTTCATTCTAAATTAATAAATTATCAAAACTATGAATATACAACTAACTATTATACAGGATGGCAGGGACATCGACGCGAAAACTGTTACCATGGATTCAGTACATGATTCTGAACCTGGGACTGCGACCCAATTGCGCTGGGACAGCGACGAAAAGTTTCAACGCAGGGGGCGTTGAAACTTTTCGTCGCTGTCCCATACATTTTGACCGCGTAGGTATTGCACTTTTCTATGAAAAAGCGGATTTTTTTAAAAATAACCGACGAATAATTTCAACGCAGGGGGTTCAGAAGTTTTCGCGTCGATGTCCCTGCCACCCTGTATATATTATGCACTAGTATGTAAAGGAAAAAATAAAGAGCTCATAAGGCGTCAAAGAATTCGTCCGCATCACTACGAAGTAAAATGACTTCGTAGCTTGTTCGAAAGTCACGCCAAAAAGATCCAAAATCCGCTTCTCTCCTATTCCTCACGCCGCTTTACAAACGTGACCCTCTGATGTCGGCGGGGGTCCAACAGACCCCTGCTCATCAATTATCGCGCGAAGCCCTCACGGTGCCGTAGGATAGGATACATCAACAGGTGCCAGCAGAGACATGGGTAACTCAATTTACAGAAATATTCACGGTAGCCATACCCCGGGCTATGTGTACTGCGCGCTCAAATACATGAGCGGTAAGTCAGGCGATTTTATAGCTTCGTCGGGTTTTAGACGGGAAACATTGTTGCAATTAATTCATTTTAGTGTTGACATTTTAATTTAATTTTATGAATTATTTAAACCGAAGGTAGAGTACGTACGAACGACCGACTTTCCTGTTTTGACAAAAAACGTAATGAAAGTGCAAAAGAAGTAAGCCGACGTTCGCAAGGACTAAATGAAATCGCGGCGATTTTTTTCGTGCACTCGACTTTTAACGCTCTGCTTAGCGTCGAAAGTTGAAAATCCAACAGTGTATTTTTTCAACGCGTTGGGACGAGAGTGCGTCCCAGCCCGCGATTTTATTACGTCCGTGCGTACGTCGGCTAGCGGCCATTAAAAAGCCGCCATCAACATTATGAAATCGAAAACAAAAATATAAGCAATTATCAAAAATAATACCTACCATAAACATGACAGGGAATATAAATGATAATTGTGTCCCTAATACTATCTGTACTCATAAATATTGTGTTACCATTTTTTTATTTAAGCTGATCATTACATTCGCGTATGGCCGTGATTTATGTTGCCGAAGCGAGCCGAAAAGTTCCGATCCGTCTCGGCAATAGATCGTGATTAGGCGCGCGCGCAGCATGATCACATACTTACTGCAGGGCTGCCAGGAAGAAGAAAGTTGAAAAGTCGAATGAATAAATTAAATCTGATACAATTCATGATAACATTTTAAAATAAGCACAAATTTAATTAGTAATTTAATGGTAAAACTAACCTTAAAAAGCTATGGTTTTATTTAACAAGTAAACTAAAGTCATTATCATCATCTGCCTAGCCTTTTCCCAACTATGTTGGGGTCGGCTTCCAGTCTAACTGGATGCAGCTGAATACCAGTATTTCACATGAAGCGATTGTCTCTCTGACCGCCCTGACCCAGTTACCTGCTAACACGATACCCCTTGGGACTGTCAAAGATCTACAAATGACAGCCGGGACCAACCGCTTAAAGGCTCTTTCAAACAGGCGCGACACGCGACGCGACACAAAGACACCGCTCGTCGCGCGACGAGCGGTGTGAAAGACCCTTAACGTGCTTTCCAATGCACGGAACGAGTAATCTAAGGTTACCAAAATAAATATAGCATAAGCTCTGCCTATAATGTTCCCACTGCTGGGACATAGGCCTTCTCTCTGCGAGAGGAAATGTAATCTACCACGCGGGCCCAGTGCGGATATTTAAAATTTATGATCACATTTGAATAATTAATAAAATAAAATTTATGTTTGTTTATTCATCAATATTTTGTTATAATCACTGCTGATGATCTTTATGACATTAACCTTTGAATTAATATGCATTCATTTTCATATTTTGTGTCATTACCTTGATCGGCAAGGTATTTGTTTGTCTACATAAATTATTGAGAAAACTTCGTAACGCGTTTTCAAAATAAATGAAAGGGCGGGCTGTATGAAAGGGGATGCATGAAAAGCCAAAATTAACTCCTCAGTCAGGAGAACCCCTAAAAACGATTGCCTTAAGTATTATCTATCAGACATAGTATGTGGAAAAATAGAAATTCTTATACTTACATAAAACTACGGAGGCTTAGGAGCGGTACACAATTTTGTTCGCACAATTTTGTTTTGAGCATGGTCTAGTAATATAACTATTAGGGCACTCCGACCAAATAGGTCCCTACGTTAGAACTTTGACCAAACTACGTCGAAAATGGTCGCAGTTTAAATAAGGGCACTCCGACAGTTATGAACCGCTTTCATATAACTATATTACGGTATATAGCTATATCCCTAGGGATATAACTATATCACGGTATTAACCATCTTACTGCGACATAAATATGTTATAAGCCAAATCATACCGACCCGAACAAGCAGCACGCCTTACGTTAAAGAGTGAATAATTAAATACAGATTTGAAGCCAACATTTTTACCTGAGGCAGCCCTAAGGCGCAAATTGAGACGTCTGTAATTATTTACCCGGACATCATTAGGCGGTAACGGATATAACTCTTACATTGGTTATTGATTTACAAGCGTCGCCCGGTAAAGTGTACCGTCGATATTACAACTTCATTTATGTACGAGCAATAATGCTATGCTATTTTGTTAAACAAGATTATGCAAGAGAAAGCTTTGTAAGACGGTTTTTTTTAGGGTTCCGTAGCCAAAAAGTGCCAACGGAACCCTGTTACTAAGGCTCCGCTGCCCGTCCGTCTTACACAAGCCTGTGTCTTTTGAACAGTAATAGATAGACACTTGAAATTTTCACAGAGTGTGTAACCTACTACATAATAAGTAAATTAAGTTACAAATTTAATGGGGTCCCCATTACAAGAAACGTGATTTTTACAAAAAGTATTTTAAAAAAATGTGTTAATTCTTGTACGGTGGTACCGAACCCTTCGTGGGCGAGTTCGACTCGCACTTGGCCGCTTTTTTAGATAGGTAGAGAAATATATGAAGTATGCTAAAATCTATGGTGTATCATATTATTCTAAGTAAGTAAAAAAAATATATAATTTCGTACTAGCTAATAATCCAGTTTAGAAGGATTTATGAAGATCAATGGCTGTTCATTTTTGAACCATTTTAACTTCATAATCCCAATCTGATTTTCCTGAAGTACATAAAAGTATAAGACATATTCTATCGTCAAGATTAATTTTACAAAATCATAAAAACATCGTGAGGAAACGCCGCATGCCTGAGAGATTTCTTGACGGCATGTGAAGCCAAGTCAGAGGCCCATGGGTGGCATAAAAACTCTGACACCAGGTTAGTCACTAACCACACGAAAAGAAGAAGAAGAATTTTAGTTATTCCAATTTAAAAAAAAAAAACAGAATATTATTCACCACCACGCATTTAGACACGAACGGTGTATAATTTCAAAATATTTACAAACATTGAAATTTCATTCAACTCTTTTATAAGTTTTTATTGTGTCATAAATATCTTGTGACAAACATAAATAAATTATATTTTACAATTGTTTACATTACCATTTGTGAAGAACATTGTTACCATTGTTTTCGGCCATGGTTCATACAAAGAGGGTCTATAAAACTTTTACTGCAGTTCTGGGCTCGAACTAGACCACTCAGTGCCACTTTTTGGTCAAAAAAATTGTTAAAACTACTTTTGTTATATGTGAGGTTCTCATTGTTTTCAAAGTTTGAGTTTTTAGTTTGAGATTTACGACCGGAATTAATTTTTGTTTTTATAGTTGCTTTTATACCTTATTTATGTTTTAGTGTTAGCATTCACAAACAGAAACGTGCTTTCACATGGTTCTGGATTTTGGATCCTGCATCCCAATTGTATTTAATACACTTTCTATCATAATCTGAAGGATTTCATAATCCATTGCTTCATCTGCTAGAAGAATCCGTCTGCTTGACAGATCGCAATGAATGTTAGTTGAATTGTCAATTATCAAATTTGTCATTGGGGTTCTTTCGATCATTTGCAATTGTCAATTGGACTTCTCAATATTTAGTGTATTTATTGTCAATCTCTTCAATTGCAGTTGTTAGACGATTAATTGGCGCATCAATGTGTATTAATCACGTAAAATTTTACAATTACAGTTGATCGTTTCGGGGACGTTTAATTATATATGTCCATAACGTATCGAATGAAGCCTTTTCTATAGTACAATTTCATATAATTTTTTTCTTACATGCGTATTAGATGCGTAGCGTTGGAAGGTCTGTTACACGGTGGACCGGCGACCTGGTGAAGGCCGCAGGAATCCGCTGGATGCGAGAAGCACAGAACCGGTGGAAGTAGCGGTGCTTGGGGTAGCCCTATGTCCAGCAGTGGACATGGACAGTGGACAGTGGATCTTTCATCTGAAATGATGATGATTAGATTCGCTTTTCGGAAACGCATTTTCCCTTCATAGGCTTATTTTCTATTCTGACTGTTTTCTTTTCGGCTGGAGATTTGGTAATTTCTTCGCTCCAAAACATGACGCAAATGGTTGATGAAATACGATTAAGACATTGAATTTTATGCAGTAAAGTTAGTGTACTTTTTCCTTAACTTTACTGCATAAATTCAAAATGTGCCAATTGCTTAATACATATTTCTGGAGTTGTCGATTCGCCAGTACCAAGAAGTCAGTCTTAAACTTCACTCGCACTAAAAACATCGAAATATAAATAAAAATATTAAACGCGTTATATTTGTGTACATGTTTTACGACTGCTGTATATCTACCCCGAGCCCCCCACAGCTCTAAGCAGCCCCTGAATGGTCACAGTCGCACAATACCAGCTCCTCACAATGTCTTCCTAATTTGTTTTGGTTGTGAAGTAACTTCTCATTGTTTCGTTGATTTGTTGCTTTGATTCCTACTTTTTGTTCAATATGGACAAAATCTACGGGAGATTTGTTGGTGAAATTGCTTAGAAACATTTTGAATACTTATGTATTTTGTTGTTGGAGGTTTGGAAAAATCAAATATTTTCGATTTATTCCGTTCTAATGCCAACAACTGGTATTTCTTTCAACTCTTTGGCTGATGTGAAGTTTACACCTACTCAGCCATTATTATTAGCTCAACATTTCAAGCTGAATAAGTAGTTACCTAAGTACTTAAGTAGGTAGGTACCTACAGGTGGTTATGAAGTCAACAGCCTCAGGAAGGTAGTAGAAATCATAAGATTAGAAAATCTTTAAGCTTCCAATTAATAATCGAAAATAAACCCGAGGCATTCCATGAATTTAAAAATCGATATTTTTCCAAAAACTTCTCACGTCTACACCATTCGACTTTACGCTCACAAAACTGTAAAATTCAGAATAAAATCATAAAAGTTAACCGTAAAACAGGACATTTACGGTCAGCATAAATCAGGGAGGGGACAAAACTTTGTTTTATGCGTAAATAAAGTTATTTTATCTAGGACTTATTTTATGATTACCTACATTAAGTTTCATTGAACAAATAAATGCTGCAATATTATGTTCATTGGTGCAAGAAAATATTTTATCGGAATAGTAAAAATTTGGTCTAAGCACTTAGTATGTCTAAAATACCTAAATAAATAATAACTTTATTGAAAGAAAAATCGAATCAATCAACATTCAACCTCAGACCAAAAAGAAAACCAAGACATAGCGCTGTCAACAGTGACGTGAAGCCGGTTTCGTAACCATATGTGCACTTAGTGAGGTGTAGTTTGATTGTAAATGGTTGAAAATGTGTGCGTGTGAGCGTGTATGCACAGAGCGGACGTGTAGTTTTAGCATTCTTCACTGTATTGCAGCGCTCTGTCTTGGTTTTTTATTTGGTCTGAGCATTCAACCTGTTACATTTTTTCACCCAGATTGACAATCAATTCCATACAATCGCGCGCGAACGATCCAAAATCAATCCGTCAAACTTTCATTCGTAGAACATGCAAAGGCAACACCCATTCAGCCTCTCTGGCCATACGGTTGGCGCATTGTTCTAGCGCCAAACAATGATAAACAAGCATTAGGACACCATTGAGGGCCACTGTGTGGACAATGCGACCACGTCGCACAATTGAATGGCAATAATGACGAGAGTGATGTACAGGGTGCAGACATGCGAATTTTATAAAAAAACAAATCGTTTTTGAAGAACTTTGTTTTTTTTTTTCTGTTAGTCTAGTGTTCCACGTTTTGAAGACGAAAATAGTAGACCTGACATAATGAAGTGACTACTTATCTAGATTCTCATTTGAAATCTTGTCTATTGTCAAATGTTATACACATTTTATGAAAAAATCAGCGTACTGTAAGTACTACATATAATATTTCCACTTTTATCGCCAAGTCTGAGGTCTGAGACCTGAAACGAAGCCCAAAATTGTTTTGAAAATCTCGACTCACACGCTTACATATATATTATTTCAAACAGCCCCTATACAAAACATCGAATAACGGCTCAACCCAAGGCCAGGATACTGTAACCGCGCAGTAGCACCCTCGAGGAGTGATGGATGACTGCACAGCACTACTTAAACAAATGCGCTGCCACAATGGACGCAACAGCGGGCGACTAAAAACAATGCACCATGCGACAAAATGCACGACAATCGAGATAGATTCAAGGAACAGCACTGGACATAAATACTGGTCGTAATTTATGTCACTCTGCACAACAACCGTTGTTGTTTTGAAAATGGAATATGATTAGATGTTCACATAGTGATGTCAGGATTTATTTTAGTTTATGGCTCATCAAGTGTTTGTTTAGTAGTTGAAAATTAATTTCAATGTTGCGGCAATTATGATGAGATGAAAATATGAGTTTATGACTAATTTAAAGAAAATCTGTTTGGGACTAAACTACATAAAACAAAAAAAAAAAAACAAAATAAATTATTTCAGACAAAAACGTCCATATGCAAGGCAAGGTTGTTAGTAACATTAATATCGCTTATAACTAATGTTAGTAACTAAAGTAAAAAGAAGACACTAGACACACCGACACACCTTTTTTATGTAGGCCATCTCGTAGTTGACCTCTGAGATCATGACTACATAACCAGGCTTTCCTGTGGGTGCTTTAAGCTACTACACTTAAAACCTCCAGCCAAGGGTTATTCAACTATGCTAATTAAAACTAGTTGAACTTTCGCTAAGGGCACCCCCTGTGTGGTACGAACCTCGGCTTAGGGCGTCAACCGGAGAGAGGACATCAAGGATGGGACGGGCCGGACTAAACACACCGTCTACCCCTGCATAATAGGCTCATCGGTCTCTTGACGCATGCAGTTCAGTGAATCTACTGAGCAGAACAGTATCGGTTCTCTTGCCAATCATCCTCAGGCCGCTATTCGGGCTCCCTCGTACTTGCCGCACCACCGAAGCAACACACCTAGAACAGCTGTCTGAGACCCCAATTGACGGGCTTAGCAGCACCATATCATCGGCATAACTCAAATTATTGACACATATGTCATCAATATGACATCCAACATGCATGCTGCTGAGCTCCTCAATCAGATGCTTAACATAAAGAGACTTGCTTAAAGAGCCGTGGCGAAGTCAGCCCGCCTGCCTGACGCCACTCTCTAAAGAATATTCATCTGAGTATATATTTCCCCACCTTACTATATTAAGCTGCTCACTGTACCAGTGGGCGAGGATATTCACAAGATCGGCTGGGACACCTGCACTTCTTAATTTTGTCCAAAGCTTATTATATGACTCCAAATCAAAAACTTTGGACAAATACTAAAACTATATAATATTAAATAAAATTTGGCTATATATACTAATAACATTTGACTATATATACTAAATAATATTTAGCTTGCAATTATCAAAATAATGTTTTCAGTGATACTTATGCCATATTAAAGGAGCAAGTTTTAACTCTCAATTTGAGCAATCTGTACCGACTCCGAGTTACGGAATTATTGATAAAATTGTACAACTTACTTAGTACTTTAAAACAAATTCAACAACAGCTTCCTTACATTTAGACGATTTTATCATTTACTTTAGTTCAATAAAACGCTCGACACTTCAAATACAACCCGATCTAAACTGTCACCCAAAAGCTAAAGGCGATAAATATTGCACAACCCGTTGTTATGTATTGAAACAACATTACGAATTACGATACTAGAGGCAACAGCAATTTGTCACTCCCACGCTCTTAAAAACTTGTTAATATTTTGAAAACGGATACCCATTTCATTAATTATATTTAGGCCGTATGTCATTTGTAACGTCTCAATCAACAAAAAACTGTTGATTATCTATTAAAGTCATTTAATAGCCAAAACTTGAATTAAACCCATGTGATTTATCACTTATCATGTATATTGAATGGCTAGATTTACATAATCCGTTCATTATTATAAAATTATATTTTTTTAATTTGCAACATTTCATAATTATGCTGGCAACTATAAAAATATTAGATGAATGGCGCGGAAAATATATTATAATTTATTTTAAGATGGTCATGTAGATCACAATGTTATTTTAAAGTGGAAGATTAGAGTTTACTTTGTTTAGAGTTTTTTATTATTAAAGTGCTAGTCTACACGCTGTTGAGAAAATAAATGGAATCAAATTTTATAGTTGTTCACGCACAGGTTTTGAAATGTCCCCTATAGTCAATCGAATTTAAAGTTCCCTTTCTTTTTAACATGTTAAACGAGACAATGGTTTATTAGTGATATGGCAATCACGTGTGTAACAAACAAAGACACACAAATATGTGACAGGAAGAAAGATTACGGCACTCTATCAAGCGATCTGACAACAGAGTTGAATTCCTACGATTTGTCCCGTCATTGTCCCTCGTAAAACTCAGGACAAAGCGGGAAGAAGCGTGTAATGCTGCTCATAAAACAATAAACCACCCACTGCAGGCAGCGAGCTGCGTTTACAGCGCACGCAGCGTGATCCGAACGTGCCCTTTGTCCGCTATTTTGAACGCATCTTAACATGGAGCGCGCGATCAACAAAAGCGCGCCAATTCTGACGTTTCGACGTAATGAGTGACTTGAAAAACGCGTTTTTTCTACGAAAATAGGAGTCACGTTTGTTTTTTGTATAATGGCGAATTAATACGACGCGCGGATGGAACGATTAAATAAATTGGACAAAGAAAGAATATTGACCCCAATTTTAACGCCTGTCAATGCCAATGTTTAAATTACTGCGTCAGAAAAAAATGTAATTAGTTAAAATTTACGAATTAGTCATCGACGTTGAGTTGTTTTGATAGAGTACAAATTAGATCTAAAGAAACAGATAGGTATGTACCTCTTCATTCTACACATCAGGGCACGTTGTCAATGATTCCAGTATCTACTATAACTATCTACGAGAAAAAAGATTAATAATAATACATCCATTAGAAACGTAATACCCATACCAATAATCAATATAAATTGTTAAGCAATAAGACCGGACCCTGATTGATTACATTTAATAGTAGTTAATCTAGATCGAACTCACTAATAGAAATCTTAACAAAACACCGCTCTACTTTCAATTTATATCAAACAACAACAAGATCTCAACTATTTGTCAGTCGATACTATCTCAACAACTTAATGAACTGATTACTATCTGAAATAAAACTAACTAAGTAACTCTTTCATAACTTTAACACATCTAGAAAGTCCAAAGTGTATAGATAGTCTGTTGATTACGAATACAATAAGAGTAAATAGTAGATAATAGAGGATATAGGTACGGTAGCTAAAAAATACAATACGGTAACCAAAAATATAACCGCCTCTGTGGTCTAGTGGTTAGACAACCTGTCTCTGACCCAGAAAATTTTATGCTCGGTTTGGTTGGTGGTAGGGCTTGTTCTAAGTCCGCCTGGCTAGCTACCGCCATCTTATCGAAGTCTGTCGTCATAATAACAATGTTAACAGCATTGTCGAGTTTCGGCATTTAGAGGTAAGATAGCCAGTTCCTCTGTGGTTGAGGATTCCGGGTGAAGCTCGCCTCCACCTTTGGCCTGATCATCACTCACCATCAGGTGAGATGCAGACCAAGAGCTTAGGCGTAGCGGGCATTTTTTTTTTCGAATATTGAATTTTCTGGAAATTTATACGACATCTCATCAAAAAACCGAAAAACATTTTACAAAGACTCCAGAAGACCTGACTTCTTGGGAAGATGCCCAGCAGCTGTCATTAACATATGATTTCCAGTCAATCTACTCAGCCTATTGTAGTCCACTACTGGACATAGGCCTCTCCCAAGCTGCACCACAACACCCAGTCTGATCTTCAGTGAAGCGCACTCAACATCGCTTCCCATAACATACCTGACAAAAGAATTTGCATTAGTAACTATAAGATGAAGGAGAGTGCAGCATCAGCGATTTTTTTTACCCATTTCCGCCATTTGCCTAGCTTTATCACATTTTTAATTTGGGACTGGTTCCTCGTAATTTCCTCCAAGACGTGTCTGTACTAGGTTCACCCCTGGTCCGGGTACACCCTGTAAAAATCCCCTTTTTAGTCACGTTTTCTTGTGCCGAGTCACGGCTAAAGAAGATATAGAGGTATGAAGAACAAGGTGTAAAGTTCACTCATCCTCCATAGAAATGAATCCTCCGAGCAGACGGGTGTTCTGTCTCGTGGGCAACTGCCCGGCGATTGATGTCCGGACGTTGTATATATGCTGATCGTGCACTCTGCACTCGCGATGTTGGATTTTACTTGACGTCAGTGAGATACATAGTTCACATGTGGCGATGTAGATGTCGCCACAAAGATATAAGATTCAGCTTCTTATTTTTTATCAGCCATTCCTAAAAGTCCTAACAATTAAGACCCAATCTTCCTTCATACCTTAATCATGATAATATCACATCATAAACGCATTAACTGAACCCACGCCTTTGTACCCACAATGATGTCACCACAAGAGATGTCCTCGCCGCGTGACTTACGGGCTCGGAGATCAGATAAATCTATTACTTGCCGACGCGCGGCCGATATTATTTTAATGTTATAATACAAATTATAATAATCTTTGGACGCCATATTTATAGGCCCGGTAATCTCTTTTGATTCGCCGCTTATGAGCTAAAGGAGGACGTATATGGAGACGGTCGTTTTGGGAGTTTCAAACTTTAAAGACGCACTTTTGGTGTCGAGAGAGATTTGATGAGAAGTCGCTGATGGGGGTTCAAAGAATAAATCTTCCGATAAATGTGTAAATTTTTGCAGCATTATTTTGTTTTTGTTGTGAACATATTTCATTTACGTAAGTAAATGAAATGTACTGTACCTAATTCTGGTTTCATTTCTTTTCGAAGTTTTTTTTCATCAGATCTCATAAAAACTTTTAATTAATCTTTGTAAGTTTTGTAGTGTTTTTTTTTGTTTGCTATAAAGTTTAAATAATTAAATAAACATTTAACTTGGCAACATCTTCATAAATGGCTACATTCAAACCATTACAAACTTAACTTCACCGCAGCACCTTTTCAACTCACCTTTCTCCCCTCAATCCCATAATATCCGAATCAAATATCAAATCAGCGTAATACGTGTGTCAAGTGTCCGCTTACCCTTCCGAGGTGTAAAATTGTAAATGCGCTGTGATATACGCGCGGGATATATCCACGACAATTTATTTGGAGGAGAGGAGCTTCGCACCCTTGCTTCCTCAGTACAACCCAAGCAAACGAATACCAATCTTTTGACAATAAAAATAGAATTGAAAATCTCTGAGAAGATGTTTAAGGTTGACATTAAGATGTCTTAGGACGGATTTTAAAGCTTATGCTTGAAGAAATAAGGATCATTGTAGAATAGAGGTTCGTAAAAAGGCTTTGCATTCGTTGCAGGCACCGTGCTGAGCCGAGATGATTGCAAAACGAATAAATAATGTGCACATGAAGCTGCGCGCGCGCTTATTACATGTCACCCGTGTATATGTGTTTTTTTTTTAAACAGGCAAAGACTTTTTAAGTTATTAAAATTGTTATGTTGTTGCGAAAAAAATTAAATTACTTTTGGTATCATTAGTTTTGTCGTTTTTCAAAGACAGACTGTAAGATTGTACGCTTGGTATTTATTAAATAAAGTTAAAGATTTTTATCATTCAATCTATAAATTGCCGAGTAATCACGGTGATGACGTATCATGAAAGATTGTAATGGACTCCCTTACAGTTTTAGAATTTCATCTCCGCTAAAGTCAAAAGACGTAATAGGTCCTGAATCGACAACTCCAGAAATACGTATTAGGCAATTCGCACATTTTGAATTTTATGCAGTAAAAAAAATGCCGAAGAATAAATGTCGAATACGTATTTCTTTCTCACAAACAAATTAATTTCGTGAGAATCGCCTCGAGAAAAAAAAAAATATTTAAAAGTGTCGATTCGGCCGTTTCCGGCAGGTGAAATCATGCGAATCAAATTCAAATTCAAAATATTTTATTTCACATAAACCTACATGGGCACTTATGAAACGTCAGAAGCTAGGTGCTCGGTTCCAATTGGTCGATTCCTATGGAGAAGAGCCAGCAAGAAACTCCACGGTTGCTCTGTTAAAAATAATTAGCTTTTAATTCAAATAACTGTGTTACTAGATATGGGAGAAGGAATCAACCAATAAGCCAATCACTTTTGATGGTACTCATCTTAAGTAACTGTAATTATACATTTCTTCAAGTCTTCAAGTAAGTATAACGTATTCTAAAGTTCCCTTTTCGTGGTACTATTTACAACTACCTTATAAAATATGCCCTTGGTATTTGAGAAATTAAATGAACTGAGGGGTGGCAAAATGGCGAATCATATTTTTTTTCTACAAAATACACTGGAGATTCTATGGATAATAACCGAGAAAAAAGCAAACTTAATTTCAATAAAATATTTATGCTCGCATCCTTCACACAGCAAAACAGACGCCATTTGATTCACCTTTTATTTACGCACAATAAAGGCATTCCTCAATTCCTTATATAATTAAATCTGACGCTTGCATTCGGTTCAGCATTCAGAGGTTCAATACAAACCCGTTGAGGAAGTCGTAACCCGATGCGTTTCCTCCGCAGCGTCCGAAGCGCTCGTAGGCGGGGGGTTAAGTCGCGATCAAAGGCGCCGCCGCCAAGCCACGCCCACCCCGCCTTGTGCACACACACCGACAACCCTTTCACTGCCGCTGCCGCTATGTTGTTAACTAATAGTATGTTTCTTTTGTTTACTTTGTAAGTCAGGTTGCGTATATAGCGTGTTGTGTAACTACAGGAAATTGCTTCTGTTTCTTGTTAAAAATGTACGTAGTTGAAGCTATAGGCTTGCTTATTGACCAGGACTTGATTAAAGAAATATAACGTACCCAGAAAATTCCTGAGGAAACTGGCATGTCCTAGAAACAAACAATCAAAGGCAGTGTAACATCCACCAACCCGCACTGGGCCAGCGTGGTCTCATACAGAGAGGAGGCCTGCGTCCCAGTGCGTTTGGAGAGCTCTATATGTTCAGCAGTAGATTCAAGTAAATTGCTATTTAACACCTGTTAAAGAAGATGAATCTGAGTGTTAATCACCATTTGTGTATTAAAACACACCACTAGGCTATCACTGCTTTTCCAAGGGAAACGGCAATAGGTATTGCTTGACAGCTGAAACATGTTAGGGGAAGAAATTTTTCGGACCAACTCACACACTAAGGAGGTGTACTAAAACCTAATCGGTATCAAAAAAATAACTAAAATACTACCGCAAGGTTCTTTTATTATAACCATAATAAACATTCCCCATTTTGCATGAATAGCCACCACAAACAATGGTACAACATGGAGTAACTCAACACCACGCGAGCCGGCGGATTCTCAAAGACATTTACCTTTTCTACGCGCTTTTTTATCAAAGCGGGATCCCGACCTTAATGATGGCTCAATCATTTAGTTATCATAGTCGGCAGGTTGGTTGTGACAAGGAGCCCGATGAAGAGATTAATTTACTTTTAATTTTATGTTTTGGTACGTTTTTGTGCTTATTTTAATTACTAAGAAACCTCTAGCGGGGTACCTTTTGTAATACTTACAGATAGGGAATTTGATTGTTTAGCAAACTGACTATCAACTTATTTAGGTATCCTTATAGTCGACCTCGTAAATGGTTTACCATTTTTTAATTAACTGGGATTTTTTTCCCAGAGAATTTAAACTTAATTAAGGTGATAACTATCTAAACTTCAAAAATATTTATTTGCATATCACTGATATTCTAATAAGGAACAAAAAAGCCATCTGCCTTACATGTCAGACCGCATCAAAAATGTGACACTGCTGTCAGTGTCAGGTCAAAAAATCGTCAGAGAGACATAAATTTCATAAAATGGCCAGGTCAATAAAGGGTTTCAGGCTGATGTCAACTACATATTTGATATTTGTTATCAAACAATTCGTTATGTATGCAATAGTCTGTTTGGTGTCGTAGGTTCAAAAGGTACATATTATGTATTCTAACTCGATAAAGGAAAGAATTTTAAAACTGACGAAAATATAAAAGACTTGACTGTACACTGTATTATAAGATTAGAACCAAAAGGTACTCAAATTTTCATTTATTTTTTTCCTCACATAAGTAACAGACCTTCAATTTTTAAGACGTGCCAATGACTTTCAACCTTAGGGTGGTAAAGCAATTACGAGGTCGACTAATCCTTTATTTTTTTAAATTATTATTATTCTCAAACACACCTACATTATTTGTTGCTTTTACAATTTACCTATTTCAGCAATTCAAGAATTTACAAGGAAAGTTAGATAAGGAACTATACTTTTTAAACTATTACGTACCTTGCTAGACCAGCCTAAAAAGATACTGTCGAACTAGTACCTACTAAATATTGTTACATAGAAAAACGAAACGAACGAACAAAAAACTCCTTTTCACTTTTGAGCCTCAAAAAAACCTCCCTCCCAACGAAACAACCGTTACAGCTAGTTTACTAGTATCAACAGTAACCGATACATTCGTTATTGGAACATGTTTGTGCAGTAACACGAGTACAGTTAAAACAACAAGACAAAACACAATATTGAAAACAGCAGCCCAATCTGTAACAATATTGAGTTACATGACTGTCTGACGTCTGTGAAGAACCACTGACAGCTCTGATGCGTTCCAAGCTACCAGAAATATCAGAATGTTGTGCTTTGCGTCTTTTTGACATATAATAAAAATAACTTTCAGTTTTTATAAAATTACCGAAAATAAAAAAGCAATCCCTTTGAAGTGCCAGTAGCGCCATCTAGGAGCGAGTAGCAGCACTACATTAAAAAAAAAATATTTCAATTATTATTTAATTCTGATGCACAAAACGTTTTGTAAATAACCAAACATAAAAAACAATACTTACTATTTACTGCTCTCAGCCTGAGCTACGTTTATTTAGTAGGTAGTTAACCTACTTTGGCTACTTTGATTTATTTTTAATTAGATAATTATATATAATTAGACACCAATATTGTCTTTGATGGCAGTCTGCCATCAAAGACAATATTGGTGTCTATCAAATCTCAGCTCAGTAATATCTTTAACATTGATAGTCATTTTTAAATAACAGAGTAGGTATCCCTCTGGTGAACCTGTAAATTTCTCATTCTTCTATTCAATTTGTTTCCTAATGTTATACATTACATTATTATTAAAATTGTTGGACCGAAAATTTCGCCTCAGACACCTTTCGGCAAGAACACTTGACATTTCCATTATGAATTTTAACTACAATCCTATTCCCACGCTTGAAAAGTGCGTTTTTATTCACAAATCCACTGATGTGGAATAATCCGAGTGACTTGTTGACATTTCGCTTTGTGCTCTTTGTCAGAATCAAAGTTTCTACTCCAACTTATTCTTCAAGTATTATGTAGGTAGATGCTGAGTATTCTTACACTATCAAACCGACGTGCAAGGTGCGCTATAATGAAATTATAATACCTACAAAAAGGACAAGGTAGACACAGAGTCAGTAGATTCAAACTAGGTAGGTTGATGTTGACACAAGTATATAAATTGCCTTTATAATAGTGCTCTACATAGACACTTTTTTATCGTAAGTTATTTTTTTTTCTAATGATTATTTTTTTAAATCACCTTTAATGCAAAGTACACAAAAGTTCAAATCTGTTACAGACCCATCTGTTGGTCAGTAGCGTGTTTAATTAGACTAATCAAACTGTATGTAGTATGAACTACTATTCCTAGATGGCACTGTAATCAAAATAACAAGTTGCATAGTTACATATTGTTGTTGTTACTTGTGTGGTATTTCCAACCAACTCCCAAGTCCATAGAGATTTGCCACACCGCTGAATGCAGAGAAAATATTAGCGTTAATCACCATCCTTGCTTTTTAGGTGTACAGGCGATTTCAGACTTAAAGGCTCGTGCAGACCAGCGCGATATCGTGGGCGCTACAAGGGTCGCGCTGCCAGTAGCTCCCGCGATATCGCGCCAGTTTGCACGAGCCTTAATACCAAAATTAATGTAGATATATTAAAAACGTCACATTGGTAGTTTGCACGGCTTAAACCCAAAACTTCGCATGTAAGGTATCGTTTAAGGCTCACTTAATTTTAAATTAAATTAATAAAGGAATTATGGTAAACATCTGATGTTAATATATAAAGTGTTTAATATTGAAACATTTTAAATTAACACCTTTTTTTAACATAGTCAATGAGCCATGTTAGGAACCTAGTAGCCCAAGAAAGGCCGTTATGAATAAATGAATATATATGTAATAACAATACCACCAAATAAAAAAAAAAAAAATTAAATACGTTTAATAAGCAGTTTTACTTAAAATTATTTTTTTAAGTTAATTAACCGGTCAAAAATTTGGCCTTGGGACTTGGAATGGTTCTAAAACAAAAACTAAACGCTTAAACCAATAATGTAACATATTTTGAGATCTGTTATGGGTCTTCCAGTAAATAGGTTTTTAAAAAAAAGAAAGGATATTTAACTGGAATAAGGACACTTTATTTAGATCGACTTTTAAAAGAAAGACCCATTGGCAGACCCGTCCGCTTTAAGAGTTAAGACCCAACTAACTGTTCCCATGCCACCATGTAGGTGATACTCTTATCTGTCAGCGCCTGCTAGGCGCTGATTCATCTTTAGCCCTTACAGAGCCGGGGTATAACACCTCCCCCCTAAGAAATAACTTCGGGGTTACTTGCGAAGTTATGTGCAAGGATGAAATAAGGGCTAAACTCTAGTTCTAATAGTTGGCAAGGGAACCACTTCAACATCGGCATTACTATCCTCGGGGTTGCTATCGCAAGAGGGTTGTGGCCTTGAGGATGAAAATATTTCAACAAGGGTTCTGCTGCCGGGTCGGATACATTTATACACTCTAAAAAACAAGTACAATAATATAAGAATTATAACTAACAATATAACGACAGAATAATGTGTCCCATACCTTACTATGTGTGGGCTATCAAGAACATTATCTATATCATGTAGTTTTACAAAAAAATGTTGATTTAATTTTAAATCGTCTAAGTCGGTATTTAATAGTTTTATAGGGGCCACATTATCGATTGATTGGTTTAATTTGAACACATTACAGCAGGTATCGTTTATTAAGTTAAAATCAGGAAAACCAATAGGTGCAGAAATATTTGTTATAGTGTATTTCGGTATAAGGTTTAGCACCTTTACAATAACCTATGCAGTTTGTAGGGACTGTAAGTACACCAGTGCCTAAAACTTGTATTTCAAATGTTTTGGAATTTCGACATTCTATAGAGACTATGTTGGACTCTGACTGTATATAGATCCACTTATTGTTTTCTATAGATTTCCACATATCTAAACTACCATAAATTAACTTGGTTTCACAGGATTTTGGAATTTCACTTATCACTTTGGACATGTATTCACTTTCACAAATAGGTCTGATGTCTGACGCATGAACAGTTGTGACGTCACACAGACGTTCTCCTGGGGTGATTATTCTACAGCCTTCCAAATCGTTTAGAGTACAGTATTGTGTTTTGTCTTTGGTCATTGCAATATATTTAAAACTAGGTAAAATCAAACTAAAACTGTAAGGCTTAGTGGAATTATGGGGTGTTGGCAGAGCAATAGTATGGAACAATACATATTCTTTTAGAGAAACTAAAGGAATCTGTAATACGAAAAATATCTTATTGTTAGTATTATAACTAATTATTCTAGAAACATTTAAAATAATATGAATAGAACTTAAATCTAAATTAACAGGCAGTTCCAAGTCGTTTGGCAAATGTTGGTAGTTATCGGCAAGCTCTTTGAACAGCTGTTGTGGCGTCATCATTGAAGGATGTAAAACATTTTGATAACTAAATAAGATAGAATTAGTTATGTCTTCTAGGTGGAATGATAGAGTTAAAATTGACACTTCTAGATTATTAAGTATGTGTTCGAATTCGGATTGTTCCGTTATTACAGTAGTTATGTTACTTAAGCTTGCGGAGAGCTTGTCGATAGCTTTGTTCAAATTGATTTCGTTAATTTTTATTTTAGTAACACTATTATTAAATGATGAAATTGATGTGGTGCTAAGTAAAATGTTTTCTTTCATTAATGAAACCAATTTTTTCTCATTATTTTGCAATACATTTATGGTGTCATCGTACCTGAGACCATCGTTTTCATCTAAATTGCCAAATATTTGTTTTATTACATTGCCTAGTCCACTGATCCATGCACGTTTTGATCGTTTTTCTAGCATGTGGGAAATAGACGCGTATTCTTTATATATGTCACTAAATCGAGCAATCAAGGGTTCTATTGTGTTGTCACAGCTATTCTTTATAAGGTCAATTCTTTTACATAGTTGCTCGGTGGTGCCGAAAGCTGATTTTATATTTGTGATGTGCGGACCAAGGTATGAAAGATCAAAAGGCATTATAACATTTAATTGTCCACTATTAATTTTCAGTGTGCCGAGGTAATCAAAGTAAAGGCCGGGGCTTGACTTTATCTGCTCAACAAAATAATCCTGTTGGCTCCGAGCCTGACTTGGAGTTCTGCAAGTAATATATCTACGTTAATAAAATTAATATAATTAAAACAATTACTAATACATACAGTTTACTTATACTATACTCTAATGTGTGCCGGTAGTGTCAGCCGGTTTTACTTGGTCCACGTGATGAGTAACATGGCGTCGATTTATAAGTAAGGTAAGTGTATTATTACTATTAACTTTGACTATTTTATAAGGACCCTTCCATAATGGAGAGAGAGCCTTACGTAATCTTAAATGGTTTTTAAGATATACAAATTCTCCGATTTTGTATGTAACCCGACGACTACGGCTATCGTAGTAAGATTTTGAGGTTTCTTTACATTTCCTCATGAAGTCTAGTGCTTTGTCACGGGAGAATTTTAACCGATTTTGTAGCATTCTGACATAGTCAGGGTATGTAGTTCCTAAGGATTCACTGTATACAGAATTTGGGATGAGTGACTTATTTCCGAACATTAACTCATAAGGTGTAAAGTTAGTTGTCGAATGGACGGCGGTATTATAAGCAAGCATAGCTGTATAAACATACCGAGGCCAATTGGATTGTTCTGCGTTAATATATGATTTGAGGTATTCCTTAAGGGTTGCATGACTTCGTTCCAGGGCACCCTGAGTTTGTGAGTGGTATGGAGAGGACCACAAATTTTTAATTTTAAGGAATTCGCAAGTTTTTTTAAAGAGGTCCGCCGTGAAATTGGTACCCTGATCGGTAAGTATTGTTTTAGGTATACCAAATATAGATATATAGTGAAGTAGACATTCAGTTGTTTCTTCTGCTGTAGTACTACGAATTGGATACGCGGAAGAAAACTTGGTTAAGTCATCCTGGATAGTTAATATAAATTTTAATTTTGCAGGCCCTGCTTCTGGTAGTGGTCCTACGACGTCCAGAGCTATCCGTTGGCACGGTACAGCTGAGGAGCTGGTTATGAGCATCGGAGCTCGGTTTATTTTACGCAGGGCTTTATTTTCCTGACATGGTTTGCACTGTTTTACATATAACTCTATATCAGTACGCATTCCTTTCCAGTAATACATTTGTTTTATCCTATTGTACATTCGAACAGAGCCAAGATGGCCTGCAATTGGGATATCATGATTATCGTGCAAAATCTTTTTAATTTCCGTCAAAACAGGATATATAATGCTGTTGTGATATATATTAACTTTGATTCGCATGTTGTGGAAAAGGTAAGTAAGGATATTATAGATTTTAATAAATGAATGTTTTTCAAATGGATTTTTCAAATCAGATATACCGATTTCATCAACATTTCCAAATATTACTAATTCATTTCTTATTCTTTTCAGGGTTTCGAAGATTTCCGGATAAGACGTTTCATCGAAGTGGTGAACCTTAGTAAATAACAGGTAGTATATTTTATTATTCAGTTCAATTTTTAAGAATGAGAAGAGTTCTTTTTCCGATTCATGTGAACTTATACTAGTTTCGGGGTCATTTAAGATATCTTGGACATATAGATTAGATTCATCTAGGTCAATAGATGTGGGAATTAAAATAACTTTTGCGGGGCATTTCATAAGGCTTTCATTGTGTTCTTCTATTTCAGTGTTGAACACATTATCTTTATTAGATATACATTTTAAGAAAGTGTGATAGTTATCGATAGGTTCATCAGGAGATGTACTAGTGGACGGTCTGGGACTAGCATTAGGCTGAGGATTAGAGGCTATTGCCTCGTCTATTACGGGATCGGGTAATACGGCTACCTCGTTTTCAATTTCTTCTCTAAGGACATCTGGGACGTTAGAAGGTAAGTTTACATCGGATAGTAGCGAGATGTCTTCAGCTGAACCTAGGAGGATGTCTGTATCGATGTCAAGCGGAGATGGGTCTACAGGTAAGTTCAACTGGTCTCGACCAGACTCTTGGGTGGACTCTCTGTCAGTAAGAGGTCTGGAAGAAGCAGGATTCGTTTGTTGGATTGGGTTTACAGGATATCGGGGTAAAGCATCAGCATTAGCATTAATTTTTCCCTTTTTATATTGGATATTATATTCAAATTCTTCTAATTTTAAACGCCAGCGGACAAGTCTGGAGCCAGGGTCCTTGCAGTTGAATAACCACTGTAATGGTTTATAGTCTGTAAGAATTTTAAACCGTTGACCATATAGGTACGGTCTGAATGTTTGGGTGCCGAAAATAATGGCAAGACATTATTTTTCTGTAACGCTATAGTTACACTCCGCTTTGTTAAGCGTGCGGGATGCATATGCAATAGGACGATCTTGTCCTACAGGACCCTGAGATAAGATTGCAGATATCGCATGATTTGAGGCGTCACATGTTAAAAGAAAGGGTTGCGTAAAGTCAGGATACGCAAGAATAGGGGCAGAAATGAGTCTGGATTTCAAGGACTCAAAAGCGAGTTGCTGCTCGTTCTGCCATTTAAACTGGATGTCCTTTTTTAATAGAGAAGTTAACGGTTTGGCCAGTTTGGCAAAGTTAGGTATAAACCTTCTATAATAGGATACTAGGCCAAGAAACGACTTAATGTCTTTCGGAGATTGGGGGACTGGATATTCCGTAACGGCACGAACCTTATCGGGGTTCGGTTTGACGCCGTCTTCGCTGATAATATGGCCCAGATAAGCGACTTCTTTCCGTAAAAATTCACACTTATCAGGCTGCAGTTTTAAATTAAACTTACGGATTCTATCGAAGACAGCTTTTAGGTTATCGAAATGTGATTTCAGATCATAAGAGTATATAACGATATCGTCAAGATAAACAAAGCATCTTGTGCCTTGTAGTCCGGTAAGGCAATTGTTCATTAACTTTTGGAATGTTGAGGGTGCATTTTTCAACCCGAATGGCATCCTAGTGAATTGGAAATGACCCTGAGGGACAGAAAATGCTGTTTTAGGAGCGTCGTGAGGAGAGATAAGGATTTGATGGAAACCGGATGTTAAGTCTAAAGTACTGAAGTACTTACTGCTTCCTAGTTGGTCAAGGATCTCAGAAATTTGCGGGATTGGATATGTTTCACCGATAGTGACGTCATTTAATTTTCTGTAATCGATAACTATTCTCCATTTACGTTGTCCTTGGGAGTCTGTCTTTTTAGGGACTATCCAAATTGGCGAGCTCCATGGCGAGGATGATGGCTCAATAATGTTTTGGTTTAGCATCTTACTAATTTGGGTTTCAACCTCCTTTTTATGGCATTCTGGAAATCGATAGGACTTAGTATGAATAGGAATGTCACTACTTGTCCTGATTTGGTGATCAATAGTTGTAGTGTGTGTTAACTGATCGTTAGGCAAGTGGAATATATCGGAATATTGGGAGCAAACTTCTGTAAGAGCTTCGGATTCCTCCGGATTTAAGTGATCAGTTCTTAGTGAATTTAACACTTCGGTAGTTCGATTGGATGTCTCTTGGATATTTGTATTGACTTGGTAAGCAATGTCTAAAGGTTTAATAGTAAGTTTTAGATTAGGGTCGATTTTAATGTGTGATAATGAGGTATTGGCTATCGTCAAATTGACTCGATTGTTATCCTTTATTTTTACGATACAATTGGATATAAGGACACATTTAGACAAATGCTGATCTATGATAATTCCTTCCTTTAAATCAGTGTCTTGTACTGAACATTCGATAACTGTTTCAGTACGTGGCGGGATAACATAAAACGGATCGAAGAAATGTAATTTAATTTCAGATTTCCCTAGTTTAAGAATATCGGTGGTGTAATCAATTTTACACCCAAAAGCAGTAAGGAAGTCTGATCCAATGATTCCATCATAGGGTAGGCTTATATCCTTGATAACATGGAATTTAAATGGGATGATATTTTTATCGTCTATGTTTAATTTTAATTGAAAATGACCCTCAGTTGGAGTTGGATCGTCCCCTGGGTCTATGCCTTTAAGTTTGATTGGTTCCTTGACCAATTTTTGAGGGTTCATGATACTGGATTGTTTCAGTAAACTTATGACGGAACCAGAGTCTACTAATAAGGATAAAGGGATATCAGAGACCTGTGAGTGTACCAATATATGTGGTAAAAGTCTTTTGGATATATCAAGGTTGATTTCATACACTTCAGTGTTGGTCTTGGGGGACACTGGCAAGACCGCCGGATATTTGGTTCAGGGACTGTCTCTTTGGGGCTGGTTACCCTGTTGCATAGTCCTGGATAAATTGACGGTAGGGTCGTCAGTTTGGGGCTGGTTACCCTGTCGGTTGACCTTACGTGAAATTGGGTTAGGACTGTCAGTTTGGGGCTGATTACCCTGTTGCATAGTCCTGGATGAATTGACGGTAGGGTCGTCAGTTTGGGGCTGGTTACCCTGTCGGTTGACCTTACGTGAAATTGGACTAGGACTGTCAGTTTGGGGCTGGTTACCCTGTTGCATAGTCCTGGATAAATTGACGGTAGGGTCGTCAGTTTGGGGCTGGTTACCCTGTCGGTTGACCTTACGTGTATTTTGTTGATGGGTGCCGACAGTTACGCTTTGTCTCGTGTGGCACCCTCGCGAGACTCTAGGTCGTTTAAATCATTGGAGTCATAGGATGGAAGATGATTATCAGAGTTATCAAAATCAGGGGTTTCATAGATATGATTAACTTTGTTATTGTTATTTCTTTGGAAATAATTACTCGGTTTTGATTGATATTTATTATTGTAAAACTCGCGTTTTTTGCAGTTTTGGATATCGTGACCAGTTGTTTTACAATAACGACAGAACAAGATATCAGTTTTATTTGGATTCACATTTGGTGTAGTGTATTGTACACTAGTGTTTGATTTTGAAGGCCCTGGTCTAGATTTATTATTATTAGCAAACCTCTGTTCGGCCTGTGGGCGTTTATACAGGCTCTGTTGAATGCGTTCTTCTGAAATAGCTAGATTAATAGCTTCGTTTAAAGTTTTAGGAGATCTACATCTCACAATGTTCGATATGCGGGGATGTAGCCCCATAAGGAAATGATGGAGGGCTAAGTCTTCCATAGCCGCAGTGCGGCCAGGCAACTCCTTTGCTTTAGTATTGGATAAGGATATTTCAGTTAATAATTGTGAGAGGTAGGTCTCTACGCGAAGCGAAAATTGATTAACATTTTCTTGCGGATTTTGCCTGCTTTCCTGAAGATCAGTAAGCAGGTGAGCATAATGTTTGCGTTCACAAAATTGTGTTTTTAGGAATTCTCTAAGTTGTTCCCAAGATGTGAATTCTTTTATTGAACAGGCAACTTCCGCTTTTCCATGCAACTGGCTGAGGATATATTTAAAAAGGATTGGTCTTTGGGAATCTGAAGCGAGATCATATGCGTTATTACAATTGATGATAAATGAGTTGACGGATTCTCGACTGCCATCGTATGATTTTATGAATTTGAACAAGGTATTTAAATCTAATTCTGCCATTGTACTAAGTGCGACAGAAGCCCTGGTAATTCTAGGAGAGGTGATAGGGGACTTCTTTGTATCACCGCGTTGAGATTCTTCTAAACTTGGAATATCAATAGTTAATTTATTATCTTCTGCTTTAAGGATTTTGGGCATAATTCAAATACTAAAACATAGATAGAAGAAAACGGGTCGCAAGTAAATACAAATGTTACAATGAATAACAATGTTTTTAACTAACTTATTAGATAGGTACAATCGACTTGGTATAGGATATTAAATAATTACTCAGCCTTAGATTAATCAGTAATGACCAAAGACTCACAGTACGAGTAATGCGTAGGCGACGGATGTTATGGCGTGCAGGAACATTCCGATGCGATAAGGTACTTCTTTTAGCCGGGGTTATGACCGTTGGATATTGTGCGGTGAATCGTTCGGCGTTGACCTTGATCTTTGATGTAGATTCGGGAACCACGCAACACTGCACGACGCGACGAGGAACGACGAGACTCGATGCGGCACGACACTCAGGATATTACGGTAGATTTTGATTGAATATTTTCTTCACAAAACTTAACAGGATTCAGTTTATACGGGGTCATGAACGTTGGATATTGAATAGTCGATATTTGGCGTTGACCTTGATCTTGGATATAGATTTGGGAGCCACACAACACGGCACGGCGCGACAAGGAACGACGAGACGCAATGCGGCACGACACTCAGGATATTACGTATTTGTTTGAATGTTTTTTTTTTTCTTTTCACAAACTTAACAGGATACTGTTTATATACACACTCTGATAACGTAAGGATAGTCCGAGGGTTTCAAAGATTGTCCAGGATACACTTTTACACGTTGAGGATATTTGGTAAGTTTTATTAGTGCACTTACACGACACACGCTAGTTTTTTTTTTTCAGGATATTTATTTACACTAGATGTTGTTTGAGTTAGGTTTTTAAGGACACTGGGGATTTTCGTATCCCACCGCTGCCACCAATTTGTTATGGGTCTTCCAGTAAATAGGTTTTTAAAAAAAAGAAAGGATATTTAACTGGAATAAGGACACTTTATTTAGATCGACTTTTAAAAGAAAGACCCATTGGCAGACCCGTCCGCTTTAAGAGTTAAGACCCAACTAACTGTTCCCATGCCACCATGTAGGTGATACTCTTATCTGTCAGCGCCTGCTAGGCGCTGATTCATCTTTAGCCCTTACAGAGCCGGGGTATAACAGATCCATCTCCTTTTTGCGTAAACAAATAAATAACTCCAATAATATTATCTAATAAGTCATAATTTTTCAAATGTGGGCCATATAACCTACGGATATTGTAAACTTTTTTTTTTAATAAAAAGGAACTAAAATGTATGGTGTTTAGCTTAAGGAGCCGTGCACGAAATCGACTGATTTTGATCAATTTTGTTCATTAGTTGTGAGAAAGGGAGACAATTTAAACAAAATTATTTGTGATTTGAAAAGTCGAATTCCTTGTCTTGTACATAGCGGATAGGAATTTTTCAAATAAATTAAGGATTCGTGGAAAATCACTAAAATTCGCAACAAGTTTTCCAAAACTTGACGCGAGACTGACGTTTGATCGTTTCGTTAAACGAAACTACTTTTGATTTTGAAAATAAAAAACATATCATCAACATCATTATATGGTTTACTTGTACATAGCGGAACCACTTTTTTCAACTTCCATACAAAATATAGCAGAAAAAAAATGTTGAAATAACCATTTTTTTTAAACCCTGTCAGTAATTATTTTTGTTTGTTAGTTTATAATGCTCCTTTTTTATTTTTATTAATATTTGTTATTTTTTGTTTTTTTCATTACTGTTTTGTATTTCCTGTGCGTGTCCCAAATAAAATATTTTCTTTCTATCTATCTTTAATGTATGTTTTCCTATTATTTAGCAAACCATATCAAGAAATTTAAAAATCACACATTAGTCTTCAACTATCCTTCAAATAAAATCAAAATTTTATTTTATGATCTTCATTAAGTAAATCAAAGGCGAAATAAGCAATATTTTCGAGTGCGCAAAAGTGATGCAACTATTAACACGTGCTGTGCCTGACACGAATGGTTTAGCACCACGAAAACTATACTTTTATACTTACACAGACTCAATGTTTCAATTACTTCAAGCTTTCTTACAATTAGATAAGTTATTGACAAAAAAGGGTTTTTTTCGTGCACGGAGCCTTAAAAACTTAAACACAAAAAGAATCTCTCTTATATTAAGTTGGCCATTGGTTTCGGGGTTTTTTCCCAGTTGGCGCTATTTCGTTGAATAGGTGGGCAATGGAACAAAAAGCTACGTTAAAAATTTTGATACTTACCCACAACAATACATTATTCGATATGATAATCTGTAAACTGTGGTCGTAATTTTAACGCTTAGCAAAATATAATTTGAATCTTGAAAGTTTTTTATAGAAATTTGCTTTTCTTATGAAAATTTAATAAAAGGATTAGACATAAAAATGTATAAAACTTCTAAATATTATTGATTGCAATTTATTACATAGGTACTAAATGTAATATTCGATAGTCCAAAGAAAGCCCAGGCCAGAAGGCCCGGGAATAGTGGGCCATCTTATGGAACTTTGCCATATGGGAGTAAAATCATTTTAAAAATGAAAGGACATCCATCTATCAATCCCAGGCCTTCTGGCCTGGGCTTTCTTTGAACTATCGAATATTACATTTAGTACCTATGCAGCTTTCCTCCTATTTTAAAATAAATTACATAAATTTAAAGAGTATTAACAACTCTATATACATCCAAGTCGATTGAGAGGTTGTCGATTGGTCAGGTCTGTACCAAGTACAAAGGGCAACTGATAGAAATCCGACGACTGACGAAACACGAAGTTTGCCGAGGAACATTAAGAAAATAGTTATACTGTAAATTTACGTGAGTGATGATAAAATACATGCACTGCTTTGACGCGTCACTGACAACTGACAGCTGTGTTCAAAATCGGCACGCGCGATTAGTGTCATGAAGTTTGCCTTTTGTCTAAAAACGCAGTCACAAGGTACCCGCAAAATTTAAAAAAAATCTGACTACCGTAAAAAGTATTTATTAAGTGGGCCACGATAGGAGGTAGGCCTTATAGGATGCCTGTACCTTATGCATGATGAGAGGTGGGTTCCTTAACCATAACGATTATATGATTCGAAGAGCACAATACAATATAGCCTAGGTACTTCAATAACTTAATAAGGCAAAGGTGAAACGACAATGCTAATTTCAAGACTGGCATTAAAAATCATATCAGTTAATAAAAATATCGTGTGATTTAAGTGGCCTAGGTAAATTAAATAGGTACCTATAATAAACTAGTTTTACAATTAATCACGTCCGTGTATAACTGTGTAAGTACCTATTCCTACATTCTTTGTATCAGTGTGCTGCGCTGGGTAGTGAATAGGGTTGCCAACATTTCTTCGACGCAATATAGTATTTTTCAAAATAAGCTATAAAAAATATATTTCAGTATTTCTATTTTCTTAATGTCCCTCGGGAATCATCGCATTTCCGAATACAAACGAATGCTAATTTCCATGTCCATCAATTTATTAGATTTATCGTGTATAAGCTTAGCGAGCCATGGAGCGGGCTATGCTTGGAGTCTCTCTGAAGGATCGAATCCGTAACGAGGTGATCCGGCAGAGAACCAAAGTTATCGACATAGCTCACAGAATAAGCAAGCTGAAATGGCAGTGGGCCGGCCATATCAGCCGTAGAACCGATGACCGTTGGGTACACGTGTTCTTGAGTGGAGACCGCGAATCGGCAAAGGTAAGGTAAGACGCCCTCAGGCTAGGTGGAGTGACGATCTTCGCAGGGTGGCTGGTAGCAGCTGGATGAGAGTTGCGTCGCGAATCGAGCTGAATGGCGTGCAATTGGAGAGGCGTATGTCCAGCAGTGGACTGCTATAGGCTGATGATGATCGTGTATAATAATTTGAATTCCGTGTAAACTATATAGAGCTGTAAAGCTATTTTCTGCCTGCGACTTTAGCGGCTTTCCTCCCATTTTTTAAAATAAATTATATTAAGTTAAAAGAGTACTAACAACTTTATATACTTCCAAGTCGATTGAGAGCGTCCGGTCTGCACCAAGTGTAAAGGGTAACTGATAGAAATCCGTCAACTAACGAAACACGAAGTTTGCCGAGGGACATTAAGAAAATAGAAATATAGTACCTACAGTTAAAAAATATAGAGTTATATATTTAAAAAAATGCTTAAATTAGACAAAGATATATTTGTTACTTATTTATTTTTATAAAAACTCAATTTTTTTGCACTGCTTGCATTTTTTTTATTGTCAGAAATTAAAAATGTCAGTGATTATTAAAAGTGTGTGTGATTTATTATATTCAATGTTTGAGTTAATATAAATCAAAAGCTCGTTGTTTTACAATGAGATACTTCTTCTGTTTCTTTTTTTCGCCATTTCGAATTCATAGGTAACCGAAGACATCCTTTCTGCGAATGCCGAAGTGGCGCTTATTTTCATTAGGTATTGTTTAAAATATGCGGCTATTTTCGACCTGTAGTTTGTCAGTAAACTTACTACAATATTTTTCAAAGATTTAATTTAATATTGTTATTTCAGAGTAGTAGAGTAGTGTTCATATTTTTTTAAATGAAGGATTTGTTTGTTAGATTTCGGTGTTGAAAATATAGTACTTATCCTACTTTAAATTTATTCAATAGTACGCAGACTTATATATTATACGACGCAGACGCAGTATTATATATTATAGTACGGTTAGCAACCCTAGTAGTGAGCGCCATAAAAATATAAAAACCGGCCAAGTGCGTGTCGGACCACGCACAATAAATGGTCGTAGTTGGGATGAATTTATCCCAAAAACAAATTTAACTTTGTAGTTGAAAAACATGTTCTCCCATACGGAATGTATGTTAAAACATGTTTTTTCAACTGCAAATTAAAGTTGGTCGATTATTACTCGTTAACTTGTAGAGCCTATTTAGCTGTGATAGTTTTCCTTTTAATTTCGTTATATAAACTACTGCCGACACTTCCACACATCCAAAACCAACCATTTAGCTTGCGGGGGGGGGGGGGCGTCACTTGACTCCACAAATGGGCTTCACACACTCACAATGTTTATAAATATTTTTTTTCCACATTCACAATTATTTTGTAAATTCATTTCAAATCTGCCTAGCCTTTTCCCAATTATGTAGGAGTCGACTTCCAATCTAACCGGATGCAGCTGAATATTTTACATGAAGCGACTGCCTATCTGACTTCCATCAAGAGCGGCTCCAGGGGTTATGACCCCCCCCCCCTGTTCTGGGTCTAGGTCGACCACAGATTTTTTTCTAAACGGCGCACGACACGTATAATAAGACTATGTGCTGTTATTATAATTATGTGATGATAGACGGTGGAGTTTCTTGTCGGCTCTTCTCCGTAGAAAACGACCAATTGGAACCGTGCTTCTATAAATTATATGATAGGTACACTAAGTGTCCTACGACAAAAAAGGGAACAGGCGGATACAGTTTTCCGACATCTTTTGAAGAGGCAAAAAAAGCTGAGAAACTAGACGTAGAAATGAAGTATCCCAGAATAGTGTCAAGACAAACCGCCCCGAGCAGGGTCCTGGGGTCCCCCAAATCTTAGAAGTACTTTTAATTATATCCCAAACACGGTCAAAATATATTTAGTAAGAAGCCGTTTAAAGTTGCGAGGCCCCGTACGTATGCAAAATATAAATCTAGGAGCTAAAATTTTCGAGCTCGTTTCGCTCGCTACATTCTTAATTTTTCTGCATAGGTCGACAAAGGAACTCCTATTAATGTATGACTTTAAAAACGAAAACCTTACCTACACAAGGCGGTGTGCTCAAATTTTCGAGCTCGCTTCTGTATTCTATATTCTTCTGAGTCTCAGTCTTTTCTGCATAAGTCAACAAGGCGCTCCTGTATCCGTAAGAATGTTCAATTGAAACCTAACCGAGAATTCCGAGACGAGGTGCAAAAAATTTCGAGTTTCCTTTGCTTGCCTATTGAGGAGATGAAAATGTAGCACCCTGAAAATAACAATCCTGCCGGGTGAGGCCTATGGTTTAGGTAGGTTATAAATTACAAAAAATACCTACATAAACTGAGAAGACCAGCATCCTAATTGCGTAACATATTGTCCGAGCGTTTTGAAGGTTGTTACAAATCCTTTGCTTCAAAAATTCGTCTGCTCAACAACGTAAATAATGCAATGAACGTGGTAGAACTGTAAAAATGAAACCCATTGCGGTCAACTTGTTGCGCAATTGGGGTACGGGGGCCTCATTTTGTTTTGCTGCCCCGGGCCTCTGAAGGCTGTAGTCCGCCACTGATTGGAGCTTATCCTGACTGGACCTCGACCATGTGAACCCCCCTGACTGGACCAACGGCTTAACGTGCTTTCCGAAGCACGAAGGAGTCTTGGTATGTTAAGATAGTCACCCATCTACGGACCCGGCAAGCGTGGCTTAACCTGATGGACCTGATTGACCCGTGCAGCTGTTATTACTTAGCCACGAGCTGCAAACCAAACCATCACTTGATATGGAAAAAAGTTGTACCTACCTACTTACTCCTAAATATTCTAAAAGGTATTTCTAAAAAGAACGCGTCCTTGACTAGTTATTCCGTAGCAATTTCATAGAAACTGGAATCTGATACCTGCCTAAATATCTTAATTAACATAATGTTAGGTATCGGAGCTACTTTTATAGTTGTGCCAAAAATAATTCGAATCAGTTGAGGTCGCGAGATACCATCAGAATGGACTTCACTAACAAAGTGGTGCTAGTAACTGGCGCGAGTGCTGGTATAGGCGAGTCCACAGCTATCCTGTTCGCTAAACTTGGCGCGAAACTGTCACTGGTGGGAAGGAATGAAGCTAACTTGCGAGCAGTCGCGGACAAGTGCGAGAAGCAGAAGGGCGTGAAGCCGCTGGCGATCGTCGCGGATCTGGGCACTGACGAGGGCGTCGAGAAGACGGCCAAGGAGACGCTCGACCATTTTGGAAGGTACGTTTAAAAAAGAAATAAAGGTACCGACGAGATAAAAGTTAAAACTAATTATGCTAAATTCAGAATACTACGCCATATTTAGGCATAGTCTCTAACAGCCTCCTATGTCACCTACGAGTATTAAACATTCATCTAATCTAGAAGTTCATATCTGCAGATCTCTTATATCGTTTCAAGAATATCTCAATCCTCCTTCTTACAGGCTCGACGTCCTAGTGAACAATGCAGCAGTGGGCGCGAGAACCACCATCCAGATGGCGACGATGGAAACCTTCGACCGGGTGTTCAACGTCAACATCAGAGGGGTGTACAACCTGACGCGCCTGCTGGTGCCGGCACTCATTGAATCCAAGGGGAACATCGTCAACGTGTCCAGCATCATGGCCTCTATGGTCACTACCGGGAACCTGCCGTACAGTCTGTCCAAGGTAATTCAAATTCAAAATATATTATTTCACATAAATCTACAAGGGCACTTTGAAACGTCAGAAGCTAGGTGCATGGATCCAATTGGTCGCTTCCTATGTAGAAGAGCCGGCAAGAAACTCCACGGTTACTCTTTTAAAAATAAATGGTTACAACAATGTTTTCAAATTACAGTGTTAATAGGTGTGAGAGGACAGTGTTGTAAGCCTAGCAACAAGTACCGGGTACTTAATAAAATAGAAAATGGTCCACAAGTCTACAGCCTACAACGTTCTTACATTCACAAAATCTAAAAGAAAATAATATATATAAAAGATAAATAAAGTAATAAAAATAAGGACCTATTTAAACCAAATGACATGATATCCACTACAGCTGTGTCAAATCTAATTTGATAAAAACAAATATAGAAAATTGTAGGTATATAATGAGGTTTTGGGCACTTTCATGGCATTTATTTCAACCATATTATGCCCTTATCAGATTTTTTCTGGGGTCATCGCATTTCGTCTTTTTTCATGTGTAACCCTTTCCTCTCGCTTTCCTGCAATTTGTGGGAGTGATTTCGTGAAAAGGGACGAAAACGTGTAACAGGAAGCCGGAAAAGCGCGCGCTATTGGATTTGACCAATGAGCGCGCACGGTAGGTACTAAAGTTGCCCGTCAGATGGAACCAACCCATTTTTCGAGAGGTTGATACTGCTGTCAGCCAAAATGTCAGAGAGAGCCTCGCTCGTTTTTTTTTTCTATGCATACATCTCTATCAACTGCCATCACAGTGTGCTCCTCCTGACTAGTTAACATCGTTCACACAATCTATCAGTTCTGTGGTATGTCTCTTTACTTTTTAAAAGAATTATATTTTATGCAAAGTGTTTGTTGTCAGGCTGCTCTGGACCACTTCAGTCGTCTGATCGCATACGAACTAGCTCCTAAAGGTGTTCGCGTCAATGTCGTCAGCCCAGGCATTACTGTGAGTATTTGATTGTTCATTATTTAATCTGACCCAGTGTCCGAAGCATTTATCACTAAAATCACCGTCATTTTAGATAAGCACCTTCGTCCAACGCCTGACCGGCTACTCAGACGAGGAGTACCGCGCGTGGATCAAGACGGCTGAAGCTACCATCCCCATGGGCAACGCCACGACGGGAGAGGACTGCGCCAACTTGATCGCGCACCTGGCCAATAATGACGTCAGCAGGGTCGTCACCGGCGCCATAGTGCCCGTAGATGGCGCCCTACAGTTCGCCGGCTCGGGAAACAGTGAGATTTTGAAGGAACAAATTAAATGAAGTGTTATTTTTGTGTTATTTTATGGTAAATAAAGTGGCATTTTTGTTAAAAATTCTGTTGAATAGAAATTTGACCTGTTTCTCTGGAGTGTGGGACATGTCGTGGCTGTAATCTTATTGTTATGCCCACCACATCATGTGAGCCCTATAAATACATGTGAACACTTTATTTTTGTCCAACATGAATATGCAGCGTTTGGCATTTGATTATATTTACTGACAAAAATAAGATAATTACCATAAGTCATCACATTTGGTTACGTAATCTGTTGATTTTTAAGGTTCCGTACTCAAAGGGTAAAACGGACCCTATTACTAAGACTCCGCTGTCCGTCCGTCTATATGTCTGTCCGTCTGTCACCAGGCTGTATCTCGTGATATTTATTCTGTTGAAATTTTCACAGATAATGTATTCTGTTGTCGCTATAACAACAAATAAAAAAACAGAATAAAATAATTATTTAAGGGGGCTCCCATACAATAAACGTGTTTTTTTTGCTCATTTTTATAGATAATGGTACGGAACCCTCCGCACACTAGTCCGACTCGCACTTGGCCGGTTTATTTTTATTTCGTTTTCGCAAACTTGATAACAAGTCTGAGCAAAACCAGTCTATACAAAATTGAAATATCTTTGAGACTATAAATATAGAGCTATCTGTGTGTCGATCAGTCACAGAAAGGCAACCTAATCATAATCTTGTTATTCCGGAACTATGGTAAAACTCGATGATACTTAAAAGGTACGTAGGTACAGGCGAACGCACGTCAGTGGTAACACTGACCTGTGGTCAGACATACTGGTTGTGTTCACTGATGTGCGCCCTACTGTACATGAAAATAAAGAAAAAAAACATCAATAGTTCCCTCCAGTAAAAAAATGGAGCATTGCAATATTGTAACTTTGAAAAATTTATACATTATAACTATAAAGCCTATAAAATTAAATCAGTCGAAATACAAGTTCGAGCATCACTTCATCTGCTTGGCGAATAGATTGCCCGGGCTGGCGAACCTCATCCCTCCATCCACCTCGACGACCGTGCCCGTCACCAGCCGACTGTTGTCACTGGCGAGGTGGACAATCATGTTAGCGACGTCACCCCCCCTCGCAAACGCGGCCCATGGGGACAGCGGTGGCGGCGGATGACAGCCACGCCTGGTACTCATCCTCCGAGTAGCCTGTCGTCCGCTTTACTATCGTTGACACCTGGAATTATAGGAATATAGTTTAAGATAACTTTTCTTCGAGGCAAGTTTATGCCATAGACAAAGGTAAAAGGTTCTCAGGTTAAAAAGGTAAAGGCAAAAAAAATCTGATTGATTGGTACTCGGAAATAAAACTTACAGTGACTCCAGGACTAACAGCATTGACCCTGACCCCCTTAGGAGCCAGCTCGAGTGCCACCAGGCGTGTGAAGTGGTCCAGTGCAGCCTGCAACTCGGGAAACAAAGTAAATAGATATGAATTGGTAGAGAATATCATAGATACCTATATATAGTTCATTCCTATTATGTAAATTAATGTTTTATTAAATGAATGAAGGTACCTGGTGCGTGCTGGTGCCTACTATTTGTTCATGTGTAATGCCTACCATAAAAAAACAATGTATCTATGTCATAATTGCTATTCATTCTATATTAATTCACTCGTGTTATAATAATGTTGCATGCCTAATATAAGGTAGATTGTACAAGGATCACCCATATTTTAACTGTGACATCTTATTTACTGTACCTGCAATCTATGCAAATAAATTTTTACTTTACTTTACTTTACACTGTGTATAATTATTCTTATGCCTATATATCGTAAGGGAGTCGTAATGTAAATATTTAATTTGCGATTGCCGGCTAGAAACAGGCCACGTGAATATCATATAAATGTACCAATTTTCGTTTTTAATGTCATGAATATTCTTTCTAAGTTAATCCTGAAGGCATTTAACGATGCAGCAAAAAAATAGGAAACAGAAAAATATGCTTGCTTATCGATGTTCGTTCCCTCCACCCAAGAGAGGCCTTTGGCAACATGTTCATATCAAAATTACCTTAGCCATGCCATAAGGCAAGCTGCCGACAACGACGACAGTGGCCGATATACTGGACACATTGACGATGTTCCCCTTGGTCTCGATCAGGGCCGGTACTAGCAACCTGGTGAGGTTGTACACCCCCCTTACGTCGACCCTGAACACCTCGTCGAAGGTCGCCATGTCTGTCAGCTGTATGCACGTCCTCGCGCTTACGCCCGCGTTGTTGACGAGTACATGCAGTCTAGAACGTGGAGAAATGGTGGTAAGCAACGGTAAATGAGATGATAATTAAAATTAAATAAATAAAATTATAAATGAAAATTTTATTCAATTATAAAGTTAAATTATGATTTACATTTCGAACCGAGAAAATTTTTATTCTAACTGTAATGTAGACCAAACCTGTGTTTCAGGCCATCAATGTACATCAAACAATACATTTATTAGAAGCTAAATTAAAAAAAAAGATATTTTCAATGACTTAAACAGAAGTGCAGACTTATTAAATATCTAAATGATGGACCAAATGTTAATAGGTAAGGAACGGTATCAGTTGTGATACAATTGCAAAAGTAAACATAAAAATAATCTTTGCGGTAGGAAGTCTTGCCGCTATCGAAAGTTTATTAAACTGATAAAAATACCTACACATTTTGCTATGAGAAGATCAAAAAACTAAGTACCTATATTTTTTACAACTTGTAATATGGATTTAGTAAAATAGTTTTAATATAAAGAACTTCATTAACATTTTAATTCCTTTTAATATATACTTATCATATGTAAGCGTTAGAGGGTACCTTTTAAAATGATCCAGCGTCTCCTTGGCCGTCTTCTCGACGCCCTCGTCAGTGCCCAGATCCGCGATGATTGCCAGCGGCTTCACGCCCTTCTGCTTCTCGCACTTTTCCGCGACTGCTCGCAAGTTGGGTTCATTCCTTCCCACCAGTGACAGTTTCGCGCCAAGTTTAGCGAACAGGATAGCTGTGGACTCGCCTATACCAGCACTCGCGCCAGTTACTAGCACCACTTTGTTGGTAAAGTCTACGTTCATGTTTTTATTTTTAGCGTGCGTTAAATATAAACGCTTGTTAGCTACTGAACACTTGCGAACATTGCATGGTATCGCATGCCGGGTTGTTACTGTACCTACTCTAGTTAATTATAGTGAGACAACATCAAGTTCGTCGACCCGTGGAGCCGGCAGTAAACGCAGGACGCAAGGTCAGAGCGCCGGTTCCGGTTTCAACCGAAATTAAAAGAACTTATTTGAAGACTGTAAAGACACAATAGAATCGTGGACCTCTGGGAACAACCCATTACAACTACGGTGAAGTGAGCAATTGACCTTCTTTTTATTATGATTTTCGAAACAAACGAATATTAACACTGATTTTTCTTCAATAAAAAATATGGCGAAGAGTTGAAATAGGAATTTAATTATACGTGATCATGATCGTCTCAAAATACATAATGCCTCTGTAGGTAGGCACTTAAGTAATTTACGTCAGCTGGGTATGGATACACGATGGGATGTGATTATTTCAGCCGCGTCATAGTTCAACCAGTTTGATAGCACAACATTGTCAAGGTGTGGGTTATCTAAACTAAACATAATGACAAAATTTTATGATGTTTATTAACAAAATATGTAGATATATACGTACATAGTTACACTAGATTTACTTGAAAATTAAATATTAGGTAGGTACTTAATGTACTATCAGCAGTAAGTGGGCACAGCACAATAGAGACAAATTGAGTGCCTACCGTAAATTTCGGTCATTACCAAAAACATTTTTAAAAATTATATAATTACCTATCTGTAACTGAAGGTATCGTAGCGGATATCCATGCTTATTACTTTATATTATTCATTATAAATGCGAAAGTATAAAATCAAAAATCAAAATGAAAGCATTTATTTCAATTAAACCATTTACAGGCACTTTTGAACTGTCAAAGAGTCGGTCAGTTAGTCAGAAAGTTGAAGCTAATTGCCCATTCCAAAACGTAGATCTCTATGGAGAAGAACGGGCAAGAAACTCCAAGGACACTCTTTTAAATATAGATATTACAAAATCTTGGGTACATAATTCTTGTTGCTTCTACATGTGAGAACAATAATATATATGTGATAACAATAAAATATAAGATTAAAAATAAGCCCTGGCAGATAAGAGATGACCAGTTTCAACTGACGGCGCCCGTTCACGAACATGACGCATAACTTTGTCTATTACCTTTTCACACCTAAACCCATTACACTGGGACCAGGGGCTGTTAGTTTAGTGTTAATATTGTGATGAACGTCTATCTGTCGATCAGTCAGAGGGGCAACGTAGTCATAATCTTGTTATTCTGGAACTACCTGCGGTAAAACTTAATGATCATTCAAAGGAATTAAATGAATGACATTGGAAACAGCAACTTGTAACACAGCATAGCAGTGTCATAGAAAAAAAACAACCGACTTCCAAAAAAAACACCACAAAGTGAAAAATAACTTAAATTTCGGAAGTAGGTGTCTTTGGTTTTAGTTATTTGCCACCGACTTCCAAATTTTAAGTTATTTTTCACTTTGTAGTGTTTTTTAGGAAGTCGGTTTTTTTTTATTGTATAAAAGTTTTTATTTCTCGCTTTTTAGTGGGTAGTTGGTAATTTACCTAAGTTACAACAGCCTAATCTCAACTGCTCATCACCTTTTACAATATATTGCTTTTCCCGATATAGGGACGTTAATCGTTGAGGAGTTCTCCTGGTACTTCACCATCAGCTCCACTTCTCCATACGCATTGTGACGAGCATAAATTGCATTGCAGCCATATTAAAGTAATCGAATCGCAACCCGTGAAATACTTATTATTGAGTAATTCCGGTGGCCATTTGTGGTCTTCATCATCAGTTTCACTTCACCAAATGGTGCTTTCCAAGATAATTGCATCCGTTACTATAAAAAAAGAATCATTGAAATCGGTTGGCGCGATATTGAGTTATTCGTCCATTTGTCGCGCACATACTTAATGCAAATTTAAGACTTATATGGATTTCTCATGGATGCCATTATCAGAACTAGACCAAATTAAAATGAGACCACACGGGAACTACCAGCTTTCAAATAAAAAATAAAAAAATCCTCAAAATCAGTTCACCCAGTCGAAAGTTCTGAGGTAACAAACATAAAAAAAAAATACAGTCGAATTGAGTACCTCCTCCTTTTTTTGAAGTCGGTTAAAGAGTCGAGAAAGTAATTTAACCCCGCCAAAAGATTCACCGCTGAAGGTGGACTTGAACCAACCTGGCGTCGAGGTCGTTAAAAGATCCCATCCATAGATAAATATCACCCGGCTCTCCGGTTTGAAAGTATCGGCAATCAACAGGGTCAAGACCAAGAAGATATGAGAGAGTTATCATTAGAGAATTTATTAACCACGTTAGTTTCAAGACAAAAGAAAATGCCTAAAATTTAGACGGAAAAACCGTAACCAAACGCATCAAGAATCACAGGATGTGCTATCTCGCACACATGTGCACATGTGCACTGTGATTCTTGATGCCTGTGAACATTCACAGGCGCAAATCACAACTGTTACATGCAGCAATAATGACTTACTTCAACAAGGAAATCAATTTTTGGATGGACACGGCTGAAGACCGATATAAGATTAAGAAGGCTGCTAGCGAGATTTACAAGAAACCCAAAACGGATAGCAACGAGAACTTTGACGAACACATAGGAAAAAAGTGTAACACAGTGAAGCAGTGATATTGCAAATTGCTAAGAAAGCAGTGTAACTCCGCCAAAAGATTCACCGGTGAAGATCGACCAGTACCATCCATAGATAAATATCACCCTTCTCTCCACTATTCCATTGCCTACTCTAGGATGCATATCTGGTAGGCTTGAAAATCCTTCCATAACCTAAGGGCACGACTTTCCAACTATTACTGCGCCCCCCGGTCTACATCTTGAAATGCAATGGCCTCTGAAGCATGAGACTCCAGGGGCTAGTGCAAATCTTCGGGTTCATTCGATTTATCGAGTCTGGTCAAACCTCGCTGAGGTCGCCGGTGCATTTCATTCATGCATTCATTAAAAAAAACCGATCAGTCAAACAGTTAGGAAGCCTGAGACCTGGAGCAAAGTATTGTTTAAAAAAAAATGAAAGAAATATTTAAAAAAAAACCTACACGCAGTCAAGTTGCCAGCAACATCTAGTAGTAAGGTAAATAAAACCAGTCGCTTCACAGCTTCTCCAATCGACACGATTTTTTATTTCTTTTCTATTAAAAAATAAAATAAAATAAAACTTTATTTCAGACTAAGTTCCATGATAAAAACTTCACTTCTTGATCTGCTCAGTGAGGAGGTTACTTGTGCTAGTGAACCTGATCCCACCATCCACGTCGACGATGGTTCCTGTAACCAGCCGGCTGTTGTCGCTGGCGATGTGGACGATCATCTTAGCAATGTCTTCCCCCAGGCAAGCCTCCCCCATGGGGATCTGCTTACTGCTGGTCGCCAGCCACGCCTTGTACTCGGCCTCTGAGTAGCCTGTCATACGCTTCACAAAGTCGGATACCTAGGGAATAACAAGATAGTTCAACATAAGCTTATATTTAGTCAACTTTGTCCTGCTAAAAGTAGATCCAATTCTCGGAAATAATCATGCATTTGAGCCTTACATGATATCTATACTTATATTATAATAAAGCTTTGTTTGTTTGATAGAACGCGCAAATCTCTGGAACTATCAGTCGAATATTTATTTTATTTTATTTGATACCCTCGTAGTTAAAAATAAATAAGTTTTATTACTATTTTGCTGTGCCCAACAGGATTCATAATTATCATGATTAAATTTAATATTCCACCTTCTTTCTATACACATTGTGGAATGCAAAAATGATTGATACTCAATACTTAAGTAGGTAAAATTTCTTTTGATTTTGGGTTGATTTTTGGTAACACATCCATTGTAGCTTTTGGGTTCGTTTGATGAGGCCTTTATTTTAAAGTGAAAACTTCTTTAAGCGCGTTGAACATTTTTGAGATGGGGAAAAAACAATTGAACTCGCGACACTGTTACCGTTACCGTTACCGACACCTCATTAAAAGCCTGCACAATAAATTGTTGAAGTTTTCACTTCTGTTGACACTCCCGGAATGCCACTGTTTTTTTTTTTGGGTGAGAAATTATTTGATAATTTTCCACCCAAAAAAAAACAGTGGCAATTTTCTGAAGGAACACGGGTGGGTTTTAATCAGTAGGAGTCTGCTCCTACTGCACCCGTGTTCCTTCAGTTGCCAGGGGGCCACGTTATCCCTTTCGTACTTTCCCTAAACCACAATACTTACAGTGATACCAGGGCTGACAGTGTTGACCCTGACGCCCTTAGGAGCCAGCTCGAGGGCCACCAGGCGAGTGAAGTGATCCAGTGCAGCCTACAACACGAAAGTTAATAAATAAGTATGAGTGAGCTTTTTATTACCCGCTTAGCGTTCCCCGTAAGTTACAATTCTAACGATAGGAAAAGATGAAGGAAGGAAAGGATCCCTTGAAGAAAGCCCAATGATTTAGTATTCTTGTGGCGTTAACTACATCGCCACATGTAAACTACGCATCAAAGACCTGACGTTACACAAAATCCTGACGTCACAAAAAATCCTACATCGAAAATCACATAAAACAAAAGAATAAAAGTTTGAATTATTTCTTTATAATCAGCCAGCCAGCATTGCGATGGACAAAATAATTTACGCGTCTTTCGGCTCAGGATACGGCTCGATTTGTTGCATACAACCAGGTACCTACTAATTACGTATGTCTTTATCATTTTATCATGCACTTAAACTATAATAGGGAAATGATGCGTACTTCTCAAGTGGGTACATTGATTAGTGATAGGTACTTATGATAATGTCAGTTGTATGTCCTTACGGCAATGTCAGCTTTTCATTTTTCCGAACAAAATTTCACATCAAATGTTAAAATTCATGGTCTTCCTTTTATTTGTGACACTATGTTATTTAGCAAAAAATGATCCTTATGATGAAGCTTTTCGATCGGTATGATAAAGCTACAGGAGATTTATCATACCGATCGAAAGGCTTCATCATAAGGATCATTTTTTCAATGATACCGATCGAAAAGCTTCATCATAAGGATTATTTTTCTCGTGTACCGGGTTCGATTCCCGGTTCAACCATGTAATTATTTTAATATCTATGAATGCAGTTTTAATTGTTTTTTAAATTCAAATAATGTCTTCTCTCAGTAAAATGTTCCATCTACAATATTCAAGGTACTTTCCCTCCATGTGGCATATCCGTGGGACAACCTGTATAACTTTCCCGCTTCAACCACTGGGCAGTAGCCCGCCAGACACGACGGTCGGAGGATCCTCCCTTTTCAATAGAGGATGAGTGAACTTTACACCCTGTTCCCAATACCTCTAAATTCTCATGATGAAATCAAAATCATTGGGATCTTTCGAGCTTTACCATGGGACCAAATAACTTGTACGTAGGTACCACTTGGAAGTCTGGTAATGATTTCAATTTCTTACAGAGTTACACCTCAATAAAAAGCTTACCTTAGCCATGCCGTACGGTAAGCTGCCTACAGCGACCATAGTCCCTGCTACACTGGAGATGTTAACGATATTCCCCTTGGTCTCAACCAGGGCCGGTGCCAGCAACCTGGTGAGGTTGTATACTCCTCTCACGTCGATCCTGAACACCTCGTCGAAGGTCGCCATGTCTGTCTTTAGGAGGGTCGTGCGGGCGCCTATGGCCGCGTTGTTGACGAGAACATCAAGCCTTGAACAGGAGAAGAAGTACGTTAATTAATTAGTTTCACATGCATTAACAAGGCCCTGAGTTTGTGTCGCCATTATTTCTCAGGGGTAGGTATTCCGATAGAAAATGTCGATGCCAACAACCTTTTTTTTTTACTTTTAGAAGTGATTTCGATATCCTATACAGAATAAGTAATTAATTTAGTAATTAATCTGGCTTAACGTGCTTTTCGAGGTACGGAGGGTATCACACCACCAACTTCCAAACTCTGGCCTGTTACTAAGAAATTTCGAATAAAAAAACAAATAACACTTTTCCCGACCCGGGAATCGAACCCAGGGCACCATGCTCAGTAGTCGCGCTTGCGAGCACGAGAAGGGGACAAAAAATTTCGACACCAACAACCTTTTTTTTTTACTTTTAGAAGTGATTTCGATATCCTATACAGAATAAGTAATTAATTCAATTTCATTTCAGTGAAACAATTGTATCTTTGTCATTATGCCGTAGATTCGCCCAGTCACATCACCTCGAGCCTTTTGATAAGTTCTTAGCTGACCTGAGAATCTTTGAATTTACTTCAAACCCTGACTCGCCCGATGCAAGGAGCTACTCAGATGAAGATTTATCCTAACTAATATTATTAATGCGAAAGCGAGTTTGTCTGTTTGTTAATACGCTTTTACGGCAAATCGACTGAACGGATTTGGATAAAATCACATGAGTAGACCATGACCTGGGTTAGAACATAGAATATTTTTTATCCCGATATTCCCACGGGGTCGAGACTTATTTGGGTAAAACTGCGGGGCGAAACTAGTGAAATAAATCCTTGCACGCAAATGTGGTGTTGAATCACAAACGACGGGACAATTGACACCATGGCGTGCAGCAGGACTGCTGTGAGCCCTGGTACCTGCCAAACTTCTCGGGTACCTTAAAACTTAATCTTTACATTATAAATACTCAAACCCCTTTACTAATAACCCCCTGGGTCCTTGGCCTCGACGGCATGTGAAGCCAAATCAGCAGCCACAACAGCAACTCTGACACCAGTACCCCCTAATTGCGTAACTTATTTTCGTAAACATTATGATTAATTTGTTTCATTTTTACAGTTCAAAAACATTAATTGCGTTATTTACGTTGTTGAGCAGATTTTTTTCCAACTTATGAAGCAATGGATTAGGTATCTATTTCAAATCGAAACAAATTGTGATTGATCGTGCATTACGCAATTAGAGTATTGGTTAGTCACTAACCACACGAAAAGAAGAGTATAATAAACGTGGTAAAAGCAATGCCACACGTGATCCTCGAAAAAGGTAGGTTTTAATTTAACTACGCGTTTATTAATAAGGGGCAAGAGTTAATCGATGTAATGATGGTTGCTACTCAAATGCTACCGCAAAAACTGAATGTATATTATATTATATTATTACTGACAAATGTATATTTAGAATATGTACATTAGATTTTGCCCCCAGGCTGTGGTGAATCATGTCGATCTGAACAAGTCCGTGACACGCCTAAAAGACGACCTTCAGTGATATCTGGATATGGAGAAGTAAGTCTCAGAGTCTTAGACATTCCAATACAAGTGTGCTAACTATCAGTAGGTAAAACAAATAAACACTCAAAGGTGTTTTTGCACTAAGTACCTAATTATCATACTGAAAACGATGTTATTTATAAATTGTAGGTATAGATAGGTATGTATGTACAATCATGCATGAATGGAAAACTAAAAACCTTAACCGGTCAGTCAGGAGCATGCACCTCCAACTTAGCAAAATGATACGTTACAAGTCTAATAGTCGTCCAAACCGAATTTCGGCCATGACGACCAATCTCAGCGAAGGAGATATTATAGTGCACAAGTGTGTGCGCAGACACAGGTGCACTCTCTTTACCCTCACTCTCATAGTCCGAAGGGACGGTAATCCGACACGACCGGAGAGAAATCAGGCACAGGGCCAACGGCTTAACGTGCTTTTCGAGGTACGGAGGTATCACTTCACCAACTTCCAAACTCCGGGCTGTTACTAAGAAATTCCTAATAAAAAAACCAAATAACACTTTTCCCGACCCGGGAATCGAACCCAGGGCACCATGCTAAGTAGTCGCGCTTGCGAGCACGAGAAGGGGACTATCCTTCTCGTCACAAAAAAGTCACAAGTCTAATGGAAATAAGTGAAAGTACCTTTTAAAATGATCCAGCGTCTCCTTGGCCGTCTTCTCGACGCCCTCGTCAGTGCCCAGATCCGCGACGATCGCTAGCGGGTTCACGCCCTTCTGCTTCTTGCACTTGTCCGCGACTGCTCGCAAGTTGGCTTCATTCCTTCCCACAAGCGCCAGCTTCGCGCCCAGTTTCGCGAAAAGGATAGCCGTAGACTCGCCTATACCAGCGCTCGCGCCAGTTACTAGCACCACTTTGTTAGTGAAAGCCAAATTCATATTAGTAGGTATTTTGTTTTAATTTTGATTAAAGTAGAATACTTATTCTATGCAGAGCTAACGATGCGTTGAATTCAATGACTTGAACGCTACTGTCTCTTTAAAATAACGTAACTCAGTATTTATAGGAGGTAATGCCTAAGTGAATAATCGCATTGTCATGCTTAGAGTACCTAGGTACCTAGATATAATAAGTTACAGTTGAAAACAAAAAAGATAAGGTAAGTAGGTAATATCTAGAGATGGGTCGAACTACGCAAATTTTGTACTAGGTCCACCTAGTCCAAGTCCGTACAAATACTCGATCTAAATACCTATTCCACCTAGTCCACGAAGTACGCATACTTTTAAGTATGCATAGTCTTTGCGTACCACTGATACCTACGTGTTGGTACGTAAGTACGCAGTAATGAATTGGAATCTTCCCTTTATACTTTACACAGGCTTAGCACTGTGAACGTTAAGATTTATCTATATTGTAGATTGTTGGCGTATTTATTTTTTTTTTATTAATTTTTCAGAGTAATTAATTAGATTTTTGCCCTTTTTTGTAAAGTAGTTTTTTATATTTACGTAGAAAATCAGCCTTAAGAATTTTGATTCAAGAACAATAATTGTTGGACTTATTAGGTAACAATACGACGACCCGGCGTCCACCGAGATCACATTTGCATAAGTCCGTACTTGTTACTTGACTGCATTGCATCTAGTCTTAAAGTCATCGAGTATAAAATCTGCCTAGTAAATTGCTTGAAGTCCCGACTAGTGTCGAATATTGACAGACAAAGATGGAAAGACCGTCAAATAGTTAAAAAAGCATAGAATATGCTAGCACAAGACGAGTGCGCGTTGCGTTAAATTTATGTCCATTGAAATATGGTTTAAATTCAAATGACTGGCACACGAATGATTTAGGGAAATACGAGTGAGCGGCAAAGTAGACTTGCTATCTCGCTTTGCCGCCGGTACTTCGATTAGACCGGGATGCGCGAGTGCCGTGCGCCGCGTAGGTATAGTGAGACTAGAGACTAGGTGGATCGTGGATCGAGTATTTTAAAAGTTGGAATAGGTGCAACCTAGTCTCATTAAATACCTAGTCCCGGGATCTGTTCTAGTATATACGCTCACCTCTAGTATTATCTGTCTACTGAAGCACGGTAATATGACTGAAGTTTTGTTGTGATAGATTTTAAGTGGTGCTAACTGATTGATATGTGGTGCAGCGACTGCCAAGTGCCACAGTTTACGATACCTACTACGGTCACTACGAATAGTGTATCTAAGTTCAGTAAGTAATGGCCGAATCTTAAAATTTACTATCGGCAGTGTCGTCAGCTTGCAGCATACTAGTACCTATATCATTTTAAAAAGCCGCACGCGCGGTATTATACGGCGTAGTCGACGGAGCCATGCTTCGCGGGACTCCTATTTCTGAATACTTAAAAAAATAACCACGAAGGGGATGGCCCCTTCGAATCTAAGCTGTCCGAGTTGGGATGCCCTAAATCCCGAGCTCGCTTCGCTTGGTCTTTGCATCCTTAGTTCCCCTAGTAACAGTAGTAGTAACATTGCTTTTTGTACATATACAAAATGCTGTTTTTCGTACTCTTCAAAATATGAAACTAAATCTTTTAATGACGTCAGATCAGTCATTGTCACGGAACAGAAAAAGTGACAATGCAATGCTTACATAGATATATTTTTCATATTTCTATGAATGTTTACCTACGACACTTTAAACGGTCGCGTTATTTTGCCGCGCATACTCTTTACGGCAGTCTAGATAGAGCCACTATTATGCCGCAAGCTGGCGGCGGCACTATAACTAATAGTAATACATTGCCACCACTTGCGGCACTCTATACACTTCCAATAAAAAATGCGACCATTGGTAAGCAAAACGATTCGTTTTGTTACTTATGTCTTATGAATTTATGATTATAGGAACCGAGCATTACTATTGCATTTCGTACGGGCGCGCCGGCGCGGTGGCCGTCGCGTTGTCACGTATTGTTTTAGTTATGATTATAGAAACTGACTAAGATATAGATTTTAGTCATTTTTCATAATCACCATTCATCATCATTTTGCTGAACTGGGCCTTTTTGGGCAGCCGTGAGGCACAATCCCATGCTAACGTCTTACATCGCCCTTTACACTTTTTATTTGTTATTGTGTTTTTAATCTGCTGTTTAATTATATCGTGTGCTTTATGGTCTGTTCTAAATAAACGTATTTCCTTTCTTTCTTTTCTTTCATTCACCATGAATTATGTAAAACACAAACTAATTTTATGAAAACAATAATATTTATGTATTTATTTGTAAGTAGGTAAATACTTGATAGGTTCATATCATAGAAATATAATTTAGGAACAATATTTTTCTCCATAGCTTCGCCAACACGCAGAAACAATTACTTTTTCACTTCAGCAGTGAGATTACTGCCCGAGATGATAAACTTGAACCCTCCATCCACCTCGACGTTGGTTCCCGTGACCAGCCGGCTGTTGTCGCTGGCGATGAACACCACCATCCTCGCGATGTCATCCCCCACGCACTTCTCCCCCATGGGGATGGCCTTGGAGCCAACTTCTAACCACTCCTGGTACGCAGGCTCCGAGATCCCCGTTATGCGCTTGGTGAAGTTTGACTCCTGCGAAAAATAAAGAAAAATTTCAAACTCGACTCAAAATAGGAGTTGGTTTTTTCAAAGGGAGACGTGGAAGGAAAGAAAAGAGTACATTGCCTTTTACTAAATAAGACCTGCACGTCTAGCAGGAAGAAAGGACTTCCATATCGTTAACAGCTACTTACAGTGATGCCAGGGCTGTCGGTGTTAACTCTGACACCCTTGGGAGCCAGCTCGAGAGCCACCAGGCGGGTAAAGTGGTCCAGTGCAGCCTGAAACAAAGGAATAATGTTAAATGTATGGTCTATACAAGGGATTTAGTAGGTACATAAACGACAGCCAAAAAAATAAATGAACCAAAGGAACAAAGGCGTTTTGGGAACAAATGTCACAAATTCTTCAACAGTGATGAAACCTGTCAAATAGAAATGTATGAAGGAGGTAATTTTATATACTTACATTATTTTGTTTCATGGCACGATATATTAAATCAAGCTCAAAAATATCGTGTTTCGCATTTAACACCAAGCCACAGTTCTCACCTTAGCCATGCCGTAGGGCAGGGAGCGTCCCTACTATGCTGGAGATGTTGACGATGTTTCCCTTGGACTTGACCAGGGCCGGAGCCAGCAGCCTGGTGAGGTTGTAGACTCCTCTCACATCGATCCTGAACACGTCGTCGAAGATCTTCATATCCTGCGTGTTCAGAAGGGTCGTTCGGCAACCAATGGCGGCGTTGTTGACGAGGACATCCAGTCTAGAATGGGAAGAAGGGAAGGTAAATTAACATTGCCGTATTTTAGGGTTCCTGAATTATGTTGGCATATTGACTGTCATATCAAACGCGATTTTAAATCGAGTGATAAGCGTACAAATTGAGTAGGTTTTGGGTAAGACTCTTGATTTCTGAGTTTGTAATTCGAAAAGGATATAAAACCCTTCCGTAAACAAAGCTTAATAAAATAAAAATTAAAATTAAACCAATATTTTTTCGAATTTATTGCCACTGATAATCTGTTATCAGGATGCAAGGCCTAATCTACTCAATAACGTACAAACAAACACTTCAATACTCCTGAAACTACATGAACATGTTTTTACTCTCGGCACTTATGAATTTATTGTTATCTAATAAACCGAATCAAGTGCGTTGCGTGATCCTCAAGAAAAGCATGTTTCGAGTGCTTGGAAACATGCTGGTCCTGCTCCATAGGACAATTTAGAATCAAGACAAAATCAAACAGGTTGCTAATTTAATTGTAAAATTTATAATTTTGACAAAGACTTTACAGTCTGTGATTACTTCGTCACACACTGACGAATTAATAAAAAAAAGTTAAAAATAGGAAACTCGTCCACTTTTACAATGTTTGTAAATATGTGAGCACCATGTATCTATCACATAATTAAATTATCTGTCGTTACTTCATTTTTTATTCTTTTTACCTATTGTGGTATAGTAATTTTATTCTAGGTGCATCGTCTTCACATATAATTATTTAACTAATGAACGTACTTATACAAACTATTGTAAAACATTTTAAAAGAGCAACGGTGGAGTTTCTTGCCCATTCTTCTCCATACGAAAACTACCTTTTGGAAGGGGCGACTAGCATCAATTATATTATTTAAATTTTTATTTTAAATTTTGTTTATTTTTGTTTTACCAAGTTAATTGTTGAATGATCCAATTAGTAATGATTTTCTTTCTTTTTGGTGGTAAAATTCTTTTATTTTTTTAAATACATTTCAAACTATAGTTTTGTATAATTTAGAAGCATTTTTATTTTTGTAAATGTGAGACCATGGAGCCGTTTATTAAGTTATTTAGATGTATGTTGACTTGAAATAGCATGGCAGTTGAGAATATTATGTCATGCTCACTTAATTGTCTCGCTGATGGTGGCGAGTGTGTTGGATCATTCGGTTCTCTACAAAATGGTTGAGCTGGATGGTGCTGATCCACGCGTCATGTTCGTGAACGGGCGCCGTCAGTTGAAACTGGTCATCTCTTATCTGCCAGGGCTTATTTTTAATCTTATATTTTCAATTGCTTTTGATTATTTTTTGTACATTGTTCTCACATATAGAACCAACAAGAATGATGTACCCAGGATTTTGTAATATCTATATTTAAAAGAGTGTCCTTGGAGTTTCTTGCCCGTTCTTCTCCATAGAGATCTACGTTTTGGAATGGGCAATTAGCTTCAACTTTCTGACTCACTGACCGACTTTTTGACAGTTCAAAAGTGCCTGTAAATGGTTTAATTGAAATAAATGCTTTGAGTTTGAGTTTGAGTTTATAGGCGACTTTACATTAAATGCAATATGGCGCCCTCTAGCGGAAATAAAGTCATGAAAAATAAAATGGTCAAGGGAAAGCCGCATGCCTGGTACACTTACAAAATTATCCACGAGACCACGGCTTTACCATTTTTGACCTTGACCATTTTTGTACTAACTTATGTCTTGATAACAAGCCATGACGTGACCAACCAAATCACAAACCATTTTTATTTTACAAAAGAAGTTATTTCGAATAATAACAAACAGACAGCTGCAATAACCACTTCCGAAAACACAAAATATTCACACTTCCCTGTTTATATCTCAGAATTATATAAATTTGTCAGAAAACACCTAGATTTTAACACCACTTGCGAGAAACACAAATAAGGTAAGTACACCTTTCGACACAATAAAAACAAAGTAAACATACCTCTATCCCGACTCAAAATGCGAGTACACCAGCCTTTTAGTTATGTCCATAATTTTTTTTAAATAAATTGCCAAATGACATTAGAGAAGCAAGCAAAACAAATCTATTTAATAATAAATTGAAACAATTTCTGGAATTCATGACAGACTACTCAGTAAAGGAGTTTTTAGATGACAAATCGATTGCAAAATAAAATTATTCTCTCTCTCATACACCAAATATTATGAAATATAAATCCTTACTACATATTATAAAACAAACTCCCCCGCCGCGTCTGTCTGTCTGAACGCGATAACCTCAAAAACTACCGAACGGATTTTCAAACGGTTTTCACCAATGAACGGAGTGATTCATGCGGAAGGTTTAGTGTATAATTCATCAAGGTTTTGTGTAAACTGGCTGAAATTTGACAATTATTGTTGAAGATGTCGGAAATAATCATGCCGACTGGGAGCTTTATAGGCGTGCGCCGCCGAAATCGTAAAAGTTACATAAAATTTATGTTCTACAGTTAACAGTTAATCTTAAAAAGTCTTATTCATCGAATTTTATAACTTGGTATTAAAATTGATACACTTATAAATATCAAAAGCGACTAAGTTTTCGTCGATCCGGGTTCCGTCTGTAGCATTTTCTAAGGCAAAGTAGCAGAAATCCTACTCCAATATATACTTTAGAATTTGTTTTTGGGTTGAGCAACAAATGCTTGAATTTTTTTCAGAATTCTTGATGACTCCGTTACAAAAACCGACAAACTTACACGTTCTAAAGGTCGGGTAAATTCGGGGCCGGATTATCTATTAGGCAGTAAAGGCTATTGCTTAGGGGCCCCGCATTGGCTAGGGGCCCTGCAAACCGAGTTCTTTTTTGTAAATGTTTTATCGAGTAAATTTAATTTGAAGATTTGTTTCCTCAATGACAACATTATTACGAGGCCTTTACCATCAGCGCTGACTAATAATACGACCGCGACGGTACGTCAAGCAAAAGCAAGCTTTTTTAACGCACGCTTCAAAAATTCTACATTGTGATTGTGAATGCACAACACTGACCTCTATTATAATAATAGAGGTCAGTGATGCACAAGTATTAAGCGCCTTATTAACGATCCATCCCAGTTGTACGTCCGCTCAAGGTCACAATGCTGGATGAAGCATATACAATATATACATGTTTTATTTATTTAAATGCCACCAGTTTTATCTAAAAATGGGAGTTGTGATGTCAGCAGCATCAGAGAGGATAAAATATAGGAACAGGTTTTAGATGAAATTTTATTATCATAAACGTACAGATTATACTCAAATGAATAATGTCATGAAAGATTTGAATGTGACAGATTTGCACTTGAGACATTCCACAGAAAGAGTGCGACTTTTATCTTTCAATAAATCTTGAAAGTGTCTCGCGATCCATTTTGACGTGCAGTTACCTTGCCACACAAGTTCGTTTTTTTTTTAAGAGATGCGTCTATTATTTACCCTTTTTGCTTATTGCATATTCAAACACAATCGTCTGAAGAAGTAAACTCCAGTTGTTGTGCTTCGGAGCTGACACACACACACTTATTTTTAATTTTTAACTATTTTGCCATAGTAATAAGAGGCTCGTGGCTACATAATAATAGCCGCTTTCTTTGCTCAAAAGAACATTTCAGACACAAATCTACATGGTCCTCAAATGAAATGCTCTGACCAAGATTATTTCCGGGTTTTTTTATAGACATTGACATTAATGAATTCTATATATACAATGACATGAATATTTACTTTTAAAGTATTATATTATTTTGAATGTGAAGACTATGTGTGTCATTCCTTTTTGTTTTTAATTTTTTCTCAGTTAGTTCTAATTATGGTCTGACAGTTTGAGTAATTTATGTGGCCTACCCAAATGTCCTTTTTTTGGTATTGTTCGTCGAATCGTTGAGCTGCACGATAACTGACAAATGCGTGCACTGACTGGACAGGCCCTCTCAATCTGTGTGATGTTTTCCTCAAAAGACCACTTCAGACACCAATCTACGTGGTCTTCACATGATCTGACCAAGATTATGTCTGGACTTCAAAAGAGACTGTGACCTCCGAGTTTATTTCGGCCCTTCTTCTCAAAGTAATCAGATAGGAAATGCCGACCTCATCTAGTTTTTAAAATATGATTGACGTGTAAAAGTGTTTGTACAAACCTACTTACAGAAATAAAATCATTTATCATTTAGTATTCGTTTGTATTCGGAAATGCGATGATTCCCGAGGGACATTAATAAATTAGAAAAACTGTAACGGGTTTTGTCATAATTTTGTTCACAATCTGTCATTTTGTCCATTCTTCCTTAGACAAAAACCATTTCTATCGTGGTCATGCTACGCTTGTAGATCAGATAGGCAGTCGCTCTCAGGGTTGGCATAAATTTGTTTTAAAACACGTATTTTAAACAGTTTGAAATAAGGCAATGTTTTTTATCAAGTGTTAAAATCACAATATAAAACTAGTTTAAAATAATGTTTTAACCCTTTATATGTTCTGTGTTTTAACCATTAAGAAAAAAAAAAAACATGGTTTTAAATCACGAATGAATGGAAATTTATAATTTTTTTGAACTTGAAATAGCTCGAAAAGAAATTAATTACTTCGTCGCCGTTCGATATGAAGTAATTCCCCGCAACTATTTTGGGGATTCTCCTTATTTGAATATACTTTTAGGTAAGGTACATCTTTTTTTTTTTGGGTGGGAAATTATCAAATAACTTCTCCCGCTCTGGGCGGAGCGGGAGGACGTGTCAGACTCTTACTGCCTAAAACCCACCCGTGTTCCTTCGGTTGCCCTGTTGCCGGGGCCACGATCTCCGTTTCGGTTTTCTTTGCACCCCCGGCAGGCATCGGTCCTAACGGACCCCGTCAAGGTAAGGTTCATCTAAGAATGAAATTCGGAATTCGCAATTCTGAACGTACAGAGCGTACTGGGTTCAGCATCTGTTACATACCTACTTAGATTGAATACAAAAAAAAAAGTATGTTTACAGATTATATAGTTTTTTAGTTAGTACTAACTATAACTAGTATTACGTTGTTGTGATTAATATGATCGTTTTTTGTAATGTGTCCCCAGGTAAATTTTAAAATTGTCTAGAAATGAATTTTAATAGGCCTGATCGATTTGTGTTGATAATGAATTTGATAAATCGCTCAATGGAAAAATACAAATTTGGTTTAAAACATTTTGTTCTTCATATAGACTTCCACCCTTTTCTGCCTTGCTTCCTTGGTCTGTGCGAGACTCATCCCACTTTCCCATAATAATTCTTAATATTTTTTGTAACCACGAACCATCTGATATAAGGTAATAGACCTTATATCAGATGGTTCGTGCTATAACTTTGTTTCCAAATGATGTTATTGCCAGTTAAACAAACATCAACTTTATTCAAGTGTAAATTAAGTTGATTTTAGACCGACTAGTACTGTTGAAAAAGTCGTAATAATATGTAGTTGCAGCACAAATTAAACCATATATGTAAGCATTACAGTTGTTTTTCCTAAAACTCGTGTTTGTTTACGTTTGGCAAAAAAATTGCAAACGCAGATTAGGTACTGTTTACTGCTTGTGTAATGGCGCCATCTATGCGCCTCGTTTCACGTACGTTTCGTTCGTACGTTTACTACTCCTTAGTACTTAAATATACTTTTGGTATGGTACAGTGCGTGGCACTAAAGATGAGACTTGACACACCACGTGGTTTGACTTGCGCAGTAGACGATTTATGGGTCTCTTTAGCGGTATGAAGTCCGCACCGCGGCGTCATCGGGGCGGCGGAAGGAGCGGCGGGAGGCGCGGTCAAGTCTCATCTTTCGTGGCGCGTATTGTACTCGACATTAAAACAGAACATATACAGTTAAGATTAACTTTACTATGCAATTTTAAATACATAAAAGCTACAAAATATAATACACAAAAATTTGATAAAAACTAAATAAAAAATTCATTATTACCCTAAATTCAAAAATTCGATACATACAATATTATGCCAAAGAAAGATAGTTCAGTTCTTACAATAATGGGAAAAGTCACACATGCATATAAGTTTCAGATTATAACTTATTTATCAAAATTGTCATTAAGTATAAATATAATTTATAGATTTACCAGCTTTAAAAAATAATAAGGATCTTTCGAAATGGATGAAACAATAATAGCTGTTTGAAAATAATATTTCCAAACAATATCTACTATAGAAAATATTCAACGTCTAATCAATACTTACCTTCTTCATAAAATTCAATTCGTATTATTTATATTTTACATAATTGTAATAAAAAGTTGGTATGTACTTTGAATATTTAACTAATATGTAGGTATGTAAGTTCCCACATTTAATATAGAATGAACTATCTCCACAGTGTGTCACAGTCATGGATTAACTTAAATATACTTAACATACATACATTACAATATACAATGGCACTTTATAAAACAAAGATTTCACACACAAATCTCATTTGTGTTCCAATATTATGTTTTCTAATCAGAAAGCCAATTTAAACGCGCTAGTTTTTATCTTTATCAAAATGGCGGAATTTCGCGCGTTCTTTTTGGCGGGTCTATGCAGGCGGCCTGCATTAGGGATACAAGCTAGCTGCAAAATAAAACGAAACTTTTGCCGACATGCTAACTACTCGACAATGTAATACATGTTAGATTTGGAGCCAGCTCACAGTCCGATTGCAAACCGTCTGCATACACCCTAACAATATTTTTTATTATCATAAATAATAATAGTCTAATAACGTTCATCAATAATGAAGATTAATTTAAAATGACAGCCCAGCTATGTCAGTGTCTCCAATAATAATTATATTATGTATAACGAGTATGCTGAATGCAATATGCTACTGTATCATAAGTTAAATACAATTATCTAGATGCTAACATGGACATACATGCCGATAATATACAAAGTGCAATAACGATACAGGCACTGAGCAAATTTATACAATTCTAGTCTTGTCAAGCAATGGAAGTCAGATTCAACAAGGGCAGAGGAAAGATAATATGACCTTAATGATTAAATTAGAACATCATTATCAGCTAAACTCGACCAAAATCTGCTATCAAATTGTCAAATTTTGGGGGGCAATATCATCATATAGGGGGGCAATACAATAATATCAGCATTTCAATTGGAATGTGTAAATTTTTATATCTAATTAAATTGTAAATTGATTTCTTTTTATCTAATTATACAATAAAATGACAATATATCTCATTACAATACGAGTTTTAAGTCCAAAATCCACAAACTGGCCCAAAGGTTCAAGCTTGAAATAAGGTTAAATCTTGTTTTGTAATGACACAGAATGTGTCTATGGGTATTTTTTAGAAGTCCCTAATCTAATTTAATCAGTAAGTGAATAAATGTTTCGTGTATACTTGTGTTTCCTTTTACAACATTCTTTACTCTCTACCCCTGTCTGTACATGAATTGTGTACTTGTGCACATTCATATGTCTAACAATCTAATGTTAAAAGTAAATCTGCAAGGAAGCCTGCAATAAGTCTTTAAAGTTTTAAGCACAGAAGAATTTTCTTTGCTTTAATGGTTCACTATCATCATCACTGTCAGAGAAGCAAGCAGCAAAACCACTCTTGTCTCTTAGAGAGTCTTTCAGTAAACTTGTTTGTTTCTCCATGGCCTTCTTTGAACGTAAATGCCTTGTGATCCGTTTCTTCTTCTTCAGTTTATCTCTCTGCTCCATGCCAGGGCTGGCCACATTCATGCTCACCATGGAACTGACCTGCTCTGTAGAATTGCTTAGAACTAAAACTGAGTTCTCAGGATGCCTTAGCGTTAAGCCTATGTTCCTGCCACTTCTAGTTCTAGACACTGCTGCAGCTTCAGGATTTTCCTTCCGATCGGAATTGTTGAAGTCACTTGAATTTTTACTAATTTTCCTTCGTTTATCTGCCTGTTTGTCATCTCCTGGAATTTTTTCTACAACATCTGGTGTTGTATGATTTCTGCACCGTTTCGGATACCGTGATGTGGGGATTTGTGTTTGGAATGACACATTTAAGTTGCCCTTTGTTCTAGCCCTGCTGCCATTTAGTTTACTGTTGCCAACAGCCTCCTTTGCACTTTTATTTGTTTTGGCATCCATGAACTTGAGTAAAGATGTGCCCTTGCTGACTTTGGCAGACTTGTCAATTTCCTTCGATATTAAGTTGATCATATTCTCTGACTCTGTGCTGCAGTTTAGAGCAGCTGGCTTTTGTGTACCTGTATTCATAGACTTGTTGACACAGACAACCATTGTGTTGCCTTTTTGCACACTTTGCCGTGATTCTTTCACCAGATTCCTATTGTTTTTACATCTTAATTTTCTAGGAGTTTTAGTTGATTGTAGTTTTGTAGACCGAATATAGTTGGCTGTAAACCCAGACACATCACTGAGGTCCTCAAATTGTCCATTGAGGACTTCATTCTTAGACTTGTTAAGATAGGTGTTCTTCTTATTGTCCACAGTCTGGTCCCCGCCTGCAAGTAACTCTGGTGACTTCTTCAGCTTGTCATGTGATTTCTGTTCTATTTGACTATGTTCATTACCATTCATAAGACTATTATTAAATATTTCAAAGGAACTATTAAGTTGGCTGTTGTTGTTAAGAGTTTGCTGAGCTTGTCTCAAGCTCCTCCTCAGGTGCATGACCTTGGGTGTTGATGTGATCACTTTATTTTTCTTGTGCAAAGTTGTTCTGTTGTTTTTCTGATGTTTCAATCTCTTTGATTTGCCTTGCACAGAAGCATTTTTAATATTGAAGTCTAAGTCAGATCCTAGTGTATCAGACTTACAACTACTCAACACAGTCTGTTTCTGCTTTTGAGATACATCAAAATAAACATTTATCTGCTTGTCTGCAGAGCCTGAATCATCTTCAAGTAGAGATAGCTTCCTCTTTTTCTTCTTCTTGGGTGAAGGCACCTCAGCAGCACTGGGAACACTTTTAGGTTTACTTTTAGAACACTGTGCTTGCTCATTCTGTTTTTTGACACTGTCATAGTTCATCAGGCATGGTGCCCGCTTGGTACAAATCCAATATGATATTTCATCCATGTTGCTCATAAAGGGAACATCAGCTGGGGTAGCTCGGGCGGAGGCGAGGACCTGTTGAGCTGGCACCATAGTGCAGCACAGTGCGAGCGCAGCAGGCACGCCAGCAGGTGCAGCGGTCCTGACCAGGCGCACGCGCGCGCCGCCTGCTCCGCGCTCGAGCTGCCCGCGCGACTGCCCAGCACGAACTTCCCGTGCTGCCGGCTACAGCCAACCTCTTCCATTTTCCACGTAAGACTCACATTCCATACACCTGAAATATCAACATTTTCCTCATCATTTGTGTCCACGTAACGAACTTCAACAAACTACAATATTAAAATAATCGTATACTTACTTTTTAAAGCTCTCGTTACTGAAAGTCGATCTCTTCGATTCTCTCGTTACTTAATAACTTACACTTCTGTCTGAGATAGACGTATCGAAAGGAAAACCAAGCGGTACGGCGCCCAGTTATATTACACAAGTTTTAACGGACATTTCTTGGTAAAACATCAGAAATAAACGTCAAAAGTAACAATACCATATTGGTGATCGTTTAGTCCAAACTGTGGCTGTTATGCAAGATATTGATACTTATAAACTTAAATTTTTATTTCTCTTAAAAATTCACCACAACAAAATAGTAAAGCAAAGCAAACGCGCTTGGAATTTTACCACAGACATCTTTCAGAATATTTAGATGTGTCAAAAGATTCAACGAATCAGAAGACCGTAATTTGGAAACCGTATTCTGTTAGCAATGCTGGATTGGGCACGATGAAAAAAAAAAAATAGTAACAATGCGAACACACTTATTATTGTCTATGATCAATGACATAAAAGGCATTGGGTAATTTGGACAAAATAATAATTTGTATGCACCATAAAAACATCTTGAAAACAAAAAGAATGTCAAGTATTTCATTAAAACAGAACAAAGAATATGAATAAATTTTTCAGAAAACGTGCCTATCATATCATAATGTGCGTAACAAAACGCTTTGTTTTGCATTGATTTGACGTTACGTTTCGATTTCCCCTCTTTCCCCACTTTTTCGCGCCATATCGTGGAATCGTGGTGCAGTTTCTTGTCTAGACAAGTACAGTTGAGCTGTTTTCCTTTAGGTTTTTAAAGTAAATTGATAGAAATATCTAGCGCTACCACAACGATGTTATTGTGAATTTACTGTGCAAATTGGCAATGCGTGAAAATGAATGATATTCAGTGTTTAATCGATCGTCAGCTTGGCATTTGTAAGTACATAATGAAAAATCTAGAATCGTTAAAAAATTGTGCCTATTGATAGTAATGGTTGGTTTATTGCAGATTGTAGACTGAACTACGATAACATCTTGAAGCGGCTGGTGGTCGACAGCGAGGAATCATTCTATGGGCTGCAGAATGCGAACATTGCGGCTAGCTTCGACCAGGATCCCCCGATATTTGCGTGTCGATTCTCGGAGGCTTCCGGTTACGAGCACATCCTTGCTCTTGCGAATGAGGATGGCAGAGTTGCTATTCAGGTTAGTAGGCCTAAATGATAAGATGGTGTGCATGTCACACCTCATTGTTTGGGAGACAGTGATTTGGTATGCTCATTGCTCAGTGTGTCATGGTAACTTGTGATTGCAGGATACATCCAACATAACGACTGCTAGCACATTGGAAGGGTTCCAGTGCCACAACAATGCTGTGTTCGACTTGGCATGGATGCCTCAGAATATGAACTTTGTAACTGTGTCAGGTAAGCAAGAAACCGATGTAGTTTTATTACCAATTTATTATCAAACTAGCTTCTGCCAGTGGCGTACCAGCATTTTAACATTCTAGTGGTGAAAGATTTTTAATAATCAGTCTAATTATTTTTGAGTTTAATCATTACTCACAAAAAAAAAAAATCCTTTCTGTTTATAATATTATTAATGCAGATAGGTCAAATAGCATCTATCTTTGAAAAAAGATCTTGTAGTACACCTTGGGAATTAAATAAGGGATGAAAATAAAAGCACATTATAACATTGTGCAATACTTTTCAATGAGATTTTCTTAGTCATAAAATACTGTTGTAGTCTTATAACCAACAAATTTCATAGCTAAAAACAATACAATAAATTTGAATGGTTATTATTATCATTATTATCGTATACATATTGAACAATGAAAGTAATTCAGGTATAATAAATAAATAATTAACAAAAAGTTATATGCTTACAAGCACATTAAAGGAAACCTGTTCTTTTCCCATTCTTTCTATTTAAAAAGTTCCTATATTTTAAATTATAATATTTCCCTTAATAGCCTTACAGTCACTTGTTTCAATAATGTAGCTGTTATGAAGCAGAAATACCTTAATTTTAAAGGATTTTATCATAATGAGGGCTATCATGTATGAATTAGCCTCTAGAGGCTCTAGTGTAACGTGAAGTCTCCGAAATGTCAAATGTCACTTAACATTCACTGTTTGTGGGTTTTTCTATCCGAAATTTTAACTTATTAGTCATAATTTTTGTAAAGATTGAATTGAATTGAAGAATTGTGACTTATGAGTTTAAGTAACAACTCACAATCTAATTTGGTAGTACTTAGAGGAAGAATAATATTTGTCTGCTTCATGCTTGCCAATTTTAGGAACATTATACTGTAAATATTCATTTGGTGTTTTAAAACGTAATAAAATAAACATTATACAAAGTACTTAAACAAATCTAAAACATACCAAATAAAACTACTGACAGGACCTTACTCGTCAGTGGCGTCAACTGGTGAGCACAAAAACGATAGCCCCCATTTACATAAAAGTAGCAAGCAAACTGAGTGACATATTTAGTGAGATCATACCTCAAGAATAACTGAAATATTCTGAAACTTTATTGGAGTTTTAAAGCCTACTTATGTTGGTTAAGTATAGTCCTTAAATATGTGTTAGCCGACGTTTGCTCGGAGGTAATAAAATCGTGGTGGGATTTTATCGCGCACCGGAAAAAAACACACTGTTGGATTTTCAACTCTCGGTGTGCGAGCGTTGAAAATCAAGTGCACGAAAAAAAAAGTCGCCGCGATTTTATTACGTCCGTGCGAACGTGGGCTTAAGAAGCTCTCATTTTCCAGATACGATATTATTAATGCAAAGTACATACTTCGCATTTTCATTGAAATGTGTAATGGAAATTAGCATTTTAAAATATTTTTAGAAATAATGTTTTCTTATGTTTATCAATAACAAAAAATCTAATATTTTCTCTTATATTATTAGTATATTGCAATATCAATCTATTTGTAATCCACAGAATAGTTGTAATAATGGTCATCTAATAATTTTCAGGTGACCACACAGCATGTCTATGGGACGTGGCAGAGGGTGCTCCCAAAAGGGTCTTAGTCTTCTCAAACCACAAGAGATCTGTAAAGACTGCAGTGTTCCGGCCCACGGAGCCCTCGGTCTTCGCCACAGGCGCTCGGGATGGACACATACTGGTGTGGGACATACGAGCCAACAACCAGCCGTCTGTGGTCCTCAAGCCAGACAACTGCCTCATGAACTGCCACTCCAGCTTCAACCCCAAGACGCCCGGCTCGCACGGCAAACGGCTGCGCGTCGACACGCAGCGCGCTACCAGCATCACCGGCCTTGTGTTCCAGGACGACACTACGCTCATTTCCTGCGGCGAGTGCGACGGCAACATAAAAGTGTGGGACTTGCGCAAGAACTACAATATCTACAAAAGAGAGCCACTCCCCAAGCACTCCATACCTTACTGCGGCAGCTCCACCAAGAACGGATACACCAACTTGATCATAGATGACGCTAGGATGAGACTGTACGCGAGCTGCATGGATAACGTCATCTATTGTTTCAATATATCGACGTACAACGCGATGCCAGAGCAGAGGTACATCGGGCACGAGAACAGTACATTCTACATCAAGACGTGCCTGAGCCCTGACAGCATGTATCTCGTGAGCGGCAGCAGCGACAAGAACGCGTACGTGTGGAACGTGAAGTACTCGACGCCCGTCGTGCGCCTGGCGGGCCACTGGGCCGAGGTCACGTGCGCCGCCTGGTGCGCGCGCGGCGACACCAAGCTCGTCACGTGCAGCGACGACGCGCGCCACAAGCTGTGGCGCGTCGGTCGCGAGCTGCCCGACGACAGCCAGCTGCGGGGCCGCGCCGAGCTGGTGCCGCGCACCGACGTGGCCAGCCTGCCGCAGTGGGGCGCGCTCGATAAAACACCTAATTCACTCAAACGTAAACTGGTCACCACGCCCGGATCCTACAGTGCCAAGCGAATGCGCTCGCAAGGCAGCGCTTCTATCAGAAAAACAAAGCGATGCCTCACAGATTTGATGAATGCTTCCAGAGACGCAGAGGAAGCTGAAATGTCAATAAAAAGACTGAAATTAGACACTCTACCTGAAGAAAATGAACCAAAGCTGCTACCAGCAGGAATAAAACGTCATGGAGATTGTCTCGAACAAAGCCCGCCTAGGAATTGTGAAACGGAAGCTTCCAGCGACTGGTGCTACATACCTAAAGCGGGCTCCTCCTTCATGACGCCCACTAAGAATTATGAAAGTAAAAACTGCAAAATGTTATCGCCAAAAGGAATGAAACCACTATCTCCGACTACATCACACAATAGATCTCCAGTGCAGGTGTCGCCGAGCAAGCTGAGGATCATATCGTTCACCACGCCGACCAAGCACTTGCCGAACTTCGTGTTGGACGGAGAGGCGCCTCACCTGCGCCTCATGTCGCCCGTCAAGAAGAAAGACTGCACCACCGACTGGCTGACGCTCATGGTACGCGAGCGCAAAGGGAAGTGCACGGACGTCGCCGACAAACTCAACATGACAGCTCCTCTCAGCCCCAAAGAAAATATCCCCACACGGAGAACTTCCGTGTCGGAAAGAACGCCCAAATCTAGTAAAAAAAGTAGAACATTATTCAAATACTTTAATGTTACTGTCAAAGAGAAATAGTCGTAGTGTAAGTAAATTGAAATGGTCTGATTTGTTTTATGTTTAAACACAGAATAATACAGAAGGTGCACTCCGCATTTTAGGTATGCGCAGCGGGCTCGACTTGTCCGGCCAATTCAGTGAGCGTAACGTAGTCAGAATATATAAGAGTTACGCGAAAGAAAGAGAAGCAGCTTCTAGGTAGGTAAATGTAGGTGTGGACTATGGGTGGTTAGCGCTGTGTGTCCTGAATTGCACTTTATTGTGTCATAACAAGAGTCGCTTTTACTTAAATGATTTTGTAGAGTGAACCATCTGTATTAATCTGTGGTTTCAGTGTATTTTAAGTATAAGTGAAGTAACAATTCATATTTCTAATATATGTGATGAATTTAGGAAAGGATTTTAAAAGTAATTCTTAGAAAATCAATGTTAATGATTTGATTCAGAATTGTTGATTAGACACTAGTGATAATCGGGTTCCTATGATATTTATTGTAGACGAGATAATCTCAACATTTTGACAATTTTAGGTGAGCAAAGAAGATACAAATCTTTTATTTTTTGATAATGTTTATGACATGAATAGTACAAATCGATGTTTTTAACCTTAGACTGCAATAGAACTCATTCCGTGTGCATTTTGCTTTTATTTTGATATAGTTTTGGCTTGGTGTATCTATTCATTATGTTTATAGATCAACAACACGATTTGGTTACAGACACTACGGAACTCCCATAGTATTACTTACTCATGATTTATTGCATTTACAATATTATTGATTTCGATAAATAAATCAATAAGTATAAAATAAAAATGTTTTTTACTTCCATTTATTTTAAATTTGGGAGGTAAATTTCGCGCCCTCACGCCCCTAACCGCCGCAGGAGACGCCCTGAGCGTCGGGAATCGCAAGCCGATTTCCGGCCACTGTAGGCGCGGGCTTGCGGACGGTAAGCAATGGGTAGCTCACCGTCCGATAAGGACCAGGCCCGGGTCGACGGCACGTTGTGTTCCACGCGCGCCTCAAAGAGATGTCAGCAGAATTGGCGGGGTCCGCTAGGGCCGATACCTGCCGGGGTTGCGAAGAAAACCGAAAGGGAGATCGTGGCCCCCGGCAACAGGGCAACCGAAGGAACACGGGTGGGTTTTAGTAAGAGTCTGACACGCCCTCCTGCTCCGCCCAGAGCGGGAGAAGTTATTTGATGATTTCCCACCCAAAAAAAAAGGTTTAAATTAAAAGTGATATCTTGTATTTTGTACTACTTCAGTATTTTTAATTGTATTCTTACGAAAGGATTTCACCATAAAGTCTATACTAGCAAAATCCCAAATCTTTGGAAATATTATCGTAAACCAACTCTAGGATTACTTCAACTCGAGCCGAGCTGGGCGGCGGCGACACGTCGGTGAACACTTTGTTGCACTCGGCATTGCGGAAGTAGTGCGTTACCAGCGACGTGTCCGAGCGCGACATCTCCGTACGCGTCGCCGGCGTGTTTACGTGCAGCTGGCACTCGAACTCAGGCGCCACCGGGCTCACGACCACGCGAGCCGCTGAGTCTAAGTCTACGCTTGTCGAGTTGACGTGCACGCGTGACGGTAAGCACATACACATGCGTGTCGGCGAGCTCGCATGCAAGCGGCTTGTCGCACGAATTGAGTTCTCCACACACAGGTCTTTGTAAAGCTTCACAAACGATATGGGAGGCCCATTTGACTCCTCTCCCAAGGCTGAATTGGGATGGATCAGCTCCACTTTGGGCACCGCTTTCTTAGATTTCTTCGGTATTATGAATTTTGGCTCTAATTGACTCTTTCGTAGAGGTTTCCGCAGAACGATTAGAGAGTCCATTTTTTAAGGAGAGTTTTATTTGGATTCGTGAAACTATTTGACAGCTAATTTGGCCATTGACTTTTTTCAAAGGAAACTTTCAGATAAAAGAAAGTGTCTATGCTGCGTGGGTTGGTCACTAAAAAGGTCTATCAAGAGCAGTCAAACATTTTGATGGCGCTCGCGCTAGCTAAAACGCCAACAACTCTCTCAGCAAAGTGGTCACTTTCACTGTCACTCAGGGAATTTCTGAACTAGTTCAAACAAATCGGCGACGGTTCGAGACTCAGATCATACTTTTATTATTGTGCTTATAGCCGAGTTGTCTTGTCGTAGGCGGCGCAGAGGCAAATTATCTTTTTCGTAACGACTTAAACTAAGCCTCTGCTGTTCATCCGTCTGTCAGTCAGCGGGCAGTATCTCATGAACCGTAATAGGTAGACAGTTGAAATTTATTGTGTATATCTATTGCCGCTCTAACAACAATAAGTTTTACAAATGACAGCTTCCTGGTAAGTAATGAATATACCCATCCACGGACCGTCTTCAGCAATCGTAACCTAACCTTCGATCGACCCGTGCGACTGTACAGGTCGTGCCATTAAAGATGAGACTTGACCGCGCCTCCCGCCGCTCTTTCCCCCGCCCCGATGACGCCCCGATGACGCCCCAGCGGGGACCTCATACGGCTAAAGAGACCCATAAATCGTCTACTGCGCAAGTCAAACCACGTGGTGCGTCAAGTCTCATCTTTAATGGCACGACCTGTAACTAATATAATTAGCCACGAACCATACATACATGTAATGTATTTTTAGAGGTATGTATAAGGAACAGGGTGTAAAGTTCACTCATTCTCCATAGAAAAGGGAGGATCCTCCGACCAGACGAGTGTTGTGTCTGGTGGACTTACTGCCCAATATGTGCTAGTGGCGCGGTAAACTCTGGCTGCGCAATGTAGGATTTTGCGTGACGTTAGTTTGATGCATAGTTCGCATGTGGCGATGTAGATCCACATGATCCGGAGACCGGAAGTCGATAGTGGGGTGATGTATCTTGCGATGCTTGTCAGGGCCAGTTGAGGTTCCAATGAGTCGGAAGCGGGTGCCGCATAGTTTACGGTGAGTAGGAACTATTTGCGAAAATTCCCTAGTGAGTCGGGGTGGCGCTGCGTTATACTTCAGTGAGTCGGGATGTGGTACACCGCCGGGTTGAGGCTGACCGCTGGCGTCGACTAAGAGAGGTATTAACAGCTCTTGTTGACCGGCTGAAAGTGCAGTGTGCTGTGCCAAAGTTGCTGATGACACTGGGTGATGACCAGAAATGCGCCTTCGCTGCATGCTGGAAGTCAGGATACCCGTCGAAGCTGTGGGTGCTGGCTACCTGTGTGACTCGCCGCTCGAAAGCTTGAGCACGTGATGATAACGTCACTCTGAACTAGCTACTCGAAAGCTGCGTCAATGTCAGGTGGGCAGAGGAACAGTGTGTAAAGTCCACTCATCCTCCATAGAAAAGGGAGGATCCTCTGACCAGACGGGTGTTGTGTCTGGTCAAGTGGGCTCTTGCCCAACGATTTATGTCGGGAACTTGTATATATGCTTTTCGACTTTTTTATTCTTTAAGGTGGAACTAGTCGATATTTTTTCCATACAATTTGGGGGGGGGGGGGGGGGTTTTACTCCACTGTTTGACATTGTACATCTATAGTTAAACATAATACAGTTTTGTCTTAATATTAATTTTGTCTGTGCGGAAACAAAATAGTAAAATAATAAGCCAATAAAAAGTTAGGAGCCAACAAAGATTCGTTTTTCTTGCGTATTTTAACGCAATTTTGGGCGTAAATAAGTTAGAAAAGAAGTGTAAAATCTCCAAATCAAAGTCGGCACCGACAAAGCTTAATTATTGAAGAGTTCAATAAACCTTCTTTGTAACTGATTTATGCCGTGGTTCCTTCATAAAACTCGATTTTTCAAGTCTTTTCCTAATTTTTTACGCACTCGTTTTACTAAAATAGTTCGGAACGGCGTTTGTGTGCGTGCGATCTAGACGTTGTGCATGTAGAATAGCGTCTGACTGCTCATCACTGATACTATCTCTGTCAGACACGATGCCAGGTGAGACAGCGTGCTTTTTGGCCATGCCTACCAGTGAGTTCGAGCCCGCAACTAGTTCAACCTTAAGAAATCAGGCAGGGCTGCAAATCCCGCATGCCTGGAGTACCCTACGTACCAAACAATTGATATTATACGAGAACAGGGGTCTGTGTAGGTAAATAAAATATGATTATATTTTATAACTGAGTTTAGGTATTTCATTTTTTGTGGACCAACATCGAGGTAAACCGTGAATTTTTTAAACAAATCATTTTTGTTTTGTAAATCGTCACATTTTGCTACTCATATTTCACATGGAACTTTGTTTCGTGAATATGTTACAGCTCAAAATTGCGAGTACAGGCCGCAGGCCATACTTGGGTTACGCCAAAATGTCTGCGTGATCTGACTTTGTTCGTTTGGGACTATACGTTTGGAATTTTTGAGGGCCTTTATGGCTTAAACTGAAATTGATAAATAGACCTGCGCGAAGTGATTATTATCACCAATCACTAAGGTATCTCGCGCACTAGACGGCCACGACCAGTGATCGCAACGACCGACCGGCGCGTGATCCTTTAACCTTTTGACCGCCACAGTCATGTATAGATGACAAGCCAAAAAGTGCCCAGCACGCCACTGTCACGACTACATGACAGACTTTTAAACGTAAATAAATCTCATTAAACAACATTATTTTTTTATTTCTTTTGCTAATTATGTTCCTTGACTCATTCTTATTTATATTAATAAATCTCCTTTCTTTATATTTCATCTATATTTACATAAGATGACAAAAACTTAACCCAATTCCAAAGTTCGAAAAACATAGTTCCCTCCACGCCAGTGTCACCATAGGATGACAAGTAGTGATGTAGCTAACAGGCAACATAAAAAGAATATCGACCTGAACGGAAACCTACGTTACAGTTAATTTAGTTAAATAAAAGTTTTTAGTGATTGTTATACTTGTATGAAAAGATTATAATTAGATTTTTTTGAAATTGTTTACATTATATTTTTTATTATAAAAAAATATCTATCTACAAACTTAAATAAAAGACTGATTTTTCGTAAATGTTTTATAATTATCACTATCCCTTTCGTTTCCTCGTTTTTACATATACTGTTAAAAAGTGATTTATATTCGGAATAAAAATACGAATAGCAATGGCAACTCAGACGGAATTTTATACATCGTGACTTTAAAAAAAAAAAAATATAACTTTTTAATTTTACACTGTTTAAATTAATTGAGTAATCACCATATTATTATCCAGCCCCGGATCTAGATTTTTTTTGAGGCGGGGCAAAAACTGCCGTCTGTCGCCCCCCGCTAATCTTTTATGGGGATGCGCTAAGTTAGCCCGTGAAATTCAAATTTTCTCAAAATGAAAATTTTGCCAGCAACATATTAATAATAAATTTCGATAAAAATAAATGTTATCGATCGATAATGGTCCAACAGTCCAACAGGGGCGCCATAACGGTTGTAAAAAAAATAAAATAGAAAGGTTAAATGTACCGCGCGTCTCATTTATTGCAAAGTTGCGATGTGCTGGGTGGTGCACTTGTCTGCTACATTTGAATTTGTCGCCCCCTGAAATTGGCGCCCGGGGCACGTGCCCGGTTTGAAAGATCCGGGGCTGTTATTATCTACCCAAAACCCATTGCAAACTCCAAATATTTTACAGAAAACCGCATAAATTTAAATTGGACAAACCGTTGTGAAGATAAAGGCCCACACAAACTAAAAACAAACAACCTCTCACCTCAAACTTAAACTAGGTACTACTCCGTTGCGTCGTGGGTATAAAATAATACGAAACCATAAAAATAAAAGCTCTATTATTATTTCGATATTATCTATAAATAACGCTTGCACACCTCTAGTGCAGAGGCGAGCAAATTAAAAAAATCCGTGCCGTCCACGCCACAGTTATCATAGGATGACAGAAAAGTACTTCATGATTGAACATAGTGCTGTGATGGTATTGACGTGATTTTATCGATTTATGTTTTTAATTGTGGATTGAAAAGGTAAAGGGTGCCGAAATTTTGATACATATCATTATAGAGGGACACAGCGGGACAAAATAAAACTCCTGTATATTATATTTGAGGTACTTTAAAGTTTATTAAAAAAAAAAAACATCGTTAAAAAATGAACAGTCAGTTTTTATCGATATCATTCGGAACTCACTACTGTTTTGTAGGTATCTAAGGTTGGATTTTTAGCTTGGCGCTGAGGGCACGTCGTAGTTTTTTTGACGTGGCGGTCAAAAGGTTAAACAGCATTTTAATTTATTCGTAAAAGCTTTTGCGTTGGCAGAACCACACATTACTGTGCGAAAAAAAACATACTCATCTGTAGTAAGTAACTTTTTATTTAAGTGTTAATGTCTTATTATTATGATCGTGTGAGAATCATACGAGGTATTGTCAGAAATGGCTTTTTGAGGAATCATACAAGGTATTGTAAGAAATGGCTTTTTGAGGAATCACAGATTTGAGTGGACCTATCCTGCCAGTTGGATTGTATGAGTCGGTTGTCGTGCTGCTCAACCACAGCTTTGGGAGCTCAACTACCCGACCCGTTAGAGAATAGATTTTTCCAGACCGGTGCACAGTCGAGGCTTGTCGGCTCAGATGGCGGGATAATCTTTCAACTTGCCAGTGTGAGTGCAGCGAGTAATCAGGACTCCCTGGGTCATGTCCCTGTAGTTCAGGGGTTCCCAACATTTAACAATACGCGCCACCCTAACTTTCCTTTAAAAACACTACGCCCCCGACTTACTTTGTCAACTTATGCAGAAAAGTAAAAACCCACGCTTTAGATAGATAGACGTCACAAACACAAGGGAATAATGAAACATTGATGTAAGATGTGCTTTTGCTCACTCTTTATTACGCTTGTTAATATATAAAAAACATAATATAAATTATTTTGTAAAATATCACCACTGAATGTTGCAAACAAGTTGACCGCAAGCTCCGCTCGTGTGCCACACACTTTATAATTCACGCATCACTCGGAGCCTGATTCTAGCAATATAACGATATTGGTAATAACAGATTTTTAGATTTTGTACATATATGTTGAATATGTCTAACATAATAATGACTACAAAAACCATGAAATCGCAAGTTTTCGCTTTACTTTTTGCATTATTAAAATCGAATGGATAGTAAATAAAAATCTGTAATTTCATGTTTCATAGTTCCGCAAAGGTTAGAGCTCTTGTCACCTCTACCAGACTAGTTATAAGCTATATATCCCCTAGAAAACCCATACAAAAATGTCCTTTATTCACATTATGCCACTAGCCGGGAAGCGATGAGAACTGCTCTTAGGATCAGATCCCGAGTTACTAAAATTAGGCATTTTATATCAGTTCTCGCGCAAGCTATAGAAGTAGTGTGGCACCAAACTGAAATGAATTTAAAAGTATTCATTTCTACAAATTAAATTTGATAATAATCATGTAAAAATATGTAATTTGTATTTCGAGTGGCGTTATCGAATGTATTAATATTATTGATATCTAGTGAGGCTCCATAATCATGAAAATTCGCAAACATCCGAGATCGACATTCGATGCGCCGGAGCGGAGCGCGGGCTCGCAGCTCGCAGGCGGCGCGGGTCATAACAATGAAATGTCAGTAACGAAACTATAGGAGAAATAAAAAATAACACAATTTAAAAAAAGAAAGTCGTTAACAATAGATCGGGCGACGTCACCGGCTGGCCGGTCGGCGCCGCCATACAATTTGTTATACCTACTACATCTAAGTCTGCACTTATACTACGTCACTTAACACTATGTACATACAATATCTTTATCCAAGCGATTTAAAAAAAGTCTTAGTACTTTTTATCATATTAATTTGAAAATTTGTTAAATGTCTTTATCGTTAAATTCACTGACTCCACTCGCACCACATTAACTTTATTATGTTTAATTTTTTTTCGTTTTCGTTTTATAACACAATACAAGTAACAGAATGTTTTAGCCCCGCTAAAAAACTACTAATAAAGTATACAACTAGAGTACAACCGACATAACTTGTACGAACGACGAGATGCGCCCGACACTCGCCGCTGCACGCCCTGCAAGCTCTGTGCAGTACTGTGCAGTACTGTGCAGCACTGTGCAATACTGTGCAGTACTGTGCAGCACTGTGCAGCATTGTGCAGTACTATGCCGGGCGTGCGGCCTGTGTGCAGTGCTTAGCGGGCGCCTGGTCGGCAGTCGCGACTCACGAGGCGCGCTCTCGTCTTCATATCAATTGACATTTTAAACTGGTAAAATATAAACGTTAATCTATGAAGGAATCACGTTTTGTGTCGTGAGCGCGCGTGAGACGCGGACGTGACGTCACGCGCGAGTTTCACGCGCGCTCAGCGTATCAGTCGCAATTCGAGATCAAAAACTCAAGGCGATTATCGAATTTCACACCTCTAATACCCAAGCGTACGCACCGCCGCCCGCTGTGCTCTATTGTCTTTGTGCTCAGCAGCGAGTGCTCGGCAGTGCTCGGCACTGCTCGGCACTCAGCACACGCGCGAATGAGAGGACGGCGCCGCGCCGCTCGATTTCAGTCCATTGAAATATCATTTACAATACCATTTTATCACAAAAGACAAATTAAAGTAATTTTGGGCACAGCGTTACCCTAGCGATGGCCTCGTATAAACTTGTAGTTTCGTTGACATCATTAACTAAATATTCATTAGAAATCCCGCGTTCTGACAATCTAGTCGAGTATCAAACTGATGGATAAAAACACAGTATTCAAAATGAGTAAATTCTTCGAAAAACTGTCGGCTTGCATCGCCGGGAGGGCCGAGTACGCAGTGCGCTCGATCCTCTAGTATCGTAAGTTTGTACTTTGATCATTATTAGAGTGCAATTTATAAAGGAACTGGATGTCGCACGTCGCCAGCCGCGTGCCTGTAACGAGAGGCACGCGAGGCACGCGGCTGGGCGCAGCGAGAGTTTGATACGAACGGTTCGCGCAGGACATGTCACTGTGAACATTAGACGGGACTATCTACTGCATGTGACGTCACGCCGCACGCCCGCTCGGACACTAATATGCGGTATCGATACAATATATAGGGAATTTAAATGTTCTTATTGCGCTAACGGGAATTGATTACAGACAGTTATACTAACACATAGAATAGTTGGGGGCGCGGGCGTTCGCGGGTCGCGGTACACGATACGCGCGAGCGGGACGTAAGTACGTGTGGCGGGCGCGGACGCGGGTCGCGGGACGTAGCGCGGGTCGTGGCGCGGGTCGGTGCGTGGGGCGCGCGGGTCGCGGGCGTCATGTGCGCGGCCGCACGCTCCGCTGTGTGCGGCGCCCCGCCGACACCCTGCAGGTCAGAAACAAACATATTAATATTTGAACAAGTTGGTTCTAGAGCACAGTAAAGGATTCCGTAGTTGGGATAAATATTTGGCATGTACGGTATTGTTTTTATCGACCGCAAAAAAAGTTATAGTATTCTTCGGAAAAAACTATGCAAAACCACTTTATTTCTGCGGTTGTAACTTAAAATACCTCAAAAACTATTGACTATTTTTTTTTTTAATTACGCGATTAAAGAATACCCTGCTGCATGCATGCTTTTATACAGTGGTCCAAATAATGACGCCATTAAAAAAAATTACTCATGCCCAGGGGCATCCGAAAATACCCCAACTATGTTCCGCGATTCTTGATGATTTTCGAGTTATGTTTTTTTTTTGTTAAAATATTATGGGAATCGCTCTAAAAAAATACTATCTTTATTTTTACACGGCTTTTTCTGAGCTGACCTGATGAGGAGCGTGTAGGGCGCACAGCTCGCCTGCCGCACTCGCGCACAGCATCACCAACAGAACACGGACAGCTCGCCGCCGTGCGCGCCGCCCACCGCACGCCACGAGCGCACGCCTCCGCCTCCCACCTTCAGCTGCGGGGACAGATAGTCTTTAGTCTCACAAAAAGAACAACGGACATAATAGACAAATGCCGTGAAACTATTGCCTAGAATACCTGGACGTAGGTAGTTTGTAAAAACAACAGAACTACGTTGAACGACTGCGTCGCTTCGCAATTTTTTATTTATTACCTAATATCGTTCGTGACCTCGAAAACCAAGAAAATGACATTATGATTTTTTTTATATTTTCGCAGCCACCTGATTTTCATTTTGACCTCACTATTGGTTTTAGCATCCTCGAAAACCATGAAATTGTTTTCATTGTTTCACCTATGAAGAAAAATTTAAACATTTTCGCAGCCGCCATCTTGGATTTATATTTCAACCCCATAAACCCCCAGAAAGAAATCAATTTTACTAGTAAAAAGGAAATTTTAGATATTAAAAATAGATTTAAAAGGGAAAAAACATCTTTGACATAGTATAAAGCACAATTCATATTTCCGGTGAACCAAAATAGATTTCGATTTTACAAAATTCCATTTAATTGCAGATCGCTTCTGATTTTATAAAGTTTCACCAGTAGACGACCACTTATTTTTTCGGACGCAAGTCAAACAGTTGATCAAAACTGATTAAAATAAAGTTGTTTTTGGATTTATATTATTCGGAGCGCAAAATTGGAATTGTTAGAGGTTCGTTTAAATACATGCCAATGTTAATCTATGTAAATTGAGCTCTAAGACTGTGCAATGACATCCCAAAATCCCATAACTATGTTGCGTGTACTTATTACTGTTTAAAATAAAAAAGTTCAACGTCAGTATCTAATAACAGATCAAGTTATATTGTTATCAAAATAAAATAGCAATCGCTCCACTTAAAATCTGACGTGATACCAATCAAATGTGTTTAGTAGAATTTAACGCAAATTGTATTTTGTCATTAAGTTCATGTACGCGAAAGCATGCGAGGCTTCGTTCCGCGACCCTTCCCCTATACGGCGAGTCCGATGAAACGATCTCTCCACACAAGAACACACGTTTGAATCGCAACACTTCTTATTACCTGGTACACTTGCCCGATAAAAAGTGTAATGCATCGAGTTTTCATTCCACGTCTCGCCATATAGGGGGCGGCCGTGTTTAGCCGGTCTGCGCGCGCAAAGAATGTCGTTCATTGATGCGACCAACGGGGAGTCGGGGACTCTCAATGAGCCGCGCTCGGCCCCATTGAGTGCGACTGGCCCCACAATCCATACGCACTACATAACGAGCTCACGACATATATTTATTTACCATGGATGGATCTACCTTCATCATATATTTATTCAGAATGGATTCCAATCAGTGGCGTAGCTACTAGTAAAGGGGCCTTGTCAAAATATGTTGGGGGCCCTTTTTATCTGAGTAAAGCGAAGCTCAATAGGAGGGTTTTATTTTATTTTACAAAATAAATAAAATAGCATCCTGAGTTGAGAGCTTAAGCTGTCATTGTGACCTTACTAAGGGAATCCAAGAGCGAGCGAGGCGAGCTAAAAAACTGACTCAGATACGTTAAGTTTTCACTGAAGAGGAAATAGAAGCATTCTGAACCGAGATTGTTGAAGATTTCCTTGGAATTTTACTTTAAGACAATGCAAGAGCGAGCGAAGCCAGCTATAAATTTGGAGAATCCTGACTCGGATGTGTTAAGCTGCCATTGCCATTTGACTAAGAGAATGTAAGAGCGACCGTAGCAAGCTCAAAAATTTAAGCATCCTGACTCGTAGGTTGGATTTTCTGTGTGATTTTACTAAATTAATGTAAAGAGCTTGAGAGTCGGACCGTGCCTTAAGCTTGAAACCTCAGTAACCCAAAACAAATTACGCAAATTTTCATATTTTCATTAGGTATTTATTCATTACGGGCTCCTCATTAATAATAATTTGAGGTTTTAGATAATATTGGACGAATTTTTGCTTACACACCTGGGGGCTCCATATCATTGATACGGCGCGCGGCGGTACCTAACTAGCTATGCCCCTGTTTTAAATTTAATGTGGTAAAGCAGCTATGTTTATGATTAGCGCCTCAAAGAACCAATTTATTTCGAGTGCGTACATACTGTGTGGGTACCGAATGTGTGCGAGTGTTTATGACCACTTTATTCAGCAGTATATTAAAAGGAAGAAATTCTTCTCGGCTTTTCCCAACTTCTCGGCGAGACACCAGAATGTTTTGCAAAGAAAGGTACACTACTCAACAAAGTCTAGGGAACATGTAGGTAATTATTTTTATTTTAACACTTTTATAACAATATAGGCGTAATTTAATACAGATTTGAATTGTTTGATTAAGTAAAAAGGTGGACAAAAAAAGACACTAAAGTGGTACCAAAAACGAAGAAAAATAAACCGACCAAGTGCGTGTAGAACCACGCACAATAAAGGGTTCCGTAGTTGGGATGAATTTATCCCAAGAACAAACTTAACATTGTAGTTGAAAAACATGTTCTCCCATACATTCCAACTGTAAATGCTAGTTTCTACGCACAATATTGAGAAATTTACAATGTTACTTTAATTAAAATAATTTTAAAATTATAAAAAAATATATATATAGCAAGCTCTTTTGATATGTCACACCGTCAGCTTGTAAAATACAGCTTGCAAAAAACATTTTCCTCCGAAAAGTAACCCCATATTCAAAAATTATTTATTTACGTTACATGTCCGTGTTTGGGTCCCATGTATTCATATGTGTACCAAATTTCAACTAAATTGGTCCAGTAGATTGGAGCAAATTGGCTGTGACAGAAGCACAGCCAGCCAAACAGACAGACACTAGTGATCCTATAAAGGTTCCGTTTTTCCTTTTGAGATACGAAATATGGAATCCTAAAAAACCACTGCGTGGCCAGTACTTCTTCTAAAGAGTTTTCTTAAATATGTTGATATAGATGGCTTGATCCCCTTAGTGAGTTGTGTATTAGTCAGCTTAGTACGTGTAATCCTCTAGTGGGATTTATGTATCCGTAGGTATGTCCGTGGTATCACAACGGGCCCAATCAGAATACCAGCGCTGCGGTATTTATTTTTTAAATATCGCAGCATTATGCTGAGATACGAGCCTTTTTGGCCTCGAACCGGTCGTTTTTTTTTTCGTTTATTCGAAAAAAAATGTTAGATTTAGATGTTCCATTTTAGTTTTGATGTAAAACATCTATAGCGGCGGGTCAGACCGAATGTTAGTTTAGCGACACGTCGCCACGTCAACAGCCGCCATATTTATTTCCTGTCGTATTAACTATCCTTTTATGCATATTACCTGTACTTACATAATAATTTCGATATTTCACATTTGCCAGGCGTCCCGAGACGGCTCATTTTTTTTTATTACTGTTTGTATTTCCTGTGCGTGTCCCAAATAAAATATTTTTCTTTCTTTCTTAGTAGGTTCAGGTCTTTATTTGACAAGTTTTGTTATTCATGTTCTTATACCTACGGTAAACTGTAATTACACACATCAAAAGTGTCTAGGGATCAACATATATTTTTGCAATAACTTTTCTCCTGATTGATATTAATTAAAATTTTCTTTAAGGATTCATCAAATAAAGTGTTTTCGTTTGTCACAGTAACGATAAACCAAGTCACCTTTGCATTAATAAAGAAATTTGCCATTTTCCTAATAAAGGGATTTTTGACATTTGAACCACTAACATTAAAGTTCGAAAAAAAGACTGAAATAACAGTTTTCTTTAAAATTTTATTGGGTAACTTAAACAATTAATAATCCGTGTTTCTACCGCGAACACTAACAACACAAGAACATCGGTTTGGCATACTCAAAATGAGTTCATCCAAATCACGCTGTGGAATGGCCGCCCATGTTCGTTGCAACAACAAAAAAAGGTCTTCTTGCGACTGGATACCCTCCATATTCGGCAGAGCTCTTCTCTGTAGCATATCCCATGCATGCTCAATCGGGTTCAAGTCTGGCGACTGAGCAGGCCAGAGCAGGACATTGATGTTAGCTGCGGCGAGAGTCTGTCTTACAACTCTTGCGGTGTGCGGTCGTGCATTATCATGCATTAACTGAAATAAGGGACCGATTTGCACTTGTAGAGGAACGATGACGTCAGATACAATCGTCTCAGCATAAATTTGAGCGTTGAGGTTGCCTCTGATCCAAATCAACTCAGTTCTTCCGCCGATCCAAATACCCGCCCATACCATGATGGTTCCACCACTATAAGGATGGACTTCCTGGCAGGATTTTAATCGCTGTTGGCGTCCAGGGGTTCTCCAGTGTCGTATACGTCTTGTATCCGGTCTCATACCAAAACGAGACTCATCAGAAAAGCACACGAAACGCCATTGTTCTTCTGCCCAATTTCTGTGTTCAAGAGCCCATTGATATCGAATCCTACGATTGTGCATTGCTATAGGTGGTACCCGTAGCGGTCTTCGGGAATGAAGGTTCACTTCATGCAAGCGGTTTGTGACTGTTTGGTCGCTAATTAAGTTCCCTGAAGAGTGATGAAGCCTCACGGCTAACATCATGGCGGTTATTGTTGGAGCTCTTCGAGTTAAGATTTGAATGTATCGGTCTTGTCTCCGTGTGGTGCAGCGATACCGTCCTCCATGGCGCTCAGCCACGGTACCAGTGCTTCGGTAACGTGTCCAAAGTCGACTGATAACACTCTGACTTGTATTCAGAGCTAAAGCCACAGTACGTTGCCGGGAACCAGCTTCTATCATTCCCACGGCTCTGAGCATTTCTTCCCTACTTAAATGACGTCGCCGCTCCATAATAACGTTGGTTTTAATCAGTAGTAGGGAAACAGTAGCACTAATAATGTCTTCAATGCGTTGTATGTTTTTATAGGGAAAATATTGACAGCTGATTTTCATCTTTTACTCGAATTTGATTAGCAGTTCCTGTTTCAAATTATGAAATGCACCAAAAAGGATCCATATAAATTTATATAATCATAAATTTATTACAAAGCCACATCTCAATCTCAAGAAATCCGCATAAAAATGCTTGATCCCTAGACACTTTTGATGTGTGTAGATCAATGTTCAATTATAATTTGGCACGCCTTGAATCAATATGTAATTATATCCCGGATGTGGTTTGACGCGGAACACTTGACGGTCAAGAGCTATCGAATTCGCTGCTGTAATACTTGTAGGTACCTATATTACATTAATATATTATGCTTACGAAATAATTCAACTGCTACAATAACATTTGGATGTCATAATTTAAACGTTGTTTTGATAGGAATATTATGACGTGTTAAAGGGCCTACAATTACCTACCTAATCTACTAACTGTTTTGTTCTATTAATTAATTTATTTATGCCGTTAACTTTTACCCTAAGAATATTGCAAAATATTTAAATTTTACACCGGGGCCCGATACAACAAGACGAAATATATCATTCCAATAAATCGGATATAATATCTGCATAACTTGATAAACGATCAGATATTGGATTTATAGTTTTAACGTTATTTTGTTTACCATTTTGACGATTAATGTATAAAATATGATTTTGTTATTGTCTATTGTGAGAATATCGGTCATCGGCGAACACTAACACATGATATAACAAACATCTGCCCGATATCTGTGTGCTGTAGCAACGGACTACAGATGCAAGTGCCCGCATGCACGGGTCAATGACCCGCTGCCCGATAAGGCCCTGATAACGTATCACCAAAGGTGCAACCATGAGCCTAACTGCACGTAGCAAGCTTATGTAAGGCACATGGCCAGATAACGACAGCACATCGGAGTAGGAAATGTGCTGATTATCGTAGGTAGGCAAATGACTAATAGATAGACCGTTATATCTATATTTGCTATTGAAGATCACCGTCAATTGTTAAATGTATCGATTAGTAAAAAATGCCATAAAATTGAAGCTATTCTCAATTGAGCCGATTCAGAGCAGGACTAATCGTAAGAACGTGGGTAACGATTTTCCACGAAGTCATGTCGTGCAGATTTCCGGAAATACCGGAAACATATTATTATGCGAAATTTGTGACAAAACGTGACGGTGACATGAAGAACAGACAAAACCTAGGGATGTCCCGACAATAAATCAATTTTACCCTGCGATGCAAATCAATAGCTGTGGCCTTGGACGAGGCGACGGTCGATCGATCGGTCGTGAATTTACATTTTACTGGGTACCTAACTAAAATAAATCGCTAAGTAATTGGTTGCATTTAACACCATCGCGGCCTGGATATTGGTTATGTCCATACAGCAGCATCTGATCTGACCATCCATCTAGCATACTAACACAACAGAATTACCAAGCATGAGGCTAGTTAATGAAAAACGGCTGCTTATTGAAAGTAATCGAAAATATTGGGAGATACAGATAACGTAAGAAATATAAGTACCTACTTATTCAATTTGAAGTTAGCGGCAGGTTGAGCTTGTTTGAACTTGATGAGCTGTCTCCTTTTATAAAGACTGGTCCTTAGCAGCTTTTAATAGAGGTAAGTAGAAGGAAATTTAGGAGGCCTGTACCGTGCAGTGGGACAATACAGGAATTAATGAATAAATGAAATGCACCGATCCCAGCGTGGTTAACTAGACTCGATAAATCGAATGAACCCCAGGATTTGCACTAGCCCCTGGAGCCTCATGTTTCATGGGGCTACAGAGGCCATGGCATATCAAGGAGTAGACGGGAGCGTGGTTATGGTAGGGAAGGCGTGCCCTAAGGGTATGGAAAGATTTGCGAGCCATACCAGACATGCATCCTTCAGTAGCCGTGCTGTGGGACAATACAGGCTTACAAAATAAATATAGGAATTAGAAAGAAGTTGTTGTTAGTTGAAGCACGGCACACACTTACGTGCATCGTCCACAAAAAGATACTTCTAACAGGTTCTCCTATCCTCGTACTAATTATTATCTTTATCAATATTGATAATAAATACGTCGTCACCCCACGGCGTCAGATATCCACGTTTGGTGCACAAGTCGGCCGAGCGTGGGAACGCACACGTCCACATGTGCGTTCATTATGCGTCGCCATGTGCCGCAGACGAATCACGCTATCTTCTACAATAAACCGAACAAAGATGGAGGTGCATCGCATGCCGGGATTATTGACTGGAAAATAATATTTTATGATCGTTTTCCGTATGAGATTAAGCTCTAAGCGGTGGTGTAGCACAATCATATGTGAGCGTGATTGTTAAAAGGTGGTTGTGACAACTGAGAAATGCTTGATGTTGGGAAACTAATCCATTATGGATGAAGAAACTATTCACTGGTTCTGTCACTCATCCTATCCGGACTTTTGCAATAGACCATTTTGTCTATTAAACAGTCGTTTGTTCAGCAATACTTGTTGCACCCACTTATGTATAGGCCTCAAAGAAAATATTTATGTTCTGATCTGTCATCAATTTGCACAAAACCAAGCCGATTATGTTTCACAATAAACTTAAATAAGGTATCACGTGTGATTTTTTTATAATATTCAGTAAGTACCTATAATTAAAAAAAAAAACCTATTCGTTTCTGCCGAGTTGCCGTATCTAATGTTTAGTCACAGATGAATATAGATGGTTCACTCCTCAAAATCATTTAAATAAAAAGCGACTCTTGTAACGACAACAGAATAATACATATAATAAACGAAATCATTAAACAGGTTACCTACTTTATTACCTTTTTGTTTGCTTAGTCTTAGGACTGAATAAATAAACCGATGTCATGTTTGAAAAACACTTATGTTCATATCGATCGGCATCTTAAATTATCAATAGGTAAGTATATTAATTACCTACTACACAGTGTGATTATGATACCTATTGAGTTATTAATTAATATTATAACAATAATAATTTTAGCTCGTGGCTAAGTAATAACAGCTACACGGTTCGATCCATCAGGTTAAACTACGCTTACCGGGGATGGGCTGTGGATGGGTGACCATATTAACATACCGAGACTCCTCCGTGCCTCGGAAAGCACGTTAAGCGGTCCGTCCCGGCTGTCATTCGTGAATCTTTGGCAGTCGTTACTGGTCGTCAGAAGCCCGAAAGTCTGACAACTAGTCTTACCAAGGGGTATCGTATTACCCAGTTACTTAGGTTGCAGAGGTCAGATAGGCAGTCGCTCCATGTAAAATACTGGTATTCAGCTGCATCCGGTTAGACTGGAAGCCGACCCCATTATAGTTGGGAAAAGGCTAGGCAGATTGAATGATAACAATAATAATTTTGATGTCAAACAAAGTTCAGGTGACACGTACATTATGGGAGAGAGATGAATTAGTGGTAGGTACTTGTGTGCGCTAGGCAGCCGGTACATTCTAGGTTTTAATAATATTCCTATCCGCGAGCACATTATGTTGTGCAACCGCTAATTACTGCTATAATTGATACCGTACAACTATGTAACATAAAGCGTATAAATAAATACGTGTAAACTGCCAACGTTGGATATACACCGTTCACTATAGTTATTATGAGTGCCAGTCCTAGGTTATTAATAAGCTTCAAGTAATCAGCCCTATTTTTCTGTAAAGGGCGACCGGGGGATGATTGTATATTTAAGGCGATGATAACATACTTTTAATGATTTTATACTGAAGATGACGTCTAAACGTAGTGTTAATGATTTGGAAAAAATATATGTTAAATTAGAGCATTTTCTTAATATTTTAATATATGCATATTTTGGATTATTTTTATATAACATAGTGAAATTAATTTGTAAAGTTAGGTCTAACGCGGATAAAAAACTGAGAATCGCGCAAAATCTATCAAGCGTATTTTTCTCAAACCTTCACCATTTTAAAGATAATTTAATTATTCATCTTTTTGTATAAGTGTTTTATTAAAATACCTTTTGTTTTATGTATAATAAATTAATAATGCGTTTAATTTGGGACAGCGTTCGTTGATGAGCGAGTCCTATTACTGGCTGGACGGACGACGCGTTGCGTGAGCTCAGTACCTGAACACGCAAGTTAACCACTCAAGGTCACTGTCATATATCTGCGTCTTAAGGATGGACGAACTAGTGTGTTTTCAACACTTAATGTCTACTGATTTTAGGGTTCCGTACGTCCGAATGAAACATCGGAATCCTTATAGCATCACTCGTGTGTCTGGCTGGCTGTCTGTCCATCTGTCAAAGCCAATTTGATCCGAATATACTGGACCAATTTAGTTGAAATTTTGTGCATATATGAACTTCTGTGTCCCAAACGCGGATGTGTAACGAAAATAAATGAAGTTTGAATATGGTGGGTAACTTTTCAGGGGCAAATCGAAATTTTAAGAAAACAGTTTTGCAAACTGTACCGTGGGACATATCAAATGAAAGGGCTGCTTGTGAGGATCTCGAATACATTTTTTTTTTTTATAATTAAAAGAAAAATCTACGTATTATTAAGAAAATATATGAAAACTGACCATTCTCCCATATCTTCGAAACTACTGAGCCTAAACTATTGAAAAAAAAAAACTTAAAATAGTATATATAAATTCTATACTTATAAATTACAGGAAAACCTATAAGAAGTCATAGTCTCTTAAAATAACATGGTAAATCACCCAATATTATGCGTACAAACTTACATTTGCAGTTGAAATGTATGGGAGGACTCTTTTTTCAACTACAATGTTAAGTTTGTCCTTGGCATAAATTTATCCCAACTACGGAAACCTTCATTGTGCGTGGTCCGACACGCTCTTGGCCGGTTTTTTGTTACTATTATGAGTTACGACCATAAATAAGCATTACATAAATAATTCCCCACTTTCTTCTATACGAACTACTTCTGGCTTCCACGAACAAAATAAAATGGAGAAATTTCGCAAGCACCCTTAGCGAGAATATCTCGTTTGTAAATTCCACGAACAGTTAATTTTAATATGCGACTAATAGAATTAGCTGTAATCAAGCTTACAAGTTAATAAGACTTGAAGTTAACTCATTACTCTCACTTAGCGAACGACGTTATTTTATTTCCTCTTTAAGCTACTCGCGGCTTTATTAAATAACTGTAGAAAAATGCTCAAGAGATTCTGTTGTATGTTGTATGGCGACGTTTATTTTGTACTACACTCAATTTCTTTAAATCTTTTAAATGTTTCTTTGTGAAAATAAATACATTTGGATTGAATGTATAAACTAATATAACTATATCTATAAGCTTGTCCAGTATGAAATGTCGCGCCCCACTACCGCATTTTAGCCAAGCTTCATATCAAAGGACCAATAACTGATGACGTCGTTGACCTTGATAAACATATTTTAATGAAACTCAACTGTTAGATAATGCTAGAGACTGTGTGTAGCATAACATCGTCAATTTGAAAACACTTCGTTCTTTTTCTCAACACTAATAAACCGGTAAAAAAAAGTGGCACTCCGGTAGTACCGACAGAAGTGAAAACATGAAAAAAGAAATCGGCACCGCGGTAAACAACGCGTTGATGTCCTTTACTCTACGCACCGCGGTTATCAACGCGTTGATGTCTTTTTAATGGTCAAAAGCTGGTGTCATCACGGTGTCGCGAAATCAATGGTTTAGTCCCCTCTCAAAAATGCCCAACGCGCCTAAAGAAGTTTTCACTTAAAAAAAAAAAAAACTTGTTCTGATCATAATCGTATTTATAAATACAAATCAAAACAAACTCTAACAATCCCAATCCAGTTATAGTTTTAATAAAATTATTCATAGGTTTATTCAAATAGGCGTGAGCCTGACTCGCCAGTCTCCCAACGGCTCGACCACGCCGGTCACTAATCACGGTAACCATGACAAAAACAATCTGGAACTACTGTTAACCGTTCACTACCAGTTTTTCGAGCAGAACTAACCATCAGCGCCGAACTGTGACTAAACGATAACTATCTGTTGTTGGCTTCATCTCACATTTGCGTTCGGAATTAGTCAAGGTAGCGTTTTGGCGAATTTGGGAAGTGCTCGATAGAAGATTTCTATTTTTGATGCGTCAGATGCGTGATAGTTAAATTGAAGTCTGATATTGATGCGGTTAGAGGGCTTTGTCCAGCCGTGAACTACTATTGTTTTGTATGAGCTGTTTCTTGTTTCGATGTGATTATTACACAAACTTTATAGAGGATGAGTCATTCCATGTCAAATAAATGACATTTTAATTTTAATTTTATTACTTCAAGCGTCGCGGCATTTATTTTTCGTCCTTGAATGTTTCAAAGAACGTAACGTATATTGACGACTATGTCTACAATTCTCAGTCGCACACAATCGGTAATTGAGGGCAGAGTTGACAATTCGGGTGTCGTCCCGGGCGGCACATTAGTATGCCCGCGACGCCGCTGGTGACCCACAGCGACGAGGTAAGCCCCATTATGACACACATAGACACTACTACGATACTCTGTTTTCGTAGTAGATTTTGGCGCACGTATTGAATAACATAGATGTGGTGTTGATATCGCTTGCAATGGGGTAAGTTTGATCAAGACAAATTCCAGTCCTAGAAGAATGGAGCTAAGAAGAGTCGTTAAAGGCCAGTAGCGGCAACAGCTTTCGTCATCCGAAGGTGTTCCGACAAGATGAACTAGTGGTATCTCCGGGAAAGTTAAGTTCGGAGGAGTTCGACGGTCGGGCCTACCTGCTGCATCTTATCGAAGTCCAGCGCGGGCCTGTGCCGGCGCGGCGGCGGCAGCGGCATGCGCCGGCGTCGCGGGGACAGCGGCGCGCTGCTCCCGGCGCGCGCGCTGCCGGCGCGGGGGCCGGCGGGGCCCGCGCGTGGAGCTGCTGGGCCGGCGGGGCCCGGCGCGCCTGCACATGAGCACACGCCGGCGCGTCGCGGCTTTAGCGCTTCCAACGGTGGCGATGTACGGAATCTCACCGGAGTCTCCACCTGCAACGCGCACGATGAGATATACATCAGATTATCGTTCACTATTTTGAAGAACTCGGCAATGTACTTTTACATATTTAGCACAGACGGGACCCGAATCGATACCGTTCTGAAACTTTTTGTACTATTGCTTCAGGTTCTCTCAAAACTCAGAAAATTCAGCCAGCATAATTAAAGAGAAAATTAGAACCTGCGTTTTTGTATGTAAAAATCTTCAACATGAACACATCGGACGATCAATCTTCTTAATTTCAAATAAAAAAACGTATCCAGACAAGCTTATCACAATAAATTAGCGCACACATCACACTGGGGATGTCTCTAATGCAGATGTTGTATTAGTATGGCGTACCTTGGTGTCGTCGTCGTCAGAAGAGGCCGGGCGCGGCGCCAGGTCATCAGTGTCGGGGTCGTAGGGCTGCGCGGGCCACTTGCGCTTCTCCGCGCCCGCGGGCGGCGGCGACGAGGCCCCGCGGCGACGCGACTCAGCCGCGCCCGCGCACGCCGCGGCAGGGCCAGCGCCCGCGCCCGCCGCGCCCCCGGCACCCCCGCGCGGCGCCCCGTTGATCACCTGCACGCCCGCATCCATACGTCACACTCCGCTCTCCAACGTCATGCGTATGCATCACACGATGGAGACTAGATATCGGCCGAGCGAATTTCGACACTAATGTCTGACGTCCTATAAGATCAGCTTAACACTGGCTCACACATATTTCATTCCAAAAAACTTCAAACCGGACGCAGAGTTACGAACACGGCTATTAGGATTGTGAATTCATGTATATTACATTAACCTAAAGATTCATATCAACCGAACTAAAAACTCTTTTTTATCAGAAGACGCACATAAGTGCATGTGCACACGTCAGCATATTTATGAACAAAAGGACCAGAGTACCAGACCCAAAACCCTACGCGACATCAATGTACTCGCAGTCGCAGCGCATTCACATAGGAAGTAAGTAGACGTCTGGTGATAGCTTATCCAAAAGGACCAAGAATGGAAAGAAAGAACGTAAGAGCTAAACTCTCATCTGAGAAGTGCGCGACGGCGTTGAATATTTCAGCGTGTAATTAGAAACGCGTTGAGAAGTCGCGCCGAGTACTGTTAGCTCTGGTGGAAAAGTTCCACTGTCCGCGGTGGAGCCGGCCGCTCGTTTATTATGGATGTTCCCGGACTCCTGGCGAAAAAACCGCTTCGCCTTTGTGCGGCCCGTACAGTGACTGTTGGCTAGCGCCTAGCGGGACGAGAAATGAACCGCGATTATGGGCAAGTCTAGCGGTCGATAGTTCCGGTGTATGCCTACCGCACTGACTGGTTTATTTTTTGGAACTTCCATTTTTCGTTGTTATTCTGGAAACAAGTCTCCTACATTTACCTACTCTATTTCTCAAAATTATCTACTTGTTACGTATTGTACGTTGTTATTGTAAAAATCTGAGACGCCGTAAGTCACAGTCTGGTTTGCCATATTTGAAGAGAAAAAAATACAAAATATCTGTATTTATTTAAAAAAAAAAAAAAAAAAAACCTATTCCGCATATTTGTTTATTCTCCATAAAGATTCATGTCTATCTAATCCTTGCTTCTCGAACATGTCGCGCGACACCTTAAACGTAATACAATAACCTTGACTTCTGTCTTGATTTTGAATCAGATGTCATTTTTTTCAAGGTTATTTTCAGTTTTGACAATTCGTGGTAGATTCTGGGTTAGAGGTAACACTGACGAAAAATTATCTATGTATGTGGCGTACAGCCTCTTCAGTTAACAGATATTTGAGTTTCAATTTCGTTTCATTCAATAAGCTAGTGAAAAAACGTTTCGTTTAACCTATAGTCAATTGCCCTATGCTGTGATACGGCAATGAGAGGCATGCCGTATGCCGCATTTTTCGGAAAAATATTGTGGAATGCCGTATAATACGGCAATTGTCGTATCAATAAAAATACTGCTCAGACCAAATAAAAACCCAAGACAGTGCTGCCAACAGCTAAAGCATGCCAAAACTACACCTCCGCTCTGTGCATATACGCTCACACGCACACATTTACAATCAAATCACAATCAAACTACACCTCAATAAGTGCACACATGTTCACAAAACCGGCCACATGTCACAGTTGACAGTACTATCACTTGGTTTTTTGATTAGGTCCGAGGTCAGACCACCCTCAATTCATATAAGAATTTAAAAAAAATAGGTAAAGAAATATCAAAATGCAAAGGTTATACGAGGGTTAATTTCAAAAGAGCTCTTTCAAGCCCACAAAATGCAAAATTCAACGAATTTATTCAATGAAGTTACAAGTCGCAAAAAGTTAGCTTAGGTAACTACGTACAAAAGTAAACAACAACTTGTATAAAAATTGTGAACCTTTAAATTTGTGTTCTTTTAATTAGAACCAATGTTTCAGTTCTTGTTCCCCTCAAGGGTCGAGATGTGTAACACCGGCCGGGATGCCCTACAAACTCTCATTCCTACTTTTATTTTATACAAATTTTATAATTCTCAACCTGGTTTTTTTCTACTACATATAGACCGGACGGCTGGAAAACCTACAAATGCTTATTTAATATTATGAATGGGTGCGTATTACAAAGTCAACGGTCCTGGTATCAGGAGGAATGGAGCAGGTTATCCCACTAATACATCGATACATTGTCTTGCCTCACCACAATGAGGGCGCTCGTTTACGCTAATTTTACCACCAGTAATCTACAACATGCAAGTTTAGTATTATTCTGAGCCGACACCGAAACTTACATGCATCGAGTTAAGTTACTTACCTAAATTCTTAGATTATGCTGAGGAACATTAATACTCTCAGCCATGTCAATCTGAACAAGACATAATCTAAGCATCAATGGAGTCTCACTATTTCAATTCTACTTAATATGTTAGTAGATAAATGCAAACACCTAAGTGTACGTAAGTGCCTTGCTTATGCATATTGGAATTTGTTTGAAAGCAGAGTAGGATTTTCCGAGTCATTAAAGTGTTCGAACGGCAACAACATCACGTTGCACAATTTGAACAAGAGAATCCGCGTCCCGTCTGCCCGTCTGCCGCCGCTCCGTGTGACGCTAATAAGCCCCTCCTTTGCACGGCCACGCTGAATACTTCGCGAGAGCAAACAATGCAGGAATGGCTTTACGCATTTAATATTATCACACGACGTTTTTCTTTCTTTAGAAAGCCATTTCCGTTTCCTTTTTGCAATTAAAAAAGTGCGGAGACAAAAGAATTTCTAATTTCAAGCCAAGCGCAAGATAAACAAATGTTATGCAGGCGGCAGACGAGAAAAAATGAATAAAAACTCACGGATTGTTTTGTCTTGTTACTGGAAAAAAAAGAAGCGAGCGTCAACTGAAGACGGGAACGTGTGCAGCTCGGCAGCTCGCTACGAAAAAAATGGCAGCCGCCACTCGTATCGATCCACAATTTCGCGTGCTCCACATACGCGTTATAATTGAAAATACTTGTATTGACTTAATAACCTAATTTGTTTACGAACCACCGGACAGGTAAATCTGGTCCGCGATCTAATTAGAGGCTGGTCACACCGCCCCTGTTTAATTGTCCACACAGGCTGACTACACTTGCAGTTTTTCTGAAATACTGCCGGTTGTCTGAGCAGTCTAAACTGAGACTGAACACAATGCAGTGACGTTTCGGTCGAAGTCTATGTCCAATGAACAAACGCAGCTCGTATAGAAATGCGATGCAAAACTTAGCGGGGGACAAGTTGATAGTTCCATTATTCCGCGAAGCAGATAAACGGGCACAGTGTAGCTATAGACAGACTCTTCAGAAACAATGGAAGACGATACCCTGCACAACACGCACAGGAGTGGCTACTCTGTACATGCCACTCTCTACTGCTACTCTTTAGAATATTATAAAGTTGGACGCGAAGCCAAAACTATTCAACCTGGCTTACACGTGTAATATAATGGTCCATCTTTGAAACATAAAAACAACTCAATTAACCGCCAAAAAACTGGGAATGCAGATCCACAATGCAAGAGTCAGGTGGTAGCAAATTACATAATTTGTACGTATAGAAAAAGTGCAGTAAAAACATTCAAATTAGTAGAACGTATGACGCTAGGTAGATGAGGTCGGCAGTTTTTTTGCTCGCGCCAATTTTCGCTCGCTCGCCTCGCCGGAGGGCGTTCACCTGCTCTCCTAACTTTTTAATCTCTTCACGTCATATAACTGCATCGCTCCTATGTATCTGTCGCGGAATTATTAACTAAGATCCTCAGCCCGCTGCACGCGATGCTGCTTCACGTCTCATTTAAACTGACTGCATCTGCCACAATCCGGACGTCAACTTTATGAAGATTGATTATCAAAATAGCACAAAATATGTTCTAATTTTATTAACCGATCCTGCAGCCTTTTTCTATTCTAAGAATGAGTCCTTTGCCCTTTCGATGAGGGATATTCCATTATTTTCGCCAATACCGTCGACCCGTCTAATAGAACCGTACCTGCCTCCATGGTCGAAAATATTGAGGTATACGTCAAGTATCTGCCTAATAGGCCCCGTGACGGCCACTACGGGTTGCGGAGGGGATGCAGGGGGTGAAGGAGGCGGTGCGGGACGGGGCAGAGGTTGTCTACGGCTGTAATTTAGTTGCGGCGTGTCGTTGCGAATTAATGCGGCATGCGAAGTGCCGGACATCGGCGCTGTGAGATACGGCCGGAGTCACCCGCGTCCATTGCGCAACCGCTTTTTATTGACGGCCAATTGCCAACATAAAAGTTATCAATTAAACCCTGAAACCTAAATTGGTGCGCAATTATAAAGACCGGAGATATTTGGAACAGTAAAGGATTTTCGTATCGACTCATTTTAGCCTAGAAGGACGAAAAACTAAGAGTTATATTTGCAGTTGTGTCTCTAGAAGTATCAAGAATCACGTTATACTGAGCCAGCGTGAGACAAGAATAGCGCCGACAAAATGGATGCGCGCTTAAGAGAATAGTCAGCGAGCAGCAACAATGGCCGAGTATGAGGGCTATCAGTAAAAAGTCCGGCGTTTAGCGCTGCCGACCAATTACGCCATCAACTATTCTAGATAGCGAATTGTCTTTGCCATTTGCCACCCCTCGCATACTACCCACTGTTTTTCTGAACATTATAACTTCCATACATTTGCCAGAGTAGGTACCTACTTATAGTAAATGAGATCTGCAGTTAGTTATATAAAATATATAGTGTACAGTTTGAATAAAATATACGGATCCCAAAGGACCATGATTGGTGGAACATTTAGGCAAGCTAAGAAGATATTCTGGCAGAAATCCTACTTGGAAAGTATGAAATTTCCAAGTCGACTGCAACACCCTGTTGTATATCGGAATTTAATAGTCAATAATATTGAATAATCTTAATGATATAAAATGAGATATTGTGATAAGTTGATATCGAAACACCCACACTCAGGCAGATACACGTCTACTAAGTTCAATAAAGAACGAAAATCAACTATCCAAGTACGTCAAAAATGCTTAGAGATTTCCTTCACTCTATAAGATTTATACCAGTCAAGTATTTTAACATCAAACAGCGAATAATGACGTTGAGTCTAGATCTCGTTCTTTGTGCAAATCACTTTGATCTCACGCTATGAAAGATCTCAGATAGTTTTATTTAGATTTTAATAACTCTAGGTAATATAAATTCGCTATGAATAAAGTTGATTAAAACTCCTCTCTTCTTGACGTTTTATCTAGACTACTCGACAGTTCAACTCCAAAGTGTTACGTTGTAATTCAGAATCTTTGCTAATTGAATATTTTATAGGTTTGGTGAAAAAATCGTGTCTCTTTAAAGAATTTTCTTTTTCACGTCGCGTTTAATTATAACAGGCGATAATTTATTTTAGGCTGGCCATGACCGTAACACTATAAGAATCTTAACCAAGTCTTGAAGCAGAGATTCACAAAAACTGCTCTTATATTCCGTCCTGAATCCTAATTGATATAAAGTGTAATGGTATTCAGCCCGGTCTAGTGTTTACAAGGTTTTGTACATCTCGTCCGGTGGGAGTAGAAGGTCGAAATTGAGATTAATTCCGAGCTAGATTACATTTATAGGCTGTGCGTGAGACCTAGATCTGGGAGACAATGATTAAATCGTTCCGAACAAATTAAAATGTATTGAATGTTGCTTGGCTACTTGATTATTCAGTTTATAGTTTTTCACACGGCAAAGTGTATTCGATATTGTACATACATTCACTAGTTTTTCGTTACAATATTTTACTTTATATTCTGGGAAATTTTCTACAGGGATTTTGGTAAATTGACGGTGCTCATGACAAGACAATACTGCCTTTTTCTAAAAAAATTCAAACGCTCGGCCGACATCCAATTAAATGAATATCTAAGTATTTATTTACATAATAATTGTATTTTATTTTTTCGGGATATTAAAAAGTATCGATACAATTGATGATGTTTCTAATATTCCAAAGCATAAATAGCAGAAAATTATTGAATCAGGGAAATTAATTGTTTCAGGTTGACATACACTTAAATTTCCTATGTTAAAGAAAGTCGACAGTTAAAGACATAGATAGTCAATTTGCAATCATTTTCCCTGAATGTACATTTAAATTATGGGGCTTTCTACTAGTGATTGATGATCATGCAAAGTGGTGGCATGTGATGTGGTACCTCTAGTTCCTCCTCGGACGAGTGGTGGTCGTACAGGTGGTCAGGCTCCGGCGCGGGCAGCAGGCGCGGGGCTGGTGCGCACGCGCATGCCTCGCCGCCCATACCTGTGGAAAAAAAAAAGTCAATTAGTGGGATCAAAGGATAAGAAGAGGAAACTTGAAAAAAGCTAAGTTGTGGCAAATAAGCAGCATAAAATATTATAGTAAGTAATAACTCTATATTGCGATCATTATTCTACCAAACAGTGACTATTAACTACCTACAACAATCAGTTAACGCCCAGGATCGTTTGCCTCTGGAACTACAATTTTTATTTCAATAATTAAATATTTAATATAAGATTTTGACACAAATAGATATTACATGAAATCCACAAGAAGTCGTGTCACGGTTCGTAAGAGTTTCGACGTTTTGTTAATTTCAATATGGATGTTTAAAAAAGTACCTGGTTGACCGATCTCTGCTCGGGTGAAAATAGATGAACAGATCGTCCAGGTATGTTGCATCACATTCCCGAGGCTGTGAAAACAAAGATTTTTCACCCCCGTAAACCCTATATTGCAACTTTCATCGAAATCGTGAGAGCCGTTTTCGAGAACGTGATTACAAATTTAGAAGTATATATATATACACACAAATATTGCTCATTTAATAGTATAAGATAGGATATAATGAAGGCTGTCGTTAAACGGTTCTTCAATATGCTGACGTGACTTCCCGTGTGTGAGGAGGCGATGCCTCCGCAGATTTACGACATAATTGATGACAGCATCCTCGTCATAAAAGAATACCGTTATTTCTGAAATACCTGAGCGCGTCTTCAGTTTGCGTTTCAATTATTGTAACAACATCAGTATATTATTAAACTTAAATAAGCATAATGTATGCTTAGTTAATTTCTTTTGAAAATAGAAAAAACAAGCAAGTTTAAAATCATAAATACAAAGTTTGATATTCGTTTTTGTTTTCATTACATCAAACCAGAGCCTCCGACTTTTCTCTGGATTTTCAGGATTAGCTGATTTAAAACGTGTTTTTTTTTTAATTAAAAACATTTGTTGCTATATTTACTGTAGGTACCTACATTAACAACTAGTTATTTTGTTATTCCTCTATTCCAACTATCATTTTATTTAAACTCACATTATTACAATGTTTATCTGTCTTGTACCTCTATTATTATATTTATTCTACTTTACTAGCTACTAAACAACAAAAACATGAATTGCTATGATTGAAGTTTTCCTCCATTGAACCACCATTAACCATTACCTGACTGTCCGTCCTATTAAGTACACAATTCGCTTATAATATAATTATAATATACTCGTATCCTGCTAACTTTGTATATTTAAGGAAATAGTTTCATGAATGATATATACATATTTATAATATATACGACCTATTTGTAAACGATATGAAAATAAATTATTAGTAAAATTTATATCGCACGTTTATTTTTCTAGTGCGAAATCAGGTGAGCAGCTTAGAAAATAACAGTAGCAATAGCTACTATCAATTGGTATTATCAGAAACGACACATATAGGACTAACATCTTAAGACCAGGCACTCCAAAGACAATTTCCACGTAAACTCCACCTCAATGCACCCCACCACTCCACTATGTGCTAAACGCTAACACATCAGTAATAAAGTTGAATATCGCGTGCGCTCTTTGGTCGTGTTCAAGCACGGAACTAAATGTCATAAGTCTCAATTCTTATTTCGTTTATAACTAAAGTAATAATTGATCTAGAGAAAAAATATCTTATATTTAGATAATAAACTATATTTCCTTACTGTCAATAATTATTTTAGACATAAAAGCCGAGTAATCTTGATTTTGTTTCAAATAATCTTTAAAAAAGACATGATTTTCGAATAAAAAATGGATAGAGCGAAAATGTTCCAATTATGTAACTGTCTTATATTTGGAAAGAAAAAGATCCAATAAATCATATACTAAAGTTCCATTTTGAATGCATGCGTGACTTTTTTCAGAATGTTAATGCAAATTAACATACAATTTACGGAACCTCCTGTTAACAACCGTTAATGTTTCCAGGCTGCCGTGATACCCTCAGGCTGAGGCCAAAAGAAAATATATGAAACCCTTGTTTTTACACAATTTCCGATTGAATCCCATACTAACAAAGTATTCTATGAGGACTTTCACCCCCTAAAAAATTGCCAATGAACGTCAAACTCAGCATATTTCTTGATGATCCAATTTCAAACTCAGTATACCTATTTCTTGACGATCCAATTTCAAACTCAGTATACCTATTTCTTGAAGATCCAATTTTCAAAAACCTGTTGTAAGGTAAGTTTTTCAGACATGCAAAACTACTTGAAATGCTTTTGAAAGCCAAGTTAAAGGACTGACACATCTTCGTAAATAACAACTTATCACTAATTCATTAATAAAAATATCAAAACTTGAATAAAATGCCTGTTTGTGTGAACTTTTTGTATAAACGGAAAATGTTGTAAAAAAAAAGTATAATTTTTTTTTAAACGAATCATACCTAAGCGACGATGTTCTGAGGGCAGGTTACGTACCGTTAGCTTAGGCAACAGGATATCGGCTTTATGGCTAGTCGTCGTGACAGGTCGCTGCCTGTCTAAGGCAGGGTTTCGCCTACGACGCGTTTGCCGCCAGTGACTCATGTTTTGCACAAGATTACGTTGACACTTTACATTATCTAACCATGAGCTTAAATTATCAAAAGTTGATAATTTTGGTCCTTTTAAGTGTTTACTCAGATCAAATAAAAAATCAAGACATAGCGTTGCGAACAATACAGTGAAGCATGCTAGAACTACACGTCCACTCTGTGCATATACACGCTCAAATTTACCATCAAACTACACCTCACTACGTGCACACATGTTTACGAAACCGGCATCACGTTACTGTCGACAGCGCTGTTTTGTTTGTTTTTTATTTGGTCTGAGGGTGTTTTTTGCTATTCTCTGAAAAATACTAACATAACATCCACCAATGATTGACTAATTGATTATAACTTTACTTCAGTTGAATTATTGATTGAATTATTAAAATATTCCTTTACCAACAAGTCAAGATTCGAGGACTATATTGGAATATAGTCCTCGAATCAAAACTTAAATACGCACATAACATCAAACAAGGATATAATTTATTAACAGCTCGTTATTGTCGATGGCTCGATTGATTTTAACATAACGAGGGGGGAGCGGAAGCTGGTGGATGCACGAGACACAGGAAAGAGGCGGACAGGACTGACGACGGCGGGAGGAAGCGGAGGGGGGAAGAGGATGTTCTTGAACTTGCGGCGAGCAGGCCGCGCGGCGCCTGTGCGAGTACACATCACGGATGCAACCTGGCGACTTACCAAACACTTGTAACTTTATATAAGTAATCTATTACCATTTGGTCATAAAATTTTAAAATTTTACACTTTATTATATAAGTAGCTACACGATTAGAGGCTTCCAGTACCTTGTACTGCGATACCACTAACTCAATTCAAAGAAAAAACGACAAGATATCATGACTGGGGTGACTCCTGACTATTCTGTATGTGAATAGAAGTGATAAAGTTAAGTAACACAAGATTATTTCTATTCAAGCTCCGCATGCGCATCCGAAGATCGCAGATTTACCGATTAGAGGTACACTCGTGTGTTGAAATATTGAACTGCCAAGATATGCAGATATCGAACAGTTCACAGTGCAGACGCATACTCGTTGAGAAATGTATCCGAGATAATTGTAAACATTTCTATATGTTACCGACATAAACTACCGACTATCGTGATTCTTGATAGCTTTCCGATATTTATATTCGTGAAAACAAACATACTTAACATTTTTATTAGATATTTTTAGTAGAGTATAATGTATGAAACCGATACGATCACGAGACCGAAAAATTATATTGCAGACCCAAGAAGCATAATCAAATTAGCTGTAAAAAGATTCTACTACGTTAGCATTCATTTTGTAGAAGGTATTACAAGAACTTCTGTTAAATATTCAACTAAACTATGCACGCAAACTATTACAATACCTCTGACAGAACCAGCCCACGTCCTTGATTGCCCGTCCTAAACTCCACACCCTATCGTTAAGCTATTGTCGTTCCAAGGTCTTACTTTTTGCTTGCATTGTAGTCCGACCCCCCAGACTAAGTCGTGTTGTATTGTTTTGCCAGAGGATTCTTGCCCTAAAGTTCGTGAAGCCGGAAGAAACAAGGGAAGCGGATGAGGATCCCGATAAGGATGGGTGTTTGATCCTCTCAGTTAACCTCCAACTAAGATAAATGTGTTTGTTAAGGCCACATTCATCACTATAGTTGATTAGGGTTCGAAGGAGGCATGACCTTCCGGATTCCGATAAAGGGCTCACGTCTTAACCTTACGGTATTATAGTTGTAGGAACTAATCAATGCGGAAACTAGTTTGAACATATTACGGACCGAATTCTGAATAGTATGCATTCTTTATTTGGTAATCTACTAGGCTTGTGGCAGTATCATCACTCACATTTCAGCTAGATATTACAGCAAAAACCAGAAATATTTCTGTACACGTTCCCGAGCGTTGAATTTTACCTAACAATAGAATAAAAATACTAAAACAGTAGGTATTACTTATTCTAAACTTCATGCTTCATGTCTATCGTATTTTCTATAAGATTACGATGCGTAGAAAATGTGTCCATTAAAATTAAATTAAATCAAAACAATAAGCCATAATATTATGCCGATTTTTTTCGTTGATGCCGTTCCAACAAAGAGTAAGAGGCAACAATAGTAACGTAGGCGGTTAGCCTTATTAACAACAGGTTTGACATGTTAAAAAACGTGCCGGTTTGGATCAAGTGGCGTGGCGCTCATGTGACTCGCTGGTTCACCTTCAATACACAATTTAGGGTCATTCTATTCAGGATAACTTATTGAAATTTCGAAATAGGGCACTCGACATACCACAGTTTATTGAAAGCAGCTAGCAAGTCAGTTGAGAACCGACTGATATAACACAACTTAGCAGAAGCTTACGACTTGAAGGGAGTGAGGAAGGCTGAATTGATAGATTAAAATCACAGTTGTAATCTAGAAACTTAAAAAAGCACTAAAAACTTCAAGGTTAAAACAAAAACAATCATGAATCAGATATACTAACTAAACAGCATAAAATAAAAAAATCTCGAATTTTAAACCAACGCACGTCCACGTACTACATGATTAGGTATGGGTCCAAAATTAAACGCCAAATATAATAGAAACCGGTCGCGCCACTATCTAAAATTCAGTAAACAAACACACCTAGAACTGGTGACAGTAATTGAGACATTCAAATAACAGTGTATAATATCCAATTAGTTTCCACCATGTTCTGGGAGTTGTGCAAAAACGTCGAGTGTTACAGCTGCCTCGTAATCCGCGCAGGCTTTAAGAGCTCATTATGACAATAGGTTATCAGCCCGTCGCTCTAGCTGTGTTTTGTTAATTGTTATACGCATCATGGTATAGATGCCATGATTATTGGTTCAGAAAGAACTGCTAATCGGCACAATCTTATTCATCATCATTATTATTTCGGTACTATACGATCTCTCCCAGATACATTTCACAGCTGCTAGTGAGTCCCAAGATCGGCAATCAAAGGTGCTTATGAAAAAAGGGATACAAATTAGGACAAGCTGCATGTAAGGTTTACCCCCTTATGAAACAACGCGCACAAAGATACGGATCATTAAAAGTCAGAAGTAGCGAATGGGAACATGCAGCCAGCGACCAAGTTAAAAATAACGATAAAAATCGTTACAAAGGGATTATTTTCATCGGCGGGGTAGAACAAATTAAAATAGACGGCGGAATAAGTTTCTAATTTCGCTGGCGACCGCCCCGGGGATATATACATAAACACGTTCAGGGTTGTTTTTGCGTCGGCTTCTAATACGATTAAGAACAATTTTGTTTGTTTTCGATGCAATCTAAACGATTTCAGTTGATTGTGCATTCTTAACAATTATGCTACTAGATGTAAATACATTCAAATATTCTAAGGCAAAAAGAAATTTAGAATCACAAATTACGAGTGGGACCGGTGCGAGGCGATCTGAAAGCCACGTAGCGATGTCAACGTCCCAGCTCGTAGGAGCATACAAAGTGGAGATAAGGTCCGCTTCGACAGAGAGCAACAACATACGTGTACCACAATACTGTTCCGGCTGTGAATAATTGAAAGGGCTCAGCCCTGCCCCGACGCACCGATCTCGCTCTCCACTTATCTTACATCTCCAAATGTCAATTCTATCCATCAAACAAGAATATGGTCCAAAGTCGACGTCTTACGGTTCAAAGTTGGAGGAGAAGTAATGAGAGACAGGCAAAGTTATCGTGGTCGGCCAGATCAAGATTCAATGCGCCGTTGACGCGGGCGAGTCACGAAACATCAAACTGTTGTTGTGTGTCTATACGTCGGAGTGGCCCAAGACTTTGTTTATGCCTGACTCCTGCGCGGCCTGTTTGCGTGTAAATCCAGCATTCTACTCACACGCATTGACCAGTATCTTATTAGACGCGGTGCTCAAACTGAACGGTTTATAACCATGCCGTTGGATAACTTCTCCACTTTTTGTACTCTACTGTTAGAGAAATATTATCAATATTTTGATCCGTTTACAAAATAGAATAGCGATAACGTAAATATAGTTCTAGATAGTATTAGATTGTATAACAATTGATTAGAGATTTACGCAGTATTAAATTTTCCTCTTTATAACAAGATTTAAGAAGAGGATTATGTAATTCAAGAGGCAGTAAATCGGGGGATGGATTTTGTTTTTCTTGAATGCTTTCAATGGATCATTCTAATAAGAATACCGAAGATTCGTTCGAAAACAAATAGCAAATAAATTTATCGGAGGAGTACTTTAATAGACTTGTTATGAGAGTAACAATGAAAATAAAGCAGTGAGCTTGAACCTAACAGTATAATGGTCAATGTCAAAGTTAAACAGTTATTTCGGCCTTGTCAGCGATCACGTGCCCGTAGCTTGTGTTTTCTTTAAATATCTACCGCCTTCAACTCTTTGCTCTTTACATATGAAAGTGGTATTTTAACAATGCTATTTTTATGATCGTGTGAGTGTAGTGTGCTCTCCGACAAATATAACGGGTGCAAAGAACACCTAGTAGAGATTTGAAAAGTTTGTCTTTTGAATGTAGAATGAAAATAAATTAAGTATTTCATTTATTTTTACCTCCGGAAGGGAGTTGCAAAGAAACAGTGCAAAAACTTTAAAAGTGTTGTTAATTAAGAAAATTCTACTACTTAGTTATAGCTGGATTTATGTGCGGAAACTATTTGAATACTAATTAATGTACGATCTGAAGCAGAACCCTACAAAAATGCTACAAATCAGAGTCATTGAATGGTCACAATTTGGGATGCAAATGCGTGTCGATCCGTGTCTCGGCGTGACACGACGGCATGCGCGTGGGCCGCCAAGCGCACATAATGGCTAGTATGGCTACACGAGCACTCGGGGTTCAGTACCGAGCGACAGTAATAAACATTGCGTTGTATTGTTTAGCTGCCCAGTTTGGAACTAACCGATGTGCCTTGAATTTAGTCGTGAAGTTTATTTGTACGTTCTGTGTGTGATGTTACTCTCAAATGCCTGCCACAGAAAGAAGGCCTAGTAATGCTAAAACGTTGGCAGATAAACCGGCTCGCTAAGAAATGTAGTTAGTAACCAGATGGACTCTTACCCATCTACCTGATCGAATCTGTTATTCGTCTCACGACTCCCACGAAACGCAAGAGTTGGCCTATTCTTGGCTGGAGATCCCATCCCACGCCAACTGTGTGCTACCGCTGTACTGTAACGTAAACGATATAGTAACGCCACGGAAGAGGAAAGGAGACAGCGATATCTCCAACACTTTTACTCAAAATGACATACCAATCTTCATTATCGAAGAAGACTTGAGTTTCCAAATCCCCCAAGATAATTAATTATACGTTTATTTATATTACTTAGGTTAGAAAACAGCACGATTGTTCGCATAGCCACCCGGTCAAGTTCAAGGCATACAACTATAAAAACAATATACGTCGGCCATTAGCAAACAAAATGGCGACGATTAATCATCAACGATTACTGATGTATTAGAAATGTAAATTTTAAGGTCAGTGAGATTAAATATGTGGTTATATAAATGTTTATAATAGGAATTTTAATGTGACCTATGTTTGTAAATACAGTTGGGAATGTGACTGAACACATCGGAAAATTTTGATTGAGCCATCGATCAAAGCACGCTAGCAACTGACCTTGAGGATAACTTGGACAAATTGGTCGTAGGTATCAGAATACAGATGTGTATGTGTGACTATATGTATAGAGAAGGGGTGATCTATGATCTATTTGAAGACAAATACCACACGGAGATTGCTATTCTAAATAGTAATCCAGAGTATCAATGTATTTCAAATCGCATACACATACATAATCAGCGTATAATGTTCCCACTGCTGGGACAGGCCTCCTCTCGATGAGAGGGAGTGGGCCGTAATCCACTACGCGGGCCCAGTGCGGGTTGGTAGATGTCACGTCTTCGAATTTTTGGTTCTACGACATGCCGATTTCCTCACGATGGTTTCCTTCACCGTTTTGAGAGCAGTGTGATAAAATAATGTACACAGTAATGTAAACCCAGTGGTGTGGCCACTGCTTTTCAAATCGCATATCATACCAATATTGTTCACTTCATATCTTCGACTGTTGTCTATGTGAATCAACGTTAAACTCAATTGATCGCACCTGTCTCCACTACTTGTCGACAACATACGAACATTGCATGATTTACATAAAACTCTCAATTGATTCGCATTTTCAATAGACCTTAGGTACTGATTTGGGCATTGGGAATGCAGATTCCGTCGTTATCATTAGTTTAGACTTTTTTTACCAAGTATCGGAATACGTGTTTGTGTTTACAATTCTAATAAAAGTAAGTCTTCTTATCCATGTCAGAATTAAAGCTATTTTTACTCACTGAATGTGGATTTACTTATTTTGGCTTCTATTATTTTTCTTTTCATGATCAAAATAACTTTTACGTTATTTCTTTTGCCAGTTATCTGTCACTATTTTAGAATGTTTCTATCGCACCTGCTCAGTTCTATGAATGTTGAAATTGCGCCAATATGAGCCATTTTGTAGTTGGCATAATGAGCGCGACGTGGCATTATTGTGGCTATAACGTCCACCAGTATGGTAATGTGGTGGGACCACAATGCGTACGTGAGCCGCATGCGCCGCCGAACACGTCTTTGTGCTTCTTGCTAAACACCACACGAGAATGTAATCTATTTAATAATGTTACAGCAACAATTTTAAATCTACATTGACGAGCTGAAAACAATTATGTGCTGAGAAGTGTAGTCTTATTTTAGTATGAGGTTACTCAACAGCCACTAAGTGTAGTTTGTGGTGGTAATCCAAATTGCAATCATGATTTACCTTTATTTCGAAATATGATGAGCTCAAATCGAGCAAAATGTTCATAGTTCAAAGTAACTACATTATTAGCAAAGGTTATTGTTGTTCTAGTAAATAGTATGGCATTAGCTTGGAACCTGGCACTACAACTTTATCCACGCTCAACACCTTTAGTTCAAAGGTCATTGCAAATATAATTATACTGAATTTCTGACTAGTGTAATCGCATTCAGTCAAGATTTAGGAATCTAGATAAGAATTGGAATTAGAGACAATAATTCACCGCGGTTTATAAACACGAACATAAATCGTGAAGGATGGTCGCGGATGACGTGTGCTGACGAATTGTAGCACGCTCGTAGTCGGGTGCAGCGCCTACATTGTCCCTACCAATGGGCTCCCGGGGACACACAGGACATGTAGAAAATATTTCCACTTCAATAAAGGCGCTAGTGACGAGAAGCTTACTAATTAATCATTATAGACGCGTTCCTAAACGAAATAAAATGTTATCATTACAGCTACAAGAAATAACTAAGGCATTTGTGGCGTGTGGTGAGTATAGTGATAGCATATGCTCCATTCTATTCACTACCCACGTTCAACAGTAGACAGTTAACACTTTCGACTCCACCCACTTTTCATAGAACTCATACGCCATGCTGCCGTACATATTGGAAGTGAACCCTCCGGGAGGGTTACCGGCATTACGTTTGCGCTAAAGTTAACCATTGGCGACGGTCAACGGCATTAGGTTTAAAACCCCGTTATAAAACACTGTAAAACTAAGTAAAATAGTGTTTTCAGGGGGTCTTGTCGCTATACGTAGTTTCGAACCTTTTAAATTTTTTGTGAATATTTGGATTCGTGAACAAAAAAAAAATTAAAAGGCTTCGATTTTAAAACCAACGCATATACTAATAAAAGCCGTCACAGACGTAGCTATAATGTTATATTAATGTACTTTTTTTTGCGTACTTTTTGGTGACTTACTAGAAATTATTATAGCACCGTCTGAGGTCGCTCGAAGATTACTATGGAAAATATCAGGGATGTTAATGAGCTCCGTAACCGTAACCGAAACTACCGGATATCCGAAATAAAAATCTATCCGTAACTGTTACCGAATCTGATTTAAAAGTTTCGGATAATTTCGGATCGGGGCGGAGTCTAAATCAGACACGTTATGACAGGTTTTTCTGCCCGGCCGTGCCGATACACTAGTCGCGCGCGTTACTTTTTATTTCTTATTTATGTTTTACTTTTACAATTTCGTAAGAATCTAATATTCGTAACCGAAATTAACGGATAATCAGAAATAATTTAATATCCATAACCGTGTCCGAAACCGGTATAATATTATTTCTGTATCCGTATCCCTATCCAGATCCAAAATTTCATATCCATAATATCCCTAGAAAATATATCGTAACATTCCTAGCTATAATTTATATTTATATATATATATATATATATCTTATAGCTAATTCTGTGGGGGCTTTTAATCTTGTTAAAATATACATCAGATTTTATTTTCACGGTTTATAATGCTGTATCCGCTAAGAAAAACCTACATTAAAAATGAGCTCTCTGCGAGGGCTCCCGGCATCCCAGATGCGACTAGGTAAAAGGCGCAAACTTGTGCAAACTGGCGCGATATCGCGGGCGCTACAGGCAGCGCGACCATTGTAGCGCCCGCGATATCGCGCTGGTCTGCACGAGCCTGAACCCACCAAGAAGACTCCCGGCACTGAACGTGTTAAAACTGATTGAGCATTGAGTTTTACACATTTTTCGTCCTCCCACCCATATCCTAATTTATTTGGTGTCGGTGTAGCATATAGACGTTTTTCATACAGATGCATTTACCTCAGCATCCCAATCCAGCTATTTGGTAGAACCGTTTTTTTGGTAGTTCTTCTCACTTACAAGTCTGCATCTGTATCTACTTGCGTGGTGATGACGGGCGCTCGCTCTAAGCCCAGCGCTGGACTCCCGCCAACGACAGCGCTCGGAGCGACGCGATAACATCTCATTTGTCTTTTTTATTATGCCGTATTAGTGAATGTCATGATTTTATTGATGCATAATGCCCGTTCCTATTACGTTGGCCAACGTGTTTGGAATACGTTGGTATTATTAAGTAATTATTTCCTCGGAGTTGACTGTTTTCGTTCCAGCAGATGACCCTGGGGTCGGTGTCTACATCAACCGCTTCCATAGTTTAAATGTCCTTAGTGAACTGATCCATATCTGATTGATAGATTCGATTCACAGAGTATCAAATGAACAATATTTCATGCAAAGCAAAAAATCCAAAACACATTAAGATAATTTTGTTTTGTTTTATCATGCTTGTGCGTGCTCTTCAGAATCAGATAGCAAACAGAAGATAAGATATCCGTATTAAGTTATGTTCTCTCATGGATAAAATGCTTGATTTTTGAATCGAATGTATGAATATTACATCGACAAACATCCGACACTAATGGTATGAGCAAGAAAAAATTCAAACAAGTAACATCTGTAAAAGGCAACTTGTTCAAGTTTTGGCCGCTACAGCTTAATTATAAACCTGTTGGTGTGTGCCCAACTAATGTCCATGGAGCACGTCGTCGCAGCGCGCTGTTTGCTCACCCACTTGACGTGAGAGCGTGAACGTTGCCGAGCTAGCCAACACCAAACGAGTTCCAAGTTTAGCTATACACCGAGGTTCCAGCAAGCCGTTTCGATAACATGCGCCGATTATTAGAGAGAAATCGAGTAATGGAGTGTGCGTTTCTGCTCTCGTTGCACCCGCGGTAGGCTGATTTAGAAGCGTGTTATAATATACAAGTGGGCATCCTCTTGGTTATGGTTACGATCGCCTTTGTGGCAACATAATAAGTGTGTGCGTCGGTAGACTGGTGGGCGCATGTATAATTACGGTATAAAGTTGAACATTCACCTTGGCCGCGGCCCGAGCAAGGCCAAGGTCGTTACAGCGAGCCCCCCCCTCGGCACTCCCCCCTCCCCGCTCTGCTCCTCTGGCGGTTGCACGCGCACGCGATTTTTTTGCGGAGTGATGTAATCTGCAATTCGGCGCGAGCGCAACATGGCCGACCGTCACGCTCAGATAAACATTTCTTACAGCGAACTTTTTAAAACACCCAATTCAGTTATTTATACACAAACCGTATTTCAGTTAGTGTGAGATGTTCTCTTAGGCAACGTTACACATAACCCAGTTTCGACAAAGCCGCTAAACTGAAAGAATGTTGGCACGCACCGACTAGTAAGAAAGTTGCACCTGAATTAGTGGCGAGCGGATATCGATCGTGTATCTGCTTAATGAAACGCGTGACGTGCGAACTGCCTCTAAAAACAGCTTGCAACAACACAGACACCAAATAAATCTGCAATACGCTAGTTTTGGGCAAGCTGTTTGTTTTCAGATCTTTTCTAATTTAAATAATCTACTCACAGAGTATACAGAATTAGCAAAATAAATTTTGAGATTCATTGATTCGTCCGTTAGAAAAAACTGAATGGGAAAAATCTATGTATTTTATCAGGCTTTTTTTGTAGACCGATCACTTATTAAAGCCATTTTTATCATTAGTATAGCAAACAGCTATCAAGCAACGTCTAACATAAATGTTTATTTCTTTGGCTTTTCAATTTTAGAAATGTTCAAAAATAGCAGTCTTCCATTTTCTGCGAATACCTTACTTTACCCATCGTGTTTTGTGTATCCGAAAGTTTGTTTTTCGTCCTACTCAAGCAAAATTTATTAATATAAATGTTAACATACACCATAAATAACATGTTCAAGCCATTAGGTGGTCGGTCGTGTGCAGTGGAGTTTGTGCGAAATCGCGCGTCGCAGACCGCAAGACGCGGTGCGACCGCAAGCCGCTCAGTGTGCGTTACACACGCGATTAGACACGAACGCTTCCACCATGCGAGCACAATTCTAGAAGCCAGAACGTTGGAATGTTGATGTGTGAATTTGACAGTGTTAGAGCAAGAAATGTTCAACAGTACTCTATTTTTAGATAGTGTTAATATGAGACGCTACTCATTGTAGGATTGCTGGACAAAAGCCTTCACATTTATACGAAGACGGAATAGGATACCCAACAAATTACAAATCAAAGAGGTTGGAAGCTTCAAAACAGATAGTGTAACGGATTTCCTTGGCTAGCCAGACGTGGTAGCCGAAGATATTCTGATGTCATTCTATATTTGGTAGCAATGCATCAAGTGCAAGACATCATGACATTTCACTACACGTTCACGGGAATTATTATCATCGAGAATTGCTATTTAGTTAGATAGATAGAAATCTGATTAAATTCACAGAATTATATGGCATATATAATTGCTAGAAATTCAGACCAAATAAAAAACCAAGATATAGCGCTGCGAACAATACAGTGAAGCATGCAAAACTACACCTCCGCTCTGTGGATACACGCTCACAAGCACACATGTACAACCATTTACAATCAAACTACAGCTCACAAAGTGCACATATGTTTACGAAACCGGCTTCACGTCTCTGTTGACAGCGCTATGGCTTGGTTTTTTATTTGTTCTGAGCCTAGAAAGATTTGGGTTTTGCAGAAATGAAATTTTGTTTTCGTGGGGAATTCATAAAGTCTTGAAAAATGGACAATTTCAAATCAAAATGGTTTACCAAAGGAAGGCCACTAGGAAGAAAAAATGACTGTCAGTAATTTAGCACCACTCATCAACTTGGCTGTCATCTGTCACCATAAAATCTTCATAGAAAACGATCAACACTTTCATGAATGTTCCTATCTGGCAGCATGGCAAGTGGCAGCCCCAGTTATTTCCGTATGAATGGCGGCCGGGCGCTCGGCGTTTTCCTGCGCGGCCTGCCAAACTACAGGACCGCGTTAGGAGACCCAACGCTACTATATTCAGACGCAGCTCGAATCAAACTCTCCCTAAATTGCACTGACTGATCGCGTTTCCGGAGATGCATTTGATTTGTACCCCACCGTGTTACAAAAATGCGAAAGTCGAGTCCAATAAAAGAATAAATCGAACAGAAACGCTCCTCAAACGCACAGAGAAAAACTATACACAAATTGCGTAGAATATGGCAAACTGTTTGATATTACATCGCATCATGTTACGTCATCGCTGATCGCATTCGTAGGCGACCTAGGACGTTGAGTTAGCCCGGCTCCCTCACTAAGCCGGGCTGAGCGCGTCTGAAATATTGAATGTGACAACAGGTAGCCTCCTGTTAGGGCATTATCTGGAGACCATTTCGCTCGATTGAAATCAGATTACTGCAGCCCCAGAGGAACTGTGCCCGAATGTGAACGACGACGCTGCACAATTCCATTCCCAATCAGCTCAGTAATGTCTCCCATGCCATGCCATTATTATTAATGCAAACAGCAGACGTGGACGATAATCCAACAAAGCAGACAAAACTACAAGGCAGTGTTACGTCATCAGCATTCTCCTTATAAGATTTAATTGAATGTGGGTTTGTGTGTCACTAATTGTTCCTCGGCCATTAGAATGTCTTTGATACTCTGTATAGAAGACACTAGTAATCTTCCGTAATGGTCGCTCGATCAGACATTACGTTGATTGTTATGGCAAGGTGTACCGAAACCTTCGGCCAAATTATAATGACGTTAGGAATTGATTGTAAATAAGTGGGTGACGGTGCGATATATAAATAAAATGGGATTGTTGTGTCGCTCGGGCGCGGCCGTACTATGTGTAGTACGCGAGTAGTGATGCCGGCGCATGCGTAAGGCGCGCGGCGTGGGCGCACGGCTGGCGGTACGAGTGGGCACGTACTCTGTGCCACATCAACACTTTTAACTTGCTCGTACCGCATTGTTTGTGAACAGGAAAGATTACATTTTCCGTTTAAAAGACCAATTGTTTAATTAAACTGGTAAGTTTTATGATAACATATTTAGTTTATCATTTGCCTTGTACGTATTATTGGCATAACACTTCCCTAACATAAGTTTGGGTAAATAAACATTACAAGTTATGGTTGAACTAACTCACTAATAATGTGAACATATTGACTGCGTCATTAGCTGTTATTTAGACAATCTATAAATATTGACAATTGTTCAATTGTTGTAGTTTGACAATGACACATAATTTGTATGAAAAGCGGAACTTATCAGGAGGTCGAGATGTACACTCAAAATCAATCAGCCTAGCCTTTTCCTATAGCCTTGTTTTTGGGGTCGGCTTCCAGTCTAACAGGATTCAGCTGAGCACCAGTATTTTACATGGAGGTAATACGATACCCCTTGGTAAGACTAGCTGTCAGACTTTCGGGCTTCTGACGACCCGTAACGACTGGCGAAAAACCACGAATGACAGCCGGGGCCATCGACTTAATGTGCTTTTCGAGGCACGAAGGAGTCTCGGTATGTAAAGATGGTCACCCATCTACGGACCAGTCCCGGCAAGCGTAGCTTAACCTGATGGATCGACCCATGCAGCTGATATTACTAAGCCACGATCTCCTTAAGGCCATTAAGTAATACATTGCAGTAATTTAGTCACTGTTTGGACGTGTTCGCTTTCAAAGTGTGATTCCTTGTTTACAAAGATAATGAATCAACTCACTGATATCTGTGACGTCGTTCCACTTCATGATGACGTCAGTGCAGAAATCACCTGCAACAATAAATAACAAACGTTACAATCAACCACAACAGAACATCGCGGTTTATTTACACACGTGCTTACCATTCATAGTGCTACCACCAACAGTTTTCATATACGGAAAATAAAAGTTTAAATAATTGGTAGAGCGATTATTTCTAGTTCAGTAGTATGCTAGGTTGGTTCGAGAATTTAAGGCGACGATAACCGACTTTTAATGATTTTTTTTTATAATGAAGATCACGTCTAAACGAGTAGTGTTAGTTAATGCTGTGAAAAATGTTATATGTTAAATTAGAGCGTTTTCTTAATAACTTAATATAGGAATATTTTAGATTATGTTTATATTACACAGTGAAATTAATTTATAAAGTTATGAACTAACGCGGAAAGATGAGAATCACGCAAAATTTATGAAGCGTATTTTTCTGAAACCTTCACCGTTTTAAAAATAATTTAATGATTGATTTTTAGTATACTTGTCTTATTAAAATACTTTTTATTTTATGTATAATAAATTAATAATGTGTCTAATTTGGGACAGCGCTCCTTGATGGGCGAGTGCTATTGCTGGCTGGACGTACGACGCGTTGCGGGAGCTCAGTACAGAACACGCAAGCTAACCACTCAAGGTCACTGGCATATTATCTGCGTCTTAACGGGAAAACCTAGTTGTAAATGAGCAATCCACACTGATATCCATCTGGTTTAAAATATTACCCACAGACTTGGCACTGATTCTTCTGTGTTCACATTGTTATTCCATGAATAGACCGAACACAGAATATACCAATGTGCCAAGCCCTTGTCACAGTCCATCAAGCGAGTCCCATTCAGCCAAATCATTTCCAAGTTGAATTAATGACTAACTTCTATAAATAACTAACTATCGTTATTATTTCACTGTGCAATTGAATCTAGAATAACAAAAATTTACATATAATGTTATTTTTTATCTGTGAGAGTGGGAATTTCCACAATGGCTGCTCCTTTAATTATAATGAAACATAATGGCAAAGAATTGGAAGTGAAAAAATGTGTTATATTGCATACAATGAGTGTCGGTCTGCGCTGAGCTAACTGTCGGTACAAACGCGAGCGTCGCCCGCGCACGCCGCGCGCGCTCGAAACGCACATGCATTTCCCAGACATTGTGTTAAAGAAATGGCAACTGTGTAGTTGCTGTAAAGTGTCAAACGACAAAGCCAACAATTCTCAGCACCGTAGTTATCAACTCTACAGTATAAGCTTTCTTCCTCCACTTGTATTGATATGAAAATCTACATTTTCCATTCAGCACTTCATTTGTAACCTAACATTCGCAAATTTTCCTATCAGGAAAATTCCGGAACGTTAGTCTTTTGAAACTATTCTCATTATAAGATTACTTCAGATTTGTATTTTATCTGCGACTGATAAATTGTATCTATCTTCAATCTCTTAGGTGAAGATTGAAGATAGTGACAAACACAATAACTGTGTTCTAATTTTATCCCATTGATAGCATATCTACTTACATTTTGATGATAAGACTATCTTTTATATTATCAGGTAATAAGACATTTTTATCGTGAAACACATTAGTAATAGCGTCTTCGTGAGTCGGGGTGTGTCCGCTCACAGCGCTGATCCCTGTGTCCACGCTCAAGTATCTATTGCAACATGTTCTAATAATGATGGAATCGATTAAACATTAAAGCAAAGCGTACAAGGTGACGGACTGATGCGACTTCGCGTCACAACGCGACTTCTGTTCTCATGTTACTATCATTTTCATTGTGTGTCTGTTACTTTACATCTATTGGCCTCACTGGCATCCGATTCAGGAGCACTGCAGGAAACTGATACAGGCTTGTAAACGTTGAGACGACAAATATTTTAAAGGGTAATTGCTCAAAGTCGTGATTACAGTTGGTGCGATTAGTCGCATGCAGGGATTGTAGAACGGATGCACAGCTAGCCTTAGCGAGTTCACGATACGCACCGCTACGACCTCCAGCCATTCTATTTCAACTATGTACAATCTGCACCATTCATTACTGTAAACATTCTCAAAGATAACATAAAACACAACTGATGCTTTTACGAGTGTTCAAACTAATCTAATCTGCTGCAATCTTCTTCATTTCTATCTTTTGAGGAAACAGTTTAGTTCACGATACGTTCGCGATTCATTGTGGCACAATCAATGGCCATTAAGTTCTCCTGCTATAATTGTAGAAAGATTGGAGAAGATTGCCGTCTTTATCTGCAGTTACATCACGGTTTATTTATCAGAGAGCGATCTTATTGATATAATGTTATTACATCATGCTGTTCCTCAATGGGTTAAGTATGATGCTACGATAAGGGACACATTGCTTGGAAATACATGTCACTGTAAATGTATGTAGTGGATGGATGATCATTCTGCTTCATATCAATATTTATGGCTAAGTAATAACAGTCGCACGGGACCATCGATCAGGTTAAGCTATGCTTGCCGCGGTTGGTCCGTTGATGGGTGACCATCTTTATATACCAAAACCCTTCCGTACCTCGGAAAGCACGTTAAGCCGTTGGTCCCGGCTGTTATTTGCAGATATTTGACAGTCCTTACGGGTAGTTAGAAGCCCAAGTCTGAAAACCAGTATTACCAAGGGGTATCATGTTACCTAGTAACTAGGTTGTGGAGGTCAGATAGGCAGTCGCTCCATGTAAAATACTGGTATTCAGCTGCATCCGGTTAGACTGGAAGCCGACCCAAACATAGTTGGGAAAAGGCTAGGTAGATGATGATCAATGCTTTCAAACAGTCCATGATAAAAGAGAGATCTGCTGATGATGTGTGAAAGCCAGTTGGCTAGCAGAGTATCATCCTATCTTTAAAATTTAAAGGAATTGTGGTCGTCAACACAATGTTTACAACATAACGAATTACCGTGTTCTATAACAAAGGAAAAAGAGTTATCCGCCACATAATAAGTTATCGATGTCTTCGCCCTGCAGTGGGTCACTGGCTGAAAATAATGAATAACTATGGCATGTATCGTCCCGCGGCTTCGCCCGCGACCCACTTGCACGCGACCGGCGACCGGCGGCCGGCCGACGACCTCGCGATTTCGTATTCCTTTCGCTAATTCATTGCGAATTAATGAACTTAGATGGATTTGTGTTGCACGATTAGCCCGTAATGATGAGTGACTGGGGCGCTACTAATGTACCGCTCCGTGGTGAGGCGGTCTGCTTGAAGTTTGTTAACGCTCGAGGTGCTAATGCAATCAATAAACATAATATTTTGTTGACAAATGTACGAGGCAACGATGCCGTTTCCAATTATAAGTGTTTAGGAATTTGTTCTAAAAGAATGCTTTCCAATTAGTTACCTTTTAATATGTAGAGCTGATGCAGCTTCAGAATAAACCTCCCAGTCAGGGAATATTTCTGAACTTGAATTGTTACTTTTATTTTTCAGAATATTATCTCGCAGTGAAAATTCCTAAGTAATGATTACTTACGTGATTGCACTTAACCCTAATTATAATCTAGTTAGTGTCGAGATGCTACCTAAACGAAGATTAACGGTAATTTCCTATAATTGCAGCCTGAAGAATAGGACAATAAAACATTTAAAAACAATAAAATTACTGCGAATGGTCCTGCATCTGAATAACAGTGGGGAGTTGCTTTATATTCGTGGACGTCACTCGAGCTCCGTCAGACCAGTAGGCCATTTGAATGGACGTTCACCTTTGGCTCGGGAAACGCCTAGCTGAGCCACAAACGTGTTTTCCTAATCACGAACACCCCGGAGCGCCCGCACTGAGCAATGAGCATTCGTTTCAGAAAAGCTAATGCTGCTCAGTACCACCTTGAAGTAATATGTTTTTTCCTAAATAGTTGCAAAGATTTATTTAAAGTTGAATTGCAACCTAAAACTAACTAAACTACCTAAAACTTAGTACGAATTTTGAAGAAACATGTTCGTCTTAGTTTCTTGGTTCTCCCAATTTATCCCTGTTTTTTTTTTCGAATCTTTAGCATTAAGGAGGTCAAGTGTGATCCGAACAAATTCGCAGACAACGCTTAATCATTTAATATTCACTATGTAGTAACAGGTAGAAAATCTTTCGCCAAACTCCAACAAGTGCCTTTTCCCTTAATTGCTACAATTTTCCGAGGAACATTTGCTACGGTTTGCTAGTTTTTCGGTCCTCTAAATTTATTAGAGTTGATATTAAACGAGATAATTTATACTTTATAAGAGTGCGTGTTTTTCTTGTCCAATAATTAGTGCGACATGGTGCAACGTATCGGTCTGAGCACGGCGCCACTGACAACTGAACACAGTGAGTCAACTGTTTCACACATCACGCATACTAACACTCCGCGCGAACTTTTACAGTAATGTAAACAAGAATGTGCAAAAAAAACATCCAAAACTGGTTCGGACTGTGTTGTTTAAATATCATAATTTTAGGAAATTGTTTTGCAACTTTGGAACGAAGAAGCATAAGTGGCCCCGCATTTTTTACAAAACATTAGGATGTTTTGGAGCGGAAAACAAAACAGCAAACTGGATTTCTAGATACTAAAGAAGGACGCTGGTGGGCAATTCCATAATAGAACCCTGGAGGGCAGGACTTTCAAGTAGTCCAGGCCAACAGTCCAGCTCCTACATATTGAATGATCTGGCGGGCCATTCGCAGTTGCGTTTCTGTGCGGGCGCATGGCGGCGTGCGTCGCGGTAACCTCCTCGACCCCGTTTCGGTTCAGAGTTGAACGGCCGCGCAGTACCTACACTACTGTGCACCTCCCGCCGCCGCTCGTGCACCGCTCTGCACCCAGATCCCTCCCACCACTCACTAGGCGCCAACACCATGCTAAATGCGAAACTATTATGTGAGGCTGTTGAGAAACTCAGTCTGTGCCTAAAAAATCTGTTTGATAGCTCAAAATGACTTTTGGCAGGATTTTAGCTTTCTATTTTAGAAATTAATGATCTGAAATTCGTGTAGCTTAGGTTTCATTCCGTGTTGTGTAATCCTCTATTCTTTCTAGAAGTTTCTAGGATTCAGTGGAATCGTGACATTTTCTAGTTACAGCGGACAGATTAATTGTTTAACGAACTACCTTCACTTCTATTGAACACGTACTCTATTGAAGAATAAACATCCCTTCTACGAAACGGGGATAGTAGTAAAAACAAATGTTTTCCTAACAATAAAATGTGTTAATTGCACTCAGCTATTGATAAAATGGGGTGACGGTGACTTAAACAATTTATCTCAATTGTATGAGAAAGACGAATTGTAAGGAGATTTGGCATGCGTACAATAATGTTTTACATTTGAATAGGAATCCGTGTTCGAAGATATTCATTACGGTGAAACGGATATCTGTCCAAAAGAGTTTGGAACACATTCTTGAAAATTTTCTGTAACGTATTTGAAATAGAAACATTGGTTTTGACTTAAATTTGATTACTGTATAATGAAGTGTTATCAGTTGTTGGTCACAAACTTACAATCAGTGAGTAAATCGGCACATCAAGTCCATCGCGCCAGATATCGGTATGCAGGTAACCAGTGATAAACAGCTGACCATAATGTGCTTTTTGGTCTTATCCGAAGAGTTTCTATGGTTAAAATATTAAGAAAAACATGGATTACGGACGTCAACTAGACAAAAAATGGAATTGTCTTTTCAACATCAGGTTCTCAAGCTGAAGAAGATACATAGTCGTATCGTACGGTGCGTTATTCATCATGGGTGTTATCAGGCAACGCAGGAAGCATAACAATAGCTTTTATCTATGACCTACTAACGGCAGAGGACAAATTCTGCTATCACGTACGCTGATACTGACTACGGTACAACTCCTTAGAACAGCGACTCACCTCACAATACTTATGTATTCCCGTCATAATGGCACACGGAAAAGGTCACAACTGGACGTCGCCACGTAGGGCTCTCAAATGAACTATGCATAAGAGCAGCGGCTATTTGAGGACGTTGCCTCACGATCGAATGCTAGTCCAACGGCCTGCTCGATCGATGCCCTATAATATGCAAGCGATGAACTAGATTACTAGATAACTGTCGCGCCGATACTTGCTACTTTATGATGACAGTGTATTGTTGTGACAGTAACGTGACAGTTTCTCTACCAATGACAGTACTGAAACGCAGGTCAATTTATATTTAATTCACTATCATCCAAAGCAGTGGTGAAATGAAATCGCATTACGCTGACTGTCAGGTGCGCTCAGAATAGCAGTGCGGACAATGTGCGGTATGTCACACTCACAGCTAGAGTATCTAATGATAGTAAAACATGGAGCCGAACACGTACAACTTCATCGTTTTATAGATAATGTCCTGCGCCACGACCTACCGCAACTGTGTATAGTCTCACGTTATGTAACCATTAAAAGGTTACATAATGACGATCACAGAGCGACACGAGCACCAGCGCTTCTCCCATGTGACTCAATCACCACTCAATAGAATTATAATTAAACAGTGAATTTATTACGTTTTCATCACGAACGTTTCAAAAACAAGTTTCTAATCAATTTATATGGAAATAAATAATTGTTAGTTGATACTTTATACCAGCTTCGAGTGAGCTCTTGGATAAAGTTGCACGATTATTACTGTCCTTACTCCTCGTTTACCAGCGAACGGACCAAACAACATTCGCGCTGATAAATTTTAAACAGGTTTCAAATTTTATGGTTCCGCCACTTAAAAAATAACATTTAAAACCCCATCGAGTGGTCGGCGGAGGCGTAGGGTTGCTCATTACTAGAAGCGGCAACACCGCGGCGCGGCGCTCTCGCCTCCCTCTCGACCAACGTCTCGTAAAAAACGATATTCGAGTAAGAACCAGGCCCCCGAGACCGCGCCGACCGGTGCCGTGACATAACTTATACTAATAACAACCTCGCTAAGATATGTTGACGGAAATCACGTATTACAGCCATAGTGAGTGTATGGTGTTTTTTGTTCGAGCAGAATCACATTGGCACAAGGAAATTGAAGTAACAAACTACTATCATTACTGACTTCCCTTCTTCGCGTAACGAAAATATCAAAAGATATTATCTTGAATTAGCCATCGCAGCCGTAATGTTAGAAGTTGCGGGGCTCTTATTACGGCCACATATCAAATGAGCAGAGCTCATCAAGTTGATGGCAATGTAAAGTTGCGCAATATCGTGCACTATCTGTCTCGGCAGTATCTCGTAACTGCACAACATAAGTTACGCGAAAGGGCCAAGCTTAACTATGAGATACTTCCGCGGTTCATTAAAGAGGAGGAGTCTCTCAAAGTAAAATGATAAGCTTTTGTGGACCAACTTGTAGAGAAGTGTTACATCAAAAACATAGTGTTGGGGTAGATTGCAAAATTGGAATTCATTGGAACAGTGATTGTTGAAGCGTCTCAAGAAAAAGCCTCCTCTTTCTGGGTAGCTAGGCATCATCAAAATTCCCTTCTACTTGATACTTTCATAACGATACAGTGCTCACGACTTACAAAAAATCTGACATATAGCTGACTTATGAAAAAACCTGATTTATGTAGCTATCACCGACAAAAAAAACCTGTTATAGGTACCTATCACCAACAAAAAAAACCCTGTTATACTATGAGCAACCTTCACCAATAGTCGGCGACCACATCTGTAAAAAGCAGCCAACAATAGCACACTTTTATAATGATATAACCACAAAAAGAGTTACGTAAACCTCTCATCATCGCATCGTAACTAAATAGGAACTTAACTAACTGTAAAAACTGCTCTGGAACTCGTAGGAACACGTATAACTAGGGTACACTGTAGACTGATCGCTCTCGACTATCGCAGATGACCTAAAAGTGCACCGTGGACGTGTGAGTGGTCAGCGTTCGCTAATATGAACAGCTGATTAGCTCCTAACAACGGCCACAAAAGAGCCGAGTGTATTGTTCTGTGATGTATGCGCTACAGCTGTTAAGAACACTTCAGATAAGGAGGCTATAACTTGCGGCGCAGGCGGCGGAGTACTGCCAACGTCACGGAAAACACACTCAGTAATATTTTAGTTTCTCAAAACATACTATTAAGCATTAGAACTCCTCTCATGCTTTCCCCACCTTGAAGAGCATCAAAGATGATAATTGATAACAGGCGAATTCGTCCAACGTGTCACGTTCACCCACATGCTCCTCTTCACGAGTCGTAGCTGTTACCATAATCAGTAGAACAAGCAGTCGACACAACAAACACAAGTCCTGGGTTTAGCATGGACGATATCCTCAAGTCAGAATGCAATATAAGAAGTAGAAATTTTCTCTCACCGTGTCGGGCGGTCGGTCACAAACTCACCACGCAATATGGTTATCACTCGTATAAGTTTTGATTATGCGTCGATTACGGCCCAGCTGACCAGCGGCGCGGGGCGCGGGGCAGGGTACGACGCGAGGGCGCGGGGGGCAACGCGCGGCGATTGGTCGTCAGCCTCATAATCTTGCACGAATGGGCTGCCCACGGCGCACGCGACTCTTATTATTCCTCGTATTTACTTCTTGGGACTTGAAATGTCCATTTTATGCGTCGGCAAGTGCCCGCGACACATAATGCGCCTAGCTCCTAGCTTAATGTGACCGGATACCTTATAAACTATACGAGTTTCCACCTAGGTGCAGCTTGGCATCAGATATTTCAAATCTGGTCGCGATTCATATAAATTGAACCGATATGTGGTCTGATATAGGGCACTTTTGCTTTAATAACTTCCATTCAGATTACAGATCATGATAATTTTATCCTTGACTGCTTCTAATAAATTAACTAAGGAATCTGACTCGCTCAACTAATGTACATTTCTACTCGGTTCGTTTTGCGCCCAGAAGTCAATCTGCCTAGCCTTTTCCCAACTTTGTTGGGGTCAGTATGCAGTCTAACCGGATGCAGCTGCATACCAGTAGTTTAGATAGAGCGACTGCCTATCTGACCTCCACAGCCCAGTAATTGCCGGTAATACGATACCCCTTGGTAAGACTGGTTGTTAATTGGGTAATACGATACCCCTTGGTAAGACTGGTTGTTAAGCTTTCGGGCTTCTGACGATCTATAACGACTGTCAAAGATTGGCAGCCGGAATCAATGGCTTAACGTGCTATCTAAGGCACGAAGAAGTCTCGGTATGTAAAGATGGTCACCCATCTACGGTCCATCCCTGACAAGGTTAGCTTAACCTGATAAATCAACCCACCTAGAAATCCCAGCTTTAAAACTAGGAAGCTCCTAAAGGTGCACATATAAAGGATTGAGTTTTGCAGATGTGAATTAGAATAAGAACATATTGAAATGTTTTTCAGGATATGTCGGTCACCTTGGTTGTCCTGCGTATCTCTTGATTTCTGATTCAATCAAATAGGGAAACTCCATTTTGTGTTCATTGTCCTTCGGGTGACTTTTAGCCTTCTAATACGGTCCATTGTGAGCGACCACGTTTCAGTGCAATAGGTCATCACTGGCTACACGCACTGGTCAAAGACTTTAGTCTTGAGACACTGCGGTATGTGGGATGAGAAGATATTGCGTAGCTTTCCGAACACTGCCAGCCGAGTCGGATTCGAAGATTGACCTCTTTCTCGAAGTTGGGCCTACCTAACTGGACAATTTGTCCTAAGTAAACATACTCGTCCATAACTTCGAGTGTAGCATTTCCGATCTTCATGAGAGTAGTTGTTACAAGGGCATTTGACATGACCTTTAAATTGTCCAAGTTTATTTTAAGACCCGCTCTTTCGGAAGCTCTACTGAGGTCATCGAGCATTGTACTGAGGTCTTCCATAGTCTCAGCCATGACAACTATATCGTCGGCAAACTGAAGGTGAGAGATGTACTCACCATTGATGTTGATGCCTAGCCCTTTCCAGTCCAGAACCTTGAAGAGATACTCCAGTGTAACGGTGAACAGTTTCGGATAGGTAACGTCTCCCTGTCTCACACCTCGATGCATAAGGATACCTCGAAACCTATGTTTAGAGTTCTGGTTCTAGTGTCGAACAAACGATCTGGCGCCGTTGAATAGATTGCAGTACAGCCCATGTCTCGATCGAATCGAAGGCTTTCTCGTAGTCCACAAACGCTTAGCAGAGAGGCAGGCTCTTCGGTCTTCTGTATAACCTGCTGCCGCATATGTATCTGGTCTACGGTGCTAAAAGTATTAACGGAATCTGGCTTGTTCGGGAGGCTAGAAGTCACCTCAATGAAAAAGCTAAACGAGCCACGCCCTTAACAGTTATGTAGACACAAACTAAACAGCATTAAAAGCAATCCTGATAGAGATAATGTGAGGTCGTCCGGCACCGGAGCCCGGCAGCCGGCACCGAGCGCACACTAAACATTAAGATAAGGCCCGTCCAGCGGCCGGCACCTAATGCCTGCCTCAATGTCGATCAGTTAGCCATGTATGGACGCAGCGCCCATCCTAATGACAAACACTGCTAAACGCCTTTCTTATATTCTAAACACAGCTCAACCCTGAATTTTGACATTGCGACATTTTGCAGTTAACATTTTATAAAGTAGCTAATATTGAATTAAACTAGTTTGTATACATGGAGAAATTTCCATTAAAACATATATGGCAAACATTCTAATGTAAAATATACTAAGGATAACTGACATTACGAGTATTACGACCAAGAATCAGACTATCGGAGCAAGGACCTCTAAATAGCATTCACGTGACCAAAACGTCGAACAAATTCCTTGGTTTTTAATAATATCGTGAACGACAGACGACTCAGTCCGTTCATCCGGTCACTGTGCTCCGCACGATTTCCTAAACAACTAAACAAGTTAGTATAAATATTTTGTAATACATTTTCGAGTTACAATGGAGCAAAACATCAGCTCGCCGGTTGGGTCGTTGTTTGTTAGAATTAGTTATCGCGCTATTGTCACGACCTCGAACCCAGGAATCATCGGCACGCTAATGGTACAAGCCGCCCGATTACAAATGCATGTAATCTTCCACGATATATCCAGATTAGCGGCGCGTTGCGAAACTATCGCACGTCAGCGAGCAGCGACCATCTCAAGGAATGTAGTCAATTATAAACTAAACATTAAACACTGTATCTAATGCCGGAGCAATGCAATCCATGAACGGACATTCGGCAAATTACCCGCGGTAATAGCGCGTTTGATGAATTTACCAAGCAATTTGGGTAATCATATATCTGAGACTAATTTACATAAATAGATGGGAATAGAATGGTTTAATGGAGGAAGAATGAGGTTGGTACGTAGACCAGGAAATTACTCAAATGAGAGAGAGGCACAACTTGAAAATATTACGCAATAGGGGGCTTGACAAAAAAACTCAACTGTTGTCATGTTTGAGGTCAAGTTGAGGGCTCCCGTAAGTGTGCGTCGTACCCGCAGCCCACAGGATACAGTTAGGTGGCCCGTCTGGTCGGACTGGCGCGCAGGCGACCGAGGGGCACGTCGGTGCTTTTTGCAGCAGCACACAGTACCTACAGTAGTTACGTGCGACGCGCGCCTTGTTGGGATGCGCGCGAGTAGGGGGCCCATTCACCACACAATTGTCAATTGATGGGGAGAAACACGATTCACGAGCATCAGGGCTACCATCAGCGAGTGAAACAAATTAATAAAATTAGCAAGCTTTAATGATTGGGAAGGTTTACCAAAGTAGATGGAAAATATAATTAACTAATACATTTCACAAGAATCCAGACATTTACTACATTACTACAAAAGACACGACAGCCAACTCAACTTCAGATAAGTGTGACAAAATTGTGTCGTCGCAGTAAATATTTTTGTTTATGTTTGACAGTAACATACTTCAGACAAATTACGAAATTAAAATTTATTGCCATGATTAATATTTGCCAAGTGCGTGTGCCAGCCCTGTTGGCATCGCATCCGGTAGCCATCTCCTCCGTCTCCTCGTGAGCCAGGCTTCGGAGAAATGCCCATCAATTAATTTATCCACTTTTGGAGATATGTTTTATTCATAATATTAACGACGCACGACACGACGCACACACTGCGAGGACAATGAGATTTAGGATTGCATGAGGTCTGAGTTGCATTAGTTAAGGCGACACAAAGCGACTTTGAATGATTGTATACTGAAGATCACGTCTAAACGAGTAGTGTGAATGATTTGGAAAAAATATATGTTAAATAAGAGCATTTTATTAATAACTTAATCTGTGAATATTTTAGATAATGTTTATATTACATAGAGTAATTAATTTGTAAAGTTATGTCTAACGCGGCAAAACACTGATAATCACGCAAGAACTATCAAGCGTACTTTTCTGAAACCTTCACCATTTTAAAGATAATTTAATTATTTATCTTTTAGTATACGTGTTTTATTAAAATACCTTTGGATTTATGTATAATAAATTAAAATGCGTCTAATTTGGGATAGCGCTCCTTGATGGGCGAGTCCTATTACTGGCTGGAAGTACGACGCGTTGCGTGAGCTCAGCACAGAACACGCAAGCTAGCCACTCAAGGCCACTGGCATATATCGGCGTCTTAAGAAAGCTAATTATAGAGTTCCATCTTTTATGCGAACAGTACCCTAATTGCATAATACACGATCAATCAAATTCTGTTTCGATTTGAAACAGATCGCTAATCCATTGCTTGATAAGTTGGAAAAAAAAATCTGCTCAACAACATAAATAACGCAATGAATGTTGTTGAACTATCAAAATGAAAATAGCCATAATCGTTTACGAAAATAAGTTACGCAATTAGGGTACAGGTCTTAAAATGATATTACCAAAACAATTTTAATTGGGGAAAACGTTTAAACTTGGCAACAGAATATACATTGAACGTATTTGACAATACCATTGTAAATTCAAATAAAAAGTCTATGGCAGATTTTAAAAACTCAATCATATTTGGACAATCCAATAATCGTGAGTTCGTGAGCCTCAAGAAGATTCTTCTAAAAATCTTTTATGAAAGCCAGAAAATACGTCAGCCGGATTATATAAAAGACCATTATATTCCATGTAGTTTCCGGAACATAAAAGCCAAACCAGCTAGAATGTGTATTACTATGTATTAGATTCCGGGTGACCATCCAAATAAAATAGAGGTACCGACACAATATACGCTCCATGCACGTCTAATAATGAGGCTATTTACAAGCATGATGTCACATAGTTTAAGACAACATAGAGGCTAGCCAACCGCGGCGTACGCGGCTGCGCGCGCGCATTCACCTGAACAAACACGACGCAGCACACCCTGATAACTGTCAAGGACAAGCTCAATATTATTACCGAGTACTTGTGCTTTTTACACATAAATATAGGCTAATCAAATATGCGAATGAACACGATCCTTTGACAAACGTGTTTTTAAAACTAACACCTTGCTTCTAAAATCATGCAAAATTTAGCAAAGCAGATGTTAAAATGACAATAAAAACAAACTGTATGGCTGGGACTCCACCAAAGCGTAGACGAGACGAGAGGAGAGAAGACGTGTTTTAAACAACCAATAGAATTTCGTTATTCACAAATCTCGTCTCCACTTATCTTCAGTGGAGACCATTGAGCGGAGATGTATCATATTTGTATGGCGCGATCGAAACGGAGATATGTGAGCTGTGCCTCGCAAGGTGGCGACGGGCGCACAGCGGAGACGAGAAGAGATGTGAGCGGTGTGCAGTGAGCGGCGCCGTAACAGTTCCACTCTAGCCAGCACACATCTCCGCTCCATTCTAGCCAGTACACATCTCCGCACAGCTTCGGTGGATTCACCCTAGATGAAAAACATCTCGTCTCCGCTTCAGACATCTCCGCTTTGGTGGAGTCCGGGCCTATAACATTTTTTATGAATACTATAGATAAGCCAGTCTTGGATAGCAGAAACAAATCCTATTAGTAACTAGGGTCAACGTAGTAGAGCCTATGCGAGATCGGTGCTAAATAGGCAGAAGCCTGCATACTATCTGTTCTTTGTTACAAGTTGCATGACACAACAAAAAACTTCATAATGACTATAATACTCATACGAAATAAAATAATCTACTAATTCGCAAATAAAATGACGCAGAGGTATTTATTTATTGTTTTAAGTTGATACGAGTGTAAGCGGGTATGATCCCACGATTGTTCAGTCGACTGCGCTTTTTGCTCGCTATGATCGACGAGCATTTCGCCGAATGTGATTTGTAGATGGTAGTAAATCATACGTTTCTTATGTGGGACTCATGTTTTTACTTTATTTTGTCGGATATGAGCCTGAACCGATGGATTATCTACGAGGTTAGTGAGGGGTTATATTGTTGAGAGATGTTCAAAGCAAGCCAATAACCCTGGCCGAAGATTTAGCCGTGTTGTGGCTGTTAGTACGATACTGGCGTGCCTTGTTGAGCTTCTTAGTAAAAAATAGCAGAATAAATCCGATATATCCATTCTAAATCACGATTCTCTCCATCACAGAGGAAAAAAACTTAGCCTGTATCTTTCCATTAAATATCTGTGGAGCTTAACCTCCAACATATTCCTATAAAATAGATCACAACTCTCACCCATATCCAACATCAGATCCTCGCAAAGAACAGACGAGTTCTAGCAACAGATATTACAATTTATAACAACGTCGAGATACAGTCGGCTCCGCGACATGCCGGCTACTGGGCACATCGCGAGGCGCTCGATACACCCGATGTGCGGGTTATCGCCGCTCGATAACGAATTAATATCAAAACATAATACATTCACCCGATAAGACTTATTTACCATGCATAACGTTTAAGTTTTAACTACCTGGATTATTATATAAAAGGAAGACCATAAAACCGATGTATGGATTGTGTGACAGTTGATATAACTAAAGAGAGATACAGAGAAGGCAAATAGAGATGTAGAGACAAGACGACTTGTTGCACCGGCCACAAGCAAATTGGGATAAGGCAAGAGGAAGATGATGTTAACTGGACTAAATTATATCTCTCTCTATTCTAAGACGCTCCTCGCCGCAGCGATAGGCCTATTTAAGACGCAGATATATGCCAGTGACCTTGAGTGGTTAGCTTGCGTGTTCTGTACTGAGCTCAAGCGCGCGAGCTGAGTTTTTTGTGTTTTTTAAAGTCGTTTTTTTTTTTGTTAAAAGTTTTTATTTTTCACTTTTTTGTCGTGATACCTACCCCACACAAATTCGAATTCCACTACCTGCTTTAAGTAAATAACAGTGACAGGAACTATAACATCATCCATAGAAAAATACGTATTATTGAAGCTAATGCAAATACTACCCAAGCAAAGTTAATAAAAAAATTATCGGACCACCTTTCAAGTATGACCTACCAACAAAAAAATAATCATCAAAATCAATTCATAATTGGCGGAGTAATTGCGTAACAAATATTAAAAAATAAAAAACATACAGTCGAATTGAGAAACTCCTCCTTTTTAAATTCGGTTAAAAAGGACATGGTGTGTATTTTAAAGGTAGCTCCAACATTAACCCTGTTTTGGAACACTGTATTGAATTTTTTGTCTGTGGCAGCATGTTCCCAGTCTCTCTATGTACTAGATTTAGGTGTAAAAGAGCACAAACAACTGGTTTTTAAGAGCCATAACTGGCTTTACCTAGGCTGAACCGGTTAGAAAAAGTAAGACCTAGATCTAATCGGCTGAGACCTGTAATACCTAGGTGTAGTATTAGCTTGTGGGATTTATGTTGTTTTACAAACACTGATGGCTAAGCTTACAAAAAAGTTGACTTTGGATTAAAACATAATATACATTTTAAAGCAGTCTTCCTTGAAACTAAAGGCAAAGCTGTTAAATCTATTATTTATAGAAATTAAAATGTCATCAATCAAAAATTAATCAAAGAATAAAGAAACATATAAGTTTTTTATTGCTCTTGGTCAAAAATTCCGAGTTTTTGCACATAAGTATCCTTGGGGCTACTACAACTATAACATTAACCTAGCCATCTATGGAAAAAGAACACAAAACACAAGGAACTCAGAGTCCACGCGAAGTAAGCAAGAGCACATTTTCTTAAGACTTGACTCAAATTGGCGAGTGTACAAAAATATGTCTGAATCGTTTGACCTTCCAGCGTTCAAGATCATGTGTCGATAAAAGTCAAAGGCGTAAGGCGTATGTGATGATAACAGCTATCACAATGCTGATGTGGGGGCCAGATAACGAGGTATCACTATCAATCAAGTTCTGAACACGTTACATTGTTTTATGACCTTATGGTTTGAGGTCAGTCGTGTTACATCATTAACTCTGTACTGATATTCAGCCAGGGCAGATCAGAAAAATAATGAGAAGAGCTCAATACAAAGTAAGCTGTCAGAAAAAAGACTGAACAAAATGGAGGCAGTTGGCAGAACAGAATGCAACAACTCATCAAAAATCAAGAAAATAAATTTAAAAAAATGGTGAGCCAACTTCGCTAAGGAAAATCTAAGAATAACCATAAAAAATACTCTTAGCAATCCTTGTTGAATCAAGTCCAATAAAATACAAGTCTATAAAGATGTACACAAGCGTACACTTGGGCATGGAACGTAAACACAAGTAGACATAGTATTTATATGCGAATGCAAGTAATTGTGTAGTTTTATGGCGCTAATCCTGCGAGCCAACAGCTTTATCTTGACCACTGTGTAAACAACCAGCTGGGTTTACTCAGTTACACGTGGTCGAGGGATGGGCCAGCCTTACTAGCAGCTAATGTCCTTGGCAGGATTGCATAGATACCTACTGTGTACAATGGGCCTACATTAGTCAATGAGATAAGCTAGTACTGTTATTTAATAGAAAGATGGAGATGTAACTTTTTTCCTCTTGATCTAATTGTGAGTGTGGCTGTGACTTCGTAAACAAAAAAAAAATTATGACCGCAAAATCAATGGCTCAATATCTTGTGGTTATTGGTTTCTTTATAATCTCACATTAAAGCTTATTTTGGACCCTAGAGACTAAACACAAAACTAGGAAAAGTGAACCGAGTTTTAAACTCTCCTTGCTTCTGAATACTTGATTCATGTTCTACGTAACTTTGGTCCAAAAATATGTATTTTTTCTGTGGCCCTGGTTCTGTCCCTCACAAGAAGCAAGGTTGGGGAACAATGCGAGTCTTCGATTTTGAAAACCAGTTAACTTAATGTTTGGCGAGCATTGTGTACCGGTTCAGAAGTCAAGGACAAATAAAACTGGGGAGTAAAGAGGCATTTTTGTATATAAAATATTGAGCGTTTTCTCCACTAGAAAAAGGCAAGAGGAGGTGTAGCACTGTATAAAATTTAAGAAAAATAATAACAGCACAATCATCATGCAGGTCCCTCAGGCTAGAAAATAGACAACGTACAGTGGCTTATGACAGAGAAGAGCACCGCCTCTTTTCTAATGGTTTTTATGAAAATTTCGAGACAATGGACAACAGGTAATTACGAAGTTCTAATAGCAGAGCACAATTCATTTGCTAAACATGGTAATATGAGAAATATCCTGGAAGGTGATAGAGCCACTATTATTAAATCATTTGACAAACTCGGCAACATGTATTAGGGCACTTGACCAGGACATAGTTGATAGCACAGCTAAACAATGTCGACATAGCACTTTGAGCTGTTATCAGCCGCGTGGAAAAATTTAATAAACCGCGCAGATAGGAGCATTGTGGGTGTGTGTGTATGCCTCACATCTAATTATGTTATTAGTTGTCTGTTGCGTGCGTTCTCTTACTGTAGTACAGCAGGAGGTATGCAGAATGTCTACTTTGCACAGCATAAAGAAACGACACAAGGAACTACCAACCTAGGTCATAGAACATTTATTTAGTGCCAATTGGTAAGCTACAAGTGCAACATCAATTTACAAGAAAAGTGTTCATTCGGCCTTCTTGAAAGATTGAAAGTACTCAAAGTTCTTTTACAGCAGTTTTTTAAATCGCAAACCAGCAGACAACAACAACAACATTTTTATTCTTGGTGGATGGAATGGGGGGAAGCCTAGCAGTGGTATACGGCATACAGGCTAACTAGTAAAAAAACTCTAGTGCAGAAACTTATCTCTTCAGGTGATAGATTATGTGAGCCTCATAGATGAATCAGTTATTCACGATTTTTTAATCATATCAAATATTATCGTTAATACGCGAGTTTAACAGAAGTGGATCTTCTGTATTTTTGTTGGCTGTGACGATGAAGAGTCGCAGACTGCGTGCCGGCCTCGCAGTAAATAAATATCACCTTCAATACTGACGAGATAATTGGGGACTCGTTGCGAAACTAGCTCCTGTTACAGCCGTCCTACACACCTCGCTACTTAGCACTTAGCATCAACGGCGGACGAAGGTGGATATGGGCAAAGATGGACTTGTTGATGACTTGTTTAAACAGAGTTGATAAATCGAATGAACCTCAAGATTCGCAATAGCCCCTGAAGCGTCATGTTTCATGAGGCTACAGAGGCCATTGCATATCAAGGAGTAGACCGGGGGGCGCGGTAACGGTAGGGAAGACGTGCCCTTATTTAGATAGGATCTAAGAATGACTGCTTTTGCTTCTGCTTATAGCCTTTTCACTATGACTATCACTAGAGGCTATAAAAGGATTTAATATTATCATGAGGCAGCAAAATTAAGAAAAGGGATAGGAAATCCTAGATGAGCAGTCAACGTTTACAGGTTGATGTGATAATGTAATAATCATTTCACAGATTTCTAACTAAATCATCTGGACTGGAGCGCAAAAGTACAACGCTGCCGTTGACTACCGTCAACCGCATTCATTTGTTTTTACATGCTTACATTATCTCTAGACTAAATCCTAAACGTACAGGCCAGGAGTACATTCATTCAAGTAGGATCGGAAGTCTAGAAGCATCGAACCACGAGCCTGAACACGAGCACAGTTCTCGAGCACCGAGCATGTTGAACAGACAATGTAAACAGACAATATGATATCAAAGACGACACCGGTACCCACCACCTCTGATTTGATTCACACGTTGCCGGCGCTATCTTACTAATAACAAGGCTTATCTGCCAGATAAGATTGCCGATGGTTGATGGCTAGGTGGTCCGACGATAATCGGTAACACTAAATTGATTTATACATTTTGTAGAAACCGTCATTTGGTGTTCGAGAAAGTATTAGATACCACCTCTCCTGTCCTGTCGCCGACAAAAACCAATAACTTGGAGGATGGCAATCATCGTACGAGTCTGTAGATACATGGCAAGTTATCCCTATTCATAATGCCCTATTGATAGCAGCAGTGATAGCCTAGTGGTGTGACCGTCGAACTGCCAAGTGATAGGTCTCGAGTTCGTACCCAAGAGCCTCTGACTTTGACTTTTCGGATTCATATGCATATTGTATAATTATCACTTACTTCAAAAAAGGTGAAGGAAAATATCGTGAGGAAACCGGTATACCTAATAGATATTTCTCGACGGCATGTGAAGCCAAGTCAGCGGCCTATGAGCGGCATAAAAACTCTGAAACCAGGATAGTCACTAACCACACGAAAAAGAAAGAAAGAAATTCCCTATTTTCACAAAACTCAACCAGGTTTACGTTCTGTACTACTGCTAGAATTCAAGATATGAACAATTGAGCATTAACCCTAGACTACCACGATCAAACCCCCAGAGTAACTATAGTAATACCTAAATGAAGCCTCAATAAGAAGAGATAAACACAAATAATGAAAGTAAACATTACTAATACTTACAATAACACAACTAAGATATTGTAGATGTAATTAAATGTAATCATGTGTCAGACTGTATGTTGACATTGAACGTGGAAACGGATGCAGCCATAAAGGTTGCTTGTAAACTAAAACCATTAGCTGAACACTAACAATAATAAGAGCCAGTGACAGAAATTAATTTTATTTCAAACATTCAGCGTATAATTGCCGAGTTGCATGACCGTGGCAACCATTAAGGAATTGCATTTAAAGTAAAACAAACACTCAACCTGTAATACAGGACAGGAAGCATGCAAGTTTTGCGTGGTGGACATTAGAAAATGATCAACAATAATTTAAAAATGAACATAGCATTATAATGTTAGATTATGATCGTTGAGCCCAAAAACAATGGACACTTAACGACGATCTACCCACAAAAACTCGCAGGTAAAACTTGGATCGAATAGCACTGACCGGGCAGATTCAAACTGCTAGTGAGCTAGCTAGACGATGCGGTCGGTGAACATTGGCTAGCTCGCCGTCCGATAAGGACCAAGCCCGGGTCGACGGCCTGTTGTTCCCCGTGTGCCCAAAGAGATGTCAGCACAACTGACGCGGTCCACTAGGGCTGATACCAGCAGGGGTCGCGGGAAAGTCCGAAAGGAATACCGTGGCCCTTGGCAATACAGGCAACTGAAGAAACACGGGTGGGTTTGTCAGTAAGTCTGACACGAAGAGCGGGAGAAGTTATTTGATAATTTCCAACCCAAACAAAAAGAAGAAACTATAAGCTATGATGAAATATAAAAAAAAGTTTAATATTATACACGACTGACGTCTGCTAAAGTACAATATTTATTAACAATACCATTTATTGAACACACCCTAAATTATCCACTCTTGTTTGCCCAAACCGTCACAGAGTAGACGTTATCAAAGAACCTGCGACCAGCTCGCTAACCGTATGATAATCACTCGTGTATTTAATAGCGTTAGACTTTGGCACATTCAATTATGTTGAAGTTCCTAACATCTCAACATAAAGCCAGACTCATGTTACGTAATGTGTCAATTCATCAATCACAATTTTGACAAGCATTTGTAACTAGCTGTTGCCCGCGTCTTCATCTGCAATCCAGGATGAAAAGCCTATGTCCTTCTCCAAGTCAAGGTCTACTCCTGTGTCAAATTTCATCCAAATCCGTTTAGCCGTTTTAGCGTGAAAGCGTAACAAACTCACTTTCGGATTTATGATATTAGTTGGTATACCGCCTGCCAGTTGAACGTGGGCGATTCACATTATCTGAAGATCCTATAATTGAGAAGCATTGCAGTAAATTATTTAGAAGGATATTGTTGATAACGTCTGCGCACACACTTGTGCACTATAATATCTCCCGCGCCGAAGGCAGATCTCCGCTGAAATTGGTCACCATGGCCGGAATTCGGTCTGGAGGACTATTATTTAAAGAAAGAAGAGCCTATGTACTTGAAAACTAAGAGTGCGGGTCATTTGGATGTGAAAAAATCGAATCCTTTCATGCAGAGAGGCAGGCCTATATCCAGCAGAGGCCTGTGAATAGTCCATGAACCTGTGGTACGTCTAAATTTTAATCACCAAATCTACACCAGAAGGAAAAACGTTTAGGCCTATATTTCGGTACTCTCCGGGTCAAGAGAGAGCTTATAACAACCAATTAAAAGGGAAAGGTTATTTATTAAATTAGCTTAGGAATCAGCTTAGAAAATATTAAGGAGGCCTTTTCACTATTAAATTATCTGATGACACAGGTTATAAGAGCAGTGGTAGCCCAGTGGTAATGGCCGCGATTTACGAGTTATCGTAAGTTTGAACCCAGACAGGCGCTTTACTTTGTGTAAATTATTTTGTTCTCAAAACGGTAATGGAAAACATCGTGAGGAAAACCTTAAATCCGAAGACATATTGTGACATCTACCAACCCGCACTGGGCCCGCGTGGTAGATTACGGCCCACTCGGTCTCACAGAGAGGAGGCCTGTGTCCCAGCACTAGGAACGTTATAGGCTGATTATGCAGGATGTAAAGTAAAAAAGAAAGACTAGCGAGCCACTCCGTAGGAAAGAAGTCGAAAAATATATTTGTCTACATCCCAGTAAGTCGTAAAATTGATAAAATATTAAAGCAAATTTTAACCTTCCTGCTTTCTAACGTACGGGATGTTCAACATCCACGGCAGTAACGCAATTCACCTACTCAAGTGCTGTTAATAATTATGCCATACTACCAATCGATACTTAAGTTTCTCGTTGAAATTCGCTCAACTTCATTGCTTTATTGACGATAATTATAGCTTATTAAATTATACAGCAATCTGTTAGTGCATTGCGCTCAGATTTTACAATTTCTTAACTTTTGAAATGTAGAAATATGGAAGGAACACCGATAACAAACAAGATGGATGTTTATTATACAACAGACAAAGGATAAATCTTTCCAAAAACGTCTCAATTATGATAATTCTACGATTTTTCAACCATCCGTGTGTGTAGGAGCCAACGAGTGAACCATACTCAATAGTGAATGAACTGATGATAGTACAGCAGATCGAACAAAGTGGCCAAGGCATGAAAAGGAGACTTTAAATGCCTAAATAGAATAGGAAGAGGCTAATAATATTTGCTATAAAACTACCAATGGTTGAACAAGCGTTCAACACAAAGGAATTTTGGAAAGTAGTCGTAATATTACAAAAAAGAAACAGCAGGAGGAGTTTGGGATGGTGGTAGGGCTTGGTCTAAGTCCGCCTGGCTAGCTACCACCATCTTATCTAAATCTGTCGCCATAACAACAATGTTAACAGTATCGCTTTGTTTCGGCAGTAAGATAGCCAGTTCCTCTGTGGTTGAGGATTCCGGGTGAAGCTCGCTTCCTCCTTCGGCCTGATCATCAGTTACCATCAGGTGAGATGCAGGCCAAGAGCTTTCCCGAGGTGGAAAAAAAATTGGAAAGAAAAACATATCACACTCGACATAACGTATCAGTTCGACTCATTTCAGTTCTTTTGCCAGTAATACATTCAGGAGTAAACACATTTCCGGATCTAAGCACTGGGTAACATTTCCTGAATAAAATTCTTTGAGTTTCCAGCTTTGTTACAATTTAAAAGGTGTGAGGAACCACACCTTTTAAACTTCCCACAGTATTGTTGCACGTACTAACTAAAGCAAACCAGATATCATTAAAATAATTGCAATATTATGTTCAAGTAATTCAGTTCTTAATGAGAGTAACAAGTCAAAGATCCATCCGGGTAATTTGTGTGTCCAGAGAGTTCATTTATCTCTAAAATGATTACAAGTCATCAATCTAGCCTATACTATGGAATTAGGCGTATGGCATGACAGAACATGACAAAAAAACTACTACCCATGTACTATTGGAACCAATGTAATAAACCATGATGTCATTAGAAAAAAGTAAGATAGGCCAATCTGTCATTTCTTTATACCGGTTCATAAATTATCAGAAGGTATCAACGGTGTTGAATAGACAGTATTGCTACGTGAGAAATTTGAGGTTATTCAACCTCAAATTTGCCCTTAGTAGATCCAAAAGTGCTTCAATATTAGCAACCAAACCACCTCTTAATAGGTACCATCACAATATTTCAATTTACCTCAGATAACGTCGATAAAAGTTCAAGGTTGACCGTCAAGGTCATCCCAGACATTAACAAAGAAATGGGCCTTTATCACACGGAACAACCGGTCATAGACTATAAGACTGTTCTTTAAGCACAGCGGAAATCTACAGAGGTGAACTGATAACTGGTTGTCAATCATGTTATGATCCAGGCGTTTCTGGTAAATTCAGTAGAAAACAAACAATACGAGCCGCACCTGGGTGGGTCAGTATGCTAATAAGATTCTAATAATACTACCGATTAACATACACACAAGGTAACTCTAACTACCTATCCACCTACATTGTATATTGTTTTTATTTCATGACATTATCACCTGAGCGTTATCAAATACAGATTCTTATTCGTGTGACGGATTGCAAAATCGATTTTCAATTATTTTGGAGTAACGTGTCAGCAGGCAGTTTTCCGACGTTAAACTAGGTGTTGTTTAGAGGTGAAAATGTGAGAGCGTCGCCGGCCGGTGAGTGTCGGCGGGTGTCAGGGAGTGTTCGCGAGTGTCAGTGTCTGCGGTTGTAGGTAATGTGGAGAGAGAGTGGAGTGTGGACTGTCTTTGAAGACTCACCGGGCTCAGCGCGCTCGGCCTCGTCGTCGGACTCGGTGCCGGAGTCGCGCTCCTCCACCTGCAACAACAAGCAAGTAGCTCAGTCCTCCGTGCGCCGGAGGCCGGGGCCGGGGCCCGGGGCCCAGTGTTGGGCGTGGGGGCCCCGACTTTCGGCTCCTTTGTTCTGCGGCGGCCATTTTCTGGTGCCGGAGTGACCTTCGCAGCGCTCGCTCGCGCCGACACCCACCTTCTCGGAAACGCTCTCCTCATTCAACGAATGCGTTCGCAGCTTGTGAGTCAGGAACTTGAGCATTATTGAGCGTCGCTCGCTCTCGCCTCGTCGCTCACTGTGGCCGAGCTCACTGCGCACTTGTGTCTCTTTACTCGCGACCCGCACCACACGAGATCCTACAACCCTCACGCCTATGGGAAACGTTCCAAAAACATTTTAAACCTCAATAACATATCCGCATATCGCTCGCACGCGACCGCACCCGACCGACTCCTTTGAACGCCGGACTACTACTAGTTTAGTTAGAGTAGCCTTGCGTACGACGCAGTCAGCTGAAGTGGGCACGTCTCATTAATACCGAAAGGGCCTAAGAGCGATCGCGCTAAATACTGCGCCCCGGAAGAAAATTCACGATCGAAACGATAGATAGAACCATCGGGCGGATTACTAATCGTTTCATGGCTCGAAATCTCGTTTAAATATAGCGTAAAACATTTTCGAGTGGCACTCCAAATGGACTCGCCCGGCAACCCATTGATGACAAAGAACCGGAACACGCAGAGATCGGACGCGATTGGACAAAACATTACAGAATAGGATCGAAATTTAATGCAACATGCGGCGTCTTGTTCGCACACTCGCCGGGCCGGCGCACCGGGCGCGTGCGAGCGAGACAGAGCGCACACACACCGACAGTTATATAATACTGGCCTGATAATAAATCGCTGATAAAAAAGTTGCGCATGTTAGCACACTGTGGACATTCCGGTTACATACTGGCACCGGCAAAATATTGACTCAGGGCTAATATTTATAATTAAACAACGGCGTTGTTTCATACATAATAATAATATTCCGAAATTCTAACTTATTCGATTCCTACTTGCGTAACCGCGCCCCCGGTCAACTCCTTGATTATGCAATGACCTCTGTAGTCCCATGAAGCATGAGGCTCCAGGGGCTAGTGCAAATCTTGGGGTTCATTCGATTTATCGAGTCTGGTTAAATCCCGCTAGGGTCGTTCGCATTTAATTTATTCATTCATATTCGACTCCTACTTGCGTAAATACTGCAGAACTGTTTTTTATGTGCACACATCCAAATATTTTAGTAGTAATTTATGTTCACTTGCAATATTTGTCTTTCGTCATGAAAGTTTAAAAAAAATTGTTGAGTTTATTTCATAGATGTGAATTCTATTGGGCTATTTTTCATTTTTATTTTTACCCCTGTTTAATATACAAGAAATGTATTGATTACTATGGCCCACGAGATCTCTAATTTGCTTGTGTGTATTCCTACTTTCATGTTTGAATACTTACAGCGAGCGGTCTCATCCTCACTAAGTTGTCGGTGGCGCAGTTTCCATCGGTTGGCATAATGAATAGCGCGACGCCATGTCTGTTACCTGCTACTCGTGCCGTCTCGTTCGCACTCACGTCTTCTCGCTCACACGCCGGTTCCGCGCGCTTTTTCAAATTACAAACCTTTGTACTGTGTGCTGGTGATCATTTTTGTTATGGAATACAGACCTTTTAGGAGAGCCTATTAAAGAATCTCCTTTATGAACGAATGAATGAAATGCACCGATCCCAGCGTGGTTTAACCAAACTCGATAAATCGAATGAACCCCAAAATTTGCACTAGCCCCTGGAGCCTCATGTTTCATGGGGCTACAGACTACTACAGAGGCCATTGCATATCAAGGAGTAGACCGGGGGGCGCGGTAATCGTAAGGAAGATGTGCTCTTAGGTCATGGAAGGATTTGCGAGCCATAGCCAGATATGCATACTAGAGAAGGCAGCCTATTAAAGAATCTGCTTTAATAATTTAATATTGAATTAAACGTTATTTACCATTTTGACTTTAGGCAGTATACTGTACATATTTTTTTAAGCAAAATAAAGGTTTTGGCAAAAATCAGGAAGTGCTCTTGAATCAACGATAAAATAGTTATATATAGCAGCCAATAATTCAATAACAAAAATGTAATTAACGATTTGTCATATCATGCCAATACGTTTGGTACTGTTTTAAATTAACTAGGTATCCGTCGACCTTCTGCTCCGGATAGTGTTTGTCACTAACAATTTTGATCGGACGATTTCTTAGTATTATGTCGAAGCCCTGCCAAAGTAGGTACCTACATGCATTACTGAAATATTATGATCTTTCATTTATTTATTAATTTTCTTTATTTTATGATTTTCGTGTTTATTGTTTAGATTATGATTTTCGTAATAAATAAAAATAAACAAAGATGGGAACCTGGTTTGCAGCTTATTCTTATTAAAAAACTTACGAAAGACCTAGCAAGTTCGATATACTTACATAACTACACGATTATAAAATAAACGCAGAATAAGAAATAGAAATAAGAAAATGATGCAAAAAGACAACATATTTATTTTAGATCAAAGTTATGATAAAATTTACAATATCATTGGATTCGTTGGTTCACACAATAGGGCCGTTTCTCGCGGATACCCTAAAGAAAGATAAGCTTGTAACGCGACGCTGGTATTTTAAGCTATACTGTGTGTTAGGTTAAAACAGGGACATACTTTAAGCATAGTATAATAAAGTAACCGTATTATGTCTCGGCAGTGATCTTGAAATAATTACCTACGGCCACTCGATAGATAAACCTTCAAATTCCGTGCGGAACTGCCGCGCACTCGGTACTGTTCCTACTGATGCGCACTGAGATTTCGAAGCGCGTCGTTTCGGCCGTTTTCTATGAAGTTATAATACTGTTACGTATTTATACTGTGCTTTAAGGTACAAAGTGCAATACCAACGCGACTAAAATGTAGGGATGTATTGTTTTTACAGAATTTACACTTGGACATTATGATTTAAATTATGGAACATAATAAAAGTTGCTTATTTTCGTGAGTACTACACACCCTTAAATTATGTCTCTCGTTTAGCATAACACCCTTTATAATAGTTTACCACAAATTTCATTGCAGCGAGGTAATTGCGTAACACACATAAAATGACAATTGATCGCAATTCGATTCATTTTGACAGTTCTCCCACGTTCATTGCATTACTTACGTTGTTGAGCAGCCGAATTTCTCAAACCTATGAAGCAATGGATTAGCAATAACCTTCAAAACTCTCGGATTGTGTTTGAAAGTGTTTTACGCAATTAGACATGCTTGAAAATGGCATTTGACAATAAAATAAAATAAATATTTGATTTATAAATGCTCCATTTTGCCGCAGCCACGTTTTATTTGTCTTGTGGCCCAATGTATAAGTAGGTACGTGTTGATATAACCTCCGACTAATCTAAAAGGAGATCGACTCACCGAATTACAACCCAACGAGATAGTTCATGAACACTAAAGTTCTACTCTAACAACTAGCAGTATTACAGAACTTACTATACATTATATCTCAGTAAAATATATAACTCTGTTAAAGTATAATAATTATGTACAATTTTCAACTAACACAACACTCACTTATTACGCACATTTTTTAACACTGGTTTAACGTACAACTCGTCAATGAGTCGTATTATCTTAAGGAAACAAATGCAATCGAAACATTAAAAACCAGATTTATAAATCGACGTTAAAAACAATAAGAATTGTTTACGTTTTTTATAACTAGACGTATAACTTGATATTATAAATGTTAGTTAACAGTAAAAAGGTACGCGATAGATATAACAAAATAACGATACAAACAACAACGGATCAACAACGTCTAGCACTTATCAACTACATATTATGAATATATTACGTACACGTACATATACTTTATATAATTTGACCGAGAACGCTGTACCGCGTCTTAGGTATGTGCGCGCTCCCGGGCGGCAGTGCGCCGCTCACTCGCTGCCGGCGCCTAAACCGCGAAACAGCGGTCCCGGTCAAACTATAACTATTACATATTTTCAAATTAAGCAGACAACTGTCACACAGGTTGTTTCGTTACTCTTTATAACTTAACCGGCAAGATCTGTATTATTATAAAACAATTATTATCTACCACTTATGAATGTAACTCAGATTGTCCTGAAGGACGCAATATCATAAGAATTTTTTAATCAATGCTGTAAAATGCTGATAAAGGTACACGCTTGTCATTGATCATGGTTGAACATCATCATTCTTCAATTTATTTGAGGTCGGCGCAATTTCTTTTGCTTACATACATATCTAGGTATTACCTAGTCATCACCTCGGTAGACACTCCCTTCCTAGCTATATCATCTTCCACACAGTCCATCCATCGTTTCTTTGGTCTTCTCCTACTCGTATAGCCATCCAAATTCATACTCAAAACTTTCTTGACGACATTTCCCTCATTCCTCCGCATCACATGCCCATACCATGACAACCTATTTCCAAACAACTTTTCAGTCACCAGTGTCACTTTCAGGTTCAACAATTCTTTGGAATACTACAAGAGTATAATATCGCATATCGACTTACGAGTTTCTACTAAATTACACGATTTACTTGATAAGAAAGTTGGTATATCAAACTAAAAATAAAAAATAGGAACCGTTACTGTAATGCCTAAAACTGCAGTCACCCTTAATTTGAAAATTTATTGGTAATTTATCTGTTGAATCTATTTCATGATCATATCACCACTATGTACCACTTTTTCATTCATAATATCTGACTGTATATAAGACGTGTCCTTTTATCATAGCATTTTACTTTAAAACAAGTTGTATTTATAAAGAACAACCTTAGAAGCTGCCATTTTGATGTACTGTGTACTATAGTCCGGGCGAGACTGCTAGGCACCACCTGAGGTATGTGAGCGGTGACTAGCAGTCGCGCGCGAACTATATTACAAGTATTAATTACATGTATTTACATATTAATATAACTGTGTAACTACTACATATGTATGCACTCCATTACATACTTACATAAAGAATACGGTAAAGTTTTTAGGATACTTTAATTATGTTACAATACAATTCTATCCAATTTTTTTAATATGTCATGTAAAATGAGGTTAGATACTTTTCAGCGGTAAATATGTAAAACCAAACCAAATACATAGGCATAATGTAGAAAATTATTATTTAAATTACAAGAAAATTGTGTAGGTCACAGATGGATACAGATGGTTCATTCCGCATTTTAGATATGAAGCTACAAGTATGCGACAGGCTCATCTGGTCGAGCCAATTCAGTGGGAGTAACGTAGTCAGAAGATATGAGTTACGCGATTGAAAGAGAAGCAACTTCTATGGGAATATAACTGTAATTAGCGCTGTGCGACCTGAATTACACTTTATTGTTTCGTAGCAAGAGTCGCTTTTTATTTAAATGATTTGCGGAGTGAACCACCTGTATTCATCTGTGGTATGGTATAACTATTTAAATATTCCACGAATATACATAATTATTAGCATAGTGTCGGTGCAACATGTAGTTTATTATGTTTACGTGCACTTATAAAACCGGACCGGCAGGATTGGAGTCACGACCGAGATAACTCATTAGTCACAATCAACAGAATCGTCCTTGGATAGAAGTTTTATGTACGTACATGTTAAGCATAATTATAACGTATTGTTTGCTAATAATAAAGTATCCAAAGTACGTTAGTTATTTGTACAGATTGGCTAGTAGAGGGAGAAATAGACGGACTGATAACTGCTTTCAAAAATCCATCCCACTTCTGGCCTAGTTCAACACCCCTGGATGGGTTCAAGTTAACTTATCTGGAAGAAAACAATAGCATGTGTACAAAGCTACATGCAAACTACGCATCATACTGACGTCACGAAAATCTTGCATCGTGCAAGCAGTGTTTACCACGCGACGAGTATATATACAACGTCCCGACATCAATCGTCGGGCAGTTGCCCACCAGACATGACACCCTTCTGGTCGGAGGAGCCTCTCTTTTCTATAAAGGATAATTGAACATTACACCCTGTTCCTCATACCTCTATACTGTACTGTCTGGAATAGACTCGAAGACTTGCATGTAGATAGTGCAGACTAGCGATCATGGACTGTTAGTATAGCATTCCAGGACCAATTTACATTGACTGATGACCCACGGGGTAATTGCGTAATACACTAACAATATAAACGTCACAATAGGCATAACGGACAGTTTCAGTAGTCTGTGCAGGGCATGCATGGAGGTTCAGAAAACCGTTGCTCATGGCTCTTTGAAACCACAGACGTCACCCAGACCAGAACAGAAACCGTCGGGTCACCCAGATCTTTAACAGATGTTCTGAATAGACCAGGAGACCTAATCAACTTCTGGAGGGAGGTGAGCTGGATGGAACAACCACCGACGACCGCCATGGACCACGCACAATGGTCCACCTGCAGGACTAAGTGCGGAAACCAAATCTCTTAACATGGAACATAGATAGTTAATTGATTCAGGCGTGACCTTGCGGAAATCCATAATAAAATGATGATGTGGATATATTTAGTAACCTTTTCCGCTTAGCTATTTCTAAAGAGTCTTGAGAACTCGAACACGGCGTGTTGCCGCACCAAGCAGAGCCGAGAGCGAGTCTGCGCTCGGTGCTTGGTGCGGCAACACGCCGTGTTCGAGTTCACGACAAGTTAATCGTCATCCTGAGGATGCCTCGTTGAGAGGTGAAACACGTGTCGATTTCTTCCAGGGTCTTCTCAAGACTCTTTAGAAATAGCTAAGCGGAAAAGGTTACTAAATATATCCACATCATCATTTTTTTATGGAACATAGAAATGTATTTCGTTTTGGCAATTCAACAACATTCATTGCGTTATTTACATTGTCGCGCAGACGAATTTTTCAAACATATGAAGAAATGGATTAGGAATTTCCATCAACATTCTTCGGATTGTGAAACAAAGAGTGTAATGCACTTGGGGCACTGCTGCAGGTGCCAGTAACCGATAGATTACCGGAAATATTTACATGTTTAATTCATCTACCAGCAAGGGGCTTCAAAATACTACTAAATTCAGGCCAGGCGCACTCCGCATTTTAGGTATGAAGCTACAAGTACGCGGTGGACTCGACTTATCGGGCCAATCCAGTGGCGTAAAGAAGATATGCGATAATTGGCGCTGTGCGAACTGAATTGCACTTTATTGTGTCGTAGCAAGAGTCGCTATTTATTTAAATGATTTTACGGAGTCAATCTTCTGTACTTGTACTATTATGTATTGCGTGCTAAAGTGTCTTCAGGTCACAAATAATATTGGAAGCAAAAGATTCCATTTAAGTAGTTTCCTTCAATCGGTATTTTAAGACCACACTTTCCGTAAACGTTACGATGGTAGTAATGTCCGCAAGAAGGTAATTGCAGACCGTTCCGTACAAACGTACTAAAGTTCTAAGTAGACGCTTTGTTTATAATATTATACTTATTTATAAAGAGATTCGACGCACAGCGTCTAAAATTTCGACATCACGTGTCATGGATACACTATAGTCCTGCGCGACTGCTAGTCACCGCCTGGGGTATGTGAGCGGTGAGACGGGGGAGGTAGACAAAGGCCAAGCTAACTCAGTCCGACAATTTTGCCACTGGCGCCATCCCCCGTCTCACTGTTTACATAGCTCAATCAAGCGGTGACTAGCAGTCGCGCGCGGTCTATTGCAAACTAATTAAAATAACAAACATTATAATTACATTGAATAGAAGAATTTCTAACGTTATTACCGCCAGGTAGAATCTCCCACTTCTTATACTATACGACTAGAACTAAATGTTCTACAAATTACACAAATGGTCTGAAACCGTGAAATATCATCCACTTGTTTAGGGCTGATTTCGTCAATGAAACTGCGTGAACCGCGGTCAAAAGCTGCCAGTGTCATCATTATAGGGGAATATTATTATTTATTTATTAAAACTTTAAGCACATCTAAAAAAAAAAAAAATACTGTGCAAAGGCGGACTTAATGCCTGAGGATTTTCTACCAGTCAACCTTAGGGTGATGCAGAGACAAAACATAGCAGGTGCAACTTAAGGGATAGTTAAATCGAAAAAGAATACATACAAATATATGAACTGAATAAACTTTGTCAGGAGAAATAACGATAGGTAGAGGAGAAAATAAATCCAGCAAATCAGCGCTGCAATGATTCTGCCAACTTCTTATGAATATGTTCACATGCCTTCACTTTAAGATCGACTGGTTGCCATCCTGATGTAAATATTGAATATTGACACTGACAGATTTTGAACGCAGTTTAGAAATGCTGTTTCATTGGTGAAATTCGCACTAAGTCTTTGTCCTAGCTGAACACAGATTATCGATCAATATTATCACGAATTTTACGTTTTTTTTAAAATACATGTCTTGTAAAGGCCAGCTCACATTATAGCCCAATCGGGCAACAACGCATCGCAAAACAAAAAAAGCCCGACTGAAGTTAATGTGCGATAGTTCACACAAATTGGACGAAACCAGGCCAGGCGCACTCCGCATTTTAAATATGAAGTATGCGGCGGACTCGACTTGTCGGGCCAATTCACTGGGCTGCCGGCTAATCATAAAAAAAGCGATTTTTCGCGTTGTTCAGCTACGACTCAGAATTGTAACAAATCAACCATCGTCAAGTAAATGCTACTAAGAAGAACCGGTAAGGTTAATCACCTCAAAGGTGTTCTCTGCAGGCTGGCGGGCGTCAGTTGATGAAGATCTCATCCATGAGGTAGTTGGGGTGGTGCTGCACGTGCGCGAGCAGCGCGTGCACGGCGCGAGACAACTGCGACAGCTTGTTAGCGTCGGGCTCGGTGCAGGATAGGTTCACGGCTAGTACTCGCGCCGCGTCGGGCAACAGATAGCGCCGGTACGACACGACTTGTGGCAGAATGTCCGTCTCCAGACCCTGGTAGCTGTAACATAGTTTCACACTTGTGTTATTTCTTGATCAATTGTTCAGCTGTTTATTTCATCTCTCGACGTTACGAACTAAATGTGTGTTCGATAACTGTTGGCCTGACGAAAGGTAGGCGGAAAAGACCTGATGAGAAAGGCTGAAAACCAGCAGCTGTCAGTGTGACGCAACTTTGCAGAGGCCCAGGCGTAACTACAGGAGGCCAATTCTCGTATTGAAAAACGTTCTCAAGGACAATACATTTAAAAAAAAATTGTCAGATATGTTGGTAAGTTAGAGATTTTTTAAAAGATTGAAATTCAAAGTCAAAGTTAAATAGTTATTTATTTTAAAAAACCCTTATAAGGCACTTTGAACGTCAAAATTTACAAAAAAGAAATTGAATTGTATCTTGTTTCTAGATTGAGATTAGAACGCGGACGTTTTTTTTTTAAATTCGGAAATTGCCCTCATGTAAGGCATTTTACGTCACACGCCACACAGTGGGTGCCTGATGGCGGCATGGGCGGCAAGTTGGCGAAATCTCTGACACCAAGTTAGTCACTAACCTGGTATCAGACAACACGAAAAAGAAAAGAAGCAATAATACATACCACTATATTTAAGCGATGAGGTGGTAAAGCATAGCAGGCAAGCTGACAAGACACATGTAATATAAGGTCAATAGGATACATTTTATGCATTCATGATAATTATATGACACATATACACATAAAAACTTCACGCTTTTTTAACATACAAGAAAAAAGAGTATTTGCTTTAAGGCGATTATTACACTGCACCGTGCTCCGTCGCGTAGTGCGGGTCGGCTATCGTACGACAAGTACGCGCGCAGATTGTGTTTTCTATACAAACTAATACAATGTACCATCTGTCGTCCCGCGCTACGCGACGGAGCGCGGTGCAGTGTGATAAAAACCTAAAGGGCAGAGGACATCGATGAGGATCTCCACAACAAAACAAAAAACTTTTTGTCTAAAATAGGATTGTCGACAGAAGTGAAAACTTAAAACTGATATTAACGCCATCTAGATTCTATAGGAAAGCATTTCGGCGCGCCGGTGACGCGATCCATAAATTTACTCCCTACCAAAAATCGATCAACGCGCTTCGATCGACGCGATCGCGGCCGAGAAGTGTTCAATTAAAAAAAAAAATTGAACTTTGACAAGCCGCGCACATCTGCGCGCTACATCCAAGTTGGTCGCAGTGACTTGACTTAAATAGTTAGTATTTTTAGGTCACCAAAATAGGAATTATTTGAGGTTAACAAAAAGAGGCGTAATCATTATATTAGAGTGTTCATTATATTAATATTTTAAGGAAAAAAAACAGTGGCACTCCGGAAGTGCCGACAGAAGTGAAAACTTGAATAGAAATATTAAATAAAGAGCATAATCGCGTTTACAAAAAAAAAGGAAAAATACTTGCATAGAACATTGATCCGTAACGTAATATAAATAAAGAGCATACTTGCGTTTACAAAATCTTGAAAGTAAAAATACATGCATAGAACGTTGATCCGTAACATTATATAAATTAAGAGCACAACCGCGATTACAAAAATGTGGTGTCTCGAAATCAATGGTTTAGTTCCATTTCAAAAATGCTCAACGCGCTTAAAGAAGATTTAACTTAAAAAAAAAAACAAAGTGAGAAAGGAAAAATAATAAAATTTTGATGGGACCACCACTTTCTCTACCAAATGAAAAAGAATAATCAAAATCAATTCATAATTGACGGAGTAAACGCGTAACAAAAATACATTGAAGTCGGTTAACAAAATGGGAATTATTTGAGGTTCGATAAAATACATGCCGTAGTAACCAGTAGCGTCAGTACTCACGTGGCAAGGTAGAACTTGTGGTAGTCCTGGTGCGCGGCCGGCGTCTCGGCCAGCTGGCGCAGCGCCATCTTCAGCAGCTGGTCGCCGTAGTGCGGCGCGCGGTACATGGCGCGCCGGCCCAGCAGCGGCTCGCGCACTAGGAGGTAAGGAAGAAAAATTGGTTTATTTGCCACAGAGACACGTGCATACATAAAAGATAAGAGTAAACGAAAACATTAAAAGCACATAATAAATCACGAGCATAAAACAGAAATTAGTCTGCAGCTACACGTCATGACTGTGCCAAGTAGGCTTCCACTCAGCATGATACGCTGATTTTCAGTGGTCACCCCAGGTACGAACATGGTAGTAACGAAGCTTGTGGATGGAATGAGAATGTTTATGGATCCGCTTAGCGACAGTTTAAGACTATCGTTACACTACGTTTGGTAATAAGAGGGAAGGTGATGGAGCAAGAGATATTCAGAGATTGGATAACCAGATGCAGTTTTACCTAAAGTTAATTTTTGGCTAAGACATTGTGGAAGCGGCTTCTTATTTTTTCTTTTCTTAATAAAAATCCCGGAATTCCATAAAATCCGGGAATGCAGAATTAGTCGGATACATCAGATACATGGTATGGAAACGACTTATCAACCCTCTTATGAAGGGTACTTTCGCGGTGTTAACATAAAAATTAATATACCGTAAATATTTTTTAACGGAACTTAAGGCATCGAGTTGTTTTACGCTACGTGCTATGCCGTTGGCAACCTACTTTACAACATTAACTAGTATTTCTATAGTCAAAAAGTACTAAATTTATTAATTCCGGAATCTTTAGATTTTTGTTTAATTAAATATACATTCGATTCTATATTCAGAACTCTAAATTTGTCGATCCTGGATTTCCTGAATTATTTCGATGCAAAAGTGCATTTCATAATAGCCAACACTTTAGGTAAATATGCATCCAAATATCCATCACTGGTAATAAAAAAAATGAACAAAATACTACTTCAATCTAAAATTCTCTTGCGTCGGGGGCGTTTGTGCAAACACGCTGGCAAACGAGATAAACGGTTGAACGTATTTAGATGATACCCCACGGATATTCCGGATCCGACTAGATTTCGAGTTCATGGAGGGGATGCTCGCTCGTGCAACAGCTAGTACAACATGCTACTCACATCTCAGTCCACCCTCGTCTTCATACAGTTGGTCCTGGTACAGCGCGGCCGTGGCTGGCGATTGCACCAGCAACACCCTGACATCTTCACTTTGTAGTAGAGCTCGCACCCACGTGTGAGGTGCGGGGCCGCACAGGGCCATCACCTCGTGGGAGAACATGTCGTACACCTGCAACCATGCACAAAACGCATCAGCCACGGTTCATGGGAAACAACTCCGGCTTTTTCTAATTTGCAAAAGATGAAAACAACAATGGCCCCTCGAAATAGTCTATGGTTTAGTGATGCGGTAGTATGAATTCTAAGGTGCTATCGATTTTACAATTTCCGCGCATAGAGTAGATTGAATCGTTTATTTTTATAATTTGAGTATTAAATGTATTAAAATTTGCATTTTTATGGATAGATTGAAATTACATGTAAAAAAACAAATATTATTTATTTATTTAGTACTGAATGGAGGACTTACACCTAATAAAAATCGGCCAAGTGCGTATCGGACTACGCACAACGAAGGGTTCCGTAGTTGGGATGAATTTATCACAAATACAAACTTAACATTATACTTGAAATACTTGTTTTCCCATGTATTCCAACTGTAAATGTAAGTTTGTACGCACAATATTGAGAGATTTACCATCTTATTTTAAGACCATAGACTTCTTATAGGTTTTCCTGTAATCTATGAGTAAAGAGCCAAATTGTACATTTTTTTCAAAATTTTAGGTCCAGTAGTTTCGGAGATAAGGGGGGAACGGTCAATTCTCATCGAATTTCTTAAATATCGTTAAAAGCATTTATTTTAAAATTATATAAAAAAACATGTTTAAGATCCTCGCAACAAGCCCTTTCATTTGATATATCACGCGGTACTACTTACTGTTGGCAAAACTTTTTTTTAAATTTTCTTGTTTGCCCCCAAAAGTGACCCCTATATTCAAAATTCATTTATTTATGTTACACGTTCGTGTTTGGTCACAGAAATACATTGTATGTGTGTACCAAATTTCAACTTAATCTGTCCATTAGATTCGAAGCAAATTGGCTGTGACAGACAGACAAACATACGAGTGATCCTATAAGAGTTCCGTTTTTTTCCTTTTGAGGTACGGAACTCTAATTATAAGATTGACACAGCATGACTCTGTTCAACATTTAATGTTCTTTCACAGTCGACACAAACATTAACATTTAACTATGGTTCAAGCCAGATTCGTCCCGGCTCCGTTGTTCGCAAACATATAGAAATGATTATGAAAATCGTCGAAGTATGAGGCTTGGTAAGGTATTTTGTTTATAATAGGTCTTTACCTATGAAATTGCCGTTCTGCCGTACTAACAAACCGATGGGTAGTGCGATCGTTAGTAGTGTTCGCTCCGTATACGTCGTTGATGTTGCGTGCCGCTTCTGCCGCTTTGCTGCCACGATGGTACTCATACTCCATAATCACTCGAATTTTTAACGCATCCATGATGACGAAAATCGTACAAATGCGATGAAAACAGAACGCTTACCATTAAACAAATTACTAATTATCAAAAAAGAGATCCATATTTTAAAAATAAAAATTATTTGAACTTGGAATTCTTAACGAAAAAGAAAACATGGACTTGAAATAGCCAGTACGGCAGAAGAGCAATTTCATAAGTAAAGACCTAATATACAACTTTCCGCAAACAACGATAACTTTTACTGAACGAACTGTGGGAGACGTATTAAAAATACGGGACTGCGATGCACCTAATTATATCTGAGTTAAACACACCTTTCCAATAAGGTAACACGCAACAGACAAAATATACCCAAACTTATAATATGACTTCAGTTTATACAAATCTGTACCCTAACTGCATAACTTATTTTCGTAAACAATTTTGCCTAATTTCTTTCATTTTGACAGTTCAACAACATTCATTGTGTTATTTACGTTGTTGAGCAGATTTTTTCTTCCAACTTATGAAGCAATGGATTAGCAATGTGTTTCAAATCGAAACAGATTGTGTTGTATTACGCAATTAGAGTACTGAAAGCAGAATCGACCCTGCTATTTTTAGAAACACATTAAAGAACGAACAAAATTACCTAAAACAACTTGAGATGGCAACATAACCTGCTCGTAATAAAAATCATATTTTCATATGTTATACTAACAGGTGCGTATGCCTTTTGTACAGAATAATTGATGGTGCGTTCGTAAAGAGCAGACTTCACCGCGAGCTAATCTAAATTAGAATATTGAATCGCAACCACAGGATAGTACAGAAGATTCACTCCGCTGAATCATTTAAATAAAAAGCGACTCTTGCTACGACACAATAAAGTGCAATTCAGGTCGCACAACGCTAATTGCTTACAGTCATATTCACCTAGAAGTTGCCTCTCTTTCTATCGCGTATCTCTTATATCTTCTAACTATGTTACGCTCACTGAATTGGCCCGACAAGTCGAGCCCGCCGCGTACTTGTAGCTTCATACCTAAATTGCGGAGTACGCCTTGTGTACTATTCTGTATCGCAACGCATTTATTTACAGCAAGCTAAAATAGCCCGTAGCTTGTATGGCTGATGGAATCTGTTTTTTGCATGCCTCAGTATAAGGTAGATTGTACAAAGATCATCCATTTTATTTACAACAATTTTTTATGTATAGTCTAAGTAAAAAAAAATATTTAACTTACAAAAAGTGCATGTCGGAGCACGCATAATAAAGGGTGAATATTTAGGATGAAAAAAATTAACTTTGTAGTTGAAAAACATGCTCTCCCATACGGAATGTATAGGCGAACATATTTTTGCAACCGCAAATGTAAGTTGTTGATTATTACTCGTTAACTTGTAAAGCCTATTTAGCTGTGATAGTTTTCCTTTTAATTTCGTTATACTTATATAGTATACTACTGCCGTGAACTTTTTGACATATCCAAAACTAACCATTTAGCTGGCAGGGAGACACATTACTCTAAAAGTTAGCACTTTAATGCTTAATATTTCGCAAACGGATCCCTGAATAAAAAAATGGTTTTCACAAACTCACTCACTCATTTTTGAACGACCTTTTCAAAGATACCCCACACCATGTGATAGATGAGAAAAAAAAAAAATATCCCCACTTCGGGTAGGGGAGGTACCCTTATTTTTTTTTAAAAGATTTTATAACCATATGTACCACACCAATATATTTTACCACTTGACGGCGTGATTAATATGTATACCCATGCCAAATTACAGCTTTCTAGTACTAAGAGTCTCTGAGCTAAGCCGCGGACGGACGGATAGACAGACAGACAGACGGACATGGCGAAACTGTAAGGGTTCCTTGTTGACTACGAAGCCCTAAAAATGCGCTACGAATGAATATTTTTGCAAATAAATAAAGCTAAACTAAGTTAGCTTAGATCTCGGTATGGCCTGCGCTTAATGGTACCCGCATAACTGGTCACACCGGGTGTTGAGTAAATGTATACATTAACTACACTTTCGCTTGCTGGTATTCACTAACATTTCACACTTATCTGTGAGGATATTATCGACAACATTTTTTTACCAACTTCAATAGGTTTCGAATTCGATTATAATTTGTATACTTGTATTACATCTCGTCTCGTTTCGTTTAAAAATTGATAACGCGGATTTTTTCCAATAAGCAGGATAAACCATCGTCTTTTTTTCATATTGACCTAGAAGCCAGTTTCACATAAATAAATTATTAAGCTGATAAAATCACTAGAATGTACATAAATCAGAAGTAACCATATTTCTGATCAACCATGAAAACATTGTAAAAGCCAATTATTTTCAAAAGAGGTTTCATGATAGTTCTTCTTCATAGGAAACGACAAATTCGAACCGTGCACCTAGCTAAGTGCTCATGTAGGTTTATGTGAAATAAAATATTTTGAATTGAGTTGAATCCAACAAATGAACCATAAAAATATATTCTTCAATAATTTACATAATCAATTGCAACATGTATGCTTGCGAGCTGCGATAGATATCACATAACAACAGGTTTTACTAAAACATGCGCCGGCGCACATAAAACTGATTATTCATTACGATAATTGACGATGCCTTTTGAATAGGTATATTAGGTATCCAACGCTTGCAAAACCAGATAAATCGATTTTATAACCAAGGTCAGAAACACAATAAAATTCAATATCCCGGATTTCGTAGAGTAGGTATTGGTTCAATTATCTTGTATTTGTTTCAAAAGTGAAACACAATTCTCAAAACTGTGTATGCTAAGATGCTGTTTATGCACAACACCTATTAATTTGAATATATACTTCAGTTAGGATACAGTCTTTCTTGAATTTTGTATTGAATAATGAATTGAATTGAATAATGTTTGCAATTTGCATCGCATTATGCGGGATGCAAATTGCAGACATTTTCCTTCTTCTTCCCAAACTAAAATGAGGTTCGACTTGACGGGATAACGCAAAAATAGGTTACATTTCTAAGGCAGTTAAAGTGTCAAGTTTTTGTGAGAAGTACAGGAAAACCAGTATGCAAATAACTCCACGGGAAAATTATTTTTATAGTTCAGGAATACGTTCTTAGGAGACTGTCCGACTTTTTGAGTTATTAGTATCTGTATTCGCATATTCGTATAAATTGATAGTCAGGTCGAAAAACGTCAAATCAAATCTTCTCTTTTTTATGCTAATCGATGCTGTTTCGCATAAGGATAAAAATACTCTTCTTGACTTACTGAGGTAAGAGTACTAGAAAAGCAAAGCATTAAGCCTTATAAACGGCGTAGTATTGTGAATTCATCAAGATAAACGATATCAACCAGTACCCTAATTGCGTAACTTATTTTCGTAAACGATTATGACTAAATTGTTTCATTTTGACAGTTCAACAACATTCATTGCGTTATTTACGTTGTTGAGAAGATTTTTTTTCCAACTTATGAAGCAATGGATTAGCAATCTGTTTCAAATCGAAAACTGTGATTGATCGTGCATTACGCAATTAGGGTACTGGTCTCAAGTCTGGACTACAGATGAGACACTCTGCAGTTTAGGTATGAAGCTACAAGTACGCGGCGGGCCCGTCTTGCTGGGCCAATTTAGTATTTATAAGAGTCACGCGACTTCTAGGTGAATATAACTGTAGGTGATTAGCGCCGTGCGACCTGAATTGCACTTTATAGCAAGAGTAGCTTTTTATTTAAGGCGTCGATAACTGACTTTTAATGACTTTATACTGAAGATCACGTTTAAACGAGTAGTGTTAATAATTTGGAAAAAATATATGTTAAATTAGAGCATTTTTTAATAACGTAATATAGGAATATTTTTTATTATATTTGTATTACATAGTGAAATTAATTTGTAAAGTTATGTCTAACGTGAATAAAAAACTGAGAATCACGCAAAATCGATCAAACGTATTTCTTTCACCATAAAAATCTTCACCATTTTAAAGATAATTTAATTATTGATCTTTTAGTATACGTGTTTTATTAAAATACCTTTTGTTTTATGTATAATAAATTAATAATGCGTCTAATTTGGGACAGCGCTCCTTGATGGGCGTGTCCTATTACTGGCTGGACGTACGACGCGTTGCGTGAGCTCAGTACACAACACGCAAGCTAACCACTCAAGGTCATGTCATATATCTGCATCTTAAATGATTTTGCGGAGTGTCCTATCTGTATTAATCTGTGTATGGACTTTAAAAGAGACTGTGACCTCTGAGTTTGTTTTGGCCTTTCTTCTCAGAGTAGTCAGATAGGAAACGCCGCACAGTGGAACGAATGTATGGGAGCGGTTGGACGTAGACATGTCCGAAAAAAAAGAGTAAAATTATGCCAAACTAATGATGCCATCTTATTCGATTACTTAATGCCTTCATAACTTGTGGTGATGAATTTCTTCATAACTCCCATATTTCGGGAGTAATTTGAGAAAATGTGAAATTTTACTATGAAAATGAGTGTATCGAGCTCTCTCCCTCCTGATTCCGGGCTTGTTTCAAGTAGCGGTCTCTAATATCATAATGCTAATACTAAGAGCTATATTTAATACTAAGACACATAGTGCGCCAAATGTGCACTTTCTGGGATAAAGAGTGATGTTTATTTTATAACACAATTTTTTAATTTTTTGTTTATTTTGTTGATTAAAACCGTTTTTCTAAAGGTTTACCTTATTACAATAACATTTCTGATCAGCCAATTAGAGAAGATATAAGCTAATTAGGATATATAATTAGGGACTTAAGGTTTACATATAAAACTGATGCACTAATGATTACTGATAAGAACATTGCTATTATTTAATTACTAAATGGCTCTTAATACACTAATTTAGCATGCATCATTTACTAATTATCACAATAACTAATTACCTTGCAATATTTAACAAAGGATACCTGGGATACCTGGATTTTATATAAATAGGTCACTATTAGTAACTTTAAAATCAGTGTTGATTTACACCTCGTTGTATCCAAGCTAATCTCGCAATGTATTTTCCAAATTTTAATACAAATCTTGATATTCACGTTGCTTTATGCGCACGCGCACATAAAGATTTACGCGACTTTAACTATTTGTTCAGTGTTTTAAAAGATAACAGTTGTGTTCAGTTATGTGAAAGTGCTGAAACAAGTTTAAAAGACTGGTGTCGTCGATTTTGCTACCGCATTTATGCAAAATGGACACAGTCTGGAAGAAGCACAGATAAGTTTCGGAAGAAACATGAGATTTGGCTACAGGCTGCAATTCAATGGCCGGAATTACAGAATGAAAATATGGAACCTTCTACAGAAAATATAAGTGACGTCATCGAGCCCATAATTTCTCCTGCTAAATCTGATGCTTCAACTTGTACACATCCTAGTCCTCGTAAATCTTTTGAGGACCTTAGTAACCGGCAAAAAAGAAGACGCACCACTGAAGATAGTCTTTCATGCAGCAGTAGCAGCGCTGAAATTATGTTTTCGGCCGAAAGGGCGCTTCAAAAGGCAGGACAAAGCGATACAGCTTATGTTATGAAATACTTGACGGAGAATCCAGAAGAGGCCTCAAAAATCAAAGCCTTCATTGAAGGTAAATCAATTCAGGTACGGGAAATATCCCCTTTGAAGGCATTGGCTCTTTATGTATCGATGAACTTATCGAAATGGCGCTATAACACTCTTCGGGATTTCAACACTCAAGAAGGAGCTCTTCAATACCCGAGTTACTACATGTTGGTTAAAGAAAAAATTAAGTGCTATCCGGCCAAAGAAGATCTCACAGTTACAGAGAGCTCTGCAAAAATCAAATTACAAGCCTTGATGGATTTAACCTCAAGAAGACTTATTAGGTCGTTAGAAACCCCTGTTGATCCCAATCAACAGCTCGTATTGACCAGCAAATGGGGTTTTGACGGATCATCTAGCCAAAGCATTTATCATCAAAGGACGAGTGAAGATGAGCAAATCGATCTTGCTAGTAATTTTATGATTAGTCTTGTACCACTGCGGCTCGTCTCAAAAGGTGTAACAATTTGGGAAAACGAGCGACCATCTTCCACTTCATTTTGCCGGCCAATATTGTTTAAGTTTATAAAGGAAACCAAAGAAAATGTGCAGAGAGAGATGGCTGAAATCGAAGCAGAGATTGAAGCCTTAACTCCATCCACCATCACTGATGGAATTAGTGTCAAACACCAACTGCTGTTGACAATGATTGATGGTAAAATTCATTCCATTATATCCAATACAGCAGCTTCAGTGTGTGACATATGCAAGGCTTGTCCTAAAGAAATGAATAATTTAGAGTTAATCAAAGATAAACACGCAAACGAGGACATGTATAAATATAGCTTAAGCACCCTTCACGCTTGGATTCGCTCAATGGAATGCTTATTACACATTTCCTACAAATTAGACATAAAATCATGGCAAGTAAGGGGTGATATAGCAAAAAGGCAAGTTGATGACAGGAAGAAAAGAGTTCAAGAGGCTGTAAGAAGAGAAACGGGCTTACTTCTCGATGTTGTGAAACAAGGCAGTGGATCCACCAACAATGGCAACTCGGCAAGGAGATTTTTTGAAAACTACACTAAATCTGCTGAACTGACCGGAATAGATGCTATGCTTTTAAGAAAAATCTGTGTGATCTTGCAGTGTATTTCATCAGGAGAGAAGATCAACGTAACTAAATTCCGAGAGTTCTGCTTTGATACTGCTAAGCTTTACGTGGAGTTATACCCATGGTATTATATGCCTTCTTCACTTCATAAAATTTTAATGCATGGGCCAGACATAGTTCAGAACATGTCAATTGTGCCCATTGGTTTTCTATCCGAAGAGGCATCTGAGGCTAGAAATAAAGATTTTAGAAAATATAGAGAGGGGCATTCTCGAAAGCATAGCAGTATCTCATGCAATGAAGATATTATGCACAATCTTTTACTGTCTTCTGATCCACTTGTTACAAGTATCCGTCCAAAAGGAAATAAGTTTGTAAAAAAATCTTCTTTTAAGGAATTTTATGAGCTTACGGATTCTGAGAAAAGTGATATCGAATTTGTTAACATAAATGATTTAGCGGACATCGATTCTGAATTTGAATTAATTGATGATGATGATGATGACGAAGATAATTAAATGATGTTATTGTTTTAAAATGTGTAACTTAGTAAATTAGAGCTTACGTCTTAATTATTTATTGTACTTTTAATGAAACTAGGTAATTTATTATCAACTTACTTAAAAGTCATACTCTCATCAGTTCTTGTGAATATTTTTGTTAATATATATTTCTGTATATATATAATATATTTATAGACCTCTTAATAAGTCTGTCTGCGGTTTAAAGTAAATACAAATGGGGAAAAAACGTTTTTTTTTTTAAATTTTCATTTCCTTTTATCCCAGAAAGTGCACATTTGGCGCACTATGTGTCTTAGTATTAAATATAGCTCTTAGTAATAGCATTACGATATTAGAGACCGCTACTTGAAACAAGCCCGGAATCAGGAGGGAGAGAGCTCAATACACTCATTTTCATAGTAAAATTTCACATTTTCTCAAATTACTCCCGAAATATGGGAGTTATGAAGAAATTCATCACCACAATTTATGAAGGCATTAAGTAATCGAATAAGATGGCATCATTAGTTTGTCATAATTTTACTCTTATTTTTCGGACATGTCTACGTCCAACCGCTTCCATACATTCGTTCCACTGTGCGCCGACCTCATCTAGTTTTTAATAGCATATTTTTTGCCAAGAGAGCAAACAACTATTTTTAAGGCGAGAGTGTTCAAAGTACCTCACTCGAGCTTAAAATAGTGTTGCTTCCGAGGTGAATACTAAAGTAACCGTCATGAGAAGCTATAAATTTTGTAAACAAGTGTTCAGGAGTTCACAACATTTGGACCAACAAAAAAAAAATGAATTTGTTTAAGATTTAATAAATTATTAAGTAACAAATATTAATTAACATATATTATTTAAGAATAATTATTCGTCAGATTCAGATGTTTCCATTTCTGTGTCAGAATCAGTGAAATGTATCACGAAGCTGTCTACAGTTTTATCAATCATCTCATCGATTTTGGAATAAAAATTATCGTCTTCCTTGATAACATGCTCCACACAACGCTTCCAATTTTCCGAAGTAATCTGCTGCAGTCTCTCTTGTAATCATTGTTTTACCTCTTCAAATTTAAAATTTGTATTTTGTTTACAATCCCTGCAACGGACGCGTTCCGGTACCAAGAAACACAAACGATAGCGCTTTGCGTCGTTAAAATATGATCCGACTAAATTAAATAGGTTGTTACTTTCATATAACCCGTCTATATTTCATGTCGATTGAATATGGTCAATTTATTATTATCTCGCAATATAAAATGTTTACTTAGTAAAAGATGTTTGTTTACATAATTTATAGCTTCTCGTGACGGGTACTTTATACTTTTATCACCCTTTATGTGAAAAAAAAAATCTATGATCCGACCCCCGTCAGGAACGAAGTTCCTTCTCACCCATGACGATAAATTTGAAATTTTTCGCAGCTGCCATCTTGGATTTTCATTTTGACCAAATTCACACTATCTCTCTCTCTTGCCTGCCTGTTACTTTTCATACAATGTTCGTATTTAATCTCTTTGGTGATTGGAACTTTTACTAACATTATACACATCCCAAATTCAAATCACTTTTAATCCCTAGGGATTAAAAAGCTATTTTAGTCCCTGTTTACGAAGAATAAACTAGCTCTTTTTGAATAGATGTGATAAAAAATATTTTTGACGTGTAAAAGTGTTTGTATAAAGCTATTTACAGAAAATAAAATCATTTCATTACATCATTTCAATAGTCATCTTATGGAATATTCCGAATCAATGATTTGATGAATTAGTTTAACAACAGTTTAGGCAAGTAATTAATTGATATGGAGTTTTATCAGTAAAGTGGAGAATCAATCATATTTATATAATTGATATTGACGTAAAGCGAATGCCATTATTTTGCGTATACATAGGTTATTAGTAATATATTATAACCACTTTCGAGTAATTTGACATTTTATTAATTAAATAAAAATATAAAAACTTTATACAAAAAAAAAATCAACCGACTTCCAAAAAATACAGTATAAAGCGAAAAATTACTTTAATTTCGGAAGTCTTTTTGTAAAAAGTTTTTTATTTTTCAGTTTTTATTTGTGGTACCTACCCCAAACAAATTCGCCAAATTCTGCCATGTAAATAATAGTGACAGGAACTTATCATAATTATCATCCATATACTAAGTGGGAAAAAAATACGTATTATTGAACTCAACTCAAAAACTATCCAAGCAAAGTTAATAAAATGTAAATTTAATAAATTATTTAATTAATTTAAATACCTTGAGAGCATGCCCTTTCAAACAAAAAAATAGTTTTCAAAATCGGCACATTAACTGACGAAGAAATCGGAGGACATACATATAAAACACCACACGACATTTTATTTTAATTCTGTGATCTTTTTAATTTGTGCCTACTCATTCATTTATTTTAATTGTATTTTCATTTTATTCTTGTGTGGCAGTATTGTGTTTTTATTTTTATTTTATGTAATATCTTGTCGGAATTAAATTAATGTAATATCATACGGAGCCATTTGGGTGTAAATGACCTCTCCTACCTTAATGGATTGCCGAAATATTACCAATAACCATGTATATGATGAAGTGTAGAAGAAATGATATCTAATAAGTGATCATCATAATTAATGTCAAAAAACTGATTTTACACAATTTACACAGTCCGTCGCACTAACCACCAGGAAATTTAAAAATAGAACAGAATTTTTGTGAAAATATCAGTCAGATTATGGACCTCCATAATCTGACTGATATTTTCACTGATATTTTGATTTTTTCGCTTTTTTTTACACACAAATTACTAATGGCCAGTTAAAATACCTATTCTAACTGGCCATTAGTAATTTGTGTGTATATACGATACAGGATAAACGTTGGTAGGATAGTTATGGCTTGAAGGAAAACACGTGGAATTTAATTATATCTAATTTATAGCAAGGAAAACTTACGCCAGGTATTATTAACTTAATCAGTTGCAAAGAATTTTATTAACATCTTATGTTATACGCTTCTCAGTTTTTTTTTTTTTTTGCTTGCTAATTCAGAGAGCTTAGTTGTATATTTTATCCTTTTGCGGATCGAATCGTGGTCACCTATGCCCTTACCAATTTAAGCAAGGTTATGATTGGTGCCACTAAATCGGTAATTTGTGATATATTTCAGAAAGAGGTCGGCTTTGTATATTCACGTAAAATACCAGTGTGACAGTCTTGTACCAGATAACTTGCAAACCACCTTCCTTACCCTCGATGTCCCAATTTACGGCGGTAAAAAACGAGCGAGCCTACAGTAGTCGCATAAGATGTGTAACATCCTGTCATCTAGGCTGACAGTACCAACATCTCGGAAAATGAGTTAATATAATCTGACGACCAACTCTAGAACCGCGCGCTTGCGGCTTCCTGTTACACACTTCCGTCCCTTTTCACGAAATCCCACATATTGCAGGAAAGCGAGAGAAAAGATGTTACTCATCAAAAATAATTCTCTCGACCGATTTCAATCCCAGTAGCAAATCTCAACGGAGATTAGCCAGGTAAGCAGGAGATTAGGGCAAAAGTGTGTGCGCAAACACAGTTGCACTCTCTGTTTCTTTACTTTCTTAGTCCGATGGGAGGCAATCCGACACTCGCTCTCGATCTATCAGGCGCGAACCGTGCGCGCGAGGCACGGGTTATCATACCACTAACTTCCAAAGTCCGGGCTACTACTGAGAAATTCCTAATGGAATACCCAATAACACTTAGCCCGACCTGGAAAACGAACCCAAAACTCCACGCTCAGCAGTCGCGCTTGCGATTACGAGACCAAAGGGCAGTCAAACGGCTGGGTGATATTAAGATAGTGTATAGGCCTTCAAAAGACCTTTCCAGACATGGCCCTGCATTGTTATTCAAGTCATTTATTCAAACTATGGTGAGAATCAGCACTTTTCGAATGTCAAAATTACATAAGACAGTCCCCCAAAACACCCGGCCTTCACCACTTCCTCGTGCTTTAGCTGGGAAGAAGTGGCGCAACAAACTCCCCAGCAGCACAGCTGTCTGTTCAGTTAGAAAAACTTGATTTTAAACAATAGCACTAGTTAGACTCGCACATTTTAATAATATAATGTTTGGACTTTAAAAGAGAGCGTGATCTCCGGGATCAGTCAGTTACGAAATGCCGGCGACATCATGTTTTAAAATATTGACCAGTAAGTGTCTTAGAAGATCCCCTTACAGAAATAAACATTTAATTTCATATAACTTACCGTTCCCCCAGTAGAATGCTGTATAAGCTCCCTGAGCGCTGCCATAGCTTGCTGTCCATGTTCTCCCTCTCGTGCGTACAGCAGCAAAACATCGCGAGAGTCGCGCGTCACTGCCGCGTCGATGTCCGTCTCACTGAAACATACAGGCACACGTTTTACTTTCTGACAATGTGGGGCTAGAGAAAAATCTTGATACTTTCGGTCCGAACTTTACACGTCAACGTTCCTTTTTCTTAGGCCCATATTCACCAATATCACAGATGAATACAAATTCACTCCGTATTTTCGGTATGGAACTATCAGTACGCGGCAGGCTCGTTTGAGTGAGCGTAACGTATGCAGAAGATCTAAGAGTTACGAGATAGAAAGAAAGGCAACTTCTAGGTGAATATAACTGTAGGAAATTAGCGCTGTGTGACCTAGATTACACTTTTTTGTGTCCTAGCAAGAGTCGCTTTTTATTTAAATGATTTTGCGGAGTGAACCATCTGTATTAATCTGTGCCAATATTTCAATCAACATTTAAACAGAAATCGGATTTTAACGACTTTTTAATTATTTTATCGGTTGTAGGCAAAAATACACCCATTAAGGCTCGTACAGACCAGCGCGATATCGCGGGCGCGAAACGGGGCCCGCTGTCTGTCACGCCCGCGATATCGCGCTGGTCTGCACGAGCCTTTATGATGGGTATACATGAATATCTAATCAAAACAAAAACAAAATATTTGTACTATTTATTGACTCGAATTTCGAGGAACTTGAGCTCGTGGTTAAGTAATAAGAGCCGCATGGGTCGACCCATCAGGTTAAGCTACGCTTACCGGGGTTGGTCCGTGGATGGATGATCATCTTTACATACCGAGACTCCGCCGTGCCTCGGAAAGCACGTCAAGCCGAGGGTCCCGGCTGTCTTTCGTGGATCTTTGACAGTCGTTACGGGTCGTCAGAAACCCAAAAAGTCTGACAACCGGTCTTACCAAGGGGTATCATATTATCCAATTACTGGGTTTTGGAGGTCAGATAGGCAGTCGCTCCATATAAAATACTGGTATTTAGCTGCATCCGGTTAGACTGGAAGCCGACCAAAACATTTGGGAAAAGGCTAGGCAGATTTAACGGCTTAACGTGCTTTCCGAGGCATTTAAAGATCACTCATCCATGGACCAACCCCGGCAAGCGAAGCTTAACCTGATGGATTGATCCGTGCGGCTGTTTATTTAGCCACAAGCTCCTCGAAAAGTTCACCAATGAACTTGAAATAGATTGACCGATTAATTTAAATATTGCGAATTAAGATAAGAAGATAAACTAAACGTTGTTATGATAGCGTGTGCGATTCTCTCAATGACATCGTTCGTCACAAAGGCGCCTTCATACAACACAGTACATGCGTACTGTAGTATTCATAGTTACTAATACTAGATTCATATTGTTTGTTACAATACAGTGTCTGGGTGACGGCCACGTAGGTGCTCTGCTCGATAACGAAATGAATGGGACAATGAGACGATAATATCGTTCCCGTCAAACAGGCGTATGCGCAACTCAACAATAACGACTTCGGGGTCAATGGAAAACCGTCACCCTTAAAATCAACACGGTAGTTTTCCAGATGACCTTTAACATAAAAAACGGAGAGTGCGAGTCATTCTTGTACAGTGACGGCTCCGTACAATTTTTATTGCCAAACAATAGGTATACAACTTTGTCTCTTATCGTTGGATACCGAGTGGCAAGATAGAGAGACAAACATTGTTGGCTTAGAAAGAGGGCACCGTTTGCACCCTTTTGATACGGAACCCAAAAAGACCACAGTCGGTATCTTTGTTCTATCTCATGTTGACACTAACTGTTTGCTGAGCCTTGATGACCAATTAACATCTTAACGTTAAATACGCGTATTGAAGAAAATTACGAAGCTATAGGTACTTATAGAATATAAGACGGAGCCCCGCGCGGGGCTTTTATTTCTGTATGCAGGGCTTACAGGGACCTAACACGAAGGAGATGACGTAATCCCTTCAAACCTAATTTGTCCGAGTCGGTGTGCCCCAAGTCCCGAGCTCGTTTCGCTCGGTTTTGCATTCTAAGTTCTTTTTGCCTTTTTATTAAGTCGAGGTGTGTCGGCTCAAGCTCGCTAGGCTCGCTCTTGCATCCGTAAATAAGTTTTTTTTTTTTTAACTTACCTAAAAACAAATACTTTTTATAATTAAAAAAAACCCCTTTCCTAACCCCCGGTTTAGGAGACCTTCTACAATCCCCAAATAACCTCACATTCTTTCCAGCGAAGCGGCACGTTGCTAAACCCAACCCCAATCTACTACAGAGGGGGTAGGAGGCAATGTGGGTAATTTAAACACATAGCGCCATGTGTTAAAAGTACCCACGTTACGTCCTCAGCATCATGCTGAGTGGAAGTCTTCTTGTCACAGTCGTGTCGTGCAGCTGCCGATTATTTCTGATTTATGCTCGTGATTTATTATGTACTACGTTATTTTGCTGTTTTCTGATTACTCTTGTCTTTTTATATGCAAGTGTTTCTGTGACAAATAAAACCTATTTATCTTTCTTTCTTGGTTTTCTTGGTTTACTCCAAGTAAATACGGACTTTTAATGATTTATACTGAAGAAGACGTCTAAACGAGTAGTGTTAATGATTTGGAAAAATATATGTTAAATTAGAGCATTTTATTAATATTTTGGATTATGTTTATATTACATAGTAAAATTAATTTGTAAAGTTAGGTCTAACGCGGATAAAACACGGAGAATCGCGCAAAATCTATTAAGCGTATTTTTCTGAAACCTTCATCATTTTAAAGATAATTTAATTATTGAACTTTTGGTATACGAGTTTTATTAAAATATTTCTTGTTTCATGTATAAAAAATTAATAATGCGTTTAATTCGGGACAGCGCTCCTTGATGGGCGTGTCCTATTACTGGCGGGTACATCCCGTCAGTAATGGGACTCGTTGCGACGACGCGACGACGCGTTGCGTGAGCTTTGTACAAAAACACGCAAGCTAACCTCTCAATGTCACTGTCATATATCTGCGTCTTAACGTCATAACCTGTTATTTTTTACGAGATAGCTTGCATATATGTGTATTTATAAATCACACAAGACTTCGTTAGCAGGAATTTTTGACCCGGATTTGATAAAGAGGTTTCTCACATAATCGCCTGCCTAACCTTTTCCCAACTATGTTGGGGTCGGCTTTTAGTCTAACCGGATGCAACTGAATACCGTATTATACATAGAGTGATTGCCTATCTGACCTCCACAACCCAGTAACTGGGTAATACGATAAGACTGGTTGACAGACTTTCGGACTTCTGACGACCCGTAACGACTGTCAAAGATCCACGAATGACAGCCGGGACCAAAACCGGCTTAACGTGTTTTCCGGCACGGAGGAGTCTCGGTATGTCAAGATGGTCACGCATCCACAGACCAACCTCAGCAAGCGTAGCTTCACCTGATGGATCGAACCGTGCGGCTGTTATTACTTAGCCACGAGCTCCTCACAGAATCACCAACCAAACATTGATTATGTCAATATTCAGCTAACTAACATTCTCTGCGGTCTGAAGGGAGGAAGACTCAGCAGTCGGCTTTTACTGACATTATAATGACCGAAAGAACGATTAGAATACGTCTACTATACGCGGCTTAGATAACTATTTTAGTCACTGATCTCACGGTTGTATTTCATAAGCAAATATCCCCCTAAAAAAAAAATGGCCGCGTTGACCCGCACCCTAATTGCGTAATCGATCAATCACAATTTGTATCGATTTGAAACAGATTGCAAATCCATTGTTTCATAAGTTGGCAAAAAAAAACAGTGGCACTCCGGGAGTGCCGACAGAAGTGAATAATTGAAAAAAAAAAAAAGGCACCGCGGTAATCAACGCGTTGATGTCTTTTTAATGGTTAAAAGCTGACGTCGTCACAGTGTCCAGTGTCGCGAAATCAATGGATTAGTCCCATCTCAAAAATGCCCAACGCGCCTAAAAAAGATTTCATTTTAAAAAAATCTGCTCAACAACGTACTTAAATAACTCAATGAATGTTGTTGAACTGTCAAAATGAAACAAATAAGTCATAATCGCTTACGAAAATAAGTTACGCAATAAGGGTACTGGTTGACCGGTAAATCACCCCACCGAGTGTGACACAATCTGATAAAATGATCTTAATTAACCACAGTCATAGCATCAGGCATAGACAGTCGTAGCATCTTCAAAATATTGATTACGTTATTCGCCGAAACCTTCGTGAACGAACAAGTCATAACAATGAGTAGATACAAAAATGGATGCAAACATTTGCAACTGACTTATAATATTCATTTATGGTAATCAAATGCTCTGCGACGTTCTTGCAACAGCATAACATCACGCAGTATTAAACAATTCGTCAAAAACACAATTCAAATAATGACATTCACATTTCTTTACACTTATGTTGTGTTGCTGGAAATGTTCCACACAAAATGTATAATGTTGCCAGTAATGTGTTGTGCAACTTTGCCTACCATGCCAAGACCCACACTTTATAAGTGACCACAAACTGTAAATGCAGCTCCAGGAAATTAAATCTTTTAATTTCAATTGCGTTTTGCTAAAGTGACTCCTCAATAATCGATTCATGTCATAACCTACCGTAGATATGCATCGCCTAATGCGGGCCTAAAGTATTCATTGTGTAATCCTATCAAATAGTCAACCTTATTATAATGTCATGTTTTATATGCTTAGGTATTTCGTGGATCTTGTGATATGTATCATAATTACTGTAAAAGTAAGGAAGTACGCGCTTTGTTCACGATTTTGCAATAGAGTTACAGAACATGGAGACATCAGTACACCGTAGTCTGAGGTAATTTTTAGATCCAGATTGATAAGAAAAAAAAAAAATTGCTTTATAATCATTAATTTATCATTTAACAATGAATGTCACATAGACGCTTTCTCCTTTCTCTCATTTTAATCACCAAGTCTCCAAGGAGTTAGCATTTTCAACAAGGAGGCTGATATATTTTATATTTGTTTATTTATTTATATTTAATAATAAAGCTGAATTAAAAACAAGAAGATCTTTTTGGATGGCTCCAGTTTCCTCATAATTAAAATACATTCGTTAAAAACATGTGGTTGCGTGTTTTTTAGGTAAGTATGATAAAGAAATGAGAGACACATTGATAGTGCGGCCTTGTTACCTATTAGTTTGCATCAAAATATTTTCCTCTACCGGCAAGGTTCTATGGACGGCGAGCACATTGATATGTAAGGCGTGAATCTGCAAAATTGTATACTAAGATATGCGTAAATGTCGTCACACACTTTGAAGATAATATAAAATATATATTATCTTGTAAAGAAAATATACATTTTACCTTAATAGTAGATTGTTTGCCAAGGGAGCAAACAACTATTTTTAAGGCGAGTATGTTTCTTTGAATCCAGAGCGGAGCGAAGAATTTGGAATGTGTAACACTATTTTAGTCCCTGTTTACAAAGAATAAACTAGCTCTTTTTTAAAAGATGTGTTATAAATAATTTTTAAGCACTATAATATATATTACTTTCAATGTGTGTGATGAGCTTTAGCGGTTCATCATCACGTGCTGCTCGTAAAATGATCTAATGAATTGAAATCAAGGTTTTTATTTCAATAATGCAACGCATGTACGTACAGTCGATCAAAGAGCTAAGAAGGTAGCTATTTAGACAGTTCAATAAAATGGGTCAATCTACAGTCGCCGGAAATGTCGTAGGTGACATTATCATAATAATATAATTTTAAAAGAAGGGGAAGTACCTATCGTCCTTAAAGGCCGTTTTATTGGCGACCACAGGAAGGCACATGGCGAACAATTCTCAATTATAAGTTCTACTAAGAGTATTAGCAAACTAAAATGATTAGGCTTAAGGACTCAAGCCTAATCATTTTAGTCTGCTAATACTTACATGTTTACTTACTGTTAGTTATTTAAATATTCAGATAGGCGATTTAAATTCACCGAAGGACTTTCAACCGTTTATGTATCTGGCACCACTTCAACCTACTGTTACTAAATACTTATATGGACTAAAAAACGCCATACACGACTTGCCTACACTCGAATCTAGACAACACATACGCATATATTTATAAACGGCGAAAGCGTTAAGGTACCCCACGAAATACATATTTTCTTAAGTTTTTTTTGCAATTTGCAGATCAGTATTAGCTTATATGTTGATTAAAATATGATTCGTGATCATAACAAATATGTATGTAGAGAATAATAATCATTAAAATCATTAACTTAAAATTACCCTGTTGAATGACAATTTCATGAAATCATGACATTTGATGCCAATTCTAACTTAGAGAACTCAACTCAAACTTATTTCAAATAAACCAATTACAGGCACTTTTGAATTGTCAAGGGGTCGGTCAGTCAGAAACATGAAGCTAGTTGTCCATTCCTAAGCATAGTAGGTACCTACACTATTTGCGCTGTAGCATGGTGCGGGTGACAGTTTCAGTAACATTTCGTTTCACTCTTGAAAGTTGCCGCGATTTACAATTTATGACTTAATATTTCAGTTGTACCACATTCGTAATATATTAAATAATTAATAACTGTAGTAAATTAAATTAAACCCAACCAGAATGTTCTAATCAAGAAATAAAATCAAATTGAATGAAAAATTAAGCAAAGTGTTATGCGTATAACGTAACGCCATAGACGTATTTAGTGATGGGATGTACTGCTACGATGGATAGTCGATATTTTTTATAATAAAAAACGTATATTGTGCGTAGGTCAATTTTTATTTTTAAAAGGTCTAATTATACAACAGAACATTTATAGGGTAAGGTTGCTTAAAAGGTTGCTAAAAAAAAATACATGTTATTCGTCTAAACTCATATCAGAGTCAGGAACATCTGAATTGTCACTCAATTCATCATCTGAATCTGTGACGGATATTATTAACGATGACTCAATTATGTTGTCAATATGTATGTCACGATCCCAATCAGACATAATGTCCCTTTTTGTTTTATTCACGACCTTCGACCAGTCTTCAGGTTGAACATTGTTGATGGCCTCTTGTAATAGGGCCAACATCTTATTTGCCGTAAATGGCGGCGAAGTATTATTTCTTGCGGCGTAACCTAAAAATAAACGAACTTATAAAAAAAAGTATTCAAATAATCATCAATCAGCCTAATCTAGTATCTGGTAATGTTTTTAAACTAGGTACATGCTACGATCGGAAAGCTGATTTTTTTATAAAGCTTCAAAATGGGAATTGAAATTAAAAGCATACCTTTTATTTGGGCCCAAATCAGCTCAATAGCGTTATACTGGCAATGGTAGGGTGGTAGTCGAAGGACCTGGTGGCCTTTTTCTTTTGCCATCTCGTCCAGAGCATAGGTAGGAGTTGGTGGCTTATGGCGTCGGACTAAGGCAATAAGCTCCGTCTTTAACATTTTTATATCTGCTGTAACTCCGTTTTCACTCAGCCACTTCACCAACTCGCTTTTGCGGTTGGATTGGTTTGGGGGTTTATTAACTTGCACCGAATGGTAGGGTGCGTTGTCCATTATTATGGTCATAGGCTCTTTTAAATTGTTTAATAGACCTATGAACCAATCTTTAAATTTTTCGTAATTCATCTCCTCATGATACTCCGTAGTTTTTTTTGACTTAAAAGCCAGCAAACAATCAGGGACGAATCCACTTGCTGTACCTGCGTGACAAATAATAAGGCGTTCGCCTTTGCCTTCCGGCACTTTGGTACACGATTGTGCCGTATCGTCGGTCCAACTTTTACCCACTGTGTGGTTGGCGTTTAGCCACGTTTCATCCAAAAAGACAACTTTGCTCCAATCACTTATGTTTTTGGCCTTCCTTAAAAATCTACATCTTGCTAGGGCAATGTCAGTCCTATCCATAATAATCTTTCTTTTGTTAACTTTTTTGTAAACAAAGCCAATATCTTTTATAACTTGCCGTAGCGAAGTAATACCTCCTTTGAACAAGTCAGCTTCTTTTAATGATTTTAGAAGCTTGAGCAATGTGGGTAGCTCCATTCTTCTATAATAATCATAAATATGATTTCTAATAGCAACCTTAGCAAAATCATCCAAATCTGTGATTGGCTTCACCTTGGTCCGCTTTTTGTTGGGTGTCGATAATTTATTTTCAAACATCCCATCTTGGCCAATTTTCTCACGTGTTATACGCGAAACAGTATTGCGGCCAATATCAAGAGCTTCGGCTACTCGTTCTACAATATGATTCAATGGTAACAACGGTCCATTATTTTGTTGTTCTCTTTCAAAGTAGTCTCGGAGGCGAACAACAAGCTCCCTGGCCTGACTACCCAAAACAGTTTTTTTTGTATGCTTAGGCATGGTAATAACAACAAACTCAACAAACTTATAACAAATAACAATTTAACAAAAATGAAAACAAACAATGAAATCGTAATACGTGTCACATTAAGTCACAATATAACGCGCTTGCACTCGTACTCGCACTCACAGCATCGCACGGGTAAACAACATGGCCGCCGCGCCGATGCACCATAGAGCAAAAATGTTGTCACGAAAAAAAAAACATAAACCCGATTTTGATTATTTTATATAAGTACAAAGATAATTATGTAGCCATAAAACATTTATATTGACAAGTTTATACACGTAGCACACACGTAGTTACACTGCACAACTGAATAATACACTAATTTTCATAACAATATTAAAGAGAACTAGATTCACGCTGCGAGTATCGTTAGCGATAAAAATGAATTGCATAACCTCACATCCCTACGTGGTACTGACAAATGTCAACGTCATACGGGCAACTGTCAGCCGCACCATGCTACAGCGCAAATAGTGTATGGAGAAGAACGGGCAAGAAACTCCACGGACACTCTTTTAAATCACAATATGGTTACATCATTCATGTTAAAGTTATAAATGTGAGAACGATGCAGAACGTTAAAAGCGTCCGTAATAAAAAATAAAACAATTAAAAAATCAAATTGAAATAAGCTATGGCAGCTAGATGACCAGTCCCTACTGACAGCGCCCGTTCACGAACATGACGCATGGATTAGCACCATTCAGCTCAACCATTTTGAAGGGAGCTAAATGATCCAACACACATGAGAGTTTTATTGATGATATGAAATACATAATTTGTTACGGTTACGAATCATATTTTGATTAACGAACAACCACAACCAGACACTGGCGCAGATTCTCTTGTACACCGAACTAAACTAACTAAACTATCATTAAAATTCCTTACTTTTTTGGCTATGAGAACCATAAAGCTATTTTGCAAAATAAATTCTCTAAATTTAAAATTCTTGGTGGTACCCCGTGGTAGGTACTTGTTTTATTAGAGTCGGAGGCGCGCAAGGGCGCAGCCTCGACGTGTTTTTTTAAGGATTTTTTCACTTTTTGTATGGAAAAAATTGAAAAAAAAAAAATACCTGCATGTTGAGATTTAGGGGTTTATGAGTTTTATAAACGGGGTCGAAATTTTCATTCTTTTTGCGATAGAACACACCATTTTCGAGATAAATGCAAAAGAAAAAAAATATACTACATTACTGGTTTTGCACCTAAAGTCGAGGTTTTGGTGTGAATTTAAAGTTCATGACAACCTATTTTATTCCACACGTTTTTAATAGCGATTAGAAATAGATTTTGTTAGACAATCAAAATTTTAGGTGAAAAACGTCAAACTCAGAATAGCAAAATTGCCATTTTCCCTAAACCAATAGCTCAGTGCCATCTTAGTGCTGTCAAATTAAAATATAATTAAGTTGTGTCACTTTAGTCTATTTCAGAATGAGAAATCGTCGTTTGACAGGAATAAACTAAATTTTGGTGATTCTTAGTCTAGTTTAGAGGCATTTGTGACAAGAGAATCGGCACCACTAACCTGCAAATTGCAACAAACATAAGAAAATTTGAATTTCGCGACGAAATGTATGGTTACGCAGACGATAATCAATATTTCGTTAATAAATAACCCCCTTAGTGTTTAACTTACAACAACATAATATTAATCTATTCGCTTGTAGTGAAACCTCACTCAACTTTATAGGTACACATACCTATTTACTATGCAGTAATTTCTAAGGCTCTGTGCTGAGGCCCTTTTGGCATTATAATCATTGTTTTCTGTTTTTAGGGTTCCGTACCCAAAGAGTAAAACGGGACTCTATTACTAAGACTCCGCTGTCCGTCCGTCTGTCTGTCTGCATGTCACCAGGCTGTATCTCATGAACCGTGATAGATAGTTGAAATTTTCACAGATGATGTATTTAAGTTGCCGCTATAACTAAAAACAGAATAAAATAAATATTTAAAGGGGCTCCCATACAACAAACGTGATTTTTTTTGCTCGTTTTTATAGATAATGGTGCGGAACCCTTCGTGCGCGAGTCCGACTCGCACTTGGCCGGTTTTATATAGTTATAAGGTGTATTTTTCTGCTGTAATGCCAACAAACGCATCTTTCTTTTCTCTAAGAATTGTTGTTGACTTACGAAGTAAGGCAAACTATTGATACAAACAACATTTTTTTTACCTGTTTTATGGTTAGGTGCGATCCTTATCCTGGCCGGCTTGTGATAAAAACACATTGATTAGTTATAAATAATATTAAATATAAACCGTAGAATAAGAGGAAATCATTTACATTTTCCTTAACCAAATTGTTTTGAGTTGTGACCTTTCTCGAGATAAGAAAATTAATAAACTTATTTACTTAGTTATAACTGAAAATTATAAATAATAAGCGCATATTATCTGTTAATTAATAACTAAGTCGATATGTCTCATGTTGACAGACACGTCAGTCTGCAATGTTGGAGATTGACTTGCCATCTCGTAGTGGATCTGCTGCACGTTGAATTAATTTTAAATACATGCTTACTTAACATTTAGAAAGGCTGGGACTCTTGACATAAAAACATAGAACAATAGACAATATGACAGATTCACAATCACAATCTGTAATTTTGTCTATTCTTCCGTCGACCCCGTTTCTATGGTCAACCCATTTCAGGTGTCTTGCACTTACCATGCTCGATATTTTAGAGTAAACGCGTACGTTTACTCTAAAATATCGAGCATGGTAAATGCAAGACACCTGCAATACAGGCAACTTAAGTCTGACTGGACTAAACGGAATTACGTATACCCCATTAGTTTAGGTAATTAACTAAAGGTAAACAAATCACACTGACACATTCTTGTTTATAAATACGTTTTTACGATATATCCTCTTGTATTAATGTATGTTAAACTTTATCATTACACTGTCCTTTCATACCTATTAACACTGTTATTGGAAAATATTGTAAAAGCCAATTATTTTTAAAAGAGTAACCGTGGGGTTTCTTGCCGGCTCTTCTTCATAGGAAAAGACCAATTGGAACCGTGCTCCTTCTGACGTTTCATAAGTGCCCACGCAGGTTTATGGTGAAATAAAATAATTTGAATTTATTATTATTAAACTACTCTTCGTAGATGTAACTGCATGCGTATTTTTTTTTTTTTTTTAGTTAGATTTATGATAATAATATAATATTTTGTAATCTGTCTATTGTAAAGACCCAAAGCAGACAGGTTCTGTAAACGTCAACGAATTATAAAGTTGCTAAATTGAAGAGTACAAGTGACCTACCATGACAACTGAAGTGAGAGATAAATTACGTTTAGTCGATTACTTGACAGCTCTCTCGTCACGTGTTATTTTTTTGTTTACCTTTATTTAATTACCTAAACCAACAGAGTATACTATAGTCGCTAAATAGTGACGAATGCTATTATAATATTAATACATTTGAATGCTCTCTAAAACTCGTTCTTATTATAGGTATTATTTTCTTATCATCACTAGGCGTCAAGATTTAAGACATAACACTATACGCCTCTAAGACGCACACCAGCGCGTGCGCATGCTTCTAGATAAAAATGTCAGGCGAGTCAATCAACGACGGACGTCAATAAATTAATTATTTTTGTTGATAAACACTCACATACATTACCGAGATTACGGATTATTGTTTGGAAAAAAACAATTGTCACGTTATCGCTAACAATTTATAGCTGTAAGCTTGAAATATCATAACCCTACTTGGGCATTTAGCCTCTGCTAGCTAGCTACACATTACCAGCCCAGAATATCCCCACTGCTAGAACTCTAGATCTCCACTCTGCGAGTGATTATCGGCCAGTATAGAATTAGAATTTCTGGTTTTAGGTCATCACCGGTTTTAGAGGAGTGATAAAATAAATAAATTGCACGATGTAAAACCGCTTTAAAACCTAATAAATACATAGCGGTAGGTCGTAAATCTGAATATGATATAAGCCTCGTGCAGACTGGCGCGATATCGCGGGCGCTAGAAGGGTCGCACTGCCTGTAGCGCCCGCGATATCGCGTCAGTTTGCAAGAGCCTTTAGTGTACAGCTTTCCAAAGTAAAGTTTGCGCTTCGGGAATCATCGTCTATCTTCGGAACGACGTGCAATAATGAGGTTTAATATGGAGCTGTGACAAGCATGGAATGACTTTCCTATTTCGCATACCATGCTTACAAAATTATAGATTAACAACTCTATGTAATTCCGAAATACTTTTAAAAAAACGTGTGCGGTCTCATGTATGTTTTAAAACAAAAACAATTTTTTGGAGCCGCTATCTTGGATTTTCATTTTGACCAAATCCACACTCTCTCTCCGCGGCATGCAGTATACTCGGGCCGATGTGTACAATTTTATCCCACGACACTATAATCACTTTACTCTTTTTTATTTTATTTTTTTCTGCCAGCGTTCTCTCTCTCTCTTTCTTTCTCATTGAATTAGAAGAAGATATTAATACTTTTTAGCGTGCCGATATCTGAAAGTTTATAAGCCGCGTCAAAGAACTTCGTTCCAGAAAACTTTTGAGGGACAAATGACGATCTGGGACCGGGATAGGTAACCCGACGGAGAGAAAACTTCATACCAAAGCGCAATGATAGGTACACTACTACCAAGCGCGGTAGTACAAAACTTAGAATTTTTGCCTCTGTGAGAATCTAAACTGCGCTTCAGAGCTCCGCTCCTATTGGTTAACATTGGCACATTTCTCCGCTCCGCTGCAGTGGACAGGCAACCTAAGGGTGCCTTTCCACCAGAGATGTGCTATGCACCTATGCTGTGGGGATGTGAAAGCTAAGCTACGAAACTATGTGACCGTTAGCACTAGGCACCCTAACTGTGTGGCGCGACGTTCGTGCTAATTCGAAAACACGAAGATTACCGAAGCGCGACCTCTTTCAGGGTTAGCTGTACATAATCATGGGAGTATAATGTAGTGTACTGACCGGTTGTTGAACCAGTAGTCCAGCACACGCTTATGGTAGTCCCGGAGCCGCAGGTGGTCGCGTAGGCCCACGGCCGCCAGCAGCACGCATGTGCCCAGCAGCGCGCCGCCGCACGCCCACCACAGCGCCGTGTTGCGCGGCACCGGGGGCATGGGCGGCGTCACGGGCAGGTGGCCTGGGGAGGAACACGATGTTTCAATGGACAACTTCTAAGTGTGGTACATGAATGCTTATTAAACCTGTTGCTAGTACTGTAGCGAGACCCAACGGGGGTATTAAGGTATGATTCCGAACCCCGCTGCATGCGGCGTTCGGGTTAAACAATCTCTAAAATAAAAATGTAGGAATACCCGAATCATAAAAAAAAACATTACGCGAGTTGCGTATAAACAACAGTTAATATTTATATTAACGACGCTTGTGATAACGTCCCGTGGATTGAGATCTCGCGGTGACACGTTGTGTGATCCCAGAGGGGGCCAGGACTATCACAAGCATGGATCAGGCCCCCGGGGATAGGTACTAATACGCCAATGTAATTTCTTAGATTGTGTCAAAATACGGCGTTAAACTAGCACTAGGTAGTACAGTACCTACAGTCTCAAGTACTTAAGTTCTTTGGTCATATCTCGAGGCGGAATAATGACTCCATAGAGAGTCTAGTGGTGCAAAGCAGAGATGGAGGTAATAGGCAACGCAGCAGGTCAACGATGAGGTGGATTAAATTTAATTAAATTTGCGGTTGGAGGCCCTGATAATGAATAAGCCAAACTGTCATCTAAGAGATCCATAAGGGTAGAGATTGTGAGGCGAGCTACGACTACACCTACGATAAGACACAATTCATCATGACCACGACCGCTCTGTCGAGACCGAAGCAAAGAAGTAAGGACCCTTTTTTTGTGTTGGAAATTATCAAATCAAATAACTTCTCCCGGGGCGATGTCAGACTCATACTGAGTAAAACCCACCCGTGTTCCTTCAATTGCCTGTATGTTGTCAGGGGCCATGGTAACGCTTTCGGACTTTCCCGCGACCCTGGTAGGCCCTAGCGGACCCCGTCAACGTTGTGCTGACATCTCTTTGAGGCGCGCATGGAACACAACGCGCCGTCGACCCGGGCCTGGTTCTTATCGGACGGCGAGGTACAGAAGCAAGGACCCTGCGTTCGCAATTGAGTTTCCAAACGTGCTATTAAATATGTTTTTTTTTTTTATAAAAGTAATAGCACCTCACTAATAATTTGAGCTTGAAGCTCTTAAAGCTTGTTTCCAAGATGGAAACAAGGAATTTAATATGGGATAGGTATGTGTTTTGTATTATCTGCTGGCCTTCGCAGTAATAGCCTAAAGTAAGCGGCGGCCGCGTGATTATTTGAATGTAACCTATGAATCTGTGCTATGACATCGAAACATTCACTGTCTTATCATCTGTGACCCTCATATGCTACTACAATTTTATATTAATATATTCTATAATAAAATATTACAGAATTTATATAAATATTAGATTATATATTTCCATAAAAACAACGGCAGTTACGAGCTGTATGAATCGAAAACTTGAGAGTAAATTACAGACATATGAGAAGGTATAAGAAAACTTTTTTCAAAAAAAAAAAAAACACTACAAAGTGAAAAATTAATTTCGGAAGTCGGTGTCTTTGGTTTTTTATTTTCGTTATTTGCCACCGACTTCCGAAATTTAAGTTATTATTCACTTTGTAGTGTTTTTTTTTGGAAATCTGTTGTTTTTTTATATAGGGACGTTAATCGTTGAGGAGTTCTCCTGGTACTTCACCATCAGCTCCACTTCTCCATATGCATTGTGACGAGCATAAATTGCTTGGCAACCATATTAAAAAGTAATCAAATCGCAACCCGTGAAATACTTATTATTGAGTAGTTCCGGTGGCCATCTGTGGTCTTCATCATCAGTTCTACTTCACCAAATGCTTCAGTGCTTTCCGAAAGCAACTGCACGAATTACTATAAAAAATAGCCAAATCGCAAAAGGTGTGCCTATAATATTTGAACTTCCCTCGATTTATCCAGGATCCCACCGTCAGTTCCTGACTTGATAATGACAATAAGACCACATCGGAAGTATGCCCTTTTAAACGATTTTTTTTTTTCAAATCCGTCTATATATGACGGACTTATGCCCGAACACACATAAAAAAAGTGATAACCTCCTCCTTTTAGAAGTCGGTTAAAATAGAACATTGTTCCAACATGCTGGTGGCAACATTGCATACAGTTTGTATTTCCAGCAACATCAAGGTGTATTGTTGCAAATTGCAACAATGTTGCGAAATTTTTGGTTACCATGGATACTGGGTTATACTTTTCAGGATGGCAAATCTGCGTTTAGTATTTTTAAAAAACTCACACAAATTATGTGTGACTAATTTCTTCTCGTAGAAGACGCCTGAGGTCCACAGACCGCCGTGCACCAGCGCGGCTTGGTAGCAGCCGTAGGGCGGCGCTAGCACACAACGCAACTGTCGCACGTCGTCCAGCTGCGTGCTGCAGTTCTGTGTCACCTCAAAGTGTTCGTCTAAAGAGACCTGCCAGAAACAACACATTTATTGCAACCTACCATGAAACGATACAGACAAGTTTATAAAATACAATGTTGGGAAAAGGCCAAAAATTCCTAGATTAGTAAAATCTAAGAATTTTTGCTTTCTTAGAGAGTTACCAAAAATACTTTACCCCTGTTTTATTGTTTATCTGGTGCAGCATAACGCTGTAGTCTACTGCGGGTATCCCCAGGATCCATTGCAGTGTAAAGTGATCACTGCAATACAAATAAGGAGTAAAGTGTGTGCCGGCCCTAGGGTAGAGCGAGTGGAGCGTGGTCGCTCTAAACACCAAAAGGCAAGGGGCACCAAAAACCCAAATGCAAAAAACTATTTCCAGCGCAAAAGCATTTTATTATCAACATTTTTTTTTTGAAATACCTAATTAATAATTTAATTATACATATAGCAGTAAAAGCTTTCTCAATGTTAAAGAGGCCGGAGTAAACTAATTAGAGCTACTTAATTTAAATTCATTGTGTGTTGATATATGCAATAAAAGTTTTGAAAATTTGGGAATTATCATTTAATTAACATGAAACCGAAGTAGAATTTATGTGAAAGTGTCGATCAAAGGGCACCGAAATACAATCTTGCTCTACTCTGATCAAATGCTAAGCCCACTGCTGTAAATACATTATAGATAAAACAAAAAAAGCCCCCCCCATGGGAAGAAGTTGTGAGTTTATATATGTATGTGTAAAAAAAAAAGCATAACCCTCTTTCTAGGTAATAATAAATGCGACTCACTCATGGTTAACAACGACGACAAATGGTTGTATCTTATTGTACTCTTCTCTGGTGATATTGTTGTTAACCAGATAATAGGCATCATGAGGAGAGTGACTCCTATGAACACCATTCAACGTACTCTTCAGTAGATAGCAACTGCTGAATATCAAATCAAAGTCCATTGCATAGCATACCTGTAGACAATAAAAGTTATAATCATATGAATGGCTTATTTTGATACACATTCCTTCTGAGCTCATCAGATTCCTTGTAAGCTTTTGGTAAATAAATAATGATAATTATAATTATGAACTGCTGGTTGCCGATAGTGGCTTAGAGGCCCAGGAGCAGGACGGAGTTGTGGTGGGAAAGACTGGAGACCGTTGGCCTGAGATTAAGTGAGACCAAAACAAAGTGTAATAAAGTAAACAAAACCTGATGCATCTTCGAGTTTTCACTATCTGCATGCACATAAAATTTTTATACTTTTTAACAGTACATGAATACTTACATGAGAACAGTTAGTTAGGCCAGAAACGTTTACGTCAGTATTGGAGGAGTGCTGGGGACCTGGCTTTATCACCCACCCGCGAAATTTTTTACGAAATTCCGGATCACACACACTCAAGTTTTCGTTGAACGTCAGGTCCATCGTCAAAATTGTCCGATTGGGATTGTTGAACGTACACAGTTCTGCAGTGTACCGACCCCGTACCCCGTCCAGAGACGGAGTGAATGTCGAGTAAGATACATAAGGACCAATCGAAGAATCATTACACCTGTACCTAACTCCGATCTGTTCGGCGCTAGATTGGCACAACAAAAACACTAAAAACACAGCGACACACAACATCGCGAACAATTCTTACAAAACTATTTATGTAAATAACTTCATGACGAGGGCCATAAACACACCACTGAGATATAGTTATTACACTTATTATTGCGAATAGAAAGCCCCAGGAGCTTTTTCTTTAACACTGTATTGCTACCTTATTTTATTAATAATTTAAGTTGAAAATAAGAACAACTGTAAACACGCACATCACGAAAGAACTATTTGTATTCGCCATTTTATTTCACTTCACTTGACGCCACTTGACACTGAAAGCAGACTGAAAGTTTGACAGAATGACAGTCGCGGAACCAATTTGAGTTTGACACTTCACTTCCCGTAGTGATGCGAATGACATATCTTTTTTCAAACGAAACTGCACTGCTAACTGCTGCCAACCAACCGTTTTTTGGGAAAATTATTTTTTGACGTAAAACTGTAGAAAAAGGTACATAATATTTATTTTGATTACTAGTAATGTAACTTACACTATTCGGTTTTTTTATGTTAGCCTACACTGTCCCACTGCTGAGCAAAAGCGTCCTCCAAATCCTTCCATGTATCCTTTTCCAGGGCCACCTCCATCCAACCCTTGCGGTATGCGTCTAGGTCATCTCGCCACCTCTTTCTGGGCCGGCCTCGGCGCCGCCGCGCCGTCCATCCTCAGGCGCCCACCGTGTGGAAACTGTTGCCCAGCCCAGCGGTCACGATGCATGCGGCTGACATGACCCGCCCAATCCCATTTTAGCTTGGCAGGCTTTTTGCCTGCGTCTAAGATCCCCGTTTTGGAGCGAAGCGTGGTGTTGCGTATTCTGTCAGTTCGTTTTACAGCCAGAATGCTGCGCTCCATTGCTCTTTGGCAAACCCCAAGGCGGAACTTTTGCAACTCGATGAGCGACCAGGTCTGAGAATCGTAGGTTAGGACGGACAGAATACACATATCGATGATTTTTCGCTTCAGGGAGATCGGTAGATCGCCCTTCATTAGCGTCTTCATGGACCAGTAGCTTTCCGGGCATTTTCGATGCAGCGATTAACTTCCTTTTCTTGCCTTCTTTCGAAAGAAACTAACTGGCCCAAGTAGATGTACTCATGGACATTCGCAAAAATACAATAGTCAATCTCCAATTCAAAAACTGTGTAGAGTGCTTGTGTGGCTCAACTCCTATTTTGCTCAAATGAACGCATGTAAATTACAAGTTTCGTTCTTGTGTGCCTACAAAACAAAAACAAAACAATGATTGTGAAATAATTGTTTTATGCTCAAAATTCCTGCCTCTGACCAAAATACATAATCTGCACTGTCTAATAAAATTCCTACGTAACCTACGGAATGCACCTCTGTTGTTAGTAACTTGTACCCTAGCAAATTCGAGCTTTTTGCGTAGTTCTTTTAACAATTATTTCACAATCGTTGTTTTGTATTTTTCGTAAAATGATGATGTGGATATATTTAGTAACCTGTTCCGCTTAGCTATTTCTATAGAGTCTTAAAAAGACCCTGGAAGAAATCCTGGACTTCTTCCAGGGTCTTTATCGGGTTTATACTATATAAGTACTTGCGAGTGATTAAAATGTCTGTAAAGCTACGGTTTCCTAGAAGAGCGGTGACCGTAACAACGCCGTAACGTAAGACCTTCACTTGTTCCTATAGACAACGTCTCAGTGACGTCATTCAACGTTACGGCCGTTACGATCACCGCTCTTTTTAAAAAACCGTAGCTTTACAACGAGAAAAAAGGACTACAAACGGGAAGAATTACGTACATTGGCATTTCGTTGACCTCTGAGATCATGAATATTTAACTGGGCTTTCCTGTGGGTGCCTTAAGCTACTACACATAAAACCTCCAGCCAGGGCCTATTCAACTATGCTAATTACAAATTGTAAAACTAGATGAACGCTCGCTAAGGACACCCCCTGTGGGGTACGAAACTCGGCTTAGGGCGTCAACCGGAGGGAGGACATCAAGGATGGGACGGGCTGGATCAAAGTTTTGATCATGATTATTAGTCAGGGAATTTAAAGCTACGTGCTCAGCTGCAACAACTGCTGGCACTTCGTTATCGAGCAAGGGTCGGGGGGAGTATCATTTACTTGGGGACGCGATCGCGATCGCAAAGGACCTTGGCGGCGAGGTCGGAATGACGGGAGGCGTCTGTATTTGTATACTGTGCTGGTTTCCCTACTGCTTTACTGGAAGAGGGGTAATGGGGTCGTCTGGGTCGGTAAGGATTCGCTTTAGGGCGGCGAGTTCGATTGATACTAGAGGGAGTGTAACTAGCGGCCTCTGCGGTGCAAATACGCAATTTGCACCGTAGTGACATTTAGGATTGAGTGAAGCCTTCCTAGATTCCAAGCGGCTCGCGCGCGGGCTTGCCTCATGTGCTCTTTGAAGAAGAGATGGTGGTCAAGAACTACACCTAGGTACTTGCTCGCTCGCTTCTCCCAAGGGATAGGCTTGCCTAGCATGGTGATGGGTCGGGGGAGACGGGGTTGGGTCTTTTTATACGGTTTCGAAAAGAGAATCGCTTGACTTTTGGCGGATTGATTACAATCCTCCATTTCCTAAACCAGGCGCCGATTTTATCAACTGTGGTTTGGAAAATTGCGGCTATCGAGTCGGGGCCGAAGCCACTTTAGTAAATGGCCGTATCGTCTGCGAACAGAGCCAACTGCGCCTTTTCAGTTATGGGGATATCGCTGGTGAATAGCGTAAAAATGAGAGGGGACACTACGGATCCCTGAGAAACTCCGGCGCGAATGGGATGAGGGGAAGATAGAGCAACTTCAAGTCGATAGCGGAAGGTGACATTTGCCAAAAAAATATAAAATGCCGTAAAATGAGCACGAGGCGGTTGGGCACACCGAGTTTGTAAAGCTTATATATTAAGCTGTTGTGCCAGACTTTGTCAAAAGCTATTGCTATGTCGAAGAATACTGCAACAAGCCACGCTGGAAACCAGCGCTTATGTGTTCGGTGATCCGGTGGGCCTGGTGCACACTAGAGTTCTGGGAACGAAACCCAAACTGTTCGTTGGGAATAGGCTCTTGGTCTTGGCGTAGTCTCTGAGATGCTTATAAATAAGCCTCTAATAGACTTTGCCAAGGACTTTGAGCAGACTTATGGGACGGTAACTCCCAGGCTTGGACTTGGGCTTGCTGGGCTTAGGGATACCGATGACAGTGGCTTCTTGCCATGCTTGTGGGAAGATGTTATTACACAGGGCACCATTGAAGATGGTGGTCAAGATCATTATTAAGTGGGCTGGGAAGATTTGGATCACCCTATTGGTGATTACATCTGAACCGAGGGCTTTGCGGACTTTAAGACCTTTGATAATGTCATGCACTTCGTCAGGGGTGACAGGAGACAGAGGGCAATCAGGGTCGTCAACGGGAGGGAGGGATGCTCTACGTTCGACTTCGGTGTCTACCTCAGAGAGGAAAGCTTGGTCTACTGGTAGTGTACTAGGTGAGCATTGAGCCTCTAGACTGTCGGGTAGGCACTCGGCCTTTTCGTCTGGAGGCCCAATGCTCACGATTACAATTCGAATTTACTGGAGCTTGCGCAGGAACTCTCAGACGGGCGGCTGGGTAACCGCACTGGGTTGCCATCGTAGCATTCACATACTGCCGCACGCAATAGGTGTAAAAAAATCGCCACTTTGTTTGCTGTTTTGTAGTTACGAGAGAACATAGAAACGAACACACACATACATACAAGTCAAACACATAACCCTCCTTTTTGGCTTCGCCGCAGTCGAGTATCGAATACTAAGTACAATACGTAGTAATTTTTTGAACATGGTGTATATAAGTTTTGGTGATAGGAGTATCAAGCACTAACAACAACCGTACTCTAGGTAGCCTATCTCCATGACATAGTGCTCAATCTCCATTTAATGAGATTTTATTTATTTGTAATTTTTCGTGAGGGTGAGACAAACGTACGTAGCAACACCCTTTTCCAGTTATACGTATAAGTTTTCTTCGCCTTAACATTCCATTGTTTTTCAAAAATCGATGAACTAATTTTTATTAATTGCAACGTCACTCGCACCACGAACTAGAACTAGAACTAGTCCACGCCACCACTCAAGTCCGATAGACGCGGCGCTAGTTTCTATGTCATTGCATGGCGTGAACTCAAAAAACACATGTTTTGCTATTACAATATGTACAAAAGAATTTTCATGTTTTTAGAAAATCCATCATGCTGTTTCCTCACTGGAAAATCCGCGAAGCGAAGCATTGACGCTTCTGTAAATTATCTATGACGCAAATTAGCCTGTAGTTGGCATCACAACAAAGCATAGACTTTTAATAAGTATGGACTGGAAATACCTACAAAAAAAAGGTGCATACCTACAACTCAAAATGTCGCATAAAATGGCTGCCAATGCTAGGGTTGTATCATTCAGGGAACATGGTGTTACTATTTCGAGTATCGATACTAGTACGTAATAGTATAACGAATCTTACTAGATATCACGGTTGAATCATATTTAATAAAAATATTAGCTAATAGTCCGTTGTAACAGAAAAAAACGAGTATTGACAATTTATCACTTCTCAAACAATTTTCCGCATAATTATAATTTCATTTATAGAATTATTACTTAGCAAATAAAGTTTTCACAAATATTTGTAACGCAAACCTAATGTTTGGCAAGTGAACGTTTAAACAAAGCCAAATATTTAGTATCGAGTGAGCATGCAAGTCTTATGCCTGTTTTCACCTTCACTAAGTGACACTTAAATGAATCCCTAATAAAAGTTCACTGTTGGATTTTCAACGGTAGACTCAGCGCTGAGAGTTGAAAAACAGTGCAGTTTTATTTAGGTATTCATTTAAGTGTCACTTAGCTGTCGGTGAAAACGGGCATTAGTGAATTAAATTTTTAACAATTTTATCATAAATGAACATTCGGAATAATACACATCCTTACATATTATAAAACAAAGTACACCGCCGCGTCTGTCTGTTTTTCTGTCTGTCTGAACGCGAATAATTCAAAAACTACTAAACGGATTTTCAATCAATTTTCACTAATGGACGGAGTGATTCATGCGGAAGGTTTTAGTGTATAATTCATTAAAGTGTTGTGTAAATTGGCTGAAATTTGACGATTATTGTTGAAGATGTCGGATAAAATCATGCGGACTGGGATCTTTATTAGCGTGAGCCGCGGAAATCATAAAAGTTACATAAAATGTATGTACTACAGTATTGTTCATCTTAAAAACTTCAACAAAAAAATCGTATACACTACATAAAACTCTGCGGAACGGTCTCTCGGTGCTATGAACCAAAGAATACAGTTTGCTGTAAACCACGGGCCGGACCTAGCAATATCATTTCAGCGCAGCGAAGGAACTAGTATCAGAAACTATTACGGAAACGGTACAACACTATTCCACCATGACATATCATTGTAAACAAACGAATGAAATTATGAAATAATAAAAAGGTCTGTTGGACGGAAATAAACCCATATATTAAAATTTAAGCCGTATTTAATGATCACCTAGCAATTTTTTCATCGAAAGTTTATCACTTTATGTACTATTGCATGAAAACCGGCTACTAACCTGTGCAAAGATAATTGAGGTTGATTTTCCTTCTTTCTTGCACCACACTTCACAATACAACACACAGGCATGTTGAATTGGTGTCTTCCAACGTATATATGTAGTTTTAAAGGAAAACTCCACGTAATTTTCTCACAAATCTCAATAAAACAAAAAGTAAACAACCACTTGACAGCAGAACTACCATGAACTTGTCGCATATTATGGCGAATATGGCACTTACCTACAACTGTTACTACGTCTCAACAAAATGTTGCCATTATGAGGAACAACTGAAATATTGTTGTCTCTTTTATCAAATACGATTACCACATTAGAAAGAGTGAAATAACACGATATTTCACATTCTAGTCCGTTTTTCACCCATATTTGTATAAGCAAACTTATGTATAGAATATCGCGGCGCCTCCGTGTTTTACTATATCAATGCAACAAAGCGAGCGCACGAATACCGCGCGCGCCGGTATCGCGATTGCGACGACATTAATTATTTTTAATCTAGTGTTTAAAAAAAAATTGTAGCTTTCAGACACGTTAGTGCAGATCGCGGCAGTAGTAAGTACGGCGACGGGTTTCTTCTACGGCTGCATTTCACGCGTGATCTGCTCTGCTGCGTGTTATAAAACAAAGTAGTAGCTCTAAGATTATCAGGTAGTTGCGCTATGGTTGCGCTCTACTTTTTCGCTGCCTCCTTAATGTCGATCACACTAAGGTCATGATGACATTCAACGCGCTCTCACTCAGTGACCATGGTAACAAGGCCGGGAGCGGGACCTTATGTTTTAAAACTACCTGACCCAACTGACGTTGTCCTGTCCAAATTTAAACAATTCATACAAATAAGGACGTGCAGTTTTTCCCAAATTTGCCTCATTGCCCCCTTGAATTTATTCGGCCATTATACACAACAGATATGGATTTTCATACTAGCATTGCCGGCCGCCTGCCCGCATGTATTTGACCAGTACCTAGGTACAGCATTTTCGATTATCTCGAAGAAGGTTGTTAATATAATGCTCGAATTACTAAACATGTTTGAAAAAAAAATGATTACATAATTTCGTTATATTAACCTTTTTCCATCCACTTCTGCATCCGCATGAGCTCCGTATTCATGAATGCGGATACGGATGTCTAAATAAATGTGGAAACTCCGCAATTGCGGATACGGATGCGAATATCCGCATCATCCCTGTTATTAGATTTAGTAAGGCGAGTGGAGGCAAGATCGAACGGTTTTTTGATGAGATGAGCAGTGAGTCTTGTAGAACAGTAGATACATACGAGCTTATGCAAAAAAATTATTTGTAGTGAGTAAAGAGCGAAGCGTGTATTTTTCTATCACATTGATAACTTCCGTTAAATCTGTTCCTAAGCGGATTAAAAAAAAAATGTCACGAGAATGAACCAGGGGGAAAATGAAAGATCGAAATAGTTTCTAAAATCGTTCAAATGATTGTCAGACGTTGTTGGTTGTCACCACTAGTCTATAGTTTGAAGTGTCTTTAAAACTCTCTCATCTGCCTGTAGTGTTAGAATACCTTTAGTTAACATAGATAAAACGATTTTTTTAAAACATGTTTTTCAATCTTACCCCACCGGAGGAACATTGAAAGGAGAGTTTCTCAAACTTGCCACTTTAATTGCATAAGGTTATGCTGACAATAAAAGATCACTCTCAATCAAATAGATCCTTTACCATTACTTTATCCTAATATTGAGATATTACAAAACAACATTTCGCATCTTTCTTTCATCTTACCCCGTCAAATATTGATGGGTAAAGTAAAAAATTCATAAAATAATAATCATAAAAAATATCTGCTGTTTCATAGAAAAGTGCAATACCTACGCGGTCAAAACAGAATGGAACAGAAGTTTTTTTTTTTTAATAACCGACGAATAAGTTCAACACAGGTGGGTTCAGAATCATGTACTGAATCCATGGTTTTCGCGTCGATGTCCCTGCCACCCTGTATATTATTGTTTATTATAAAATTCGTACAAATAACGCTACGCAAAATATTGTGCCAATATATTGTGCAAATAGTGCTGACAACAGCACAACAGACTTTCACAACCACATTGCATGATTGCTAGCATTTGGAGGTCACTGCGCTCTCTTCCAACCAGTGCTGCGCCGTGTCCTGAGGACTGTCCAGAGAAAAACCATTAAATGTTTCTCAGAGGTAGTTCTGAAAAAAGTGGTACCTTTCCTAAAATCAGGAAATTATCATTAATGAACCAGAGGTCACAACAAAAATAAGGAAAAATTGTGGATATATTGTGGTGTATGAAATATGAGATGGTAATAGTAATACTTGATCAAAACTTTATTCCATACATTACCTATTATAAATAACCAAGTTACTAAATAAACCTCAGTATCATACTAGCAAACTAGTAAATACTTATATATGAACATAAATGTATTTGGTTAGATTTATAATTACTTAACAAAAAATAGAAAGTAAAGTTCTAAGTTGCATTATACTCAAAATCACATTCGAATAACACTTAAAATAGGAATAACTTAAAACCGTTCTCAACCACAAGACAATTTTAAAATAAGAACTTCCATCAAATTCCGATCTGTTGAGCTAGAACGGCATATATGCCGAGAGCTGTCAGACCGACTGCGCTGGCGTGGACCGCTCGGAAGGCTAGCAGGGCCCAGGCGCTGAGCGATAGGATGCTGCCCACGGCCTCCTCGATGAGCCCCCGGTAGGGCGACAGGGCAAGCAACGTGACGACGAGTGGCGAGTGCTTTCGCGGCAGGTCGCTGCGCGTGGCCAGCCACACGAGCGCGGCGGTCGCGGCTGTGTGCAGAAGCGCCACGTTGGACTCGGCGCACGAACGCACGTAGCGCCAGTCGAACTCCGAGCCGCGAGCGCCCACCCACAGCAGCACCGACCGCGTTACCACCACCTGCCATGTTTATGCACAATATTTAATTTATTCCTTCACAGATGATTACGCGAACCGTCCTCCGCGAGCTAAACTAAGTTAGTTTAGTTTAGCTTGCCATTTTTTCATACATGTGGGTGGACGCACATGTATGAAAAACTGGCGAGCTAAACTTAGTTTAGCTGGCGGTGGACGGCTCGCTTTATAGTTAGAAATTAAGTGGTGACTACTGAAATGACGGTTTACGGAGATTTATAGAAGAAGAAGAACACATGCTACATAATCAGTCTATAATGTTTCAGCTTATGTTACTCAGTGATAATAAAGCATTATTCTGATGAAATAATTTCTTTAAATTGGTCTATAATTTTTGAGTTTATTCATAACACACAAAAACACACATCTTTGCTCTTTATAATATTACTAGCGGACATCACGCGGTTTCACCCGCGTAGTTCCCGTTCCCGTGGGATTACGGGGATAAAATATAGCCTATGTTCCTCGCTGATAAAGTAGCTATCCATTGCTCAAAGAATTCTTCAAATTGGTCCAGTAGTTTTTAAGTTTATTTGTTACATATAAAAATACAAATCTTTCCTCTTTATAATATTAGTATAGATATAAATTAGTGTAGATTAATGAGTTTATTTTACCTCTGCGCTTGCCCATCCAATAGCCGAAGTGAGGATTTTGGCGTGACCTTTGCCTGGAACCGAATTCAGTGCGAAGTATATACCCAGAAGATCTGCAAAGTCAACTGTTGCTTTCAGAATTTCCTGAAATCAAGTAAAAGAGCATTTTGTTGAATACTGACACAAACATGCACTAACTGGACTTAAACCTGTGTGGCTCTTTCCTCAAAAGATGATCTCAGACACTAATTAGCCGACTTCAAAAAAAAAGGAGGAGGTTCTCAATTCGACTGTATTTTTTTTTAAATGTTTGTTCCCTCAGAACTTTCGACTGGGTGAACCGATTTTGATGATTCTTTTTTTATTTGAAAGCTGGTACTTCCCATGTGGTCCCATTTCAATTTGGTCTAGTTCTGATAATGGCATCCATGAGAAAACCATATAAGTCTTAAATTTGCTTAAGTATGTGCGCGACAAATGGACGAATAACTCAATATCGCGCCAACCGATTTCGATGATTCTTTTTTTATAGTAACTCATGCAATTTTTCTTGGAAAGCACCATTTGGTGAAGTGGAACTGATGATGAAGACCACAAATGGCCACCGGAATTACTCAATAATAAGTATTTCACGGGTTGCGATTCGATTACTTTAATATGGCAGCAATGCAATTTATGATTGTCACAATGCATATGGAGAAGTGGAGCTACTGGTTAAATACCGGGAGAACTCCTCAACGATTAACGTCCCTGTAACAGGAAAAGCAATACATATTTTGTAAAAGGTGATGAGCAGTTGAGATTAGGCTGTTGTAACTTAGGTAAATTAGAAACTATTCACTAAAAAGCGAGAAATAAAAACTTCTAGACAAAAAAAATAAAGTTATTTTTCACTTTGTAGTGTTTTTTTGGAAGTCTGTTGTTTTTTTTTTTTTTGTATAAATGTTTTTTTTTTATTGATGCTAACATGATCTGCAACCCCAATTGCGTAACACACAATCAATCACATTCTGTTTCATTTTGACAGCTGAACAACATTCATTGCGTTATTTATGTTGCTGAGCAGACAAATTTTTCGAACATATGAAGCAATGGATTAGCAATAGCTTTCATCATATTCTGCCAAACATAATCTGAATCATCTAGATTATGATTTATCGTGTTTTACCTATGTAATTAGGGTGCTGACCAACACATTGTCTGGACTTTAAAAGAGACTGTGACGTCTTAGTTGTTTTCAGTATTTCTTCTCAGATTAGTCAAACACTGAACTCATCTAGTTTATCATTTATCAATAAACTAGAAATATTTATTATCATTATATATTTTTTATGTATTTTCATTATTAGAAACATTCATTATATTACCTTTGTACTCTAAGTTTCTTTATGTATTTTACTGTGTACTATTGGTCGAAGGTGTGTACATAAATAATAAAATAAATAAATAAAATAAAATATTTATCCAACAGGAATTTTTCAGTAACAGCCTGAAGTCTGGAATTGTGCCCGGTTGATGGCATTAGGCTCGCCCCCTATTACATGGGATTTAAAACATAATAGCAAAATGTGGGTGTATGTACTACAGGTACATCTCTACCCAACCCTTCGGGAAACAACGTGTGATGTTATGTAGAAACATTCATGAGTTAATATTATAATAATTGTTAAGAGAACATTTACTTTTAATGTGTAGCTCAGTTGGACTGCTGATGTTACAGTATATACAAGTGTATTTCATTCTTGTCTCATTGCCTGATAGTAGTGAGAGTGACCTGGGTTTGGTTTCATGTACTATTGAAGAAACGCATATCTGTACACTGCAAGGACTATTCTTGCTTGCAGCGCTGTCACTATAGTAATGCTTACCTACGAAAAAAAAGGGCCGTGAGCATGGGATTTTCAAATTGGTTAGATATGCATTACCCTGATGGTAGGTATATAACAGAAAGTAAATCATAACTTTTTTGAAATGCGTAACAGTAAAAAAATTACCTTGAGTACTTTATTACACTAGCAAGACTTTGCAAGCACTAAGATCAGTGATAACTAATGACAATACAAATATAAATGACCGGCATTTAGGTCACTGAAAAAAGTATATTTCTGACCTTCATGAAGAGTGGGGCCATAAACAAGATAGTGTTAAGTAATAAATTACTGTATTGAAACAAAATAATTACCAAGAACACATTATATTCTCCTGTAATGTGACTGCTATCAGAATCAGGAAAGAATGTAGCCAGCAAGAGCATCTTGCACAACTGTGTGAAGATGTACAGGCCTCCTGCATACACACATTTTGAGAACGTAGCGTATTCCGATCTAAAATAGCATTAAACATAAATATTAAATTACAAAACGTACAGTAGTTGCTGGTAACCTAGAAGACGGATCAACTTACATTCCAGAGAACTTGTATGCCATATGATATGGTGCATACACCAGTGCAAGGCAATTTCCAAAATGATAAAGAGTCATCTTATTACACCTATATTTGTACTTATAAATTTGAGTATAAACTTTTAAATTAGATTTTTCAAGGCATCAAACTAACAGAAATCGTCATTGGTCTGTGTCTGTGCGTGATAGCGTCATGCGTTCCATCCAATTCCAAACTTGTCAATAGCAACATGTCCTTTTTCATTCTAATGTTTGTGAATTCATTCTTTTGTCTCTGTTTTTTTTTCCTAAAGCCATAAATACTGTACATTTAGGACTGGAACGAGTTGCCGTCGAGATACGGGCCTGTCAATGTTGTCGGTCAAATGTCAAATTCTCGTGCCGGTGCAACGTTGTAATTTTACGAATGAGTGGAATGGAACGAATATATCGACCTAACAAAATAATTTTTATGCGTAAATCTCTGAAAATTATGTTAAGTTTATATTGTTTTAATTAAAAAAGCTTAAATGTGCAGTGAATTATATTTTTATACTTATACCAACAAAAGTTATTTATTTTTATTTAAATAAATACTACGTACTGAGAATCGTATAAAACGTTTCATTTCTACTTAGTCTACATGCTCTATTAATTTATAAAATGTTTTTAATAAGGACATCTACAATAATAATACTCATAATTTGTTGATTTAATTAAAACTAGGGCATATGATTTTTTTTATTCAATCGTCCTTGGTATTGCAATAGTCGAGTTTACTAAAGGACTTGAAAACTCTTGCTTGAAATTGGACGCTACCAACCAGCGCGCCAATTTTTAGACAAAATTATTTATTTTTATTTGTGCTGAGATTGATAGCTTTAATATATACGTAAACATTAATTAGTTTTACTTCATATAGTGTTATTTTTATTGCTTCGGTGTTGTTAATTTTAAATACCTTCTTTATCCTATAGTGGGTAAGCTTTTGACGCTTTGCATATTGCTTTTAAATTGTTCACAAACAAAAGCAAAATGTTTATAGAAATAATGTGATATTATCAACTTGATTTTTCAGATAGTGTCGTGTTAATGTTACACTTCAAATAATTATTCATCCTACAATAACAAGAGTTATGTTCATAGAAATGGGTGAAGCGGTTGAGAGTGTAGAAAGAGATGCAAAATGAGGGGAACTTTTAAAAAAGGGTTAGTTTTTTAACCCTTTCATTTTTTAGCACACGCGCAAAAGAGTAAGGGGTTGGTTGTCCAATAGCAGGGCAGAGTTTGGAAGATTTTGAATTTTATTCGTCCGGAGAAGCTCGGTTAATATTTGGTGGGTGCTCCGGGCACCGTCTCTCTGCAGTTCCCTTTAGGAAGAGCTTGTAACAACCTGTTTATTCAAATGAGGGAGGTGTCATGTGAATGTTACAAATGCTTGGTTGATTTTATAAGTGATTTTGAATATTAAAAGTGATATTGTGAAGTTAGTCGGTGAATACTTTAATCATATTTTTTTGGAATATTTTATAGGTGATGGTGGGGTGGAATTTACTATGCCAGTTGATGATTTGCAACTGAATTTATATCCCTATAGGTGAGTTAGTTTATAAATTTAATTTATTCAGTGTCTATTAATTTAATGATTATGATTTTGTCAGTCAAAATATTGATTTAAACTTCATTTGGATTGACTAAATAAGATATTTTCAATTATATAGTATCTTTCAAAAGCGGTTTTTCAGTTATTATGTTTCTTAAAAATTAAAGAAAAAGAAAGACAATAAAACAAATAATATTAACATCCTGTTTTTTGGCTGATCTGGATTAATCCTTCCTTAGTGTATGATGTTAATTTCAATGTTAAAACACCACCTCAAATAAGGTATTGTTATGTGGAGAAAAGTTTTAGAAGTTGCTGTTGTAATGTGATTGGATTTAATATTTAAATTGAAGAAAATAAATAAAAATACATCAAGGCTCAGCTTCCAATGTTACACACCTATTTATTGTTATTAAATCTTTCGTCAAACAGCTGTTTTTGGGGGCATTATACCTACATTGATTTTCTGATTACTTAGGTCCTATTCTCTAAATTGACAATGCCTTTAATTTGTCTTCCTATTAATATTTAATAATAAGTCAGGGATTTATTTATAAACGTTGTTTAAAGTTAAGTGGCGTTCAAACGTCACAAATGTATGGTTCACAGAAAACAGTCGCTAATCATTTAAAGACTACACAACTTTAAACAACTTTAAGCAACGTTTATAAATAAACCACTAAATATCTAATAATAAATAGAAAGAAAGAAAAATAGGTTCATTTGTCACAGAGACACGTGCATACACAAAAGACAAGAGTAAACGAAAACAAAAATAAGTACATAATAAATCACGAGCATAAAACAGAAATTAGTCGGCAGCTGCACGACATGACTGTGACAAGAAGGCTTCCACTCAACATGATGCAGTGCTATGGGGAACCCACAGCACAGCGCTGATTTTCAGTGGTCACCCGAAAAAATAAAATAAACCAAAATAATAATATAAAAATAAATATTTAATAATAAATAAAGGTTTAATTTCTTCTTAAATAAAATACGGGAACGGGGGGACCCGTTCCCGTATTTTAAGACATTAAACCTTTTTAGGGTACTGTACCTCAAAAGGAAAAACGAAGCTCATAGACGATCACTTCGTGGTCCGTCTGTCTCTCTGTCTATCAGTCTGTCAAGACCCTTTTTCTCAGGAACGCGTGGAGGTATCAAGTTGAAATATACGTAGGGTTACAGTCCGTAGAAGCTCAAAAAAAATAGAGCTTCAAAAAATAACAATGCATATGCGACATATTTTCATACTCTCAAATAAATACACACGTTGTCTACATTTCATTTTTTATAATTTCCTGTCGCAGGTATGTTGGAAGAGATTTCTTTAGAAATAAGCATTGCCTTTGTACGTATTTTTCTGTTGCTTTCTTCTTGTCTGTTTATATGTGTGTGCATAAATGGTTAAATAAATAAATAAATAAAATAAATCAAAACCTGTAGGGAACCTACTTCCTGTTGACCTAGAATCATGTTTGGCAGGAACCAAGGTCTCACAGTATAAGAAAAGGAAAAGACCGAAAATCGTTAATTTTTAGTTTTATCACATTTTTTTTTTTGCGATTACAAACTTGCATTTGGAGTTGGAGAATTGACCGTGACTTATATCGATGTATGGGAGAACATATTTTTCAACTACAATTTTAAGTTTGTTTTGGGATAAATTCATCCCAACTACGGAAGCTTTCAATGTGCGTGGTCCAACACGCATTTAGCCGGCTTTTTTATTGAATACGCGCTTGGACGTGGAGTTGCGGACACCAGCCAGTTATAGGTATTTACCGTACTAAGTAACTCTAAACAGGTTACGTACTTACCTACCTACCAAATTTAGTAGCCTATCCCTACTTAGCTTTTATATTATTACTAGCTTTCGCCCACGTGTTAGTCGATAAAAAGTAGCCTATGTCCTTCCCCAGAGTTCATAGTATCCCAATACTAAATTTCATCAAAATCGGTTCAGCGAGTTAGCCGTGAAAGCGGAACAAACAAACTTACAAAAAATCAAAAGTTTCCTCTGCATAATATTACTAGCTTCCGTCAGCGGCTTCGCCTGCGTGATATATCTTTATAAATTATAGACTGTTACTCAGTGATAATGATAATACAATATGTAAAAAACCTGTCCGATCCAAAAGGGGCTCATAGGTACTGCAATAACATTACTAAAATGTAATTATTTTTTTTACAGATTATTGAAAATAAAAAGTTATTGCTATTTAAAATTCACATTTTTAGTACCAAATCCATGAAAAATTTGCAAATTTTCAACAGGTGTCATAAAGTTATGACTTGTAGACACCTGCTAAAATACGGTCGCTGGCGCCCCATATGTAATAACTCGGTAAAATGCCCTTTGAAAAAAAAGGCGATTTTTTTCTTTTTTCCTGAAATTTCTACAACATAGACTCTCAGTACGATACTTAACAACACCCTCACGGATCGGACAGGGTTTTTTTTACATATTGCATAGCATTCTATTGGTGAAAGAATTATTTATGTCGGTTCAGTAGTTTTTGAGTTTTCCATTACAAACAAACAGACATACAAACATATAAAATTCAAATCTTGTCTGTTAGTTTAGATTACTATTAAGTATATTAGTTTTTATTACAATACTAGCCGCGATCCGCGATTTCACCCGCAAATCTCGATCCCGTGGGAATATCAGGATAAAAAGTGTGTCCTTCTCCAGGTCATGGTATACCCATGTGCCAAATTTCATCCAAATCCGCTCAGCTGTTTTAGCGAGAAAGCGCAACAAACAAACTCACTTTCGAATTTATAATATTAGTTAGGACCTCTATGCAGGCGACATATTCAGATACAGCTTATTTATTTATTTAAGACGCTTCTGCTCGCGACTTCGTCCACGAGCCTATAACCTTCTTCAAGAATTGGGCTGTCCAATGCTGGGCATTGGGTTGTTCAAAAATAATTTTTCAAATCCAAACTACAAATACAAACTTACAAACAAACTTATCTCTTTATAATATTAGTATAGATCTCTAACAAAAGATGTACCTACACAATATATGACACGTAAATAAAGGGGTTACATCAGGTATTAAGTAGGTGTACTCCTTCATATAAAGGAGACCACAGCATGCACAATGAAGTTAACAACAGGGCTAACAAAGTTAAAACATTAATAACTAGCTTCCGATAGCGGCTTCGCCCGCGTGATATCTTTATAATTTATAGCCTATGTTACTCAGTGATAATATAAACTAATATAAAAACATACAAAAATAAAAATCTTTTCTCTACCGCTCGACTGTCGATATGCCTTTAGAAGTCGATAAGAATAAAAATTCTATAGTGTCTCGTCGTTGGTGACAGTTAAGCTCATATTATTATAATATTAGTGTAAGATAGGTACAAGGAAAAGTTACTTAATATTTCTTTAAAGGACATAAAAACGAAGTAAATATAACATTAACACTTACACAAAGCCTCTGTTTATTTTCGTAATGAAAGAAAATTAACAAACAAAACGAATTTAAAACCACCACAAAATATTTCTACTCCACCAAGAATGCGCAGGCCGAAATCGTGCCTATTCGATCAAAGACTTGTTTGTATAGAAAGGTAATGAATTACATAATGCCTCATATTCACAAGTATCGCACGAACATTTCAAATAAAATGAAAAGAGAATAAAACCCGGCATGTCGTGAGGACTGTGAGGAGTCCACTCACGTCATCCCTCCATTACAGTATTGTCCGCGCGACAATGGCGATAGAGAATAAAGAATCGCAGCCATTAGGTAAATTTCCTCATACATTTTTTTGCGTGACACCCTCGACGCGTAAAAAACGGGGAAAGCGGGGAAACGTACATTTGTCATGTGGGAGAGACTAGTGGCCGCGGCTCTCGCGAGATCTCAATCTTGCTGTGGTGGCGTGAAGTTTTTTCGTCCGCCTTAATCGAGTGAGGTGGTGGTGCAGGTAGCGTGTTAAACGTTTTGGGCACTGAGAATAAGATATATTATTGTACTTATGTAGTCCATACGGATGTCTGAAGAGCTAGATCTACAGTCAGCAATGAAAGTCTATTATCACTTCAGTTTTTTTTAAATTGCAATAGGAATGAAGTCTGGATTCAAAAAAAAAACGATATAGTCCGTCATTCAGGTAATAAAAACATATTAGACACGTATTTTTTGCTTTATCGTATTGGTAAAAAAATACTTAGATAAAACGCATTAAAGTTCGTAAGTGGAGTGGGCGAGTGGGGGTTCACAACGTCACAACTAAGTATAAAATCTACATAGGCGTGACGTCATGCCACATTTTAACTCAGTGTATCGCCGTAATCTTGATTTACTATGTAAAAAAATAAAAAAAATTGTCCAATATTTTTAATAATTTACCTGACGGACAAAAAAAATGTTTTTAGACGTTATCCCTATTACTTATTTATTTAAAAAAAAACGAAAGAAATTGAAAATTAGAATAACAAACACTACTCAATCTAACACATTTTGTTCAGCAGAAAATAAGTGACATCTGGCGGTCCTGGGATCTTGGACTACTCTTAACTATCACATGAATCGCTAAAAAGTGGCCTATATAGGATCACTTCGTCGTCCGTCCGTCAGTCTGCCAAGACCCATTTTCTCAGGACCGCGTGAAGGTATCAAGTTAATATCAAATATGTATATCTATGTTCCCTTGGAGCTCTAAAAAAATCAAGCTTGTAAGTCAACGCAATAAAACAACGCCCATAGTAACATATTTTGATACTCGCCAATAAATCAAAACCTACAGGGTACTTCTCGTTGACCTAGAATCATGAAATTTGACAGGAAGCAAGGTCTCACAGCAATTTGTAATTTCATCACATAAAAAATATTTTGTTTGCTTTATCAAATATTTATAAAGGTTGCATGGAAGCACCAAATCGGCTATAATCAGTAGGCACTATCTTGCAAAATTGCGGGTGTAATTTAGATCTATTATAGATTTTTTAGATTTTGGTAGTTACAAAATTTTATTTTTATAACAGTTGTCCGTGAAAATCTTAGACCATAGGGTAATGGTCTAAGGTGAAAATAGACGTGTTGAAATGCAAAAAATGTGTCTAGCTAGGTAGATTGATTCCAGTTGGTACCTACGTACGAAGTTGGTACTTACCAACGGAGAAGTTGTTCTCTGTTGGCACTTTGTTAAAAGCTTCGGTAGGTAGGGACTTTACGTGATCCATTGTTAGGTAAAGCATGCATACCTAAATGAAATCAATTAATAATTTTGACAACTGAACCGATATTATCTCTAACATGATACTCGCAGCAATCGCTCCACAACCGACTACGACCGTATGTGACGCAATCAATAATGTATTATAGGAAAATAATTTCAATTTGGTTTGTGAGTGGTGGATAGACGAATGCATTATTCAGCTCACGTATATTGCAGGCGAGTGTGCCACGCAGATAAGCGAGTATAGAGCCGAAAATGCCGAAAGTCCGAAACACTCCGCCGTGTCGCCGGGGGGCCTTATCGGAAACGGCTTACGGTGACCCCATGCAAACTCCCTAATGCGACATCGCTCACCGGTCCCTCCGCGTGGTGCCCTCCAGCGATCGATCTCAATGCAAAATTGTCGATAGGGGATGCTAGTTTTGTTTCTTGTACGTAATTTTTTTATTGCACTATCTCGATACTCTCGATGTAACTAGTTACTTGGAGACAGCAGGTGGGCCTTTGATACGGAAACGGATCTCCGGTTTAGAATTTTGTTGCAACACTATAAAAGTAGAAGATCTTACTTACTTATAAAGTTAATGTTATCTATAAAATTGTATCTTTGTGAATATTCACGATAAATTTATATGGTAAGTGTTAGTGTTTGGGAAATGTAGAGGTTGCCCATAAAGTTCTATAAGTTTTATACCCCACTGAATATTGAACAGTGGTCGGCGGTATACATATTTTGCAATGAAATACACGCAATGGTTTTCGGAAGGGTGAGATGGGGTAAGCGAGGCGGTCTGTGGGTGGAAAAGAAAAAGAATAATTCGCTTGATTTGATAGCATTCAGATGAACTTTAGATACCTAAATACCACATTATATTTAATCTTATTGGGAGTACAGATCTACTGCTTAATTGTTTTACTTGACTACTACCTCTCTTCACTGAGTTAGTAGGTATCTACGATAATTGATATGAGTACTTTTGAGTTGATTTCTTATCGAGGTGGTCACATACTTTTTTTTTTTACATCACCATCCTCATAAGTTTGCCAGTAAGTGGTTACCGAATCCGATAGTGTCGATGAGTACTTATTATTCTAAAATATGTATTGAACACAGATGAAGAGGGAAAGCTCAATTTATATGTGGGTAGGTAAGTTCGGTATAATTTGCAAATCGGTTTTACTTCCTGAGTTATTTACTCTCTCCCCCAGCACTGGCCAGTCTGGCCACCGCCGACGCTTCTCGCATATTTATTCATAGGCCTGCGCGTATTTTTTACTTGGTCATAAATATTTAAGGCGGATCGTGCCACTAGGATTTTCAATTCGACAGCGACGTCGGATCCCCTTAGATTTTAGGCTTTCTCTCTTTCTGCGGATTAGAGCGGTTTGATGTATGGCCGCGGGTGGCGGTAAATCAAATTTTGATTGCTATTTTCTTTGTGGAAAGTCGGAATCTTCCGCCTGGGACGAGCGTCGTGTAACGTGGGTTAACCGATCCCCAGGCGCGCCCCGCCCGACTTATGTGGATTGTATGTACAACGCGTATATTTCGTATTTCTTATTCGGGGATTGACGTAAGAGCGATTTCCTTTTGTTCTGCACTATTTACTGAAAATTTCACTTTTTTTGTAGCTTTTGTATGTGAATTATTCGACTTAAAATTCAAATGCTCGATCGTCATCAGTTGCAAGATGTTTTGTCTATAGCTGGCCATACGTTAAAACTATATTTTCACACAAATTGAAGTCATTACTGATGCACGACGTAGGTACGGCTCAATTGATTTCACGTTCCTCTAGACGACCGTTGAGAAGAATTGGAACTTTAAGTTTACTTAGGGCCATTGAAATCAAATTTATTTGGATAAGTTGATTTTAGTGAAATAACTCCAAGTTTGGGGAGACGGGCCGTAGTAACCGCGTGTGTGATCCAATTGCGGACCGCTCTAGAGGCGATCCAAACGGATGGAATCAAATTCAGCCACCCTTTAAATATTTGAACTGATGCTAGAGGCTGGCGAGGGAAGGCCCGCGCAGGGGGATGGACATGTAGGGGGATATACAAATCACAAATTGCTTATGTTGAATTTATTGCTGCTAGAACGTCTTACTGATGATCAATGCAGTTTTACCTAAATTAAGATGATACATTTTGTTTAAACTATTAAATAGGAAGATACTTTAATATAAGTAGCTTCTTCATAGTTAAGTTGAACGAGCGGCCGGCGCGGGTCGGTTGCGAAGGGTGGGCGCCCACCTTCGGATAAAAAAGGATCTCGAAAAATTCTCGACCCTTTTTATACTAAATAGATAGCTAACACGGCCTGAGTGGAGTTTCAATAGATGCTTTCTCGACGGAAGAAGCGACCTGTAAGGAATCGAGGGGCCCAGTGAAAAACCGTGTTATATATCTACCATCTTGTGTAGTGCGTGTCACACAGTTTTTCCTTTTATTTTTTACGCGTGCCCTCCTCAGAGGGATAAGAGGAATTCTTTTTAAATTGGAAATGTTTTCTAAGAGGATTACGATTTGCGGAGGTGTGCGCCGATGTTGGGCGTTGGGAATAAGGGATCGCATTATTCTGTTTTGTGTTTAACATTCTTAAAATTTTCTTTATTATGTGTTCGTATCAAGTGGGATTTGTGCAGTGATTGAAGGGAGATTTCATTTTTATTCCACATTTTGTGATTTCATTCTTGTCGGATTAGCTATTAGTATTCCATTAGGTGCTTACTTTATGCTTCTATTTATTTGCGTTGTTGAAGATGTCGTCACGCCCTATCCTGTAGGTAGTTTATTTAAGCCTGCTCAGAAAATCCCACGTTAGTATAAAAATATCGTATAACGAACAATGGGGCCGATATTCCAAGTGACCATTACTCGTGTGAAGTTGATGTAAGCACAAAGCTCGGGACGATTGCCGAATAAGGTATTTTTTTCAATGGCTATTTTAAACGTGCTGTTGAGGAAATCTTTATTGTGTTCATGATAACGGCTACGTTTCTCTAATTTTGTGCGCTTTCTGTAATGCTGGGAGCGGACGCGATTATCCCCTGCAGTTGCAACGTTAGCGATGGGGATTTAGTTTAAATTTTCGAATCGCCCCCGCCCTTGTTGCTTATAGTTCGCACAATTTGGAAGCTTTTGTTGAGTGCAAAAACTTTTGAGAAATAATAACATTTATTGGTCAATTTACATTAGTTGTAAAATATTTTTGGTCGATTTTTATTCCATACTTAAGCTATTTTGATTCGATGAACATAAAATTGTATGAATTGTAATGTTACTGTTTTCGAACCTACCTACTATTAGTGCTAGGTTTTAGAGGAACGTAGGCCGACACCCAAGATCGGCAATATATTTTAGGATTACCTACTAAAAGAGTCGTCTCGACTGACGTCGTACTTCTCATAACAAGTAATTTACAATGTTTAGTAAATGAAATTAAAATCACTTCAATCGCAAATGCTATACTTAATGAGGACTCGAATATCTTTGTTAAATTGCAACATAAAACTTAAATAAACTGCTTGTATAGCTAGCTAGGGTGCGTAGTGCGTAGCCGGCTTATTTCGAAAAAATATTTTTTGCAACAACGAGGGGATAGCACGCTTTAAACTGCGCCCTTGATAATTGAGTTTTATACACCCACATTCGCTTTACGGTTGTACAATAACTATTGTGTGTCGTGACAGGTGGTCACACGTTGCCACTATCACAAATATTCGGCAGGAGGTAGACTTTATTTACGATAAAGTATGGAAACGGAAATGTCAATCGAATCGTTAATATTGAGATGCATGCAATGCTCTTACCTACTGTATAAGTTTTTCTAGTGATTAGATAGGTACTTTTCAGTCTTTGCATATTTAAAAACTAAGTTGATTTTTCTCTTATATATTTTTTAAACGTTTTTTTTAAGATAATATTTATATAATTTAAAATCTTACAGACTTAAAATAATAATTATTATCTTCAAGTATAGAAAAAAAGCGAGGGCAATAATCATAGGGCATCAAAAGATTCCTCCGCTGGCAGTGTTGCCACGTATGGCAATGCTGATTCTTAAGCCAAAAAATAAGCCAGCCATCTGAAAGTTTATTTTTGATTAAAATTTTTTAAACCCCTTGATTACATAATATTATAGTAATATTTTAGTCCACTTACGAGCTATTTTACCTAATTATCTAATTAGGTAAAATAGGTCGTAAGTGGACTAAAATGTACCTACCTATCTAATTAATTTGTAATTAGATAATTATGTATCTATAGGTAGATAATTTAGTTCTAGCAGGACTAAGTACCAACTACCTACTTACCTACACACAGTTAATGGCTGTCATGTAGCTCAAACAAGGTCTAAGTCATCATTATTAAGTTTGGGCATAGACCAGACCAAAATGGCGGCAGTTAAAATGTTTTAGTAAGTGCAATATCATGTCGAATTATCGCCACCGGACGTCGCTAACAAAAGTAATGTGAGGTTTATGCTGTATTAAGATGATTTTACTATTACTGCTACATCTTGGAAGCACATAAACCGGCTGTAATACTACACCGGGCATTACGCGAAATGTCGCCAAATAAAAGAAAAAAAAAATAAAAAGAAAAGAAAGAAATATTCTTTGACATACAAACAATCAAAACAAAGAGAACTAAAAAAATCGTAAATCATTTTTTTTTTCATTTACAGGTTCATGAATATTACGATTACCTTTCATCGGTTTAATTTAGTTGGGTAGGTAAGTATTTTATGGTCCTTTGAATAATACCTACCACAAATCTGTATCATTGTCATAGAGAATAAATATTTAATAGCATTCTAAAATTATGTTATTGTTTTTTTTTATTGAGTGCCTCGCTGGTCTAGTGGTCGCAAGCGCAACTGCTAAGCATGAAGTCCTGGGTTCGATTCACGAGTCGGGCATAGTGTTATTGGGTTTTTCCATCTGGAATGGCTCAGTAGTAGCCCTGAGTCTGGATTTGTGCTCGGTTGATAGCAATAAGCTCGCCCCCTATTACATGGGACTTAAACATAACTGGCGAACTGTGGGTGTACGCCTTTGCCTAACCCTTCGGGGAATACAAGAGTGATGTTATAATTTTTTTATAATAACAATGATATTGCAATAGAACAGACACCATGCAACCTATTTAATATCTATTTTCCCTGAAGAGATCCCAAAACAGTCTTGCTTTTATTTGTGAGATAGACCAGACAATGAATCCGCTTGACAGTCAAGGGGTATGGTATTGGGATGTGTCTCGATATAATAGGTAGGTATATACTTAGGTAGGTACCTAAATCAAACAAAACGATAGCTTGCAAGTAATAAAACTTCGCTCGGCTGGTTACATCACTCCGCCTCCCTATGGTAATAAAAAAGATACATTATAAATGGTATGGGATATTGTCCACCGTTGTTATAGTAAGAACGGCCGCCACGCGTGTCGTAGTTAAATCGTTTTATTGTTTTTTCACGGCGACGTATCGCAGCATTAGTACTACGTTATAATATTTTGCTAAGTACACAATAACCTGCGGACATAAACGATGTTATGTCGGACGGTGTCCACGGAAATTAGGCTTCGTAAAACGTTTATAATATCTTTTTCCACGTAAATAATGGCACACACCGGGGAGAGGCTATAAAATTGTTTGTGTACTCGAGTTCCAATGATCTATTGCCAGAAAGGCTCGACCATAACGTTCCATTCAAAACCTGTTTCCTTATGAATCTTCCCAATAAATTGGAAGCTTCAATAAAGATTCATTAGAAATCGTTCGGCCATAATCGGAGTCTCATTTTGGGATGGTCGCACGCTTATGGCAACAAAATTACAAAGAATTACATTCTCCGCAAGTTTGATTAGCGGTTGAGTTAGGAGTTTTGGTCGTAATTATGTATAATTAGTACCTGGAATAAGCTTCAGTATTGAATTCATTCAAATCTAGATAGAACTACATTAGAACTCTTTTGGTTTCATATCCAATATTGGGCTTCGCGATGCTTGTTTTCTTAAATGGTTTATCCGATACTACATTCAGGTAATGATGAATGACTGATGGAGATGACTGATCTATGTATTGACATGCGGCCGAAGTGATCTCCAGTAAAAGGGTTGTGTTGTGGAGTCTCTTCGACGCATTAGCCGTAAATGATAGATGAGTCTCTTTGTCTCCTCGTGACTTGATATCGCCATTAGGTACCATGTTTATGTTATATTTACTGATCTTCGCTTTGTTTACTGCTTACTCTATATTTAATAGATATAGATTGCTCTTCTAACTTCTTGCCCGAAATTGGCCATGGGCCATGGCCTTAACGCTTTTTTTGTTACGGGTGAATAATGAGAATGAAAAATGCTGATCAATGAGTATTTAAAGCTTTCACAAGAGAGTTTAGACCTCCAATAGCTTATTGGAACGAACTTCTTTAACGCAGCTTGTAAGCTTTCAGAAATCGTCACGCTAAAAGTGTTAATACATGCGACTGTCTTCTTCTAATTCAAAGAGAAAAAAAGAGAGAGAGAACGCCGGTAGAAAAAAACAAAAGAGAAAACAAGACAAAAGAAAAAAGTGATTACAGTGTCATGGGATAAAATTGTACACTGCATGCCGGAAAGAGAGAGAAAAAGGGTGAATTTGATCAAAATGAAAATCCAAGATGATTGCTCTGATTTTTTTTTAAATTTTCTTCATTGGTTTCTTTTTCATGGTTTTCGAGGGAGTTAAAGCCGATAGTGGGGTCGAAATGAAAATCCAAGAAGGTGGCTCTGAAGATTCTTAAATTTTTCGTCATGGGTGTCGTTTTCATAGTTTTCAAGGGTTCTAAAGCCGTTAAGAGGTCAAAATGTAAATCCAAGATTGCGGCTGCAAAAATTTTGTTTTTGTTTTAAATCATACGTGAGAAAGACCTTCGTTCCTGACGCGGGTTTCCCGACCGCACACGTTTTTTTTTCTTTAACTGCTTGTAATAGTAAAACCTATCTTGAAAATATATCTTGGTAAGTAAAGGATACATATAGGTAGGCAAATTAACTAACCTTAGTAGGCATTCAATTTCGATCAAATTTGCAACAACATATTTAGGACATAGAAGTCTGATTTTATTTGATTTAAGAACAGCAGATTGTTTTAAAATTTCGCCCCCTGCGTTGAAATTTTTCGTCGGTTCAGAATCATGTACTGAATCCATGGTAACAGTTTTCGTGTCGATGTCCCTGCCACCCTTTATAACCCCTAACCACGTATGGACTGCTTAGGTCTGAAATAAAGTTTTTTTTTTTTTTTATACCATGTAGGCTGAAATATTTTGGAAGAGCTCGTGGCTAAATAATATCAGCCACATGGGTCGATCCATCAGGTTAAGCTACGCTTGCTGGGGTTGGTCGGTGGATAGGAGACCATTTCTATATACCGATACTCCTCCGTGCTTCGGAAAGCACGTTAAGCTGTTGGTCCCGGCTGTCATTCGTAGATCTTTGACAGTCGCTACGGGTCGTCAGAAGCCCGAAAGTCTAACCACCAGTTACAGAGTTATCAAAGGGTATCGTATTACCTAGAGGTATCGTATTACATAGTTGTGGAGGTCAGATAGGCAGTTGCTCCATGTAAAATATTGTATTCAGCTGAATCCGGTTAGATTGGAAGCCGACCCCAACATAGTTGGAAAAAGCCTAGGCAGATTGATAGGCTGAAATATTTTACCCGCAAGTTAATGTTGTACCGCTCTAATACAAATAGCTACATTTTTATTCACTTATCACAGTTTGACGTGAAGCCACCGACTATCTGACTCGACATGACTGTGCACCCAGCCAATCAATTTATTCCATTAACATATAGTTTCTTTGTGAAATTTCCCGAGGCCTGAAACGGCTCCATGATTAATATTTGAACCGTGACTGGCTGGGCTTAACCGAGCGGAATATATCGCTTATCTCATACATACATAAAGCTGTGTATCCATGTTACAGTTGAACACTGTCCTACATACATGACAATTTTCAAGCATTGATTTATGGTGGAAAATATTGCTATCAGTTGTCAGGTCGTGTCGATTTATTTTGGCAGTCGGATATTTTATTCATGAATGATATGCGCATATGTAATAATCATATGACATATTTTTTCCGTGGTTTTGCCGAATATCTTTTTACTTGTACAATTTCGTTAATGTGTAGGTAATTTGTGCAATAACATTACTGAAATCTTCAAAATACATTATTACAAAACACTTGAATCAATTAAACGTTTTTGTTTTACCAAAAGTAAATATAAAGGTTTTTTGGGCGATCATTTTTTATGTGGTCCAGCTAGGGGTGGAGACGGCACGCAATCCATTAAAGCTGAAAAAACACTTGAATTCAGCGACTCATACAATAAACATCGTTTGGTAAGTCGAGCGACGTTTTTGTCGCTGCGACACAACCGCGCTTTTTTGCTGAAGCTTCTTCTGTACAGTTTTTGTGCAACCGGGAGCCGATTGCGATACCGTGTCTTTTATATTAAAGTAATAGTATGATTTTTGCGTTTTTACCATTATTGGTATACTTACAAGCTTACACATTATTCTAAATGTGCGTACATAAATGGTATTTGCGAAGGACTCGTTATGGCATCTATATTTAGGTAGATCATCATCACTGACAGCCTTGTTTAATGCAAAAGTGTGTATATTAGCACTTATAAGTAATATTAGAACTGCTCTCAAAACGGTGAAGGAAAACATCGTAAGGAAACCGGCATGTCCTAGAACCAAAAATTCGAAGACATTTGACATCTACCAACCCGTACTGGGCACGCGTGATAGATTACATATAGCCCGCTCGCTCTCGGAGAGAAGTCTTTGTCCTAGCAGTGGGAACATTATAGGCTGTTTATAAGTAAGTAACATTAGAAGTATATTATTCCAAAACTGGCTGTAGTACAGGTACTTTGATCTTATTTTGATCAGTTCCACAGTTATATTGCGTATGCGTATTTTTCTTCTAAAACATCTTTCAAAGCATTCAAGCTTCGACGGTATTATATGTTATTCCAGTGTCCAGCTCCTGCGGTAAGGGTCTTATTATTCAGCGCATAAACCGGGGAATATTTTAGCGGCCAGCCGACGACGCCGAGGGATTTTGAACGGCGGCCGAAAAAATTGATGCGACTTATCTCACACGCGTGTTCCCGCCATGATAAACGTATGACATGTTTTATGTATGTTGGGATTTAAGTTTTCCACTATTGACTATGCGTAGATACGAGAGGGGAGCAACAAGAACTGGGTGTATTTTTAGAGAAGTTACTGTAGATGAAGATATGAATCTTTCTTTATGATTCTTTATTATTTTGCCCAATTTTTGCCCCTCGTTATTAAAGATCATAGTTATTGTAAATAGTAGATGATGATGGGCGGGCAGTCTTTTTGCGATGTATCAACTTTCCAACTGTCAAGCATTACCGTGGCTCTAACTAATATGCACAGTATCGTAATATCATAGTCTACAAATACCTAGTTAGTTATTAAGAGTCTAAGAATTAGTTTTATTTTCATATTAGGTGTGTTCTCTGTATTGAGTATCATGCGTAAGTATTTAAGGATCTAAGTAAGTACTACTCTTTTTGTCTGTCGTTATCGTTGAGTTGCTATGATTTAATTATTTCTTCTCTACGTTGCTATCGCAGGCACTTTTGGTTCTCATAGAGACTAACGTTATATCTTCTCTCTTCGAAATACAAAAGGCAATGTTTAGTATAGGTTGTGTTAAGATATTCAAACTGGAGATTTTGTTGGATTCAAGGGTCAGTTCATAGTCGTGTGTTGTCTCGTCACCCTCCGAGTCGGTTCGAGTCCTCTTGACCTCGCATCTCAGTGCGGAGTGCGGACTCGGGGGTAACTTAGCATTCACGGCATTGTTCTGTTATTGCACGTTCGATCAGGTTCTGTCGCTAGGGGGAACTTTGCCTATTGATGACGTACGGGATAAAAACTATTTATCCGGCTCTTTTATAAATATTTTCTATTTCTCTTGTTGTGCTTGCCGAATTTAGTTTTTTTCTTGAAAGCGATTTTTTGATAACGGCAGGTGTAATGTACGTTCATAGGTATACTGTATTTAAGTTCAAATGTGCAGAATATCTTTATCTGTACACGTGAAAGTCAGACAATATTAAATTAAGTTTACCGCCCCTGATGATATACTTAACGCTAAACACTTGTTTAGCTCAAATCGTTCATGATCTGGTCTTTAATCTATTTTTGTTCTGTATTACAACTTGTCACTACTTTGAACTCCACAATTTTTAATCATGCTCTTTACAAGCTTCAAACTCTATCTGCCTTATGAATTTATGGACTTGCCCAGCTCAGTATTCTATTACTCGGCGACATGAACGTATAATCACGATAGCTTATTACTACTTACCTTGACCATATTTGTATGAAGCGTTTCAAGTGAAATATCAGCAGTTTTTATGAGGCAATTATTAGCATATTGTGTGTCGGCAGGGGTCCGCGGGTAAGCTCCGCGGTGGTCCGCTGGGGATCCCGCTAGGCTCATAGATAAACATGTCTGGGCTTCCGAATACTTGCGCTGTGCACCGATATTGATTTTGTTTTTTTTACAACAATGTATGTAGTGCGAGATACAGCTAATTTGTTCGTTGTCTTCTTAAGTTGTTAAATCAAAACGTGTTTTGTATTTGTGCCATTTAACTGTATAATTTGTGTGTTTAAGCATATTATTGCAAACGTTGGTATATGTGAGGATAAGTTATTGCTTCAGGTCGTTTGTCCCATCTCAACTGCCTCTGTGGTCTAGTGGTTACACCACCTGTCTCAGTACCAGAGGTCAAGGGTTCGATTCCCAGAGAGTGGCAAAAAAATTGCTCGGTTTGGTTGGTGGTAGGGCTTGTTCTAAGTCCGCCTGGCTAGGTACCACCATCTGATGCAAGTCTGTCGCCATAACAACAATGTTAAAAGCATAACTGTGTTTCGGCAAATAGAGGTAAGATAGCCAGTTCCTCTGTAGGTGAGGATTCCGGGTGAAACTCGCTTCCACCTTTACTTACCATTAAGTGAGATGCAGGCCAAGAGGTTCCCATTGTGGATAAAATAAAATATTAACAATCTACGTCAAGAACGCTTAAACATTAAAAAGTCTTGAGCGATATTTGTCATAACACTACAGTAACTAATAGTGGCAATATTAATAAGTAGTATACCATACAACCGGTAACACATCAACGTTAAATAGTTCTCTGCGATGAGCCGCAACATATAGATAGTTGTGTTACGTGCATGCTGTGTCGTGCCGATGCCGCGCCACATATAAACTATAGCTTTAATTACTATTTAACACAATTAAACGCTGTGCATGCTCGCGAACAGACATACAGCGTAACTGATGCGTTTCGGTGGATTTCATTAGAGATAAGTATCCATATGTTCAGGTTCCATAATGTTTGTTTTATTTTCAAATCTTGGTTGTTGATTTCTGGTTTTTTGATCTTCTTCCTGATTAAGTTAATACTTGATCTTCTCTCATATACCGAGTAATCCATTTAGCTTATTTCGTAGTGAAAGATCATGATCTACCTATGGTATCCTTAACTTATTTACTAAAGATTTGTCACGCGTAGAGGGCCTTTTGACTTAATGATACCGTAGGTAATTATAGGCCTACAAGTCATCTCGGTCACCGTAGGCACGGGCTTGCAGACGTTGCGTAATGGGTAGTTCCGTTGGCTCGCTGTCCGATAAGGGCCAGGCCCGGGACGACGGCGCGTTGTGTTCCACGCACGCCTCAAAGAGATGTCAGCACAATCCAGGGTCGCAGGAAAGTCCTATTGGGTTACTGTGTCCCCTGGCAACACACAGGCAACTGAAGGAACACGGATGGGTTTTAGTCAGTATGAGTCTGACGCGCCCTCCCGCTCCGCCTAGAGCGGGAAAAGATATTTGATAAACTCCCACCCAACAAAAAAACCAAGTTCTACAGATCGTGGCATGGTTTACCAAATCCTTATAGCCCAACAAAATGCAAAACCGATGCTAAACCTCTCATTACATATTTCGCCCCAGCCAAGTTACGTTCTGGTGCTATCTATATCCAAATTCCTCTCGGCGATTTATGATCGTTGAGATGCGCACGCGCAATTTCTCAGAATACTCCAACCCCTCCGTCCCTCGTCCCCCTTCGTCCGACCGATCCACGGGCGGCACGGCTACGCTAGTTTATTTCATGACCTTATGAGTACCATTCCCTTACTTTTTAATTATAGGGACATTACATGGTTCTGACGCCGATAAAGTTTGATTTTAGTAACTCAATCATATCCATACTCTAGGAACTTTTGTATAGATTAGTAGGTTTCCTAGATGGAAATAATATAATGTTTGTAACGCTCTCAAGAAAATTATTGCTACCGATAATTTTGAGGTCCTATTGTTTCTTCTCCTTTTATTTTAATATGGGTCATGTACCAAAACGACATCATTTAACTTTTTATTTTCGATTATTATCTACCTTTAAAACTGTTTTGATTTCGGGAATACAATTCTTAAGTGTATTTATTTTTAAGCAGTTTTGTTTTATTGTTGCACACGCAATACTACGCGTCCTTCGGAGAGTGTCCGTTTTAGAAATTCAATTCAGTATGCAGTATAAGGTTTTAGTTTATTTATTAACGTTTTCTGGTTGGTTTTTAAATAAAAGTTGCTTTTATAACTTTTTTGTCTTACCTAACTGCGCTACGTGCCTAGACATTTAAAAAGGCTACTGTAATGTAACAATTTATTATTTCATGTAATGCTTACCATATTAATGATTTATCATTTGGTATCGGCGTATTACGCTACAGTCGGAATTACGCTAAATGTGGCGGTGTGTAAGATGCGGTGGCTGCGGGCGGCAGCTTTGTGAGCACCGCAAGATCTGACGAGATCACGAGACCCGGCCGGCCAGCCCGCGAATGTCTAATGAGTTCAGAACAGATAGGGCTGCCGCACGATTCTAGGAAACGTCGTAGTTTTTGGTTATCGTTTCCTCTACACCTGCTATCAAAAATATTGATAAATGAGATCATACAAATCGGAATAGGCGTCCAGTTTTGTGGTCAGGATACGTTTATTTTTAAACAAGTAATAAATATGCCAAGTATCGTCTACGGGATATAATGCAGGATGTGTGACTAATCTATGATGACAATTAGGTGCCTACAATATTTTTTTAATACAACAAGTTATATCCTAGAATAGACAATTTGAGATCACCCATTAACTGTCGCAGTACTTCTTTGAAGTAGACTAATTAAAGTCATGTAACATTCCTGGTCTGTTTCTAGATTATATTTATTTGAGCCGGCCCTGGTCCTTTGCGGCGCCGACGTCACCTGTCATCCATCAGTCGGCGACAACGCGCATGCGCATACCGGCCGGCGCAGATTGCCCCGCGCGCGCGCACAGTCGCCTCGCGAATTCAAATTTAACGGTACAAAGATGGAACGCAACAAAACAGTAGCAGCATTCCGATTTGGAGCGGTTCGACTAGTTCAGATGATGGCTGTGACAAAAAAGGGATGCCCCACTTAGGAATTCTATTGATCATGGTCAAGCGGGATAAATGTTTAGGGTAATTTTAGCATACGAAAGTTTTGGCTCGTTAGTTGAGTAGAGTTGCTTTTGACAATATTTGATAGATTCTTTCTCACTTTTAAGTTTTCAAGATTTTATTTTTCACTTTTTAGTTGTGGTTGTGGGGTAGGTCCCACACAAATTCGAATACCACTACCTGCTATGTAAAAAAACAGTGACATGAACTTATATCATCCACATACTAAGTGGAAAAAATACGAATTATTGAAGCCAACTCAAAAACGGTCCATAATTGACGGAGAAATCGGTGGACATACATAAAAAAAACACACATAAGCTACGAACATATAACCTCCTCCTTTTTGGAAGTCGGTTTAAAACCTTCGATAGTCCATTTGTGCCCACTTTTCCAATGACGTTCAAAAAGTGCTGATTCTCAGCGTAATTTGAATAAATAATTTTTGATTTGATTTACGGGATTGTAACGTCTCCGTAATAAAAATCAATTGATTTACTCGGAGTCCTTACGTTACGGAATTCTAGTTGGGATTCTCTACAAGTTGTCAATTTAATGTGGCTCAATACTTAATGTTTGGAGAGTAATTTCAACATATCTTTACCATTGCATCCCCTTTTATAAGCAACTCAAAGCGATTGCCGCGGAGTTAAAGTCTAAACAAGGAATACGATAACGAGTTTGTAAGCATCAACTCTGGTAATCTTCGTCATCCATCTTAATGTCACAATTAACCACAACGGTTAATGGACTTGCAAAACAGGAATCAAAGAGAAAATTACTGTCATAAAAATTATCGGCTGCCATTATGAATGTAGTATATTTTTTAACCATTCAAGTAATGCGATTGGTGGGTACAGGCAGACTCATGTGAATCTATGATTTAAGTTCATGGTTTGAATACGGCTTACTATTGCGACTATTTCAACTTGTGGGCGTCGTTAAAATGTGTTTGAAGATTGCAGATTATAGGGATTGCAAAGAGGGTTACTTGAAGTAGGTGTAATGTCTACTAAGTAAATGGAACGGCTCACATCGATATTCAATCACTTTGAATCGATGACGTTATTGGCCGATGAACCCCACACCCAGCAGCAGACCTATAGGTACATACAGATGAAAAACACGTAGCTGCATTTATAACGATAAATATCATTTTTATTGGTCCAAAACATGAGTATGGCATGCAAGATGTTACAATATATAAGAAGGTAGGTACACTTAATTAAATAATAACGTTACATTTAATTAAATAATTATAAATTTATCCATTATTCAAATAATTGACAGCCCAAATTAGAATTTAAAAATTAAAATGTATTACAGAATAGTGTCGTCAACTCATAATAATCGACCATTCTACATATATTCAGATTTTTTTCGTAGCCAATTTAAATTACCTACGTCATGTTATGGCATCAATAAAAGTACCTACCTAATTTATATCACACTAATATTATAAAGGCGAAAGTTTGTGAGTGTGTATGTTTGTCTCTTCTTCACGCTCAAACGACTGCTGGACAGATTTATATGAAATTTGGCACACAGATAGTTTATAACCTGGATTGAGACTTATGCGGGTGAAACCGCGGGGCGCAGCTAGTACTTTGATAAAACGATCTCGTATTGACTAACCAATTAAAACGAATCCACGAATCACCTACTAATGCATGACATAAATTGTTATAAGCAATGTGTCGTCATAGCTAATCAACAAATGGTCAGGCACATAAACGGATACAATTGAATCATGACATTGAGCGCCTAAGTCGTCGCGTGTGACCCTCCCGGCGCGCCGCAGGTCGAGGCTGTCTTATCCTCTAACATTATCAGTATGCCGCCGACCGAGCGAGCTCCCAATTGCCTGAATTAGCATACTTATGCTGAGGCGCCGCCGAATTCGCCTTGTATCACTACTATCAAAGAAAACACCGACTCTAAAGTATTTTCAGCTTTAACATCTTCTCCATAAAATTCATATTTCTTTAGCTTGTAGTTGAGTTTTATTGATGTGAGTACTGGCCAACAATCTGCATTATCAATCTTATGGACTCTGGAACAAGGCTGGTTTCAGACTGTTAGGGGAAGTTTAAAAGTGTACATATTAGGATCGTCAGGCGTCGAACTCTGACCTGCTGGTAATGGGCGCAAATTGATCGCCGAGGCAAATTTTTCAAGTGATTATGCGGCACGATCACAGGATGACAATGGCCGGTAGATGGCGGCAGCTCCCTGCTTCGGGAATGTTTCATGTTCAGTTTATTCAAAATTGCTTCTTTTAAACGGTTAACTTTATCATAATTTGCATTTTGCAGCCGTTAAGAAACACTTATTTAACCATAATGTAGATTTTTTGCCAGGATTTAGCTAGAATTGACATGCTATCTGGAATGCAAATTAGTTATGGCAGAGCAGGAATTATTCTTTTTAGCTAATTAGTGTTTCTCGAACATTTCTAGAGAAACGGAATGTTAACCACAAGGACCGTAAAGAATTTGTTGAAAAAGGTAATATTCGTGAATAGGAACTTTTAATTATAACGTTAGTTGGAATTAAAACGACCTCCTCGCAGGGAAAAACTCCACCGCTTTATCTAATTAGACGTCCGATTGTGAAGTTTCCATTAATTACCAGTTAACGATGTTTAACTATGAACACAAATGCAACCATGACACGGATTTGTATAATAGTTTTATTCGTATTTTTTGCACCGATGTTAATAAGTAATTTACAAGTTGCAGTAGGTAGAGTAGAGTGTTGTAACTATAATTTGTTAAAAGGTACCTCTTATAATTCAATTGAAGACTTCCACATCTACAATAATTTTACGTGTATAAACGCACCTTAACGTACATAGGTATAGATAATTGGTAAGGTGTGTTGTGCGTTGATTGCAGAAGTTCCATTGTCTGAATTCTGATTAATCTGCAAGATGAATAGATAATGTGAAAATGCACGCGTGTTTAAATGCAAAGTGTTTGTTAGTCACCTATTGGTGTAAAATGGCTAAAGGCGTTGGAGCAGGCGTGGCCTCAGCGCGAAAGCTGTCAGAGTACAGAGACGCGCTCCCACACGCGAGCACTGATCTAACGGCAAAGAATGCTTTCAGAATAATTTACAATTTAATGACCACAAAACATTAACATATTCAATAAAACGCACGCACGTATAAAATATGGCCATTGTGCTGATATTAGTCCAGGCACTTGATTAATTATACGGTCAGAGGTAAGTATTAGAGTGACAAGCTTGTCAGTATCACAAGCTCAGTGCCCTTTACGTGCTAACAATGAACACATTTTACCTTTACACAATTTTTTGCGTGGGCTGAACACTCCATTGCCTACCAACTACTTTCTCCTACTTAATGATAATTTACCCAGCTAACTGTACTCTAGTTTTATGAGCGATAATGGACCTTAAAGCTGAGAACGTCCGAGTGGCAGCTTGTGAACTGCAACCTTTTGAGTTCAAGGACAAAGAAAGGATGCACTTAATTTTTCGCTATTCAGAACTATTAATAAATAATGTTCTTGCGCAGTCGCTCGTGTGATGATTTTATTAATTGCGAACTACCGTTGAACTTAATATATGCATTTAGAGCAAATTTGAATTTAGTTTTAATCTTTAAGAGGTGTGAGGAACAGGGTTTAAAGTTTACTCATCCTCTATGGAAAAAGGAGGATCCTCCAACCAGACAGGTGTCGTGTCTGGTGGGCCACTGTCCAACTGTTAAAGTATATTATGTCGATCGCGCGGTAAACTCTAATTGCGCGATTTGAGTGACGTCAGGATTTTTGTGTGACGTCGGATCTTAGATATGCGTAGTTCGCATGTGGTGATGTAGATGCCGCTACAATCTCATTCTCTTTGGACAGAGACGGAGCAACTTTGTCTCCTTAGTTTCAGATGTTGTCAGTCAACATTTTATAATAGTTGTTTGGAACTACGCGTATAAAGTGTTCCAACAGCCTATTTAGGCCACCTGTTTAATTATTATATCTATACCCCAACGTCTGCGATGCATATTACATTGACTTTTAAAGATGTATCGAACGCAAATGGGGTATTTTAATATGAGGTTCACACACCATCTACCTACTTTAATTTAGACAGTTGTACTACTGTCTGTTTTCATATTTATCAAAATGATGCCTATTAAGAGCTCGGCGTATTATAAGTAGATATTATTCTTTTCCGACAAAATGCTTTGGTATCAAATATAAAATCTTTTTATTGTGGGCATAGGTGAAGGCTCCTACAAACAGGCGCGACACGACGTGTCGTACCTTTGTGTTGCGTCGCGCGACGAGCGGTGTCTTTGGTCGCGTCGCGTGTCGCGCCTGTTTGTAGGAGCCTTTATACAGACAGATTTTAGGTAAATTACAGTTCCATTAGGTCCTGCCTAATAGGCATACAATAATAATGACAACATGCAGTATGCAAAATTTATCTATTATATTTTTTTTTGTCCGTGTAATGTTTACAATGTGAGCAAAAGAGGCACCTGTTTCTGATGTGATTGCTGTGACGGTGCAACAAGATTTTAATAAAAAATAAGACAACATATATGGCTTATTTTGAGTGAGCAATTAATAGCTGTAGGTACTGCTTGCTAGTTACCTATTTAGCTAGCTAGCTCAAAAAAAATATATTATTAACAAGGTAGAATAGGTCCTTAATACAAAAGTTATATGACATGATTTTGAAAATGCCATTTAATTCGAAAATTCTTACCTCATCTGTTATTTCTATGAATTGCAAAACGGAGTGTTTAGTTCCATGTGCGCTGTGACAACAAATAGGCCTGTCAGTCTGTCCCCTGCCATTGTGCGCACCCCAGTCTGGACGACTCATAATAACGGGAATTCTGTTTACACTCAAATTTTACTCGCGTTTCTTCTTGGGCGCGACGTCTTTACAAAAATGTATGGCTTTTGTTACGTTTTTTTAATAACTTTCTTCTCTTAAAAATTGCGAATGGATGGTAGATGTACCTTCTTTTATAAAGTTATGTTTTATACTTAACTTTCAATTTTTTGTTTAATATAAAATCTATTATTGGAGCAGCTCGTGGTAATAACAGACGCACGGGCCGTAACATCAGGTTAAGCTACGCTTGCCGGGGTTGGTCCGTGGATTGGTGACCATCTTTACATATTGAGACTTCTCCGTGCCTCAGAAAGCACGTTAAGCCGTTGGTCTCTGCTGTCATTCGTGGACCTTTGACAGTCGTTACGGTTCGTCAGAAGCCCGAAAATCTGACAACCAGTCTTACCAAGGAGTATCCTCGTCAGTCGCTCTATGTAAAATACTGGTATTCAGCTGCATTCGGTTAGACTGGAAGCCGACCCCAACATAGTTGGGAAAAGGCTAGGCAGATTGATTTATAAAATCAATGATTGCTAACTTTGCAAGTCAAAATTAGCAGAGTATTGATCTCTGTACCAAAGAACTGAAGAAAATCGTTTTTCAGAAGGAATCTAACACAAGTTTAATAATCTCATTTCGTTTTTCCGATGTCAAAAAACAATAATATCACATTAAACATACGAAAATTCCACGTAACTATAGCCGTCTAGCTATATCAACAATTTGGTACACAACTGACGAGCAATTTGATAGAGTAGCAACATTTTATAGGAGCGGGCGCTGTTTGCTCTTAAAGTTTGCGGTACCTTGCCTCGGGGCACAATTTAATTACCAAATGGTCCGTTTTTTGTGATCTTTGGGCCGTGTAAACAGGCCGTAACGATGTGTGTGGAGGGCTCCTTTATGTTGGAACTATTCTGTTCTTCCTGTACGTAGGCACATGTTCTCCTGTTCACTGGATCGTTAGAAATCTGATTCGGAATTTAATTGGAATTGAAGTGGGCAGCTATTGTGTTGTAGAGAGGTTTAGCTTTCGGTATTACAAATTTAGAGGTAGTTTGGGTGACAACGTTACAATCTCACCTTTCAGCTTGATATGGTATGTTAAATGTGTCCGTATGGATTGAGGAGCCATGTCTCATATTTAAACGCGGGAGGAAGGTACTACCAATATTTAGTTAGCCTATTTTGTAGGCCCGATCCTGAAATTTGTAGTAAAACCCTGGAAAAGTTACAGGAAGTTTAAGGTGGCTCCTCAGTTCTGGTTGGTTTCGTCTCTAAATAAAGGTAAAGTTTTACATACCTAATTCTTTCTTAGAGTTAATTTAATCTTTTATGCAACCAAGATTTCGCATTTCTTCCGACCTTGTTAATTATTTATTCTCGATTTCTCATTGCTTTCTAAATCATTCTGATGTAGTTCCTTTTCTTTTCTGAGTCTCTCTCCAAAATATCCGAATATTTTCTATTTCCCTGCGCTGAACATAAAAAATGTCCTATCGTAATATATGTACGCGCACGACTAACTGGCAACACAAACGACTGGTCCCTCGTTATTTTAAACAATTCGATAATGGCGCCCCCTGGCGGGCCCTGATTGTGCTACAAAGGGCGCTGTCCCCTCTAATGAGTCTCATAGTCCTGCTACATGAAGTTGTGATGTTTGCCCAGGGCCAGTGTTTGTTACCAACTACGTAGGTACATCACGTAGCTCCAATGAAAATTGTTCATTTTATACGAGTAGCCGGTAGGTGTACCTATTAAAAGTTCCGTTGTTAGTGTCTTGATAATGTCTGGGGGGAGAACGAGGATTATTAATATTTTTCCGAGAAATTAAAAAGGTTAAGCTCAATGTCTCGAAGACAGTAAATTAGAACTAGTTCTAGCTAGATACAGTGAAGCGATTGTTTAGCTGGCACATCTGTAATTCTGTATTCCTAACTAATAGACTGGCCACGCTAAGACTGCATAAGTAAAAACACGGTGGAATTTGAAATCTATAGACGGCAACACCATCTGTCCTACAAAAAAGAATTTGATACTTTGTTTTTCTTTTTGTTTTTGATAGGTTATTTTGTTTATATTATTCCTGGTAAAGAATGGTCACTTTAGCACGATGCAGTGTGGATTTGAAATAGTTTTGTCATCGTATGGAGGTGGAGCTTAAGTACGACATGGACATAGTCTATTACACATAATCTATTAGGCAAAAATCAAAAGACAAAATATCAAAATCATTAGATCTACTTACACGTCAACTTTTCGATATCTTGTAAACATTGTTGATTTTGGTTAAGGACGATATCGTGGTGTTCCTTGGAAGTTACATATCATAAATTATATAATAACTCCCGCACTCTACTTTTAATAGGTTTAACCATTTTTCTACTTTATTTTGTGAAAACAACTTACAGCGTAAGCAATTTGACAGCTCAAATACCCCGAAACTGACATAACTGACTGATGTAAAAGTTTAACATGTATAAAACTTTTTGGGGTTGCCCATTTATTGCATTGCAGACTTAGCGTCACCGTGGCCAAACTATATTATAAATGCAAAAGTGAGTTTGTTACGCTTTCACGCTAAAACCGTTAAACAGATTTGGATGAAATTTGGCACATTCGTAGACCATGACCTGGATTACTGCCTTACGCGAGTGAAATCAGTGAAAATGGCGTAGCTAGTGCCGAGTAAAATAAACAACTGACTTGTTCATATGTATCGAATTACCCAAACGATCCAAACAATTACCCCCTACGATTTATTTAACTACCTTCTTACTTGAAAAAGAAAAAACGATCAATCTTTTAAAATGTATGAACTTATTCATACAACAGTCGAACGTTTTAAACATAAGGATTGCTATGCAAAACATTAACTAGAGTCCCCTCCTTATCCTATCAGCATTTATGATAATCCTTGTAAAATGCGCACACAATGGCACAGAGCGAGACAATATGCAAACTAATTTACATAAGTACATATCATATGTACGACATGGCATCATATCGCGGCAGCGAATCAAATGCCACGCTCCTAAAAATGACACTTTAAAAAACTTGCGTAGATTCGCATTGCGCAAGACCGTACGCAAATCACCGGCCAATGGGAGCCCTCCGCACCGGCTATGTAAATGTTCTATATTTAAATCAGTTTAAAATCAGAACGCGCATGCACGCGCCGGGGCTTTTTATTGGCGCTTTGCATACAAAGGGTTCTTACGATGTCTCGATTTGACAGGCACGCGTTGCTAAAAAATAAGGGTTGTTTTCATTGAGAGGGGTTGTAACCCTTCCGCAACCCTTTTCGGTTGCAGCTGTTTTTTAGCATCATGCGTTAGTTGGTGCCACGCGACGTTAGCATTTGACACGTTTTTTCGATCCTAAATTGTTTTGCAGTGTTATAAAATCAAGTTTTAAATCACATGTCGAGCGCACACCTGGTGCTGGTTTTTGTTATCTTCGGTGATTTATTATGAGCACACGACCTTTGTTGTAAGTGAGTTTTAGATTTTGGCAAGAGTTACGAGCTCTGAAAGGAATTCAAAGGTGTTTGTATTTCGACAATGAATTAGTTCAGATTATTGTTGTTTGTGTTGATAGTGAATGAATTAAAAAGCTGCTATAAGTAGGTACTTATGTACCTACTGTTTGAATCAAGACATGGTAACTGAGTAAAATATGAAAATAAGTGTTTCATTGTTCAAATACCTATCGGTTCACTATAATTATCGTGTTGGTAAAAATATTGGCACAAGGAAATGAGTCCACCATTACTTAGTTGCGATAAAATTAATCGCCATAAAAGTGGGTAGTTTACGTAAAAGCTCGGAAGAAGGCGTGTGCGCAAATATGTGAGGTGTTGGCAGACAATCAGCTAATGTGCGACGTGCCGCGGTGTCGTGTTGCCGTGACGCATGACGTGCCTTTGTGTACTGTGATCTATGTGCAGGGTGCCTGGGTAGGACTGCTAGCAAGTAGGTGCAGAAACGATATGATGCATGTGTGCAATTGCAACATTATCAAGCTAGCATCTACCTCATTGTTCACAGAACAGCTCGTAAAAAGTAGGAGACGCTTGCAGGGTGTTAAGATGCTTTGTAGATTTATTACATTCCTGATGCCCAGTTTTATGTAGAGAGAGTAGATTTGTCAAGTGTAATACTGCCAGAACACCATAAAAAGGCAACTTTTGTAAAGCCACCTCTTGATTAGTAACACAGAGCCTATAAGCTGTGAAACCTATTTAGCATTATGCAGCAATTTATGGCTAACACATTAGAACAGATGTAAATGTTAAATAAATTACGTATACGCGGAAGAGTACAAGAAAAGTTGTGCTAACGCCAATGTCCAGGTTGAATAGCCATCACAAAACGATTACTAACCGTCCAAACTAAATATTTGCGAAAGAATATCGTGTAAATATTGGATAATTGTGGCCATTAACGGTAATATCGACGATATGGGCGCATTAAGCGCGGTTAAAGTAGGAAATGAAATATCCGGCGCGACCGCTCGGGCTCGCCGCACCGCCAGCTTCGAGCGACGCACTACGACGAACTAATTCGAGTGAGCTTTTAGAGAGGCAATGAAAAACTCAACGGAAATCAAATGTGATTAAGTAATATATATATTTTTTATTTATTTTATGTATCCTGCAAGTTAACGAATCAAGTTCCATTGTTGAAATTAAGTGGTGAGATTTTTGGTTAAGCTTAGACAAAAAAAAAAAAAACGCAGCGTTTCCTACGCCGGGTGTGTTTCGTGGCCCGCGTGCCTTACGCCTGGCAAACATCGGAAGCATCACCCGACGTTTTATCCCCAAAACACGATATAACGCAAATATTCCCGTTTTCTCGTATTTGTGTTCACTTAGCTTTATTTGCCTGAAATTATTTTCAGAGACGTTTCACGTTACAGTGTTGATTTCGGGAAAGACATGACATTTTAACGTTAGTAACCGGATACATTTTGTTACGCAATTGGGTTTAACTTTGATACGTTTTCCTTATTGGCTGACGGTATGTGTTGGTGTGATATGGCTTTGTTTACGAGCTGGTCTATCAACACTTACACATCAATCATATCTATCTGGTCAATGGCTTTGTGCTTGACAAAAGATTTTATTAGTTTCATTATTTTTTAAAAGGTGGCGGTAATAATGATGATGTCTGAATAAAATAAAATAAATTCTATTGAGTCCGTCACATAATAAAAAAAAAAATTAGACATGTATTTTTTGTTTAATCATATTAATAAAAAAATACTTAGATAAAACGCATTAAAGTTAGGGAGTGGGGGTCGCTACGTCACAAGTAAGTATAAAATCTACATACTCGTGACGTCATGGCACATTTTAACTTAATGTATTGCCGTAATCTTAATATAAAGTAAAAAAAAAAAAATAAGTGCGCAAATTTTTTATAATATATTTGACGGAGAACAAAATATATTTTTGTTATCATCCCTATTAGATCCCTTACAGCTTTGTCAAAAGAAAATGAATGGTTAATGCCTAGACCTATTAAAACTTAGGACGCTTTGAATTTGTTAAAATGCCAGAGACAATACCTATAGGACCGTTTACTAACAATTCGAACCAGAATCCTAATTGCGTACCTAACACACTTTCATTCACAAAATGAATGATTTTTAAAGATATTGCTAGTCCATTGCTTCATATGTTCGAAATTTGTCTATTCAACAACATAAATAACCTAATGAATGTTGTTAAACTGTCAAAATGTAAGTTTGCTACACAATTACCCCAGAGTTTGTATGCACTAAAGACATCCTAAAATCTTTTGGTCTAAGCGCAACTTTAACCGTGAAAAAAACTCTTTCCAACCAACTCTTAATTTGCCTCCACAACAGAATTGAACAATAAAACTCCACTCATATACATATCTAGCTACTGTGCTCGTTTATAACGGCAGCTGGGGGCGGAGGCGAGAGAGGGGTGAGGGGCGAGGGTAGCAACCCTTTCCCTCCGAGAGGCCATCCATCACCAACGACTAGCGAAATGTATTTTAATCCACTGCCCCACGCCCGCCGCTTCATGAAACGTGAAAAATGATCCTACTGCACACACACACTCTCAAATACACTAGATAAGTGTGTGTGAGTGTGCGAATTGGGAAGTTATTGCGTGTTTGAGCCATAATTTTATGTTGGGGCTGTTTAATTTTAAGAATGTTTGTTCAACGATTCGAGCAGTGGTAGCCCAGTGGTAATGGCCGCGGCTTATGAGTTGTAAGTCACAATTTCGAACCCTGACAGGCGCTTTACTTTGTGTAAATTATTTCATCACCACTGCTGTCAAAACGGGGAAGGAAAAGAACTAAAACTTCGAAGACATGTGATATCTTCCAACCCACACTGGGCCCGCGTGGTGAATTAAGGCCCACTCCCTCTTACAGAGAGGAGGTCTGTATCCCAGCAGTGGGAACATTGTAGGCTGATCATGCATGCATGTTCAACGATTACATAGTAACAAGTTATTTAAACTGTATTTTGAATGGTTTTGAATTTGTACACATGTAGGCATTGATGTATACATCCCAGCTACTATTCAGGAATCTGAAACAAAGTTTCAGAATTCTATTCAAATGGGTACTACTAGTTACAAGCAAAAGTGAGTATAAGGAAACAAAGAATCGATGTGCATTCTCAACTCTTCACCTTCGAGAATAATAAATCTTTTATCCGCCATTCAAAATCAAATATTCGCAAGTGGTTTCAAAACGATCGTTCTCATACGGAAACCTTTTCCTGGTGCGGCGTGCGTGAAAACTTTTATAGTTTGAAGCGGTCCCGCGGGCCTCCCAGATTTCTGGCCCCGACTGACGCAGTCATTAATCATACACAAATTGTTGCGTCCCTTCGTCCTGTCCCTTGATATTTAAGCTCCAATTGAGCCAGTCATCTTGTGCCCTATTGAGAGTTCCTCTGAAGAACGTTCACTATCTCAGTGAAGCCACTGACTGGAAGCGAGTGAATGATGGGAACCGACGATTGTAGTCGTTAAATGGTTCATAATTTTCACGTCAGTGTGAAATGGCGTTTTTTTTAAAGACCAGGAAACAAAATCTAGAGTGTAGGTTTTCTTTTGTGATTGTGAAAATGTAGCTCTTTGTTTCTCGCGTTTCATAATGATTAAAATTTCCTGCTGGCTATTAATATTTATGTCTAAACGCAGCGTCTATTACATTGATCAATAAAATAAAACTTTATAATATTGGTAATATACAATTCATGCTCCATTTTATAAGGTTTTTGGATTTTATGACTTAATAAACGTGAGCGCGGCGCGACCGGGCGGGACCCTACCGAGTGACGTCATGGTCATAATAGGGAATGTTTTATTGTAACGTTATGCGCGCTATCTCTTCTTGGATTACTAAAACATCTGTCCCGGAAAATTCACTCTCGAGCCGTTTATCGGCTCCTCGAGGGTAGATAGAGAAAAAACTGCAATAACGCGGTGTCATAACAAAGACGCCGCCACCGGCCGATAATACTATGATTAATACCCAGCGTTATCTGGAGAGTGCAGGCCTTGCCCGCCCTAAGGAAACCGCACCACCTACCATCGCTTAAAAGTCCTATCGGCCGCGTGGCAAAACTGACTTTGAACTCTTTAACAAGGGTGTAAAGTTGATTGTCGATTGATAGTCTGCCTGTTTAAGGTATTCTCCGGACCCGACATAAGAGTTACGGATTTCGCATAATGCATATTATATTCGTGCGGGGGTGGCTGTGAGGGTGCGAGTCAGAGGAGGCCGCGGGGCGAGGAAGGGGGTGAGGCGGGGAGTGTGAGCACCCGGCGGGGGGGGAGGGGGGTGTCGGGCTGCAGGGAGGACCGCGTGACCGCACGTCTTTTGCACGCGACAAGCTCTCGACATTTTTTTATTATTATTGCGCTTCGATGGAATTTATTCCAGCAAGGGTCGGTAATAGAATAGCGGCCACGCTCGTTTTGGCCCTAATAGCGATTTTGAATATCATTTTTAAATCACATAATGGAGTGTACTCGCCTTTTTTAGAGTTATTTTTAAGGGGCGAGGGTCGTGATTCGTGAACTATGAATTTTTGTGTCGACATTAGTTCTCAGGACAACCTTGTTTGTTGAAGTAATAAACGTATCGATAAATAACTTTAGGGCAATTAACGTAATGACTGGTCACTTTCAACTGGACTCGTATCGTTATAGAATAAATCGCTGACCTCTTAGAGACTGCTCCGGAGGCGCCACAAATATAATTACTATAATTAATTTCTTGGTCCGCCGACCGCAGATTAAACAAACGATTAATTGTGCGCCAATAAACGATGTTAATCTCAGCCTTCACGGGCAGGTGGCGGCGATTGTCAATAATCGCCGAGGAATATGAGAAATGTGTTGAGCGGAGTGCAGCGGGGTGGTGTAATTATACACGGGGAGAGAGGGAAAGGGAGGGACCCTCCGAGACGGACCTCTCGCTGTCATATGCACTCATATTTATGTTAATTGTAGGTATTCTGCGCTTATTTTGTTTTGCTCCGAGGGCATTAACATGAGCGTCGGTATTATTTTGAATTACAGTCACATACATTTTAGCTAAGACTTGTAAGATATCTAATAGGAGGTAACAGTTTTTAATAGCAAAAATCTCAAAACATCTAGAATGGATTTGACTAATTACCAAGTAAATACAACATGTTCTGGATTTGTATTTTTTTTTAACCACCCCTCGGAAACTCTTGGCCTTCATCTCACCTGATGGTTATTGATGGTAGTTGATCAGGCCGAAGGTGGAAGCGAGCTTCATCCGGAATCCTCAACCACAGAGGCACTGGCTATCTTACCTCTAATTGCCGAAAAGCAACAATACTGTTAACATTGTTGTTATGGCGACAGATTTAGATAAGATGGTGCAGGTAGCTGGCTAGGCGGACTTAGAACAAGCCTTACAACCAACCAAACCGAGCAGCAAATTTTGCCTAGACCACAGAGGCGGTTGAATAATTTTCAAAGCTTTACTGTAGAACAAAATGTAGTTACCTAAATGCAGTTTGTAAAACGTGAGCACGAAGATTCATACGTAATCTCTTTGTCCAAAGGTACAACTCAATAAATAGCAAATTGAAACGTGCTCTCATGTTTCTTCAGGCGATGGCTGGTGATATAGTTAAAGATGAACGGAAGAAGTTACAGGTAGGTATCAAGATTAAATTAATGTATAATTATACTGACATTCTAATAGATTTCTATAGTTACTATTTATTTTACTTAATATTTTCAGGCATAGAAAGATAATGGTAACTATCACTCAATATTCTTGTTGACTGGAACACAAAAAGATTTCAATGAGTAATTGAAGGTGATTGTCCTCTCATTGTGAATTATTTGTAAACAAAATGGCTTCGAAGGACACTTGGCAAGGACTTGATAAAACAACAAGTTGATTGCAAGCTCGACGGTTTGAAGAAGATCCTAAGACAATGGAGGTAATTATGTATTTGAGTTATAGGTTACTATTATATAATTCTAAAATAATCTTTTGTATTACTTAGTGATAGGATATATTGACAATGTAATATGATTTTCCATTGTGCCATAGACAATGTTTCATCACTTTAGTTCGTTGTTTAAAGGTAAGTTATTTTATTATTTTTATTTTTTACACTAGAACAGAAAAAAAATGTTCCAAAATGTGAACTTTACACAATAGAGACAGATAACATCGCAAAATAACTACATTGAACTTTATAAACCCATAGTTTATTACGCTATTCAATTATTTATTGTTGGTTTTTGACACTTTACGAAGTACCCACCAATTTTATCGTAGAACAAATTAATAACTGTATTATAACAATGTATTACTAGTATTCTGACAAAGAAACAGAAACGGTTATTATTGTAATTAAACGTCAGCTGATATTTATGGAGGCTCATTAATTTTCCAGGGCGGAGCGTGCTACGGCCTCTACGGCGTAGCGCGGCCGGTGGGCGCTACGGGCTACGAGTTCCCGAATGTTAAGTTAAGGTTCGTAGCATGATCTAAGTTCGGATTATTTATGAATAGAAGTACTGTAACTGTGAAATAGCATTTATACATTTATTTGAATGTCGTTCTATTTGCATCTAAATTCTCTTTGTTTGACACAGGATATTTAATTAATTAGTTGAATCTGAATGTAAGTTCGTTAAATGAAGCTGCATTAACAATTTAATTTTACCCTCTCCGCTTCGTATATTAGCATCAAAGACTCGCGTACACTCGTCTAGTTAGACGTAATAGTGTCGATACTTGTGCTCTATACATCTTTTCTTCGCTTCCCAAGTGTGTGTAATGTCGCGGAGCTCTCCTGTGCAAAACGGCTGACATAACGGGACCCATGGCAGCGTATTCTGTCACTCTCGCGGTGCGTTACTTACAATGCGCAGCGGGCGGGGGGACAGGCCACGTTACGCTGGTTATAGCTCGTACATATTTCTGCAATTGATTAGACGGGGGCGGTCGCCATGGTAACGGGCTGCACCAGCCACCCCCTCGCCCCGCACTCCGTGCCCGTGTCGAACGACGACGCAAATTCCACTAGCCCTAAGTTACGTTCGTACTAACATATTTCTTGTTAATGTGCAATATGTAGTATGATAATCGATTATATTCAAATTACCTGTACCCTAATTGCGTAATACACGATCAATCACAATTTGTTTCGATTTAAAACAATTTGCTAATCCATTGCTTCATAAGTTGGAAAAAAAAATCTGCTCAACAACGTAAATAACGCAATGAGTGTTGTTGAACTGTCAAAATGAAATAAATCTGTCATAATCATTTACGGAAATAGGTTACGCAATTAGGGTACTGGACGACTGATTTTTACCCGACTACGGCGAAGCAAAAAGGAGAGTTATGATTTTGACCGGTTTGCATGCCTACCTACAAAATTATAATGGCATGCGACCACGGCTTTACCTTAACTATTTTTGTCTTAATTTTTGTCTGAAATATTTTCTTGTTTCATACTTTTTAGAGCGTGATTCTTCATTAGTCGGGTTTTAGTTCTTGAAGTTAGTTTTTCTTAGAAATGAAACCTAGCTCGATCGATTTTTCGCCCCCGTAAACCCCTATATTGCCGTACGTAATTACAAATACTGCTCATTTTAATAGTCTTGGATAGGATAAAATGGAGCTCGTGGCTAAGTATAACAGTCGCATGGGTCCATCCATCAAGTTCAGCTATGCTTGCTGGGGTTGGTCCGTCGATGGGTGACCGACCATCTTTACATACCGAGACTCCTCCGTACCTCGGAAAGCACGCTAAGCCGTTGATCCCGACTGTCATTCGTGGATCTTTGACAGTAGTACGGGTCGTCACAACCCCAAAAGTCGGACAACCAATTTTACCAAGAGATCGTATTACCCAGTTACTGGGTTGTGGAGGTCAGATAGGCTGTTGCTCCATGTAAAATACTGGTATTCACCTGCATCTGGTTACACTGGAAGCTGACCCAAACATAGTTGTGAAAAGGCTAGGCAAATTGATTGATGGAATAAAACAGCCGTTTATCCAGCACCAAGGTTGCATAGCCTGTAGCGTGTCAGGCAGTAGACTGTGATAACCCGAGTTGAAATAATCAATTAGATTTAAAAGCACTCGAAAAGTTTACTTTTAGCAATTAAACGCGTAGAAATTTGACATTGAAAAAGAACGATGACTGCGGGCCATGCCACCGTACTCGCTATAATTATTGTTTAATTGACTTCAGACACCAATTAATTATGCCATTTTTATTTACTAAATAGCCGCAACCGTTCCGCTTTCTTGCTGCGATACTATAGCTTACAGCACGACACAACTTAGATGTAGCAAGAATTTGAAAATTTTCAACAATTTTTTTTTTAAATTCGTCTTATTGAAAGCACGAATGGACTAACTCGTAAAGTCATGTGGTTATGTGACTTTACAACTTATTGCGTTTGCGTAAAGATCCTAGATAGGAGCCTTTTGGCCTCGTTCAGGACTTTCTGTTATTATTATTATATTTTTTTATTTGTTTTTTTTATTTTTAATAATGTTTTAATGAGTGTGTTTTAGTTTAATTTGTAATGTCCTGTGCGAGTCCCAATAAATACTTTTTCTTTCTCTTTCTTTATAATTTTCACCTAAAGTAGTAATAAAGATGGATGATTTTGAATGCGCACTCAGTTCCGATGGTGATCGGTTTTAGGAATTTTGCCGATGCTACATCTAAGTTGTGTCGTACTGTACCTTATTTTACGAGGTTATTTAGTTATTTATTGGCAATTTCACCAAATCTAGATACGAAGCTGTATTGTAAGTTTAAAACTATGGCTATAACTTAACTACACTTTAACGGCTATGCCATATACCCAGCTTTATTATTTTCTAAATAAATAACAAAGCTGGGTAAAATGATTAATTTCTTAAATCGGGAAACTTTTTCCAGTTTTTAGGTTTCCGTACGTCCAAATAAAAAAACGGAACCCATAAAGGATCGCTCGAGTATCTGTCTGTCTGGCTGGCTGGCTGTTTGTCTGTCCGTCTGTCACAGCCAAATTGTTCCGAATTTACTGGATGAATTTAATTGAAATTTGGTACTCAAATAAATTTTTCTGACCCAAATACGGTCATGTAGCGTAAATAAATGAATTTTGAATAGGGTCACATTTCGGTGGCAAATTGGAAAAAAAAAGTTTTGCAAACTGTACTGTGACATGCCTATCCGTAACCAAGGGCTTGTTGTTAGGATCACACTTTTTTAAAAATAATTTTAAAATAAATACTTTAAAGATATTTAAGAAACGAGATGAAAATTAATCTTTCCCACCCTTATCTCCGAAACTACTGAGTATAAAATTTTGATTTTTTTTTTACTGAGAATGGTTCTTTACTTATAAGATTACAGGAAGATCTATAAGAAGTTTACTGTCTTAAAATAACATGGTAAACCTGTCAATATTGTGTGTACAAACTTACATTTGCAGTTGGAATGTATGGCAAAACATGGTTTTCAACTAAAATGTTAAGTTTGTTCTTGGGATAAAGACGTAACATATTTATCGTACGAAACCCTCACCACGCGAGTTCAACTCGCACTTGTCCGGATTTTGTAAAGTAACATACAATAGATATTAATCATTACCTTGTTAGGCTGTTTATTCTTTTCAAATAGTTGTATCAAGATAATTATTTCATTTATTGTGCGCACAATTTTAAATAGTAAACAGTACGTCATTCTTTGTCTGTATTAAAATGCTTATGGGTTTTTGCAAAAGAAATATCAGCTTAGCTCATGTGGATCATGTTAATTTGGTGAGAGGAGTTAACTTAAAGGTCATTTGGATTAATTAATTAGTCTAGTAGACCGGTAGAACTGGCATATTTTATGTGCATTACTTTATTATAATTATACAGATGGTTCACCCCACACAATCATTTAAATAAAAAGCGACTTGCTACGACACAATAAAGTGTAATTCAGGTCGCACAGTGCTAATTACCTACAGTTATATTTACCTAGAAGTCGCCTCTCTTTCTATCGCGTAACTCTTATATCTTCTGACTACGTTACGCCCACTGGATTGGCCCGACAAGTCGAGCCCGCCGCGTACTTGTAGCTTCATACCTAAAATGCGAAGTTAACCATCTGTATTAATCTGTGGCATAACTTAATGGTGCTAACTGTTTTATATTACAACTTTTGTAAAAAAAAAACTTGACCTTTGTGTGATATGACTGCTCTGCTCTATTTAAAACGAAATAAATATTAAGTAGCAAAACGAATTGAAAATAAATTTCTCAGAAATGCGTCCATAATTTATGTAATTAACAATGAACACGTTCGTTTGGCCGCAGACGAACGCTTGCGATGATTTATTTACTATGCTTCATTGAATTATCAAATATACACACGTAGCGAAAATGGAACTAAATCAGATATTCATAGAGTCGATGTGGGTTTACTGACATTGATTTTATTAATAGACGGTAAATCAATGCTGGTAAAATTCGAGGAAGGGGTTATGAATCACTTATGAATAATAAAACATGTCTTTTCTCGCTCTCATGTCTTGCCGATTAAAATATAACGAAGCATAGTATTATCAGCCTATAATGTTCCCACTGCTGGGACACAGACCTGATCTCTGTGAGAGGGAGTGGCCGGCTCCACCACGCGGGCCCAGTGCGGGTTGGCAGATGTCACATGTCTTTGAATTTTTGGTTCTAGGATATGCCGGTTTCCTCACGATGTTTACCTTCACCGTTTTCAGAGCAGTGTTAATGAAATAATTTATACAAAGTAAAGTGCCTGTCAGGGTTCGAATTATTACCACTGAGCCACCACTGCTCTAACTGTAAGTAACGAAGAATATTTTGATTAATTTATGAAAAATATGCTCGTTTTTATAAGAAAACAAAAAAATAGAAGTTTATCGAAACGTAAATTCGAAACTAATCCCTAACCTTTCAATACAAAAAACCCAAAACTACGATCTCGACTAGTATATTGTCCTAACACGAAGCTGGTGCAAATCCTAAATCTCAGAATGCAATAAACTCGGCTCCCGCCACACGAAATATTTTCAATCAGTTGAATGGAGCCAATCGAATACCTGTCTTAATTGGCGCGGTAATAGCGCCGGCGATTGTCTGTGAGCCTCTAAAATAGGGTCCCCGGGCCGGAAGCCATCCAGTTTCAAGTTAATTTCCTCGCTGGAGGCTAATCCTCCAGCCTAATTATGAGCCACCCCTGCATCCCCCTGTCCCCACCGTCCCCCACCTGCCACCTAAATTGATTCAATGATCCTTACTTTGGTAACTACGTGATTGAAGTTTGTGATAAAGATGGAACCACAGTTGTGCCATAGAACTCGTTTTGGAACCTATGATGGTTGACAAGAATTTGAACTCGATGATACAATGAATACAACGATGACTGTGACAGTTTAGTTTCCCTTTATAATAGGGATGGTGACTAAAATTTATTTTTTGTCCATCAGGTAGATTATTAAAAATAAGGGTCACAACTTTTTTCATTTTTTACGTTATCAAGAGTTAAAATGTCAGGAAGTCACGAGTATGTAGATTTTATACTTACTTGTGACGTACCGACCCCCACTCCCCAACTTTAATGCGTTTTATCCAAGTTATTTTTTATTCATATGATAAAGCAAAAAATACGTTTCTAATAATTTTTTATTATCTGACTGACGGACTGAATAGAATTTCTTTCTTTTGACCCAGACATCGTCCCCATTGAACATTTGATTATAATTACATCTTGCAATAATAAAAGATGTTTTTGTTTTGCTGCTAAGGAAGTATTTGTGTGAATATACATATTTCGGTACTGATGTGATGTTATCGTTAGTGCCGGAGAGCGTTGCCCAAATATTATTCAATTCGTAGATAGTTCCCTATGATACACTAACTATGGTAATAAGTGGACTGCCTGCAACTATTTTCCTCCATCTATTTACCGTAAAAATGAGTTACAAAAGTATTTTTTTATATTGACTGAGCACATAATTGAATGTACTATACTTTTAAACCTAAATATCAAGCAACTTTATTATCTTTTTTTTATTTGAATCGTTTTTGAATTCTTTATTCATTCGTAAGTAATTTAGTTTTCATCCAAATTAATAATGAAGACATCCATAAACCGATTACTGACCCAGAATAGATCACAAAGAACTTCGTCCTTTTGTAACACCTGAATTAACTTCAAAATGGATCACATCGATTCAATAAGCTCTTGACGCGGCCCTAGAGCCAAGCGTCCATTTAAATTGAGTGGCCGGGCAGGCACACAAGGACAGTCGCACAAGCACAGATGCATAAATGCACAAGCATAGGCCGGACCTACCGTAACGAGCTGTTAAGTGTCGCGAGAGGTTTAATTACATGCCGGGGGGCAGGGGACGGATGCGGGGTGCGGGGGTCGCGGCACTGGGGTCGTGTGTCGAGGGGTGTAGTGTGAGGTGTGTAATATCTACCAAAGATGCTTTGTTTATCTCAATGTGAGCAATGTGCGACAGGTTAAGATTTCAATTGGTTTTCAACGTTTTTAGATGGTTTATCATATTTCGGCCACGTTTACACACACCGCAATTCTTTATTAAGGTTATTAGCCATTTCGAATTTAAATGTTAAGTTGGTTAATCAATCTGCCTACCCTTTTTCCCAACCATGTTGGGGTCGTCTTCCAGTCTAACCGGATGCAGCTGAATACCAGTATTTTACATGGACCGACTGCCTTTCTGACCTCCAGAACCCAGTAACTGGGTAATACAATTCCTTGGTAAAACTGGTTGTCAGACTTTCGGGCTTCTGATGACTGTCAAAGATCCACGAATATCAATCGGGACCAACGGCTTAAGGTACTTTCTGAGGCATGGAGGTGTCTCGGTGTGTAAAGATGGTCACCCATCCACGAACCAACCCCGGCAAGCGTAGCTCAACCTGATGGATCGGTCTGTGCGGCTGTTATTACTTAGCCACGAGCTCCTTTAAATGTTAAATAAGTATTATCTTATGAAGACGCAGGTATATGTGTGTATAAGTGACCTTGAGTGGCTAGCTTGCGTGTTCTGTACTGAGCTCACGCAACGCGCCGTACGTCCAGCCAGTAATAAGACTCGCCCATCAAGGATCGCTGTCCCAAATTAGACGCATTATTAATTTATTGTATATAAAACAAAAGGTGTTTTATTAAAACACGTGTACTAAAAGATCAATAATTAAATTATCTTTAAAACGCTGAAAGTTTAAAAAAAAAAAATACGTTTGATAGAGTTTGCGTAATTCTCAGTTTTTTATCTGCGTTAGACATAACATTACAAATAAATTCACTATGTAATACAAACATAAAGTTGTTAAAAAAATGCTCCAATTTAAAATTTATCATTAATATTACTCGTTTAGACGTGATCTTCAGTATAAAATCGCCTTACTTTGCAATGCAGTATTACACACGGTTTCACTAATAAGTAACTGTTGGAGTTTGATTGACATCGTATGCCCATGATGTGGCCACGTTAATAACCACACGAAGCGCGAGAATATTTAAACGCATGCATAAATGATGGCACGCAACTGCGTATAGTTTCTTGAGAAATCCATTAAACAACGGGTTTTTTAACATTGGAGTAGACTAAATTTGAAGTTTTCAATGTGATTTTTGTTCAGTTTTAACAGTTCATTACTCCCGCGGCCTGCAAAAGGGGCATTTTTGAGAAAAAGATCCTTTCTTATACATATGTGGAAATTCGAGCATTATTTTGACAGCCTTCGGCGAGATATGTTATCTAATGTGTTCATTTGTATCTTCTATCGATCCGTCGTGTTATTTAAAAATGGAACGAACTTTTTACTTCGACACATGGCAACCAAGGAGGTAATTTATCAAAGATTTAAATTTCGATTTGGCTTGCAAATAGAGCTGTTTAAAGAGAAGAAGAAATAAATTAACACAAACGCGCGTGAAAAATTTTCGTTGTTCGTCATTGATTCTGGAATTTATAATTAATTTACTTAGTTTGAATTTCAGCGCATTGTTTGACAAAAGTACTGTACAAGCCTTGGCCGCAACCAGGCATTGATGGACTCATGTTTGTGTACCCACATTTTCACGATCGTCCATCAATGCGCCTGTTGCAGGCCGCGACAGTAATGTACTATTGGCATATTGTGATTGATTTTTGTTTCTCATCGTATTATTTTACACCTGTAAGAATATGATGAGTTCTTAAAAACAACATGGACAGTTTAAACAAAGATATTGATTATTCTGTTAATTCTGTTCAAGGCATAGGTAGGTAAATATGTTATAATAATTCTGTATAGAAATTATTATTACATATTTCTTGTGTAAATAACAAACAGTTTAGAATATCTATTAAATCCTATTTATAGAGCCATTCTAGCTCAAACCTGAGAAAACGAACAAAGTTGGTACCGTCGTGTGAGTTTATATCGCCCAAACACAAAAACATCATCTATTCCCATAGTTGCGAAAATCACATTTGTTAATCAAATCCCAAAAACGTGCGATTCTTGTGAGTGTCTCCCCAAACGTGTGCACATATCGACCAGGCGCGGGGGAGAGTCGGCACATAATGAACGCATCTCATCAGCTTATGCAAATAGTTCGTACTGGGGTGCGACCGTGCGATACCGTGCGCTATCGATCGAGCAACATGCGTAATGTATGCACTGCCCCACTCTAGCGGGGTGCGTCACCAATGAGTGAGATGAATGGTGCACAATAGGTATTTAGATGCAACAATTTTATATCTATTCATCAATGTGGCATTTTTGTTTTTAATAAAATTTTATCAGGGATTTTTACGATGGTACAGTATATAGATACTGCTGTAGATACTGTATATGGATACGGAAAAAAAATAGTTTTCGGAAATTATTATCTTCATATCTTAGGCGTAAAACTACAATTATTATTATACTTAGCTTATTAAAACTCTTTCAGGAGAGTTCTAAAGCTTAATTACTTTACAATAACGTCTTAATTTCTGGAAAACAAGCTTGAAGTCCCATTCCCTTGACCTCGAGGTCAATTAAATGACGAAGCTATGGTCATCGCCGATCGTTAATATTAGCAACATGGCCATGTTTACGACGCCGCTGGTCGCCGGCCGCCGGTCGCTGGTCGCTGGCAACGCTACACAACTTAAATCTTTCATAAACCGCAATAATAATAAATTCAAGTGCATTTTACAGCGACGGTGTGGCCGTCCGGTGTCGCCCCGTGCCGGACGATGCCGGTCCGTTCCATCGCTTTATTAAATGTCCGTCTTTATTATCAGTTTAACGCCGTTCCGATATTGGACCGGCGTTTATGTACGCTTTACTGCACTTTAAGGATTTAATTGTTAATATTGTGTCATTAACGCGAATGTTACGCTCTGAGATTCAGAGAACTTGTGATTGTACGCGTTGGTTTTAAGAGTTTATCATTGTGATACTTCGAAACATATTTCATTGTAAACATTGCGAGCTTATCATAAAACTGGACTGTGGGAAAAATATTAGTTGTGGTACAGAATAAGTACACAAGGCGCACTCCGTATTTTAGGTATGAAGCTACAAGTACGCGTCGGGCTCGTCTTGTCGGGCCAATTCAGTGAGCGTAACGTAGTCAGATTTAATTAATGTTTAGTAGTCATTGGATACATGAATTGGGCTGCTTTTGTAAGACGATTAAAATGTCACGGTGTATAAATTACGCGATAGAAAGAGAGGCAACTTCTAGGTGAATATAACTGAGGTGATTAGCGGTGTGCGACCTGAATTGAACTTTATTGTGTCGTAGCAAGCTTCGCTTTTTAATTGAATGATTTTGCGGAGTGAACCATCTGTACTAATCTGTGATAGTAGTTTGATACTTTGCCAACCGTAGTAATTAGAACCATTGGGAGTATGCTAACACATTGAAGCTTTTGTGTTACCATATTCCCAATGGTTCTAATTTATTTAGTTAATTATTTGAGCTTCAGAATGATAGAGCCACCTTTCAACCCAACTACATGTAGGTAGCTGTTTTGAGGTATTCGTATTATTTGTGCTTAAATCACAACCTCACACGAAGGCAGCGAGGCAGTGAGGCAACGAAGCAAGCGCGGCGCGTCGCAATAATTCGGCTTCAAACGCTCCTTTGTGGCGTTGAACAAAAGGCCCTAGTTGCCGGAATCCAATTTAAAAGTAGCGTTTACTTCGGCGTGTAATCGTTAGTGGACGTTAGGCTGCCGGCAGCCGTGCGACGATCGCTCACTGGCCCGGAATTGGAGAAATTGATAAAAAAATACTTAGGTGTTGAGAGGCGTTGTTATTTGATTCGGTTGCTTTTTACTTGTACCTATACTTTTTGAAATAAAGTAATCAACCGTTGAATAATTATTGCAATAAGTTAGATTACATTTTGATCCTTCTTCTTTTCGTGTGGTTAGTGAATTCCTTTGACTTGGCTTCACATGCCGTCGAGAAATATCTTTTAGGCATGCCGGTTTCTTCACGATGTTTTCCTTCACCGTTTTTGAAGCAAGTGATGATTATACAATACGCACATGAATCCGAAAAGTCAGAGGTGCGTGCTATGGGTTCGAACTTAAGACCTATATATAACTGACATTTTTATTACTTACGCCATTATATTATTACTAGTACCTGGTGACAGGCCTACACTGGCCTCCCATACCTGTAATTTAAAAGTATTGTATAAGCCATTTATTTTTAAAAGAGTAACCGTGGACTCTTTTCCATAGGAAGCGACCAATTGGAACCGTGCGCCTAGCTTCTGACGTTTCATAAGTGTCCTTGTAGGTTTATGTGAAATAAAATATTTTGAATTGAACTTTAATTTGAACAAATTATCCGGTTTATCCGGTTTTGTATGCATAACTTTTCCGAAAACATAAACGCTTCTTTGATGAACTTAGGCTGAACTTGAATAAATAAGCATATTTGAAAAATTCACATCCATATGAAAATTAATACATTTTTAAAGGCATATAATTTGCATTCATTATTATATCTTAATTACTATAAGAAACTAAAAACAAATGAAAATTTGTTATGATAATATTGATTAATTACTATGAAATGATAACAATAACGAATGTATCAATCTTTTTTTTAAATCACTACATTGTATATACATAATACTTTAAAAAAATGTTTAAAAATGTGTTTCGTTTTTCTAATGCATGAAATAATTTATTTATTTTAATTTGTATGCATACATATCAAATTAAACTTTGCCATCTAACCTCGATAGTCTGTGAGTATTCGAAGATGCAAGTTGCATCTTGCATGTGGGTCCAGCCTAAGTCAGTGCACGCGCCGCGACAACGAAGGCGGGCGGGGGCGCAGGGCGGGCTGGCATGGCGGGGGGAGGGGGGAGGCAGCCGCCCAACAGCCAATATTATACGGCCGTAGTTAGCGCGCACTGATATTAAGAATTCCACAGAGCACAGAGTAGGGAAAGCTAGTTTAAAAACGTTTACCTGAAGAGTAATTTTATGTGCCACCTGCACGCTTAGCAACGGGTTTTGACGACGGAAGAATAGAAAAAATTACAGATTGTGATTGTTTGTCTGTTATTTTGTCTATTCTGCCGTGCTGCATGATAACCATAGAAACGCGCGGGTTTCGTCGACGGAAGAATAGAAAAAATTACAGATTGTGATTGTTTATCTGTCATTTTGTCTATTCTTCCGTCGACAAAACCCGTTTCTATTGTAGTCATGCTAAGTGTGCTGGTTAGTAAGTGGCTTGAATCGATTGTTAGTATTAGTACGGTTTCTTAGTTTTTGAGGAGGATATAAGAGAGGTTTGGTGCTTATGCCGAGATACTAGTTTTTCACCTAGTTTGGCTGCAGATGCTCCCATGTTGTATTATTTCCATTATAGCCTACAAAGGACAAGCTGATTTTAGCGTGAAAGGTGGTGTCTTTTTTTTTCTCGAGGCAGTGTACCGAATATTCAAATGTCCAAAAGCATTTTGCGGCTATCTATTTTGTGGTAACTCTAACCTTGCATCTAGGAGTCAAAGATTGCCTACAAAGCTAATAAATACATACAAACTTCTAACTCTTATATCTCATTTCGGACTGAGTTTAGAGATATGCATGTCAAATAAGTTTCGTTTGTTACACTATTCTGTAGTAGAAAAATAAGGTGTGGTTGACGGCCGCGAGAGATAAAAAAGACGCAAATTTGGTTTTTTGTTATGTTATATAATGTAAATATTTTTGGTGTCAATAAATACAATTATTATAAATTATAATTATTTAGCTAACCCATGAACGCGTATGTGGGCCTTAGTATCGAAAACGTCACACACTTAAATAAACCATTACTTTCCCTAATTCCATACTAAGCTAACTAATAAGTACTTTTGTACTAAATCATTTTAATTTACGATTCTGTTTTGACCTCGAACTTGACGAATTTATAAGCCTCATTTTATTCAACTTGACATTATATAATGTATTGCATAAATTATTTACTGAATTTCATCTTGACGAGGTAAACTTGTATTGATTTGATTCAATGTGTTAATAATATTATATTGAGGGAGTCTTTATCATTATAGCTTAAGCTGTTTGCATGCCTTAGTTAAGGTAGTTAGTATAAGGATCATTTTAAACTTAACATCTGTAACTTGTGCCTAGATTATCTGCAAAAAAAAGAGATATTTTTTTTTATTTTCGCTCAGTACTTGTTTTTACATGATAATATTAGCTCCTTTTGAGCACATATTTTTATTTTTCAAATATTCACTACATTTAGGCTTTGAAAAAACACATTTAAGAGGTACTTATGTATATATATCTACTGTAAGGTTATTAAAAATACTCGGAACTAAAAAAAGTCTACATCTTCGACCATAATAGTTATTACAAGTGGGCACTACAAATCTTTTCATATTATAACACTATATATTCCACTAATCACTCGTCGCCTCTGTTCCGAGACACTACTCTTCAATCTGAGATTGGAGCGAACGGCACAAAGTTGGTAATTGAAAAATCTTTCCGGTCTCCTCCCCCCGCGACCCGAGCCCCACCCCCGGCACCCCGCGGCCCCGGCGGGAATTAAACTTAACTGTAATTACATATGTTATGTTTAATCGGAAAATGGACGCCTTGCACAAGTACCTATGAGACGTTCGAGTACCTAGGTAGGTAGGGAGGCTTCACTAGTTAGCTGCCATTGATGTTTATTGAAGGAAAGACTTCTAAGCGATTTTAGATAAAATTAATTTTAAACGACCGCTTATTATTTTTTCGATGGCTGCAATGACCTCCCAAGTGTTTTTAAATCGGTCCATAATTTTTTTCCCATCAGCCTGTGTACCGCGCTAGGCTGATCGAGTTCAGTCATTTTAATTGGTCACATTTCCAGCCAAAAAAGCCTTCCGAGCTTACCTTGAAAAGTAGCTTCTGAATCGAACCCAGGTTCTCACGCGAAATCACATTCACTAAACTGCGAGTTCAAACCCAGCAGAATTCTGAAGATATAATAGTTAAGTTTAGATAACGTTTCAGTTCTGTTATTGTTTCCGCCGCTGCTTTTAAAGTATCGGATGTGTGCTATTGTCAACTTGTGCAGACTTTCATAATATTTCTGGAAAAATAATAAATATTCCTAACTATCCTTCATCTTTATCGTGTGGTCTATAGATCCAAAAGTCTCGTTGGTACTTGCAGGACAGGTTTTGAACCCACAACTTAGAGAAGAGGTGGGTCCAAAAACCTTTCTGCAACTGTAATAATTACCTTCAAATTCTTCGATTCTTCTTATTATATTATGACATGTAAACGTATTATTTACAACCGATTTACAAAATTAATATCCTTTATTTTATAGTTTATCACGACCTTACTACGAAAGCGCGTAGTCAAAACAGCTCGTAGCGTAGCATAGAAAACTAAACACCGCGCACCGTAGCGCATTAAAATATCTATGCTACGGAGTGTCGTAGCGTCATTACCTATGCTACGAATTCCGTAGCATAGGTAATTTGAAAACCACACAGCTGTCATATTACTGTAAGGTAGTCGTGTCGTGGCATCCCAGTCCTACCCTTAGTGGACAGGGTGGGGGTGGCTGGGGGAGTGGGGGTGCAAGAGTGGGGACGGCCATTCGTCAGCTCTCCGCAGAAATGTTTTCATTTTTATTTCATAAATAAAGAGTGGAATTCCGCCCGCGACGTAATGAGGCTATGCTACTGTCTGTCGCTCGCTCGCAGCGGCCACTGAGCGTAGTTGGGAAACTTTGCAACTGTCGGCGCCGAGTCGTTAGTCGCGCGGCTATGTTTATTGTAGGGTAGAATGCAATTATGATGCAACGAAACTTTCATCATTATTAAAAAGAAAATTGTTAGATTTGTTCTTAAATCTAAAGTATTGTTCTACGAATTAACGACTAAAATATCTTTTTCACTTCACTTCCTCGACAGATTTTAACCCCACAGCAACAAACTCTCACAAAAACTCCTCACAATTAACCATTAAACCCACTCAATAAATATGTTAACATCAGAATTATTACGCATTTTTTTTCTTTTTTGTGAATCTTGTCAATTCCACTAAAGAGCACTGTCCTTCAAGACACAGATTTTTTTTAGTTTGAAGGGCCCCCTGCCTTTCTTACTCAGCTGTATCACCTCTGACTTTTCGGATTCATGTGCGTATTGTATAATTATCACTTGCTTCAAAAACTGTGAAAGAAAACATCGTGAGGAAAGCCGGCCTGAGATATAATTCTCGACGGCATGTGAAGCCAAGTCAGAGGCCCATGGGCGGCTTTAAAACTCTGACATCAGTACCCTAATTGCGTAATACACGATCAATCACAATCTGATTCGATTTGTAACAGATTGCTAATTCCGTTGCTTCATAAGTTAAAAAATCTGCTCAACAACGTAAATATAACGCAATGAATGTTGATGAACTGTCAAAATGAAACAAAAAAATAATAATTAAAAGACAACTTATTGGTCCTCAGTAGGTGTTAGTAGTACACGTAATATATATTTAAAAAAAATATTCATATAATTATAACATCGAAAATACTATAAAATTAACAATCAACAAGTTAGTTATAATCGTTTACGAAAATGAGTTACGCAATTACGGTTATATGGGACCACACATATACGTGAAACTCAATAGTCTACACAAAATACTAAACTAACACAAAAAAATGCAGAGTGATGGTAACAAACTGGCTTCTTACACTGGTCTACGACATGACAGAAACTTTCCTAGCTTCAGTAAAAACTCACAGTATACACATTGACAATTCCCAAAAACACGTGCACTCACTAACATAGGCACCTATAACATACATACACTCTCACAACACCAACAAAACTAACACAAATCACAACACCATGCATACACTCTTTTTTATATCTATTTTAAGTTTAAGAAATGTACCTTTAATTTAAAATTGTTGACGGATCGAAGGAGCCTGGATCTCACAACACAGGGAATCCTAGTGCGAGGTCTAGTAATTCAGTCCACTTGAATGTAAACTTTGCTAAATAAATTTATTGTTATTGTTACTTAGGGCACAGGTTTATTAGTACCCACAAGAAAAGAAGAAGAAGCAATTCAACTAAAACTTAAGAACCAATCCATAAGTTATATCTCATCGTTTGAAACTCTCATGAAATAAATACAACGTAAACTCGGATTAAAAACCCAAATAGCTTGGTATGAATACATCAATATTTCCGATCGGTATGAGTTAGTGTAGTCCCGGGGGTCGGGGGCGGTTTATTGCTCCACCGTATCGAGTAGTCATGAATACATCTGTCCCTCCCTGCTATCTTTATGAATCATAGCGATAGAAAGCATAAATTATTAAATTCATCCCAACTTCAAAAAATATTCAACCTGGATTTTCTTTCAGCATTGCTTCTCAAATATTAATTTTATATATATATATATTAAAATCTACAGTAAAATCAATGTAATTTAAACTTTATTTTTTTTTCAATAAATCAATATTGCTCATAGCAGAAGCATATTTATCATAGTTTCCACTGCTGGGACACAGGCCTCCTCTCTGTGAGAGGGATTGGGGTGTAATCCACCACGCGAGCCCAGTGCGGGTTGGTAGGTATCACATCTCTTCGAATTTTTTGGTTCCTCACGATGTTTTCCTTCACCGTTTTGAGAGCAGTGGTGATGAAATAATTTACACAAAGTAAAGCGCCTGTTTGGGTTCGAACCTACGACCTACTACTCGTAAGTTACAGCCGTTACCATTGAGACACGACTGCTTCCGATTGTCCATAAAAACGTGAAATATAGCGAAGAATTTTTATATAAAAAGTTAATAAAGGTTCTAAATTATTGATCATCCGTCAAATCTTAACTTTTTAACTACTAACTCTGCTTGTTGTTTTGAACTCTACTTGTTATCCATCTCTACAACAGTGTCGCCCCTGCCCGCTCTATCCGTGACTCTACCCGCTCTGTTATAACGATTCCCTCACTTTTTATGACTCTATCATGTTTTATTCTTATTTCTTCATTTCTGCCGGGCTCGAGTGGCAAAGAGGCGCGTGTAACTGGTCGGCTTAAACAATTTTTGTCTAAGAAAGATATGACTCGACGCGATGAGAGATTTCAATTCCTTTTGCAAAGTTAGTAGCCACATACGTAACGATTTGCTTGCGCAAATTTGGGTTTGCGCAAATTTACTTGTAGCATATAATAATTCTGTTTAGTAACCGTCTAGGTGTGTTGTGAGTACTTTCATTGTTGATACAAAAATTCTAATGAAACTTGAACGCATGCCCACAACCGCTCAAGTTAATTTGCGCAGTCAAAAAATTTGCACAAGCTTGGAATCGGAAATTAATAATAATAATAATAAAAAAATGTAACCAAAACACCTTAACAATATCCTTATGACGAAAACATAAAAAGGCTTAATAAAAAGGTCAATATTTAAATTCTCTGACTTGAAAATCACACAAATTTCTTCCAACACACGTACGATTTATTTGGCCAAGCCTAAATTTGCGCAAGCAAATCGTTATTTGTGTGGCTAGGATTATAAATATGACAGTTAATCGGGATGATTCTATGGTAATACTTTCAAATGAATAAGATAAAAAAAAAAAGTTCAAGAGTAAACATAAACGATTAAACGCATTCCTAATCTTTGTGTTCATTCATAACATCATAAACTACTTTATCTGCCGCGAAAATAATTCAAAACAACCCATAAATAAAGATAAAACATTTTCACAATAAATCGTTCGCCGAGAAAATTGGATATTCACATGATTTGAGCGGCATTCAAAGAATTGAATGAAAATTCAAAGCCGAGAGGGTCTCGACATGCGATTACGTTGTAAACAACTGGCTACATACACGCAGTGTTTAAAGTAGCGCCGGCACCCGAGGCACCGCGAGAGGGCGAAAGGGCAAAGTAATTGGTCTCGAGAGCGGCAGCAAGGGGCGAAGCCCTACCTCCGACATATTGCAAACATATTCTCCGCTTGAAATTTATTGTAAATCGCGGCGGGCGGGGATTTGAATTCGGTTTCGGCCCCTCCGCTGTCAATAAACCGAATGGACTTTGGAAATTCGCTACATTCGCCCGATGTTTGTGTTTGCTGCCTTCGCTTTTTCTGTTCTTGCGAAAAAACCTCCCCCGTTCCCCCCGGAACCCGCACCCCTTACCCCGCGCCCTCGCCGCTTCCGATTTTATTTATCTAAGGTTTTCCATTCCGGCGTAATTGTGTGAGTTGCGAGCTCGATTGTTGCTAAAGCGAATATTTATTTGGGCTTCAGTTTGCTTTCCATTTGCTCGCGCCTCGCGCCTCCATCGTCTATGTATGTAAGTGTGTATGTATGTATGGCGACGGCGAGCTCACTTTTAGCGGCATTGTGCCACAAATTGAATTTGCGGGGACTCAAATCAAATGTTGTCGTAAGAAATGACTTGTCGCCGCGACTGACACTATCAAAAAATTGATCGTCCGCTAGCTTATAAGGACACAATCGTTCGGTAATGGTACCCACTGCAGGCTAGATCGGATATTACAATACAATCACATTACTACCTATATTCAGAAAAAAAAGAAAAAACCTTGAAGTATCGGTCAGACCTGGACGACTGAGCTCCGCTCGGGTGAAAATAGAGAATGCTCATTTAACAGTAAAGGATAGTCCATTCTAAATCCATGTATAGTAAATACTAATTCCATGTTGCCATGTCATTATTCTAAGGTAGCCATCTTGTTCTAAACTTTGGGCGACCGAGCTCTACTTGGGTGAAAATAGGGAAAGCGAATTTTCCCAGATACGAGACTAAATAGATAGATTTTTGGCCCCTATATTGTAACTTTCATCGAAATCGTTAGAGCCGTTTTCGAGAGCAATATTTATATATATATTTAAATACTGCTCATTTAATAGTATAGGATTATAAAAAATAGACAAACAGATGTCAAAGTCTTAAAGTGTCTTACCGTAGAATACCTTACCAAAAGAAATTATGATGCCAGTAGATTTATGTAACATACTATAATCAGCCGAATGAGGACTGACCTAGTACTCGTATCATGATATATGTAGTAATAACCAGACCCAAAACCGTGTATGATTTATGACCCCAAACAATATAATCTACATGAACATTTAGGTAATTTGTCAATAAATCGTAGCAATAACATTAGTACAATGAAACGCGCAATCAGCATTAGCCGGAATATATTTGGCGTAAATCTTTCACGGCAGCTTTTATGTATATCGTAAAAAACGGCCAAGTGTCCGAGCGCGCTATAAATATGGTCGTAAAGACAGCGAGCGGCGGCCGTGCGACCAGCGACCAGCGTTCTGCACGCGGCCGCCGAGCCGAGCATCACTTAGTTATTAGTATTACATTATAATATTGAAGTGATGTAGTAATTTTACATACTTGATGTAGATTAAGAGGGGTTATCATAAAAGTTGGCAACGTCGTAAATAGCTGTCAAATATTTACCTGTTTTGATTAATTTGGCAATTTAATTGTATGGAATTAAGAAATGTGGCTAACTAGGGAATGCATTTGCATTTCATAATCAATATGTTAGATATTGATTATGAAATGCAATAATTAATATCGTAACACCGAATATTTGGAAACTTTCCAAATGCCTTTTTCACCTAATATGGTTATAACATCAAATTCAGTGTTATAATTGCAATTCATTATTAATATTCCAGTTGGCTAGTTAACCATAATTCTTATTTCCATACAATAATATTGCCAAATTAATCAAAACAGCGAAATATTTGACATCTATTTGCGACGTTGCCCACTTTCAGAATAAACGCTCTTAATTAGGAAATAAACTAATCTTACAAAAAGGTCTATCGATGGGGACATCAACAAGCAATAGTTGTTTTTCAAAACGACTCATCTTTTCTCTCCGTATTCGGTCCGTGAAGGCGAGAAAAAGGTGACACCTATCATTTGTAAATCATCGATGTTTATTTATTGACACATTACAATCATTACCTACAATGTAGTGCGATATAAAACACTAAACAGCGTCAAACACAGCGGTTGGTAATGCTAATATTGCAGTTGAAATATTTATACACGGTTCTCCAACTACTGACGTCACAAAAAAAAAATGTTTCCTCGTCCCAGGGGTATCCGAAAATACTCCATGTATGTCCGCAATTCTTGATAGTTTTGAGTTACAATTTTTTTTACATATATTTCCTGATTTTATGGGAATCGTTTAAAAAACATTCTAATTTTATTTTTACACGGCTTTTTCACATATTTTTTCGCAATTTTCATTGAATATTTTTTCATACATAAAATAAAAATCTCCCTATCACTAATTAAAACTACAAAAATTTTGATCGAAAATGAGGAATTTCCGTTCGAGTGATACAGAATCGAAATTTCAACATCAAATAATTAAAAAAATATATACTAGGTATCTGGTTCTTAAATAGTACACTAAACCAGGTAAAGGATAATAAAAAAAATAAAAAAACATTAGGAATTTCGACGGGCATGAGAGATCATTTTTTTATGACGTCAATATTTTGACCACTCGGTATAAGAGGCATTAATAATTTAATGAAGGCTGAATCATAAGAAAAAGTATTATAATTCTAAAATCTAGTTCTATGTTGTTTTCATTGAGAACTTGATGGTGCTTGATTCATTCAACAAACAATCATTATTAGCTATCTAGGAATGATATCCAGGTCTTGTCCGTCCCTACCTACAATGTTCGGTATGATGTTATCGTGCCGTTTTTACCTCCGCATCCCAAGGAAGAGGTTCCTGAATAAAACATTTGCTTTGCAATAATACAGCTTATTACTTTTTCAATCGACAGATGGCGAGGCGGTGACGACTGGAAGCTGCTCCGTTCACAAAGACAAGACTGAGGACTGACAGAAACCGGAGCAGTTAGGTAAACAAACAAGTTTATTCGTAATTATTTGGGAAAAAATACGAGCAATAGCAGATCAAATGCCAGTTAGTGTTGTATTGGTTCAATCACAGTAAAGCGGGCTCGATGGCGGGCGGTCAGAGCCGGCAGATCCGCGAGAGCCGCCGGATCTCGCTCACCACGATATCATATCATAACGCGCCGAACTTTACGTGCCGGAGTCCAGAGCGGGAACAGGGCGATGCGGTATTTCTTAAATTTCAACACAAAATGGAATTGCATTGCACCACAGAATGGAAACAACGAGTTAGTTCTCTTGTTTCCATAGTTATCTACAGTCTAGATGTGCCGCAAAAGTTTGCTAGGGACATTATCAAGTGACAATCGATTGTTGCAATGTTGTTATAAGAAAATAGTACCTGGGCGACTGAGTTCTGCTCTGATGAAAAAAGAGAATGCTCATTTAATAATACAGGATAGTTCATACTAATTCCATGTACTTATAGTACATACTAATTCCATCTTGTTGTAAACTTTGGGGGACCGAGCTCTGTTCTGGTGAAAATACGGAGAAAACGAATTTTGCCAGATATGAAACCTAGCTAGATCGATTTTTCGCCCCCGTAAACACTTTTATTGCAACTTTTAATCGAAATCGTTAGAACCGTTTTCGAGATCGTGATTACACATGTATTTAAATATGTACAAATATTGCTCGTTGAATAGTATATATAGGATAGGATTTAAAAGGAAATAACTGTCAATAGTGTAGGGCAGTAACAAATCATAGCTGTTACGGTTTTCTCTTAATTGGTAAGAAACAAATTATTAAGCATCTGGTATATTTACATTCTCTCCAACGGGGTTGATAGCGGTACACTTACCATATCAATGGCGTCGCGTCTTCCAAACTGGAAGTTGCGATTGAACGCGATTCTCTCTAAGACAAAGTGTGTTATTTCTCGCGGGATCCTCCGAGGGGGCGCGGGGGCTCCTCGGGAGGGTGGGGGGTGGTCAGGGGTGCAGTAGGGGGAGGGGGGGTGTAGGTACTATGTAGTAATATTTTTACGAGCGCGTTTTATTGTCGCGGCGCGCGATAAATTTGTCATCGTGCCCTGCACCCCGGCTGCAGCCGAATAGTTTGCCATGAATTGTAATCTATCGATGATGGCTTTGTTAAACTGTGACGGGTGTTCTACATGGCATAAAGGTGTATTATGAGTTAACCTGTCATTATCAGTCATTACCTGTCATATATAGGAGCAGTGGTGGTATCGGCCCCGACTTAAGAATTGCAGGTCGTGAGTTCAAACCCAGGCAGGCACTTTGTGTATTTAATTTCATCGCCACTGCCTTTAAAAACGGTGAAGGAAAACATCGTGAGGAAATCGGCATGTCCTAGAACCAAAAATTCGAAGACATGTGACATCTACCAACCTGCACTGGGCCCGCGTGGTGGATTACGACCCACTCTGACAGGAGGAGGCCTGTGTACGAGCAGTAGGTACATTATATGCTGGTTACACTGTCATTATCGGGCACAAAATTGGTACCTTAACGAATTAATCGCCACATTCTGTTAGGCACTGTTCACCTAATTCGAAGACTTAAAATTAGGTGACACTAGGGAAGATGCTGAAATGTCCAATGCAGTATTTTTTTAAATCTATACATAGATCAAATGTCTGTATGTAATGTCAAAATAACAGCTTATTACTTATGCATATGAAAGTATAAACGGTACTTATAACAAAAAACTATTTTTTAAATGTTTGTGTGACTGTCTGTCTGTTTGTCTCGCCTAATCTCCGAAACGGCTGAACCGATTATGACGCGACTTTCACTGACAGATAACTGATATTATAAGGAGTAACCTTTGCTACGTTTATTTTAGAAACATAATTTGGATCCATGCGGGCTAAGCCGCGGGCAGTAGCTGTTACTAATAAGTCTGTATTTTTATCTGTGACGGCATCTACTTTGCCACATGCATACTACGCATCAAAGACCTGACGTCACACAAATCCTGCATCGCACAATTAAAGTTTACCGCGCGATCGACATATAAATATCCATGGCAACAAAAGGACTGCTTCTAAATTAAAAGCAGTTCTGTGATCAGTTATCGTTTACTTTCCCAAATAAGGATACTCATCGATGCTAGGAATTATAAGGTCACCTGATCATCGTAATTGAGTACCTACCTAGACAGTTAGAGTAGGTTGAGCAGAGCAACAAGACAATAAACTACAATGAAGGTTAATGTTTTAAAGAGGAGCTCGTGGCTAAGTAATAACTGACGCATGGGTCGATTTATCAGGTTAAACTACGCTTGCCGTGGTTGGTCCGTGGATAGGTGACCATCTTTACATACCGATACTCCTCCGTGCCTCGGAAAGCACGTTAAGCCATTGGTCACGGCTGTCATTCGTGGATCTTTGACAGTCGTTACGGGTCGTCAGAAGCGCGAAAGTCAGACAACGAGTCTTACCAAGGGGTATCGTATTACCCAGTTGCTGGGTTGTGGAGGTCAGATAGGCAGTCGCTCTTAGTTAGTTAGAAAAAGGCTAGGCAAAACGAATGAAGATTAATGTTTTAAAGTACCTTCAAGCTTAAGAACTAGGAAAGGCTTAGCAACTGTAGTAGTTTATTTTCTGCGCGGTTTGGTTGGTGGTAGGGCTTGTTCTATGTCCGCCTGGCTAGCTACCACCATCTTATCTGTATTGTAACAGTATTGTTGTGTTTCGGCAGTTAGAGGTAAGATAGCCAGTTCCTCTGTGGTTGAGGATTCCGGGTAAAACTCGCTTCCATCTTCGGCCTGATCATCACTTACCATCAGGTGAGATGCAGGCCAAGAGCTTCCCAGTCAAGAAAAAATAAATAAAAGCGTAGCTTATCAATTATCCAAGCCAATTAAAATCTAAGTACGGCTCATTCTAGATCACTCAAAACCGTCACGTTTCCCCGTGCCGTGAGTAAACCGGGCGTGATTTACGCAAACCGTTCGTACCGGCGCCGCCCCCAACAATTACCGCGTACTTCTACTTACTAACATCGGGACATTTATACACAAAAAGCTTCGCAGCGTGTGTCATTGTTTTAGTCAGGGTTGTGCTTATAATCATAGTACATTACTGTGGCGACCTGCAACAAGGGCATTGATGGACTGTCGTCATACGTGAGTCCATCAATGCCTGGTTGCGGCTAAGGCTTGTTTATAGTACTTTTCTCAAATAATGCGCGGAAATTCAAACTAAGTAAATTAATTATAAATTCCAGAATCAATGATGAACAACGATAATTATTCACGCGCCATTATGTTAATTTGTTTCTTCTATACCATAAATAAAAAATAAAATCTTTGATAATACTTCCTTGGTTGCCATGCGTCGAAGTAAAAAGTTCGTTCCATTTTTCAATAACACGACAGATATGAGTTTTCATAGTAATTTATTTGACGCTAAACACGACAGATATGGATTTTCGTACAAACATTGCGCTCGCATTCGGCCAGTACAGCAATTTCGATTTATCTCGAAGAAGATTGTCAAAATAATGCTCGAATTTCCAAGCTTGTTTGAGAAAAGATGCTTTACTATGCCCCATTGGCCAAAATAAAAAATTCAAAGCATTTATTTCTATTAAACCATTTACAGACAGTTTTGAATTGTCACGGAGTCATCATTCAGAAAGATGATGCTAGTTGCCCATTCCAAATAGTAGTAAGTTTCGATGGAGGATAACGGGCAAGAAACTCCATGGACGCTCTTTTTTTAAATAAAAAAATCGTCCTTGTGTGAGTTGATTTACATATCCAATAAAATGTACCATCGAAATGTTGGGTATGTTTGAGATGAATATAATCAAAATATTTTATTTTACATATACATGGGCACTTATGAAACGTCAGAAGCTAGGTGCACGGTTCCAATTGGTCGTTTCCAATGGAGAAGAGCCGGCAAGAAACTCCACGGTTACTCTTTTAAAAATATATGGCTTTTACAATGTTTTCAAATTACAGTGTAAATAGGTATGAGGGGACAGTGTAGGCCTGTCAACAAATACCCGGTATTTTACAAAATAGAAAATGGTCTAGTAATGCAAGTACTAGTAAATTTTAGGACATTAAGCCTAAAATCGTATACCTAAATAGTTTTCTGAAGTCCCAAAACGAAATTATGATCGCAGTAGTTGATTTAAAACCATCGCCCTAATTGTCGCGTTACAAAAAACGCCTTACAAAAAGGCGACATCTCGTTACCGTGGCAGCCCTGTGATTAGAGTAAGTTCCCACAGTACGAGCGACTAGTAGCGGCGGTTACTAGCGCCGCCTAAATGACGCAGCAGTTCACACGTCACATCATCTTGTTGCAGGACGACCCGGGACCTCCTCACATCACCCAGCCTCAACCGCCGGGCCAATGCAGCACAGTCAGCCAATATGTGTGTAATGTCTGTTCCAAACTTATCTAACAAAAGTGTAAACAAACCCTGTTGAGATTAAATTCTTAGGCAATCAGCCACTAAACGGAATTATTAACACGTTTATCTGTATTTAGAAGGTTTCAACTTTATATCTCACCACGTTTTCCAACAATTATTGTTTGAATAACATTATTAAATTGTAGGTTATTGAAAAATCATCCACGAAAATTACGGTTATAAAATTAAACTCATTAGTGAAATGAAAAATATTTTTAAAAGGTGATTTGTAATTTAGAATTTCAGGTTTCAAAGCACTCAATTTGTAAGTGGCACTACAAATTGGCATCCTCTGGTACGTTTTCTAATCCATCTGCTTACATTTTCATCAGATACTTTTTGAACAGACCATATTCAGTAATTGTGCATGTTACAAATAGACGTTTACTTTGACCATGCGTTTTGTTTTTGTTTTCTCCCAAGTTTTAGAATGTGGCGTGGGAATGTAGAGGATTCTTTGTCGATTATGTTGTTATTAAATTATGAGGAGGTAAAATTACCAGAATGTTGTATCACTACGATGATACGTTAGATATTTTCGAGCATGCAGTCGATATTCTTCTTTTTTTCGTGTGGTTAGTGACTAACCTGGTGTCAGAGTTTCAAAGCCGCCTTTACATGACGTCGAGAAATATCTCTCAAACAAGCCGGTTTCCTCACGATATTTTCCTTCACCGTTTTTGAAGCAAGTGATAATAAATACGCACATGAATCTAAAAAGTCAGAGGTGCGTGCCTTGGGTTCGAACTCGAGATCTATGACTTGGCAGTCTTACGGTCACACCATTAGGCTATCACTGTTCTTATGTAGTCAAAAGAACGCTTGCTCAGACCGAAAGTAACCATGAAAATTTGCTTTTGAAAAAGATTACAGGGGAAAACCTAAGTATCTACCTTCGTATTTATGCTCGGTTCTTGAAAAACGAATCGTTTTGTTTACCAAAGGTAGCTTTTTTATTGCCAAACTGGGCATATATTTATTTATTCACAAGGCAATTGCCTTGTGAATAAATAAATATATGCCCATAATTGTTGTAATTACAACAGGTAACAATCACAGTATATCACTAGGTTCACATTATATGTTTAAACCTGATTATCACCCGAAGCGTAATCGCATAACATGACTAGCAACAATAGTAACAAAAAACTTTTTCCAAAAAAAAAGAACAACCGACTTCCAAAAAAACACTACAAAGTGAAAGCCAACTTTAATTTCGGAAGTCGGTGTCTTTGGTTTAAAATTTTAGTTTTTTGCCACCGACTTCCGAAATTAAAGTTATTTGTGTGTTTGGAAGTCGGTTTTTTTTTTGAAAAAGTTTTTATTTTTCACTTTTTAGTTGTGGTACCTACCCCACACAAATTCGAATACCACTACCTGCTATGTATATAACAGTCACAGGAACTTATCATATCATATCATCCACATAATGAGTGGGAAAAAATACGTATTATTGAAGCTAACTCAAAAACCAAGCAAAGTTAATAAAATATATGAGACCGCCTTGCGAGCATACCCTTTCAAACAAAAAAAGAATTTTCAAAATCGGTCAACAATTGACTGAGAAATCAGCGGACATATAACCTCCTCCTTTTTGGAAGTCGATTAAAAATGACAACTACAGTGAAAAGCTTAGGTCACAAAATTACAGTTACAAGGCCTGTGCGTCTGCCCTCCGACCCACTTCTCCTTAGGCAAGGAATGTGTAGAGACCAAACACGCCAGGTAAAGTAGGTACATTATTGACACAAACCAGCCCGTCCCATCCTTGATGTCCTCCCTCCGGTTGACGCCCTAAGCCAAGGTTCGCACTCCACAGGGGGTGCCCTTAGCGAGCGTTCACCTAGTTTTAATTAGCATAGTTGAATAACGCCTGGCTGGAGGTTTTAAGTGTAGTAGCTTAAGGCACCCACAGGAAAGCCCGTTTAAGTTGTCATGATCTCAGAGGTCAACTACGAGAAGACCTACTTAAAAAAAAAAAAAAATTGATACAAAGTTACATTATTTAAAGAGAACAGTATTTAAGGCGTTACAAGATTAAAAATAATACATTTATGAATATTTATTTGAATGAAAAGGAAGAGTACATGTGTACATGTCTTTAGAGATGTAGAAATATCAGTAGGGATATCAATATAGATATCTTTATAGAGATGTAGATAGATTCGTAAGCTAATTTTACCTGTAATAGCTACTTCCATATGGGAGGGTCTACTATGCAAAGCTCTTCTTAAAGCAAGTCTTTGCTTCATCATTGGTAAAGATACAAGAGTCTTAATATTAACCGGGAACGATCCGTTAATTATACGAATTGGTAATTAATAAAGTAATAGATGTTTCTCGATTTCATGTGAAGCCAAGTCAGAGGCCTATTGGTGGCTCTAAAACTCTGACACCAGGTTAGTCACTAACCACACGAAAAGAAGATCAATTAATACAGAAAGGTATTTTCCCTAAACATATACTTATTAGATTAAAACATGAGCTCATGTGTTGAACAATTAGCACTTATTAATATTGTGACAATAACGAGTAATGGAGCCAAGTCAATATTTGCGCGCGCTATCGGTTAATGGTGCGGTCCTACGGCCGCCGGCAAATACTTCATGAATTTGTACCGTACTTGGAACGCGAAGGATTTGCAAGACATTATCGATTAAACTATCACGACTGTTATTAGAGAAGAACTGAAAAAAGAGCAGTGATAGCCTAGTGGTGTGACCGTCAGACTGCCAAGTCATAGGTCTTGAGTTCGAACCCATAGCACGCACCTGTGACTTTTCGAATTCATATGCGTACTGTATCACTTGCTTCAAAAACGGTGAAGGAGAAAAACGTGAGGAAACCGGCATGCCTGAGAGATATTTCTCGACGGTATGTGAAGACAAGTCAGGCCTAAGGGCGACTTTAAAATCTGACACCAGGTTAGTCACTAACCACACGAAGAGAAGATCAAAGATGGGTTAGGTGGAGATAGATAGATAGCACTGATCGATAGTAATAGGATATACCTAGTCTTAGGTCAGGTCTTGTGTAAAACACAACATTAAATTACGCCTATAATTCCTGAAGGGTTAGGCAGAGATGCACCTATAGTACACCCTCATTTCGCCAGCTATGTTTAAGGTTACGCTAGTCGGTCATTCTTCCATACAAACTTAGTATGGTAATTACTCGTCTATTTGATGGTACACTTTTAAAACTAAAAATTATATCAATTTGTCTTGTCATTATCTAGCCCTGTATGGAAGCACAATTGGAAAAAAAGATTGGGTTGGTAGTTAGCACAAATTTTAATTCATCTTTAGGCGTAACTAAATAACTTTAGTAGTATGAAAATGGCAAAATAGAAACCATACAGGATTAGATAATTTATTTAAAAATTAAAATAATTTTATTTTGAGTAGATACATTCAGTAGTTTTTCCATAATATCTACGTATACGCCCAAAGGTCTGTTCATGAAATTTTACGTGTTCGTTTTCTTTCTTAATCATCGTCTATTTCACTAAATAAATAATAAAATAAATAAATAAAACCTAGATTAATCAATCAATCTGCTTAGCTTTTTCCTAGTTTAACTGGATCCGGTAAATAAAAACTAAATTAATAAATATACTAAATAAATAAAAGTAAATAAATGAATAAATAACTGTACTAAATAGCATGCATATTAGCAACGCCGCCAACGAGTTCGAGCCGTCGACTATATAACATAACAACACGCCTTGTTTCCCCGAAGGGTTGGGCAGAGGTGTCCCTGTAGCAGGTTCATCCACATTTCGCCAGCCTTCGACTAGTGGAAACTTAAGTCCCATGTAATAGGCGGCGAGCCTATTGCCATCAACCGGGTACGAATCTAGACTCTGGGCTACTACTGAGATATTCCTAATGGAAAAATTCGATAACATTTTGCCAAACCTGAAACTAGAATCCAGTACCTCATGCTCAGCAGTAGCGCTCGGTAGCGCGAGGTGTCTAGTGTCAAACTAGAATAATAATTAATGATCATGTTTTTTCCGGTTAAATAAATTACCGAGTCTTGGAATCTTTGGAAAAACGACCATTCGAAAAGTTACGGTATGGGTATAAGTTTACTGCCTATTAGTAGTTTCTATAGAGAGTTTCTAGTGGAGAGCAGTGGCGGCCCAGTGGTACGTGGCTTACGAGTTTTAGGTCGTAGGTTCCAACCCTGACAGGCGCTTTACTTTGTGTAAATAAATTCATCACCACTGCTCTCAAAATGGCGAAGGAAAACAAAGTGAGGAAACCGGCATGTCCTAGAACCAATAATTCGAAGACATGTGACATCTACCAACACGCACTGGGCCCGCGTGGTAGATTACGGCCCACTTCCTCTCATAGAGAGGAGGCCTGTGTCCCAGTAGTGGTAGGCTGATTATGCTAGTAGTTTCTATACAATTTCCTCTAAAATTCTAAATGCTCCTTTACCGAACCAAGTGTTTTCATCTTATTTGATGATCATAATCTGACCTTTTACCAAATACTTGGTTCGACTACGTAAGTGTTTTTTGTTCCATAGATCTGAAAGAGATCTAAGAGATCTGAAGGAGATCTCAGAGATCTGAAGGAGATCTAAGAGATCTGAAGGAGATGTAAGAAATCTGAAAAAGATCGATTCTATCTTACTAATGATATGCCCTGATAAAATCATTGCTGAAAGATGTCTGACCGACCCAAATATCTGCCACGTCCTGTCTGTGTCCAGGTGGTGGTTGGCACTTGTATTATAATGAGCGCTCGGTCGATGCGTGCGCCGCTTTCAAGCTGTTTGCTCGCGATAACTTTACGATAACTTTCTCGATACTCGCGCTTATCGATCGAGCAAACATTGGCTATCTTCAGCTCCATAGCACGTAAACTTTACGTACCTGAAAAAATTATATTCTTTTAATTTCTGTATATGAGGAGCTTCTGGCTAGGTAATAACAGCCGCACGGGTCGATCGAAGGTTAAGCTTCGCTTGGCAAGGTCAGTCCGTGGATAAGTGACCATCTATTACATATCGAGAAACCTTCGTGCCTCGGAAAGCACATTATGCCGTTGGTCTCGGCTGTCATTCGTAGATCTTTGACAGTCATTACGGGTAGTCAGAAGTCCGAAAGTCTTTCATCCAGTCTTACCAAAGGGTATCGTGTTACCCAGTAACTGGGTTGTGAAGATCGAATAGGCAGTCGCTCCATGTAAAATACTGGTATTCAACTGAATCCGGTTAGACTGGTAGCCGACCTGAACGTAGTTGGGAAACGGCTGGACAGATGATGATTTTAATTGCTGTTAATGCTGAGCCACAATGATTGGTATAATTACAGTAGTCATATTTTTATAGTAGTGTTGTAAATATGATTAAAATTATCGGTTACCAATATTGTTTGGAGATTATAAGGTAATTGAAGATATGATGTGCATAGTAAATAAAAGTAGAAAGGTAGTATTCTTATTTATCTCAATAGTTTTTTTAACAATTTAAAATAACTGTAATATCATGTATAAAAGATAAAATTCGGTAAACAATATATCTTTTCTCTTTATAATATTAGTTTTAGATAGGCTCGGACCATTTTATAAACGCCGCGAACCCTAAAAAAAACCGGGAAAACGTCGGATATAAGAAATATGCACAAACATCAACTATTGCTTTAACCGGCGTAATTAACAGGCAAAAAAAACGCGATACATATTCATAGCATATCATTACCTCCTCATACATTTTAATTAAGTTAACAAAACACAAATACACGGTCGGAAGGAGCCGTTTACCTCGTTGCTGCAAACGTTAATAGATAGGAAAGTTTGGCAAGCATCCTGCGCGTGCGTCACGTGTGCGACAGTTTACGCGCTAGTTGTGATGCGCAGGAGTGCGCATCGTCACCACGCGCAGTATCGCCCATACAACCACACCTGTGTGCCGGGCAGAGTGTGACTGTGACTGAACATTGTGCGACCTGTGACGAGTGACAGTAGTGGACCCGTTTGGATACAAACCCGTTTTTACTGCAGGAGACTGCTGACTCGTGCCAATGGATTTGAGTCAGGTAGGACTTTTGGGTTCTCTGGTGGTGGATAGTAATATATATTTATTTAAGTTAAAGAAGGTTGAGGTCTTAGGTATGAGCAGAGATATGCAAATGAGCATATTATGGAATGAAGTTTGTTGTCGCGGCATGCGGTAGGAGTAAACTGACAGAAATCGTTACGCGAAAAAGCGTTCATACTTGCGAGTGTCTTCTAATTAACACTTTAGAGAAAGAAAGTGTGAATTTGGTCAAAATGAAAATCCAAGATGGCGGCTGCGAAAATTTTCAAATTTTGTGTTGCTGTTTATTCTACTCTGTGATAAAACTAAGTGTTTCTAAATAATCGTTTACATACCTACAATAAACGTCGCAAATATAAATACTTATAGGTTTCATGGCATTAAAGCATACGTGTAGACGTATGCTTTTACATAATATGGCCAAAAGAATAAATAATACGAGAACATTTTCCCATTTTCATAAAAATTTCTTCATCCGTTAGAACTGAATTAGGAATCGAACCTAAATCACAAAGCTGAGCCAACAATTATTACACCATAAGGTTTTATGCACTATTCGACCAGCTATCAACTGAATTATGTTAAGTTAATGCCGAGTTATTACGTCGTTATATTCATTCATCGCCATCTTTAAATGTTAATTAATTTAGGCAAGCATTCAGAAATTATGAACCGATCATGGGTACTGAATAAGGTGTTAGTTTTTCTAATGGGTTTTATAATAAATAATTTGCACAATTATAAGTGGTTAGCAATTACCTAATATTGTTGATTATTTTGTCAACCGTGCTATGCATATTCTATCTATCAATCTAAATGTAGGGTGATGAAATCCTAACTTATATTAATAATATTATAAATGCGAAAATGAGTTTGTTTGTTTCGCTTTTACGCTAAAACGGCTGAATGGATTCGGATGAAATTTGGCACATGGTTAGATTATGACTTGGAGAAGGACATAGGTTTTTCATCCCGAATCGCAGACGAAGTCGCGAGCAACAGCTAGTAATTATGTTTCGTATATCTTTTCAAGATTCAGCAAAGGACAGTGATGAGATCGTTAATTTTCATATTAAGATGATAGTCAAATTATGCAAAATAACCTTGCTCATTATTTCATGCCATTATTCAATTCTGAAATCAATTAATAATATTTTTAAATTAATATGCCTATAAAGTACGAACGGCAAGCATGCAAATGTCAAAACAGTGTCTATGCAAATGATATCGTCTTATATTAACATGTCCTCGTAAATTACTGGAAGTGCAGCAAAAATGTAACTATATAACGTTATTATGTAAATCGGGACATGTGCCACTACTGTCAACCTAATTACTCGTATTTAACTTATAATTATTACCTGCATCAAGAAATTCCTGGATGTTCACTTAACGCGTCCGAATCACGCATGCAAACTCGTCGCATCAGAATTGCGTCACACATGTCATCATTTTGTTAAATTATGTAGATACCTACCGGAAGGCGGTTTCCTTGGATTTTGTTTTATTTTAACAGTGGACGCTGTCATAGGATTTTTTAGTTTGCAAACAGTTCTATCGTAGATATAGTAAATCTAAGTGTTCATATGGGTCAGTGGCTCGTCTATAAAGGATGAGTGTTAAAAATATTTTCACATATTTCCATTTTTTTTAAGTGAAAACTTCTTTAGGCGCGTTGGGCATTTTTGAGATGGGAAAAAACAATTGAACTCGCGACACTATTACCGACACTTCATTTTTGTAAACGCGATTGTGCTCTTTATTGACATTACTTTACGGATCAACGGCATCAATCGGCACTCCCGGAGTGCCACTGTTTTTTTTTTCCTGGATTTTAGAACGAAACACGTCGTAAGTCACTAAAATATAACCAATAATACGTAAAGAATTCAATTCATTTGAATATTATCATTTACGGACACTTGAAAATTTCAGGAATTCAATGAGTCGACCTATGAGTTGATTTAAATATGAATATTTAAATGCTGATTGAATTGATAATGTATAGATTACTCATGCTTAACAGTAAAAACGTGTTTCCTTATTGCGGTGACAAATGTTTTAACTAAGTCATCTATGTACATAAAGAATTCATTATTGCTATTATTGATAATACTTTCGATTTTCACATTGAATTTAAGAGTTTGTCTTTTACCTCATTCAAAAAAAACATTGTGAGGAAACCGGCATGCCTGAGAGATATTCCTCGACGCCATGTCTAGCCAAGTCAGAGGCCCATGGGCGCCATAAAAACTATGACACCAGGTTAGTCACTAACCACACGAAAAATAAAGAGAAGGACCTCATTCTGATCGTCAGCCACAGCCTTTTTCAACTCACTGTTGGGCAAAAACCTTTTCCTTTACACCAATGTATTATTTTTCGTCCGTATAAGTAGGTTTTTCATTAAGTTCAAATTAGCCATCGACTTATCTTGCTGTCAAATGTATGTTCTAGTCATTTCTATACAGGGTGGTAGGGACATTGACGCGCAATCTGTTACCATGGATTTAGTACATGATTTGAATCCCCTGCGTTGAAATTTTCCGTCGGTTATAAAAAAAAATGCTGTTCCTTATACTAGCCACACACGTAACGATACACTTGCGCAACTACACACATCAAAAGTGTCTAGGGATCAAGCATTTTTATGCGGATTTCTTGAGATTGAGATGTGGCTTTGTAATAAATTTATGATTATATAAATTTATATGGATCCTTTTTGGTGCATTTCATAATTTGAAACAGGAACTGTTAATCAAATTCGAGTAAAAGATGAAAATCAGCTGTCAATATTTTCCCTATAAAAACATACAACGCATTGAAGACATTATTAGTGCTACTGTTTCCCTACTACTGATTAAAACCAACGTTATTATGGAGCGGCGACGTCATTTAAGCAGGGAAGAAATGCTCAGAGCCGTGGGAATGATAGAAGCTGGTTCCCGGCAACGTACTGTGGCTTTAGCTCTGAATACAAGTCAGAGTGTTATCAGTCGACTTTGGACACGTTACCGAAGCACTGGTACCGTGGCTGAGCGACATGGAGGACGGTATCGCTGCACCACATGGAGACAAGACCGATACATTCAAATCTTAACTCGAAGAGCTCCAACAATAACCGCCATGATGTTAGCCGTGAGGCTTCATCACTCTTCAGGGAACTTAATTAGCGACCAAACAGTCAGAAACCGCTTGCATGAAGTGAACCTTCATTCCCGAAGACCGCTACGGGTACCACCTATAGCAATGCACAATCGTAGGATTCGATATCAATGGGCTCTTGAACACAGAAATTGGGCAGAAGAACAATGGCGTTTCGTGTGCTTTTCTGATGAGTCTCGTTTTGGTATGAGACCGGATACAAGACGTATACGACACTGGAGAACCCCTGGACGCCAACAGCGATTAAAATCCTGCCAGGAAGTCCATCCTTATAGTGGTGGAACCATCATGGTATGGGCGGGTATTTGGATCGGCGGAAGAACTGAGTTGATTTGGATCAGAGGCAACCTCAACGCTCAAATTTATGCTGAGACGATTGTATCTGACGTCATCGTTCCTCTACAAGTGCAAATCGGTCCCTTATTTCAGTTAATGCATGATAATGCACGACCGCACACCGCAAGAGTTGTAAGACAGACTCTCGCCGCAGCTAACATCAATGTCCTGCTCTGGCCTGCTCAGTCGCCAGACTTGAACCCGATTGAGCATGCATGGGATATGCTACAGAGAAGAGCTCTGCCGAATATGGAGGGTATCCAGTCGCAAGAAGACCTTTTTTTGTTGTTGCAACGAACATGGGCGGCCATTCCACAGCGTGATTTGGATGAACTCATTTTGAGTATGCCAAACCGATGTTCTTGTGTTGTTAGTGTTCGCGGTAGAAACACGGATTATTAATTGTTTAAGTTACCCAATAAAATTTTAAAGAAAACTGTTATTTCAGTCTTTTTTTCGAACTTTAATGTTAGTGGTTCAAATGTCAAAAATCCCTTTATTAGGAAAATGGCAAATTTCTTTATTAATGCAAAGGTGACTTGGTTTATCGTTACTGTGACAAACGAAAACACTTTATTTGATGAATCCTTAAAGAAAATTTTAATTAATATCAATCAGGAGAAAAGTTATTGCAAAAATATATGTTGATCCCTAGACACTTTTGATGTGTGTATTACGTTTGTTGGAAGACATAATTTTTTAACCGCGTCGATATTGCACTTTTCTATGAAACAGCAGTTTTTTTTTAATAACTGACGTAAAAATGTCTACGCTAGGTGGGGAGGTCTAGAATCATATCTGAATTCATGGTTAAAGTTCGCGAGTTGATGTCCCTGCCACCTCCATCATCGTCACTAGATTCGTAGTTAGCGAGACGACTAGTTTAGTCGACATACGAGACGTTCCCCTGAGCTTATTGTCGTCATTATAAAGGCTCTTTCAAACAGGCGCGACACGCGACGCGACACAAAGACCCTTAATCCGTTTTTGAAAGGCAAAAACTTAACGGGTGTAGGCCACTGAGGCTTAATAATTATGGAGTTTTAACTTTCACTGAGTTGACCTTTATTTGTCCTTTCGTCTCATCGTAATTCCAGCACATTATTGCTTATCTATTCAACTATTTATAAGTATTATAAAATGAGGTGATGAATGAATCACAAGTGTATAATCTTCTACGTATCGGTCGGTATGCACCGCACCTATTTATTTCCAACTCGCCGTGGCGCCAACCTCACGTGACCCACTTCCGAAAAATCCATCGAATGAATAAATTAGCTTCAAACTCGATACGATAAGTTATCTATTAGAAAACAGCGGAAACGTTATCAAAATTTCACCAAACTGATCGGTGTTATGACCATGTTATAACACCGTGGAATAATCATTACAACATATAAATCACTTTGATTATTATTTCGTCATATTAATCCGCCTTGCGTAATGAATCGGTGACCTTTACCAGTTCTATCTGGTTGTGGTCATTCGAACGATCGGCTTTTCATTTTCCTACTCATAACATAACGTCCTCGAAGGGTTCGGCAGAGGTGTACCTATGCAGTACACCTAACTTTCGCCAGTTATGTTCAAGTCCCATGTAATAGGGGGCAAGCCTATTGCCATCAACCGGGCACAAATTCATACTCCAGGCTGCTACTCAGAAATTCGAGATAGAAAAACCCAATAACGCTTTGCCCGACCTGGGAATTGAATCCAGGTACTCATGCTCAGTAGTAGCGCTTAAGATCACTCGACCATCGAGGTAGTCTAATCATTTTGCTACTCGTGGTTGCAATTCCTAAGCCTTCTGAGTGTTTTCCTTTAACAAATAATTAATAAGTAATTAAATGACTCAACAGTACTTATCTACTAATGGTACCTAGTTCTTGACAGATCGGGTTGCCTTAGTAGATCTTTACGCACCAAAGATATAAATAGGTCTTGATAGACGGTCAAAGCTGTGTACTTGCCGAAAAAAATAGCGTCCAACGGTTGGCCGCTAAATGCACGTACACTAGAAAAGCACTATGATAGCACAATGACGTGGCGCGAGTATAAGACGTAGCTGTCACACACACCAGCATAACAAAGTCGGCCTGTTTGTTTTAGTTCTTTTGCAGCGCTACACTATCTAGACATAACAGCTCAGCAGAAGTGGAGCTCGTGGCTAAGTAATAACAGCCGCACGAGTTGATCCATCAGGTTAAGCTACGCTTGCTAGGGTTGGTCCGTGGATGGGTGACCATCTTTAAATATCGAGACTCCTCCGTGCCTCGGAAAGCACGTTAAATCCAGTCTTACCAAAGGGTATCGTATTACCCAGTTACTGGGTTGTGGAGGTCAGATAGGCAGTCGCTCCATGAAAAATAAAAATGAAAAATAGTGGGAAAAGGCTAGGCAGATTGATTTTGACTCTATCTAGAAATATAATTAATCTAAGTTACGCATTTTTTTAAACCCAGAAGACAAAATCAAAACAGACACAAGACAAATTCTTAGGGGGATTATAGATGTGTCTGATCTGCATAATGAAATCTGCAATCTATTTGTCCCAGACAATTACTGTCGTGGTAGAAAACACCGCTTACTGGCTGTTCCAAATTGCCGTACTATTGCACACTTCAAGTCACCTATTCCTCGAACATTAGCCGCTATTTACGCTCTCCTGAACTCAAACACTCATCTTGATATGTTTGCGAATTAATGGAAAATGATACTGTCAGAATGTTTCAATTTTTGTGAGAAGAATGCATGACTGTGTTAAATAGATTATATGTTTAAATAGTGTAATTGGCCTCAGCCTTTGTGTATAAAGTAAAATAAATAAAATGAAATCTTAGTAGGTAGGTTTTTTTTTTGTACTTTTGAAAAAAGATTTTTCAGGCACTCCCCATTTCGATTACCTTCGACTTAGATGTTTTGTTAATTAACATGTCCCATCTAAGAGAGGTGCGTGATCTGTTATTGTTCAGGATCTGTCTAATTCGTCCGAATTTTCACTATTATAATATTATCACCTGTAATATGATGTTGAGATCTCCTTTCGAGTCGATGGTAAGTAAAGAAAGAAAATACGTTTATTTGCGGTAAACATGACGCAAAGAAAGATAATAAAAAAAACACGTAAATAACAAATTGGGGGAAATTATTCGTCACATCCACGCAAAACGGCCATCGCTCAGCATAAATGCTGCGACCCCATGCGAGACAAAGCCCCAGCACATGTATTATGTTAAACGACTTGGGCCGCGGTATCAGTGGCATTTTCAGGTCCTCATAAATTTAGGTATGACACTTTGGACACTCCAGCATAAATGGGACTTGGTGTGGTCTGGAGCACTGGATTCGCACTGGGTATCAGTGGGATCTATTATACCCCTTTTTGCTAGATTATGCTTGCAGTGGCCTACTTGGGTGTGCATGCCATTGATTCCTTTCCATATAGGCCACTGCAGGTCATGTCCGGGTGTTGAGATAAATATATATTTATCATGATGATAATGATAATGATCTTGCTAAATAGCTGTTAAGCTAAAAAACTACTTCTTCATCCAAGTGAATTGGTCCTTCCGTCCACTTTTCACAGCTTGTGGCAAGTTGTCGCTCATATGATAGTCACAGGTGCGTCGCTGACCCACATATTTTTTTTATTTTTCAAAGCACAAACAAGCACCTGACGTTATCGCCATGTTTATTCAACGATAACTCTGTAATATCCACGTGAATATTGATTTCGATACAGTTTCGCGAGTTTAACGCGAATTCTTAGCGAAGCCATGTTTGTTTAGCGATACGCGGCTCTTGGCGACTTGTGAAATATAGGTCGACACTTATTGTGAAGAATTATTATTTAGATATGTGGATAATGTAAGTCAATAATTTATTGATATGTAATGCATTTGGATTAACTGTTTTTTAGGGCCGAACTGGCTAACCCTGTCTTGATTACTCTACCCTAGACTAATCTTACCACCGTATGCAATTGGGATCCATATTACCTTAAATACAATAGCAAATTGGAAATGAAATGGAAAAAATTCTTGCGTGCCATGAACTACAAATGTTATCATTCCAGGATTCCCTACACACATTTATTACGTAATTAGAACATTACAACAAGTCTTTCATCTAGAAGATTACTGTTGAATGCAATGATGCTGCATGGTTTGTGCCACAATAGATTTCACTGAACTAAAATTACAAATAAAGTATGTTACACGGTACCCATAAATGTAATCAGATGTGGGACTCGCGTGTCTCGCCTACTCCTCTTCGACGTCTTGTGGAAACTTATAACGCACACTTCATGGACATAAGCACATTTTTTTTTTAAACTTGCTATAATTTCATTAACATAAAAATTTAAATTAGCACTTAATTCAAATAACTTATAACAATATTCTTAAAATCAGCTTCCGTTTTTTACTTATTTGTTTAATCCGTGGACAATACTGTGGGTTACATGTTAAACTACTTATCTTAAGAATCTATTTTGTATCGCCTTAACATGTAATTGTTTTTTGTCCCTAATAAATAAAATAAAATAAATAGTAATTTTGAGTTTTAGGTACCTAAAGGCGAATCATCATCATTATGAATAATTTATCTTTTCACTGCCTCGTTGGTCTAGTGGTCGCAAGCGCTACTGCTGAGTATGAGGTCCTGGGTTCGATTCCCGGGTCGGGCAAAGTGTTATTGGGTTTTCCATCTGGAATTTCTCAGTAACAGCCCGGAGTCTGGATTTGTGCCCGGTTGATGGCAATAGGCTCGCCCCCTATTACATGGGACTTAAACATAACTGGCGAAATGTGGGTGTACTATAGGTACACCTCTGCCTAACCCTCCGGGGATTACAGGCGTGATGTTATGTTATGTTATGTTATCTTTTCAAGGTGAAAGGCTAATTAATATACTTAATTTCTCACCAAAGAAGAAACACTTATCTCATCTAATGTTCGGTTCCTAGAAATTAAATCGAATCGTTTTACTTACCAATGGTAACTTTTTTTATTGCCAAGCTGGGCATATAAATAGATTCGTAAGCTAATTTTACCTGTGATAGCTACTTCCATAAGGGGGGGTCTACTATACATAGCAATGAAGTCTTTGTTTCATTATTGGTAAAGATGCAAGAGGAATCGGCCTTAAAAGATGAAGTCTCCCAAACCAAGCTTTGATATTGACAAATATAAGGTACATTAGGTACCTAGATTCACCTATAGTAATAACAGTTACAAAGACATTGCAACCAGGCAATAATAAACCCCTTTAATTTAATTTAATAAGTCGTTCTCAATGTTAATTAAGAGCATGAAACTATGCTCCAGGATGTGTGTCCCAACGATAATTGACTCTACCGAGAAAAAATAATTGTCTGTGCAAAGAAATAGTTCTCACAATTTCGAAATATTTGTGCATAGTTAGGAGATTGCGAGAATATCACGGATTTGTGGTAACAGGTTGTAATGAGTTCATTTAGTAATTGAAGAATCAATAGCTTATGTCTGGTTTGGGCTTGATTCTGAACCTTAGGTATGCTCAAACTAGGACTCATTTAAATTACCATTCTGTTATGTATTGCCAAAATAGTAAGGTAAAGGAATCTTCAATAACATCAAGATTATAGTTATCTAAATGTTATTTTGGTGTGTTTTATTTGGTATGTTTTAAAACTGCTATTGAAAATATGTAACTCCTGAAAGATAATGAACTATCCTGAGAGAATAACTAATTGTTCGATTAAGATAGTTCTCACGATTTAGAAATATTTGCAGTCATCAAAGTCACAATAACATAGATAGGTACTAAGTACTCTTGGAAAATTGTGTGTTTCTGCGTAATCTGATACAAGCACGTTTCAATTTGATATTTCAGTTGAATTGAAAAAAAAAAAAAAACACTGGTGTTAGAATTCTCTTTATAATCTGAAACATAAGTAACACCTCTTCTAATTCCATAAATAAATTACTAGAAAATAAACATTGGAGATTAAGGCGAGTCTGAAGACACTTATTTACTTTTCTCGGAAGCGATAATATCAAGTTAACATGACCGATAGGTTTTAAGACAAACAACTAACAAGTGAAGGCTGTAGAACAAGTGCCGATGCTATCGAGTAATTAGGCTAATACATGTACAAGACACGACGCTATCGCGCATAAGTGATCTATTGCATTTTGTGGTTCGGCGATGAATATTATGATAAACCACAGGAAACTTGAGGAAACGCACTTCCTCATAGATTATTTTGTGCAGGTAGATACCTATTATTTTAATAGGTAGATACCTATTATTTTAATAGGTTTAGACTACTCATAATTATGTGGATGTTTTGCTTCTTTAACTGTGTGTATTTGGAGGTTCATGAAATAGTGTACTTTATACAGTTTAACGAGATATTTCTCGATGGCACGTGAGGCCAAGTCAGAGGCCCATGGGCGGCATAAAAACTCTGATACCAGGTTAATCACTAACCACACGAAAAAGAAGAAGAGCCTTGACTTAGATTTTGGATACATAATTTAAAAAAAGAACCGGCCAAATGCGTGTCGGACCACGCACAATGGAGGATTCCGTAGTTGGGATGAATTTATCTCAACTTAACTTAGTAGTTGAGAAAGACACATCGATATAAGTGATAATCAATTCTCCAACTGCAAATGTAAGTTTTTAATCGCAAAAAAATATTCTTTATATGATAACACTACAAATTTTCAATTTTCGGACATTTTCCTTTATATGTGCTGTAAGACCTTGCTTTCCTGCCAAATATGATTCTAGGTCAACGGAACCTCGTAGGTATTGATTTATTTGCGAGAATCAAAACATATCACATAAATTGCCGTATTTTTATATTGCGTTGACTTAGACGCTTGATTATTTTAGAGCTCCAAAGGAATATAGACCTACGTATCTGATAATTTCAACTTGATACCTCCACGCGGTCCTGAGAAAAAAGGGTCTTGACAGACTGACGGACGGACAACGAAGTTATCCTATAAGGGTTCCGTTTTTTCTTTTTGATGTACGGAACCCTAAAAATAAAATAATTTGACTTATAATAATAGCCTTGTTTCAGAAGCCGTTTGTTGATTAAAACATAACAAGACAGACCAACTTAAAGCGGCACTAATTCCTACACTCATGAAAGTTTGAATTGCTATAAATTGTGATTATCCGCTCAACTGTCCATTTGCCTTTAGAAGTCGATAACAATAAAAAATCTATTGTGTCTCGTTAGTGACAGTTAAGTTCTTATAAATCTAAACTTTTATGCTTTATTTCAGAAATAATTCCCATGTTCCTTTAACAGTAAACAATAGTTGGATCCCATAAAACTTGCAAGTTCTTTCGATATTGAAGTTAAGTTTAACTTGGTCTGTCAAAGGTAATCTCTGTACGTGACCGTAAAGATTAATTTATTTTTATTTATTTCATGCCCTGAGAGAGTGAGTCCAAACAGGGGACTGTGTGAAATCCTACTCAATTGGTACTTGGACTCTCAATATCTACTGCGAGATTTTGGTTATGCGAATTCCGGGTTTAGTTAACCAGCAATTCAGTCACAGTCTGGAAAGTTCACTTAAAATGGTTCCGTACAAAGTTACAACAATGCATGTACTTGTAAGTCCGCCACTAGGTACTCTTAAAGACTAGGTGATTAGGAGCAGTGCCAGCACTAGCGGGCTATACTTCATATGTCTACCTATCGGTCGGTTATAGCCGGAGACACTAATGTGTCCGCTGACACATCGCGAATGCTCCAGCTATCACTGGTGACACATTGCCGCACTAACTGCTCGAGTATGGACCAGGAGGTGGAGGGGAAAAGGACCAAAGTTTCTTGCTTGCTTTTTAGAATTCCGTACTCGAAGGGTGTCTACACGGAACCCTATTGCTAAGCCTCCGCTGTCCGTCCATCTGTCTATCAGCGGACTGTATTTAATGAACCGTAGGTAAATAGTTGAAATTTTCACAGATTGTGTATTTATTGCCGCTGTAAAAATATATTATAAAAACGAAATAAAGTTAATAATTAATGGGCGCATGCAAGAAACGTGTTTTTTACGACGTTTATTGCTCGATCTTTTAATACGATACGGAACGCCTTCGTGTGCGAGTCGAACTCCCACTTGGCCGGTTTTTAATTGCTGCAAATTATACCTACTTATTGCATTGTAAATACTGTTGCAGGTGGGATGTGAATAAATTGATTGCGTTCTGATTGACCCAGAAGAGGAGGCCTTATTCTTCGAGTAATTTCAGCTATTCAACCGAAAGATACTCTTTCTTCGTAGCTTTCGGAGACCAACACTTTTGCCCTTCATAGGCATGCATTGTAATGAGGTTATCTATCCAGTCTTTTCTGTCGGAGATTAAGGCTGTCTGTCCATTGATGCGGGGCGAGGTAGTGTGAAGCGGAGTTGCGTACTGTGCGGAGCTAGGCCGAGTTCACGCGACGAGTAATTTGAGCGGGCGTCAGTACTTCGCGGCCAAATTTTTTGCCCTTCCCCGCTCCGCGTCCTCGCTCCGCTTCCCGGTCTTGTATGAGTTTTTAAACTAATCGCAAATTTCTGTCCACTGGAGCGGAGCATGGATTTTATGCAATTCCATTGGTTAATATTGGCACAGCTCCGCTCCGCTCCTCTCCTCTCCACTCCAGTGGACTGTCAGCCGTCTACATACGTTTATACAGGTTTATAACCGTGTTCAATGTCTATCTTTTGGTCTGTCCACTTGAAGTCTCTTGAGAATCTTGATTCTCACTTCAGCGCTGTAAATTTCCCAACGTATGATTTGTTCCAATGCCTCGAGTACCGCAGCTTGTGTATTTGGGATACTTCAGGTTTCAGGAGTACTACAAGAACTCAAGTAGTAAGTAGATACTGCGTTTCGAATGCATTTTACTGTTTTCAGGGGCGTAGCTACCGCCATAATGATACGGGGTCCCCGGGCCTTGATAGAATATTCTTATAACATTATCCACGACAAAAACTCCACACGAAAATTCCTATTGATAAGGGGCCCGTAGTTAATGAATACCTATGAAATTCCTAATGAAAGTATGAAAACTAGGTAGGTAATTTATTTTGGCTAAAATAATTTGAAATCTATAAATAATTTGGGGATTATTTTCTAACATTGGAAGGCTCTACTAATTTGTTTGATTATTAACATTTAATTAAGCTCAATGTTAACTGATAAGGTTTTAAGAACAGCGTTAGATTGGCAACAGAGCATCAAGTGGGTAGTTCAATTCATATTTTATTGAAATACGAAGACGATTTTACAATTTTGTAAGTGAGTCTAACGATGAAACGATTAAAATGTTAAGAACTAACAGCTAGCTCATCAATCATCTTGTATTACAATTATAGCTGTTACAAACATCTTCATATCAAGATCATGTCGCTCTTCCAGAAAGATAGCCATCATCTCTCGATGCATCACTCATATTCACGTCAAGATCGCTGCCAAGGTATGCGCATTTAAACGTATTAGTATCATGATAGTAACGAAGCGTTCGTGAGTGTTATCAGTAATTATCAAGGCACGTGTTGGATCCGATCGCGAGGGGACGCTACATTAGCATACCGGCCCACGGGCACAGGTGCTGGGGTACAAATTGGCCCCACCATGTCGGAATCACCGACAGGTATCAACAATTAGCGGTATTATGCGATGATTGATACCGCGGTATCGCTGCATCGCGAATATTTGTACAGGTTGTGTTGTTGGTAGTCCATTTTGATGATAATTAGTTGATGATAATGAAGTACAATGTTGTGAATAATTGGTTTGCTTATAAATTTACACCTAATATTTGAAATATATTAAGATGATATTTTGGCATGTTTTATTCAAATGCGTCGATACACCTCGTTATTAAATTATTGTTGCGATATTTTAGTTTAACATTCGAGTTTTGCTTTCGAACGTTAAGGTATGCTTGCCGAGGTCGGTCCATGGATGGGTGACCATCCATTATATATCAAGACCCCTTCGTGCCTCGGAAAGCACGTTAAACTGTTGACCCAGGCTGTCATGTGTAGATTTTTGACTGTTGTTACGGGTAGTCAGAAGCCCAAACTTCTGACAGCCAGCCATACCAAGGGGTAGGTAACTTTTTACCCAGTAACTAGGTTGTGGAGGTTGGATTGACAGTCGCTCCATGTAAAATACTGGTAAAAGCTGCATCCGGTTAAACTGGAAGCCAACGCCAACATAGTTGGGAAAAGGCTAGGCTTGATGATTCGAGTTTTGCTTTCAAGATGACGTGATGTTGTTAAGGCAAAGAATTGGATTGTGCTTTATATCTGACAGGTACTGAAAACCTGCACATGAAAATTTCAGGACTTCCTATGGGTGATAGTTCATACGTCGACGTCAGACGCTTGTTATTCTTCGAATTTATTCGAAACGTACCTACATGTCTCTATACCTATTTAGAATTAATACCTGGCACGAACCACGAACTCGACTAACAACATGCATTATTAAAGGAAAGTGTCTACACTAATGTTTATAGACACTAAATGAATTTCGATACATATGCAGTGATATTAAGAAAAAAAAAGCTACAGTGAAAAATAACTTTAATTTCGGAAGTCGGTGTCTTTGGTTATGAAATTTTCGTTTTTGCCACAGACTTCCGAAATTAAAGTTATTTTTCACATTGTAGTATTTTTTGGAAGTCGGTTGTTTTTTTTTGGAAAGAGTTTTTATTTTTCACTTTTTAGTTGTGGTATATACCTACCCCACACAAATTTGAATACCACTACCTGCTATGTAAATAACAGGGATAAGAACTTATCTATCATACTAAGTGGAAAAAATACGTATTATTGAAGCTAATTCAAAAACTACCCAAGTAAAGTTAATAACATTTATATGGGACCACCTCTGAAGTATGACCTACCAAACAAAAAAAGAATCATCAATTCATAATTGGCGGATTAAACCCGTAACAAACATCTAAAAAAATCTCCTCCTCCTTTTGGAAGTCGGTTATTAAAAGCGTCTTAATTTTGACCAATAACGGAGTTTGAAGTGAGTTTTCAATCCCTAGCATAAAGTGAAATGCCAGTTCACTACACGTAAGTTTTCGCGGTGAGTTTTATACAGATTAGACCGAAAGAGGTATTAGAAAAGTAGACTGGATTAGTATCTATATGGCAAATCTTATAGGTGATGGGCTAGAACAGGGATGGGCTAACTACGGCCCGCGGGCCAACTCCGGCCGCAAAGGGTTTTAATCCAGCCCGCTAATGTCATTTTGACATAAGAGTGTATTGCTCTCAGAAATTATGTTCTGTCATTCGTAAACGTAAAGGATCATTCTGAACTTATTACGAATAGGTAAATAAACATAAACACATTCGAATTATAGAAAGATAAGAAAATTACGCTGGTGCGCTCCATGATTACTTTCTCGGTAGCCTTTTAGCATTTGAAGATTTTTATGATAAATTGCATCTTAAAATGCATGATTCCCCTGAATAGGGATGATGCCTGGATAAAAAAAGAAATTCTATTAAGTCCGTCAGTCAGATAATAAAAAATATTAGACACGTATTTTTTGCTTTATCATATTAATTAAAATTACTTGGATAAAAGGCATTAAAGTAAGTATAAAATCTACATACTCGTGACGTCATGGTACATTTTAACTCAATGCATCGCCGTAATCTCTTGACAACTTAAAAAAAATAAAAATACGTGTCCAATATTTTTAAATAACTTACCAGACGGACAAAAAGAAAAATTTTAGTCATCATCCCTATTCCCTATGCTTTTCTGGCCCTTGATGAAAACAGTTTACCCAACCCTGGGTTATACCAATATCATCTCACTTCAAAGATTACGTGGTAAGTGAACCTCTTATAGAGAGGAGGCCTGAGTCCCAGTAGCGGAGACATTATAGGCTGATTTTGATAAAAGCCCCTTCGTTTGATGAAAAGATTTTGAAGATGACGACTACGTTGTTGTTTGTTTTAAATGCGTAGGTAAGCGGCTACTTTCTTTGTTATTAGAGCGAGCCCTTTTGTAAAGATCTACCTATCCTATATTTGTATATATATGGCGGAGAGTCAATACTGATCCGAAAACGTCAAGTAGACGACCTACTTGTGGCAACACTGGGTTGAAAGCGGCAACACTGGGTTGACGGCCAACAATTGTCAGTTGACATTTGATATTTTTGATGTTGTTGCAATACACACTTGCTTTTTTAATTCACTTAGACATTGGCAGAATGGTCGACATCGGCTTTGCTTGCCATAACAAAAATTGAATAGAATAGTGAAGGTGAGACGTCAGACCGGACGAAACGAACTTCTTTGGTCGAGATGCCCTTGCGAGAGATTTCCTTTGCCTATCCTATTATTATTTCCTTTTCCTAATCCTATATTGAATTCAACGCGTTTCCTAAATCTGATTGCGTCCGCCTAGTTTCGCGATATTTCTGTAATTACTGAACCAAGCACTTTGAATTTTATTTAGATTACCCATCCAAAATGGCCAACCGCTCTTATAACAAGGGGACCGAAGTGCCTTCGTGGTATATTTATTTGTAAATATATTTGCACTCACGTTCTCGAAATCGGCTCTAACGATTTCGATGAAAGTTGAAATATGGTTTACGGGGGCGAAAAATCGATCTAGCTAGGTCTCATATCTGGGAAAATTCGTTTTCTCCGTATTTTCACCCGAGCAGAGCTCGGTCGCCCAAAGTTTAGAACAAGATAATGAATAATGACATGAGAATAATGACATTAGAATAATGACATGGCAGCATGGAATTAGTAAGTACCTACTATCATGGCAACATGGAATTAGTATGTACTGTACATAGATTAGTATGATCTTTCAAATACTATTAAATGAGCATTCTCTATTTTCACCAGAGCAGAGCTTGGTCGCCCAGGTACTACCTAACTATAAGCTATCTAGATTACCAAATAGTGTGTCGTAACGTTACGTTTGCAGCACCTCAGCTTCTCAGTAAACAGACATCGTTTTACTCAAATACATGTATAGTTGAGGCTAAAACTAGCCGGCTAGATGCTGCCTGGGTGGGGGGAGGGGGGCGTGCCGGGCGGCCGAGGCGGCGCGCGCGCACTCTGCCGCCTCGCCATTGGCCCGCGCAAACTTCCTAGTTCAAAATCCTCGCACCTGATTGGTAATGGTAATACTAGATGTTTCAGCATCCTGATGTTTTATTCAATGTAAATTGCAGCGGATTAATGCAGACTCCATTGTTGGGGTAATTAGTTTAATAAGGTTATATAAATTAGCGGATGCCTCTGATTGCTATCTGAGTTGCGACACTGATCGTTAAGATGGTAATAGCGGTTAAATGTAGTGTCGAGATGTTTAATGTATATCTATTATAGTTATGTACTATGTGTAGGCCGTGGGATCTCATCGGCTGCTAAAAGCGTTTCATCTCCTTACGGAGAATCGCAATAAATCGTTCTCACATCAGAATGCTGCTAATAATTTTTGAATAATAGTTGGACCTCATTAAGAGCGTTTATTCTAAAAGTTGGCAATGTCGCAAACAGCTGTCAAATATTTACTTGTTTTGATTTATTTGGCAATATTACTGTATAGAAATATGAAATATCGCTAACTAGTCGCATTTCATATTAAATATTTTAGTTCACTAGTTAGCCATATTTCATATTTCTATACTGCCATAATTCCAATTTCCATATTGCCATATTAATCACAACAGGTAATTTGACAGCTATTTACTTACGATGTTGCCCACTTTCAAAATGCACGCTCTTAGTGCATGTTTATGGTATACCTACCAATGAAATTAGAGACTGTAACTACTTATCTTAATAGGTTTAATTTTAAATTACTTTTCTCAACAATAGACACACTTAAGAAAGTTCAAGAATACTTGGAAATTTCATCAAAATTCATTAAACATAGGCTTAAATATTTTTTACTCAATAGTTCAACTAAATTCAAAATAAAACGATTCCATAATTGCTAAGTAGGTTTATAGTCGTCGACGATTATAGTAGTATCTATAACCGTCGATGTACCTATAAATTACACACATCAAAAGTGTCTAGGGATCAACATATATTTTTGCAATAACTTTTCTCCTGATTGATATTAATTAAAATTTTCTTTAAGGATTCATCAAATAAAGTGTTTTCGTTTGTCACAGTAACGATAAACCAAGTCACCTTTGCATTAATAAAGAAATTTGCCATTTTCCTAATAAAGGGATTTTTGACATTTGAACCACTAACATTAAAGTTCGAAAAAAAGACTGAAATAACAGTTTTCTTTAAAATTTTATTGGGTAACTTAAACAATTAATAATCCGTGTTTCTACCGCGAACACTAACAACACAAGAACATCGGTTTGGCATACTCAAAATGAGTTCATCCAAATCACGCTGTGGAATGGCCGCCCATGTTCGTTGCAACAACAAAAAAAGGTCTTCTTGCGACTGGATACCCTCCATATTCGGCAGAGCTCTTCTCTGTAGCATATCCCATGCATGCTCAATCGGGTTCAAGTCTGGCGACTGAGCAGGCCAGAGCAGGACATTGATGTTAGCTGCGGCGAGAGTCTGTCTTACAACTCTTGCGGTGTGCGGTCGTGCATTATCATGCATTAACTGAAATAAGGGACCGATTTGCACTTGTAGAGGAACGATGACGTCAGATACAATCGTCTCAGCATAAATTTGAGCGTTGAGGTTGCCTCTGATCCAAATCAACTCAGTTCTTCCGCCGATCCAAATACCCGCCCATACCATGATGGTTCCACCACTATAAGGATGGACTTCCTGGCAGGATTTTAATCGCTGTTGGCGTCCAGGGGTTCTCCAGTGTTGTATACGTCTTGTATCCGGTCTCATACCAAAACGAGACTCATCAGAAAAGCACACGAAACGCCATTGTTCTTTTGCCCAATTTCTGTGTTCAAGAGCCCATTGATATCGAATCCTACGATTGTGCATTGCTATAGGTGGTACCCGTAGCGGTCTTCGGGAATGAAGGTTCACTTCATGCAAGCGGTTTCTGACTGTTTGGTCGCTAATTAAGTTCCCTGAAGAGTGATGAAGCCTCACGGCTAACATCATGGCGGTTATTGTTGGAGCTCTTCGAGTTAAGATTTGAATGTATCGGTCTTGTCTCCGTGTGGTGCAGCGATACCGTCCTCCATGGCGCTCAGCCACGGTACCAGTGCTTCGGTAACGTGTCCAAAGTCGACTGATAACACTCTGACTTGTATTCAGAGCTAAAGCCACAGTACGTTGCCGGGAACCAGCTTCTATCATTCCCACGGCTCTGAGCATTTCTTCCCTACTTAAATGACGTCGCCGCTCCATAATAACGTTGGTTTTAATCAGTAGTAGGGAAACAGTAGCACTAATAATGTCTTCAATGCGTTGTATGTTTTTATAGGGAAAATATTGACAGCTGATTTTCATCTTTTACTCGAATTTGATTAACAGTTCCTGTTTCAAATTATGAAATGCACCAAAAAGGATCCATATAAATTTATATAATCATAAATTTATTACAAAGCCACATCTCAATCTCAAGAAATCCGCATAAAAATGCTTGATCCCTAGACACTTTTGATGTGTGTATTTATTTCATTATCTACTTAAGTAGGTATAAAATTGTACTAACTTCTTACTAAAAACTGTGCCAATATTATACAGTACCTCGACCATGTTTACTGAAGCGAGGTTCCTGACTTTTTTTACGCCACCATGAGGTCGAGGGTCGCGTATTTTAGGCTCGCTCCTGCAGTAACAGCATTTTGAGGGTTGTCTCGTGCAACCTAATTTTTTGTTCTCGCTTAGTGCAACCTAAGCGAGAACAAAAAATTACAAAAATGTTTTTGGAAGACAATGGGTAACCTATACATGTTTAATGTTTTTTACTGTTTACTATTTATTCAATTTTTTATATAAGCTTCTTTTGCCTGCAATAAAACACAATTTGTTTTACTTATTTTTTATAGGTACTTGCTGAATCTACTTAACAAGACTTATATAATGTTTGTAATTACCAATACATTTTCAAGTATTTGTTTTGATTATTACAATAATCTTACCTACAATAGGGTTGCCATCAACAATTTTTGAAAACCAGGATTAGAAGGTGAAAGTACCAGGACATTTCGGATTAAAAACAGGATGCAGTATAAGTAAAGTAGTTAATGGCAACACGCAATGGGAACAAATTCAATAAAACTCTAGTGCGCGAAAATTTATTTTTAGAAAAACGTTATATCTTTATTTTTAGATAAACATAAGGTTGAAGGTGCAAAATTCAACTACAGGACTTTACCAGAATGCTTTCAAAAACCCAGGACATCCCAAAAAGCAGGTCATGTCCTGGGAAAACTGTACGGTTGGCAACCCTAACCTAAAACAAACGAATCGAAAAATTATACAATGTTACTTTTAAGTTTCAATTAAAATTTAAATTGACAATATTTTATTTCACATAGGTTAACCTACAAGGGCACTTATGAAACATCAGACGCTAGGTGCACAGCTCCACCAATTAAAGGACATACTTTACCACAGTAAGCTATGAAGCACAAAGCCCTAATACCAGCCTGTCACATAACCCAGCCGCTGCTCATCTGTTTCCATTGCTGCGACGTTGATGGAAGAGATGCTGGTCATCAGCTGTGCGCTTATCTGATGCGCTTGATGGCGCTGCGCCCGCGCCGGTTGATTAGTAAACGATGCGCAATTGATATGTATGCGACCGTTTGGGTTGTGGGGGACCAGTCGTGTGTTTTTGTTGATAGATGCCACTGTTTATATTGTTAGAATAATGGAGTAAGGATGCTGGTGATAGTTGTAAAAGTCAATCAATTCTAAATCGAAACTAAGCTATATGCTACTTCTTTCTTTTTCGTGTGGTTAGTGACTAACCTGTTTATGCTGTCCATGGGCCTTTGACTAGGCTTCACATGCCGTCGAGAAATATCTCTCAGGCATGCCTCACGATGTTTTCCTTCACCGTTTTTGAAGCAAGTGATAATTATATAATACAATACGCACATGAATCCGAAAAATCAGGTGCGTGCCTACTGGAATCAAAATAAAACATTTCTTGAGTGAACTGGATTCAGAAGTGCTAGCGAACTGTCTTACCTCATGCATGACAGTCACTATGAATCCAAAGTACCTAATGATGCCGGTTTCCGCACGCAATATGCAATACGCACATGAATCGGAAAAGTCAGAAGTGCGTGCCTTGGGTTCGAACTTGAGACCTATGACTTGGCAATTTGATGGTCACACCGGTAGCTATCACTGCTACTGACAGGTTTAAAGGTCAATGTAAGCATATCAGCCTGTAATGTTCCCACTGGTGGGACACAGGCATCTTGTCTTCGAGAAGGAGTGGGCTGTAATCTACCACGCGAGCACAGTGCGGGTTGGTAGATGTCACATGTCTTCGAATTCTTGGTTTCTCATGATGTTTTAATTTACCGTTTTGAGAGCAGTGGTGATGAAATGATTTACATAAAGTTAATCGCCTGCTGGTTTGAACCTACAAATCGTAAGTCGGGTTCATTACTATTGGGCCACCACTGCTACCACTGCTCTGAATGTCAATGTAAACCGGGCACAAATCTTGATTCCGGGCTGTTACGGAAAAAATCTAATTAACGCCCACTACACAGCTCTTTGCCCGACCTAGGGATTGAAAATAGAACCTCACGCTCAGCAGTACTAATGAAATGTAAAATCACTAAAACACTGGGCCAAAAATGTAAATATATTGCAAGCAATTAAATGGATTTTAGATTACTCTTACCGCACCCGGTTTTGGAATTAAGAATTGAAAGTTGAGAACTAGTAAATTGTAAATTTCTTACGTATTTTGCAAATTTTTTTTTTTAATTTCTTGGGCTACATTCCCTAGAAATTATCTTAAGTAACACTAAAGTTGTTTTGGTTCGTGGTAGGGCTTGTTCTAAGTCCGCCTGGCTAGCTACCACCATCTTATCTAAGTCGGTCGCCATAACAATAATGTTAACAGCATTGTTGTGTTTCGGAAGTTAGAGGTTCCAGTCAGTTCCTCTGTGGTAGAAGATTCCGGGTGAAGCTCTGTTCCACCTTCGGCCTGATCATCACTTACCATCAGGTGAGATGCAGGCCAAGAGCTTCTCCAAAAGTAGAGTTTGACAAGTTCTAAACTTAAAATTCATTTAGTTCGGTTCACTTACAACAAAATTATAACTCCATGGTACTTAAATAAAACTACACTCACTCCATTTACAACCTTTACTGATCATTAATCTTTCGTTAAGTGACTGATTCCTATCTCTACGTAATAGCCGTCACAAAATAACTAATTGAATACTAAACTACACATTATGCCGTTTAAGGAACTTTTAACTAATTTGACGATTCTTATCGTTCCCCCTTCGTAAGACCCCATTGATTTAACTAACTACCTGGTGACATCCATGGGCACATTATGGCTTTTTAATTCTGTCAAGTGGCGACCCCTATGGACAGCCTACCGTCCTGCCGGTATCCAAATGTTCCTTGTTTACGTTTTCAATTAATTCATTAATGTCCCGCTGGTTAGCGAGGGTTAGTTATCAGCTTCATCAAAACGTGGACGTTTTTTGATCAAAGGGTGGTTCAATGTGAATGATTCTAACTTTGTTTGAAAAATGTATGATTGACTTTATGACGTGCTTGCAAAGTCGGTTTAGTGTGATAAAGATAATTCTACGTCGTTTATTTCCTTATCTTCAATATACGATTATTATTAAACAACCAAAGGTAATGGATATACTTATTTAGGCTCAAAAGTTGCTAATGATCCTATAGATAGATACCTAAAATCACTTAAGCATCTTGGGAACCTAAAAAATCTATTAGCTTCGGTTGCCACACATTTTTTGAAGTGAAAACTTCTTTAGGCGCGTTGGGCATTTTTGAGATGGAACTAAACCATTTATTTCGCGACACCGTGATGACACCACTTTTTGACTATCAAAAAGACTTCAACGCGTGGATTGCCGCGATGCGTGGAGTAAAAGACATCAACGCGTTGATTACCGCGGTGCCGATTTTTTTTTCAAGTTTTCACGTCTGCCGGCACTGGAGTGCTACTGTTTTTTTCTTTGTTACGACGGGGAAGCTCTTGGCCTGCATCTCACCTTCTAAATGGTAAGTGATGATCAGGCCGAAGGCGGAAGCGAGCTTCACCCGCAAATCTCAACCACAGAGGAACCGGCTATCTATTCTTAAACTGCCGTAACATAACAATGCTGTTAACATTGTTGTTATGGCGACAGACTAAGATAAGATGGTGGTAGCTAGCTGGGCAGAATTAGAATACGTCGTACCACCAACCAAACCGTGCCAAAAATTCTGCTCCCACTGTAAATCGAACCCTCGACCTCTGGGTTCAGACCCAGACGTTCCGGGTTCGAATTCCAGTGGGAGCAAAATTGGACAGGTGGCCTTAACCACTAGACTACTGAAGCGGTTAAAATTATTGATCTGCCAAAGTAATTTTATAACTACTGATGTACAAAACAATACACAATAGGTAAGGCAAGGGCTTTCAGAGACTGTGGTTGCGAGTCAAAGCACATCACATATAAAAAATTATGTCGTTGACTGCTGCTCACTGCGAAGGGAATCCATATCTTGAAACTGATCCAGTAGTAGCTTTACTAATTGACCACCCAGGAAATTGAATTGATGTGTGAAAACGAGTGAGTCCTCAGTGAAGCTATAAAATTAACATTTAAACAACGCACTTAAGGGTCGAATTAATCACTTTTAAGCAATCACACTTTTTACTCTCAATCATTTGCAATGTGAGAATATTAATGAGCATCGAGTGGACTTCGTCGGCGGGACCAACCTACCGCGGGGATATATACCGCTAAATGGTAAATACTTGTAATTTCCCAGTATTTGCCATCAATGGACGATGCTCGCTTCTTATCGTGGTCCACTGACGCATTGTTCAGTTTTTGTGGACACCTGGTTCCCGGAGACTGTGGTGCCACCCACGTGAAAGCGACGTTTTGATGGGATTTCAATGAACATTAGGGAAGCGTCACAGAGCACGGGTTTTAGATGTACCATATAACTATTAGATTCAGACGAATTCATATTGATATTATGTCCATTTTTGCTGACCCTACTAAACTTCTGTATTAGCTACTACATATATGTAAACCTTCCCAATAATTCCGACTGTCGCATAAAACTTCTCAATAACACCCAATTGATTTAAATACAAACAATCATTTAACTAATAATACTGACAGCTCCCCCGGGCCTCGGCTATTATCGATCATTGATCACAGTTGGACAGCGTTATTAGTTGCGTACGCGTCACAACGCGGCGAGCGGCGCGCGCGCTGGCCCACTATTATCAATTAACTTATACTTTTATTGGCTCAAAGCGATTAACCGCCTCTAGGAATGGATACAGCGCGTTATATTTAATTCTTGGCCATTGTCTCAACCATTATAATTAGGTTTTTTCGGCACAGGCATGTTTGCCAAGCTACTTATTAATTGTTAGGTCGCCATCCATTTATGGAAGCAATTATAAGATCATGAAATTCATAACAATATTTTGTATTGAATTCATTGAATACATCCATTAATTATGAGTCAATTTATGAACAGATGTAGTAACTGCATTACTTACGTTTTGGGGTTGTAGAACTGTGGTGCCAGGTCTTGAGCGTGCGGTGTCTACAGACGCGCATGTGTCGATGGTCGCGAGCGGTGCGGGCTCATGTTGAGCAGCGGCCCCCCCGCACGAATACCACATCACTGTATCATGGGCCACGGTGACCAGTAACACAATTGGCAGAACGCTGCGTTACTGTTCTCGTAGGTACTGACTAAAGGAGTTTTTCGAATAAGCTAATTTAAACTTGGAAAATCCCAGGAGTACATAAACCGTTCTGCTACAAGTCTACAACGTTCCTAACGCTAGCAATAATGAGCTTTAACTCAAGAGTTTCCAGAGAGTCATTTGAATGGGAAGCTTTATTAAGAACGATTTGTAATGATCCTGTTAATTAATTAATTGTACCAATAAATTAATTTGGCTGTACTCTTGCTGCGTGGTGGGCCAGTACCGGGAAACGCGCCGGCTCCGGGATGCCGCGTCGCGTGTCCGGGATTCTCGCCGTGTTCTCGGCCTTATCGCGGACCCCGCGTTTTTGCGCAGCCCTACGTTACTATTAATTGATTGGAATTACTTAAGTATTTGAATTTTTTGTATCGGTGCGCCATCGCGCCAGCTCGGCGGAGTATTCCTGCCCGTTAGCTCTAAATGAATTACTTCTGACAGGACTAGAGCTTCAAACTTGTGTCTAAGTAATTCATCATTCACTTGCTTGGGATTTTCTTCCTCTTTTTTTCTCTTCCTCTTTGAAGCTAAATCCAACTTATAAAAATCTTTTGACTGTATTGTTGCTAACTGCAGCCTGTTTGGCGTTACCTTTCAAGAAATCACTATATTATTTTAAAGTCTATAAGTTTTTTCTTTTCTTTTTCGTGGAGTTAGTGACTTACCTAATGTCAGAGTTTTTATGCCGCCCCTAGGCTTCTGACTTAGCTTCACATGCCGTCGAGAAATATCTCCCAGGCACGCCGGTTTCCTTACGATGTATTCCTTCACCATTAATATACCGTGCGTTTAATTCTATCTTATATTATTAAATGAGCAATATTTGTATATATATATTTGTAATCACGTTCGTAATGGCTCTAACAATTTCGATGAAACTTGCAATATAGGGGGTTTTACGGGGGCGAAAAATCGATCTAGCTAAGTCTCATATTTGGGAAAATTCGTTTTCTCTGTACTTTCATCCGAGCAGAGCTCGGTCGCCCAAAATTTAAAACAAGATGGCTACCTTAGAATAATGACATGGCAGCATGGAATAAGTTAGTACCTACTATCATGGCAGCATGGAATTAGTATGAACTATCCTATACTATTATATGCGCATTCTCTATTTTCACCAGAGTAGAGCTCGGTCACCCAGGTACTATTAGTTAAAAAGCTATATCATTTCATACTTGTATACCTTTATGCTAAAAAAAGCTCACCTGACTCTCAAACTCAATTATTATAGCTAGGTCCGCAACCCCATGCGCCGCTCGCTGCTGGTGCCGGCTCCATATCGGAGGTTTGCGTGCCCCCGTGATTAAACAATCAAATAATCATATTAATCACAGCTCGCGCGCAGACCGCCGCGCATGCGCAGTGATGTGCACACATACATACGTTGATGGCCGATCGAAAGATTATACTGTTTTTATACACAGATTACAATACCATCTGAATATTTGCAGATGCGTTGCTCCAGTTGTGAAGTCTTCAACAACGAGGATTTCTCATAATTAACTTTATGCACAGGTAAACGGTTAAAAAGGGGAAGATTTATCTTCAAAAGACGTCTGTATAGATGTATTTATCAAGCACTTACCATTTTTATATAACAGCCTACTGGAATCAAAATAAAAAAATCTTGAGTGAACTGGATTCAGAAGTGCTGTCTTGCTTCAAGACGGTCGCAATGAATCCAAAGTACCTAATACTGCAGAAATCACTTAATTCAACATTGGACTAATGAGAAACTAGAAATACCTTAATTTACGAATTTTTACGTTAATTTACGAATATTTTGCCCAGAAGAAAAGCCAGTCTCATCTACATCTTGAAATAGTCCACGCAAACGGCTCAAAGGTTTCGTTAAACAATGGCCCCCTCATTACGTCTCTGCTTCACTGTACTACCTGCCCAGGCATTGGAGAACATGCCACAGAGGAACCACTTCAGTTTGAGATAATATGGATAGAAAGTACACAGATACCTTAGTAAGTTATTATGGATCGTTCTCCTCCATTTCCTCTAGCTCACTGGATGCTACTAGTGATGGATTAATTAGCATTCGCATTCACTGTTAGCATGCGAATGCTTATTTAGCATTTAGCAAATGTAGTTGCGAAATTCTATGAAGTGCGAAGTGAAATTATCGCTTCGACTTTTTTATACTATCACACGTCAGAGCTTGTTAATATGTAAGAGTTTCTTAATATGTTTTAATTCGCATATTAACAAAATTCACATACTTCATTATTATCAATTATCGTCATATTAGCAAATAGCATACCAATAGCTATTAGCAAGTTAAGACTTAAGAATTCATATGCTAATGAAATTTATGCGAAATTGCATTAATTGACATTACTAGATGCTACTAAGTGAAATCTAATCGGACCTGGAAATGTTAAGATCAATGAGTGGAAAAGGCGCCAATGTTAGAAAAATAACCGTACGATTTGAACGCATATGTCTAGTGAGGATAACTATATCATTGTTGATGGATGAAGTGGGACCCAAGAAAAGATGGATGGATTTTTGAGAGGGATAATTTAAATGAAATGTAATAGTAGACAAGAACAGAAAGAAAAAAAAGTTATCAAAATGTTATCTATAAGTTAACAACCCCACATTTTTTAATATTTCTTTCATCTTCGTTATCATTGGTATAATGTCCCTTTGTCTTTGGCCCTCAGATGATAGTGTTAGGGCACTGTATAAGTTTATAAAATAAACCTTCTGAACTGCACGTTGTATACCCGCGGCCTATTATGTCTCTTGCGCGGGCCTGTGGTTAGATGCGCGCGCGCACCGCGTGTGCTTTATGCTTATTAAACTGAATCCAATCAGCCGACGCCTCGGATCATACTAATTAGAGATATTGTGGCATTACGTCAGAACTACTTCCTGCTGGGATCAGCTGATTACTTGATGCGGCCTAAGTACAGGACAGGAGATGTAATGATAAGGTATTATCTTCTAACACTTGATACGCGCCGACGCGCAGAATAGGATAATCTTTTGGAAAAACAATGAAACTAGACCAATCAAATCATTTTGCCTTGATTTGACGATATGATTTAGGCTTAGGCTTTAATGAAGTCCTGGTGATACTTACTTTTTTTCAAGTACTTCATTTTCCAGAAATGATCGTGCTCACAATGGATTGTGATAAATGTCACTTCTTGAAAACAAAATTCTCGTACCTAGGTCGTACATTGTCAAATTCATTGCTCCATTTCTGGCAAGCTAAGAATAGCAACCAGTTAGGATGCAATTACAATTTAGACGCAATTCTATCGGTGAGCGATGCTCAGGCGCAGCTCGTTTAAACTAAACTGTGCCACAAGACAGATAGATGCAGGATAACCACTACGTAGAAAACGTCTTCCACCACATTAACACTCTTCCTGGGCCACCACTCTCAAAAGTTATTAGTAAAAGCTATCAGAGGTCGATTATTCTTTTTATTTCAACTTCTGCGTCATTATCATCATGTTTTAGCCTGGAATCACTTCAATCAACTCAGCCTATCGCAATCCACTTCTGGACATAGCACTTTCCCAGGCTACGCCACAACACCATGTCCTTCGCCTTCCGCATCTTGTTACCAGCCACCTTTTTAAGGTCTTCGGTCAATCTAACAGGAGGGCGTCCAACAGTATGCTTGCCGATAAGCCGTCTCCGCTGCAGGACTCGACTGTTCCAGGGCCATCGGTCCTTCGACAAACATGGCCAGTCCACTGCCACTTCTGTTTGTAATTCCGGTTCTTTTCCGGATAATTTAATTTCTGATCTTATCCTACAAAGAAACTCCGAGCATAGCCCGTTCCATAGTACGCTGAGCGACCTCGAATTTGTGGACCAGCCCGACTGTCAGTATCCCCGTTTCAGTACCTTGTTATGTCAAAACGAGCAGAACACACTGGTTGAAGACCTAAGTCTTCAAATATTGGGGACAAGGCGACGAGAAAACTTGAGGAATTTTCCCAAACGTTGCTCAAGCCAATTGGATCCTGCTGTCAGTTTCTTTCTCAAAGTTATGTCTACCGAGCTGAATGACTTGACCTAGATAGAGATACTCCTTTACAACTACGAGATGCGACCCTTCGATGTGGTTTGGACTCGGCAAGACAAGTGAATTCTACATGACTTTCGTCAATTTGTCGTTTTGAATCTCCTACTGCTGGTTAATATGGACAAGCCTTGTTTTTTTCCTGGCATCCTCACAGTTCACGCGGTCTTAAAGTGCTTTCATAATTCTCTGGATTCTTCAAACATGGCCACCATGGTGAATTCACAATAATGATATACCTATCCTTATGTTTTGGTCTTTCTGTTGTTTGTTACTGCGTGGCAGTCACTCGTAGATTGCATAATGACCAGTATCGTGGCTTTACATATTATCCTATTACGTTACATGTGTATAGATAATTTTACCTATTGTTTTGCAACGTAATCAAATTGGGCGCTTCCTGTGTTCGCTGGGAACTGCACTTTCATTGCTTTCGACAGTTTGAACGTTGAAGACTTTCGAAGAGAACGGGAGTTTGGTAATACCTAGATGGATGAACGCCTCGACGAAGATACATAGATCTAAAGATCAAGATCTTAACATACGTCGTATTAATGGTAACGCTAATTTCATTTACGAATACCAACTCTAAAGCGTAACGATAGGTAACATATCAATCTAGACTAAAATTATCATGTTGTTGGGAATAAAACTATTGATAAATAGAAGACTTCTTCAAAAACTTGACAAGAACGTTACAAATAATAATATGGTTTTACAGCGTAGTTATCTCTTACAATGGCTCAATGAAGTCCCCATGACACCGGACGACAGGTGACACCTGATTGTTATAGAGACATTAAGCCGACGTCATCACATTTGTGTCGAGCGATAATATGTACGACAATGTTACGTTACAACAATAGTGTAATTTAGAGGACAGGGGCCTGCGCGGGCGCATCGCTCGTGAACGTGTTATTAAGGGCCAGCGCATAATGCGCGTACGCAAATCACGGCGCTCCCGCCCCGGACCGGACGCCGGATCAAAATAATTGCACCCGCGACCGCCGCGCCGCCATTATCTCAAACTATACACAATTACTGACCGCTGCCGCGACCACACGCTAGCTTACGACAATACAGTAACACTGTAGTTTCAATGTGGACGTCATCCATTGATACATTTGTATGAGATTCTTCAAATTGTTGATAACATAACCGGCGATCAATAGTGTTGAAGTTTCCATCGTTTGTTGGTACAGAGGAAGTTATTCGTCGTGCTCATTACAATATTAATCAATGCTTTCACATCCAGGGCCCGGGATAAATATAACCGATGCAGAATATTCTTTAATATTAGTTGCGCAATAGTAATGTGCAGGTGAGCGCTACAAATGATAGCCTGTTTTTGCGACCGACGACCAGAGACCAGCGACCGGCGACCGCGACCGTGCGATACGACGACCAACACGCACGGATTTCGGGTTGTTGCTCGTAACCTATCATTTGACTACATTATGTATGCATAATCAAACATGATTAGTTGTTTTTGTGGAATTATTTGAGAGTTGACGTGCAAGCGGTACAAGTAGGTTGAGAATGACGACACTCTGACATTTCCGTGTCCGCTGTATTGTGCAAGTTGTCTGTGATTTAATATTCACTGCCTGGTCGCGTGTTGTCGATAACTCCATACTCGGTCAGTTAGTTACTAGTTTAGTTTATGTTGGAGCTGATTTATCTGTGTGATGGCTGTCTTGACGATGTCTACTTAACATTATGCAGTTTATTGGGTATATTGAATGATACGAAACATATTTTGGATTAAACTTATACTTAGTAAGATAGGAAAACATTTTTGAGATTCCAATTTTAAAAAAAAGAAAGTATGTCTGTCTCGTTGGCTTATTGGTTCATTCGGACGATTTTACTCGCCCGAAACGGGGGAATTGACGCTTTTAAATAATATTTTTTAGGGCAATTCGCACAAAGTTAATAATATTTGTGGGCGAATCGACAATTCCAGAAATACTTAGGAAAGTTAGTGCACTTTTTCCTTAACTTTACTGCATACAAAATTAAGGAATCGCCTCAAGAATAAATAAAGTTAATTCGTGCGAATCAATCAATAAACCGTCTCGTTTGTCAAGAAGTGGGCACTACTGCCCAGAATGTGCTACTGGGTTCGAGCCCAGAAAACTCTAAAGGCAATAAGCTAGGAGTGTTATTGGGTTATCCCAATATGAGATCCAGTTGCAGACCTGAGTCAGAATTTTTACCTGGTTTATGGCGAAAGGTTTGCTCCCCATTATATATATGAGACTTGTAACTGCTGGTAAAATGTATGTGAACCAGAACACCTCAGTTTGTATGAACTACAAGCATAATGAACAGGATGAGGCGGGCACCGGAGCTTTCATGGAGATTGGCACAAGCAAAGAGAGTCGTGGATGAAGTCGAGCTGGGGATGAAGATGATGACAGCCATGTTAGTATACAACGTGTTCCTTTTAATATCCCCTAACTCTAGGGTATTTATGAGATCATGTCAAAGAATTAAATGGAATGTGAATTATTTTTTTTATCGTTTTCATTTTTCTTTCAAAATAATTCGACAGTCACGATTATTTACGTAAAGCACCCTCACGTGAAATATATTTAAAAAAAACCGAAAGGGTTTTTTTTCTGACTATTTATGTCTATAAAAAAAAATGCAATGTTACATTTTCTTAGCTTTAAATTTGAATGGTTGGTTTGAATGAAAATTATTTACTTGTACTAATCAATAAAACTTAGATACACACATCGAGAGTGTAGTGTTATGTTATCTTCGAAACTATGCATTTTTGAAACACGTGTTCTAGCACTTTTTGTATTATTTTTACTTAGTGCATATAAACCTTAGAGTTTTGGGACATCAAAAGGAATACGTTGTGTAATTATGTATGTAAGAAAGAAGCGTTTGTAATAGTTACCTACTTAATCAAGAGGAGACGTGCTCTCTTGCATTTTTCTTTATCATCACTTAATTTCCTTCGCCGGGACACTCCCTATTCAGCGAAGTGAGTTGTTGATAATCCCCGTGTTTGTGCAGATAACCTTATTATCGCTCTGTACACTGATATAATGACATACGTAATATTTGCTTTTACAACAAGCAACTTACATTAGCCACATTAAAATTTACCAAATACTGTAATGTGCGCAACTGTGAGATAAGTCACGATCAAGCTATGTTTAACAAGTTAAGTAATTTAAATTAATTGTATAAAATAGATTTGTATACTACTTACGTCTCTCTTCCTCTTTCGTGTGGTTAAAGACCTGGTGTCAGAGTTTTTATGCCGCCTATGGGTTTCTGACTTGGCGTCACATGCCGTCAAGAAATATCTCTTAGGCGTGCCGGTTTCCTCACGATGTTATGGATGTTACGTTGTTGATGTACGTTCAATTAAGTTATGTAAAGCTTATGGGTTTTGTAACAGTTTTTAGATTTTAAATATAAATCTGTAGTCCCTTCAGATTATCTTACTTTGCACTATTAGGTATGTACATCCGTCCGTTTATTTTTTATGGATGAATAGTAAGTGCTTCATTTATACTTGTGTCAATATCATTTTATTAATTGTTACAAGGTATACGCAACAATTTGTGCACAAATTCAAGTCATGAACAAGGAGTTTCTATGGAAAACTGAACGTCCACGGTTAAATAATCAACCATAGAGAGTTGAAATACAAATAGAGTGTGAACTCTTTCTTATATTTAATAAAGTTAATAACTTTGCAACTGGTGTTCCAATGGATTCATCTGTCAAAATCCATCTATTCCTTTAAACTACACCCAGAAGAGAGACAGCCCACAGGTTGAGGAGAACCTCATAAAAGGAGCTAGCAAACTATAACTCTATAGTTAATATGTACAAGTGTTAAATGAATACTAGAATTCCTTCGTTATCGAGTATGTACACAAAATGTGACCGATTCCTCGCGGTTTACTGCGCGTCGACAAAATACTTGACTCTTCTATGTCTCCACTCGAGATGCATGAATATGTATTAACACAAGGATTACAGCCCTCCAGCTCAACGATTAGCTATGTCACTGATTTATTACTAATAGATAGCGATCAGCTATATAATAAGATTGAGGTAAATTGTTTCAATAGTGCGGTAAGCCTCAATAGATGACGCGAGTATCGGTAAAGGTAAATTTGACAAGACATGATAAAAATCTGAACTTTTGTCAACATGAGATTTTTTAATAGCATTTTTATTTTATAATTTTTCATAAATATTAGAAGAGTACATACAAACCTACTTACTTAACCCAACAGTAGAAGTTTTTCTGAGGGATCGAATCCAGAATGAGGTGATCCGGCAGATAACCAAAGTTGTCGACATAGCTCACAGAACAAGCAAGCTGTAGTGGCAATGGGCCGGGCATATAAGCCGTAGAACCGATGACGGGGTCGCTCGACGTGTTCTTGAGTGGAGACCGCGAATAGGCAAACGTAAGGTAGGATGCCCTCAGGCTAGGTGGAGCGACGGTCTTCACAGGGTGGTTGGTAGCAGCTGAATGAGATTGCCGAGAATCGAGCTGAATGGCGTGCAATTGGAGAGGCCTATGTCCAGCAGTGGACTGCTATAGGCTGATGATAATGACAGGAATAGTTTGGTGAGTTGTTTAAGTGGGTAGTTTGATGATGAGCACTTCATACAGCAAATGAAGAACCTAGCCTTAAGATTCCAGTCTTTCCTCCAATCTGAACTAAAATATTTTCCATAAATGAAGACAGAACACCGAGCACCCCAATATTGTTGGTAAGTAATAGCCGCAGTGACAGGTGTTAGATAACCGAGTCGTGGCGAAGCGGTGCGGGCCGATGCGGTGCGGTGCGGTGCGGTAAATCACGTGGCGTGTTATGAGGCGCGGCCGGCGTGCGCGCGCGCATCGCGATAGCTGACCCACAGCCCGCGGCGAGGACGCACCGATATTCATAAAACGCGCAGCTATAGGGTTGCTTGCTGCTCAGCTTCATAAATCTGGGAACTGGACAAAAATCTGCGCTAGAAATAATTGTAGAAATGTACCTAACTTGAAATAAAATTGAACTCCAATCCAAGAGTTTGAAGAGAAAAAGGTAAAAATACCTAAATGTTGAGGTAGGTAGTCGAGTTTAGTGAAGCAAGTTAGGAGAAAACAGCTTTGGATTGAAGGACTAAAGCTTTTTCTAAACTAATATTATTAAGAATATTACATATTTGATTTTTTGTATGTTTGTTTGTAATGAATACCTAAACTAAAAAACAACTGGAACGATTTTAAAAATTCTTTCACCAGTAAAATGCTATATTATCACTAAGTAACATAAGCTATAATATATAAAGATATCACACGGGCGAAGCCGCTGACGGAAGCTAGTTTTTAAATAAGTATGAAGGTACGGATAACGAAGATTTTGCAAATTACGTAAAAATCTGTGCAAGAGTCCCGGCAATGTTCAGTAAACAGCCCTGATACTATTCCTTATCACTATCTATTAAAACACATCGCGTTACATATTTTAACATATTTAGTTGTGTAGTCACCGCAGATCGGATATCTTGGGATTTGATATACATCGCGCGATATGTTCACTTATCTCACGATACGGTGGCGCCGGAGTCGGTTCAATCGAACCCGATGTAGGACGCATATCACATCATAACGGATGATCGGACAGATAACAGACTAATTACTTATGTTAATTTCGTTTATGAAACCAACAATCACAGTCATGTTCATTGTTCTAGCATTTGTTATTGTTTAAAACATCTTGACTCTGTTTTCGTCATGTCGATCTTGTTTATAAAATAATTGTGCTTGGCTTTATTTTTCGTAGCACTTTCTTATGTTTTGTTGCGCTTTTTGAAGCGCTGGTAATGAACGGCGTGGGGCCGCGAGGATGCCCGCGGGCCTCAGTAAATAAATTTAACTAGATTATCAGCGGCCGACCGCCTGCGCAGGCGCAACACTGTAACTTACTGCCTGTTGCTCCGCCAAGCACTGGAATTAAATACACGAGTTATTATTTCACGTTCTGTGCTTACTTTTCTATTTTCTAATGTAAACTACACGTGATGTCATATTACTTTATATGTAGCGCCGAGGTAGTGTCATCTGTGAAGATCACAATCATGATAAACATATAAATCTTATAAGATCTCATTACGATAAGATATCATAATTAATCAATATTATGAATACAATACTGTTCTGTAAGTACCTACTACTTACAATCTGCGTCCGGCCTGCAATAGCAATATTCAAGTTCAAAACACATGCTTTATGGTAGTAGAGACCACAGGCAATTACAATACTCCGGCCTCCGCTGCGCCCGCGCAGCCGCGTGAGAAGATCCACTCCTTTACTGCGCCAGCTTATGCTCAACAATATCGCACCTGAAACAATCCAAACCAAACTGTATGTCATCGTGATACGGTACACATTGATGGTCAAGGTAACGTGGTATGTAACAATACTAAATTGATCAGAGTTTACACAAATATTATTTATAAAAGCCGATTCACGATCTAGCGGTTGCTCTCAATGTGCGCCGGCGCAGTTTACACCAACTGACAACGGTCTTGTGGATATTAGGTATCTATAAAAATAAAGTTTGGTATCGGATTCAACTCTGCCAAACATCCTCTATGATTCATTAGACTCAATTCTAATTTCAACTTCAGTTTCGAATTCTTACTGCACAATTCAATGTCAATCAACAGCATCGGAACTTGCAACCATTTGAACGAAAAGTCAGACTAAAAAGCAAAGAACGTGACATTTTGTTATGTCGTTTTACTGACATAGTTGTAAGTAAAAGTGGATAATTATCAGCGCGTCACAATCGATACATATTTCTTACACGAAATACTTGATCAGATATAATCGGTGGCACTTTATCTTCGACGAAATCTCACGTTTGAATGAATGTGAATGGTTAATTTATTCAACACAGAAACGTTTCCGACGAAGCCATTGATGTTACGGCAGAGTATCACGGACAAAAAGTTGCCGGTTTAAATCACTCGGAGGCAAATGACAAGACGGTGATTACGGCAATTAAAACGCCGCCGATTGGACGCTACGTGCGAGGGGGAGAGGAGGCGACAAAAACTTACGTGCGCGCATCCGAGCCCTCATGAATACGCGGACAATTGATCTAAAATTTGCAGGTCATTGAAGAAACGAGGGTAATGATGCATAGAGAAGCTTTGTCGGCAATGTTGCCAATGAAATAAGCCACTGTTCTCAGGAAGTGATCGGGGAAGGTTGTTGTTGCAGCTTACAGCAGTTCTTATGTCTTCGGTGAACAAGAAAGAAACGTAATACAACTTTGGTATGTCAGTACTGGTAATTTAAGCATGTAAGAAATGCTCAACTTGGAACTGCAAGAATTTAATCGATTTCTAAAAACTAAATATTTGTTGCGATGCCTGTGATCTCTTCACCCAAGACAGCACGAAGATAGAATACATCATAACATAACATCACGCCTTGTTTCCCCGAGGGTTTGGGTAGAGGTGTACCTATATAGTACACCCACATTTCGGCAGTTATGTTTAAGTCCCATGTAAATAGGTGGCGAGCTTATTGCCATCCACCGGGCACAAATCAGACTTCAGGCTTCTACTGAGAAATTCCAAATACCCAATATAATTTAACGTGATCCCGGAACCGAAACCAGGACCTCATGCTCAGTAGCGCTTGCGACCACAAGACCAACGAGCCAGTCAATAACTTAGCCTTCGAGTGATTCAATAACTTAGCCATTGAGTTATTCAATATCTTAGCCTTCGAGTGATTCAATAACTTAGCCTTCGAGTGATTCAATAACTTAGCCATCGAGTGATTCAATAACTTAGCCTTCGAGTGATTCAATTACTTAGCCATCGAGTGATTCAATTACTTAGCCATCGAGTGATTCAATATCTTAGCCTTCGAGTGATTCAATCATTTAGCTTCGAGTGATTCAATAACTTACCTTTCGAATGATTCAATAACTTAGCCTTCGAGTGATTCAATAACTTAGCCTTCGAGTGATTCAATAACTTAGCCTTCGAGTGATTCAATAACTTACCTTTCGAGTGATTCAATATCTTAGCCTTCGAGTGATTCAATAACTTAGCCATCGAGTGATTCAATAACTTAGCCTTCGAGTGATTCAATTACTTAGCCATCGAGTGATTCAATATCTTAGCCTTCGAGTGATTCAATCATTTAGCTTCGAGTGATTCAATAACTTACCTTTCGAATGATTCAATAACTTAGCCTTCGAGTGATTCAATAACTTAGCCTTCGAGTGATTCAATAACTTAGCCTTCGAGTGATTCAATAACTTACCTTTCGAGTGATTCAATATCTTAGCCTTCGAGTGATTCAATAACTTAGCCGAGGGTGCTTAGTACAAAAATTCAGCATCATCTAGATAGCTTGTAGGTCTTCCTCAGCAATGACAGTTTGCTATTTCTCTGAAAATAGAAGTTACAACAATCACTTACGTTAACAGTTACAAAAAAGCATATTTTGCAGCAATGGTGCAAAATATGCTTTGGTCGACGTCATTACGTCGGTGCTAGCTGTCGCTGAAAAGCAGCGCTGGGGCTCTGTCTTGCATAGGGTTGTAGCATAATGCTGAGTGATAGCCGATTTGCGTCGATATGACGCACCCAACCTTTTCTCATTTTCGTATTTTAACCTTTTTTTTGCGTCATGTTTACTGCAAATAAACGTTTTTCTTTCTTTCTTTCTTTGCAAGCAGATGGTCTACTATTGTAAAAATACGCATAGAGTTACTACACACCTTGCATAATGTTTTCTAAAACAACTACCTATAGAAACTTCCACCTCTAGTTGCAAAAGAATACCCAAAACAAATCATAATTAAAACTGGAGACGTTCGCAGACCGCACCTTTCCCATAGACCAGCCCCAATTATAATAATCCTGTCGGACATAACACAGCATTGCATAAGTCCGCTTTCTCAGTGCACCGGTCCGGCGACAATCAGTGCAGGCCATCCGGCGGCGTCCGGTTCAGGTGGCATTTCCTCGATTATCATGCGTTTAGTTTTTGCGCGCGACAATTACGTCGCATCTGTATGCACGGGGCAGACGCGCGAATACCGCCCGCGCCCCGCGCCGCGCCGCCTCGCGCCGCAGCACAGCAGGACATGTCGGCTGCGTCTTTAGAAATGACACACTAATGATTTCACACTGTTTTTGTTGAGAAGTAAGATCTCTGCTGCTGCCCACAATAGTGACAGAGCTTAGACCGATGCATTAAAGAATATGCAAGAATGACGGATTTCTTCACCACGATGCGATGCTGAGAAGCATGGAAATGATGACCTATTGTTATAATTCAGAAGTGAATAGTTGATCATAGTGAATCCTTTAATAAAACTGGTGGCACAGGTAAGGTTGGTGCTTGCATATTATTGGAATCTTGACGTCCATAGTATAAATAACCTATCACGATCAAGATCTGTGGATATCTTCGAAACCCTAGAAGTTCAGAGCTTTTTCTTTTAGCAATGTCGTGTACCATAGTCAATATTCAATATGGTCACCTAGTCCATTTTTCTGAGGAGCCTATGCAGCTGTACTACTGCGTGGTGTGTGTTGTCGCATGTGTTGGCTCGGCGCGTGTTTTTGCGCATGCGCAGCGTGCCCGCAGCGTGGGAGCTGCGAGAGGCGCGCGCGCACACTGCTCGCCGCGCCCCGCGCTCCCCGCTCTCTCGTCAACTCAGAATTAACATTTCATCGCAGACGCTCATACGAGTATGTTACTGACCAGCATTCAAATATGCTTCGTTACAGTAGGAGTTGTGACGTTAAAATTATTATAATGGACTGCCATTTTGCACCGACCGACGGCGACGTTCAAGCGATGGGAATAACTTGTCGTTGTAGGTGTTGGTTTATTTTCTGTTTGTGTTCAGATATTTAAGGTAGGATGTAAGGAGGAGCTCGTGGCTAAGTAATGTCAGCCGCACGGTTCGATCCATCAGATTAAGCTACGCTTACCGAGTATGGTCCGTCGATGTGTGGCCATCTTTACATGCCGAGACTCCTCCGTGCCTCGGAAAGCACGTTAAGCCGTTGGTCCCGGCTGTCATTCGTGACTCTTTGATAGTCGTTACGGGTCGTCAGAAGCCCGAAAGACTAACAACCAGTCTTACCAAGGGGCATCGTATTACCCAGTTACTGGGTTGTGGAGGTCAGATAAGCAGTGGCTCCATGTAAAATACTGATATTCAGCTGCATCTGGTTAGACTGGAAGCCGACCCCAACATAGTTGAGAAAAGGATAGGCAGATTGATTGTTCAGATATTTAAGGTAGAGTTGAGTTTAAATATTTTTGTGGAAAGTGTATTGCCATCGTGCTCTGATTGATAGGTTACAATAAACTAGAAAAATAAACACTCCATTGATTTAATATTTAGATTTTGACCTACGAGTCTTAAAAACACATGCACATATTATGCACATGTTACTTTACTTACGTAAGCTTACATAATATGTGTCTTCAATTTCCTTTACTAGAAACGCAATGATCACAATACAACGTGTTATTATTAACCAAACCATACAGAAATTCCGCAAAAGCAGCGCTAAAATTATGGAGCATACTGTACAAGTGTATACTTATATAATAAGAAAAATTCTTAAAACTGAATCTGTCCATAACAGGTGAGTTTTTATTTAATTAATTAATTCACCTCAACCCGGCAATTTATCATCAGATTTATCTTATGTCACATAAACCCGACCATGAAATATAAATGAGTTACTTTATGCTAAAAGCTTCATACCTTCCCTACATTAATATGAATTTATGCACTCAGATAACTTGCATACAATGAATATTTTATTTATTCAAACTGACCAAAAACTGGCTCGGAACATTCGGCTCGCATGTCGGCTACTCGGCGGCAAAAAGTGACGCATTCAAACGATGTGCCCTTGTTAGGAGCGGGTTCGACTCCATTCAGTGCAGTATCGTCCAAATGGCTTCATGCGCGCTAACGTTAGCGTCATTACAGTTGGTGTGCGCACACGCATACCCCGCTAAGGTGTGAACGAGTTGCTTAGCCGGGAGCTGCTTCCTTTCACGCACCAGTCTCCTTGTTCAGAGAGAGGTAAAAGGAAGTGTCGACGCAGGACTACACTCAGGACTACACAAATCGGAAACATCCAATTATAACTTATTTCCACGCAGTCTCGTTTTTTCTAAAAAAATATTATTGATTCAGGACAATTTTTTTCTGAATTGGGAGCTGCAGTAAATAACAAACTATAAGCAATGTTGCAAATTAGATAGATAGATAGAATATTCTTTATTATGTACACCATTAAAAATTTGACATAAATTTAGAAATTTTTCATTGGGTGACAGCGGTCTTATCGCTACAAGCGATCTTTTACAGACAACCTTTGGATGGATTTAAATGGAAAAGAAGAGACAATATTGTCAATGGTGTACCATTTACATGTACAACAGATACACAGATACATAAAGCATATACTTACCTATATAAATATGTATACAGGGTGTTTGGTGCATTGTGTGCCAAATTGAAATGGTCGACTGGGGAGGTCACCTGCTATCCTTTCAGACCCCTAAACACTTCTCATGCCCTGTGGATTTTTTTTCATCGACTTTTTATTGTTTTATTAAAAAAATACCCAAATTTTACAGTCAAGTACAAATTAAAAAAAAAGTGTAAGTCGTAGCCTCTGAATTTTTATTTTATTTAGCTGTGTATTGTATTACAGTACTTTTAAATTCAAAACTAGTGACATTAACCATGTAGTTTTTTTTTTATTTACTCGCAAAGTTTCGGACTTCAATTAAAGCTGTCCATGTTACAGCTATTTACATGGCTATAAAAAAAAATACAAAAGCGACCGGGATCTTCCAACTCCCTCAGAAATTCTCTAGTCTATTCTCTTGCTAGTGATGTGCCACATGCCATAAAAATCTTTTTACAACTTTGTGAATTCGCTAGAATTGTGAATCGAGTCACAAAATACTAAATTCCAAATTATGATTTAAAAAAATATTTTTGCTTAAATGATACCCCAAAAACTCATTAAATCTGTTATCTCACTCTTATAAGGTAAAATCTGTCTCGTATCTCTCTGTGGGGGGGGGGGGGGGGGGTTACTAGAAATAAAAATAATTGCATTTTTAACATTTATTTAATAATTTTTACATATTCTGTCCAAACTGTTGGCCGCTATTGCGAATGCAGGCCCGACATCTATTTCGTATTTCCACAGTTGTTGTACGAAGTCGTATTTCCTCCTTTATTTTAGTGAACGCCGTTTCAATGCGTTGAAGTAGTACCTCCCTTGTTGGAACCTCCGTGGCGTATACCAGCTCTTTGGCACGTCCCCAGACATAAAAGTCTAGCGGAGTTAGGTCTGGGGAACGTGCCGGCCATGCAATAGGGCCATCGCGCGCGACCAATCCACGCATTGGGGAACACATCGTCGAGATATTCCCTCACAGTCAAACGCCAACGTTTGGGCAGGAGTGACTGGGAATCAGGTAGTTGGACCGCATTACCTGCCCGATAACCTCAATGGCGATAACTATTTGGAGTTCCTTCAAAACGACCTGCCCGAATTAGTGTCCGAGGTGCCCGTATTTAATGAAAATGTGCCCAAAGTATTCCAGCATGACGGCTGTCCCGCGCATTGGCGTTTGACTGTGAGGGAATATCTCGACGATGTGTTCCCCAATGCGTGGATTGGTCGTGATGGCCCTATTGCATGACGTTCCCCAGACCTAACTCATTTTAAAAAAAAATGCAATTATTTTTTATTTCTAGTAACCCCAAGAGAGATACGAGACAGATTTTACCTTATAAGAGTGAGATAACAGATTTAATGAGTTTTTGAGGTATCATTTAAGCAAAAATATTTTTTTAAATCATAATTTGGAATTTAGTATTTTGTGACTCGATTCACAATTCTAGCGAATTCAAAAAGTTGTAAAAAGATTTTTATGGCATGTGGCACATCACTAGCAAGAGAATAGACTAGAGAATTTCTGAGGGAGTTGGAAGATCCCGGTCGCTTTTGTATTTTTTTTTATAGGCATGTAAATAGCTGTAACATGGACAGCTTTAATTGAAGTCCGAAACTTTGCGAGTAAATAAAAAAAAAACTACGTGGTTAATGTCACTAGTTTTGAATTTAAAAGTACTGTAATACAATACACAGCTAAATAAAATAAAAATTCAGAGGCTACGACTTACACTTTTTTTTTAATTTGTACTTGACTGTAAAATTTGGGTATTTTTCTAATAAAACAATAAAAAGTCGATGAAAAAAAATCCACAGGGCATGAGAAGTGTTTAGGGGTCTGAAAGGATAGCAGGTGACCTCCCCAGTCGACCATTTCAATTTGGCACACGATGCACCAAACACCCTGTATATTAGATAAATAACAGATATAGTACATACATCAAATTAGCATCCACTTAGCCCTTAACCATCAGCACTGAATTGTTTACGCCTATAAGGTGTAATTGGTTTGGCGCCGCAGGAATCTACATACAATTTGTCCATAATAGTAGATGAGAATAGCCATGTGGGTCAATTAATTGAACTCTAAGAATAGCCGCTAGTGGTTAGAGTCGGGCTGATGAAAGGAAGAAGCAGCTTTTTTTTAGCAATTAACATAATTGTTAATAGGCTTTTAAATACTGCATAATGTTTCATCTAACGCTGTAATCACTCTAGGGCTAATTGAGAATAGAAAATGAGGATCAGATCAAACAGTAGTGCGTTTTCCATTTCCCTAAACATTCCTTAATCCAACCCAATCCACCAAACGTCAGCAAATCAGAGCTTACTGTAATAAATTCATAAGCTTACTTCAAGTTAAGAACATTAATTTAACGCCAAAGTAATAAGTCGTTTAAAAATAAATGCGATCCACACAAACAATGGATAGGCGACAAATTCAAATGAGTTAGAATTCCTCTCATCAAAACACGAGCACGTCTCCGATAGACAGGTCGGCAACGCAAAACAGCAGGTCGTTGCGGACGCGCAGACGCATGGAATGCGTCGCCTTTGGGGCGCGGTGTGTCAAAGCGATGCGCCCGCGCTGCCGCCGCCGCCGGTCATTTAAATATCATCGCTACTCATATTTGGAATGCCTCCGCTTGCCGCTCGCGGTTCGCCTCTGGATTAAGCGACAAAAATTGCTCCATTTTTTGTTGGGACACATTAACTTTGACCTTGTACTCAAACGCTGCCACATTGTGTTTGTTATTTAGAACATTTTCTTTAAAGATATTCGGTCGTTGTGGCGATGCTTGGTGGAGACTTAAACTCAGCAGTAGACTAATTTGATGGCGATGATGATGATGATAAGGAGAGGTATTTCTAAATTGTTACATTTCTTCCGGAACTTGTTACCTACTTGTAGATACTACTCTACTAAGTTAACAAGTTTCGGGCAAAAAATATGACTGATTAGGAATAAAGGCACAGAGTGTTAGCTGAATATGCTACGAATATTTTAAAGATTTGACTTTTGTGTCTCACTTCTCACTAAAATGGTAACAGCTTAGGTCCTACTACGGATCATGCCCGAAAAAACTGAAGCTTGAGTGTTCGTTTTTCAGGAAATAGTAGGATCTTTGCAGATTTACGGTTGTGCTTACCCTACTACTTACGAGTCGTAGGTCATGGGTTCGAACCCAAGCAGGCACTTAACTTTGTGTAAATAATTTAATCACCACTGCTCTCAAACCAGTGAAGGAAAACATGGTGAGGAAATATGTCCTTCTATATAGAACCAACAATTCGAAGCCATGTGACATCTACCACCCCGCACTGGGCCCGCGTGTTAGATTACAGTCCACTCCCTCTCGAAGACAGGAGCCCTGTGTCTCAGCAGTGGGAACTTTATAGGCTGATCATGCAGTAGTGCTAAATAGAATATTTTATGTAACGACTCATAGTATAGTGTATCACTGGTCTGAAAAACTACTAAATATGTCGCGGGCCGGAGGCTATGGAGGTCACCTTTATCCAGCACTGGAGTAGTATTTCTAAATGTGTTGATAAAAACAACATTAAAGTCACCTAGCCCCTCTTGCCACAGCGATGGGGTGGGATGCCATCTCGATGTTTATCGTAACCCGAGCGCAACACTTTCGTCATCAATCATGGTGCGACGACGGCTGGCACGGCGTCACCGCATCACAGCGCTAAATGTACGTCGCTTATGATGTTCTATTGTGACGACACATACATTATGGCGACAGCCTATGGGGACTGAACTGGGCGTAGATATGTAGCACTATTACTTTTAGAGAGCGACCGGATTTGTTTTGCAAAATCAAAAGTCATTTATTCAAATTAGGCTGAGAATCGGCACTTATCGAGCGTTAAAATTACATAAGACAGTCTCCCAAAACGACCGCCCTTCACCACTTCCTAGTGCTTTAGCTGGGAAGAAGAAGTGGCGCAACAAACTCCCCAGCAGCAAAATTTTACCTTAGGAACACACACGTCTATTGTGAACAGGTGAAAGACCTGATACCCTAGCGCCCCAGAAAGACCATCAAAGTGGCGAATCGAAATACTGAGAAAAGTGAAGCGAAATACTTAAGTAAATCAAAAACGTGCAAGTGAGCATCAATCTATTTTTCTTTTTATTCTTAACTGTAGCTATTTTAATGCTACCGCTGTGTATTACCAACAACATGGAACGTCTAATAGTGACTGGAAAAAGAGAGGGCAAAAGTCCTAGAGCCCGAAGCCCAAAAAGGTGGTCGGATCAAATATCCCAGCAATTGACGATACCTATCAGCGTCGCACTCCCCCTGGCCCCTGATCATAACAGATGGAAAAATACCGTTGAAAATTTGATACGTAGTCGCGATTCTAAGCAGTGAGAGAGCGATGGAAAAGAAAATTGATTTTTATGCTGCTTAAAAATGGAATATGTGGTACATATCTAGGCACCATTAGTACTTGCATGCTAGTAAAGCATCATCATCTGCCTAGCCACATCATCTTTTACCAACTATGTTGGGGTCGGCTTCCAGTCTGACCGTATGCAGACGAATACCAGTATTTTATATGGAGCAACTGCCTATCTGACCTCCATAACCTAGTTACTAGGTAACACGATACCCCTTGGTAAGACTAGTTGTCAGACTTTTGGCCTTCTAACTACCCGTAACGACTGTCAAAGATCTACAAATGTCAACCGGGACCAACTGCTTAACGTGGTCCCGGTTTTCCGTGTTTTCCCAGGCACGGAGGGGTCTAGGTATGTAAAGATGGTCACCCATCCACGGACCAACCGCGGCAAGCATAGCTTAACCTGATCGATAGATCCCTGCGGCTGTTATTACATAGACACAAGCCCCTCAAAAAGCGCGAACAACAAACAAATAGAAATCACGTCAGTTCCACGTCACCTCTACAAAAACTCCCAAATCGTAGAACATCCATCATAATTTATACAAAACATGTCTGTATAATTAAAATGGACCGTCAGCCGATAATATATCTAATAGTATAATTTTATACTAATAGCGGCTCATATTCAAAGGCGCACGCACGGCTCGGCACGGCACGGGACAGCAGCTTGCGGCACCGCGCGTAATGGCGCGGCCCGGAGCTATCCCTGCGCGTACGCATCGATTAAGCTTAATTTGTAACAATTATCACCGCGGCACAAACACAATAGTTAAATTCGGTAACACCTTCATTAATAGAGTAATTCTTTTGACCATGTTCCTCTTCCAAACGAATTCAATCCCTATATCTTACAACCGAGAAGTGATTTTGCATTGTGTGGTCCGTCGGTCAGCAGAGGTGGCGTTATTAAAAACGCATTAGCATGATACTCAAGACTTATGCGACTCTTCAAATGATACTGGTTTCATGCCTGTTTACAATGTTACACAATAATACACTTGAACATCTAAGTACTGTTATTTTTCCCTTTAATGATCCCCATATAACCAACACGCGAGACACAACACGAACCAGACCTAGTGTTCGGGCTAATGTTGCTTAAATTATAGTTTATGAAAACCTATTGACACTAAATACACTCGTAACCTTAAAACAGGTAAATGAAGTTAATAATTGTCCTGTTGAACGGCTTTATTATTCCAGATACTAGTAATTACTGATCACGAACGTTCGGCAGTATTAAATCACAGTAAACTTAAACAGCCTCCAGACGGTCGGTGGAATTAAACCAACATGCAGACCGAGGTATGCTAATCGATGGCTGAATAGCAAACCATTTAGTTCAACTCGCCCCACATCGACCCAAATTATAGTAATTTGAATACGGAGCATGATTAATGAGCAGCTCCCAGTCACTTCTAACATCCCACGTTAATCCTAACAAGTCCTAGTAATTTGGTAAATTGCTCTCAAATAACAGTCCGTCTGAATGATATAAATTATACAGACTAATGTTTAGAAAGCAGCTTCACATCGAACTTGGACCGTTACGACAGTATGTAATAAATTGTGACATTATAACATAATAAATCTAGTAGGAAACGTTTCAATATTTTCCCAAGAGGTGCACGTGACAAATGGTGGTTGACCGTCTCATGCATGTGCATAGGCTGACTGCAGGCGCAACGTAAAAACGCGGCGTCGAGGCGCGGGCGGCGCTCGCGCGGGTAATGGTCGCGGTTCCCAGCGCCTGCGCGGGAAACTCCGCGGTTCCTTGAACCACGCGCGACGCCGCCGCCGCTCCGGCCAGCCACATGAATGACATACTTGGACGTCCATTGAGCGGCGCCACTCGACCACAGGATCGTAGACGTGGAGGACAATCTACTGCTCGGCGTTCTATGATGTCAGGTTGAGAGGCAAAATATGTCTCTTTTTACCCGAATGCCCCGAAAGGAGGGTATTGTTTTCTTTGTACATTCTTGATAGGATAATTAATATTCGTAAACCATTAAGATAAATCAAAGGGTAAACGATATGAGACGATGGGTTTTGACGTGTAACATCAAAGAAGAACGAATCAGAGTTTGAATACGAAGCAGTGATTGCGATGGAATGTACATCTGCAATCAGTGGTCCTTAGCCCGGCTCTCAGGGCAGACGCACTCAAACGTCAAATAATTATTGAAGTAGACGCTAAAAGTGCGCCATAAATATTAATAGAGCGCTTAGATAATTATTCTATGTGTGTCGCGGCATGCGACGTTTTTGCCGCGGAACAAACGATCTCATTCCTAGTGCCGGCTACATTCTCCGTGTTGCGCACACTTGCTAATGAATTATATTTTTTCTTCGTCTGTCAATCATTTCTGTTAACTGCGGCGCCGGTGCAGGCTCACACAACAACACTTGTAGGCCGAAGGATCAAAAGTCGTCAAAAGCTAACAGCCTTCATTTTAATGATATCAGAGGAAAAGTTACCTTATAACAGATTTCCATAATAATTTTATCTTAATCTGAATCCCCGACGTGACCGCGCCTCTGACGGTGAAATACAGTCTGCGATTAACTCACACAGTGAGCACAGTGTCACCGCCGACACGCCCATCGAGGTACCTGCTTCAATGTTCGTGTACGGTCACACGACACGACACTGTGTCGCCTGCTGGAATGCAGCCGCCACTCGTCGGGAGGTTCGGAGCCTTCATAATATGAGATTGAACCGATATTTCCCATTAGACTTTTTGCTTTGATAGTGTTATCTGCAAAAGTCAATTAAGGAGTTTTTACTAAATAACTGGTTTGAGTAGCGAATATGTCAAGCTGTCGGGGCCCTCTCGGATCTTGTTCTGAGATCTCGTGATTTATAAAGAATACTTAGTTAACGATTAATTCTATACATTCACTAGATCTATAAAATCAACTTTTCTAATGTTTCCTGTAATGAGTTGAAATGATTAACGGTTTATATAAGTTGGTTTATGGATAACAATTCTTAACTGCATATAAAATATTAATAGAATAAATGAATGAATGAAAATATAAATACATAGGTAATAGGATATAAATAGATCTTAATTTAATAATAAGGAAAATTGATAAAGCGCTCTCCCTCTCTCTACCTATTTAAAAATTTGCTGTGCCCGACAGGGTCCATAATTGTTTCTATTATATTTTTATTTACCACCTGTAATTGTACATTATGGTTTACAATAAACGATTTGATTTGATTTGATTTGATTTAACTGTCTATTTTAAATAAATTTGTACTTCTTGTGCATGCAGGGGTTGGAATTTATTTTATAATAGCGTTATCTTGAGCGATAAATTCACATTATGCATTTCTTCATCATCAAGATACAAAAACTTCGGGATTTGCGTGCGATGGTACTTGCTCGCCTACTCAGTATTTATACTCACTTATATGCAATTAATATTCTTGGGATATAAAGCAAACATAATAAACCTTGAGTAACAGTGTAATTGTTTAGTATTCAATATCTAGCGAAGGTATAAATCAGCTGCAAAAAGCGCGCGACATGTAAATGTTAGCCATTAATCTAGGTATCGCATATGGTTTGTATGAGCGCCATACACTTGTGTGTGTATGAGTATCAATATTAATGCGCCACGATACGTATCACGCCAGTCGGCGCAACGTGAATGTTAAAAATTTGCAATGACATTCTGCTAATTACCGTGCTGCGCAGACGCGACACTTCATCAAAAGGCCACTTACATTGCTTGTCAGTAACATCAGACTTCTCCCAATTTGGTAGAGAACAATCAATGTTATGAGAACTCGTGATATGATGGTGGTCGTGTGAGGAGCATTTGTGTGCGGAGGCGGTATGTGGCGGTATGGTCTCACGGAGTTTCCCACGGCACAGATGCCCTTAAACGTCGGCTGCATGCGTCCGCGCATGCCCGCCACTGCCTGCCAATGCGCTGTGCGTACAGATCACACCAAATATTGATTGATTCCAACAATGCATATTAATTAGGATACTTTTGAACCTGGTTTTTGCTCAAGTTTTAAAGAAAGATGAAAGAAGAAGATTTGTGGGTATATGGTAATGGTGATTAAAGCCTAAATGAAAAGCGAGCCGATGATTATTTATTGTATCAATCAATCTCTAGGTGGATGTTAATAACTTTTGCATTATGCAATAAACTTAATTTTTCCCGAAAGAAACGTAAATATTTCATTTAAGTACTATTTAGTAAACTAAATACATAACATTGCTATAAGATACCAAAGCAAATCGTGTGAAACCATGTCACCACCGTAACACGTTGCATGTCATTTCCCATTACAGTTTAGAATGAATGAAATTATACATAGAACTGCTTTTTAAATGTCAGTCGACTATAAGATTACTAAAACAAAAACGGTATTTTTCAAATTAAATGTTATGATCATTCTTATCATCCATGACGACAGAACTATCATAGGACGTATCCTACTCGTCCGCAGCACATCGGTACGAATATCTGAATGATGCCACGATGGAAAACTCGGTAGATTAAGAGCGTGCATTCTGAAGTGGGCAACGTCGCAAATAGCTGTCAAATATTTCGCTGTTTTGATTAATTTGGCAATATTTAATTAATACATAGTATAGTCTTCATTTATTTTCGTTGTTTATATATTTAGTAAGTATGTATGTATTTATTAATAAGGATATGTATATATCTGTTTTAGACACCCAATATTCTGATATATTTTATACTTATTATTTGCACCAACGACAGCCCCATTTTTATGTCCAGGCAAATTACTGTCCGTTCCAAGGTTAACTGGAAACGATCGCGGAAAGCGATTTCCAAATGCTCTTTCAATATCAAAAACAGTGCTATAATTGAAATTCATTATTAATATTTTAGTTCACTATAGAGCGATATTTGCATATAAAAAAAAACAAATATGAAAATATCGCTCTATTATTAACATTTTTTTTAGAATGCACGCTCTTAAGATGTTACTGCTATTTTATTCTTTTTTCATGTGGGTTCTTCACGCTATGTAAATAACACATCATAATGAAACGGCTAAAAGATAGAAATTGACTTGTGGCTACGACGATAAACCGATTAAAAATTCAATCTGTTCAAAAAGTAGATAATTTAGTGTAATATTATTATCAAAATACACCGCATGTAGGTACGCTATATGTACGAGCACAAGTTAGCAATAATTTCCATATGAGTGTGTTTTTCTGTGCGTTACGTCACCACGGCCATTACGCGAGCATTCAAACGCACTGTTTATGCAAAGCCGCGCTGTGTCATACCCTGCGCGCGCGCATACTTGCGCGTCTCCCGCGGGCGCCCGCATCGCAATTAGCTAATATAATCATACTGAATTATGTATGTATGCATTGTTTGTATTTAAACGCCGAGCGACGTATAAGGACGAGAGATGCAGATGAATTGAATAGCTAGCGGCTTGTAAGGAAAATTTAACTGTTGATATTTATTATTTGAAAATTAATTCTTTCTTATTTAGTTATTTAAATTTATAAGCACATGTACATTTTATGAGTGATTTTCCCAACACAACAAAATGTGTTTTTCAGCCAAATAGGTACCTAATTGTTAAAATATTGGCAAAAAGTAAAATAGTTCGCTATAAGTTAATTTAATCAGTAAGTAAAAGTGTTTTTAATTTCGAAAGTCAGTAATGAATGTGGGAAATGTTTGGCATTCACACTGAATACATTGCATACATTGCATTCAGTGGATTCTTCACGAAACTCGTTGGATGCCGATTTTCCTTACTTACTTACTTACTACATTCTTAGATCTCGCGTGATTTTGTATGCAGATGCGATTATACTTGTTTTTGTAGGTTTTTGCTGCTGGTACACTTAGTATTGAGTCAAGTAGAAACACTGCTTGAATTGCAGTAGGTACCCAACAACGGGGATGTTGTAAAAATTACCACCATTGTCAGTCAGAATGGCCGTAGGTAGGGACTTGTTTTACCTAAGGTGGTTCCGCAGTGGTAGCACGCGAAATTCAAATTTTCTTACGTTTCTGCAATTTTCAGGTCAGTGTCGTCATCTTGATCAAAATTATAATCATTAGTTACATCTTTTGTAAGTTAGATTTATTCCAAACAAAGAAAATAAAATATATAATTAATTATAAAATAATAATTTGAAATAATAATTATTTTAACAAAACAATCTCGTAAGGAAAAGTTCTTATGGAACAAATCTAACTTAGAGAGATGTATTAATGAATATAACGGTCCCAGCTGTTATTTGCAGAACTTTGACAGTTGTTACGGGTCATCAGAAGCCCGAAAGTCTGACAACCAGTCTTACCAAGGGGTATCGTGTTACCCATTAACTGGGTTGTGGAGGTCATATAGGCAGTCAGTTCATGTAAAATACTGGTATTCAGCTGCATTCGGTTAGACTGGACGTTAGACTGGAAGTGTTATGTTCCATTTTACATAAAACGGCCTTAGACTAATTACAGACACATAAAATAACAACTACACAACACTCAGTGGCCGTGACTATCATACTTCATAAAAACTGCAGGTATCAACTTATACTTATATAACTATTCCGAAAATTACAATTTACAATAAGTAATTGCTAAAGTACACGCGTGGCTAAACATCATAGCAATGTAAGTTAAGTTTTATTCTACACCAATTAAAATAACAAAAGTGATATTGTTCAGCAATTCAATATTAAATTACAAGTAGCCGCATTAAAACTTGTAATATAATGTGTTGAGCAGTACGTCAGTGCAGGGCGGGCGGGCGCTCTCCAGGGCGGGCGATGCAGCACCACCTGCCGTAATATCCTATTTATGAATAATGTTTTATTCTAAAAGCGTGCGACCCCCACACCCCCGACTCGCTGCCTTAGGGCTGTGCTTACTGTAAATGTGAACGTAATTTGTATTTAAATTACCTACGGAAAGAGAGGTGAAATTATTCTTTGTTCTTTTATTAAAGAGTCATCCATCTGCCTAACTTTTTCCCAACCATGTTGAGGTCAGCTTCCAGTCTAACCGGATACAGCTGAATACCAGTATTTTACATGGAGCAACTACCTATCTGACCTGGACAACCCAGGTATTGGGTACTACGATACCCCTTGGTAAGATTGGTTGTCAGACTTTCGGGCTTCTGACGACCCGTAACTACTGTCAAAGATCTACGAAGGACAGCCGGAACCAACCGGTTAACGTGCTTTCGAGGTAGAGAGTCACCCATCCAAGGACCAATCGCGGCAAGCGTAGCATAACCTGATCGATCGAGCCGTGCGACAGTTATTTCTTAGCTACAAGCCCCATTTTTTTAAAGAGCAAGGTTATCCAAATATGGTGAATAGATAAATCCATCAAATTGTATGATCAGTAGAATACCTACCTACATAATATCAGCAAGTGCCGTTATTAATTTTTCTTCAATATTGTGAACAAGTATCTCAGTACACACGGCTACACGTCAAGCTATACATTTCCAGTTTATGCTGATCTCGCATTATGTAGGATTTGCGTACATATGTGAGGTCAGTTTATACTGGAAATGTATAGCTTGATGTGTAGCTGTGTGTACCTACAGCACGCTTAGTATGAACACAACCATAGATAATACAGTACCACAACAGAAACGATTTTTGTCGACAAAAGAATAGACAAAATGATAGATAAACAATCACAATCTGTCATTTTGTCTATTCTTGCTACGCGCACAGGTCGACATAAAAGAGTCTGACGTGGTGACATTTGGAACAAAATATTTTACATAAGTAATGCAGACCCATTATGATGGCACTACTTTGCCGACAAGTGCTAGTTGGTCTTGAGTCACCCACAAGCAGCATTTTTATTAACAATTTGTTTAAATTCTTTTACGCATTTCCCAATCGAAGTGACGAGGAGCCGCACGGGTTGATCCATCAGGTTAAGCTACGCTTGCCGGGATTGGTCCGTGGATGGTTCACTTTAAATACCGAAACTCCTCCGTGCCTCGGCAAGCACGTTAGGCGTTGATCCTGGCTGTCATTTCTGGCTCTTTGACAGTCGTTATGGGTTGTCAGAAGCCCGGAAGTCTGACCACCAGTCTTAGCAAGGGGTATCGTAATACCCAGTTACCGGGTTGTGGAGGTCAGATACTGATATTCAGCTGCATCCGTTTAGACTGGAAGCCTACTCCAACATAGTTGGGAAAAGGCTAGGCAGATTGTTTCCCATTCGAAGTGACCTAAGTGCTATTATAGTATTTCATTTTAATTTGCAAGTCTACGTGAGTGATTGATGGTGGACACGTTTTTTAAATACAAATGTCCCAGTGTTAAATTGCGATAATTATCTTGATATCAAGTTTCCGTTTGATGGGATACCTTTTGCCTGTGGTGGGTAGGGTTAGCAATGTAAAAATCATCAAGGCCTAGCAAAGGCCATAGAAAACGATTGCATTTATAAAATATATCTATAAATATATTCATCATTTATATATATATATATATAAGATGTAACCAATATTTAAAAAAAAAAAGCTTGAAGGATTTTCTTGCCTGTTCTTCTCCACAGGTACCTACTACGCTTTGGAATGGGCAACTACATAGCTTCATCTTTCTGATTGACCGACTCCTTGACAATTCAAAAGTGCCTGTAACTGGTTTAATTGAAATAAATTCTTTAAGATTTTTTTATTTATTTTTAATTTAGATTAGAAAAACAAATTAAGCATTGCTAAATAACAGACCATAAAGTAGGTATACATAATTCGTATAAGCGTACCAGTTAGGTAGGATGGACCACAAATCTAAATGGAATACCAAATCTTAGATTTGTTATTGAACTGAAAATTTACCCAGATAGTCCATAGCCCACGTCAAATAGGGTCATATAAATAACTTCTTTAAATGTTGACATGAATATTACCTCGCATTCGCAAAAGATATCAAAATACTTGCACCGATAACTTCAGTCGTAACTGAATAGTTGTGAACTTATAAAATAACAAATAATAACTAATTGTTCGGAAAGAATGTTCTTACTTTTAAACAGTTATCATAAATCGACATAGTTGTGAAGTAGTGAGTGTGGCAGCCCTGCGCTCGTTATTGCTTGCTTTGTTTTTGCGCGGCGGGCGGGGGCCTGGGGCCGGCAGGGCCCACGGGGTGGGTCGCGGGGCCCGCCGGGTTTAATTAATGGAATAACTCCGGCGAGTTTGGCCGCCTCCCCCCCCTCGCTGCACACCGACGGCAAATCTTTAAAGTATCACTTCCAACTAATGTGTTTGTTCGATTTATGGACGAAGTGGTGCTCATGACGCCATCGTGGCCGTATCAGTGACCACCGCGCTGCTGCCGGCTCGCGGAGATCGAACCGGCTCCCATTGTGTTTAATGACCTGTTTAGTTATCACGGATGCACCAATAATGCCTAATTTTAAGTGAAATTCTTCAAATGAAAAGAAGTCTTATCTACATTCCTATACAATTAAACTAACGGCATGAGTCATGGTGTTGGATGTTGCATCCAAATAGGTTCATAAAACTCAAAAAATTTCAGACTTATGTAGTATCACAACTCAACGTCTTCATAATATATCAACACCACCACATCACAGACTAACAAAATGAAAATTCTCGTGATCCGAGTAACGTAGTTGTGGACTCCACGCGGGACGGCGGGTGGCGCCTCCTCCTTCCTATATATCACGTAAAAATAGTCGCAACTCCTTTCACGACCCGTATTCGCTCCGCACCTTACATTATTATGATTTAGTGGAGCACAGTTGCAGCGCTGCAGATGCCCCCCGCGGGGCCCGGGGTCCGAGGCCCACCCCCGGGGTGGCAAGAAGTCAGCGATGCTAGTAATAAAGCCGGCCATATTTCACACTTAGCGCGTAATGAGCGCGCGCCCAAATAATTGGATCACGTACATAACTCATTATTACCTCGCGCCTCACTTCGGCGTGCGAATGTATCATTACTTGTCCCCCCCAGCCCCCGCGGGCAGGGCGCACCGGACTCACCCCCTCGACCTGACGACTTCGGAACGCGCAAACACAATAGAAGTTTGTTAAAGGTGCAATACGTAGCCTCTCAGGCCGGCTACCTCCGAGTGGCTCCGACAAACACACACCTCGCTACTCTCAGCGCGGGCAGCGAGCGAGCAGGCGAACTTATTTGCTTGCCCTTGTTTGTAAACTTCCATGAACGCAGTTATAAAATTTTATTTGAAAAAATTTACGTTCTCAAAAGAGCATTCAAAGATTCCTCAATCGCTACAGCTCGTACCCATCGCTTCCACCCGGCGAAGCTTTTTATGTGAACATAAATACTTGAGCAGCAGTTCCCAAAGAACATTAGTGGTAGCGACCGTTCAACATGAAATGTAACGATTATTCAAACACGCAGAACTCGGTTAATTATAGTTTTTCATGGTTGTTGCTGAAGCAGTCGGTATAATTAATATGTAGATTACTTTCTATAAGTAGTGCAAATTTTTAATCCGGTCCGTACGAGGTGCACGATCCCGCGTCCGTCAGCGTGCACACGACGCGCACGCAACGCACCCGCGCTCCTGGCCGCGCTGACGCAGTGTTATTCAACTTTAACATTTAGCACGCAGCCGTTAGCATATTCATGGCGAGCAAGTATAATTTCACCCTTTCTTTGTAATGAATATGGAAATGAAAGAAAGTTCTCGCGACTTAAAAACTAGTTGCTACTGTAATTGGCGGTAGTTTGATGGTTTTTGTTGTATCTCTGCCCCGCGCTGCACGCCGTCTAGCGAGCCAGCCGTAGTGATGTGACGCACGCGCAGCGATACTATCGATGCCGCCGCATTAACAACCTCGACACTGTTCTACAATCATATTACACGTTATTGCTGTTAGGACAACTAATATTCATAGAGACTGACACAAGTAAACTTGAAGGTCAAGTCGATAAAATCACCGTTATAGATATATAAGATTAGTTTTCTATTAGTGAAACATACGTCGATGATCGCAGATAAGTTCAAACACGGATCGTAAAGAACTAACTGTGGCTATCATCGTTTGAATCAGCAATTACTAGAACGATAGAAATTGATTAATGTAAAACTGAAAGAACACTATATCGTTTGTTATCGACTGTGTTTATCGAGTGGAAATGGCGCATATTTATCGATAATGTAATATATATGTGGTGTGTCGCAGCGCGCGGGGTCGCGGCCCGGTGGCCGCACGCACGCTAGCCGCGTTTTTCTTCACCGTTATGTTTGTTTGCGATATTTATATGCGCTGTGTCTCGGCTCGGCCTGGCTTGTCGTGGCTCGTTGTGGCTCATCGTGGCTCGTCGTAGCTCGCTGTGGCTCGGCCATGGCACAATCCATCCTACCAACCAGCGCGACGGGACACAATTTACCTCATACTGGCGACTATTATCTAATTAAGTGTCGATCTGACGCATAATTGAGGGTGACCGCTCTCAATTAATATCAATGTTTTAATTTGTTTATTTATTGGCTCCATTTGTCTCCACGTCTGTGAGATATTGCAGCTTTCTGTTTGATCTGTATCACTCAATCGAAATGTATTGTTTTAAATATGGATGAGTTGGATTCGAATGAGTAATGTATCTAGGATTATTGATTACAGATAGGTTGGCAGGTAAATACATGTTGTATTTAAGTATAGACTGTAGCATCACATGTGTTAAGCTGTTGAAGTACTTATATAGAATCTTTATGGTTTTAAACGTTTTAAAATAAAGAGAGTTCCTTATCTGCAGATTGTATTCGTTTTTCATTATCTTTAGCGGCATCACCGCCGGCGTAACATGTCTATTTCTCATAGATTTCTTTTAGTCGTCATCTCAGTTTTATGCATGTGTAAGGTATGCCATCTTTCTATCCGTTTCATCTTACACACAGTCCATCTATCGTTTCTTTGCTCTTCTCCTATTGTAAAAGCCACGTTCATACTCAAAACTAACCTCACGACATGTCATGCCTACATGATTATTAGGATCTTAATAGAAAATAATAAACAATTTTGAACCGTTGGGAAAACCTCACAGTAAATACGATAAGCACTAAATAAGCAGAAACGATAACATTGGGCACATTATCTTTAATTCGTTGTAGTGATAATGTAACGTTGCCCGCACAGTTCCGCGCGGCCGCTCAGTCGCGGTGAAAGCGCACCGTGCGTCCGTGCGTCCCTGCGTCCGCGCGTCCATGCGCGCTGCCCTTTGCGCCCGCGCATCCACCCGCGATCACATGACAACTTGACAAAACATCGAAAACATTGATTACTCTAAGATTGATAGCTAAATTGTTTGTTGATAGTTTTATTATAAAAGCGGTGGATTTAAAGCTGATGCTAAATTGAACAAAACAATATCGGAAGTTTGAGTGTGAACTTGTATTGACAAGACTCTAATAGGATTTTCAGCAGAGCATGCGATAATGAATGGCGTTACTCTCAGGCTAGCCACACTACATGATGACTCCGTACATTCACGAGTACTGGGTGAGTTAACTATACGTTCATTAGTAATTAACATGACTAGGTATATTGTTTTATTTCAGTTACAAGGCGATCAACTTTAGATTTAAAGGATTTTTGAGTAACTCATCGTATCCAATGAGAGCAGTGGCGGCCCAATGGTAACGGCGTCGTGGGTTCGAACCCAGGCAGTAACCTTACTTTGTGTATGTAGTTTCATCACCACTGCTCTCAAACTGGTGAAGGAAAACATCGTGAGGAAACCGGCATGTCCTAGAACCAAAAATTCGAAAACATGTGACATTACCAACCGGCACTGGGCCCGCGTGGTAGATTACTGCCCACAGGCCTCCTGTCTGCGAGAGGAGGCCTGTGTCCCAGCAGTGGGACATCGTGGACATCATGGACATCGTGTTATGCATCGTATCCATCACTTATCAAATTGTTTGTCTGTTTATAAATAATTCTTTAGCTGGGCTCAACAGAAAGGTCTGATTCAAAGTCTTAGTGGAAAGAGTCGTTTGTTTTTTTTTAAGTGTAATACTCCTTTCTTTAGGCGCGTTGGGCATTTTTGAAATGGGACTGAACCATTCATTTTGCGACACTGTTACGACACCAGCTTTTGACCATTAAAAAGACATCAACGCGCGATACATTATTTCCTGCACAGTAAAATTGTTCAAGTTTTCACTTCTGTCGGCACTCCCGGAGTGCCACTACTTTTTTTTTGTGTTTCATGACCTGTTTCCTGATTAAGGTTTTTACTAGAATTTAGGCGGATTTAGACAAATACAATACGACCATGATGTTTTAGGAAACTCCTTCCTTTGCTGCCTGTAGAGCGTTAACTTGTTGAGAACGGAATAACAAAATAAGTACTTTAGATTGTCAGTGCTTTTTGCACGTTTTTTGTCATATAAAATTTATTTTTTAACAGTCATTTACAAGGTTTATCCTCAATCTGATTTTTTTCCGAACTGGTGAAACTCTTCAGCTAGCCAGACCTTATTTCGTACTACTTTAAGTTATCTATATTTACTTATCTAAAACCCATAACACGATTTCCTGTTGCCGACCCTTAAATACTTTGTAAAAGCGGTTATATTTACTATCTACAAACATGCTTTAAGCCTTTTGACTTTTAATTGATAGGTGACAAAACGAATAACGTTACAATTTCGATGACCTATTAAATTCTTCAAAATTTAATTTTAAAATAGTATTTAAAACGTTTATTAACCGACTCCTGCCATCAAGGTGCAAAATAATATAAAGTCTCTTCAAATTGCCTTGATATTTGCAATAATAGTAATTTCGCTACTTTCTTCCACTTGCGATGAAAGTTCACGTTCAAGGAGAAATGGCGGAAAAAAAACTCATCAGTGTGCGCAGGAGTCCCGTTAGCGCCAGAGAATACGCAGTAGAGCAGAAGGACTGCTTCAAACAAAATGTGACAATACAAATACAACCTGTCCAGGTATGAAACTGTTTCAGTTAATGGTCATGCACGAAAGTTGCCATTTGCTAAATTCTCTTTTATTAATGAAATTGAATACGTAAGCATCAAGTTAGACAAGAATTGCATGGATTGGACATTGAAATTGATTTGCACCATTATTAAATTAGGAGTGGTTGGGTTAGATTAGGATTAAACAGTAACTTAAGTTTTTGGTATTATTGAGGTGGTCCTTCGGCACAGTATAATGTAGTGTGTGAAATGTCCCGCGCGCCTTACTCGCCATGACATTTAGCGCGCACCTGCGCCCGCGCAGCCGCAGCCGCCACGCTCCCGCTCCGCCAGCACCACGCCACACGCAGCGCGTTTCAGCACATCGCGATCAAACCGCTCACGATAAATTTATTAATGAACTATTAACCGCATCCAGCTGAATATTAATGTTTTATAAATAAACGCTACATTTGTGCCGTGACACTCTGGGTTCGTTAATTCATAGGCGAGATAGCGATCGGCTTCAACTTGAATTATAGTTTGATATACTATATAAAATGTCTCCTCCCTTATCTACATTCTTTTAAATGTTACACTGTTCTTTGTTCAAGTTCGGTAACACGGTACGTTGCCAAGAAAGAACACACAAATAAACTACTATTAAGTTTGCATTTATTTTGATCGCTGCGGTGTAGAATTTGTTTAATAAGAATCTTATCTGGGGGAACGTGCGCCTGCGATGCTTACACACTTATAGTTTTTAATAAACTGTTAATTTTCTTTATTGCAATTTATAAGGGAGCCCTCCGATAGATAGGGGCCTCCCGCGCACCGGGGCTCTAATTGAAGGTGGAATCAATAAGTCAGTGTGGTTGTATCGCAATAATGATCGCGAGTTATGCGCAGGCGCAGCGCCGCGCCGCCCGCGCCGGACCGATCGCGATACGGGCCGGTCACGAACCGTGCTAACTACCACCACGTGAAAATTATGAAAATGTACACATATTTATCAGATTTCTGCTATGAAATATACTGAGCACGGGCGGGATGAGGAGATACCGAGCTCACGGTTATATGGGACAGCTGCTTAGTTAAATACGTACATAATTTACTGCTTTTGCCTGCGGCTTCGCCAGAAATTATTCTTCAGAAATTATCTCACGAGAATGTACTACCGGGATGAAAGCATACTATAAGTTAATCCAGGTTATAAACTATCTGTGTGCCGAATTATATCCAAATCAGTTCAGCCGTTTTTGCGTGAATAAGTAACAAAAATCTAAATTTCCACATCCTAATATGTACTAACTAATATTATAAGTGCGAAAGTGAGTTTGTTTGTTACGCTTTCACGCTAAAACGGCTGAACGGATTTGGATGAAATTTGGCACATGGGTAGACTATAACCTAGGTTAGGATATAGGATATTTTTTATCCCAATATTCCCATGGGTTCGAGACTTAAGCGGGTGAAACCGCGGGGCGAAGCTAGTGTATAATACATATTAGGATTACAAATCTCTCTCTAAATAAAAACTTCTAATATAGTCAGACCTTCTGACCTGATAGCGCAATATTAGAAGGACTTTCCTTTCTTATATTATTTCATCAGTCAATTAATTCCATAATCATCGTTGCAAAAACGTGAGATACTGAAATCGTACCCATGCAGCATTTAACTGTTCCGAGGATGAACTCTTGAGCAGGGTAATTTATTTTTTATTTTTGCTTTTAACCATTACTGGAAGATTTTGGTCTGGATCTCACCTGATGGTAAGTGATGATCAGGCCGAAGGTGGAAACGAGCTTCACCCGGAATCCCCAACCACAGAGGAACTGGCTATCTTACCTCTAACTGCCGAAACACAACAATGCTGTTAACATTATTGCTATGGCGACAGACTTAAATAAGATGGTGCTAGCTAGCCATGCGGATTTTAATTTCGTAAGTCAGTGGCAAAAAACAAAAATTCTAAACCAAAGACACCGATTTCCAAAATTAAAGTTATTTTTCACTTCGTAGTGTATTTATTGGAAGTCGGTTATTTTTTTATGTAAAAGGTTTTTAATCCCAAACTCTCTTAACAATTTGCCATGTGCAGGCAATTTCTATCGTGAGTACTTTAGTATAGTCAAGGATTGTTTAGAAAATTGATCAACAGAATAACCCTAAATTATTTGTTTATTCAAATCAAACCTCTCACATTCTTTGTTGGAAAAGGCTATGGACTCTTCAAACGCAGTGTCTAAATAAAAAATTATCTGACTGTACATTATTTGCACTAGAAAAAAAAAGTAATTCTAATTAATCCGTCAGTCAGATGACACAAAAAAAAATTGACACGTACTTTTTACTTCAATATAATTATTAATAAAAAATGACAAAATGCATTGAACTTGGAGCGTGGGGGTTCGCTACGTCACAATTAAGTATAAAATCTACGTAGGCGTGACGTCATGCCACATTTTAACTCAAAGTATTGCCGTAATCTTATGATTACGTAAAAAAAGAAAAAACTTGTCCAATATTTTTAATAATCCACAATCAATCTGCCTAGCCTTTTTCCAACTATGTTGGGGTCGGCTTCCAGTCTAACTGGATGCAGCTGAATACCAGTATTTTATATGGAGCGACTGCCAATCTGACCTTCCCAACCCAGGAACTGAGTAATACGATACACCTTGGTAAGACTGTTTGTCAGACTTTCGGGCTTCTGACTACCCGTAACAATCCACATGGCGGAAAAAAAAGTGATTTCTGTTTTGATATAATTAAAATTGGGTAAGTAAGTATTATGCTACTTTCCACATCAGATATCACAAACACAATAGAAAAAATAATGTTAGAAACAGACCCTTCGGAAAACATAATAAATGTTCAGCTGTCGCTGCATGTCACAGTACGCGACTGTACAACTTGCCGCTACCTTGCATAGCTCTATGAAGAAACGCGTGAGAACTGCCAGTATTAGCATACGTAGTGTCGACACATACTTGAGTAAACAGGATAGGTACAATCAACTGCTAGCCAGTAGTATTGCCAACTACGAAAACCGCCCTTAATGCTTCGAAGTAGAGGCTCTATCAAAGTCACCATGAACGTGCAGTAGACTGTGACACAAGTAACGAAACGGAAACCTTCATTACAAGGAAATACTTAACTAAACGTGTACGAATTAAACTCGTAATAAATTGTAACAAGCTGCACACTGAATAATTATGTATCTCCATGTCGAATAACTTAAAGTTAACGTCCAAGTTGTTAATTTCAATTACTCTAGTTATGGGTATTCTTGAAGTATATATTTCTTGTCTTCTATATAGAAGACATTAGAGAGAAAAATCAACTTGAATCTATAAAAAAACACTTAACTGTTTTATTGACATTTGTTAGTCTTCCTTCCTGGTGGAAGTCGCGATGTGCCATCTGTCTTGACCAAAGGAACGTATCTAGGAGGTAAACTGAAAAAAAATATAGTACCTACTTATCAATTTTGCTGGACTGAGACCAGAAGGGTGTTTGATGTAAAATTCTGATATTGAAGGCAATATTATTATCAGTATTTTTTAATTTATTTTTCTGGTCACTGTCCTTATACTTTGCCAGAGTGAGGCAGAAGATAGTAGATTCCCAATCTGTGAGGACATTGATACCTAATGGTACCTTAGTACACTCTAGTATATTCCTTCAGGAGCCGCCTGCATCATCATAACTCCCTGGTTGTCGGTCGCGCGTGCTCGCGATGTGTATCAGACACGAGCGGCTGACGTACGGCAGCCGCGCTCACGCGGGTGACGCGCCGCCACGCAACGCGCGCCGATATCCATCGCTAATTAAAATCATATATTATATCAATTAAAGTTAGCTTATGGTTGAGTTCGGTTGGTAATTCAAACTCATTTATTCATTTTGTGAATATAGGGTAAAATTATATAGATGTTATAAGTAGAAATTTTGGTCCTTACTAAGTCACTCCAGATTGTATACAAAATAGTTAAATTAATCGAATGTCACATGAACAAATTAAAAATAAAATCAATAGGTAACTTACGTACATGTGACAATTTCAAGCCAACCACTAATAGTTAATAGTAATATGTCAATAAATTAAGACGGCACATAAACAAATAGGTAGTAGATAGTCACAATGTCGTATACAATAACATAATCAAATAAGTGTCAATAATAATATCTGGTGACATTTTGTGCCTGATTACTTGGAGAAAGTAGTTTCTGTAGCAAATGAACAGCAAAGGTCCCACCACAGAACCCTGCCGAACACCGTAAAAAAGAACCCTAGAGCTAGACGAGTATACTACTTTAGTTTTGGACTTCATGAACCCTTGACTAATCTGATTAATTTGTTCTCTATCCTCCAAATAGGATTGTATAAAAATAGGCACGTTACCTCTGATGCCGTATCTATAGAACTTAGTTAATAGTACTTTATGGTCCATATAGTTAAATGCCCTGGTCATATCCAAAAGCATCGCCATTACCTATTGGTTTTCTATTATCCATGTTGTAATGCATTTTTTGAAGAACATTTTATATGGCCATAATAATGGTTGTTGTCTTCCTAAAAGCCATTTCTCTCTTGCAAAAAATGTTATGTTTTTCAAAGTAATTATAAATACGAATAAAAAGGATTTTCTCAAAGATCTTTGAAAAAATCAGTATTAGAGCTACAGGTCTACGTAACAGCAGTTAACAATAATCTAAGAAGGCCAAGAGAAAACACGAATTCTTTTCTAAACTGGAGGAAAGAGGGTAACAAATATCAGGAATTAATTTAAACTACTATTTAATTATGAGCGAGAATCTCTTGTTATAGTTTATTTCGTTGGCTTACGTCCCGGCGCTCGGTACTTTGTCTCGCGATTGGAAGGTTTTCCCCTGGGACTTGTTGAAATAATGTTTTGTTCCAGAGATGAGCGAAACTTCGTATTGTTCTAATGTACCTACATGATTCTAACTGTAGCTACAGATCTGAAGCCTTTAATTTGGAGATGAGATACAATGTGTTCGAGCTCATCTTATAGAGGCATCTTAAGTGTTTAGCAGGTGTGATTGTCCAAGGTATCTAAGCCAAAAGATGGAACTAAAACCTGTCATTAAATCCTCTGACAAACTGTAAATTATGAACAACAACTTAGCGATTTACTATGTATTCAATTGGGTTAACAATCAGGCACTGACACTCGTCCATTAGTAAGCACAGTGCTTAACTAGGAAATGGTTTTTGACGCCTGTAACATTGCTTACAGGAAAAACCTTAAGTATAATGATAAATAATTTTGTCTGTTGCATGCCAAGTTTATATTTCTTGCACTTCTTCCCTGGTGTATAAAACAGGTCTATTAACATAAATGGTAACTTCTTATGCACATACAGCATTAACTATGCTAGTGCCGCTATCATCGTGCGTGCCCGTGCATGCTGGCGTGTCACTAAAACTGGCATTATCATACACTGTAGGATATAGAGAGAGAGTTAATACATCGTATAAGTGAATATTGTTTTCACAGAATCCATTTAACTAATTGAATAGATCGGTACATCGATTACTTCAGCAAAAACGTCGAATATGATCGTACGAGAGGCGTACGAAATGACAGTGAAATTAAAAACAATGCTGCGATTATAAATTCATATCAGAACGCTGCGGCTGCAGTGGCAGGTTGAGAGAGATAATCTGTTGCATTTTCCATGCGTCGTCGGCAGCGCGGTAAAAACGAGCGGCGGTGAATCCGAGCTTGTTACATAATCAGACGATCTGCTGTCGCCGACCGCTGGGCCGCTACGATGACGCTGTTGCGAAGAGGAGCTTACGCCTGGGAATAGTAATTGTACACCTATGACCTGCAAGACCAACAAACTGGGTAGCCCAATGGTGACAGCAAATCTATGTCACCCCACGGAAAAAAAGTCTATTAACTAGGTATAAGACTATGACATTTTAAAAGCACTATAATTTGTTGATTGGCTGAAGAAGAAAAAATAAAGAAGAAGTATGTATTTATGTATCTATTATTTAGGATATGTATATATCTGTGTATTTATTCTAGTTTATTGTATACTTATTTGCACCGACGACAGCCCCATTTTATGTCCAGGCAAATCACTGTCCATTCCAAGGTTGCCTGGAAGAGATCGCGAAAAGCGATAAGGCCGCCCATTGTATATTTTGTAGTGTTTGATTTATTTTTTGTTATGTATTTTTGTGGTGTACAATAAAGTATATATAAATAAATAATAAATATATAGTATATATATATATTTGGACACAGTTCGTGAAACACAAAATACAAATGACAAAATAAAAGGTGAAAATAATGTTTAACAACAATAGTGTATGCCTCACAGCTGCGCCAACAAATAAAGGCTCGTACAGACCAGCGCGATATCGCGGGCGCGACACGAGTCGCGTTGCCTGTCGCGCCAGCGATATCGCGCTGGTATGCACGAGCCTTAAGTCACTAATTTAGTTTTTTTAAAGTGTTCTCATTAGAGAAATAAAAACTTTAGATAGCTATAGTAATTAAAAGTACCATCTACATGTTGAATTGAATATTTTATGAAAGTGGTATTTGTTTGTTTGGTGCAAAACTTCGAATTTTGATTAAGTAAAGAAAATTAAAACGGTTATCCAAAGAATTACTAGACTGGGCAACCCGTCTCAATCAATAAACGGAAGTCACAGTGGACTCACCGTTTTTGTCGAATAAGTCTATGGATATTGGAGCAGTCATAATGTGGAGAATATAAATCAGTCAATGACATAGCTTTGGCTAGAATCTGAAGGCTTGCTGATGGTGACAGCTGGTACCTGTACCAGGTACAAGTAGGAGGCAGAATTGACCAGGTGCAGACTTAAGACTGAGCTGATTCATTGAAATTATTAACAAACATTATCTGGGTCCAGATAAAGTAGATGAATCATGTTCAAATTTTGATCTTTTTCCGACTGTTAGGGTGGCAGTACAAAGCTTTTATGCTCCTCCTAAACCTGCTTCCTCGGGCTCGCACACGAAGGGTTCCGTACCACCGTACATTATTTATCAAATAAATGAAAATACTAAACGAAGAATATTTATATTTTTCGTAATGTTATTATGAATTACAAAGTAATTTTTGCAGTTGCAGAAAATCGTCCATATTTAAATAAAATACCTACCTACCTTAGTTGTTAGTATTTGTTGACTGTATACAGTATATGGTACATAATATGCATAAGTTTCATATTCCTTACTTGTTTAGTTGTTGAGATAGAGCTCGTACAAAAATGGTCTTAAACTGACAACTTTTACGACACCCAATTTAATCATGTTAGAAGAAAAAAAAAATTGTTCTCTACTTAATTGGTTCTAGACAATTACACCACATGCCAGGGTTAGTTTTTTTTTTTCTAAGTCAATTGTTTAGGTAGGTAGACCCCTTTCAATTATAATTTTATTAAATTTTTATTATTTATTGTTATAGCGGCAATAGAAATGCATAATCTGTGAAATTTACCTACCTATTACGGTTCATGAGATACAGCTCACTGACAGACAGACAGACAGACGAACAGCGGAGGTTTAGTAATAGGGTACCGTTTGATACCCTTCGGGTACGGTACCCAAAAAAATGAGTGAACATGTAAGGTGAAGTATTAGGAAGAATTTGATGATCATTGTATCGTTTTTAAGCCTAATTTTTTCCACTGTTAGACATTAGCTACTACTCCCCGAAGAATTTGCCCACACCAACCGGTTCTGGTCCTTCGGTTTATCATAGTTGTATCGACAATCAGTCATCTAGCGAGTGCAGTGATTGACATGGCGACATCTTAGCGCTGTGGCGCGGGCACAAAAAATTGCTCCATTCATATGCACGGGGAGGAGTGCGGTCAGTTTTTGCGCGGCCGGACGTTCCCCGCGTTTTATTTGTAAATTGGGCGCGGGCGCGGGGCGGCGGCGGCGCGGTTGCGGGGCGGGAGCGGCGCGGGGACGCGGCGGTAACGAGACCAAGCGCGCGTCATTCAAATGCGCGACTAGTTTTTGCGGAGGCGCATAATTGAATACGAATGCGTACTCGGAAGGATTCTAATGCGTTCAGATGAGACGCGTAATGAACGTTATTTATACAGGCGAGACGCCTGGACCTGCACTGGCTGCTATCACCAGTCACCTCAGATGAAGCACTTAGGTACGTAATACCAATACTGTTTGTAGCTGAATCTTGTCAGCCTCTCACAGCGACTCCTTGCAGACGTAACAGGGTACTAACCAAACAAATTAGTGACAAGGAGCCTCTGCAGTGAAAATTCTTTTCCAGGAATGGGATTCGTGTGGTCATCTTGTATTTGAAATAATAGTCAAATCATTTTATTTCTACTGATTTGTTAATGTCTGTAGTGAATGTATGGTTGTATTGTGTTCCCTGTGTTATTGTTGCAAGCCTTGTGGTCTAATGGTAGAGACTTTTTGTCTATTTAGTCAGAGTAATATTCTTGTGGCATTTCTTGTGTTGACCGGTTATCTTAGTGGGTAATGTCCGATACAAGGTTTATAATTCTGTATCAAGAGGGTAGAGTATAAAATGTTATTGAATTTTTATAGCGCATACTATGTAGGTAAATGTATCTAATTACGAAGCAATTTTTATGATTTATGTGGATTAATGTGATCGCATGACATAAATCGTGTTAACATATTCAGTCATTTCCATTACTTAACTGTGACTGGCTCATATGACTCAAGATAAACTTGTAAGATTACCTACCTTACCATAAAAGTTCAGGGTAAAAAAACTCGTATATTTTATTATTCATTTAACAATAATACGCTATTTACAATTCAAACCTACGCAAACACACCACAATACCGTCCAGTATTACTAAAGTTAATCAAGTTTACACAGCAATATTACTGCTGGCACCGGGGAATTGTTGCCGAACGACCAGGAATCAAAACGAACGGTTTGTGTACACTGGCCAATGTAAATAATAATAATTGTGTTACAAACGTACAAGTGGAGCCAATACAAGCCAAATGTGCTGGCGGTCGGCCAGTGCGCGCTGCACCCGGCCACTCTCCGCATTCCCCACCGAACAATTTGCTTACTGCACTAATTTAGGAATCCTCGCCGCTACGGAATTGCACTGTGGAACGAAATAGCTCCATTGACTGGCCCGCAATGACCGAAGTGTACCGTAGTCCACTGACGATTAGGAAGCGGAACGAGAAAGTGGAGTTCAGACCGTAATACTACCATTGGTTTGTGTTTGTCTATATTTAGATACATTAGCTGCAGAGCGCGATAATGTAACAAATCGCTCGGTCACGTACTTGCGTCCGTTAATTTATTGTCGTATTTTAATTGAGCGTAGCATCCCGACGGCCGGCGCGGCGTGGCCCGGCATGGCGGCGCGGAGTGCCGTCGTAGCGCATTCAATGTAAATGTGATTTAAAAGTAATGGCCCTGTTGCCAATTGACTGTGCTCACATGCTCTAAGAGCTGTGCAATTTAAACGCGCCGGGTTCAGTACCCGGCCGGGGCGTTTTTGCGCCGCCGGGAAAATGCGGCCGAGTGACGACAGGCTAAACGATGTTAGGATAACTAACAGGAGTGGGAGCTGCGCGTGCGCTCGCTCGCTCCTCCGAGGGGAGGTGGGGGGAGGAGAACGACGAGAGGACTCGCGGGGACATAAATCGCAAGTAAAAAGCGCCGCGTCGTCGTCGTCCGGCCTTTTTTGCAGTTTCTTGTTATGCGCATTCCTCAGTTTTTGCTCGCGCGTGTTCCCGACAAACGAGCTCGGGCAAGTTCGCCAGTTTTTGCTTCGGGAACAATGGTGGGTCCACGATGGCAGCGGCCGTGATTGCGCGCGCGCAGGCGGCGGGACGCATTTGCATGCGGCGGCCAATCGCGAGGCGAGAACACGCCCCCGGCGCCCCGCCCCGCGCCCGCCGCTCTAACTCGCGCTATCTAATGCTAATGCGCATGCGCGAGTGTGCGCACACGCCTCACGCGCTGGTGACAGACACCACACTAGCCATAGTTGCACCTACGCATGTGCCGACGCAGCATCCGGTCACAGGTACATTGTCAGTAACACCTACAACTTAATGCAAGAGCACGAGACGACAATTTTTTCATTGATTGTTCACATAACATGTCAAGCTCCTAATAACTGATGATTTATGTTCCTTGTTCATATTGGATTAACAGTAAAATCAATTCAAATGTCTTTGCTTTAAATCAACACAGTCCAATCTCACATATCTATCGCTCTTTCGTGTAACATTCTCGTCACATACGCTCTGTATGCAAATGTCTCCCACTAGCGTGCGTCGGCGCAGGTCGCGCACGATTGGTGCGAACGAACGGGACGCGACAAATCGCGACGAATGCTAATCAGCGGCCATTAAAGTTGCACCACACAAGACATGCCTACATAACACAGATATACAGACAGTGCAGCATGTGCACTTATGTAGATGAGGCACAGTAATTGGCATGTGACGGCAATGCTCGCAATTTTCAACAAATATTAACTCGATGGTTATTGATTAGCTTTTTCCACAGTCCTGTCGTTGCTAATTAGAATGCAAAGTAAATATTAATTACCGCACTGCGGCTGACAGGTGATTGTTATCACACGTTCTGCTTCAAGTACGAACGTAAAGTATTTGTGTTATCATTATAGTTCCAATTATTCGGTCAGTTTCAACAAAATCGAATAAATACTTAATAATTGGGAGTGTGTTCACGACTGCTGCTCAAAAGTTTTTGCTTGCGTCACATCGGATCATGGAATAAAAACGTATTGTCTCGAACTCGAGCAGTCGCCGTTTTTATAATGTTGTGATGTTTTGCTGTCATCATCCTCATATTATTGTGTTCTTGCGATGCTGTGAGAATTTCAAGAGGTTTCAATAATGAAGTGTCTGTATCTCAACTGCTGAGGCGTTGACTGCGAATACAGAGGTCATAGGTTCAATACTCTTTAGAAATAAACATAAATAGTATAATGACGTGGCGAGTATCTAATCTTCTCCTTCTTCCATCCCAAAACCCGGGTTCGCTGCGCCATGTTTTCGTGTTTTGATAACATCAAACATGAACCGATTTTGTATGTGGTTTTTGTTAAATCAAGCCCCCAAATCGGTTTGTGTTTGATGTTTATAAAACACGAAAGCATGGCGCAACGGACCCAGCTTTAGACTGGTTTCACAGCTGTCCGGGAGACCCGTACGGGTAGCACCCGCAGTGTTTTGAACTGAGGGAGTAGAAGATCGTCTATCCGTACATTGTACAGGCTCTACCCGGAGCGGGTCGCGTACGAACCAATCCGCGTCAATGTTCTAGCGCCTCACGTGTGTCTCCGTTCCGGGAGCCCGTACGGGCGCTTCGTACGGGTCTCCCGGACAGCTGTGAAACCAGCCCAAGACCCAGTTCTGTCCTATCTGGGGTCGGGTTTTCTTGTACAACGGCGCCAGGAGGCTCTGCTCTGTTCTGCGTTGTCATTGGAGTTAGGTTCTGTGCTTTCAATTGCCTTTCGATACTCGACCACCATGTAGCGGGGGTCTTCCTCTTCCCAGGCGTTTTGTAGGGATATTCACTACCGTTTATATTGAGAAACTGTCATATCTTCTCATTACGTGTGCGTATCATCTAAGTCTGGTTTTTGTCCGTTATTGGGGCCACTCCGAAAGATCCTCTGACGTGCTTATTACATATTCTGTCCAGACGTGTTGCACCGCCCGCCCAGCGCAGCATCTTCATTTCAGCTGTGTGCAATTGCTGTTCGTGCTTTTTTGCTGTTGTCCAGTACTCCGCTCCATACTCCATACGACATTACGGGTTGGACAGCCGTCTTCTAGATTTTGCCCTTAGTTCGTGCCAATTCGGGTGTCACAGAGTACTCCGGTTAGAGATCGCTATTTCAGCCAAGTCGTGTTTCTAATCATATATATATATAAAAATGAATCCCTATTTCCCTTGGTCACGGCATCACGCTAAAACGGCTGAACGGATTTGGATGAAATTTGGCAAATGAGTAAACCATGACCCGGAGAAGGACATAAGATACTTTTTATCCCGATATTCCCAAAGAATCGAGACTAATGCGGGTGAAACCGCGGGGCGCAGCTAGTACACAATAAAACCTGCAGATGTATTCAAATATTAATAAAAATACCTCTGCTTATAGCACTTAGTACTCACAAATGGTTGGAGACGTGAAAGAAATCAATAGAATTTAATATTTCCTGTTTTTGCATGTGACATGTGACTTGGGCAGAATATTAATGGGATTAAAGAGGAAGTACTGCAAAATTGTGTGATGATTTCCGAAGTATTAGGTATTGTACATTAATGCTCGGTTCCTATAAACAATAACGAATCGTTTTGCGTACCAATGGTAGTTTTTTTATTGCCAAACTGGGCATTTATATAGATTCGTAAGCTAATTTTACCTTTGATAGCTACTTCCATAAGCGAGGGTCTAATATGCAAAGCTATGAGATCTTTGCTTCATTATTGGTAAAGATACAAGAGTCTTAATTTTAACCAATAACGGTCCGTATATTACATAAAGTAATCGCCCATATTTAAGGTGGGTAAAATGTATTTTTCTGCTGTTATGCCAATAAACGCATTCTTTTCTTTCTTTCTTTTCTTTCTTTCCATAAGAGATTTGAAGATATAACAGAAAATACAGAAGGTAATTTTTTTGTAAGAGAACTAAGAGGAAGAACAAAAAAAAGAAGTTAGACACAAGCCAGCACCCTAATTGCGTATCACACCATCAATCACAATCTGTATCATTTTGACAGTTCAACAACATTCATTGTTGAGCAGACAAATTTTTCAAGCATATGAAGCAATGGATTAGCAATATCCTTCAAAATGATTCAGATTATGATTGATTGTGTGTTACGCAATTAGGGTGCAGGTGCCCGGTGGTATTTCCCATCGGCAATAATGACGAACTTCTATACAAACATTCATCTCATATTTAAACAAAAAAAAAATGGGATACTTTTTCAAAAACCCTTTCTATGAAACTCTGGTGGAAATTTTCATTCTTTCCAGCGGTTTAGGCCGTGCGTTCCCAGTTAGTGAGTGAATGAATAAATGAGTAAATAGATTTCATGCGAATCCATAAATCTTAAATTCTTTAAAACCAGAACGCCTTTTCATTTCCATTATTCATAGAAAACGGTATCATAAAATGGCTGATTGTAATTTTCTCAATTAATTCTTGACTTTCAACGCTTATACATGTCAAATTAAAATAAGTCATTTGCCTCTGCCTATATTTCCATTTTAATACAAAAATTAATAGCTTACAAAGCAGTTACAATTCTCCGTCCATACCCTCACAGTCAGGTGTTCACGACTCCTATTCAAATGAGGGCAGTTTGCCCTCTAGCTTGCCTCCATTACCATCGATTAGTGAAACATGGAGCTCTAGAGAAAAACTGTTCTATGGAAAATTGATGGCGTGCCATGGCGTATGTTTTACTTATTGACATATTAGCAGCTATGTAGGCATATTATTGATGGCACTAGGTAGCTCTTTGTATGCATAACGAGGTTTTTCTAAGCTATTTGAATTGTTAATGATAGAAGTGCTGTCTATGGTTTTATTTACGTCAAGTGTGCGATCCTTTTTTGTTGAAGAAATATTTGCATAGGTTTTTTACATTTTTTATTATTAAATTATGTAAATGCAACACGCGGAAAAATAAAATACCTGACGTTAAATGAAGGGTTACATTACTAATACTAACAGCTTTTGAGTATTATATTTGTTAAACAAATGAACCTAAATAAAATACACATTTAAGGGGGATGCGTTAAGACAGCCTGCAAAATTCATATTTTCTTACGTTTTTTGCAATTTCCAGGTCAGTATCAGGTTGTGTGTTAATCAAAATATGATTCGCGGCCGTATAAAATATGTATTTATAGCAATACAACTCCTTAAGTTAGAATTGGCCTCAAATGTCATGATTTCTTGAAATAGTCATTGAATAGGGTAATATGAACTTATAGTTGCATTGAAGATTTTTATGATTATGATTCTGTAAATCCATTGTTTTAAATATTCTAATCAACATACAACCCGACACTGTAATTCTTCTTACGTTTTCTGCAATATTATTGCAAAAAAACGTAAGAAAATTTGAAGTTCGCGGGCTATCTTAGCAGCCCTCATATTATAGTAGGTAGATTAACATAATAAAGATATATACAAGTAGTTAAATGCAAAGTTATGCTTCCATTAGATACGAATTACAGACAGTATAATTCTTTTCTACAACAATCAAATTAAAAACCCTATTCTCTGCATAAATTTTACGCCTTTCTTTATCACTGCAAAGGAAATAGTTCCATAATAAAATGTAATATATTTTGTATCTACATAGTTAGCTTTTTAGTAAAAGTGTTGATTAGTGTTTGTATGTGTGTAATGTGTGCTTATCACTGTTATCAGCGGTGTAATGGTGGGTAGTAAAGACGTTACGCGATAGCATCGCGCACGCAAGCGCCTGCGCAGCGCAGGTCGCGGGGTCGCGAGCACTTACACTACGTACAAGGGATTTGGACCGAAAGTCCAGTCCATGGGGTTTGTGGCTGAATCGAACATATTTATTGTTGCACAATGAAACCCTTTGCGCCGGAGAATAGATATTACAGAGAACAGTTTTCTTACAGCCTACGCCCTGCCTTATCTACTAGTAAGATTAACGTCCTTGGTTGTAGAATATCCAAAGGTATCTTGATAGTTTTCTCGAGTAGCATGTGGGTACTTCTTAATTTGATAGCGTTTCGCTTTGCTAATCATTTTGAATGCACTACTATGTACATAGTATCACGTATTTTTGTTCCTTATTTCTCGTAGAGATGCTTGCCTTCTGTGTGTCCTCTCTATGTGTCGAACAGATGAAATGGTTCGCTTAATTACGCGATTAGGACTCGCTTGATGATCACCTTGGAATAATATGTTCCGGAAGTATCTTAAAGCTTACAACCTTTGAAGCTTTCTTATTAACTTTCTACAGAAGAACGAGTCTTATACTAAACATTTTCATTATAAAGCCGATTGTTGAAGAATATTTACTAGAATGATCAGTGTCAGTTTTGATGGAAAGCTATGCAAAATCCTACATCTGTAGACAGGGAGCCTCTTACCGAAGATTCAAGATATATTTTTTACGTGAAAACCATACGTAATATGTATAAGCAAAAGCAGAGGAAAGTTAAGTTCATGTTTCTCTGAAGTCTAGATGAGCTATTAATATAAACTTTCAGCAGCGTGTTGATATTCCCCCCACTGGGTACCACACCCGAAATTGCGGATCCGGGATTTGAGATTTTTTGTTGGCGACCTGGGAATAAGATTATTCCCAAGTCGCCAACAAAAAATGACAATATTAAAACATCTGGCCTCATTAATAATGACTTCTCAATCCTTATCCTTCACCATCACTGTACCATGTCACACCACCACTGTACTACTTCACACCACCACTGTACCACGTCACACCACCACTGTACCACGTCACAGTACCATTATACCACGTCACAGCACCACTGTATCACGTCACAGCACCACTGTAAAAATCACACCGCCACTGTACCACATCACCGCTGCCGGCCGTTAATATGACACATCGAGCTTCAGAAAAAGACTGTCACACAAGTATGAGTGACAGAGACGACGCGAGACTATCACACATGTATATATGACAGAGACGAGGCGAGACTGTCATACAAGTATATGTGATCGAGACGACGCAAGATTGTCACACTAGTATGAGTAATAGAGACGACGCAAGACTGTCACACGAGTATGAGTAATAGAGACGACGCAAGACTGTCATACAAGTATGAGTGACTGACACGATGCGAGACTGTCATACAAGTATATGTGACAGAGATAACGCAAGATTGCCACACAAGTATATGTGACAGAGACAACGCAAGATTGCCACACAAGAATGAGTAATAGAGACGACGCAAGACTGTCACACAAGTATGAGTGCCAGAGACGACGCGAGATAAAGACGAACTTATTCTAAAACTCGATGTGCTATATCTCCGGCGGGTACCTACCTATTGTACCTACCTACCACAGTAGTGGGCACCACTGTACCACCCACATCAACCAATTACTTAAACACGTATCATTTAAAACAAGTCCCGCCAGCTCTAATTGATTTTCAGTGTAAGAGCTTTTAAAAAATTAATTATGGATCCCATATAATTGGGTGGAAACTGGATTTGAAAAGAAAATATATACATAGGTACTCAAATCATTAAATAGTGAGATAAGTTTTGAGCATAACTAAATTTTTTAAAATACCACTTATTTAAGTACTGGATTTATAAAGATCGAAATAAGATTTGATTTCGATAGACACTGCCATTTCAACGAATCTTTGTCTTAATTAATTTACGTCCAAATTACTCTTGTCAATTTTTTAAAGATCTAGATAGTTTAAGAGTTCTTATCAAACATAAAAAAGTAAAACGTAGTGCTAGAATTGGCAAACGTAGAATTCAAAAGTAATTCCCTGTTTGTCCGGGGAGCCTACGCAAACGAAGCAAGTTATCATATTTATATTCGTGGAAGCAGAGTCACCCCTGAGACAATCAATCAGAACTCGATCCAGTCGCCCGATGGTGTAAAAGCGCGCGGCCATGCACGGCTATCCATCACCATGTCCATTACGACGCGCGGCATATTGTGGCCCAGATAACAATCATAAAACACTGCATGGCCCTTCTGTGACATACCTACCCTTCTTGAACGTACCACGGAAGTAAGCTAAGAAGGCTCACTAAACGGAAATCATGAAAAGAAGCGTGTACACCCGTAGACAGCAATGCCGTCGCTGTAGATTTCATCGCGTTCATTTTAATTCAAAATTAAGAATCTCAATTCAATATTATGAAGAAGATAAGTTTACTGCTGTCGTCATGAAAAACTTATAAGTAATAAATAAGTATCTATAACTTATTTGTACATATTTGTGGTTTAGGTTTACCATGATATGTCACGTCACTCTTTAGTTGTAGGACGTTGCAGGCCTTGTAGCCTCACAAATAATTCGATTTGTTGACCATTTTCTATTTTGTTACGTAGCTGGTTTACTTGTTGACAGGCCTACACTGTCCTCCCAATTCAACCTTTTAACAGTGTAATTTAGAAATGTTAATTTTATAAGAGTAACCGTGGAATTTCTTGCCGGCTCTTCCTCATAGGTTATGACCAATTGAAACCGTTCACCTAGCTCCTGAAGTTGCCCATGTAGGTTTATGTGTTTTTTTTTGGGCACATCAAAATATAGGAGTAATACCTAGAGGAAACATTTTACCCTTCTGTTATTCTCTATTCCATGTTATTATTGCTTAAGAAAGGGGTGTCGCGCACCCTTCCGTCTGAACGAGGTGTTAAATGGTTATAAGTAGGCGAGGTACCGCTCGGGCCGGCTCGGGACGGGACCGGACGTGACATGTGACGATGTTTAAAACTCTTTAGTAGCTGGCTGAAGGGGTGACGTGTCTTGACAGCAGGTGGATTGTAAAACATTTATTTTGAAGGGGGATCTTTCTAGTGATCTTGTAATGATCCTTTAGAACAGGTATTTATAAAATATTTTTGGATTATTCGTGGTTCCAAGGTGCTTCTTTTGGGTGTCTCAATATTCGCGACTGATAATAAATCGAAGTCAGTACTTTTAGAACGCAATTATTTGTGAAGAGTGCTGAAACAAACAATAAAAACAATTATAAACAACTAGCTGTGCCCCGCGGTTTCACCCGCATAAGTCTCGATCCTGTGGAAATACCGGGATTAAAAGTATCCTATGTTCCTATCCAGGTCATGTTTTAGCCATGTGTGTAGACCCTCGGCCATAATTAAGTTGTAATTACAAGTAACACTGGTGGCCACAATGCGACATAGCGAGGTAATTAAAAGTCTTCTAATTAGTGCATTCAGCGAGTTTGTCGCCAATGTTTATGTTCTACCCTTTTACAAGGGCGCGTTAGTCTGCACTATGATATCAATTAGACGTTTTTTGTGATGCAGCAAATGCGTGGGTAGAGCTTAGAACGTTATTATTACTTTCTGACGCCCGCCGCTGTGCTCGGACTCTAATTCTTTTTTCTAAAATAAAAGTAACTAAATTACTCTTCATAACATCAGCTATCCGCCAGTGAAAGTCCTGACAAAATCGGTCCAGCCGTTTCGGAGCTTAGCCGGAACAAACACACAGACAGACAAGCATTTTGAAAATTGTTTTTGTTTTATAAATATCGTACTTTCATATGTATTGAAAAAGCTGTTATTTTGAAATTACAAATAGACACTTCGATTTTATTTATTTGTATTGTATATTTTGTATAGATGATGACGACACAATGTTAGCCTGGTTATTTTTATTTGACATTAATTTATTTAAAGACAAGACAAAAATACAACAAACAAAACACGACATAAAAATAAGTTGACATTAAATACAAGTTAGATTAATTAATTAATTTATGTACACACAAAAATTTAATAAAGAAAAAAAAAGTGGTGGCACTTCGGGAGTGCCGACAGAAGTGAAAACTTGAACAAGGTCGCCTTGGTGGAAGAAAAATACTTGTATAGACCATTGGTCCGTAACCTTATCTAAATAAAGAGCATAAATGCGTTTACAAAAAAAAAACTTCCGAAACCTTTAACGTAAAAATATTTGCATAGAACATTGATCCGTAACGCGACATAAATAAAGAGCATAATCGCATTTACAAAAATTAGGTGTCGTTATGGTGTCGTGAAATCAATGGTTTAGTCCCATCTCAAAAATGCTCAACGCGCCTAAAGAAGTACTCACTTAAAAAAAAAAAAAAAAACTAAAACTTAAAGATAGCAGACTAAACATTTGATAAATCTTCAACTTTCATCTTACCGGGCCTATTCTAGGTTTGGTACCTCCAATCGCTGGCCGTTATGTTCATTTGTGTGCAAGTAAATTGTAAAACAATAATCATGGTCTGTAGCGATTTGCTTGAACCTTTCCATTCTCTTTCTTTTTCGTGTGGTGTCAGAGTTTTTATGATGCCCATGGACCCCTGACTTGGCTTCACACTTCACATGCCGTCGAAAAATATCTCTCAGGCATACCAGTTTCCTCAGAAATCAGAAATCAGAAATCACGATGTTTTTCCTTCACCGTTTTTGAAGCAAGTGATAATTATACAATACGCACATGAATCCGAAATCCTTGGGTTCGAACTCGAGACCTATGACTATGAACTGTAGATCTGACGGGGTCCGCTAGGGCCGATGCCTGCCGGGGTTGCGAAGATAACCGAAAGGGAGATTGTGGCCCGGCAACAGGGCAACTGAAGGAACACAGGTGAGTTTTAGTCAGTAAAAGTCTGACACACCCTCTCGCTCCGCCCAGAGCGGGAGATGTTATTTGATCATTTCCCACCCAAAAAAAAAAGAGCTGCGTGCCTTGGTTAACCTTTTCATTGAGATGAAAATCATGCTTCCATTGCAAAGAGTTTTTAAGAACATTATTGTGTGTTCTTCGCAGTCACACTATAAACTGTCGATTTGCTTTAAAACATGTTTTTTATGTGTTAAGTGCTCGTTCTGATTGTCGTGACTACTTACAAACACATCAATCTATAAAACTTGCGTGTCATAACTCAGCCATGGGAAAACCCGAAAACTATGTACACTAATTATGTACCACTAGGTAGATACCTACAGGTAATTTAAAATGTTTTGAGGAATGATTAGATAGTTACCTGTAGAGTTATTATTTGTTTCTCGAGTAGTGTCGATGTGAATCGTATTCGTCATTACGGGTCCCACGGTCGCCACTCGGAGCACGTTAAAAATTAAATAAAAGTCGCGCGCGCCGTAATAAAGTGTAAATGCGGTATAATGCGCGCTCGCAGATCGTGGCATTAGTTCCGCGCTCCGCATTCGTCAGGCGCGGTGTGTGTGTGTGCCGCTCACCGCCGCACCGTACCGCACCGCACCACACCGCGTGGCACCGCACCGCACCGCATCGTAATACACGGTACTTGCACATTAACGGCTTTACGAGCGTCTCGGATATGTTTATCGATTGAGACTCAATCCTCGATTCCTAGACGTCATTCAAGAGGAATTTATCTTTAATGTAATTAGGTTTTTCTCTTATTATGACCCGGCTCAATCAAACTGAAGTTATTATTTCAGAGACGGCGCATTTCGCAGAACAATTTATTATTATGCGTTACTGACACAGAACATTAAATAGAATGGAGTACTTGTGTGTCCTGCGAATCAGTAATTTCATTCACATTTGAAGCTTAATAATAACATGTTGATAACTCAATAATAAAAACAAATTGAAATTGTCTTCAGCACTCACATTTATATTAATTTCCAATTCGTTTCAATTTACCCCATATGAATGTTGCGTCGCTGTAGGTGGTGCGCGTGCGCGGGTGCCGGCCGTTTGGCTATGTTCGTGTGAAATCGGAAATGATCTCGCGCCACGCGCCGCCTCCGCCTGCGTCTGCGCATTATAAACACATTAGCGACAAGCGACAATTGTTTACGGCTCATCTTTGCATTTGAATAATTTAGATGGATTGCTGCTGAGCTCCCATATGACACTTCACTTGATATTTATCGCGAAGTGTGGGCAGCGGGAGGGTGCAAATGATAAAGTTTGTAGTTTGTAATGCGATTATGGCGGCCGGAAGTTGTTCCTAATCGCGTAACTGACAACCACATAACCAGCTCTGATTTACTTGCCAACTATTGAGATATTAACCACTGCACAACAAGGGCACAGAAGGCTTACTTAGACTTCGCGTAACATTCTATGGTACGCTTCATACTGTGCCCTACAATATACGCTACGCGCTACATAGTGATACACGATACGCGTACGTGCTACTACGGCACAAGTAACGCTACGCGCTACGAAATGCTATATGATACGAGCTACGATACACGCTACGCGCTACGATATAAATAAAAATCTCTACGCGCTACGCAATGCTACAAGATACATGCTACGTGCGTTGGCGGAGCGTGCGTAGCGCGTTCTATTAATTTGACAAAGCAAGTTTTGAAATGACTGTGATGTTGTGATACCGAATCGTATTATTTATTTTATGATTGGTTACTATTTTGACGTGTGCATAAACTATGACATTTGTTTCTGTGTATAATTTTTGAAGTGAAAACTTCTTTAGATGGACATTGATTTCACGACACCATGACGACACCTCAGTTTTGTAAACGCGATTATGCTCTTTATTTTTATTACGTTACGGATCAATGTTCTATGCAAGTATTTTTACTTTAAAGGTTTCGGAAGTATTTTTATTTTGTAAACGCGATTGTCCTCTTTATTTAGATAAGGTTACGGACCAATGTTCTATAGAAGTATTTTTCTTCCACCAAGGCGATCTTGTTCAAGTTTTCACTTCTGTTTGCACTCCCGGAGTGCTACCACTTTTTCTTGTTAACTGATTTTTTATTTTGTAGTTCTATTGATTTGTATTGTATTTTCACTTGTATATTTGATTTGTATCTTAATGATTTGACTTGTAAGAATCCCATAACAATAAACTACTATAACTACGGGTGATGTTCAAATGTTATGTTATTTTTTAGAGACTAAGGTTGTATCAATATTGTTCCTTCGTTGGACATCTATGTGTAGTGAACCTTCTGCCTGTGCTCTGCATGTAAGACGGCGAGATATTAACGTGTTGCGACGTCTGTGTCCATTAGCGCTCCCGAGTGTGTGTTCTTATAAGATGTGCGAGTTGTGTGCAACACTTACTGGCGGTGAATATTTATTGTTTATCGGAGTATTAACTAAGAGCGTAGAATCCGATTGATGATAAATTCTTATAAGAATACCTTGCATTTGATTCAGATCGACACCATCCCCTTTTTAACCCCTAATAATTTATTTATTAAGGATCTCCAACAAAGGATTTACTTATACAATACTAGTTTACGCCAGCGGCTTCGCTCGCGTGATATCGTTATAAATTATAGCTAATGTTACTCAGTGATAATATAGCATTCTACAGGTGAAAGAATTTTTAAAATCGGTTTAGTAGTTTTTAGTTTATCCATTACAAACATACAAAAAATCAAATCTTTTCTCTGCATTATATTGTTATTAGTTTAGATAAATCACTACAATAAAAACGGATTCTCTTAGGTCTGTTCCGTCAATTGCAGGAGACCACAGCATGTAGTACATATAACTAGGTGATACAGGATAAAAAAGAGAAAATAAAAATGATGAAATTCGGAAAAATAAGAAAAATTTGCATGTAGATTGAGCATTTTTATTTCAATTGTTTAGCTGAAATCTGGGCAACGTCGCAAAATTGCTGTTTTGATTAATTTAGCAATATTATTGTATGGAAATAAGAAATATGGCTAACTAGTGAACTAAAATATTGATTATGAAATGCAATAATTAATATCTTAACACCGAATATTTAGTTTTAGATAAAAAAAAAAGTATTTGGAAACTTTCCAAATGCCTTTTTTACACCTATAACGATTACAACATCAAATTCAGTGTTATAATTGCAATTCATTCTTAATATTCTAGTTCACTAGTTAGCCATATTTGTTATTTCCATACAGTAATATTGCCAAATTAATCAAAACAGGTAAATATTAGACAGCTATTTGCGACGTTGCCAACTTTTTGGATAAACGCTCTTAATGTCGCGCAAATTGCCTCAAGTAAAATAATATTATTTAAAAGTGTCGATTCGCCCGTTTCGGGTGAGTAAATTCGGGCGAATCACCAATAAGCCGCTCATGATTATTAATAATTCTATTTAGTTTTCTCATAATACAAACTCGTTTCGAACCGTTATTACAGATGACTTAATAATACTTAGATGCCACTCAGTTGCCACATATAAGATTTATAATGGTAATCTAATACATAAGTATTCCAGCAGTGTTGATTTCCCTTTAAATGGGAAGTACGAAGAAGTTGTAAAGTTGTGATTAATATTCATTCCACATGGTTGCTCAATGATTCAGAAAACCAACCGTTTACTATTTACAGTGAGATAAACCGAGCCATATATATACCTATACACACACCTAATTATTATGTATGTAGTTATATACAGCACTACCACAGCTTGTGCAAATTAATGGCTGAACTCTATTGCAGTATTTCGTGTTGCAGTCGCTGCAAGTTTACTTTATATGGTTGCTATTGAAACATTCCTCATGGAAAAACCCAATTATACTTCGTTCGGTAGACGCCCTTGCGACTAATAGAACTAACAAGAAAGTCGATATAATAAGATCATTCAGCACATAAACGAGTTTGAAGTTTAGGTAGTCGTATTTTTGCAATACGACTAAACTTCACATTAGTTTATGTCTGAATATTCTAATAAGAATTAGAATTAACTACTCATCAAGCTTCTGAGATAACGACCAAGTTGAGATCAGAATCCAGTTTACTTATTTCTATCTAGATTATAAATAAGATTTAACTAGCTTCTTAGAACGTGCATGGTATCAACTCGAGTCAAATTGGAGCATCGTTGATAGCTGGTTAGCATTATCTTATGAATGGAGTAAGTGGGCATCAAACTGGCGGCTCAGGGCTGTTCTTATAGGTTCGTTTACTTCCTTTATAGTTGGATCGTCAAGTGTAGACTGTAGAAGTTATTTCGTTCAATCATTTAATCGATAGTTAGAAAGTGTGGTCATAACATTAGACTTAGTAATAATCAAGATTTTTTTCAATCAACGCTGACTCAAAATATCAGCTGTTTAAGTTTTTCTAGGAGGTAGGAAGGTGGACATTGTTGAGGTACTAGTGCTCTGCTCCAATTACACACAACCCGTAGTAAGTTGATTTACAATTGTCATGTAAGTAGATCATATTTAGATTCTGGGTACTTTACTTTGTAATAATCTGTGAACTCTGTGTATTCTCCAGATGGATGCTGTGGCCTATCAACCGCAAATCATTTCTCTGGCAAATTGGCAATAATATCCACGGTTGTTCCGAGGTTTGCCTAAATAATGTTGGTCACATACGTAGGTACATTTACACGTTGAGTTATTGACTCTAATCATTGAAGATGACTATGAACTAGTTTGAGTCGTGCACTAATCTGTTTGACGCGGGGCGGTCGCTCGCGCTGCGATGTTATTGAGCCGAGCCGGGTCGAGCGCAAAGTGCATGTTACCGTCCCGTGCCTGTACTTATGAGTTTTCCAATTAAGTAAATGGTAACCGCCGCTTATTGGAATAACAATTTTCAACGGAATATCTGTTTCGATCGCGATTAGAGCCCATCGCAGGAGATGCGCCTGTAATTCCAACTAAATTTATTAGAAAGCCGATCGCCCTTCTCCGCTCGCCAATTTAGTAATCGTAACTCATCTGCGATAAGCGCGGGATTACCGCGTGGTGTGCCGGACCGGAGCAGCCGCGCCGTCCGGCGGCCGGGCGGCGGCCGGCGCGCGGCGCATTATCGGCCCATCGTCCGGTAATAAGGAGCGAGATTGGAGCGCTTTAAATAATATCGGCTGCGATCGGTAACGGCCGCTGACGGTCGTTCACCGCGCCGCCTCCGACTCGCGCGACCTGTGCTGTGCTGCCGCGGCTGTGTCTCTCAATCAATGATGTTCACGCTTAACACCTAATCAATTAATTCCGGCGTCATTCAAAACAAATGACCACGAGGGGTGTCAGTGAAGTGACGTTGTCGAGTTCTTGTTGTTTTTACAAGCTACTGAAACACGGAACAGAACCTAATTATATATAATATGTAACACTGTTTTTTTTACTTGAAGTAATTAACTATAATGTTGGTGTAAATGGTATGTGTAAGTACTAAAACAGACGTTCTACTTTGTAGTGTATCATTTAATTACAACTGACAACGAGTCGTTTCCGTCGCCGAGACACATGCGCCCGCGCATCCTTGATAAATGTCAATATCAACTGATGAAAAATTACTTACCAGATAATAGTGGATTTAAGTTTTAATAGATATTCAACACATAATAATGTTAAGATTAATGCCTTTAGCCCTTACTGACATTATGGAATTTGAACAAGAATATAAAAAGAAAAGATGTGTGGTCGTGGTGACGCGGTGACTGATGGTGAATGGTGACTGTTCTCACGGCAACCCACCACCACCAACAATTTTATTGATAGCCGCGCAATTATACAATCAGAGTGCAGTACCGCGCCTGCGCTGCAGCCGACCCGTGCCCGCCCCGCAGCCGCGCCGCACCCGCGGGTAACACGCACTAATTGCTGTGGGTTTTTGTCGATCGACTGTTCCCACTTGTCTTCACAAAACCACTTATAAATTGACGCCATTCTCCCACAATACGTATTATCTTAATCGCTGATCAAAACGACAATTTAACAGTTTCTTGCAGCAGTGAGATTATAAGTGAATGTGATTGGCGATGGTGGCGGTGAGCCACTTTCTAAAACAAAACGGTACAAATTATGCTGGTCCCTGTAATCAGAGAGATGATGACCACCCTTCACTATCTTTACGTAAAACTTAGTTTCCAACTCTAATCTGTTTGCCTAGCGTTGTCTTAAGAACTACTGAGGATTATCTTTACTTCGACTTTCACAGTTTCAACAAGTGTTCCGTATGAAGAATAATAACCAAATATATTTCAAGTTACCAGTAGAGTCACAACCACCTCTAAAACATAACATTAAACACCTATTAATTTAATTTCATTCTTCCTGTGTATTTCCTCGCTGCATATTTTTTGTCCAGTTTCTTCTAATCCCACCAATAAATTATGTCAAAGGGAACCGCCGCCGAAACGCAACAGCCACCAAATTGTGGGTTACAAACGTAACGTTACTGTTCTTATAATCGACCACGTGATTAATAAACGACGGCTTTAAACACACAAATCACAATAAGAGGCGCCTGTGCACGTGCATGTGTGCTTCTGTGTCCGTGCGTGTGTGTGTGCGGGCGCGCATACGCAAATTATTTAATTGTCGGCGGCGGCGCTGCTCTATGGTTATACGCCATAAATCTAGCGGAATCATCCGCGAATTATTCAAAGACGCCGCCCGGCGCAGGCTCCGGCAGCGCCTGAGCACTGACCAGCTGACCCCCACTAACTGCTCCTGATTATGCCTAGCACAGCGGGGGTGCCGTCCGTCATCATCATACGAAGACACACACCTTACTCAACATGTTGGTGTTGACTTCCAGTTTAATCAAAATTGTAAAATATTTGTGACTGAGCTTTTTTAATACACAACCGTCTGATAGGACCGATACCACAGGACGGCTACGATTATGTCGAAAACAGTCACTAATCCTACGTAGCCAACTTTCAAGATCGATGTCTACTTCAGCCATTTAGCCAGCAGACTTCACTACGCTGGATATCGCACCCATTGTTACGGAATCCAGAACAAAGCTCTAGTTATTTGTGTGGCGGCTGTCGCGTTGATTCATAGCGTTCGTTTGTCCTTCCTGCTGTGTGTCAGTGATAGCGCTATCGCTGCGCCCGCGCACAATCGCGCTCTATCGTGCCATCTGCGTGAAATATTCCGCCGTTGCCACAATGCTCTGCCCTACCAACCAGCTTTACTTCTACAGTAAACAACACCCTTATGGCTAAGAGAATACAGTTTAGTCTGCGTGGTTCCAGCGACAAAGTTGTGTTAGTTTCACAATAACGACCTGTGGCCGCGTAATTCACGCCACCGCGTTCATCATGCAAAGTGACCGCACTCAAACTCTCGAGGAATTTCCAATTTTACTGTTTCAAACATAAGGTGCATTTTATGGTTGTGTTCGAGAGATTTATGTCGCGGGGGAGTTTAGCGTTTGGTATCGGAATTTGAATTTTGCGCGGTGTGGTCGCTGCGTCGCTGCCGGTGCGCAGGCGACAGATACGCATCGTCTTGTTAGCGCTATCTGATGCCCGATGCTGTAATTGGCACGGAACTGCGCGTGCGCAACCAACCTCACATTCATCCAAAATGAATTTTAAAACACGTTTTATCAATATTTATTCTAGCGTCATAATGGGCGCTGCTAGCGAAAATGATAAGTTACGAGAGGGAGACAATATGGCGTCTAAAAGTGTAGCAAGACAGATCTCACCCAAGACAACTGAAAACATTGAATTGTTTAAACTACGGCGGGACATTAAATCCAGTTAAAAAATCTGACGTTGTTTTTCGTCTTGAGTGATAACAAGCGAGCCGATTTGTCTGGTTGCATCGATGAAATATTTGTTGTAATAGATGCGGGCGCGACGTGTCGGACATTTGCATACAATGCCCGCGCGCCGATGTGACGCGATATTGTTGCATTGCGCGCGTAATTGCGTCGCCGCAGCAACAATACCTGATGATGCGCAGCTACCTATTGCATCACAACTGCTAAGTATCGAACAATAGGGTTGGAAAAGTAGCTGCAATCAAAATACGACCTTGTTATACCTGGATATGTTTATTGAATGTTTCGATTATCGTTTCTATTTCCATACGGCCCAAGTATGGATAGTGTCGATGATGAACAAACAAATAGGTCTCATCTTCGTGTCCCATAAAACAACTCTTAGGCATAATTCAAACTGTTTCGAGTTGCTTTGTGAATAGGAAGCGTTGGTTTACACGAATCTCGTTGGTCCTCCTGAGATGAAACTAGTTCGCGATCTCGGACAGACGCCGGCGACGGTGACTTGTCAAAATGTTGAGTAACTCCGCATTAGAGCGTGAGTGATGTGGTGGCCGGTGACGTCAGGAGTGTCATGGTGTATGCGCGACCTACGGGCAGGGTTACAACACTATAAATTGTATGATTTGATATAATGAACTTTTATGGGTTAGATATAAATCCGTGTCAGGATCTCGCTGAACTCTAAATCGGATAAATGTATACGTAAAATTTTACTAGAGTTCCCTTAACGATATTAAACGAAATGAATAAGTAGAAATTAATGTTTTTATAATGTACGTAATAGGTATAATAGATATTTACATAGCTGGTATGGTATCTACCCATATTGAAGCAAAATAAATGATTTGATTAGAAAACAAACTTAAGCTAAATATTAAAAGATGGTAGTTTTGACTTTAGATTTTTAAAAGTTTTCTACCAGCTACGTTTACTCATCTCTATCGTCCCTAATACCAGTTTCCACTAAACTGAATTAATTCCGTCGGATAAAAAAGCAGTCCATGTGATGCGCCGACGCACGGCAATTGCGAAAGACGCCGACAATTGCCGAAGGCGCCGCTACGAATATGGATGAGTTTTATATTTGAACAGTAATTAGAGCAGGCGACACTTGGGCATTAAGTATACTTTGAAGTCGGCGGTTTACCAGCAGGAAATTTGCTGTGCGTTTGAAAAGACACATCATTTAGAATTACACGATGGGTCATTATTTCTATCAATTAATGCAATTAATATACCGTCTGTTGTGTATGTACCGTGAGATTTTTGACAAATAATGAGTTGCTTAATAACTAAGAGCACTAATGTCACCAGAAGGCCTATTCTCGTACATAGAAAACGTTCACATTCATGTCGCAATCTGTCAAACTTGTCAAAAATGTTGGTAAATTATTCATTGTAATTTTGACAGATTGCGAATGTTCTTAAGAATACAGGAATTCCCTTCTGGTATAAAGAAATGTTTGCAGAACAGAATGAGCAGCAATATCTTCTTAGTTCTTCGACACTATTTCAACACACGATCATTTTTGCAGATTCCGTGACAGTGGTAATACTTACTAATATTCTATAACGAGTAACAACCATTCGTAATAAGAAGAATTCAGTTACCAGCAGTGAATTTGTATGGACTTACTTAAAGGTATTATGATTTTAATGTTTTCTTATAACGGGTTAATATTTTGATATAGGTTTTTAGAGTTGAGTAGTGTATCTAAGTACCAGAACATTAGTTTCGAACAACTTTGAGTAATTAAAACAAGGTGTTGCAGTCAATGCGCTGGCGATCTGTCTTGCGGTTTATTGAACTAATTAGACCACTAAAACTTCGCTCATAGGCTTATTTACGACTTCGGCATCGTTCGCGAACACTCGGCAGCAATCGTTTGATTCGCAGTGTACGTGACAGCGGACGTCATAATCTGAGGATCATGCACAAGTACGGTTGTCATGGCATTAATTGGCGCCGCCTTGTTGTGAGTAGCGGAGCGCGACTGTACCGACGACACTGCGACAACCACACCGGATCTCACGACACAGGGATACGCAGAAGGGTTTGTTCTATCTCCACGCGAGATGGAATGACAGAAAGTGTTGGTACAGTAGAAGTATTTACCTAAGCGGAGAGAGACATGACTTTGTCTGCTTTCTACAACTTCAGCAAAAAAAAAATCGTGGAGATTGGCACAAACAAGGAGAGAACTGTGCATGATGACGATGACGTTTTCTTCTTCGGATACATTCCATTCCCATTTTCAAGTTTGATCAATCTTCTCTTACTGGTGAAAAGATGGTAATGTCTCACGTGAAGGTTCGTACAATTATAGAACCTTCACGAGTAGGAAATAATTTATACTTAGTGCATTGTTTATGTGCTAATTGTCAATACAATACGACAATTCCTTTGCATGTATCACTGATCTGAGGCTCTTCCTGTCCTTCTGCAGCCCCCTGTTGGGTGTCTCGTCGATGTAAGATACGGCACTGGAGCTCAACGATTGTGAGATTGTCGCGATAGAGCTCCCTTCGTCAACTGATGACTCACTGATGCGCTGTATGTAAATGTGCAGTCAGTGGGCATCAGCCGTCAGTACCAGGGCATGAGGGCATGTGTTAATTGACGCCTCGCGATGGCCTTGCTGATAACATACACCCGGGCCCATTCCTTGTCCACAGCGATCGTGATATGTTCACGCAACGGAAACAATAACTTAATACGTTTGTTACACATAGAGGTTTTCGCCTATTACACATGAAATATGATAATATATCTTCGAAATTAATTATAGTACTTAATAGTCACATCATAGAGTTTGTAGTGGGGAATGTGAACGTAAGCGTGGCAGGTAATACATCGACACGTTTGATCGATGTTCGGCGGTAATGGCTGTACCGACACTACCTACCCGCAAACTGTAATGAGCCGTGAGACTACATGAGCCAATATTGGTAATACATACTGAACAACTAATAAAACATCATGCGTGCCACAAAGAGGGGTAAGCACAGTTCCTGTTGGGCTAGCTAATGGTTATATTAGCCATCCATTTTACCAGCTCATCGCTTTAGCAATTTACATAGTTTTATATACCTACCTTTTAATTGAGGTATCATCCGTTCTGCAGTTGTAATTTTACTATCAATGCAAAATAAGAGATACCACGTCTGTTCTTGGAGTTTTATATTGCAGTTTGTAGCTACTCACAGTTTGTGAAACATTTGCGTTTAGTCGCGACAGATGCGCGTGAAATCGCGAGTAATGGTCGCAGTCGCCCCCCTTCACGCCCCTCACCCCCGCACCACATCTGTCCGCGTCGTTAAACGCCATCTAATCTATCGATTATTGACTGCTTTTTATAATTCAATTAGTTTTATGTCAAGTGATACCAGTTTTTATTAGAAACATGTAAATGAAGCATCGGTAACGGTAATTAAGCCATTAATTATACAAGGTCTGCCTTTAATATTTCAACTTAAGTAAGGTTTAACATTCAATGTAGTAATCATGTGAGAACTTTAGTCATAATATTAAGCTTTTAATTGACCGACCGAAACGTCTCTGTTTTAAGTATGGCAAAATTTGCTTTCGTGTGTCACTTTGTTAGTACTCCTCTACAGGTCGTATTTTCCAACAGATTTGGACGAAACTTCCTAAACAGGTTTAACGACTTGGTAGATTTTTTTTTGCCGTCGGGCATTCTTGATTGGAGGGCTACTTTCTCCAAAAAGGGGGCTCCTGGTTATCTCTGCTTTATGAGATCCATTTAGATGGTACTTTTTTATTTGAAAGGTAGTTAACTTTAAATTTGTTTCATTAAAATTTGGGGAAGATCTGATGAAGATCTTTGGCGTGATAAGCAGAATAGCTCCTCAGGCCTGTTGTTCGCAGAACTACTTATCTGTGAGGAGAACACTGTTTCATACCTTCGATAGTTCGATACCATACTCTTCTTTATGGGGTTCAAAAACTAAACCTTAAAATACCCTACATTTGCATCACTTTAACTTGATAACAGCTTGTATAAGTAATGTTTATACTTACTCTTGGAACATATTAATTTAACCATCCTCTCGTTGGTTAGCTCGCTACTGGTGGTCAGACCTTCAGATGCCCTGTAGCATGTGGGCTAAGGCTACTGGTCTGATAGCATCATCGCATCGTGCATGAAGACGTCAGACTGCGCGCGCGCCACCCAGAGCCGCGGGCAAGTTGCGCCTGCACCGACACATCGACTGACTAAACATTTACATAATATTGTTAGACTTTTGTTGTAGTTGTATGAATCTACTAGCTTCTGTCCACGACTTCGTCCGGGAGCTAATAATCTTCCTCAAGAATTGGGCTATTCAATGCAAAAATAATTATTCAAATCCCATTGATAGTTCAGGAGATTACCCCCTACATACAAACTTACAAACAAATAAATTTTACCTCTTTATAATATATGATAGATGAACTAAATGTATGCCAAAAAAGAAGGAAATCAGTTTGTATATTTGCGGAGGGTAATATCTAGAACCTCAGCTCCTATTTGATTTTTTTTTTCCATTTGAAAGGTACATTATTCCGAACATACGCTATATATTATGCAAATATATACAAAAAGAAGTACTTAATAATATTAATTAAATACTATCTTAAATTCATACAAGCCTATTATTATAGTACTTTTGTTAGGTTATAGGTCAGAACTTTTGCGCAACGTGTCGTGAACAGAATCCCATCTTCACATGTAATTGCACCCATGCGATGCCGGGGGAAGCAAAGTCCCAAACCTTAAATATTTTTTTTTAGAAAATGGACGTTGTGTTAACGTTTTTACTGGGTTATAATTGCATCAGATTCTTATCACCGAAACTGATATGAGCTAACAGGGATGATGACTAAAAAATATTATTTTTTGTCTGTCAGGGAGATTATAAATAAATATTGGACACGTGTTTTTTCTATTTTTAGGAGTTAATATTTGCCATGACGTCACGAATATGTAGATTTTATACTTACTTGTGACGTAGCGACCCCACTCCCCAACTTTAATGTGTTTTATCTAAGTAATTTTTTGTTAATATGATAAACCAAAAGATTCGTGTCTATTTTTTTTTTATTATCTGACTGACTGACGGACTAAATATTTTTTTTTTTTTACCTCGGTATCATCCCTATTATAAGAATAAAAAAAATGATATATAGCCTTCTTAGTACGTTAGTACTTTCTCCTAAATACACATTGTGGCATGTACTGGGGACTTGTCGTAAAATAACAATACGAGTAAGCAACAATTAGCGGTAAAACAATCGCTCGTCAGACGGACACGACACCGGACAGCCAGACACCGGACACCGGACAGCACACAACAGGGCCTGACCTTTCCCTAAAACACCCATTAACATCAATAATGTGAAAGGGCAACCTGCGCCCGCGCAACTAATTAGACAACTCGTTACGACTCACTGAATACTGAGTTTTATACTACCACGAGAATTTGACAAAAAAAAATAACATTATAACAAGTAATTATTTTAAATAAAGCCTAAAGTAATCTATAATCTGGTGCGTGTAGATAAAGTGCAGGTAATTCACTCATATAACTTTAATGCGAGTAATAACGTGGAGAGTACAGAGAAATTCGCTCTCGATACAATATCGCACAATAATTAAGACGTGCGTTTCTCATTAGCATTTCGCTTAACTCGCTCGCTGCATAATCCAATCACTTAGTGCTGTGCTGGCGAGTCGCATACGAACACTTTGCCATTAAAATGGCGGTTACCTCCGCCACAGATTTGAATACAACGTCTGGTGTACAGGGAGGCAGGGGAGAGGAGTATAATTGGTAACCTGCGCAGGTGTGCCAGCGTCTGCGCATCGATCATTAATTTTAATAAAAAATTAAGCACATTAAATAGTAAAAAAACACCTAAACACATTGAAATTCGTGAAATGGCATTCATTGTTTACATAAGCCGCGTGTGACCATCACATATGTTAACGACGTGATAAAAACTGGACGAACAGCGAAACACTTTTAATGACGCGCCGTCGCTCGCCGCTCACCGCTCACCGCTCGCCGCTCGCCGCGCGACAAAAAAGCGAAACGTTCACGGAAATTAACCCTGTTAATGCAAACACTCCCGTTTTGTGTCGGCCCAGAACTGACACCCGCCATCTTTGCCTGCAACACATTTAATGGCTGGGACGTGTTCTTCACCCGCGTTTTTCTCCGGCTGTATCGGCAGCATCCTAACATGGAACGATTCGGAGGTGATTGTAGTCATTATCACCTCATGCCATTAGGCATACTAATGTTAATTACGCTTGTGAATTTGTTTAAAGCTTTTTCTTAAGGCTGCTGTGCGAAGATGTTACTCTTTTGAAGCTTTTTCGTCGGTGGCCATTTGGTTCGATTCTCACACCTGACCATAATGTTGGATAATAAATACGAAACGACGAAATGGGTTTTATTATTACACTGTTGTTACAATTTATTTATTGATTATAAACTCACCAACTAACACAATTTTAAGTAAATTGTGTTGTTTTATAAACTTGATGTTATTTTCACTACCTCGCGTCAAGTGCGCGCGTGTTGATGTGCACGCCTCGTACTTACATGCCCCGTACTACTACGTACTAACGGTAACTAGCTATCTGTACTAGCGACGTGTTGTTATCTTGGCTATCTGCGCGACTGTTCGGCGGAGCATCGGTCTCGACCGGGGACACCAGTTGCGCTCTGACGTCACAAACGGATTCCCTTACTGCTTTGACGATTTTTTTAAAGCCTTCATTTTGGATTTTTCATTAGGTTTTAAACCCTTTTTGAAATAAATTATCAAGAAAAGAACAAAGAATTTCATTAATATAAAAATAACAGAATCAGTAATGCGTCCGGGAAATGCCTTTATAATTATAACCTACCATTTTAGAGGACAAACATTGTAAAAGCTACGCTTGCATGATGTTCTACGTAGGAGCTCATGCTTCAGCAGCTGTTGCTGCTGGTGATATCATGAGCTTTGGAGAGTTGACGCCGATGACGTGACGGCATGACGTGCCACTTTCTCCTGCTATCTCCATGAATATTCATTCTCACGGCGTGATACCTACGAGACAGGCGTGATGCGTGGGAACTGTGATTGGCTATCAGTTACCATCAGCAACTATAGCGGGCTACCAAACATCGGACGCGAACGTGCGAGCGATGATGGCGCGACGGTGACGCGATAATCGCGACACGTCTGCTGTGACACACTGAAGCATCTAGATTGTGATATATGCATGTGTGGATTCACACGTTGCTTATTATGTTTTGAGAAGTTTTTTTACCTTTCTATTTGGTCTGGTGGTTAATAATAAAGCCCTTTATTGCGAAATACTAACATGTTCACTTAAACTCAAAAAATAAACTATAAATATAAAAACTTTTTATAATTTTTGAAATTACATTTTATCAATATTTTGTGTTTTTACTCACTTTTTTTTTGTGAACATTTGACGTTATATAATTGCCATTTAATTCACAATTATTAGTAAGAAAAATGTAATTGGCATTGTATTAAAAATTACCTTTTTTCATTTCAAACTAAATTATAATTATTAATTAATAAATTGTACTTTCATTTTAATTTTAATATTTCTAAACCGGCAACGGTAATATAAGTGAAACTTTTTGGACTTCACTATCTCCTCTAACGACCAGTATTTGTTCCAACCGTTTGCGATCCTAAGATTCATTTCTTTCATCATTTGATCTTCTATAGAGATGACTTAGCTTGGCAAGTCATCTTGGTCTTGACCAAGTACTACATGTAGTCTTCCACGTATTCTAGAGAATCGCCTTTAATTCTTATGTTGAATTTTGTGCTGTTTCGAGATTTTCATGGCGTTCTTCGAGTAGTACAAGATCATGGGCGAATCTTAGACGGTGCAGTTTTGACCCTTTTATATTGATGCCGTACTCGTCCCAGTTTAATTTGCGGAAGATTTTTTTCAACACTGCAAAGAACAATTTTGGGGACAATGGGTCTCCTTGCTTCACACCTTTCATTATTGTAGTATGCTGTATGGTCTATTGTTACTGTATAGAATTTTGCCTGAATCACCATACTGGCTGTAAGTTATAGATAGCTTGATACTGATTAAAATTCATAATACCGTCACTAAAACAATGTATTATACATAAAGTATGTGTACTCTTTTGTCTCATCTCTGGCCGATGGGAGGCGTTTTACAGGTAATGTGGCTTGTTAAACAAAAGGCCATGTTCCGTATGATATAGTAGTCCTCTTGTTCGCATCGTACGGTGTGATAAGGTTATCTAGTGCATGAGTCAGTTTTGGGAAGTGCATTAAATTATGAAGCCGCGCACGTGATTTATCGGAGCGGCCGACGATATCGGTTGGCAGGACACAGCGTAGCCAACACAGAGGGACAACTACGGTACGTCCTGTAGTGGTAAGAGAAACTCAAGAATGTTACCAATGTTATTTATTGTTTTTGTTCAACAGCAACTCGCTTTTGATTTTTTTGTTGACTTTAAGATTCAGCTTCTCTTTCGCTCACCAGCATCTGTTTTCGGAAGAATATTTGCGTTTTCCAAATTTGTTAAACACCAAGTCTTGGACAGGCTGAAAATTATGTCATGCGAGTTCAACTCTGCCATCAAGTTATATTGATTTCAGTTGTACTACTGCACGGCTACATTATATATCGGCAGCGCAGATCCTGTGCGCTCGATATGATATAATTAAAACGCTCGGCGGCGCACGAGCGCGCGAAATATTACCATACCCCGCTATATCGAGCATCGGCACGGGCGCAGCGCGTCGTACGGAGCGCGGGGCGAGAGTACCTGCTGCAAACTTCCAAATATTATCAATAAAGGAGGTCAAATTGCTCAGGTCAAAACTTGAATAAGCTGGATAGGAAACAAACGGACTGTGGTTTAAACCCAATAAAATGCCCCGCGGTGTGCGAAAACTTTGATACCGAGGTAGAAAGATTTTACAGTTTTACTGTTTTTATGCACACATAACGAGGAAACCATACTTTGCCAATACAAACTCAATGTTAATGATAGCCATATCTGTGTCTACTTATCCTTTAATTTACGACAAGTGGGAAGTTAATTATGAGATGAACTCGTGGCTAAATAGTAACAGTCGCAAGGTTACGCTTGCCGGGGTTGGTCCGTGGATGGGTGACCATCTTTACATATCGAGACTCTTCCGTGCCTCGGAAAACACGTTAAACCGTTGGTCCCGGCTGTCATTTCTTGATCTTTGACATTCGTTACGGGTTGTTAGAAGCCCGAATGTTTGATAACCAGACTCACCAAGGGGTATCGTATTACCCAGTTACTAGGTTGTGGAGGTCAGACAGGCAGTCACTCCATGTAAAATACTGGTATTCAGCTGCATCCGGTTAGACTGGAAGCCGACCCCAACATAGTTGAGAAAAGGCTAGGCAGATTGATTGATTGATTGTGAAGTTACTTATGTTTTTCTTCAGAACGGTTCATAATATTCCACTCGCACGTTTGGTTCATAGATCTCACAACTTATCATCCATGACGAGCTCTAGATTGAGCTGTTACACTATTTACTCCTAATGAAATCGAATGTGCACACGACACGGCACTCGCGTAATTTATGCGGATTCGGTTGAGTCTCTGTTATCGCGTCTAATCGCAGCTAGGCGCGCTTGGTCGCGTCGCCTGGCGCTGCGCCAAACACGGCGTCGCATCGGATCGCGTCGGATCGTCGCTGTCCGATTGTTGAGCTATAACGAGTGGTGTTAATATTCGACACCCTATAGTTTACGTGGCTGTTCTTAGTATCGTTAATGCAAACATTAGACTCTAGTTACGTAGGGCTGTCTATTGCCTAGGTTTGGAAATATTAAGTGAAATCGTTTGATACAAGTTTAAAATAATCAACATTTTAACAGTTGAGTTTAAAAGTCTACTTATGATTTTTCATGTGTGAGTAAAATTTTACCCTTAATATTTAGTTCATCATCACTTATCTCAAATTTTGCTCAAAGGTTAATGTTACAGATTTTGACTACGCAGATGTACGAAGCTCTACGACTACGTAGGCCTAATGCTACGCCAAATTGCAATTAATTGTTTTGACGCACAACATTCGTTTAGTAACTTCAATGACTATGGCGTGACGTTAGTCTTGATAGAACGAATGTTTTTAAAGATTTCAAGTATTTTTTCTTTCGAAAAACTACGAAGTTGATATTGTAATAAGATTTTTCCTAAAAAGATGCAAAGGTGACTGACAACCTTACTTTATAATGAGCCCATTATAAAATTGTTAATGTATTTCAAATGAAATCGTTTGTAAAAACGATTGGCGAGATCTGCTTCATATTCATGTCTCGTCTGCGTTTAATCTGAGGAGACTTATCGAGAACAAACTGAATACACTAGCAGTACAATGTAGGTACGTAAACTTTAATATCGGGACCGAAATACCCAGCGGTACAACCTTTGAAGGCAGATTTAATTCTTATTTTCGAGTACCTAGGGTTGCGTTTAGCTTGTGTGTTAAATGTGTGGTTGTGGTAGTGTGTTTGTAATGCTGCGCGCGCGCCGCACAGCTGCGCTGCTCGTGAGGTGCATGCGCACCGCGCACCGCGCCGCAGTGATTCACTCAGGCACCTGAATTAATATGCTTATTATGATAATATTACGATTATCTGCCAGGAAGTAGACCAAAGTGTTTATTGCGCCCATACTTTATGGGACAATGAGCTTAACTAATTAATTAATTATGTTAATTTTGTGGGGACACCTGTTCAGGAGGGCAAATATGGCGTGACCGATCTGAACTGGCCTGCACGTTCGGTGATCGATTAGATCGACCATACCTACTGCGATTAATATGTAGACACACACCCCGTGACTAAGTAAGTTACTTTCTTTGTTGGTTTACTTTGAAGGTAAACCTGATCGTATACAGGGTGGCAGGGGATCGAAGCGAAAACTATTACCATGGATTTAGTACATGATTATAAATCCCCCTGCGTTGAAATCTTTCATCGGTTATTTTAAAAAAATCTGCTGTTCCATACATTTTAACCGCGTAGGTATTGCACTTTTCTATGAAAAACCTCATTTAAAAAAAAATTACCGACGGAAAATTTCAACTCAGGGGGGTTCAGAATCATGTACTGAATCCATGGTAACAGTTTTCGCGTCAAAGTCCCTTTTTTTGGGTTGGAAATTATCAAATAATTTCTCCCGCTCTGGGCGGAGCGGGTGGGCGTGTCAGACTTTTATTGACTAAAACCCACCCGTGTTCTTTCAGTTGCCATGTTGCCGGGGGCCACGATCTTACTTTCGGACTTCTTCGCAACCCCGGCAGGCATCGGCCCTAGCGGACCCCGTCAATTCTGCTGACATCTCTTTGAGGCACGCGTGGAATACAACGCGCTGTCGATCCGGGCCTGGTCCTTATCGGACGGTGAGCTACGCGGGCTTGCGGACGGTGAGCTACATTGCTCACCGTCCGCAAGCCCGCGCCTGCGGTGGCCGGAAATCGGCCTGCGATTCCCGACTCCCAGGGTGTCTCCTCCTGCGGCGGGTAGGGGCGCGAGGGCGCGAAATTTGCCTCTCCCTGACGCGTTCCGCCTCCTCCTTCACGAGCATTATTGCTTCGTAGAAGGAGGTGACGGCCTCCCATTTCTTCTCGGGCATGGCTATGGTCTGAACCAGGGCCGGACGAGAGAGATCACCGCCGCCGACCGCATCCACAAGGAGCGTCGATATCCCTGCCGCCCTGTATACTTTTTGATAAGTTTTTTCGACTAGCCACTACAAAAACAACAACAAATTCTACAACTGATTACAATAAATTCTTAAAGAATGTATTAAATAAGTATAATGGAATAACGGTTGGCAACGCTACCAGACTTTTGGGCACTTTTCCCGCTGACAGCGATAAGTATAATATCATATCATTATGAAAAAGGCCTACAAATGCATTTGTACATTCTATGCAATATTACAATGTAATTGTATTTACAATATCACACGTCGGTATTGAGGTGACGGCAACTGCCCAGTTGGTCTCGTGTTTGAAAGCGCGACTGTTGAGCGTGCCCCTCCTGGGTTCAATTCCCAGATCGGGCGAAGTATTATTGAAGTTTTCCATTAGGAATTTCTTAGTATCAGCCCGAAGTTTGAAAGTAGGCGGTGTGATACCTCCGTGCCTCGGAAAGCACGTTAAATCGTTGGTCGTGCGCCTGATCTCTCTCCGGTCGTGTCGGATTGCCGTCCCATTGGACTACGAGAGTGAGGGTAGAGACAGTGCACCTGTGTCTGCGCACACACATGTGCGCTATAATTTCCCCCGCGCGGAAGACTAGTCTCTGATGAGATTGGCTGACATGGCCGAAATACGGTCTGGAGGACTATTATTGAGGTGTCATTTTTTCAGTCACTAGTAACTAAAGTCGCTGATTTGATGTCTCATACCCAATGTATGAGATGAACCTCTCTCATGAACGATGAACAAAAAACAAGAGGCGGTGAGAAAATTTAAACGTCATCCCAATTCAATCAAGAGACTTACATTTGTCAACGTAATTTAAAACATGCTTGATAAAAAAATCAGTATCAAAAGTGTTTTTAAAATAACAGTTGAGATCAATTTTTGGTTCTGATAAGGATGATTATGTGTAAGCTGAAATTATCTGTAGAACACGGCCGGTGCAACGCAGTCTCCGTGTTCCACACATCGATATGTAATTTCACACTGCCACGTGTAAGTAGGGCTACCATATAGAAAATTTTAAAGTCCCCACAAAAAGCCTGATTTCCATAAAAGAGTCCTGAGACGTTGTCGCAAAAAAAAATTACAATTATATATTTTTATGATTTATTAGAAAGAGCCAGGTTTTTAAAAATCAATTACATAAATTCTGTCTTACATCACAAGGTACTTAGTTAACAAAGAATGTCTTATTAGTATTCATATTCATGCCTAGGAAGTTCTAACAATGTGAATTGACTGCGACGGATGCTCCTGAGCACTGCCTACCAATCAGCGCGGTGCTGCCAATTATATGCCATGGTGACATTATGTAGATGTGGAAATTGCACGCCCCGACCAATGGCGCGGTGAGACTCCCGGCCGAGGCTCGCGTCACCAGGTATATGCTCAGTTTACGAGCACAGTTCGGAGAACAGGCAGACATTACGTATGTATGCAGCAAGCTATTTAACGTAATGTGCGCGCTGACTAACATTCTAAACTATTACACAATACTGACTTATAGGAAATAGATAAACACAGGTGGCTTGATTTATTTTTGGTTCCTGATGGATTTACATAAAAACGGCTTATCAGGGATAATCTAGGTAAGAAACAATCTCTTTAAAGTAGTTTGTGAAGATTTCTACTCAGATTACAAAGAAGTAGGCAAGTAACAAAGTTTATCTCAGCCGCTATTTACTGCATTTCGCAGAAATTTACCTACTTAATTGAATTTCATATTATGTCTATCAGATAAGCCTTATGATTACTCATACCGCATGGTATTTAAACAAAGTAAACATCATTAGCATCGTAGAACAATAAATTCAAAGTAACGTCGGCAACATTAAACAAATATTTCATGGGAACTTACTTAGTAGTGAGTAAGTGAGTGTAATAAGTGTAAGTGGAAGCACCGCTCGTCAATCACGCGGCTGTAGCAACATGGCGCGGCACGGGAGGTGCATATTAATGACGAAGTTATTAGAAATATTGTGATTTATCGATTAGCATCGCCTCATTCTTCTTGGTATGTGGGGCGTGCGCCGGCGCAGGTGGCCGGCAGCGCTTCCTTCCCCGAAGCGTCGCGACGACCATTGTCAGTCACACGCGCCACACATACATATCGACCACTAGACTGCTGGCTAAAGGCTGCCGCACATTGGACGTAGCAGATATGTCGCTATCTGTCAACAAAGTTAGCCGAGCTAACTGCATAAAAGAATTATCCGCCAGCAATCCCTTCGTATAGGTGCTGGCGTTATGCATGCAATGCGCAAATGTCACGGATAGATCTACATTAGCAGAAAAAACTAACCACCAAAAACGTTTCATGTAAAGTAGGTTGCCAAGACTAAATTACCGCTTTCTCTGTCAAAAAGTTATCAGATCTAATTTAGAGCCTACACACAGAGAACAAACCTTACATCTTATTCTAAATGTAAATAAAATTCGTAAATTATTGAATGACACAACATTAAAGACCAGTGACTAAATTTCTTACCATAAGCCGATGCAACGACAGATTTAATGGTATTTATAAAGAAAGCACCTGTAGACATTATGTTGAGACCAACAGTTTTCTACCAGATACAGCACGTTACAAACCGTCCTGGTAGCTGACCTTATGCTGATAGTACCACGGAGCTTAGTGTATCGCTTGCTATCACCGCCGATCTCTGAAAGTGAAACACGTCATTGGTATGGGACGCGTCAGGCGTGCAAACACTGCACTGTGGCAGCTGACAGGTATCTCCGATCAATGGGTTTAAGGTCCATAGGTATTATGCTGTCATTGGTTGATAGCACTACTTGTTATGAGTTTTTATTTTAAACAATATTGTATCTGATTTCCAAAGCGTTACAACAGAGATACACCACAAGAAAAGGTTACAAGAAAAGGTATTGCCGATTTTATTAACTCTAACGTTCCTATAACCGATAAAGACGGTTAAAGTTGTAAAGATTCATGACCCGAAAATACAGAATGATCTAAAGCTTACTCCTCCAAGGTACATACATACAGGGTGGTTAACAAGCGCGGTTTATAGCGATGCGCGGGCGCGTCATAAAGCGCAGGACGTGGACGAACCGCGCTGCGACCTCGCCGTGCAGAGACGAACAATTAAACGCGATTAGCTCTTGCGCAGCCGACTGATTGGCAACACCGGGGACGAGGGCAGATAGAACAGAAGTTGCAGTCATTGTAATACTTGATGAAAATATGACTGCAGATCTACAATATGTAAAAAAAAACGTGTTTGATTCGTAAAAGGGCACATAAGTATTGCAATAGAATTACTAAAAAGTTTTTTATATCACATACAAAAATATATTGCTATTAAAAAAAAATCATTTTTAGTACCAAAATTATCCCGAATCCATTTCAGCTAATCTTCAACAGGGGTCATAAGTTATGACTTGTAAACACCCGCTAAACGACGGCCGCCCGCGCCCAGTGTGATAACCAGGTAAAAAAAAATAGCGAATTATTTTTTCTTTTTTCCTGAAAATTTCTACATAAATATACTCTCAGATCAGACAGGGTTTTTTACATGTTGTATAATTATTACAATGCATGCAATCGCAACTCGTGTGTATCTTTAAATGTGAATTAAGTATTTTTCTAAAAGATGAGAAACAGCATCCGTCTCTTTGTTATGAAATAAATAGCTACAGAAAACATAACATAACACGCCTGTGTTCTCTAAAGAGTTAGGTGGAGGTACCTGTAGTAGGTACACCCATATTAGTTTTGTTCGCATTCTCTTAGTCTTAAATAATATGTTTTGGCTCGAGTTCAGAAGTCCAGACACCACAAGATACGCTAGGGGATTGTTCCGTTACCGCCATTTCGACCAAACGTTGGAGTGGGTCTTCTGCCTGTCCACATTTGGTCGGCATTACCTTTCTACCACCGGAACAAAAACTCAGTGTAATATAAACCGCAGACATTGCCTTTAACAGTCACAATTTGACATACTCCGCACTGATCGACCAGCTCGGTTTAGTACTTGTGTTCCCACGGCTGTTACTGATGATCAAGCGGTAATAAAAAGAGATGCATTGATTGATGGAGGCAGGACGAAGTATCATAGACATATTGTATTTTAGCTTTCAGCGCAAGTTGATCATTGCTTTAGGATCTCTCATACGACCAAAAGTACCCTTATCATAGTCTAGTGCTTGACTGAAATTATGGTTTTTAGGGTTCCATACCTCGAAAGGAAAAAACGGATACTTTAAAGGATCACTTCGTTCTCCGTCCGTCTGTCTGTCAGTCTGTCAAGACCCTTTTTCTCAGGAAAGCGTGGAGGTATCAAGTTGAAGGTCCCTTGGAGCTCTAAAAAGGCAAGCTTCTAAGTCAACATAATACAAAAATATGGCCCTTTATGCGACTTATTTTGATACTCGCAAATCAATCAAAACCAATCAACCAAGGAATCAAGAAATTTTGCAGGAAGCAAGGTCTCACAGCACATGTAAAGGAAAAAGTTTAAAAATAGTCAATTTTTAGTTTTATCACACAGTTTTCTTTTTTCGCGATTACTAACTTACATTTGCAGTTGGAGAATTGAACGTGATGTATATAGATGTGTGAACATGTTTTTCAATTACAATGTTAAGTTTATTTTTGGGAAAAAGTCGTCCCAACTACGGAACCCTTCATTGGGCGTGGTCTGACACGCACTTGGCCGGTTTTTTAAAGCTTCTTCGGCTGAAAAATAATAAGGTGATTGGTGGGTTTCTATACAAGTAGTGTAGTGTAAATCAGTCATCGATTTTATGCGCTTACACACTTTTATCAGACATAATCACCCTATACCAGGGATGGCGAATCAATGGCACGCATGCCATTATTGGTGGCACGTAACCAAATTATTTGGGCATGGCATTATTTCAGGAATTTAAGTACTTGAGTCATCTAGTTTGAAACAGCAGAAGTCGGACTAATTTTTTCTTTAATTTAAATAAATATTAACATTACCGTATAATAATAAAGGTATTATTGTGAATTGTGAAAGTAATTATATAATATTTTTCCAGGAGTTGGCACGTCATGGCAACATTCAGTATGTATTTGGAAAGAATGGCACATAGATGTAGAGAGGTTCGCCATCCCTCCGTCCTATATCCGTCATATACTATAGTAGGTTATTCATTTTAACAAAATTAATAACCTGAATTGGCAACATTTAGGTATTAGACTACAATTTATAGCATGTCTTTATAAAGAAGGCTGTTTCGCCAATTGCTCCACTTAACTGTCTCACACAAAACACTAACATATCGTGTGAATGAGCGGCGGCGGCCGGCGAAGGGGGAGGCGGGGGGGTCGGCGCTGGCGCAGTGGGTCCCGTTACACGACGAGTGACCTTTGCAGGCAGTTAATCGCCCCACTTGGGCTGTCCTTGACCTCGCCTGCATGCACATGCCGCATTTGTTATTAATTATCCTCACACTAGTGTTGCCTCACGGGCTCGGCACAACGGTAAGCGGTATTAAAATAAAATTTATCGACGTTTAAGCAAGCTGCGCGCGAGTGGGAGTCACTGCAAGCCACTTGTAACGCATATGCATAGTATTTTACTATCTTTAATGATAAGTGCATAATGATAGAGAAAGGTGGTTCTACAATATCTCTACATACTGTATCGAAACTATAGAAGTTATATAATATGATCTGATAATCGGTTGATTCACCTATGCCTCATGTAGCATGTCAGTAAATTTTGTTACTCTTAGAACAAAAGTAGTAACAGTTTTAATGATATCGCACGTACGTGCTTATGTGCATCTTTGCTGCTTTCAATAAAACTTGTGATAAACTTTAAAATTGACTTATAGAAGCCTGTGACATTTTGTGCCAGAGACCCTCGGATACCTATTGCAACGAAGTTCTTTAACGCTTCTTTCGGTAGGAGAAAACTGGCAGAAATCGTCACGCGAAAAAGCGTTCATACTTGCGACTGTCTTCTTCTAATTCGATAGAAAGCGTGAATTTGGTCAAAATGAAAATCCAAGATGACAGCTGCGAAAATTTTCAAATATTCATAGTTTTCGAGGATGCTAAAGTCGATATGAGGTCAAAATGTAAATCCATAATTTGTTTTACATCAAACATGAGAAAGAACGTCATTCCTGATGGGAATCCCCCGACCGTACATTTTTTTTTTACCTAGAGGCTTTGCTAGTGATTAACCGCACCGCTATAATTTAGCAGCGTCGGTCATGTTTCGTAGCACACATTTTAAACAAAGGCTCAATATTTAATCAACCTCGTTCGGCGTGTTTACTGAGCTCGACTGAAAGTTTAACACATTACACTGATCTCGCAGAGTGGATGCTTAGATCTCCCACGTATGGGCTATGTACGGGCCACGTATAAGCTACGTATGGCCGTATGAACCAGTCGAAGCATGCGCTGCCATGTTTCACACTCCATTAACTATTTCTCACCTCGAGAGCGACGGAGAGGGAATTAAATCTACTTATTTATTTATCGCAACTTACTTACCTTTGGATAACTGATTTTAGAGTATAGTCATAATCTGGTAATTACTAACCTTTAGGCTGCCTATCCTTTAACGCGGATCGAGGCAGCGAAGAGGAGTGAGGGAATTGCAAAGCATGCGTTGCGGACTGTGTCCGTCCATTGATACGGAGCGAGGTAGGTTGTGCGGAGCGGAGCTACGGACTGTGCGGAGCTAGGCCAAGTTCACGCGACGAGTAATTTGAGCGGGCAGCGGTAGGAGATCAGTTTCCCTCTCCGCTTCCCCACTCCGCTTCCCCGCTCCGTATCCCCGCTCCGCTTCCAGGCTCCGAATCCCCGCTCCGCTTTCCCGCTCCGCTTTACCGCTCCGGATCCTCGCTCCGTTTCCCCACGCCGCTTCCTCGCACCGCTTCCCGGAATTTTAGGATTTTTTAAAACTAGTTCGCAAATCCCTGTCAACTGAAATGGAGCGGAGACTTTATACAATTGCATTGGTTAATATTGACCTACTTTTTCCCCAAGCTTGTCGTCGTATTTTTAAACCCTCATAGCTTCAGCCTGGATAATACTAGAGGGATAGTTAATTGATTCAGGCGTGACCTTGCGGGAATCCATTATAAAATGCAATAGAAGTGGATATATTTAGTAACCTGTTCTGCTTAGCTATTTCTAAAGAGTCTTAAATAAAACCCTGAAAGAAATACATATCACTTTCACTATTGAAAAGTTATCAGGTCTAATGCAAAGCCAAGCCCTTAATTCAAGAAACCTTACATCTTAGTCAAAATGTATGGCTTGGCCGTTCCATTGAGCTATTGAATGACACAAAATTAAAGACCAGTGACTTAATTTCTTACCATACAGCCATTTTGACCAGGATGTAAGGTTTGTTGAGTTAGGGGCTTGGCTCTACATTATCAGATTTGATAACTTTTTAAGAGTGAAAGCGTTGTGAGTCTTGGCAACCTAATTTACATGAAATGTGTTTTGTGGGATAAGTGTAACAACGAGGCATATTGTACTCGCAGAGTGAGCGCTGTGGAAAGATTCACGTTGCGAGTCTCTAACATTTTCTCAATAGACCAGGTTTTACAGAAGCCGGAAATTATTTTGTAATTGTACTATTAACGTTACGTTTTATCAATGTCTTGCAACTTTCCCATTTGTTAGATAACCAAGCAATAAATATAAGTGACATTACTTGTAGACAGCGCGTATCTTATCAAAATAAGTCGATATTATTATGTACATATTATTTAAATCACTATATTTTTGTCTTGTATGTTTTTACAGCGTATCGATAACGCTTTTATTTAAAACACGTGTCTTTCAGATTCATATCACAATAATATTATTATATAAGTATAACAATATTATTGATGACAATTATAAACTTCACATTAAGATGTGAAATTAATAATTATATGTGTTTCATAATATTAATACAAATCGACGGCGGAATTGTTTAACGCGGCTATAATAAGGCTATAAATCGGGCTGCCCTCGTGGATAAGTTATAACAGCCGCACGGGTCGATCGATCAAGATAAGCTACACTTGCCGCGGTCAGTCCGTAGATGGGTGACCATCTTAACATACCGAGACTTCTCCGTGCCTCAGAAATCACGTTAAATAAATAGGAAAATTACGATAATTATTTAACCTTTTTTTAGGTAGGGCATCTCGTAGTTGACCTCTGAGATCATGACTACTTAACGGGCTTTCCTGTGGGTGCCTTAAGCTATTAAACTTAAAACCTCCAGCCAGGGGTTATTCAACTCGCAGGAGGAGACGCCCAGGGCGTCGGGAATCGCGGGGCGATTTCCGGCCACCGTAGGCGCGGGCTTGCGGGCGGTGAGCAATGGGTGGCTCACCGTCCGATAAGGACCAGGCCCGGGTCGACGGCGCGTTGTGTTCCACGCGCGCCTCAAAGAGATGTCAGCATAATTGAAGGGGTCCACTAGGACCGATGCCTGCCGGGGTTGCGAAGAAAACCGAAAGGGAGATCGTGGCCCCCGGCGACAGGGCAACCGAAGGAACACGGGTGGGTTTTAGTCAGTAAGAGTCTGACACGCCCTCCCGCTCCGCCCAGAGCGGGAGAAGTTATTTGATGATTTCCCACCCTCAAAAAAAAAAAAAAAAAAGGGGTTATTCAACTATGCTAATTAAAACTAAGTGCGCTACTACGCTCGCTAAGGGCACCCCCTGTAGGGTACGAACCTCGGCTTAGGGCGTCAACGGGAGGGAGGACATCAAGGATGGGACAAGCTGGGATTATACAACCGTCCGCACGTTTTTGTGCCTACATTAAATACATAGAAAGCAGTGGTGATGATTTGATGAGTGACGAATGTCACAAGTGTCAGAAAGTTACATTAACATGACGAGTGCGTGATTGCTTACATTTGTGCTGTCAGTGAGTCACTGTCACTTTGCTGTATAAAGCTTAAGCGTTTGTATCAGTGTTCAATCTTAATGTCAACTTAATGACATGTTGATTTATTAGATGTAATATGAGGTAATAATTTAATAAATATCGTTGCCTAATAAATTTTAATATTATCAAGCATTCAACAAAGGTTTGTAATTTGACTAGGTATAAATCGATAGGTGCCAAATAGTACCTTCATTACTGTCGAAGTCTGCAACTGAGGCATTGATGGAAGATCGTGATTCTACCAATGCCTGGTTCCGGCCACGGCTTGTATAGTACTTTTCTCAAATAATGCGTGGAAATTAAAACTAAGTAAATTATTAATACATAATAATTAATACATTCCAAGAATCAATGACGAACAACGATAATTTTCCACGCGCCAATATGTAATTTTGTCCCTTTTTTACTTTAACCAGCTCTATTTGCAAACCAAATCTTAATTTAAATAAATTCTTTGATAAGTAATCTCCTTAGTTGTCATGTGCCGAAGTAAAAAGTTCGTTCCATTTTTAAAACACGACAGATATGGATTTTCATACAAACCTTGCCGGCCAGGCGCTCGCATGTATTTAAACAGGACAGCATTTTCGATTTATCTCGAAGAAGGTTGGCAAAATAATGCTCGAACTTACAATAACGTTTGAAAAAAAAATACTTATGTATGTTCTGTGATTGTTCGTTTTAAAAGCAGCTGTATGAAGCATGGTCATTACCATACTCAAGTAATAGAGATACATTGAAACAAAAAGGTTGCAAGACGGATACATTTGGGAATGAGGAAAATATCGCCTCTGAATGTCAATGTTATATCACTCGGTTGTGTCCTTACGACCTTGATAAGGAACGTTATAGACATTTTTTTTCCGATTTATCTGAAAATGGCATTAGACTGGCGATTATATAAGCTGTATGTATAAGTAAGTATGTAAATAAACCTATAATTGACATAGCGATTAAAAACAGCTCCTATGTTTACGTTACCGGGCGATCAGAACTCAAAGGAAATAATCCTTCCTGAAATATATTTATATTGATGGTTCCGAGTCCCGAGCCCAACAAACAAAATGTCCCGTTAAATAACATTTCAAAAGATAAGGAGGATGGAGGCTCGCGGGTAGGGCGGAGGGTAATAGGGGTATGTGTGTAGGGGAAGGGGAGGAGAGGACGATTCAAGTTGGACGGCGCGCAGCTTTGTTTAATATCATACAACTTTCAAATGACGAGCCGTCTCTGTTTTGCGTTCATTACTTTTCAACACAAAGTAAAACGGGAAAAATACGTGTTTAAAAGAACTCTCTTACTTCTATTCAGTTTAAAGACAATGTGCCAACATTAGCGGAATCGGCAGCCTCTCAAATTGACCCGAAAGTGCTTTAGAACGGGCGCGGGGACGCTGTCTGAATATTTCCTTTAAAGGTACATAATTGGGTAGTTCGCTCACTGAAGACTGTAGAATGCTCTATGTACTAGAGGGGATGTTAAGATTCACGGCATGTCTTTGTAGGAGCTCGGCAGATGGCGCCACGCGAGTATCTGTCTACGTAGAGGCTGCTAGGATAGCTATAGATCTACTAGTAAATTTTATATAAGTTATATTAGTCTCAAGGTTCGGAGTCACAGCTCTGTTTCAGTTTTTCAATGTTAACACATAAAAATATAACAATAGGTAGTTTTTATTTTGCTTCGGCGTTTTGGGATGTGAACAGAATTTCAAGTAAGTATCTGGCTTTTCATTGATGAAATGGCTTCGTTTTAAAACAATGTGTGATCTTGTGGTTAGGTAGACAATCGTTGATACGTTGTGAATGTTACAGCTTATTGACATTGAGTTGTAATATCACCGTAAATTTTCTGTAATTACATACACTGTCAACTAATGTGTTTGGTGTGTATTTAACTCTTAATTCAGTCATACAAAACAATTACATTTTTTTTTCTAGTTTGTCTAGATTTATATATTTCTCTAGCTAAAAAAAAATGATCAAATGGCTATGTTTACCCGTAGGTATACACTAGCCAAACTGCATTTACTGGCTGGTATCTAAAAAATGGTGTGGTGGCCCAGCGGTGACAGCTCCAACTGATAAGTTGTAGGTCGTGGTCGCGAACCCAGGCGGGCGCTTTATTACTCTGTGTAAATAATTTCATCACCACTGCTCTCAAAACGGTGAAGGAAAACATCGTGAGGAAACCGGCATGACCTAGAATTAAAATTCGAAGACATGTGATATCTACCAACCCGCACTGGGCCCGCGTGGTAGATTACAGCCCACTCCCTCTCGAAGAGAGGAGGCCTGTGTCCCAGCAATGGGAACATTATAGGCTGATTATGTATGCATCTAATAAATGAAATAGTTAGAAACATATTGAGGCTTAGTTGTTTAACATAATGTAAAGCTGTACCTACATATTGTTTCAATAAAACACACGTATATTTCCATCTCTCCAAGTATCATACAGTAAGAAGTACAAAAATCGCACAAAACAAGTCTCAATACAATTCAATCAAGCACCGCTTATCGGATAAATAGGTATTTTCTCTTATCTCCAGATTATTATTAAAAGAATGGTTCGATTTTCGTGGAAATTTAGAAAATCAATACATTATGATAAATGCGTAACATGATTCCACTCTTTTCCTTAAGTTCCGAGTTGAGTTCCATGATTACTGACAAATGCTGGCACTGACTGGACAAGTCTACTCAAATCTGTGTGGGTCTTTCCTCAAAAGACCATTTCAGACACTAATCTACATGGTCCTCATATGGCCTGACCAAGATTATGCCTGGCCTTTAAAAGAGACTGCGACCTCTGAGTTTGTTACGGCTTTTCTTCTCAGTCAGATAGGAAACGCCGACCTCACCTAGTTTATATTAAATATTTTTTAATATGCGTGTAAAAGTGTTTCCGATATCCTATTTACAGAATAAACGATTTCATTTCATTTCCAATTTTCTTGTTCGTGTAGGAAAACAAAACAAATCATCTTACCATGTATGAGTATTTAGATAAGTGAAGTTTCCGGAGCTTATGAACGCAGTCAAGCGCGAGAGTGTCCGCTGTCGATTGCGTATCGTGCTGGGCCAGGCATGGCGAGCAAGACCCAGCGCGCTCCACTGGAGGGGCCACTTTGTGCATTTGTACCGGAATGATTAGCAGACAATATTTGATAGGGGGACATGCAAAAACATAAGTAAAAAAATAATTAAACAAGAACCTCTTTACACGCTTTAGTATCGCGTATAAGACGAACCAAAATCCTTGAACTACTGAATAGCTCTGTGTATCCGACATCGATTTAGAACAAATTAAATAGTGTCAATGTTGACTTCTTGTACATTAAGAGTTAATATAATGCAAGAACGAACTGACACAACCACTATCGTACATCTTATATTGCAGTATACGCACAGAGGCACAAATAGGGAAAGCTTATTATAAAATTGCAATTTGTCAAATTAGCTCGCCCAACGTGTTACGGCTGTCGTAGACAATACCAAAATATGCGATAGAATACACTCTCCCAGGTTCAATGTTAACAATGCCATTGACTTGGGCTTTAGAAATTTAAAATCACCAATTACCATATTTACAATGCTGATAGTGCGGGTCTGGCGGAGCGTCGCCGGTGCTCGGTGTTAGGCGGCGGAAGACGCGGAGGACGCTCCTTATCGAGCCGCACACGCGCCCCCCTCCCTCAACCCCCTCACGTAGCCCCCCACCGCGTCTCCCCCGCCGCGTCAACCCGCCCGCATTTCCCCGCGCGAATTTACAATGTAGCGAACCTCCCGCCCCCTTCCCGCGAACCTCCGTCCACCCCCCGCACACAAAGAAAATCATCCAAAGAAGTTTACACCATGTGCTCTCGTCACAAAGTTGTAAGTAGCATGGTCCACGGGACAGACCGCGGTGTGCGTGAGATTTTCTCGCCTGGAAATTCTAATGCGCCGCGCGACTGCGATAAAAAATGAGCGGCTCGGGAAACGTGAATACATTACTGAGTGAGACGGAGCACCGCCTCCGTCGCGACGCCTACACTCTACACCCGCTACTTATGTACTTTACACTGCTTTATATTTTGATTCCTCTGAAGGGAAGGCTCGCGCTATGTACCGCTTTGAGCCTGTTCAATTATGTATCTAGCCAGGAGCTCCCGAGCCGTTCTTTAAACCCTCTTTATAAAAGGGTTAGCGTCAGAGTTATAGTTATAGAATTAAACAGCTTACAATAAAACACCGTGGGAATCTAACAGCTAATTAGTTCCGGTAGGAGGGTCGGCGTTAGATAGCCACATAATTACCGTATAATAAAAACGTGCAATAGAACTCGGGGACAAAGGGTTGTTCGTTTTTTGTGTCGGCACGCGCGTCCTTGTGTTTTTCTAAGGGTTTTTGCGTCTTCTAACGCCACCTGTGCGGAAGGGTTGCGCGCGCGCACCACGTCACACACACATTGAAACGTTTTTATGACGTGACCTTAATCTGTGACATGTTTCGTCTGAGGACTTGATTTATGAGATCATGACAATACAGATTCTCTTTTAAAAGCTTAATGGAATACGGTTCACAGTTTCATTGTTGACTATCTGAGACGGCAGGTTGAATTATTTTTTTTGTCCAGAATAGGATTTCTCGAATTACAACTTAAATACGTACACTGAAAACAAAACTTTCCTACCTTCCTTTTTCTATTCGGATTCGGATATTATTCGGATATGTTGGATACTTTCGGTAAATACGAAGTTTTGATTAATTTTATTTATTATTGAAGTGGTTTTCTATGAATGTTAACCCTTGTATTTGTATCGACCCTGTTGAGTCGACAGTTTCCATTGACGGTAAATTACAATGCTCCACACATAGAAAATTGTCAGGAAGGCTTAGTACGGCCGCCTATGCTGCGAAAAAATCGACAGATAACTGATGTATGTAGATACAGCCAGAATTATTATTTATTTTAGTTATTTTCATAGTCTTATGTCTTATGGGATTCTTCTCTGGGGAACCTGTTCGGACATTAATACTATCTTTGTTTTACAGAAAAGGGCTATTCGAGCCAATTACATCCTATGTCCCTCACAAAATTCTGACTGTAGCCTCACAATTATATACCTATTTGAAAATCTATTTTATGTACCCAAAAGTATATAAAATTTTGAGAAAATGCCCGATATTTATAGTTTAAATACCAGGAATAAACTCAATCTTGTTGTACATAGCAGTTGCCTCCACAGAGTAGGCAACTCATTCATGGGTTAATGATACACTTTTACAACACAACTTCCCTTTGACATTCGAAACGTACCCATTAAACGATTTAAAAACTGTATTAAAACAAAACTTTGTAACAAAGCTGCAAAGGATACTATAAAATTGCTGATTATTTAGTAGACAAAAAAGCTTGGGATTGAGCTGCTCGCTCTGCTCAGCCTTGTGATAAAACCGCCAAACTTGCATAAACATAATCAGCCTATAACGTTCCCACTGCTGGGGAACAGGCCTCTCAGGGAGTGGGCCATAATCCACCACGCGGGTTCAGTACGCTTAGATGTCACATGTCTTCGAATTTTTGATTCTAGGACATGCCGGTTTCCTTACTATGTTTTCCTTCACCGATTTGAGTGCAGTGGTAATAAAATTAAATACATAAAGTAAAGTAGCTGTCTGTCTGGGTTCGAACTTAAGACCTTATAACTCATAAGTTAGTACCGATACCACAGGTCTACCACTGCTCAAAAACTTGATATTAAATTATTATGCAAAATCATCATTATATATACCATTTTACATACACATTGATATTGCTGAATATTATATACAAAATGACATGAATATTTACTTTGAAAAGTATTATATTTACTTTAATTATTGTGAATGTGAGACTATGTGGGTAGTCTTAGTAGTTTTCTAAATTTTCTTTCTTATTAATTTTAAAGATGGCTTGGTACTTTATGCGGCCTACCCAAACGTCCTTTTTTTGGTATTGTTCGTCGAGTCGTTGAGCTTCTCAAGTCCTGAGTTGAGCTACACGATTACTGACAAATGTTTGCACTGACTGGACTGTTTCACTCAAATCTGTGTGGTTCTTTTCTCAAAAGACAATTTCAGACACTAATCTACATGGTCCTCACATGATCAGACCAAGATTGTGTCTGGAAAAGAGACTTTGACCCTTTTGTTTGGCTATTTCTTCTCAGTAGTTAGGTAGAAAATGTCATGAAATGTGTTTAATATGACGTGTAAAAGTAATTTGGGTATCCCATTTACAGAATAAACAATTTTCATTTAATCAAAGTACTAATTAACGTTGTTTTATTGCAGAGACGACGCGAGCCGACGTCATGGCTGGTGTACCCGGCCTCGCGGCTGCAACGGCTGCTCCAGTCGGCGTCCTGCCCACCGCAGACGGTGCGCAGGCCCTCCGTCATCACAGGTACATCATGGCTGTAGCACTATGTGAACTAGCTCAGATAAGGCGTCATTGCTACGCCCAGCTTCGAGAAAGTCATTTAGGTATATAGTTAGGTATCATAATTCCTGATGTCAGCCCTTCTCCATCCCTGACTCGTTCTCAACTTCTCATAATTCTCTAATTCTTCACCGTATCGCGCGACAGCGACCCCGGCAATCTTTGAAGAGAAAACTTATTTAGGGGCGTCGGGCATTTTTGAGATGGGACTAAACCATTGATTTCGCGACACTGTAACGACACCAGCTTTTGACTATTAAAAAAACATCAACGCGTTGATTACTGCGGTGCGTGGAGTAAAGACATCAACGCATTGATTACCGCAGTGCCGATTTTTTTTTCAAGTTTTCACTTCTGTCGGCACTCCCGGAGTGCCACTGTTTTTTTTTTCCTTTCGTTATCACTCTGACGACTTGTAAAACCAACTTCTCATACACCGGTCATGACTAGCAGAAGGAGAAGCTTCAGCACTTGGACCAGATAAGTGTCTGTTCATCCACTGGATGTCAAACAATCACGAAAGTGTCAGTTGTACTATACGGATCTGTATGAGCTACAGTGAAAAGTTGTTTATAAACCAAATAAGGCATTTGTAAGGAAAAGTTTACAGTACTATGTTACAACAATCGATTAACTTTTCAATTAGCTTTTCAAAGTATCTTTTATAATGTTGTACTTACACCCACGTGACGTCACCACGTCTTTCTGTAAAATTGCTGAATGCCAATGACTATCCATTTTCACATTCTTGATCTGAAAGTTAAGTTTCGCAAACAGTAACTTATTCAACAGCTTCAATAATGAAAACTTTCAACATTAGAGCTTTATGTTCCATAAACTGCATGGCCCATAAATCAATAATATATTATTCTGAATTCACAATGAATTGCAACATTCATATTCAACGGTCTTTGACTGATGATTATTATAAAATATTAAATTCTACGATCACTATAGTTATGTATACCTGTAGTGGAACTGCGGTGTGACCCGACAGACATTATAACATTTAATCAGAAACGTAAAGCAAATCTGTATTATAAACACAATAAACGTTTAATATATCAATTAAATGAGCTGGCAACACTGCTACTAGTCATTTGCCGGCGGTTCTAATATCACTCACAAAAACTCCAGTGGGTAGTTATATCGTTGCTAAACTGAATATATTTCAATAAACTGTAGCGGTTACTAAACAGACTCTATTCATTATGACTGCTTAGTAAATTGTTAGCATTTTTTAAATCGATGTCGAAATTAAGAGACTGTCAAATTGCGAAGTGCTGTCGTAGGTACTTACCTTCGGAACTTTTACATTTGTGAAAGAACGTAAGCCGAGTATAAATAAGTACTATTCAAATTAAGAGATGGAAAGATGATATGCACATGCTCATCTAATACAACTTCAAAACATGTCTTTGTAGAAATATTTTTTACATTCTTAGGCCCATTTCTGTACAATAGATTAAATAGAAAACTTAGTATATTCTTATAAATTAAATTACTTTAGCTGTAAAAGTTCTTGTTGTCTGCAAATAGAACCGCTAACATGCTATTTTATTTACCTGATTTAGATTTAGTTTTTTCAAATTCATCCTAGTTCAGGAAAATAAGCAACTGTGTTCTATTCTAATGGTTAAGTTACTTATTGTAAATGTGCACCTTTTTGTTTATAAACGATTATTATAATTATCTGCTTATTATTATTAATTACTTATATTGTGCTAATTCACTGCATAGTTGAAGCAACAGCGTGTTCTAGATAACACGACCTACGTCTATAATTATGCGCTACACAGATTTATATAATATGTGACATCGATATTTAATAACCGAAATTGGTAATTCTTAACAAAAATGTAATAGATATTTTAGTATTTTTATGGGAGCACCAATTTATGAGCTTTTATTTCGTAGATAGTTCCATCTTTTTACCCGACTGCGGCGAATCAAAAAAGGAGGGTTATGTGTTTGACCTGTATGTATGTATGTGTGTCCGTCTATTTTCTCTCGTAACTACTAAACGGCTGAACCGATTTTGATGAATGACATGTCGTTAGATTCGTCTTTATTGCGCGTGTGTCACTGGGTATATTAAACTAAATGGAGGAGGGGGGACGAGGAGGCAATTAAATAGGTCTTTATTGTTAAATTTAAGAAAATGCCTCCGATTGCATGAGATTGTTTTGAAGACAGAAACAGGTTGTCTCGTTTCCATTTGTTTTAAAGTTCACTTTTTATGTAGTCGTTTTTTTACCTGCCCATAGCTCCTCTGTATTGTGACTGTGTGTTCATTATATATATCAAAACTTATGCAAATCCAGTCAGTCAGACGCACCATTAATTAAATTACATCCACCCTAAACGTCGATGGACGTAACAGTATACATCTCTACGTATTCATTGGTACGATAATTTCAATATCGCTCCCGGCTCATATCCCCAAAGAGCGGCATTAAAAGGAAAAGTCAGAAAATAAAAAAATAACAACATTAATTATGTTAGTAAAGCACGAGTTATTGGGGACTGGGGGCCGGGCTTTAGTCAAATATTAGCGAGTCAATACATCCGGCAGGCAGGCGGCAGTGGCAGGCAGTTCGCGGGACATTAATAATGCAGCTCTCGACATATCGCAAGTACGTGCCACCACGGGCACGCCCGGGCAAACCGGCTGTAATGTAACTAATATCTCCAAAATAAATACATCAAGTTATCATTGAAATGGCAGCTTGATTGTCTTCAACTCCTATTTATTCAATATTAGAATAATGCTTGATTTGGTCATTGGTGGAAATAAATTCACCTTATGTTCCACCACTGTGCATATAGTGTAATATTTATAAATTATAATATATTATGATAATATGGGACTGTTTTCGAACTAGTATAGCTAGATAAGAATGCTTGGAAACATGCTGGTCCTGCTCCATACGACAATCTAGAATCTAGACAAAATCAAACTGACTACTAATTTTATTGTATAATTTATTATTTTTTGTTATATGACATTGATTTTACATTCTGTGATTACGTCCTCACACACTGACTTATTAATTGTAACATTTTAGGAAAATTGTCTACTTTTACAAATGTTTGTAAACATGTGGGCACCATGTATCCATCACATAATTAATTTAACTGTTTTTGCTTCATTTTTAATTCTTTTTACCTATTGTAGTATAGGAATTTTATTCTAGGTGCATCGTCTTCACATATAATTATTTAACGAATGTAAGTACCTATACAAAATATTGTAAAAAATTTTAAAAGAGTAACGGTGGAGTTTCTTGCCCAATCTTCTCCATACGAAAACTACCTTTTGGAAGGGGCGACTAGAATCAATTCTATTATTTTTTTGAAAATTTTTACTTTCAAAAGAACCATACAAGGGCCTATTTGAAATAAATGATTTGACTTTTTACTAGTATTTGCCGTAGACCTCAGCTGTAGTTAGCAGTCCTATGGGTTGTAGTCATTACTTACTGCCCGCCTGGCTAACTTGGAGCTGCGCCAAACTAGCCACTTCATTGTTACTTTATACTGCACAGATAACGGTTCAACTTGAACCCTAAGCACACCTCGGTTCAGACTCAAGTGATCGGGAATCGAACTCGTTTACCTGGCTGTCACCCACAAATATGTCCGTTGTGCAGGGCCTCAGTAAATTGATTTCATTACCCCAACACGTGGGGCATAGCATTAGGGGCTCGGAGAACACCACTCTTTACGTTTTGAAGTTGATTTGAAATCTAATTTTTGCTTTGAAGTAAAAGCTGTTTATTTTTTTAAATCTGAATGCAAATTTATATTATTTATAAGATTTTCTCTTTCTTAAACCCCGCACCTGCATTCGTTCTATTCATTATTAAACTTACTAGAGTCCTATTGACCTAAATGGGATATTCAGCAGAGAATTCGACTCGATACCATCTTCAACCGTATAATTTTTTTAATTAAAATTAATTTATTAATTAATTTTATTTCATTAGGGGGTTTACCCCCTTTTATTAACCTTCAATTAGAAAGTGTTGTTAAACAAAATAACAGCCACACAATTCGACACAACATCTGATTGTGACATTGTAAGAATTCAATTCAATAATCAACATCTCGACATAGGCAGAGTAATGTAAAGATCCCTTAATATTGTGTGTCGTGACATATGTCGGCAGGTCTGTAGGGGTCTTAATATTGTGCGTTGTGAAGTCTGTGGGGTCTTAAAGGGAAAGGGTAGCTAGTGAAGAGGGATTCGCGGCTTTTTATTATCATGTTAACTTGTTAACAAATTGCCTTTCAAAATGCGAAGTAGAGAACTATTACTTTACTGGGGTAGGCACGTATAGATCAATTAGTAATCAAGACAGTGCCTTCGACATAATATAATATCTAATAGTTACTCATAAAATATGATGTAGGGAATTTGTTCATTCCTATTCTACATTAATTAAATAATAATATGTTAAAATTGAGAGATAAAATTATTGAAACAAAGGCTTAGATATATAGAAGCATATCTTAAGCTGTTAGTTTTATTCAGAAAAAGAATAACATGTGTTTTTTTATGAGCTACCTGAGTGCAAGACACGTGTTTCAATTATGTTTGAGCTTTGATAGGAACATGGTATTATGTGTTCTCAAGAAGCAGGGTACTTGGGTACAATAGCTGCTTGTGGAGCAGATAACAATCAAATCTGTTTGATGGATACTCCCCCGCGCCCGGCGCACCCCACCCCTCTAAAACCCGCCACTAATCTGCTTGTCTGCACTTCTACTCACTAACTTTAACTTAATGTCTGGTACTTACTTACATATACACATAGTTGGTAGGTATAATTACTATGCTTGCTTGTTGTTGTCTGAAGTGAGATAGAAATAATAAGCCCTTTTTATTCTGAACATCTTTGCGTTGTTGTATTTTCAGTAGTTTACAGAATATCTCTTAGTTCAGTGTGACTTTTGGCAAAACCCTCCTCTAACAACTTCCACTGAGTCCTATCTCTCGCAAATCTTCTCCAATTTGGACCCGCTGTAGGCTTTAATTCGTCTTTCTATCTTTTATGTTGTCTTCTCCTGTTCCTTTTGCCATCTCTGGGGTACCATTCTGTCTCAACTTTAATCCATTTGTCTTGAATGCCTCTGAACATGTGGCGTGTCTATCTTCTTTTGTTGGTCTATTTTGATAACAGCATCCATCAATTTTGTCTTTTCTCCAATCAGGGTATTTCGTATTCTGTCTTGTTTTTTAAAATCAGTGATAGAGGTAAAGATATATTCAAATTAGTGTGCTTAATTTTCGAAGGCCCGATCTTTGTCAAGGTGTGAATGGATTAGTAGAGTATTTTATATTGTACACCAATATGAAGAGCAAGAGCAGTGGTGGCCCAGTGGTAACAGCCGCGACTTACGCGTTGAAGGTCATAAGTTCGAACCCAGATAAGCGCTTTACTTTGTGTAAAATATTTCATCACCACTGCTCTCAAAACGGTGAAGGAATACATCGTGAGGAAACCGGCATGTTCGAGAACCAAAAATTCGAAAACATGTGACATGCTACTAACCCGTACCGGGCACGCGTGGTGGATTACAGCCCACTCTTTCTCGAAGAGAGGAGGCTTGTGTCCCAGCAGTGGGAACATTAAAGGCTGACTATGCTTATTATGCATATGCTATGATGAACAACACTGTAAAGACAAATATGTACCTAAACAGTTGTACAATAGGTAACGCGTCTCAATCTGCGAAGATTACCTTAAAAACAAATGGGTTCGATTCCTACTGACACGTCCGGTCTCTTGAGTGAGGTTTGAGATCATTTCACAGTGAGCTTTAGTAGCAAATACGTAGGCACATCCGTTACAGGCATGTGTGAGTCGTGTCAATCACAATAATGTCATATTACGATGCAGACAAGCTCCTGCCATATATTTGAAATGCTCATAGTCTGTCGATAAAAGTACACTCATAGAATTTATGATGTTTCTGATTTGTTGTATTTAGTAGAGAGCGATAAATTGTAAATAGGAAGGAAATAACGTGACTCTTGGTGTAGACATACCGCCATCTGCGATGTATACGTACGAGTTATGTTAAATTCTTACCTTCATAATAATGGACTTTACTCTTTTCGAGTACATATAATTATATTCATCCAGTATTATCCCTTTTAGGGACAAACTCTCCCTTTGACACTTGCTTCGTCATTTGACTTGAAACTTCGTAACATATTAGGGTAATGTTGCTTAAATCGTACTCGTTAAGAGAAAATTGCTGTTAAAGGAATAATACAAGTAAAACAAATAATAAAACGACTGAGAATAAAAACTTTGTTTATTTTCCTAAAATAATTTATAACACAAAATAACAAAAATAATCGTCGTCTTTGAATTTATTTTATTTTGTTTTTTTTTTTTTTTCTCGAGAAGACGATTATTTTTGACGATTATCGAAAATGACGATTTATCGTACTCTACGAGATCGTCTTGCAATTAACACAACAATAATATTAAGTCGTACTATCTGTACCTGCGCAAAGCACATGTACCCATTTGGAACAGGTACGATTTAAGCAAGTTTACCCTACGTTAGCGTTCAACATGGTTAAAATAGTGCTTGTTATTAAAAAAATCCCTGTGTCACCCTTGTAATTATAACGCGTTTGTTTTCGTAGTTATTTCTTTCGATAAAAAACACCCGTAGGCACACTACAAGTGAATGATCCTCTGACGAGAGCCTCGACGACATGTCGTTTGGTGTTATATTAATGAGTGACCCATTATTATGACTTACTTACAATATAACCTGCCATTCTTGTTAACCTTTTACTTAATATATTACTAGCTTTCGTTCGCGACTTTGCCCGCGTGTACGTCGGAAATTATCCCACAGGAATGTACTACCGGGATAAAAGTATTCCACGTATTAATCCAGGTTATAAACTATCTGTGTGCCAAATTTCATCCAAATCCGTTCAGCCGTTTTTGCGTGATTGAGTAACAAACACATTAACATACAAACTTTCACATTTTTTAAATTATTTATACATATATATTTAGAAGGATAGCCAACTGATGTTTTTTTCATATTGGCAAACTGGTTCACATAAGTTAGTGGAGTGCCTGGAGCGTAAAAGACATGAAAACCTCGGATTACTGTTACAGTGAATGGAATGTCAGAATTAAAAATGGAATGTAGTGAAAAGTAGTAATATATAAATAAGTAGGTATTGTCACTAGTAATTTCTTCCAAACTGAGAAAACATTTATGATTCTACGTTCATTTAAAAATCATCGACTTTCATCATGTATGCTAGTTTAAAAGTTAGTCAAAATAGGTAACATTGTCGATAATCAATTACATAGATAGTATCAAGGTTATGTCACAAACTGTGACAAAAACAATAGCTCAAACAGCATTCGTCCTCTTTTCGACTCCTGCTGTTACGGTTTTTGCCAGTAGCGCGATAATGAGGACACCTTGACAAACGGACTGATGAAGTCGTCAGCGGGCACTGCCGCCGGGCGACGGGCAGCCGCTGCCCGCAGGACCTCCGCACAGTCTGCACCCGTTGCCCGCTGCAAGCAACCTCACGAGATTTAATCGCATCTGACGTGTGGTTCTAATGTTAGACATAGATGTAGAGTAGTACTGGATGCTCTATGGTAGTTTTGTTGTGTGGACAGGACAAAGACAAATCAAAGACAGTGTGCGTATTATGTTAATCAGCAGTCTAATTGCGTAACACGCGATCAATAACAATCTGTTTAATTTTGACAGTTCAACAACATTCATTGCGTTATTTACGTTGTGGAGCAGACAAATTTTTCGAACATATGAATCAATGGATGTTTTACGCAGGCATGTTTTGGCTAAGAAACCAATTTATTGTAACTTTTTATTATACGCATAATGGTCTACCTGACGGACTAAGTGCGGAAACCAAACCCCATAACATAGAACATAGAACTTTTTGTTATAAGATTATTGTTATGTTAAGCTTATGTTAGTTATGAAAAGGTAATACAAATCTGTATATATCCGTTGAATAAAGAATGTAGGAAAGCTAATCAAATTGTGTTAAATAATAACAGTGCTGTGTTATTATTGTGACAGTTATACGTACCCAAAAACGAAAACTATATCTTGATGAATTACTTTGTAATGGCGACAAAATAATTATGATCATTATCGCCTAGCTGTATTTCCGGTGTTTCTAGATTAGATAGTAAATCTAAATTTGTGCAAATAGAAAGGTTTTAAAACCAATTATTAAAAAAATAGATAGTACAGTAATAGTTTAATAGGTACTAGATACAAAAGAAATAAACATTTCGATAATACAAAAAACATTAAAAAACTTTTTTACTCATAAAAACGAACAGTTGCGACGTATTTTGACAAAAACTGTTTATAACCGACAATTATTTGGGTTTTTTTTATAAACTACTTACAGAGTTTGTACTTGTACCGTAATTTTGAGCCTTTTGTGTCTGCCAAGTAAAAAAACTGAACTTTTTGTGAGTATTGGTCTTAACAATAGATTTGCAGTATTTTGGTATTTTAACTTATTAACAGATTTAAGCTGTTAGAATATCTGAGGTAGGTAAGTACTTTCTCTTATTCTTTTGAGGAGGCGATTGACTGCATTCGCTTCAGCCCCGTCGGTTCTACTCCAATCGTGAAAAACAAATGTATTAACCATTCGTTGATCGATAAGTAAAACGCGACTTTCAAAAAATAAAAAGTTTAAGTGTTGTGTCGGTTCTTTTGTATCTCTATCCGTGTTTTTCGCATTTCGGGGTTATAAATCTGCATGCGTTGTGTGCGGGTGACGCGTGGGTAGCGGGGTGCGGGGTGCGGGCGACAGGGAAGATAGGGTCGACATGGTCCAGGTGCGGGGGCGGCAGATGTCAGCGAGATGACGTCACCGTGACCCACATCCCGCTATTATGACAAACGCACACCAAACAGCACAATATGGGGCACAGAAGCACCACGCAACTTACAAAAAACATCGGACTGTTCCCTCAACTTTTTGCGTATGCTCGTTGTTAGGAGTTGGTCTACTCCAACCTTTGTTACTAAGTGGTAGGAGCGCGAGGCATGCGGCACGGGAGTGCTCAGCACGAGCCGCGGCAGGGTCAGGCGGCAGGCGTCAGGCACACTCGAGCACAATAGTGTAGAATAGTAACAGTAATATGGAGGGTACGGGTCAAATAGGTGACGTTAATATGAGGTGTCGGTGACCGGTTTACTGATATACCTTTGTCATTAATCGATATATTTACAATACTGCTGTTTTGATATCGAGTCTGTTATTATTCCTGGCAGAGCTTACGTCTTTTCTAGCATCATACCATCTTTTCAAACCACCAGCATGCGTAGTATGATCACCGTAGAAACGGGTTTTATCGAAGGAAGAATAGACAAACTGACAGATTGTGATTGTTTATCTGTCATTTTGTCTATTCTTCTGTCGACAAAACCCGTTTCTACGGTGGTCATGCTACGCGTGCTGGTAGCTTATACTTACTATGTCCACCCACAGGTAGTGGCAAGTTAACGACTTTGGAGTTAGTGTCGTCACTTAGAACAGAATAGAATTACCTTTATCGAGTATCATATGACTTACAAATTATTAATAAGACTTAGAACAACAACAACAACTTACAACAACAGTTTTGTGAAAATGTCATTTTGTTGCCGTAGATAATATTTTAAATAAATGAAAACATTTATTTGTTAAACACAAGTAGATTACCTACGTACATTTGGTCTTCAGTAACAATTCAGTTGACTCTCCATGTTATGCCAGCGGCGTACAAATTTCTGGTGCAGAAGGTATATTAAATTAAAATTAAATTCATAAACCTTATAAATTAATAAGTTAGATAGTTAAAATTAATTTAAATTATTTCCAATTAACAAATTACACAATGTACATCAAGAACATACACAATCATTTGATATTTTATAATTTAGTAATTTTATCTAAATTAATATTATTTTGGAAATAATCTTATTAGTTTTACAATCTAAATTAGTATTATAAAGAGAAAAGATTTGATTTTTTGTAAGTTTGTTTGCAATGGATGTAACATGGCCGATATTTTATCGACTTCCATGCGAACGAAGTCGCGGTAAGAAGCTATTATTTAATATTATTGTCATTAATAAATTCATCTACAATTATGCAATAGCATTTATGCATTAGAAAATATGATAATTTCTTCTTAAAGCTCGTGTTTTTTTGTTGTTTTAAGGAATCAGGTAACTTCTTATATATTCTCAGTAGGCATTTGCGCTTTAGAGCTGTTTTACATTTCCTGGTGCATAAAACATTTTGGTATTGAGCACGTATAGGACCTCTACGTATTTGAGACAGTTTTGTAAATAGGATTGCATTTATTTGACAAATGTATCAACTTCTAGAATATTTACAATGGTGGAATAGTTAATATTTTCAAAGATTTAAATATTGGTATAAAGCTATCTCTTGTTCTTAGTCGAATGCACCGTTTCTACGCTCTAAATATCATAAGTGTCAAAGTAATCATATCCACTTATGACATTTTAATTTGTGTTTGACCTGTGCACCTACATAGATAATCAACAATTTTCTATTTATTTTTGTTTAATACGTAAAAAGTTAGGTTTTCATAACCAAATAATAGTTCCTTTATAACTATAAGTTTCGACGAAAGTGTTCGTATGTAATGTCACAATATGGTGTTACAATGACCACAGTTCACAGAGCACTTGACGCCCTTGTGTCTGCTGAAGTGACACTTCGCGGAACTTGAGGTCAACGACCCTATTTCTTGTAAACTTTGCGCTTTTTTGTTGTTTTCAAAGATTTTATCTGAGGAGTTACAAGAATTACATGACCTGCCTAGTTTCTATGAAACTTTTACAATAAATTGTTTTTTCAAACATGCTCGAAATTCGAGCATTAGTTTGACAACCTTCTTGGAGATAAATCAAAAATGCTGTAAGTACATGCGAGCAGGCGGCCGGCAATTTTAGTATGAGAACTCATATCTGTCGTTTAATTTATAAATGGAATGAACTTTATACTCGATACACGGCAGCCAAGGAGGTAATTTATCAAAACTGTTATTTAAATATCGATTTAGCTTGCAAATACAGCTGTCTAAAGTAAAAAGAAACAAAAGAACATATTGGCGCGTGAAAAAATATGATTGTTCGTCATTGATTTTGATTTAGGTACTCTACCTACTTAGTTTTAGTGTCCCCGCATTATTTGAGAAAAGTACTGTACAAGCCTTGGCCGCAACCAGGCGTTGATGAACTCTCGTATAATGCCTCGGCTTCGCTTCGGTCCACATTTTCACGTTCGATCATCAATGCCCCTTTTGCAGGCCGCGGCAGTAATGTACTATTTCTATCGATCTACCTAGAAGTTCTTCTACATGAAACTAATGAAAACTTAGTCAAAACCGACGAGCCTGCCTACCCGGTTATATTTCACAATTTTGTACTAAAAGCTCTCCGGTACAGCTTTATAACAATTATTGGTCTATTTCTCTAACTATTTCTGAAAATTAGAAAACTTTTAAAATACCTATTATTTAATTTTATTTCACTTCCGAGTCCCGGAACAAATAATTGCAGAATATTATAATAATGCTATAAAAGTGTTATAAAAATTAAGATGAAGTTTATCATTTTTTTTACAACAAAATTGATATTTCTAATTCAAAAAATCTGGTGTTATAATTACCTATTATAATGAATGGTACAGACAATGATAGATGATCAGAGTTTTTAAAAGCCATTGTAAATAAGTCAAGTAACTCAATGTAAAATGGTAAGAATTTCTCAATAACAGTCCGGAGTCTGGTATTGTGCCCGGTTGATGGCAATAGGCTCACCCCCTATTAATTGGGACTTAAACATAACTGGCGAAATGTGGGTGTAATGTAGATACACCTCTGCCCAACCCTTTGGGGAAACAAATCGTGATGTTATGTATCAATAACCTTTTACTTAAAATAAGTAAATAGTTTTTGTTATTTATAAATGTATTCAACGATGCAAGTACACGAATTTAATTTAATGAGTCTATTTAAAATATTTAAGACCAATTAATTGTTTATCCCATGTTCAAGTGGATGCAGTTAAATTATGGTAATCAGAGTAATTAATATTGAAACTAATAATGTAATGAGTTCCTCAGTACCTACCACCACTTGTAAAGCAGCCGAAGGCACCTGTCCACATGCTACACACGCCGAGAGTCTTTGTTGTCTGCCACCATACCAGTGACCAACACACAAGAGGCGACCAGCAGTTCTTAACTTTTGGTATTCTCTGATCAAGTCATCTCTTCAATATCCTGAGTTCTTTGTACAAAGTTAAAATAAAATTACCAGTTTCTTTTCGTTAATAAATGAAAAACTTGTATTCTTTGATTATACCACTGATGGCTCAACATGAATGATTAATAACTTTTATTTTAATATTATCGTCCTTAACATCTTCTTAATTGATTATGAAGTAATTAAAAGTAATTATATTTTTAATTAACATAATATTAAATACATATTGAACTATTGTAATCATTTACTGTTACATTTTAGTTTAGATATATAAGGTATCTATCTGATTCACGTAACTTAGCCAGAATGTAGTCTTATTCCTATGAAATGTGTAACTTGTAGCTAACTTAAACGTATATGGTCAGTTCCCTCATTACACCAGACAAACTACCAGATATTTAAGTGTTCAAGATTCCAACATTTGTTTTAACTTAACACGATACGATAGTTTAGCCCTATACCTACCTACTATGATATTATACGATACGATAGCCTTAATGTTCGAATACATTTAAGAGTGTCCAAACTGAACGGAACGTCAGAAAAAAAGGTTAGGTATATATGGTACAGATGGATAGGCATTAATTTATTAATGACCGTATTAGGGAATTATATTATTATTAATAGGACATATGTTATTATAAGGAATGCCGTAAACGATCTATGGGTGTGAGTAAAATAGAGCTGGAAGGTAGTTCAGTGGATACTATTCTGACGTTTGTGGTTAGTATGTGACGTCGATGTCTGCATGTGTCATGAAGCTCAGACTCTACCGCTCTCCAGTGTGGCATGGTATGACATGTTAATTAGCGAGCGGGAGGTTCAAGTTCAGACTTCGTCTGACCCGCGGTCAGTGACCCCGGCGCCCGTGACGTAACAACAAACACTCATTACCTACCTACGCCGACATACTTTACCTAGACGGGTGCCCACGAGCGACGCCGCTCAGACTGTGCCGACTGAGCACGACGCGCTGCACGCGCTGGGTGGCACGCCAGTCGTGCCTTCTAATTTAAATCAGTGAACCTTGAGAAACCCAAACTTAAATATGACAAAAACTGGAGCCGCCGACGAAATGAATGGACGACTGAAGCAAGTTTTTGTTGCGGATGAACATTGTGAGCTGAGCGACATTCCAGAGCGTGGGACGCCGGGCGAGCGACGCCCGCGCCCGCTTTACATACGACGCCGAGGAAAATCCATAACGGCACGCGGAAAACCCTTTTAATATACGGCACGTAAATAAGAGTAGAGGCGCGGGGGCGGCGGCCGCGGGCGGGGGGGCCGAGCCGCCATTGGCCGGCGGCCTCGCCCCGCCCCCGCGAAAAAAACCGTCGGAAAAAAGCGGCGCTCGCACGGCAGTGTCTCACGGACGCGCTCGGTGGGCGGACGCTCGCTTCGAAGAGACGGCGCGACCCAGGACCGGCGGCCGCGGCCGCGCCATGCCCGCGCTGGCCCTGCGCGACCAGCCGCTCGACTGCTCCATGCGCCTGCGCGAGCTACCCGCCTGGCCGCCGCCGCACCCGCGGCCCGCCAGCGACCAGCAGCGACACGGTCAGTAGACCAGCCGCGACCGGCGACCGCCAGTGCCCCAGTGTGTAGTGTGTCCGCGACCACCGGAGAGTAAACAAACAGTGCTCCCCAACGCTCCGCCAGCCATTGTGTCGCGGCTCCCATTCATAAAGTCAGGCATCTAATTCTTGAGCCTTTGATCCGCGGTGCCGATCCACGTGCGCGGGTCTCGGGGGTCACGTCGGGGGCACATTGTTGTGACCCGGGAGTCGTACTCGCTATACAAATTGGACCCGATACCAAACCTCAGTCAAGTCATTGTAACTCGTTCACTTTGCGCCTAACGCGGGATAGGCGCATTTGTAATGCGCGTACGCAACTGTTAAGTGCGATACTTGTCGTTTAATGGTTGAATAAGAATTCGTTCGTTAGTGTTTATTATTCGATCGTTACTGTATCGACGCTAATGTTCGTTTAAATTCGTTCACTCACAAGTAAGGAATACCCTTCTACCAAATTAATGCTTATCTGAATAATATATTGTGATTAGTGATGTTCGTAAAATCGCAAGGCGTTGCGTACGCACAGGAAAATCACAACGATGTCTATGGTAAGCTTTATAATTAATATACTGACTGGGATCTTGACATATTTAAAAAGTAATTATATTATTTAATCATTTCAATATACTTAAATATAAAATTCAATGCATTCAATTGAACGCTTGCACCAATTGCGCTATAAAAGTGCTGCTTAGGTTCTGCCCAAAAAAAAAGTTTTTTTTTTCACTTGGAGATAATTATATCTGTACTTACTAAAAGTTTTGTACTAGATGTTCCAGTTTAACTAATTTTCAATTTAGGCTCTGGTATCTGTCACTTACATTTTGGTTATAAAAGATTGTGTCGGTAAAAACTTAAAAACTCGTTAAAAATAATAATTTTAGGACTTTTACGTACCCACAAATGAATGTTAAACTAAGGAGTTCAGTATTTAATTTCTTGGTGTTAGTTTCTTCGTTTTAATATAAAAAAAAATAATTAAGTAGATAGGCTATATAAGTTTTATTCAAATAAATTTTGGCAAAATAAAACTACAATAAATATTACAGAAGTTACCACGCAAGCTAAATTACATCTAATAATAAATCTATAATATTTACGATGTTGATAACTTTAGTTGGAACTAACTATAGATAATTAATTATTAGAAAAGAAAACTAATTATATATAATTAGGTTATTCAAATAATTTATATTGTGATTAGAAGCTAAGTATATTTCTTGCTTGCAATTGTAATTAATTCTTATAAAACAATTACTTTAAACAACCTTATTCCCTTAGTTTATTACATTCATTGACATTCCTTCAAAGTAGGATAATAGTAAATCAAAACTGCTCTAGAAATGTTCAAAGATACCCCAAACAAACAGTTTGACTAGTGTCGGGTAACAAAAGACGGTGTTGAGGTGCACATCTCGTATAAATAACTGCGAGCAAGTAATACGACTATAATCCCTTATCTAAACTTATGTGGGGTCAGGTGGCGTATTGTGATTTAGCGGGGTCAGGCAAGGGTTGTCCCCCGGGAGCCTGCACTCCCTCCGCAAATAATATTAACTCTGTCACCTCGCGTCCGCACCGCTCCGCTGCTCTCCCGCTCGGATCACAATCATGTGACACGTCGTACTCCGTCGATTGTCCACCTGCAGCAACGGATTTGTTTAATATTAGAAGATAATAATGAGTCAACTCGTCGCGCCCTCGTACCACCAACCATGCCGGCGCTGGGCGCACCCTGCTCGATCACACCGATAACTAGCTTTATCGTAATAACATTATATTAGCAAATCATTCGCTGATAGTGTTTACGATTACATCGACAAGACATGATTACGACAAAATCTCAGTGCCACACCATGCACAAAGATTTTCTCGATACCATCACAGAAACGGAACACAAAGTAAATCATCAGCGGCGAGACCAATCATCACTAATTTCTTCATCTTTCCCCGAACGCTAGACAATACACTAATGGCGTTTGTATCGCTCTCCCCACGAATTATATTAAAATTACAATCGAAACGGCATCAAATCACCGGAATGTAATCGATGTAAAATGCGCGCGGAGTCGCTCCGAGGTGTAATTCGGTTGTAATAATGTCATCTACGTAAGTGAATTAGCGGGTGATGGAGTCACGCGTTGTTTACGAGTGTAATAATACGTGTCGGCCGCGTCGCTCGCGAAGAGCGGAGTGTGCGGAGCGGAGCGAGTTGCGCGCGCGCATGGGAGCGCGGTGAACTTTGGCACAGCGCACGCAACACGCGCACCTGTCGCCCAAATTGCCCGCCATCACAAACACTGTATTTTCGACATAACGATCGCATTTGATTGGGTTCTTTCCTTTCGTTTTCGCTTTTGGCTCAAGCCCCTCGATTACTGACCACTGTGTTTAATTTTTTGAAACATTGCGCTCAGTAATGTGGGTTCCAATATTAATTTTATTTATAATTAGCTGTGCCCCGCAGTTTCATCTGACGTTTAATTTAAAAGAAATCGGATAATTTATAATTACTTCATTTTCGCTTAGTGTTCGTTCTGATTTTTTTTCTTTTTGCTTGGCTCCTAAGGGTTGAAGCGTGATGTTAAATAGCCTTCCTCAAAAATTTGACTATCAAATGCAAAAAGATTTTCTCAAATCCGACTAGTAGTTCTAGAGATTTGCGCGTTCAAACAAACAAATTCTTCGGCTTTAATATTAGTTTAGATGTTAAGTTAATTTTGAATCATGCAACAAACACAACTGTTTTTTTCCATAAGTGGTCTAAATCCAAGGGAAAATTGCAGCACAGGTGTGCACTGTGTGCAGTCGACTAGTTAGGTAGGTACGTAATTTTTTTGCTCAAATGATTTGCAGTTACACCATCTTAAAAATTAGAAATATCACACACAGATTTTTTTTCATTCTCGAAATCCACTGTTTTAGCATTATAAGAGTAGTATAATGCTTTATAAAGGTGATTTAATAAGTTAAGTTATATGCCACAGCACCATTGTTCAAGTATTACGCTCGAGTACTATCCATTATATCCTTAAAAAGTCTAGCTTGCAGACTTTTCAAACCTATTTTTTTTTTGCAACCATGGTTGGAATTAGCTGCTGTAATATAATTATTTATTAAATGAGATTTGTATGTTTGTACTCACGATCTCGAAATCGGCTCTAACGATTTCGATGAAAGTTGCAATACGGGTTTACGGGGGCGAAAAATCGATTTAGCTAGGTTTCATATCTGAGAAAATTCATTTTCTTAATTAATTATTTAATTTTCGACTGTACGTACTACGTCATAAGTGCATTGTGGATTATCATGACTTACATAAGTGTCAAGTAGGCTCTCAGTAGGTAAAAGTAGGAACATTAATTGGAGAAGATCAGTCATAATAATTAAATCAAGAAATAAGCCCATACGGTGAAATGATTTCATATCCATACGACAGCTCGCCGATTACAAAGAGATTTGAATGTGTTTTATATCCTATATTATTAAACGAGATTTGTACGTTTGTACTCACGTTCTCGAAATCGGCTCTAACGATTTCGATGAAAGTTGCAATACGGGTTTACGGGGGCGAAAAATCGATCTAGCTAGGTTTCATATCTGAGAAAATTCATTTTTTCTATTTTCGCAGACTCGGGAATACAACGTTGGTATACCTGGACGATATATTTATTTCTACCACCCAAGCAGAGCTCGGTCGACCAGGTACTGTGTGATTATAAATTTGAAGTATAATATCTATTTAGTCACAAAAACTAATGTAGAGTGAGGTAAATACCTACTTGAACTAAAATTAAATAATGGATAGAATATTATAATATATAAAAATACATCAGTATATATATAAATACATTTATTATATATATATAATAAATAAATGTGAAAGTTTGTATGTTTGAGTGTTTGTCATTTAATCACGCTATAACGGCTGAACGGATTTGGATGAAATTTGGCACACAAATAGTTTATAACTTCAACATTTAGAATAATTTTTATCTCGGTAGTATATTCCCTTGGGATAATTTCCGACATCCACGCGGGCTAAAGCTATTGTTGTAATAATTCTAAAAGTGTAAGTTTTCTTCCTGAAAACAACAAATGAATGTTCAGTGAACACTAATTATCTATGAAGCATAAAGTAACAAATCAATATAATCGACTACATTATAAAGTAAACTATTTAAAACGGATATGTCTGCACCCTGCGCTTGATTAAATCTAACGGGTAATTACCGGTAAACAAATTCGACTCGGAAGTATTCCATTATTTCTATAATGATTATTATTTGAGGTGGCCCTTCTTAGTCCAACTACAATATCATAAAATAGATTTATAAGTGTATTTTCTAGATATAAACGTAAAGTGTAGTAGGTATAATAGCCCCGTAACGACGCGTCATCAATAATCCTCTTAGCTCCGAATTGCGCGGTCACCCCGCGAGCGGGACCGAGCCGGGACCGAGCTGTATAGAACAACAGTAGGAATGAACATTCACGAGGCACATTTGTTAAAAGACATAGGCAAGATATCTTAAAAACATAACATAACATCACGCCTTGTTTCCCCGAAGGGTTGGGCAGAGGTGTCTCTGTAGCAGGTTCACCCACATTTCGCCAGTTATGTTTTAAGTCCCATGTAATAGGGGGCGAGCCTATTGCCATCAACCGGGCACAAATCCAGGCTACAGGCTGCTACTGCCTCGTTGGTCTAGTGGTCGCAAACGCTACTGCTGAGCATGAGGTCCTGGGTTCGATTCCCAGGTCGGGCAAAGTGGAATTGGGTTTTTCTATCTGAAATATGTTAAAAGTAGAGATAAAAACTGATCATCACGTTTGTCTTAAACAATGGCACGCAAATATAAAAAAAATGAAGTATGTCAATCCGAGTCTAATTATTTAAAAATGTCATGATAAAATAGATCATTAAAATAATAAATGAGTAAAACATGACCAAAATCTCTCGTCACAAAACTCATTTAAATTATAATAAGCTTGATCTGCTAGAAAATTTATAATTTTTTTCTTGAAAGCTTCCTATGTCACTTAACTGTTTCCAGCTTATAAATGTTTGGAGCCATGCAAAAGACATCGCCCTAAATTGTTGTAGGCAAATTAAAAATAAAGTTATTACAGTATTCTTCAAATGCTAGGTACTCCTCCTATTTTCGTTTCTAATTAATTTGGCTGGGGCTCCAAGGCAGTTGAATAATCGCCCCAGGATTCACCGAGATTTATTGTCACTGCAATCTTAGCTTTAGCAAACATAAAAATCAATGTAGCCTATAGAAAATTAAATTACTTCTCAAATAGCTACCATTACCCGCCTCTTTTTAAGTAGAAAAAAATCCATTTAATTTCAAACGCTACTGTAGTCATTTGCCACAATTTGGTCGCAGTAGGTACTCGCAAGTTTTTCAATAAAATTTCCTTTTATTTCGTTTTCAAGGATTTTGTTACTTGAATTTAAATACATACAGCGAAGGCTTTATGATATAAAGCTATACAACAAAAAAGGTATTAATATATAAATAATATTTTATTAATGTTCTACTTAACAGACGATTCCAATGTTTGAAAACATTGGAATCGTCTGTTATGTTGACACCGTGAGAACCACAAGTGACGAACTGTCACTGACGCACAAGTCATTATAATTATCTATTTACTTTCTTACCATAATATTTTAATGTTTGACCACCATCAGGTTTAAAGATTTTTATTCAATCTTTATTTAAAGTTATTAAGTATAGTAATAATAATAGTTTTTAGAGCAGGCGAAAAACCGGAAAATGACACAAAGTATAATATTTAAACTTTCACAAATAAAATGGTTTTCTTTCATCAAGAGGGATGAATTAATAAATGCTCTTTTATTATTTTATTATTGGAGATTAGAACGAAAAATAGATATGAAAAACATTACCCTCTTTTTGGCTCCGCCGCAGTCGGGTAAGGAAATGGAACTGAGAAAGCGGGGAAAAAGTCATTTTTTACGTCTGTCCTAGAAACAGTATGTAGCTATGTCCACCACTGTGTCCTCATTATAAGCCTAAAATGTCATTCCAGTGTACTAATTTAGGTATCATTTTTCATTTCATTTCATTTATTTGCATACCATAATGTGTATAAAACATGTTACGTAAGGCTTAAAGCTAAAGTACAGTTATGTACCCTGTTAGGGCACAGCATACTCGTCGCTTAGTAATAACAGCCGCACGGATCGATTGATCAGGTTAAGCTATGCTTGCCGCGGTTGGTCCGCGGACGGGTGACCATCTTTACAGACCAAGAACTCTTCGTGACTCGGAAAGGCACGCAAATCCGTTGGTCCCGGCTTTCATTCGTGAATTTTGACAGTCGTTACGGGTCGTCAAAAGCCTGAAAAACTGACAACCAGTCTTACCATGGGCTACTGTATTAACCAGTTACTGGGCTGTGGAGGTCAGATAGGCAGTCGCTTCATGTAAAATACTGGTATTCACTGGAAGCCGATCCCAATATGGTTGGGAAAAGATATGCAAATAATTACTAAGAATTAAAATTGAGTAATATATCTAAGCTGTTATTGCACTCAATTCTATCTCTCGATTCTAAATAGTTTCGTTAATAACGTTTTGAAGATTCGTCCCAGAATAAATAAGTTCGATTCGTAGATGTTATTATAGCTATGTTCCAAGTCGTATCAAGGTGTGATCAGCGTCAGGGTTTACTGGGATCCGCGTCATTCCCGTCACACGCCGTAGATCCGGTAATGTTATGTATTTTCGCCTTACAGGTATATGGATCAGACATCCATATTTACTATGCTTTTGTGCCTACACCTGATTATTCTGTCGTGCGATATTTTTGTCTACTGGAGAGCAATGTAATATTATGTTTATTTAATCTTGAATCGGATGAATTCTGACTGACTAGATAATATTTATTATTATAATAATAATTCTTTATTATTTTCTCATTACAAAGATTAGGCATTCATGACGTCTCATTAAACGCAAAATATATTGACTGATAAAGTGGCCAATTCAAGGAAAGTTCTTGAATTGGCCACTTTTTTCAGATCAAGTAAAATAGAAATATCTCATTAATTAATCACTTTTTTCTCAAACAAGTAAAAGCCGATTTCATTAAGAGCCGATTTTCAATCGTTATATTACTTTTACCTGATGTAAAAATGTGACATTTTGACAGATTGTCCATACAAAAACTGTCAAAACTACAAACTTCTCGATCCTGTGTGAATATCGGGATAAAAAGTATCCTATGTCCTATCCCAAGTCATGGTCTACGCATGTATCAAATTTCATCCAAATCCGTTCAGCCGTTTTAGCGTGAAAGCGTAAGAAATAAACAAACTTGCTTTTGCGTTTATAATTTTAGTTAAGATTGGTTAAATAAATATAGTTGATGTGAGGGGCTTGTGGCTAAGTAATAACAGCCGCACGGGTTGATCGATCTGGTTAAGCTACGTTTACCGCGGTTGGTCCGTAGATGGGTGACCATCTTTACATACCAAGACCTCCCATGCCTCGGAAAGCATTTTAAGCCGTTGGTCCCGGCTGTCATTTGTGACACAAATGACAACTGTCAAAGAACTCTTTGACAGTTTTTACGAGTCGTCAGGAGCCTGAAATTCTGACAACTAGTCTTACCAAGCGTACCGTGTTACTCAGTAACTGGGTTGTGGTGGTCAGATAGGCAGTCGCTCCATGTAAAATACTGGTATTCAGCTGTATCTGGTTTGACTGGAAGCCGACCCCAACATAGATGGGAATAGGCTAGTCAGATGATGTTAAATAAATACATAAGTAGAGAATATTGTGATCAATTACAAGATTGTTAGATGATTACCTATAGCAGATTCATTAGTTGATGGTAAATGCATATCTTCTCACTGAATGTCTTAAGCCGTTTCTCCTGCGCGTGTTTTTTCGAAACATTACACAAAAATATCGAAACAAAGAGGCGTGGCCATACACATTTGTGTATGCAAACACGATGTTTTTGTTTTCTGAGTTGCATGGAAAACATTCCCCGCGCGGGTGAAGAGGGGAAAGGTTTGTTTCATTTTCAACCACTGCGCGCACCGCGGACGTCTGCCACTGACATTCAACACAGATCTTGAGGTTATATTGTCTTGTGAATAGTTGTGAACAAGTTGTGATAAATTGACTATGGATTGTAATACAGGTACGACTTCCTCGTCGGAACTCATTACAACATTTACACAAAATGTGTAGATGTAATCTAAAAATATTTTAATACTCAGGAGACAGCTTGTGTATAAAAATAAATGTTTATGTGTAAGGTTTTTTGTGTAATGTTTCGAAAGAACACGCGCAGGATGTCTTAAGATATAGTGAACTTCGCTGTGGTAGGAACATGGTCATGTGCTAGCTGTACCACTAATAAGCTAAACATACGAGACTGCACATTGAATTAATAATGTATGTGTATGTTGATTAACACAATTATAATCATAAAATAAACAAGTGTAGTAACTTGCGGGGAGAGTAGGTAGGTTGAGGGGGAAAGGGGGGTGCACCAGCTAACAACTAGTTAATAATTAGAATGATGCGACTATTATAATAATATATTCTTCAAAATAATAATGCAATTATTTTAAAAACTCGAAATACATTTATCTTTATTTTAAATCTGAGTGTAACATGCGATGATTATGTAAACACACTCTGTTTCCCCGCTGTTGTATTTCATACTGAACTGTTTCGAGCTAATTATTATACTTTTATCGATGCATAATATTTGTATGTTATTATAGATGGACGCTGACATAAAAGTAGCGCGTTCAGCACTGCCTTGTACCCTTAATCCGATTCAACCTGTTCCTTGCTGTCCTCCGACGACGCCCTAAACCGAGGCCCGTAAACTCACAGGGGGTGCCCTTAGCGTGTAGTTCGCTAAGTTTGTAGGTTTCATGCCCTGGCTGGAGGCCTTAATTTTTTGAGGCACCCAAAGGAAAGTCCGGTTAAGCAGTCGATAACCTCCTAGCTTGACATGAGAGAGGAGATACAAAAAAAACCTTGTGCCCACTGTGCCTAGAGTTAGTGGTCAGACACACTGCGTGTAACTCTAATGTCTATGATATTCATACCACTATGTTGGCGCCGCAATAGCACCTGTGTTTCGCGATAATTGATATTGACATGCCGACTTCCGGCTAACTTATTGCTAACAATTAAAACACCCACTTTACAAGTTGCCCAGTCAATCGCGGATAATTTACTTACAATATACTGCTTGCTTATATAGTACAGTTTAATATTTGTACAATGTTTGCCGTCGGAATGCACCAGACATAACTCGAATGAAATTTATTTTAATTTAATAAATGGCATCTCGTTGATGTCTTTCGTTCAGGCGTAGCACTGGAAATTAGATAACAGCAATTTAAAAAAATCAAATTTAATTTTAAATTAATGCATATTTTGGAGATGGTCAGAATAGGCATTATTCACATTTAAAGTAGTTATATTATTTGATTATTGAAACCTTTAGAAATGATACCAATATGCCTCCTAGGCTACGCCACGGCAGGGTTTTAAGGGTAGCGTTGTTATTGCATTCAGTTGTAGTTCGTAGCGACTTCAGTCCCGATCACAGTTAGTTTATAAATGAGCTGAAGGCGTAATTAGAGTAACTACCTACTTATCTGTTCGTTAAGTCTGCGCGGTGGAGCGGTGCTTGACGCACGACGCACAACACAAGCCACAACGCATTGAACGCATCGACTCGGCGAGGACGCCTAGTTGTTGTTTTATGATGTTATAAAGACAACACAAGTGCGGCGCGCGGCGCTGGCATAACTCAGCTTAAAGTTAAAAGCGCACGCCTCTTGGGCACACTTCCGAACATCGTAACTTGCGTCGTCCGCACTGCAAACAAGAACAGAAATACTACTCCACCATGTGACATACAAGAAACAAAACTGATGAACGCCGAACTCAAGGTGACTTGCTATTGATTTGGTTGTTTATGTTCAAGGCTTTCTGTCTAGACAAAGAGTTTCTCTTCGATTAGTGACTGGAAAAAAAAACAACAAAAATGAGGAAAAGATTCTTAATTCTTTGAAAAGTATTCTAAAAAAAAAGTTACGAAACTGAATTATATTTATTACTCGTAAAAGGCGTCTTTCTAAATCTATGTCAAATCGAACTGTTGATGTTATATTTTAAATTATTGTGATTCAGAGTCTACGGAAATGTTATTATAGTTACGCCGTAGACACCCCAAAAAAATTCACACATTTGGATGTGCCAAGTAGATCAGCACGCTAAAGGCCCTGCTACACGGCTGCCAACCGCGTCCCCGACAGAGGTGACCTTGGTTGGCGCCAGGCAGAGCTGTTTGAAATTTCGTCGTTGGCAGCCGTGTAGCAAGCCCTTTAGTATGACCACTATAGAAACAGGTTTATTCGACGAGAGAATAGACAAAATTACAGATAAAAAATCACTATCTGCCATTTTGTCTATTCTTCCGTCGAGAAAACCCGTTTCTATGGTTATCATGCTATACATGGTGATCTGTATCTCTGTCTATAAGAGATGTAAGCCTTCTGCTCGAGTTTGTTGAGTGTGGTGAGCGGTTTCGGGAGATTAACTTAACTTCTTGAAGCTACCGATAGAATTAGTAAGTGGTACGAGTTATGTTTAGTTTCCGTTTAAACAAAGCGCACTTTACATATTCATAAGCAATGGCGCCTTGGAAAGTTACCCACATTCGGATTACAGCATGTTAATCATCTCTTTATTGTGTTGTCTCACTTCTCATATTTTGAATGAAGATATCATCACATATTAATTAATGAGGTAACAGGGAAGATCGACGTGCTACTAGTAAAGCTTTAAATGTAACTTGTTGCGCGTCTTTTCATGTTAATTCTGTTTTATTGCCACGGAGGGAACGGTGCTGTCTGCAGCGTGACTATTGTATGGTTGTAGACATCCTAGATATAATAAATTGAGATGGTCTGACATGTACACAAAAATGTGGTACAATAGTACAGCTGTACAGCTGTAGTATCGTGCAGTGTCGTGTTATCAGTGACGTGTGTGAACTTGTGAGGCGGATCGATGCCGAAGTGGGCCAGCGATGTGGGCCAAATGTTGTTCTTAACACGAAGGTCTCATCTGTGGGGCGACGGCGGGGGCGTGGGCGAGCCGTGGGGGGCGCGGGAAGGGGGCGCAATTAACCGGCCGCGGTCATCGACCCGCGCGTTATCCTCCGATACATGCGACTTATTGTGACGACATCGATCCGTGACGTCACGCACCATTCATGAGCCGTTGATTGTGGACACTCATCAGTTTCACTGTCACTCATGACTGGCTTGTTGCTCTGCATGTCTCTGTTCTACTGTTGATGTGTTTAGCTGTTGCTCTGGAGAAGCTTAATCTACTAAGTTTTGTCCTTCTCCAAGTACCGACCTTTAGCGTACACTAACATAGCTTCTTCTTTCGTCTTCCTATTATCTGTAATTATCTCAAAATAAGTAAACAAGAAGAGGAAGCATCTCCTCGTGTTATTGTATATTCTGTGATGCACAGCTTGTCTCAAGCGTGGTCATGGTAATAAAATACATTAGCATAATACAGTAAAAATGACATCGCGCTTGTTCTCCCCAGAGGTAGGCCTTACGCTTTCATTTATTTTGCCACTAGCTGCGCCCCGCAGTTTCACCTGCATAAGTGCACCTGCTGGGTAGTTTGTTGCGCCACTTCTTCCCAGCTAAAGCACTAGAAATGGTGATATATACTATGTTCTAACCCAGGTCATGGTCTACTCATGTGTCAAATTTCATCAAAACCCATTTACAGTTTAAGCGTGAAAGCGTAACAAACAAACAAACTCATTTATAATATTTGTTAGAAATAGGATCTATTATGTTAAGATTAGGATTTATGAGGGAATTTCATTAACATCACAATAGTTGATCTTAAGTTGTCTACAAGTATCGCTTTTAAACCTTACAACCGGTTTCTGAATTGAGAATTTAAGGTTCTAAACTTGTCAAACTCTACTTTGGCATTACTTAGGGTGATCCCTTCAATTCTTTTAAAGCCCACAAAATTCTCCATCGTGAAATCGGGTGTTAGTCATAGTTTAAATCTGAACCAACGTTGCTGTTAGGCAGTATAGAGTTCTGTTGAACATCTGAAGGGTCTTATTATTTAGCTATCATTTTCTCATTCGTTCCTTGTAAGATGTCATACGGTATCGAAGCAATAATCAAGATGATGATTGTCATTAGTGGTGACATAAAGTGCAACTAGATCTTTTGCTTATTATTTTTCGGATCACAGTCCTACACGGATTGTTTGGACTCGTCGGGACGAACTTTCTCGTTGTTATTTTGATCTTCTTCTTTTTTTCGTGTGGTTAGTGACTAAACTGGTGTCAGAGTTTAAAAGCCGCCCATGGGCCTCTGACTTGTTTCACATGCCATCGAGAAATATTCCCCAGGCAAGCCGGTTTCCTCACGATGTTTTCCTTCACCGTTTTTGAACCAAGTGATAATTCGCAATACAATACGCACATGAATCCGAAAAGTCAGAAGTGCGTGCCTTGGGTTCGAACTCGAGACCTACAGACTTGGCAGTCTGACGGTCACACCACTAAGCTATCACTGCCTGTTATTTTGATAAAGTCATTGTTCTCACCCTTATGTGTGATATGTACAATTAAAATACGTGTTCTTGTCCCGGCGGCGACGGGCGGCGTCGATTGCCGAATCAGGCGCACATTCGCGTGATTATGAACGCATATTGATGCGCTCCGAACTGCTGCTTCTTAGAAACCGCACGATGCGCGTAGGCAGCATATAATATGTCGTGCGCGGTAAAACTAATGTATGCACAATATGTGCTACTATCACTGTAAAAGATCATCAGCAGGCCTTCTTCGTACAACTCACACATTTCATAAAATGGAGCAGTCCCGAACAACTGTCGTACCTCTATATCGTTTGATTCTATAAGCATCGTTTGATTCATATTGTCAGTAAGCCTTCGGTACTAATTGATTGATGTATCCACGGACCACGCAGGTGTGAGTGCGCCGGCGCAGCCTTGTGTTCAGTTCGGCCGCCATTACCGTCGCTTCACAGTTTTTCTGTCACTATTGCGCTCCGTGATTGATGCTTAGTGAAACCCGCGGCTGTCCATTAGCTAATTTTTGCATTTTAATAACGCTTGCATTAGCGACTATAACCGCCGCTTCTTATTAACGCCATTTGCATTAGTAATCACTCGCTGACGGTGGTTCTGCGAACAGTTTTGACAACTAATTACTTGTTCATTGTAAGCTCGTTGTATAACGGTTGTCTATTGTTTAGTTATCCACTTAACCATGTTCTTCTCGTTTCGCTCCTCTGAGGGTTGCTGCGCGGAGACGACGTGATGAATAATGTGTGGCAACGTGCCCGTGTGGGCTTCGTTAAATACGGAATGCGACACCCGCGCTCTAATGTGTGTAAAACCTCTTCGACCAGGTGAACTTTTCTGATAAATTATCTTCACGGGTCTAACTTATAATCAGTATTATCTCAGTATGTCACTGAGAATACCGATTGTTATAGCTCCACTACATTTTGATCAACTAAGGGACTGATAGCTTTGACCGCCGCAGTCGGTGCGCGATGCATGTCCTTGCATGTCCTACAGACTGCAGACCTGCAGGATGTCCTGTGTCGGTCGACACGTGTAATAACAAGTGTCGCAGCACTCGTTATCGACGCATACCATTTCAAGTTTCTGCTCTGAGGCCTTTCCCCCCTCCTACAACGGAGGACTCTATTTGAAGCGATTTAGCTATTTTTTATTATTCAGCGTTATAACTTGAGTTCAACCCCAACACTTGGGTTAAGTTATTTCTTTGATATCGTCTGCCGGTTGGCGGTATATTAATAGCTTGTTAGATTACAATAATATTGAAAGTGCGATGGGGTCGGCCGCCCTCGCTCCTTTCAAATTGGATTTAAACATTGTGAATTACCTTTCTTTGATTCGCGGGTTAGCCAAATGGGGACGATTTATGGAGTAGCGCAGCACGGGCAGTCCCCGGGGACAGTCCCGCGGTGCTCGGGGACGCGGGACGCGGGACGCTGCGCGGCGCGGGGTAGTAATTCACGCGCGCGATTTACTGCGCGTCCCGTGAGCGATGGCGGACGTACTGACCCCACTTTAAATGGAAACCGACCCACGGCCCGGGCCGATGCCGTCCGGCCCGCACCTCGTTTATACTCTCCGGTTAATGTGATCCTATCTTTAAATCTCCTGGAGAGGAAAATGTTTGTTTGGACAGAGTGGCCGTGAGCTCCTAAACTATGAATGGTGAGCGGTGCTCCAAATCGATTGACGTAATTTCGCTCGTTACTTTCCAATTCGAGACAATTTGAGGTTACCTGCAGTACAGTAGCTAGTTACATGAGCGGTACCTACAGTTAGTAGTTCTCCTGTGCTGTGTTCTCATGCGGCCGCGTCTTCCGCCCTGCGTCGTCTCCGCACGAGTGCCGCCCCCTCGTCACCACGCGCACCACGTCGTGAAAGATTCTGTTCGGCTAATATTTTAAACAAATAATGGAAGTAGTCTGGAGGGAGTCGTGTCATGCGAGTCACGTCGTGTGTTGTACCTACCCTTCCCGCACATTTGGTGAGGCAATCAATTTAATCAGTGTTTTTATAGTAATTATTGGTCTTAATGCAGCAGTCTTTAAACTTAAACGGTGTTGAATAGCTTCATGAGCTAGTTACTTAGACTTGAAAACCATCTTGCCCCCCATTACATGGAACTTAAACATAACTGGCAAAATGTGGGTGTAACATGGTACACCACCAGGCGTTATGTTATGTGTGTACAATACCATAATCGCTGTTACCTAATCATAGACAGCTAGTCTAACCGACGATGAACTATAAGTAGCGGCAAGTCCACTATGTCCAGCTTCCGAGGCAGCTGGCATCTCGGATCGCATCAGAAACGATTGCTAGGTAATCTTGTAATATTAATGAGCTCCTACATCTCGTAACGATTTGTCTCCCCAGTGAGTGCTTTATGTCCCTCAGACAAACCAGGTCGATTCTACTCGTAATTTAGATCAGCTTGTGTTCCAGTATAACTCAATCCGCAGTCGGTTGCGATGTATGCGCGCGCGCACCGATCTCTATCACCGCCCCACACCCCCCCCTACCCGCTAACGATGCAATTACTGCATCATTATACCGAATGTCCCCACGACACACACTCATACATACATGTAGCGGTTACTTGCTACGGTGTAGAACTTGTTAACATTTCGCGAACACTTGCTTTTTATAACAATGCACTATTAAATTGTCAAAATTTACCCCTTTTTATGTTAATATCCTAATGGATGAGCAACTGTTTCAGTATTAACTTTAAATTATGAATAAAACGTGCTAAATATAAATAAGTAGACGTTCAAACCGTGTCAAGTCGTGAAGGAAAAAGTCGCATTAACTAAAACACAATGTAATGCACGCGTTATACGTTACAATAAGTGCCACTAAAGATGAGACTTGATACACCACGTGGTTTGACTTGCGCAGTAGACGATTTATGGATCTCTTTAGCGGTATGAGATCTAACTGGGGCGGCGGAATGAGCGCGGGAGGCGCGGTCAAGTCTCATTTTTCGTGGCGCGTAGTGTACACCCTGTTCAGAATGTTATTACCAGTGACTTAAATATCAATCTGCTGAAAAATATATTTACCTGGCTGCTCACGGCTAAAGCTTTAAGATCTCTAAATTATTCGAATCGAACACATGAAAATGAGACAATAACGTATATGAGCCGGATCCAAATTATTCGTCGTTATTATGTTATTTATTGTGCATCTCCAAAATAATTCTAACCATGAATAGCCTATTATTGTTTTATCAAAAAATAAGGCAACCAATTTAATATTCAATTATTAGTAATTGGTGTTGCCCGGTAGTCCGGCGAGTAGTGCCACAATTTAGAATGTATATTACAGCAATAATTTGGCGGAGGTGGGTCGGCCGGGTCGCAGTCGGTACGGTACCGTGTACGTGTGTTCTATTAGCTACGTGCGCCGGAGCCAGCCGCCCACTCGTTTGGCGCACAATCATCATTATAATGGCGATGATTTTAGAACGGTCAGTGCACAATGCGTGCTTTGTTCGCGACGATGGCGCGGGCAGCTGCGCCGGCGCGCCGTGCACCCGCGGCCTGCTACGCACTGACAATTGAATGCGTGGGTGTGTGGGACTGTGTCTGTAGGGTGTCCAGTCTACCGGCCACCGGTCAGCTCCGGCCCATTGTGTGACAGTCGAGAATCGCGACCTTGCCCTTCGTGGGCATTCCGCACATAAATATCTAAATCTGTCACATTACACATCACAATGACACCTTCCCGTCTAAAGAAAATCTGCAGGTTTCGGTTCAAGCGTCTGTGAATGGTCCATTGCTTTCATAAAAACTGTTCAATTGGTTACATTCAGTGACACGTGGGTTGCACTGTAGGAGCACGTGGCACGATTTATAAACCTTGTTGGTCAGGGTGACTGTTCCTCCGGTATTTTTATTAGTTACTCTCATTCACAAGGACAAGGTCTTTAAAGCAGTACACTTAGTTTTGGTATCTGCTGATATCTTAAAATAAATAACTTTTTGCATAATCTTACGAGTAACTAAGGCAATATTTTGAACCACGTCATATTATGGCTAAGTTATTAAGGCAAAGCAAGGGACTCTACACACACTGGGGACAAAATATGGATTCATCATCAACGTCATTGGCAGCCCTATCAGCCTCCATTTTGTGCCATGTTTACCTGACCTGTTTGGACCTCGACTAAGTCTCGGATGATGGTCAAAATTTGGATTACGATGATTTTATATCAAACTATTGTTGTTCATGTAGTGTAACTATGATTAAATGCCATAACTAAACAGTGTTTTGTTGTTTCAGTGTCGGGTCGCGGTGACGTTAGCCATTACTTCAACACACAGATGGTGCTCGACCTGAACGGTATGTACCACTCTTACTTATTATAATATTAGTGCGCGAGTGGAATACTCCACTACGTGTGTCGTGTGTCGGCACCAACACGTGAGTCTCGTGAAAGTTATGGCTTCCTCCGGTAGTATAGTATCCCTCGGGCGCAGGCGCCGAACGGTAGCCGATTGGCCGCGCCGCCGCGTCGTCACACGGCGAGACAAAACGACGACATAATTAAATTAATATAAATTCACAGCTGAATCGGTTTTTGTGCGGCCGCGCAGCGACACCGAAACATTTCTAATTTTCGTCTAGGTTCGTTTTTTATTCGCGTTAATTACGGGATGAATGGGCCGGCGGGTAAAAAGCGTGTGGCGGCGGGGACGAGGGCGCGCGGGGGGCAGGGGACGCGTTTTTGTGATGCGCGTGCGTCACGGAGCTCACCGCGTATTGTGCGTGCCGTCCCGCGCTCGCGCCGGGTCCGTACCGTACTCACTGCCCAGATCAGTACAAAAGGTCCAATCCATACAACGTGCAACTGTACCAACAGCCCACGCAAGCACTGGTGTTAGATGACAAGCACTTCGATAAAGCGCCTTCGAGCAGTAAATCTCACGACTGTGCCGCTGCACTCAAAGCTATATACCGAATATAATTTTTCCTTCATCGCGAGTTGTAAGTGGTGGGCCTTCTGCCTCTCCCACTGTGCTGTGTACTATCACACCATTATTCAAATCTGTAGCAACAAAAACTCCGACGATGACATCGAGATTTTCCATCTGTCACACTCCATGCTTGTAATTCTACAGTTTTTGTGTGACAGTATCCTCTTTATCGGCGCTTTATTCAGAGATTCGCTTTATTACCTCCGCTGAGTACCGCTGACAAACGATTGCTGTTACTGACTGCCGTACAAGGCCTTTCATTCGATTTCGTTCGTTCGCATCGTTTTTCAAGTGATTAATCAAATACCAACCCAACCCAACCCAACCCTTCGGGGAAACAAGGCGTGATGTTATGTATGTATGTATGTATTTACTGGAATTCTTAATGGCCATACGCTCTCTCGTTTTTACGTATGCATCACATCGTACCAATGTGCATATACAGTCGTTCCTCAGACACCAGACACATTGAATAGTGGCACGGTAGACAGTGCTTGTGTAATCGGAGGTTGCACGACGGCGACGCGATCGGATCCCACGTCGCGTGACGCAGCAGCTTCCGACCTCTGTCCGCTGCCGCCCTGTGTTCACGAATTATTCCAAATTATAGCCCAGTTTGTTATTCTACGATACACGACTACTGGTCTTTCGTGCGTGTGGGAATCGTGCTCATTGTTCCAGTAGGTACCTATATAACTATGCGTCAACATTGTAAAGGGGTTCTGATTTTCTGAGGTAGACTCGCGGTTGTAGTGCAACGCTTATTAAGAGTTATCAAACAGAAGAATTATGTATTTTACGTAAAATTAATATTGCCTTTTCTGGTCGTCGTTCATCATATTTTCTACTACCATTTTGACGATGAACGAAGAGCTCGACTATACCTGAGGAAATTTCCGAGTCACCTGTTAGTGTAGCGTATGCCGTGACGTCACAGCCGGGCCGGGTCGGGCCGCGTCCGAGCCAGCGGCCGGAGCTCCGCGCACGTACGAGCTCGGTCGATCACGACGAGATGCTTCTCCTCCAAAACGGTTCATAATTAAATGTTGCGTCACTGTCACACCTGAACCACTTCCAATAGCAGACAGCTTCCGCAAACCAAACTTGTTACGTCAGCGGTTTGCATAGATATCGAGGGAACACAAGCTAGGCATTTGTAGACATGCTTCCATGTGCTTGAGTCTACCTGGTCTGTTGCACAAGATTTCACGAGTTCCAAAGTACGTGCTGCGGACACCTCTTGCTGCAACGACATGCGGGTTTCAATGAACCACTCATGGATCAGTGTTCGTTACTCTGGTTAACCCTTCAGAAAACCATTAGATATATTCATTTGTTTTCTAAATATCTTGATCAAAAATGACAAACTGCTATAAATATTAAACGAAGTATGAATGGCCGGCGCGCGTGGATTCCTGAGCTCAGTGGCTGCTCGACATAGCTTGCTGTAATTTCCTATGTAAATCTAATCACTCGAAAGCGGACACATCTCCATGCCAGTCGCCTCGTGCGCAATCCGCCAAGCGCTTATGCAGTATACTCACTTGTTGAGTGTCGCGTGCATGCCGGTGACGACACACTGATCTGCTGTACTCCAACCTTACGCACCATACTTTGTTTGAATTTGCTCATAAAATTTTTGGGTATCTGCATAATTATGGATTTATATTACTGAAACTTATCAAGAAAACTAATCATATCGTTCGCGGTAAAAGCGAATTAATCTTAACAGTCAAAATATTAAGCAGGTCAATTTGAGGTTAATGTTATGATTTGGAGAAAAAAAAAAATGTTACCCCGCTGTGTGATATTATTGGAGAGTTGCTGTCATGGATAATGAGGGATTGTGGCGCACAATCGTATTGTAGTTGTCAATGTTGGTATTACACGGCTTATTACGAGCGGCCAGTTGTCGTGAGGCTCAAGGTTGGCCCGGCTACCGGCGCCAGCGAGCACGTACGCGCGGTTTTCCGGCGAGTGGGAGCCACGGCCTGGCCCACACGCGACCCACTAATGTCACTGCATGCCTGATAATACTTCTCCATGCCCCGTCCTGCTATTTTCTTCAGAATTGTCTATTACAACGTAGGGCAGACATGGAGCAGGAGCTTCCATGTCTTCTAAATCGCTTCAAAGTGATAACTGCACTGTGCCTATACTCTTTAGATCTCAACCGTTATGGCGGCTCAATGAAAATACACGCGGTTTTGTTCAGCACCTTATTTAGCTAACTGTAGCCGCGTTAGTTAGGACACGCAGGACTGAACTGGACAAGTAAATCGGTTTAGAACGAACCCACGCTAGTAACGGTTATTGGTTTTATTTATTCAAACTTAATTATACAAGTCGTATTAAGATTTCAAATCACAGATTTGAGAAACTTAGAGATCTGTCCCATTGATGTGAAACATTTTTATTTGATTTAGTTCGAAGAATTGGCATAGGGCTGTTACCATAGTGAATAGTATGCGCAGTAACTTAACAAGTTGTGGCATTTCAAATTTTTAAAAACTTAATTATATAAATACCTACACTAGTGTTTCAGTGCAATGCTAACTAACGATTTAATGTACTATAAAGATTCAGTCGCTTTAGTCTGATACTGTGTTTGTCCAGCAAACTGTGTTTGTATTCATATTTATGTCTAAAATGTAATTATTAATGTTGCGTTCAAAATATTAATGTTATGGAGAGGGTAATAGTGCGTTACTTTATGTAGTTTATAAACAACGCTCATTATGAGCGGCGCGTACGCACTGCACACGGCACACGATATTGTTAGTGCTTTAGTTTAGATTCTTTATTGTATTATATTTCTTGCATTATTACACTATTATTGGTTTGTGGAGTCATCTTTGTAACTGTGTGTTAAGACGACGATAACAGTGTTTTAATGATTTTATACGAGTAGTGACAATGATTTAGAAAAAATATATGTTAAATTAGAGCATTTTATTAATAAATCAATGTAGTGAAATTAATTTGTAAAATTATGTCTAACGCGGGTAAAAAACTGAAAATCATGCAAAATCTATCAAGCGTAATTGTCTGAAACCACCATTTTACAAATAATTTAATTTCACCATTTAAAAAATAATTTAATACCTTTTGTTTTATGAATACTAAATTAATAATGCGTCTAATTTGGGACAGCGCTCCTTGATGGGCGAGTCCTATTACTGATTGGACGTACGACGCATTGCGTGAGCTCAGTACAGACCACATAAGCTGACCACTCAAGGTCACTGGCATATATCCGCGTCTTAACAGATGATCATTAAGAGCATATTGTGAATTTGTCACCTTATTACTCAGTGAAGTTTTAAGATGTCATCACTTTGCTGCGCAGGAGTGCCATAAGGGCATAGAGTTTGTAATAGTTTATTAGTTGTAGCTCCTAACTGCCTCCTGCCTGCCAAACAGGAGGTTGCAATAATACTTGATACTACGGACAACTAACTCTAACTTTCCTGAAACATTTATAATGTAAGTATAAGGACAGGGTGGCGATTTAGTCACCTGCATCCGTCAAGGGGGTGATTCTACCCGTCGTACTAGACAACTTTCGCTATGAAACTCATATCCTACTCGGGGAAAAAAAAAAACAAATTTCTAACAACTGTAGACAGACTATTTCGATGCATATATGTTTTTTTTTTTACGAATCGAATGAGTTTCACAGCAAAAGTTGTTTAGTATGACAGGTAGAATCACCCCCTTGATGGATTCAGGTGACTAAATCGCAACCCTGTATAGGTACCTCCCACACCTATTAATGATTGGGAAATTGTCATATTCCAATAAAATTCTAAGAAAGCGCAATTAATCATAAAAGACGACGTCTCGTGAAAAGTTTTAAATTTTTGTTTATTCTTTTTGTGACCTGTTAGTAAGTTCAATTGAAGAAATACATATCTGTACACTGTAAGGACTATTCTTGCTTGCAGCGCTCGACCGCTATAGTATCGCTTACTTACGAAAAAAAAAGGACGTGTGCAGGGGATTTTGTTTTTAAATTGGTTAGATATGCGTTACTCCGATGGTACACACTACTACACTATCACTGATATTATACTCAACAGTGATAGCCTAGTGGTGTGACCGGCGGACTGCTAAGTCAAAGCTCTTGACCACGACGCACCTCTGACTTTTCGGATTCATATGCGTATTGTATAATTATCACTTGGTTCAAAAACGGTGTAGGAAAACATCGTGAAGAAACCGGCATGCCTGAGACATATTTCTCGACGTCATGTGAAGCCAAGTCAGAAGCCCATGGGCAGCATAAAAACTTTGACAACAGGTTAGTCATTAACCACACGAAAAAGAAAGAAAGTAGGTAAGTAGAGTGCTCTCTATGCTTCTCTAATGTTGATCGGGTAGTATACTATACTGCTGCAGCGCTCCCAGAGCCGTGTTACGTAAGTGACTAGATATCAACATCTGCCCAGCCTTTTCTCAACTTTGTTGAGGTCGGCCTCCAGTCTAACTAGATGCAGCTGAATACCAGTATTTTACATGGAGCGACTCCTTATCTGTCCTCCGCAGCCTTGTTACTGGGTAATACGATATCCCTTTGGTAAGACTGGTTTTCAGAATTTCGGGCTTCTGACGATCCGTAACGACTGTCAAAGATCCAGGAATGACAGCCGGGACAAACGGCTTAACGTGCTTTCCGAGGCACGGAAGGGTCTTGGTATGTAAAGATGGTCACCTGTCCACGGACCAACCGCGACAAGATTGACTCGTGCGGCTGTTATCTCTGCCACAAGCTCCTCCGTCCACGTCAGTAACTACATACACAGGTAGTTATGTAGCTCAGTGGTTCGACATTCATCAACATCTCTTTATAACAAAGTTATGACACGCAACAATGTTCCTAACAAGTGCACGTTAGATAAGACAACGTTATCATACGTCGGTAATCCGTCTAATGTTAATATCATGAACGAAACTTGTAAGCTAATTACAATAATGATGCATACATGCATAATAAGAACCACGCGGTTTTGGCAGACGGTTCGTGGATAGGGCTGCCAATAAGATACTTTTCAAGAGCCTTAGAATATGCTTATCTTGCAATAGGTTTTCTTTCAATCATCATCATCATTTCAGCCGTAAGCTATAAGTCTCCCCCAAAAATTACCGCTACTTCGACCGGTTCTGTGCTTCTCGCATCTACCATATCTCTGCGGCCTTCACCAGGTCTTCGGTCCACTTTGAGGCCTTCCAACGCTATACGGTCGCCACTCCAAAACCTTTCGGCCCAATCGGCCATCTGTTCTGCGCGCAATGTGCCCTGACCACTGCCACTTAAATTTGGCAACTCTTCGAGTTTTATCGGTTATCTTGGTTTTCTTACGGATCTTTTATCTTTCTTTCAATAATGACTGTGAAACCTATGTTCTCGTTAAAACTACATCCCACAATGTATCCCAGAATTTGGATATAAGTATGGTTCATGGTTTATATCCCATCTGTGTCAGTTGATTTAAAGGAATCAATACTTTTTTACCTTTCATTGTGTTCATCCTCCGGCCTCCTCCTTATACGTTGCATCCCTGAGCGACTCATTGACGCCGCGTCGTCAATGGCCGCGTGCGTCTGTGGCGTTGCAGCGCGGCACACCAGAGGTTAACGCGCTTCTTAATTGCTTCTATAACATTAAGTACACGATTAGCATAATATTGCTTGTGTTACATTAATAATTATAATTACCATAATGTGGCCGCGGTTAGACGGGCCGCTGCACCTTATTTTAATATTATTTGTTACGTAACGGCCTTCAAATACTGCTCCATTTATGATAATCACCAGGATTTTAATGAAACAATGCTTTAAAGTTTTGTATATCCTTGTGGTTACTTTAGTTGCTGTACTTTGCATAGCGACAATAAAGGCGGACTTTTTCACTGAGCCCTTTGAAATTAATAAGAGATTGTTCACAGACTCGAGGGCTAAGGTTAGGCATCTAATTCAGTTAAAACAAAAAAATAATATTAATATTAACTAGAGCACTAGCATAAAATAAACAATACTCATTTCAATGGATTCGTTTACATTTTACCTTAGCAAAAAATTGACGCGACTTGCTGTCACCACCCTGTGGCACGTGTGTGCTGTGACTTGATGTCTCCCTCTGACAGAGAGGGGGCTTCTGTCCTAGCAGTGTGAACATTTATAGGCTGAGTATGCTGTCACCAAGGAAGTTATCGACGAAATTATTCACAGATGAGCATGATAATCGATATACTGACAAGTAACATACCTATTTATAGCGAATGGATGAATGGCGTCGGTACACGGAGTCAGATATTAAAATTGCGTTGTTATAAATAAGTTGAAGTTATTAAGTAACCGTTACAATAAAAGCAAACGCGTGTATTCTTGCTTCTCATTCAAATCGTTCCTAATTACATCTCTAGTTATTAATTAGCATTGTTACACCGTTACTCATTTAAATTGTTAAAATATTCTCAGAATATTCTTCTTTAATTAGCTTCGGGCAGGTTTTCAATAGCGGAAGGATTGTGCCGATGTTTGTCTGTACAACGACATAGTTTTTACTTAGCATTGAATATTGCCATGAGGATCATCATCCTCATGGCAATATTCAACATAAACGCTCACGCTCTCCCTATTAGTAGTTCGTCATTAGGTCTCACCTGCAGCCTCCCACGGCTCCGTGACCATATCGACGCCTGCGCCGGCGCAGAGCCCCCTGTGATCACCACCATACTAAACCATTAGTGCTATTTCACACTACATTTTTTCAATATAAACCTACATGTTACGTAACTCCTTTAGCACACAAGTGAGTGAGCCATATTTATTAATTTCTTAAAATTCTTCAGACATTACAATATTCTAAGGTGTTCCGCTTAGTATGCTCGCCACAACACTCGCATTAGTCGAGGGAAACGTGTGAAAAGCGAATACCAATGTATTTGAATGTAGTATTTAGATCAATCACCTCTGTATGTCGCTGACTGTCATACGTGATGCGCTATTCAAACATTACACAGACATTAAACGTACGGCTGAGATTTATTTGATGTTTTACAAATTTTAATATCAAAGTGTGGCATTATTGAACGAACGAATGAACAAACATTACCCTCCTTCTGGGACAGTTGGATAATAATAATATGATGAGATGTGCACTTGACCCTTTCTCTCATAAAAATAGTAAGCTAGTTCGTTCAAGCGTGTTATGTCTTGCACTTCGCACAGCGCCGTGTCCTGTGTTCATGCACTGTACAGTTCCCGTGCTAATGAGTTGCACTTGTGGTTGTAGTACGTGTTGCATGTTACATGTGAGTTGTGTAGCGTCGTCTATTACATAATGTTATTGCGTTAAGTGTACGGTTACACTGCATCATCTATTCGGCAATATTTCGCGCGATCATGGCGTTGACTGGGCGCGCGTTTGCTTTCTGATTAGTAATACTAGTAAACTCTACACGATGCATAACTCGCGCACCAAATTCAGCTAAGTATTTCATTATTATGCACCTCGTACATATTTTATCGCTTTCATTTAAATAAACAAGTGATTATTATAATTAAATGTCATCGTTTCAATATCCCTGTCAAAGCCGTTCAAAACAACACATTTGTTATTCCCGGTTGTGCCCGGTATATTTTGTCCATCTAAAGGATGATTTCCATCAAACGGCTCGCGTCGCATCGGATCGGAAAAAATACGAACGGACGCGGTGACAGCCGATCGCGTCCGGCAGGATGTCGACGCATCGACTGGCTCCTTACCGTCGCTTGCGAACATATCTGATTCTGCGCCTAGTCAAATAGTTTCATTCCTACCGTGTCGAGGTGTTCTAATTTTTGAAAATGGTTGTAGTTGACATAGTTTTGTTGGTTATTGCATTATAAGAAGAAGAAAATAATCATAAAACAGCCGAAAGGATATGACGACACGCGAACGGAGCCGATCGCGCGTCGCAGCAGCTGTGCGCTGCTTATTAATATGGACTTTAAATACTGTGTACACGATTTAATATCGTTTCAAGATTGTAAAATCCGTTCCGATCCGATATGATGCGAACCGTTTGGTGGAAATCATCCTTAATTCACACGTAGAGCTGTCAGGTTCACTGTAAGATAGAAATGTTAAACAATTAGTGGGAATTGGACATAACATAAGGTAATTCCGTGGTGCACAACACATGTCAACAACAGTTAGTCTCTTATAAGGCGTTTTACCGTTGGCCAAAGACGCGCCACTAGTTTTTAGCAGCACATTCTTTGTGACTGTAAAGGTAATATGCAAATATAGCCGCGAATGATAACATGCCAAGTGCCACACTGACAGGGCGCGGCTACAGGCCAAGACGCAGAAGGTTCAGTTCGAGCGACGAGCGACGCGTTGTCTATGTGCTATTCATATATGACTTGAAAGATGATATAGGTACTGGTACCATTTTACCTAATACCAGATCTGTATCAGATAGTAACTTGATGATATCCTATTAAACGAGCAATATTTGTTTGTATATATATTTGTACTCACGTTCTCGAAATCGGCTCTAACGATTTCGATAAAAGTTGCAATATAGGGGTTTACGGGCGTAATTTTTTAAATTTACGGAATAATTACATTAGAATAATGACATTAGAATAATGACATTAGAATATTGACATTAGAATAATGACATTAGAATAATGACATTAGAATAATGACATTAGAATAATGACATTAGAATAATGACATTAGAATAAATTTCATTAGAATAATGACATGGCAGCATGGAATTAGTAAGTACCTACTATCATGGCAGCATGGAATTAGTAGGTACTATACATGGATTAGTATGAACTATCCTATACTATTAAATGAGCTTTCTCTATTTTCATCAGAGCAGAGCTCAGTCGCCCAGGTATATTATGTGCACTTGACATTGCGTGGTCCCACTATATCATATTATTTATTTGTAGTTAAGTAGGTAAGTAAGACTTAAAAAAGAGTTTAGAAGTAGACATATTGGACGTAGATCTACCATCATGTAATATTAATTCAATAATTACGATGAATTTAAAGCATTTATAAAATTAAACTCGATAAAACCGCGAGTACCCAACGCGTCAAATTCGAAACAAATGGTTTTGCAAATTGACTATCATCTCAAATTGTTTGTATGTTTCAATAACAACTGTCATTCTTTATCAGTCAATGGCTAGTATTTCACTCTGCTAAATAATACGTTTTCCTCTCTGTGGCGATGCGCGAGCGCCGCTGACCTGCAGAGTGTGCGCGGAGCCTACTCACTGATTACTAATTAATCGTTCATTTGCATGAGCCGTGTACGGCTTCACAGCTGGAGAACGGAAAAACTTCTCCAGCTTCTCAATATGGACACGTATGCAGGCACCTACCTACCTGTGGATGCCTGTGGCATAGCGTTGTCACTGCCGGCACTCGGCTGCCTGGGAAGCGAACGTGGAGCGTACCCAACTGTTCACGGCGATTTACGATCAATAATAATATCACATAACGCACAAAATATCATTGGTCCACGTATTTGCATGCGTCGTCGTCTACCTGCGCGCGCGCATCTGCCTGTATTTTTTCCCTCAGCTCGTCTGTCGAACAATCGCTTGCATATTTCTTTCTATTTCCATTAGTTTTTGTCGCCGCCCGCGCCGGTGAGACGTGAATACGATTTTTTATAGTCGAGATTTATTGCAAAACGTGCATTAGGATCTATCGGCCACAATGCTCGGATGCTAATGGCGATATTAACGAGGTGCGCGCTACGTGCGCTTTGCGTTTGCTCCCAGCTCTGACGTCACTACTCTATGTTATCATCTCTTTAATAGTTATTCATTTACATTGTTTGCAAGGTTTATATTTAGTTCATTATAGTTTTTCAGTATTTCCAAAAATAGATTTTTGAAGCCCTTAATTTAAAAATAGATTATTTAAATGTTATTATGCCTATCTGGTGCATCATCGGCACAAACAGCTCACGTTTTAGAGTGCACTTTTGCTTAACGTCGCATTGCCCCGGAGTCGGCGGGGGGTGGTGGTACCGCCCGCTTTCATGTAAATTTCTTACTTCTCTCTGTGACACTGTGCCTCTCCGCCCAACGCGACACGCTCAGCTGACTGACATTTATGGTAACTGTAGGTGACTCTGCTAGCTATGTAAATCGCCTGTCAGCTGCCGTACCGTACGCGCACTTAATAAATAAGTAAACGTGGGAGATGCCACATTAATATACATCAGGTATTAAACTATTACCTGTTTGTTGGTACGTCTCCGCCATGCTAATGAGAAAGTCACAATGATGTTCGCTCAGCGCGTCTGCGCAGATGCCTGGCGCATGCATTGTTCTCAAATTGCGCATATTCGATGACTGCAGGCTAAATAAGTTTCAGTATGCTCACTTACCGCTTCATTGAAAATCGTCAGATTTATTTTACTGTGTGTTCTGTGCTGCATAAAACCATTTTGAAAGATAAAATTAAAAACTTTAAAAGCTTGTAGATAAGGACGCGTTCACTCCTACCTGGTCAGTGGTTACTTGGTGCAAAAAATATAGATCTGGTTAATGTAGAAAATTTATTAGCTGATCCCTTTGCAAGTCATATCGTGTGCCTTGCCGCTACAGACATTTTTTTTTTTTCATTAACCCCGTTACACTGGCTAGATAAGTACTAGTCACCTCAGGGCTAAACTCTTTTACTTTGTTAATTTTATTCGACGGAGTTTCTTCAGTCATATCATTAGTTACAGTAAGAACAAATTAAGTAGATGCAGTTATTAATCATATTTCTTGTACAATTAAAATGTGAGAGTTAGAATGTGTTGAGTGACAGAACAGTTGTGATTGTGAGGCAACGCGTGATGCAGACCAGAAACTATTTGTATTACAAAATGGAACCTGACTGCAACGCACGGCGAAATAATTTTATTTTTACTGAATGGCAAAACGTTATTAAGAAAAGTTGTGACTTTAGTAATGTTATAAAATACTTTATTTCCGTTCACTTACCTTTATATAATATCGTAGTTACATTTGAATTCACAAACTTAGCAATCGTTTCGGTGTTTCTGTCTGTATTCGGGTATGTATGTTATAGTGTCAAGTCATAGAGAATGATTTTTATAACGTATAGATGTCGCAGTAAGATAGTTGAAGCCGTGATATAGTTATATCCCTAGGGATTTAGCAATATACAGTAATATAGTTATATGAAAGCGGTCCATAGCTGTCGGATTGCCCTAATTTTGTTACTGTGACCAATTTCGACGTAGCTGGTCACAGTTCTAATCTAACCTAAACTATTTGGCCAGAGTGCCCTAATTGTTTTACTAGATAGTGCTCGTATCATAGTTATATTCATAGTAGGACAGTTATGAATTTATGTATATAATTTTTATGGTGTACATAATAAAGAATATTCTATCTATTGACCGCTTTTATATAAATATATTACGGTATATAGCTATATCCCTAGGGATATAACTATATCACGGTTTCAACCATCTTACTGCGACATAGATATTTTTCAATCGCAAATACGCGGATATTGGCCATCATTAACATTAGTAAATTCTAGGCTCATCAACTTTCTGTCACCGCTTGTCGCGGCGCTCGTGTCGCTTGTCTTTCATGCGACACGAGCTCACACAAGCAACACAGTGATGCGTGTGCGCTATAGAAACGTAGTGCTATAGTAACGTGTATGATCTAATAAGGTTTTAGTTATAATAATGTGTGTGTTATATAATATATATAAAGTGTGAAACGCTTTTCCCTTCACTAAAATATTATTATAATTATCTAAACTAATTTTAATCCATCTTTTACCATATAGGTACTAAATTAAATGACTAAGTGTGTGATATAGTAACGGGTGCGCTATAAATACGCCAAACTGCGTGTGCGCAGGTGTTGCGCTGACCTTACCGTCCAACTGTACTCCACGTCCTAATGTCAAGTGACGAGTCTTTGGGCTCTATGTACCCTACAGGTACAGAGAGACAATGTTTTCATTTGAATAGTAGCTGTTTATAATAAGTCTTTATTACAATTCTGTGTTCGGCTAAAACAGAGCGGTGAAGAGTAACTGATACTTTTACGACATTTCACCGAAATCTAAAAGTAATACATTAATACACTATTATCTGTCTGCACGGGTCCGGGAGTCCGGAGCATTCTGTGGTGTCTACAGGTAGTCAGTGCATTGTGTCTCCCGTGGTCCCGCGTGCCGTGATTGATAACTCTCTGGAAAGTTATACAAAAAGCTTCCTAGCAAAAAATCTCCGCAAAATTAACGTATGCAAATCCTTTGTGAGCGGTGCACCCGCGGCAGACCCTACCTTTTGTGCATGCTCTTAAGGTTCACATCAGCTCGCACGTCCGCGGAATAATTTTTTCGTTGTGCGTCGTGTAGTGCGCGTCGCCTCTTAGACGCGTCGTAATCTACGATCTGCGTGCGCTCGTAAATTATACCATTACAGTATTCCCGCATTCAAAATTTCTGAGAAACTAACAAAATTATCCGCCCGGGAGACTTGATCGATGGATCCCTATAGCCTTTCAGTGAAAGTTACAATTCACACGGTGAACGACTTATTTGCACGGAGCACGTTCATTTATATACAAATTCCATTAGTTATTCGATAAAAAAAGACTCGCTACTATTGTAATAAATTCACTTTGAAAATACAACTTGCTGTTTTAGCATTATTCGTTACATTACATAGAGTATGAAAACAAACGGTACGATAGCGCGGGCACTGCGGGCACCTTCCGCGCCATCTATTAGAGTTATTAGAAGCAGAACATTGACCGCGACATTGAGCTGCTGTGAAATTTATAACTAAGAGCACGTTTATTAGTTAATTATGCACATTATTGTAAGCACGGCTACGTCCGCGGACTAATTACATGATTTGCATATAGTTAGTAATCCAAGAGTCATTCAAACATTGTTTGTCTTGAAATACACAAAAACTATGCGTTTTATGAACTTGAATGTTGAGAGAGCGATGATGACGTGACGCGATGGACGCGATAACGTCAGGTTGACGCGAAATAAAAAGTTATCAGTCGGCGAATCTGCGGCCTTATGAGTAGACTATGTGATTTTGAGATTAACTTAGATAGTGACAAGAAGCGCGTCTAGCACTTATTAATTAGATATATTCTGTTATACAACATGTAAAAAAACTGTCTGATCCGTGAGGGTATCGCACTGAGACTTTATTTATGTGGTTATTTTCAAGAAAAAAGGAAAAAAATCGCCATTTTTTTTTTAATTTGGATTTTTTCCTGGTTACATAGGGCGTGGGGAGCCATCGTTTCACGGATGTTTTCAATTCATAACCCCTGCTGAAAATTTGCAAATTTTTTTTTCTTGGATTTTGGGTAATTTTGGTACTCAAATGTGAATTTTGAAATAGCAATAACTTTTTTATTTTCTAAAATAATAAGTTTTATTTTTTTACTTTTTTTGCAGTACTTATCCTTTCGGATCGGACAGGGTTATTCTACATATTGTATTTACGTTAAGGTACGTCCAATACGTGACAATCGATAGACAAGCAAGTCTCAGTACACCAACAGTCTTCAAACAATAATGTTTTAGGAAACGGTTTCTCTAAGTCTACAATGCAATCTTATAGTGTACCTGCACTGCACTGCACACATTATAAGGAAACTTATAGATAGACTAGTAATAGTCGTTACCAAAAGTTAATAATCTGTGTGCTATTAAAACAGTGCATTCGACTCCATTGTTGCAATTAGCATGTACAGTAATGCAGATTGCAGTGACCATCACTACGTCGCTTACATGTATCAGATCACCACTGGACTTACATAAACACTGAAAGAATTATATGAGCAGTAGGACAGAAGGTCACACAGTGGACCCGGCCCGTTACCGGCGCTTGCACACATGCGCTTGGGCACACGGGTGTAAAAGGTCGCGCCACCCCAGCGGTACAGGTACCGTTACACACCCCCCACAACCCGCGGGGAAATCACCTGACATTTAAAGTTTTTGCGCTAATCGCAGGGTGAATAATGTATGTGCCTAGACTGGTCTAGCCCGGGGTATTGGGGGTGGGAGTAACATTCACTGACTGAGCTGCACGCGCGCACCATTCAACTCTGCACCCGACAACATGGACACTGGTGAGTCCCATTACTCATTAGTTCATTGCTTTTACTGCACTCTGCAACTGATGGCAGCGTCTCCTCCGCACGTCTTGGGCAGACGGACATAGTCATATAAGTGACAGGTTCCTCACACAGAAACCAGGTTGTCCTGACTCCTGACCGCTCAGCTCCTCGCTGCCGGCCTGCAGCTAGCGTGTTCGTAAACATACTGGTTGATACACATACACAGCCCCCTACCCTCGACCCTTCCCCCTCGCCTAAAAGTCAGGTCGGCATGGCCGGCCATAACGATGACGGTAAATATTTGTTTTTTTAACAACTAACTTCATAAAATCGTAACAGACTGTAATATAATATGGTTTTTAACAATAATTCTTTGTTACGATACAAAACTGATCCGCCTGAAGGTGACGCCCGCCTCTTTCAATACACATTTTACAGTATTTTAATTTTTTACTTTTTGTAAGTAAATGTTATTATATTTTTTACAAATTAGGGAAATTTTAAAGCAATTACATTCGTCGTGTCGGAGAAAGCAATCGTTGTAAAAAATCATTCGGTTTGTGACAAAAAGACGCCGCGACTTTCTAATTTATTGCTCGACCGTCGAAGGAAGCGTTAAAAAATACAATAAAACAATACAAAAGTAAAAATCGCACAAACGTTAGTGTGCGCCGTTATCCGTCTAGAGCGGTTCGGTCGACCCGTCGCGTCGTCGCACCGTCGCTACACAATGAGCGTCGTAAAAGAAAGCACCGTCTGAATGGCCCGACCCAGCGCCCATCGCATGTTTTAATAATCCCCTCATTATGCAATGTGTGATAAAAGCTGGGAAGCGTTTTTTAAAACTCAATAAACAAGGAGAACTTTCACGCGAATCTCTTTAAAAATGCATCGAACCCAGTGCGAGCCGTCCGCCGACAAAACGGGGCTGCGAGGCCGAGCTGGGGCCCATGCGGGACACCTAGTGCAGTGGGCGCTCACGACACGTAATGTGTTTTAAAGTGAGGACTCGGGGCACTCGGACACTTATCAAACTTTAAGTACCTGTATATAGCTCGCGAGAGTCGCGGGGTCGCGCGCCGAGTGGATAATGCTTGATCCATATAACATTATGCATGAAGAGCGAGGGGTGAGGGTGGCGGGGCGGGAGAGGGTGACCTTTCGCGAGGTCCCGTTACAGGCACCTGCACGGACGTTAGGGTCCCGCTAGCCGCTCCCGACACGCAGCACATTCATCGCTCTGCATAGCGGACCAAGCGCTTTAGTAGGAGATCACTCAGCATGAACCACTCAATACTTTGCAATTACTTTTTTTGGACAATAAGGTTTCACAATGTACTCGTGCTATTCCAATTACTTAGCGATGGCAACAAATATTAAACTGTTCTTTATCATTCATCACTCGATCGCGGTTACAAAGAACGTTTTGTCATCGCCATCTTTTTATGGAATGTATAATAATGCATAGAGTGAGCTCGACTATCACTTGCAGTTCCGCTGCACTGTTATCTTAATTGAATGGCTCGGTGCGTGAGATCGATCCGGATCAGTCAACAGATTATATCTGCCGTTACACTTTGATAAATGAACGAGTCCCAAAAGATAGGATAAAAAATTTAATGGACGCTGTTACCTCGGCTCACTGATTGCAGTTTGATCATCGTTTGAGTACACCGCGGAGTGCTAGACCTGCGCGCTACCGATACCGTTGTCTCACTGTAGTTACAATGGGGCGGTGTGGGTAACGTTGGCTGCAGGCTGCAGGCAATAGGTTTCGTGTGCGAGAATCAATCAGCTGGCGCGTAATGCCCTCCATTAGAATACTTAGATTCAAATGACGCGCCGCTCCCACGCGCCCGCCATGCGCGTGCGCATTCAGACGCACTATCACATGAGCCGATACATTCCTCAGAGATGCTTGTACGAAAATTGCTAGCTCCTCTTACATTATATGTACTAAATTTTTCGAATTCCTGATTTTTGTAAAGAAATTGACTCAGTCCCACTTTAGACCATGCTGATCTCGACTAACTTGACAGTCGTTGTCAAGGCTAAGATGTTAATCAATGCAGAAGGGTAGCTCGGCTGCGGTATGACGAGGGAGAACATAGTGTAGAAAACTTCACGTTGAGTCGAAGGGGTTCAATCGGTAATTAGAGTTGTCTAAAGACTGTTTTTACTATGACTAATTGATCACTGAGATCGCCAACTGACTGACCAGCGTATATTGTTGTACAGAGCTAGGTACCTAGCAGTACAAGTGTATTGAGTGCGGACTGTCTGCCGGTAATAAACTACGATCCGCCTCGACGTGGACAAGTTACCGCCATCATCGCATCAGTAGCTCGAGACATAAAGTTTATCTCGCATTCAAACAAACGAGTTGCGTAATAGTTAGCGAAGTGTGTGCAATTAAGTGGTCGGAGTAACGGGACAGATATCGGGGGTGAGTGACATGTGTTGATATTTGCGACGCGTGCCCGCGTGCACCTGCGCGCGCCGCGTCCGACGTGCGTGCCGCGCGGGTCAAGGTCGCTGCACGCCACTACGAGCCACAGAAAACCCACTCACTAAAGAATATCAACACTAAACCAATACACTGGAGAATGTTCTATCTTCGACCGTTCTATGACTACAACGTCGTAATAACTACTACCGTTTCCTTATAATGGATGCCGTTTTCAAAATCTACCTTCAGTACTTTTGTTTTGCGCTGTTTCACTTTACTCCGTTTGGCTCCGCTTCTCTCCTCGCTTCACCTCCCCCGCAGATGAGTTTAATGAGTGGACGTGATCCGATCACGGTGCGCTACATTTTTATACGCGAGATATTTCGTGGTAAAGGCACGTAACAAACCAATGTCGTTAACATCCACGCATGGAAATACTTTCGATCGACTGTAGTCATATTGTTTCGTACAAATTACTTTTGAATTATTGTAATACGCACCGGCTGCTACCAATCGCATTATAACAATAGGGTCATGTCCATAAAATAAAACATAGAATGAAAATATAAAGCACGTTATGATCGGTCCGACTCGTTGTGATGTCGCGTATATTTCCTGCTGACGTGTCGCGTTACTCGTTATGGACAGCGCGGGCAAGGGCGATGGAAGGATATCCTTGATTTGTTCTAAAGCTCAAGTATGTAAGGGGAAGGCGGCTCAATTTGCCGCTTCCATCGCGTGGGTGTCGTCGCGTGACACTTGGAATGAGCGGCGACGGATCCCAGCGGCATGTGTCGGCTGCCGCCCACAGGTAAACAAACACAACTCCAGACGCATCAGAAGTGTGTTTCTCTTTCTGTCTCTTTCAGCTCCTTGGAAACAAATCATCTTATGCGCGAGTCACGGATACATTTCGATCAGAAAGTTGTGATCTATTTCGGCGACACACGCAAAGCGCAATGTTGCTTCTGCAGCCATTAGTCGCAACACTTCATTAGTTTCTTCGTCCGCGTCTGTGGCATGTTCCCGGCATATCCCCGGTATCTGTCCGGAGTCGTCTCTGCTAACGGGACTTACCCGTGCCGGACGGCTGTCATAAACATGCTCTTAGCGCTGTCCGTCTGTTTGTAACGTCACCCGAGGGACGCGCCGCTGGCCGGCTATCGCGCCGGTCACAACTCTCGTATATCACCGACGAATTCGACAGCTCTGTAACTCATTCGGACGGTCACCGTGACCGTACTGATGCAATACTTACGTTGTCGTAAACATTCGTGTAGGCTGACTTCTTAATTCTTTTGAAATAAATAAATTAGCTTTGAAATAATACTCAAGATTGAGTGGAAAAAAACGTACTTATTGATATCAAGTAAGTTCTATTCATCCTCACGCTGAGCCTTTTCATAAATTTTGTTTTAAACATAACAGATTACAACATAGAGGATAAAGTTGTTGTCATTTGCATATCAGTTTAGTGAGTATATGATGAGATGAGTAAGATGACCTTCAGATTTAGAGTATTTTCCTTTAATAGGTACTTGGTTTTTCTCGAAGAATACAAGCGGTCTTCGTTTCTTGCAGAACTATAGATCTTTTTAACTATTATAGAAAAACCACTTGCGGGAAGTTTTATTTTCTACTTCTCGTGGTAAGAATATGATTGCGAAGTGTATGCTCAGTAAGTGCCGCGTATTCTGGCGGGCGCTGCAGTGGGACTCGTTGGCTAATTATTGTAACATTAAATGAATACGGATACAGTGTGTGCAGATGCACCGATAGCCGTCCAGCGCTGCGTGTGATAAGACATCAATTAGCGCTGCAGCGGCTAAGCGGTCAGCGTTTTCAATACCCCTGCTTTACGACGATGACTGTACGCTGATGTGAGCGGCTCGTAAGTTGAGGCGCTCACACCAGACACAACTAATTTATAATACTTTTGTTATGCGTGTGATCAGTGTCACCGATGCTAAGTTTTTTCAGTCAGTGCTAACTTTCAAGACTTACGCGCTATTAATATGTAGTTAACTCGTTCTCCATAATATCGTCCTTGTCAAATCGTGCTTGTCAAAAATGAATGAACACGATTTATTTATGGCAAGCACTTGCTTGCATAATCCATAAAACTAGACACCAATACAGAACGGTGGGCAACAATGTACAGTGTGGAGGCTAGTCCTATAATCTAAAATATTAATTTTATCTGCTCAATCAATTATTAAGATATATTAAATACTTAGTGGAGCTATAACCGCAATGATCTTTTTAATATTAATAATGTTGTTGTATTAATTAATGATGCAATAGTAAAATCATCCAGCGAGTAAGTAAATCACTAGTGAAAGGCGATGAATCATAGTGTTGTGTGCATAGTGTAGTGTAGGTTCAGTCCCCGGCTTACCGCGGAAGCCGCATCGCTCCTATTAGCATAATATCATGCAAAATACTTCGCCCAAATCCTCCAGCCCGTCGCCCGCCGCCGCCGGTGTCATCGGGTGTTGTGACGTCATAGCTTACATTTCTGTCATTATTTTTGAGTGATTAAGTGTCACATACATGCTGCCTTTAGCTAGAGTAGTCCTCCAACAATATCAAAAGATGTGTCCCTGAGTCGGATCCCACGTTTGATGAGTCAACCTTCAGAACGTCCCATAGCTTAGCACCGCGACTCTCGATGCGCTCACGCACCCAAATTGAGGGATTTTATTAAAACTGATCCGCGCATGCGCGCCGTGGTAATTAGCCGACGTGTAAGAGCACACTGGGAATAAATTACGTCTATGAATAATTGTCTAAATATTATAATGAGCTCGCCATTTTCAATTATCCGGCGCGCGGTAATGAGCTCACACACTGGCCGCGGTTCCGCTCCGAATGCGCTGCCGCCGCACGAGTAGTCTTACTGCGAAGGAGGGGGGGCAGGGGGGGACTCGTCACATGCTAATCCACAGCTTGTACCTGATGAAGTTAATATAATGTAATTGTAAATCTGCGGACGCGACGCGTGACGCCATAAACTAAACCAGGAAAGCAACGCGATTTACAGCAGTGACGAGCGAGCATACATAGGTACTTTATTAACTTTAATTTACTTCACTGTTACAGACGGTAAGTAAATAACGAATTTCTAGACGTGGGTCGATTATAATTTAATGAATTATCATAATAATGCTTGGTGTAATGAGTTGCGAGCATAATTGGCGTTGCTCAGTATCGCGATCGCTAACTGTGCCACTGAGCTCTGCCGGCGCAATGCAGCCGAGCGCATGTGTGTCACAATGTTCTCTAGGAGCTGTAGGAGCTGGTGACAGCTCAATTGATTTATTTATTAGGGAGTGCTTGCGCTGCCGGCACCGGCTCCTGAATTGGCTAGTTAGATTAGGTTAAATATTTTTATTCGCAAAAAAGCGTTAGGTTAAGTTTGGTTACAACAGTGACCTCCTACGCACGAACCGAGCGAGCGAAGTGAGCGGTGCCATGGAAGCGGCCGGCGAATGCCAAAAACGACTAGGATAATAGAGCCGGCGTTGCCGGCAGCCGATGTTTTTAATGTCGGCTGCCGGCATAAATATCGTGCCGGTTCCCAATGGCGTTATTTTTGGGAGCCGGCGCCGGCAGCGGAGGCACTCCCTATATATTAATAAAGATCTCAAATTTTCAGTTTGCACCACACATTACAAGTTATCGGTCAAAACAAGTAGACACATAAAACCATAAAATTAAGTTAATTATATGTACATAAAAAGTAGACAGCATTTGATCAAATAATATGCTATAGTTGAGGTCCTTAAGTTCTGAGTTGAGCTGCACGATTACTGACAAATGCGTACTGACTGGACAGGTCCACTCAATCTGTCGGGTTCTTTCTTCAAATGACCTTTTCAGACTCCAATCTACATGATCTTCGCATGATCTAACCAAGATTATGTCTGGACTTTAAAAGAGACTGTGACCTCTGAGATTGTTTCGGCCTTTCTTTTCAAATTAGTCAGATAGGAAACGCCGACCCCATCTAGTTTTTAAAATATTATTGACGTGTAAAAGTGTTTGTACAAACCTATTTACAGAAAACAAAATTAAAATAAATAAGGCAACCATAGATATCCGAGGGCAACTGAGCGTGAGCACTGTCGATCATTTCAGCTCACTTTAACTTGTACAAGTTTCATCTATAACTGTCAACATGCTGCGGTCTCTGTAGGTGTAGTTTTGTTGCCACACTTGTCTTGTTGTCATCCTCACAGTCACTGCCCTAATCGGAATAGAATAGAATATTTATTTATTTGCACAGAATGTAGGTTTTAACAATAAGATGGATGAATGGTTTACAGAATCCTTGTACATTCTGCCATATTGGCATGCAAACATTAATTGGGTACATACTGTGAACATAATATTTGCTACAATATATAAAATTGAATTAAATTTAACTAACTATAACAACATCTTATAAAAAAAAAAACCAAATTTACATAACAATGAATCACATCTATTTAAAAGGTTAACAATCTTTATCAATTAAGAAGTTGGTTACACAGTAACAGCACTTTTCTAATAGCAGAGAGATAAGTTTCTTTTTAAATATTCGCGAAGGTTGTTCTTTAATGGAGTTTGGGATTTGGTGCCACACCAAAAAAACTTTTTCGGGAAAACACTTTTTCGGGTCAATTGATAAGGGATTATTTTAATTGTTTTTGTTCTTATTGGATCATCTACACCAGAATGTATTATTTTCACTTATCCCAATGAATGGATGAGGAAGATGCCTGGGTAAAAAAAAAGGAAACTCTAATTAGTCCATCAGTCAAATAATAAAAAAAAAATTAGACACGTATTTTTTGCTTTATCATATTATTAATAAAAAATGACTTAAGGCCCGTACAGACCAGCGCGATATCGCGGGCGCGACACGGGGCGCGCTGCCTGTCGCACCCGCGATATCGCGCTGGTCTGCACGAGCTTTTATATAAAACGCATTAATGTTGAGGAGTGGGGGCCGCTACGTCACAAGTAAGTATAAAATCTACATACTCGTGACGTCATGCCACATTTTAACTCAATGTATCGCCGTAATCTTTTGATTACGTAAAAAAAGAAAAAATACGTGTCCAATATTTTTTTAATATTCTACTAACCTGAAGGACAAAAACATTTTTTTAGTCTTAATCCCTATTGCTGTTTTCCGTTTACCTATAAACTTTTGATTCCTTCATTCAATTACGTTTTGGTCTATGGTCCACGTTATAATCACTGAATGGTGATAAAAAAATTGCTATTAAATAAGCAGACACCGGAGTTCTGTTAATCTTCCATCTAACCATGATCCTCTATTCTTTGATGGGAAGTATTGGAACCACACAGAACAGATAGTATTGTACGAATGTAGCGTACTTCGCGTGCGTAGCCCTATGGTGTTTGTAGATATTGATAACAGTTCCACCAAGTATAGTAAAATATTCTTCACAGTTGTATATGTAACGTTAAAGGCATCTCTACTACCATAAAGTTGGGTGTAAGCAAGCCAATACTCCTATGGCTCCATGTATACTAGCACCGCCCCTCTGTGGATTAGATCGACGGAATTATTTGTAATGTTGGACATGATCTGCGCATTGTCTCACTAGTGCTGTCCGAAGCAGAGGCCTCCACGTTGTGCTTCACAGCGGCAAACAACGTCATAGCTACCTCGCTACAGTTGTTATACAGTAGTACAATGTTGTATAATGTGACCTTCGTTGCGTATCCCACCGCGTGGCGTGTGTACTCAGTGCGGACATCACACGCGCCGCCTAATTTACACACACTTACTAATTTTACGAGTTCATTTCACTTGGTATCAGACGAGTACACTTTATGTTCATTGTTGTAATACTACGCAAGTGAAATCTCACTATAATAAGTAATCTGCGGGCTACTATGTTCACGCTATGTGATTTTTGGTGTAGATCAGAGCTACGCGATATTGTGAGAAGTCTCACATAGGCTGTTGTTGTCAGTTCTTACACATAGAGCTACTCTATCTGTGGTGCCAACAGTCGTAGTGCTAATGTGATGTTTTATCAAGTTACTCCTTCTTGTAATCTTGTTGAATGCCTGTGAGGTGCAGTCAACTCAACACGATAAACAGTACTCTAATTGCGTAATACAACACTGTTTCGATTTGCAACAGATTGCTAATCCATTGCTTCTTAACTTGGAAAAAAAACTGCTCAACAACGTAAATAACGCTATGAATGTTGTTGAACTGTCAAAACGAAACAAATTATGCATAATTGTTAACGAAAATAAGTTACGCAATTAGGGTACAGGTTTTATACTGATTTTAAATTCAAACTGATAACTTTTTACACAACTGGTATCGGTCAGTTTTTCGATTTACAAGTCAGTAGTGAGTACGCAGGAAGGTCGCACTCACTAGTGAACTGCGAGTAGCGATGCGTGCTGTGCGCTGTGTCGGCAGCGGCCGCACATTCCGGGGGCGAGTGCTTATTCCGCTCTGAATTTTAAATTGTGCCGAAGTCCCTCACTAAACCCCTCGCACCGCCCGCCCGCTCGCTTCACTCGCCCCCCTGCATCCCGGCGTCGAATTCCTAGCGGTCTCGCCAATCCACCCGTAAAAACCCAATCAAGTGGCCATTTTTGTGATGCGCCCCGCTTTGACACACGATTTCACTTTCGACCCGCGCCGCTGTTCCACACAACGCATACAAAAACTATAAAAAACCGTTTTATTTTAGTTTTAGATCGCTTGTGAGAGTGACTGCCACCGCCGCGGCTGCGCACCGCGCCGCCTCGCGATTGTTGCGCGACACTGCACGGACTCGTTACCGGATTACTTTTATTTGTTAGATAGTAACACGACTGTCACGATTTTCAGAGATGTTCCATGAAGCTGAAAATTAATAATTTCTCTTTATTGCTGAATTTACTAAAAATATTGCTCCTATCTGAACATAGTTTGGTGTAGTGACACGATCGTCTTGTTCGTGTGTGGTGTATGGTGCGGTCACAGAGCCCGGCGGTGCGCGGCCGCCGCTTCCCAGAACTTCCAATTTGTTGGTCATTTGATTTAATGCTGGCGTGGGAACCGCCGACGCGTGCACGGCCCGGTATCCGAACCGGCGACCGCCGCTCATTACGTTCACTTACCGCTGGTGTATCTGTCTGCGCCTGCGCCGCTGGTCTTCTATCACGTCGTCGCGTCTTGTTATCACATTCCGTGTTGAGTGACAACTTATCTTACGAACAGGGTCGTTAGACAAGTTACACCTATGCAAAAAATCTCAAAAGTTCGTACTAAATATTAAACATTGATGAAGTATTCCGTAACCCAGTGATTTCTAATCTTCTTCTTCTTTTCGTGTGGTTAGTGACCAACTTGGTGTCTGAGTTTTAATGCCGCTCATGGGCCTCTGACTTGGCTTCACATGCCGTCGAGATATATCTCTCAGGCATGCTGGTTTCCTCGCGATGTTTTCCTTCATCGTGGTTTAAGCAAGTGATTATTATACAATACGCACATGAATCCGAAAAGTTAGAGGTGCGTGCCTTGGGTTCGAACTCGAGACCTATAACTTGGCAGTCTGACGGTCACACCACTAGACTATCACTGCTTGTGATTTCTAATAGGACTATTATTTATGAGATTCCGGTTCCTCTTTCTCCTCTATAAAGATATGAACTGGAATCTAATAGAAATAGTAAAAATTCAATCAAGTTAGAAAATTATGAGGCTCTAGAATCTAGTCTCATAACGACCTAACTTGAAGTTTTTGTAAGAATTCAATTAGAAACCTTCTTGTTACGGGTACATGCTGTTTTAACTTAACATCATGCCAGTATTCTCCGAAGGGTTAGGCAGAGGTACAGCCAGTTATGTTTAAATCCCATGTAAAGGGGGGCGAGCCTATTTCCATCAACCGGGCACAAACCCAGACTTCAAGCTGCTACTGAGCAATTCCAGATAAAAAAACTCAATAACACTTTCCCCAATCCGGAAATCGAACCCAGGACCTCATACTCAGCAGTAGCGCTTGTGAGCACTAGACCAATTAGGCAGTTCATTTCCTTTTTTATTTACGTTTCTATCAAACATTTCTCATAGCGCTAAATGGATTGCGAGGGGGTTCCAGTTAGTCTTCATCTCGCAAGTAGTTTCACTCCATCACGATCACATTCACACGCAATTTATGATCAGTACCTGGGCGACCAAGCTCTGCTCTGGTGAAAATAGAGAATGCTCATTTAATAGTATAGGAAAGGTCATACTAATCCATGTATAGTACCTATTTATTCTATGCTGCCATGATTGTAGGTACTTACTCATTCCATGCTGTCATGTCATTAATCTAATGTCGTTATTCTCATGTCATTATTCAATATCTTTTTCTAAACTTTGGGCGACCGAGCTCTGCTCGGATGAAAATATGGAGAAAACGAATTTTCCCAGATATGAGACCTAGCTAGTCGATTTTTCGCCCCCGTATTCCCCGTTCATCGAAATCGTTAGAGTCGATTTCGAGAACGTGATTAATAAAAATATATCAATCAATCGGCCTAGCCTTTTCCCAACTATGTCGGGGTTGGCTTCCAGTCTAACCGGATGCAGCTAAATATCAGTATTTTACATGGAGCGACTGCCTATCTGACCACCACAACCCAGTTACTAGGTAATATGATATCCCTTGGTAAGACTGGTTGTCAGAATTTCGAGATTCTGACGACCCGTAACGACTGTCAAAGATCCACGAATGACAGCCGGGACCAACGGCTTAACGTGCTTTCCGAGGCACGGAAAAGTTTGGGTATGTGAAGATGGTCACCCATCCACAGACCAACCCCGGCAAGCGTAGCTTAACCCAATGAATCGACCCGTGCGGCTGTTATTACCTAGCCACGGGCACTCGAGTAAATATATACATATACATATAAATATAAAATATTGCTCTTTTAATACGATGGACAATGCATATACATACTAAGGTTGTATGTATATGAATTGTCATAGTTTAAACTATGTCTATGCATATATGTACTTAGATTTGACAGCAGTAAAGATGTTCAGCACTTTTAGCTCTCCACTGCAGGGCTGCGCAGTGCACTTGTTGCGTCATTAGTTCATTATTGAAGTACAACGCATGGGATATTCGCTCAGTGTTCTGCGACCTTTCTTGCACTTGTGCAGAGGTTCACTATATCAATGTAAACTGAACTGTCACACCAGATGAAACGAAGTAATGAAGTGGATCCATTATCACTTGCTCTTGTTACTAAGTGAACCCACGGTGCGTGCCTATGTGCTGGTGTGCGTGTGAGAACCGTCGGAAGGACAGACGAGCGGGTGAAGCTGCAGGAGGGGGAAGAGGGGATAGTCTGTGCGCACGCAACCGTTTTCAACACATTTTGATTTATGTGCGTATTATATTTTTCAGTATAGCGACAGGCTCGACAGCCAGCGACAATATTACTGATATGCGCACGCGCCGCTCTGGTAGCCGCCGCGCTGTGGCGCACAGGTTGTGTTCAACCGATGTTATTTACGAGCACTTATATGCCAAGATATTAACTGGCACAATAATTATGTCACACACAGCCATTGTGTAAAGGTGACATGCAGCGATGCTCGTATTGCCACGTCATTGCTCAGTTGTACAGAGTGTGCCGTGTACGCCATAGTGAGGCAGTATCAGCAGCGGCTGCAGACTCAGGTTGCAGTCAACATTTCACACTCGAACACTTAATCATCAACCTCATCAATTGAATTGTGATGTAATGTGAACCTGTGCTAATATTAGTATGTGTGGACATCAACTAATGAGCAAAGTGCAGTGATTAGCAGGATCATTATAATAAAGACTTTAATACCTTAAGTACGTGCCGGTACTCAGAGCAGCACCACGCGGCGTGTCGACAGAATGAGGTATGCGCCGATTTGCATGGAGCGCACTGAGAGGCGCGCGCGCAACCCCGCGGCGCACCCGATGCCGCGAGTGGCGTCGCCGTAATGCAGCCAGCCGCAGAACACCCACTCAACGATATGGCCAACTATACACACATACACCTGCTGTAGATCAACCAGGCACGAAGACACGTCTATGATTACAATTAGACGTGAAGTGCGAGCGCGTCTGTGTGTGTGTGAGGTTGTAACCGCGATACCTAGTACAGCATGCCTTCTGAACATACTCTGTGATGTGGTCACAGTGGTGCACAGTCGTGGGACTAGTCGGCGAGCTGTTCTTTTTATGTGTGTATGGCTGTGCCGGCGCCGGACGACGCTGCAAGTCCGCGCCCCCCGTAGACACGTGCGTGCGTGTGCCTATACGTCATCAACTGGCCCACATATACATGTGAGCAGATTCGTATACCACACATCTAATAACTTAGTAATTATAAACATTACTGCCTCATCGTCAATATCACAGACGAGCTACAACAGCGACGCTCGTATAGACAGCTGAGCTGCTGTTCGCCTGTACCCACTACTTGTTGTGTAATACGGTACTCACTTAGCCCGTCACGCCCGCCTTGACAGAGTAGTAGTCTGTGCACTCCGCATAGACTACTACTCTGTCAAAGCGGGCTACTGGTGGCTGCCCACACGCGCCGTCACTCAGCGAGCAGGCGCTCCACCGCTAATGTCTGTTTGTTTATTGATCAATGACATTTGGACGCGACTGTCATTAGCTATCAATTAACTCGCGAACAATGTTTCGGACGCTAAGGTCACGCTGCCGGTCATTAGGCTGGCGGCTTGGCGGTTACGACGCGCGACGGCGCGGCTGCGTGCGTCTCTACATTTGACACGTGTCAATTAGAATGAAACTGGCTGTTAATTATTCCCGCATTTCGCATTCAAATGATCGTTCTGAGAGCTCTAATCCGCGCCATTGTTTCTGCTAAACAATCGCTTCCCACCGCGTTGCCATGCGACTTTATACCTTACGCAGCAAGTGAAGGAGTCAGTATGCGTCGTCATGGGCCGCAGCTATGTGTATGCGCCTGCGCGGCGCACGGCTAGCTTCTGTGGATGCGATGATTACAGCGGACACGCCGACCGCTAATTAAACGTAATGACGGTGTGATAAACAAACAAACATACGCCTCGCACCGACGGGGAAGGGGGGGGGGGGTGTTGTGTTGAGATCTGAATAGAAGCGGCACTACACTCGCTATTATAATATACTCCTAATTAAGTAGCACTCTCAACGCTTCCCGCTGGCAGCAGCCGGGCAACTACAATAAGAGACGTTCTTTCCATATCCCACAGAATACAACCAATGATGGTGACGCATTAGGTATGTGCCGGAGTGTTCCACACTAATGTTTCACTTGAAATGTATTACAGTAGTAGAACCTACCTGTCAGTAGATACTCGTCGCAGGCGCCTGCTTATCTCGTGCGCGGCGGGTGCGCGCGGTAATCACCGCACTGTCGCCATCACTCTAATTATGCTAACAGCAACAAGTGCAGGTTGCATCATACCGTTACAGACACGAGCATGTGTGAAGCTGCTGTGCTGTGTAGGTACTGCATTATTAGCACTTGCTATTTATATCACTTACAATGTTGTTATGTTTATTAGTAATGAATCCCGTGTCGCACTATATTATGACGGTGGTCGCTGCGTCTATGCGCTGAGAGAAAACGATACAGAATGTAAAACAACTCAGTCTGTGCCTACCAAGCATCGAAGTATTCAATGTATTGACAAGTGAGAGAAAAATATTGAATGTTCGTGGTTATAAAACAAGAGGCAATGAGAAATCGTGGATGGATGCTTGGACAGAACTGAAGTGAGTACAGAGGTGACAGCTTTATAGACCATGTCTATTTGCTGTCGTATGTCGAAGTTATATATTTCTTCTCAATCTGGACAAGTTTTTTATTACCAATTAGAGTTTTAAAGCTAAGAAGTGTGGATATTTAATATAATCGCGCGTACAAGTGACTGCAACTATAGGCAGTGGTGTTGTTCACAGTGGCGCTAGTTAGTTCCGCTTGGCGCTGTCTGTCGTTTGCGCACAACGGCACAACACACGCCGATAGCTACACATTCATTACTTTTAGTGTACCCATAACTTTATTAATTTACTTTTGTTGTAGTTCTCTAGCATGTGTAGCTCTGTTATTGATGTTGATATAAACTACGTATTAAAATTATTGTTTTCATCTTTAGTTTTGCATAAGGACAACGAAAAAAAAATCCGATGCGTCACTAGTAGGTCTAATAGGTGACGCTCAAATATTGTGCCAATTGGAATGACAATAGTACCAGCGGTCTTCCCGCGAGGCGCGCGCGCGCAGCGCCCTACAAACGACATCAACGCGCGCGAGCCGTGTGTGTTTGTATGAATTCATGATCCAATTGGATCATTGCTTTTACTTATATAAAATGTGTAATCATAAAATATATCGCAATATAATCCTTTAACAAAAGAATATTTTGTAATACATTTTAGTCTTTTTTTAAATATCAGATATAGATAAAAAACTTTAGAAAATTGATTTATTTTCAATTCAGTGTGATATGTGTGTGACGGTGATGTTGCAAATAGTGCGGCATGTGCCGCGTTGTGACATTCAACGTGAACTACACTATACACATAAGCATGCGCTGATAAGAAACGCATTGTGCCGCTCGTGGTGCGTCATGAGAACACTCGCTACCAGAACATTAACACTTGTTGCACTACTCATTCAACTCTGTTTATTACTCTCGTAAAAATACCCGTAACTCTTATTGGTACGTTATCTCGTCGATATAATCCAATAAAGTGTGGCCGAGAATGATTTCTAACAAGATATTCACATCGGCCACACAAAACTCTATTACAGGAGATAATTGAGATAAAATATTGGTTAGTTGTGAAACGCAGACTCACGCCAGTAATAGGCGCGCGCGCAGCCTTCTTTGTTTGGGAGCACAACACGGGGCTTGGGGCTCATGTTGTGGGAGACATGTTGTGACCATCTCTATACACGAGCTTTACAATTAGTTACAATTCACTGGAATGATCCTAACTATTTAGTAATGCTTGATTCTTAGAAACAAAAACGAATCGTTTTATTTACCAATTGGAGCGTTGTTTTTTTTTTGCCAAACTTGGCATATAAGTAAAGAAAGAAAGAAAGAAAAAGTATTTATTGAGACTCGCACAGGAAATCACTATTTAAACTAAAACACACTCATTAAAACATTAATAAAAAATTAAAAACACAAATTAAAATAATAGCAGAAAGTCCTGTATGAAACCAAATCTCAGCAAATGCTGCGACATTTAAAAAAAAATGTCGCTGCCACTAAATAGATTTATAATATTACCTGTGATAGTTAGATACTTCCATATGGGAGGGTCTACTATGCAAAGCTATGAGGTATTTGCTTCATTATTAGTAAAGATACAAGAGTCTTAATTTTAACCACCAACGGTCGGTAAATTATAGGAATCGTTCATAAATGTATCGTTTACTCTTTTTACTTTTCAGCCTTATAGTCTGTACTTTTGGCTAAGTACAGGCACTTCAAGCAGGCTGTCTTGTAACACACAGAGTTGAGGACAGCCGTTGATTACAATCATAATCAGGATTGTTGGAAATTAAAGCAGTGCATTTTGCTTCCCGACGTAAGCAAACACTCATAACTTACACAATTACTGATGCTATGTTAGTACATTGTGTTGAGCTTAGTGACCGCTGTGTTCCGCGCGGCTATCCGGTACAGGGCTGCTCTCGTAAACAGAAAACAAGTATTGAGTAAGCGGTGCGTACGCGCAGGTTTTTGTGCTCCGCGTGATGTCAGCACTACTGAGTATCAGAGGGAGGAGGGGGCGACGACCGCGCGCCGATTAATAAATTAAGATAACAAATTAAAGTAAGCCGCGGACAAAGCGCGCTCTGTCTAGCGCCGCGACTGCGCGGACCTGCGCGCACGCACCGATACCGATGGACAGAAGTATAATACCTACCAAACTTGCAAATACGAACCTACACGTCGTATATTTTATTTAATGACAGTGCTGCTTATTTTCTAATTGTAATAATTTTAGTTAACAGGTATACACTGACAGCATTTCTAGAGGAAAGGATGTCCCCCAAAATTAGATCATTTGTAATAACCTCTCTTAAGAAACACAATAAAATAACCATTAAGTAAGCATGCGCTAATGATTACGTAATTCGTCACAAAATATCCATTAAGCGGGTGTCGATAAGATCGGGGTGCGCGCGCGCATCGTCGCGTCGCGTCGTCGCCATTAGCAAGGGATCGATGCTATCGCCGAGACGCAGGCGTCGCACGCAACTGTGGCGCGACTATGACACCGGACATGTGCGGAGTGTCCGACACTGACCGTGCGGACATACGACTGAATAGTGCAGGAACTCTTACCGACAGTCATTGATTGACGCGGCATCCGCGCGGCGCGGGCGCGCGGCCGGCATCCACAAAGAGGATAATATCTTCATAAATCGATATTTCCACCGCTAATAAAGCGATATTAATTATCTAGTATTCAAATCTCGGATGTTGGGCATTCGTGGCGCGCTCGTGACCGCAGCCTCTCCCCGCGCACCCCCGAGCCCCCGCCCGGCGCCCGCGCATCGTCTCTCGATTAATAATCGCGGTCGACGGCCGCGGCCCGATTATTCGAGCTCGTGCGATTAACGATTATGATTCGATTACTGTTCACCGGCGCATTGTCAGCAGCGCCCGCGCAGCCTCTACTGTCTCCCTGACAACAATAGCTATCTTAGTTTTGACGTTAGGATGAACTACATTAATTTCATCAGTTTATACTTAATATAGAATAATCAAACACACATATTTTTTACATCTACTAATTAAGTCTCCAGTTCTATTTAGTGTCTATGTGTAGAGTCGTAACCTTCTCTGCTACACTTAAACGGTTTGCGAAAAAATCACATCTAGAACCTTCGACTTCGCTTCGACCGTTTCCGTCAGCTGTTTTTTTTTTTAAACCGACAATAAAATTCATTGCATTGAATCATGTGCTGAACCCATGGTGAAAGTTTTCGCTATGAAGTCCTTTCCACAGTGTATACTGTATCTGAATCGCTTAAAACGAAATTCCATCTTTTATTTGAATTCATCTCCAAATGATTTTCGGCTACTTTATCACCGACATAGTAAAGATTTATGATAACCTAGGCGAGCGACAGCGACGCCGGGCACGCACAGCTAGTTGTGAATAAATTTAGGTTGAAGTGTGCATGACCAGGTTCACAGCTGTAGCTACGCCAGGTACCTACCCACTCAAGTGATACTGTACAGTGTTTTCTACTGAAAGAAAGGTCAGTGCAGCGAGCAAACATGCAACGTACTTGTATACAGCTGCATTAAGTATGCCTGCAGTATATCATCATACAGGTTTACAAATATAATTCACGCCATATTGTTGTCATCCTCGTGTGACAGTGCGTCGATAAGATCGGCGCACGCGGCGGTCGCACGTAATTGCGACAATAGCGATGGCGGCTAGTCGCGCCGCATCGCCTGCGCCGGGCACTGACGCACGGGCGACGCGTGCGTAGGTCGAGGCCGGAAGGTCATCGGAGGAAGCCCTCGAGTGTGGATCATACAACAACAAGCGAACGCTTAAAAATAGAGCATTGAGAAGATCTTACAAACAATATGATGAAGATTACTGTGTGCTAACAGTTGAATGGCAAGATGGACAGTAGAAGTAAGTCAGGTATTGATATGTTTGTCTAACACGCATGGGGCGGTTTGACCTGCAGTGCTCCTGACCACAAACCACATGACCGCTCCAGAGGAAACATAGCCATCACCAGCATTCTCGACCGGCGGGTTGTTAGCTGCAGTGGGTGCTTTAATAATGAAGCTTTTACTTTCGGAGAACTTTCTAGCTTATCCTACCAGAAATGATCATAATCAATTGCAGCGAAGATTATGTACAGAACAAATCATGGTGACACTCAACAATTGCACTGCATATTATTATGTTTGTATGTATGTATGTGCATCGGTCACATTTACATGTGCTCAGCTTAGTTCTGGTGTCTACACAGCAGATACTGTGACCCACTGTCTGTCGACTACTGTTGCGCTGTTTATTGTATTTTGTTAAGAAAATAATACAAGTGTTCAACGGTTTAATTACTGCGGTGCGGTGTGAGGGTAGGTGGGGGCGAGGGTAGGGGGTGGTGCACCGTTAGCTCACACGCGAGTCATCCGATATGTATGGGCTTTCAATAATTTGTATGACGCCGCATCATAAAGCATAATGAAGCTCGGAATTATTGATGACGCAGGTGTCTGCCTGCCTTGTGTGTTTGTGGGCAGGAAGTACCCGTAGCGGAGATAGGATGTGCACGTCATACGTTTGCCGCCGACGTGCTATGTACTGTAGTGTCACGCGCAGCACTGCACACGAGCGCTGCTGTAGTCTGATGAAAATGTTACCAACAACAACATGTCAGGATCAGCGCGTGTTCCTCGATCCCTCGGGCTACTACACGAGAACCTTCTCTCTCTGCAAGTGCCACCACACACACACATGTTAGTCTATACACTCCCTTGCCCCGGAAATCTTTGATATAGACAACGTACTACAACTATTGCTACGAGTTTACTTAGTAAAACGTTCGTGCGATTCTCGTACTACATAACAGAGACTGTCGGCTTCTGGAAAAGCCGCCTGCTTGCTGTGATCATAGCTTTTATCGGCCATCGGTTGCACCTAGTTGAGCATCTCACGATCAACAACAACTGGACACATAATACGCTGGTGACAACGGAGGCGGTAGTTCACCCCATGTCTTACTCTACAAGAAATAACATGGAGGTTTAAAAAAACTGTACCTTCATAGTAATACCGAGGGAGCTTCATGTAACACACAATTAAGTACGTTCAATGTTATAGTATAAAATGTAAAGCAACTTCACACGTGCCCTTGGCGATAAGTAATGGACCGTACTCACCGGACAGGTGCCGGCCGGACAGCGGACAATATTGTGTGTGGTCCGAGTATTGGAGGGGAAGGGGGGAGCAAACCTCGTTAGCTGAATATGCACTTCAATCTACGGCGGAATCGAATTTGCGCCCTCTTCGGGGCGAGTGGCCTTTTAAGGGTCGCGACGAGATGTTGATGGATTATTTGTGAAGTGGCCGGCCGCCTTTGAAATCTTTCGCGCGTTAAAACGGAGGTAATCTCGGCGCGACCCTCGCGACCCCGCTCGAACCCCCCTTTCCCCCGTACCTCCGCTCACGCCCGCGCCACGCGCCTGCACTGTAAACAGCCCGCAGCCTTCGTTTTGTTTACCTAATCATTTTATTGCCGGCCGCCCCCGAGCGCGAGCACTCCCCCCCTCAACCCCCGCTCGGTGTGCTCTACCCTCCAGCATCGTTGAAATTTATTTGAAATGTTGTAATCGTCGTCGCGACAGATGTCCCGCCGCGCCGCACGGCCGCACCGCACCACGCCGCGCCGCGCAACCCTTCAGGCTCCAGCCTCGTGTACTACAAGCCGCTATTAGATTTATCGGCGAATAAAAAACCGTTCGGTACATACTCCTGAGAAAACTCGATCGCAAGCTGCGTCGTAATTTTTACATTTTTTACCCTAAAAATGTGTGTCAGAGGGGTGCGGGGTGTGCGGCGGGAGCCGACAGGTCCCCGCGTCGCGGCGAAATCTCTTTTTTAGCGCAAAAACGAAGAGCGGAACAATGCCTGACCCATTTCCCGGCCGTGGGAAGGAATAACGTCTCCGCCGCTGCGATGTTTTACAATAAAAAATGCATTACCCCACATTTAAAAAAATTCACGATTACAAAAAAAACGCGATGCTAACGCACCTATTGTTAGACGGGATATTGAAATTTCAAACTTGGAAGGGTGAGATTTATGTGCAAAATAACGGTTTTTACCAAAAAAGTGGGAATCAGCTGCATTCGGCGGGTAAACAATCGCTCATTAGCGGCCCAGTGACCCACTCACTGCCGGCTCTAGAACACTCTAACATGACGCAACCCTTTTGCTCAAGTTGGCACTCCACAGTAGGCATGGCTGATGTTCTCCTCGCATGTTTTCCTCCCCGTGTACACTTTATGGACTTCGAGGGGCTCGTGGATAAGTAATCCACCAGGTTAAGCTACACTTGCCGGGGTTGGTCCGTAGATAGGTGACCATCTTTACTTAAACCGTTGGTCCCGGCTGTCATTAGTGGATCTGTAACAGTCGTTACGGGCTGTCAGAAGCCCGAAAGTCTGACAACCAGTCTTACCAAGGTCGTATTACCCAGTAACTGGGTTGTGGAAGTCAAATAAGCAGTCGCTCCGTGTACAAAACTGGTATTCAGCTGCATCCAGTTAGACTAGAAGCCGATTCCAACATATTTGGGAAAAGGCTAGGTAGATTGATTGATTGTACAGTTTATGGACTGATTCCTCTTCCTACTTACTCTTAAAAACCTTGCACCAAGCTCGTGTGCTGAGACCATGATACCAACGAGTCTGTCATCATCGATAACGGTTACTGTATTTAGTACTGTGTCAGCGATTTTGAACGGAAAAAAATCATCTAAATCTTGCCTGCACTTTTACTTTGCATTGCTTAATTTCAGTCGGCGTTAATTTCTAACTTCATTTTAGAATAAAACGATTTAATTTTTTCTGTATATTGTGTATTAAATAACAGACACAATGAAATAAATTAACAACGTTTGAGGGTGACTAAATTTAAAAAAAAGTGTCGTAGTGGTTAAAATGTTACACTTTTTTAGATCAAGCTCTTCTTCGCCGCGTGTGCAGAGTATAACTTGCCTTACGGAACTTTGTTACAAAATTACAGTGGTAGATAGCTTAGGATAAATGCGTGTGATTTTTATCCGACTTCCAAAACGGAGAAGGTTCTAAGTTAGTCTGTGTTTTTTTTTTATTACCATCGATATTTTCGTCAATTGTGGACCGAAATGAAAATTCTGTTGCATTTGGTAGAAGAAGCTTGCGCGGTCGTCCCATACTAATTTTATTAACTTAGCTTGGGTAGTTTTTGAGTTAGCTTCAATAATACGTATTCTTCCCAATTAGTCTATGTGGATGATGTTTTAATAATATCCTAACACTGTTATTTACATAGTAGCTGGTGGAATTCGAATTTGTGTGGGGTACCACAATTAAAAAGTGAAAAATAAAATACAAAAAAAAAACAATCGACTTCCAGAAAAAGCACTACAAAGTGAATAACTTTAATTTCGGAAATCGGTGGCAAACAACAAAAATTCGAAACAGAAGACACCGACTTCTGAAATTAAAGTTATTTTTTACTTAGTAGTGTTTTTGGAAGTCGATTGTTTTTTTTTTTTTTTCGTAATTAGTTTTTTAAATACCTAGTAGAGTAGTTAATTGGTCGCTGCTGGACTGACTGAGAGTGACTTTCCCTTACAAAACCTAAATCGTACCTAAATTTTAATTTCTTATGAAATCTATCCGTATGTATCGTTTTGTAAATAGAACATGCTAGAACTATAATAAGCCCAACACGGGTTCACAAATGAACAAACATTAGTGATATTACAATAACTGTGAATGACGCGGCAATGAGCGCGGGCGCCATGACTCCACGAGTCCACTCGCGTGATATGTCACCGTTTTTTATTCATGACTACGAAAATTAAATTACCTACTGTTTTTTGGGACATAGCAGGCTGCTTATTTTTATCTATAGAGAATTATCTTTTATAATTGCACGAACACCAAATGAACGCTTTTTAAGAATGATGAAAGTTAACAATAGAATTTGCCACTCTCTCTGTATTGCATTTTCATAACTATTTTGTATGCAATCTAATCTAGGTGCTATTTTTTAAAATTAAAGTTGATTCGTTTTCATTTACAAATTTTATTACTGAATTGTTTTTTGTTACTGTGTCACAGTTGATTGGGATCAGTTCAGTCAAAAATTTTATAGCATAGAACAGGATTCTTTCTAAGTTTTACGTATTTTTTTTTAGTATCTTTATCGCACGCAATATTAGTTTGGCTTATCAGGGTCAGACAAGTATGGCAGACATCATATCCTACAAAGCTGTTGTTGATTAGTTCGATGTACTGTTCTACGTACTGGCGCCGAGACTTTAAAGTAGAGCGAGCGTCGTGTAGCGGTCTCCGTCATGTGCGCGGTGCAGCGTGCGAGAGGAGCGGCGCGGGAGGGGGAGGGGGAGGAGGGAGGAGGACCGTATGCAAACGAGCCGCGGGGCGGGGCGAGCGCTAAAAAACGCCCCGCCCCGCCCCGCGACCCCCCGCGACCCTCGAACCTGCCTAACGGAAACTGAATAAAAAACTGCCGCAATCTGTTCCGCGCCACGTGAAAAGTGAAACGGTGAAGGGTGACCCGCGACACAATGGCGAAGGGTTGCATTGTGCGCGCGCGCAGCAGTCCCCCCGCGCCCCCCGCATACCGTGCATGCCCCGCAGCAACCCTTCGCACACGTGCGCGTATGTAGCACCGTGTACATATTATTGTGAAAGGATAACATTTCACTTTTAACGAGTAGTTTTTTGTATAAAAATTAATAGCATTGGTAGCTGGCGGCTGATCGCTACACTCTAAGCGCGTCGCATGCCGTTGATGCCGTACTGCCGTCGCGTCGGGTTGTAGTCAGCGGTACTGACGAGAAATATCGTCGTTAGTGTTTGTCCACAATTGCAATAATCTGCAATGTTGGGCAATCACGACAATATATCACATAAAAAAAAAAATAAGAACAAAATATTATGTTAAAAACTATGGAACCCGTCAGTTACTGCAGACGCTATTGTACAGAGGGGAAAGTTTGCTATGTTGCTACCTTGAAAAAATTAATTCCTCTTACAATGCATCAACACCGACGCACACGCACCTAGCAATGACATTGACGTGCCATATCGTGGCGTGGCGTGGCACAAACAAAACTAGCATTAGCAAAAACAAGAAAAATGCTAATTGTTATCTATTGTGTAAAGAATCAAGATGGTTTATTGTAATAGACCTCTACCCTACATTGTTCTTGTACACTTTAGTAATTTCTTTTAATTATATCATGACAACAAGTGATATTAATTAAATTCGAAATGGCAACCATGGACTCTTTTATTACTTGGTAGATAAAAAAGATATTCCGAACAAATACTGGATGCACTGGTTGCGAACGCCCAGGGTTCATTGAATGAGAAAGTCATTATTTTATATATTTTGAATTAAATTATAAATGATCACTAACATAGTTTTAAGACCTTTGTGACCAACAATTTATGGACATTTCAATTAGTCTGAATAAAATGAATTTATTTGATTACAATAATTTCAACTTTGAATTTGAGTCGAGATTGACGCTCTCTTAACAATTAATTGTGATACTTTTCATTACTTTTCACTAATACTAAGTACACACACACAGACAAGCGATTGCAGCCATCACGATGATATATTGTGTTATGCTAACGTGCATTGAGGGCTTTATTCTACTCTCTATCTCAAATATGGGCCCACACCGAAAGAGTCCTTCCAAATAAAAAATAATTCTCCAACTCGGTGTGTTTGTACACCAAGGAAGATTCTTTTTAGGGTTCCTTACCGAACGGATGCCAACGGGACCCTCTAAAGCTCCGCTATCCGTAGGTCCGTCTGTCACAAGACTCAATACACATATTGTTGGCTGAATCTTTTGAACCGTAATAAGTAGACACTTGAAATTCTCACAGAGTATGTAGGTAGGTACTTCTATGGCCGATATAACGACAAATAACAAAATTAAGTTACAAATTAAAAGGTAAAAAAATATGTAGTGTTAAATATTGTACGGTGGTACGGAACCGTTCGCGTGCGAGTCCGACTCGCAATTTACGCTTTTTTATTTCCGAAGATAATTGTGAGGATTATTATGTATTTTAATTTTGGAACATTTTAATATAATTACATATCTACTTTATTTAAAAATAAATAAAGACGATAAAGACGTTATGTGTCCCCCAACTTATTTTTTTTTTTGTGTAAAATACTAATCAGGATTAACACAAGTTGTGCCAGCGCCCGCGCCGACCCGCCATCCGCCCACTGTCAACAACTGTCAGATGACTGACACTGATAACTTGCGTTCTATTCAATCACAAACATTCGATAGAATTGGAGTCATAAAACGAAGACGAAAATGGGAGACAACTAGAAACAATTCGTGAGCTAATATTAGCTGTTTTAGTGTGGGGGCTTGTGGCTAAGTAATAACAGGCGTAAGGGTCGATCAATCAGGTTAAGCTACGCTTGCCGCGGTTGGCCCGTGGATGGGTGACCATCTTTACATACCAAGACATCTCCGTGCCTCGGAAAGCACGCTAAGCCGTTGTTCGCGACTGTCATTTGTAGATCTTTGACAGTCGTTACGGGTAGTTAGAAGCCCAAAAAGTCTGACAACCAGTCTTACCAAGGGGTATCGTGTTTTTACATAGTTACTGGGTTGTGGAGGTCAGATAGGCAGTCGCTCCAAGTAAAATGCATACACGCTGGTATTCAGCTGTATCCGGTTAGACTGGAAGCTGACGCCAACATAGTTGGGAAAAAGCTATCAGCTCTATTAAGTAATAAGTGTTATTACTCAATTGGCGATTTTTTGACGGATAAGAATTTTAATTGATAATATGACTCTGTATTGACCTGGAACTTGACGAATTTATAATCCCATTTTATTAAACTTAACAAAAACATTTTATTAAAAATTTAAAAGGGTATGCTGAGATGGTTTTGGCATGTTGAGAGGATGAATGAAAGGCGACTAACAAAACGTATTTACAAGGCTGATGTGAAGGGAAAGGCCGGTCGGGGACGCCCTAGAAGGACATATACTGACCTTATTGGTGATGTTCTTCAGAAAGGCCAAGTGCGTAGTACTCGCAACCGGCGGGAGTGTATGACCAGATGTATGAACGTAAACGAGGCAAAAGGAGTATGTAAGGATCGTAGCAGGTGGCGTTCTGTAGTTCCTGCCTACCCCCATGGGAAGAAGGCGTGAGTTTATGTATGTATGTAAACTTAACATTATGTATTGTATTGCTTATTTCAAATTATTTACTGAATTTCATCTGGACATGGTGAACTTGTATTGATTTGATTGAATGTGTTAAAAATATTATATTGAGAGAGTCTTTATCAATATAGCTTAAACTGTTTTGCATGCCTTAGTTAAGGTAGTTAGTATAAGGATCATTTTAAACTTAACATCTGTAACTTGTAGCTACTTTCTGTGCAAATAAAGAACTATTCTACTCTATTCTATCACTTAATAATATAACAGTAGATTGTTAACACATGGGATAGTAGTCACCTAACCATAGATTTTTATAATACCCATAAATGACAGAAGAGGCCTTAATTCGATGTTTTTTCTGTATACGTTCTATGAAATATCTAAAAATCATATAATACACAATACGTTGCGACCTAACGTACTACTTAGTTAATATTAGATTAATATTTTTAATAATTATGTATTGGTTTATTACTTTATAAGAATATTTTATGTATTTTATCTAGTTTATGGGCCTGTAGTTAAGTTGCCTGATAATAAATGAACTATTTTGATATATTATTATTATATAATAGTTTAACCAAATGTAAAAAAAGAATCACATAATATTTCAATAGTTGGGATCTGTCATAATCACAGTTTTGTGAAGCAGTCGTCGAACCACTAAGCTAATTGCTTTGTTCTAGTTGACTAATCTAGCCGTTCGTATATATGTCATAGTCATGATTGAATGCTTAGCTCCGTAAATGTTTAGCGTGATGATAATCACGTAAAAGGTTCAATTCGTAATTATCTGCTATATTCTAACTGTTTAACTCGTCTAATAATGCTTATCCCCCATAGCAAACAGTGTGATAGGTTTATAGCCTACAGAATGAGCAGACTTATAGGGAATATTTATGCAAAATTTGAACATAATCTATCCAGTAATATTTGCGGGATGCTAAAACATACATTCAGACAAACAAATAAACAGACAAAAAATCAAAATATTTTATTTCACATAAACCTACAAGGGCCCTTCTGAAACGTCAGAGGCTACGTGTACGGTTACAATTGGTCGTGTCCTATGGAGAGGAGCCGGCAAGAGACTCCACGGTTGCACGGTAAAAAATTCTAAAAACTATATTTTAGGCATTAGAATCGTTCCTAGACCTCGTAGCAATTACATTTTTTTCACAAATATTCTATGTACAGTTTTGAAAGAAAGAAAGAAGAAAAGAAAATACATTTATTTAGCACAGACAAAAAGGCACAAAACACAACATAATTATAAAACAAGCAAAACGAAATAAAAAGTGTGAAATAAAAATTTTGGCTGCGCCAAATAGGCCCAGTTTAGCAAAAATGCCACACATCTAGTGCCTGACGCTGGTTTTCAACTGGACCTGAAGTGTGTTTTGACTTCGCTACGATTTTATTAAACTCGTATGTATAGATTTTTTCTTCTAGTGGTTTCCCTTGTATCAATAACTGCATGGAGCCCATAATAATGTAGTTTATACCTGTGTGTTTTATTCTTCCATACATCCATTTATATAGGTAACAAACAAATTCACAAACCTTCTATTACTAATTTTAGGATTAGTTTATAAAATAATCATTTTAATATTACAAGTTTATTACGTTCCGGGCGCCATGTTCGAAGCAATGGTTCACTATATAGGAACAGTGTACGATACGTACCGCGGGCCCCGGAACTGCGCTAGCTCGGAGGAATGCAGCCGATGAGCCGCGCCACTGAACACAAACATTGCCTGATGCGAGCCAGCGTTCTACAAACGCGGTTGATATTAAATTTGCGAGGAGGACGCTCCCTCCGGCAGTGGCGTGCTTTGATCTTCAACCCTATAGCGCTGTCAGCCGCACGCACTGCGATGTCCTCTCACAGGACACAATACCTACCTCGGCACATTGTGTATGTACCTCCTATTGATTAAAGTTCTAAATGTAACTAACACGGGCCCCGGCCGCAACGTGTACATTAACGTACAACACGTACAATACGTTCTGTTCTAAAAATATATGATGTAAATGTTAACAAATGGATCAGAATGCCACTATGAACAGCTCGACAGTAATATCTGATTTCATGATTCATCCATTAATATCTGTCAAGATGACGGCAAATATATGTGATCATTTGTGGAAGCACAAAAGTAAGTAGCAGCACAAATATGTGACATCGAAGGAACATCAAAACTAATCTGACTGAACAAGCGACGCCATGCCGTATGGACGATGCAGTTTCCTATATTTTGGCGGCACTGGATGCCAATTTGTATTGCCACATACAAACTTCTTTGACTTTTATGTGAATATTTAAACCCGTAATTCTTATTACAATCACCTTAAAGATGTTTTTGATATGACAATTGCGGTTAATTGAGGAGCTCGTGGCTAAGTAATAACAGCCGCACGAGTCGATTCATCCGGTTAAGCTACGCTTGCTGGGGTTGGTCTGTGGATGGGTCTTTACATATCGAGACTTCTCCGTGCCTCTGAAAGCACGTTAAGCTGTTGGTCCCGGCTGTCATTTGTGGATCTTTGACAGTCGTTAAGGGTCGTCAGAAGCCCGAAAGTCTGACAACCAGTCTTACAAAAGGGTATTACCCAGTTACTGGGTTGTGGAGGTCAGATAGGCAGTCGCTCCATGTAAAATACTAGTATTCAGCTGCATCCGTTTAGACTGGGAGCCGACCCCAACATAGTTGGGAAAAGGCTAGGGCCTTGATTAAATTGAGGTTAATTTTAAAACCTCAATTTTGTCGATGATTTTTTAAATTACAAATGAATAATGTTATTTAAACAATAATTGTTGGAAAATATGGTGAGATGTAAAGTTTTAACCTTCTAAATACAAACGAATGTGGTACTAATTCTCTTTAGTGGATTAATTGCGTAAGAATTTAACCTGGACAGGGTTTATATACATTTCCATCAGATAAATTTGATAGAGTCAGTAGGTATGTCATGTGTCTATCTTTTTACCCGAACACAAGCAAGTGTACGTTGTTTTTTTTCGTAAAGGAGATTAGTTTTTCGAACAAAATGAAACCGAAAAACGAATTTCGTAAAAATTCAAAACCTGACTGCGTAAAATACCCCCTGAAGAGATCTTTTATAGGGTTCCGTACCTCAACAGAAAAATTGGAACCCTTATAGGATTCGCACTTGATTGTCCGTCCATCAGTCTGTCAAGATCCTTTTTCTCAGGAACGCGTGGACGTATCAAGTTGAAATTAATATCCATTATGTAGGTTTACGGTTCCTTGAAGCTCTAAAAAAGTCAAGCTCCTTAGTCAACGCAATAAAAAAATACGGCCATTTATGCGACATATTTTGATACCTGCAAATAAATCAAAACCTATAGGGTACTTCCCATTGACCTCAATCATGAATCATGAAATTTGGCAGAGAGCAAGGTCTTACAGCACAAGTAAAGGAAAAATTCAGAAATTCGTTCTTTATAGTTTCATCAAATAAAAATTACATTACAAACTTACATTTGCAATTAAAGAATTGATCGTGACGTATATCGATGTATGGGAGAACATGTTTTTCAACAACAAAGTTAAGTTTTATTTTGGGATAAATTCATCCCAGTTACGGAACCCTTCATTGTGCGCGGGCTGACATGCAAGTGGCCGGTTTTTTTTTATTGGTCCGTTTATGGTCCTTGCAAATATCACGTTCGTATCAGAAGTGCTTACTTAAGATCTAGTGGTACTGGCAATACTGCCAACTATTTACGAAATACAGCATTACTTGGTAGACTAGCGAAAGTAAGATAACCCCAAACAAGTTGCAAAGTCGTGAGTGACATCTGCAGAGTGTTAGAGGCACGTGAGCCACCATTAGTGTGGCTCAGGCTGAGCATTCTCTCATTGGTGCCCCAGCGGACACGGTGGCTCCAGCTTCCACTGCTGTTCTCACACCATTACTATTGTTAAACGACTAGAGCGGCCATTAAATGTGATTAAAGCAATTTATAATATTTATTTGGCCACGATATAAATGATTAAAGCGTAAGTAACGAGCCGCGGCGCCCGCATGCACGCAGCTCCTGAACTTACGATATCACAGGCACGCGACACCCGCGCCCCCGCGCCACCTCGACCCCACGACCCCCGCATCATCGGATTGTTAAATTAAATAGAGTTAACTGCCGCTAAAGGGTTGTGACGCGTGCCTCAGAGCCCCCCCGCTCCCCGCGCCGCCGCCTGCGCCCGCGCACCCTCGCCACGCGCCTGCTGCTGCAGATTTCGATTTCACTATTGTATTTTTTGCAGCACAACTCTTTCTGTCTGCAAACCATTCAAAATAAAGCATTCAACAGATGAAACAGATTGCAGAAAGCGATTATCGAATTGAAAATGTATTTACTAGTACATAATGGTTGAACCGATAACTATGCTCTGTTTAACATAGATATAACACAGAAATCTCGATGTTTAAGTCTGTAGATCGCAGCCATGCGAAGCAGGGGCGGGTAACTAAGTATATTTTAATAAACTCGATTAAAACGCTCGTTAATTTACATAGTTCTACATAGGTAGTTTCAGTATCCAGCCCTGTCCGGACGCCTCATCTGTTCAACTGAGCGAAATTAGGGTTATAGTTAATTTGCAACAAAATAATATAACCTACTAAAAATACTATACTAAAGTAACAGTTTCCATTTTATATCTAAGAATTTATCTTAAAAATGTAGGTACAATTCAATATCATTATGTAAATGGAACAAGAGCGTCATGTTGGCTTTTATATAACATTGTAATGAGGGTGATTGTCGCGGCGCGGGCTGTGCATCATATATCATGCTGGTTTAAATTAAACCCGTCACCGATATTGCCGCGCGACGGAATAATTTACAAATGACAGCCGCTCGCGCCGCTCGTAAATCACGCGCCGTGTGCGGCCGCCCTTAACCCTTTCACCCCCTCGCCCCCCGAACCCCGCCGGGGCGCCCCGCGTAAACAAATCAGTTGGTTTTTTAGCGTCGCTATCTGATAGGTAAAGGGTGGTGTTGCCGTCTGCCGACCAATCCTGGCGTCGAGCACATTTACATAGTGATTTACATACGGCGGGTCGCGTATGTAAATCACTGCCTCTTGTGACTATGCGCCATTTAGCTACATATTTACATACAGCTCAGACTCACTACCTGCGAACACAGAACTTTTATACGTTCTGTGTCTTATCGCTAGTATTTAAGACCCTAAGTATTATTGTTTAACGCTAAATTGATGCTGTTTATCACCTTAATAATAACTTGTTTGAGTTTTGTTTTTAATTACGTGCTATCTGAGTGGAATTTATCATAACTAAATTTAAATGATTTTTGAGATAAGTAGGTGTATTAAAATTAGTTTTATACAATCTTAGCGTAATTTTAACAATACACAAAAGAACACATCCGCGTTCTGCAATTAATGAAACGTTTTCTTCTCACACTTATTTGTATTAGAGAGAGATATTAAGAGCGATAACATTTTGTCAAATGTCAGTGACTGTGTCTTACAAACGCACATTGACATTATGTTCGCTCGGCGGGAGCTCGTCAATGTGCACTTGTTGAGGAGTGCGTGTCGCGAGGCACTCATTAGGCATTACTGCGAGATAGTTCGTCCGGAGCGGAGGTTCGGGCGGGACGGGGTAGCGCGCGGGAGGCGGGCGGGGGAGAGGGGGGGATGCTGCAGCTGCAAGGCTATTGATTAGCGCCACAATCACCGGCACGCGACACACAGCCTCACTGAAGCGACTCATTAACACTAAGAAGATGTTAATCACTTTGCTTTGGAAATTTACTATAAATCGTTCGTATATTCAAATCACTGTCATTCTTTGACAGTCGTATAAAATAGCACTGAGGCAAATATTTCCCTAACTATAGATATTAATAGTTCAGCGATGTGTTCATAGCCTGACAGGACAGCCAGTTAATATTTACAAAATGACATGATTACTTTGTAAAGTATTATATTACTTTATAATTATTGTGAATGTGAGGACTATGCGGATCACGTCTTTTTTCTTCTCAGTTAGTTTTAATGATGGTCTGGCAGTTTAAGGACTTTATGTGGCCTATCCAAATGTCCTTTCTTTGGAATTGTTCGTCGAGTTGTTGAGCTCCTTAAGTTCCGAGTTGAGCTCCACGATTACTGACAACTGCTTACACTGACTGGACAGGTCCACTCACATCTGTGTGGTTCTTTCCTCAAAAGACCGTTTCAGACACTAATCTACACGAGTCCTCAAAGTCAAAAGTCAAAGTCAAAACATTTATTTCAAATAGGCCCATGTACGGCACTTTTGAACGTCAAAATTTACAAAATAATATAATTGATTCTAGTCGCCCCTTCCAAAAGGTAGTTTTCGTATGGAGAAGAATGGGCAAGAAACTCCACCGTTACTCTTTTAAAATGTTTTACAATAGTTTGTATTAGTACGTACATTACTTAAATAATTATATGTGAAGACGATGCACCTAGAATAAAATTACTATACCACAATAGGTAAAAAGAATTAAAAATGAAGCAACGACAGATAATTTAATTATATGATAGATACATGGTGCTCACATATTTACAAACATAGTAAAAGTAGACGATTTTCCTAATGTTTTTAAAATTAATAAGTCAGTGTGTGAGGAAGTAATCACAGAATGTAAAATCAATGTCATATAATACAAAATTATAAATTTAACAATTAAATTAGCAACCTGTTTGATTTTGTCTTGATTCTAAATTGTCCTATGGAGCAGGACCAGCATGTTTCCAAGCACTCTTATCTTGGATATAATCCTCTAATTTGTAATATGCTTGTTTACAAAGTGTACTTTTAATCTGAGTTTTAAATTTTCTTTCATTTAATTGCAATATGTCACAAGGTATTTTGTTGTAACATTTAACACAGTACCCCATAAAAGATGTATGTACTTTAGATAATCTGAAAAATGGTTGATCTAGTTTATCTTTATTTCTAGTATTATGGCCTCATAATTATGGCCTAAGCAAGATAATGTCTGGACTTTAATAGAGCCTTTGACTCGTGATAGGAAATGTCGACACCATAATTGTTTTTCTTTTTAATATGACATGTAAAAGTGATGCCGATATCCTATTTACAGAATACCAATTTCATTTAATTTCAGTTATTTTTCGAGCAGGTGTTTGATAAATGTCGAGCATGTGTTACCTGATTTAAGAGATGTTAGCTCGGAAACAGGACACTTATTTACCTACATGGTCTATAAAACTAGGCAGTCTAGACGAGCCTTATATTCAGCTGACTTTATTTCACTGATGTAGTTTAAGGGCTCCCGCAGACATACAACTAAATCGCAGAGTATACGAATAGGTATAGTGACATTTTTCAACACAATCTGTATCTTAGTAAGTTACTACAGTTGGCCAACTTACAATTCTATTTCTGCGGGAGCTCTAACTCTCAGCTGATTACACAATCTTTGTTCAGGTGGTCTACCACGCATTAAGTACTTACGTTATGTACAAATTCGGACACATAGACACTATCACAACACTGTAATGTCGCTGAATATGAATATCTATTTCATAAAAAAAATTGTCATGTCAATTGAAGGCAAGTTCGATAAACACCAGAGTTACGTGAGCACAGTCCTCATTCTAGCGCACTCATGATCAATGCTAATCACTCGCTAATATTGTTTATATGCTAATGCTACAAGATGAAGAAATCAATCTGCCTAGCCTTTTCCCCACTATGTTGGGGTCGGCTTCTAGTTTAGCCGGATGCAGCTGAATACCAGTATTTTACATGGAGCGACTGATTATCTGACCTTCACAACCAAGTAACTAGGTAACACGATACCCCTTGGTAAGACTGGTTGTCAGACTTCTGAAGACCCATAACGACTGTCAAAAATCCACAAATGACAGCCGACATCAACGGCTTAACGTGCTTTCCGAAGCACGGAGGGGTCTCGGTATGTAAAGATGGTCACCCATCTACGGACCAACCCCGGCAAGCGCAGCTTAACCTGATGGATCGACCCGTACGGCTGTTATTACTTAGCCACGACCTCCTCAATGCTACAAGATGAAGCATGCTGTTTAAAAGAAACGAATGAAAAGTCAGTTTATTTGACCAATTTAACTCTTCTGTCCTCCCTGATATTATTCTGTCAATTATGCCTTGTGCGTCCGTGACGGATCTCAATTTGGTCACAGTCCATAACAACAACATGTACTAGTGTAAAGTCGTCTCTTCTATATGCTCTCACAGCAGTATACAGTTAGTCAAGCGGCAGAGCGCACCCCTTCCTAGCTAACATGCGTGAAACAGCGCAATTGTAAATGCAAATAGCGCGCTAATCCAACATGGCGGCGACCTCCGGCCTCCCTCACTACTAACTACTAATGTAGCCAGCCTCCTCGCACTGACTGTACCGTGCTTGAACTGAATCATTACCAACATCGATGCCTAGTAATATTTCAAATTTCTCTCCGAAATTATAAGCAAATAAATGATTTATATTTCTATTTCATTAAGTATGATCAAAACATGTGAACTAAATGTATCCCTAATGTTCTTTGCGAGTAGCTGGAGAACACTAGTGCGTCGAGTTTTTGTTGAAAATTGAGATGTTACGCTTACAGCTCACCGCGTGTTCCGACGAGAGCAGGAGCAAAACATTTTATACGAAATGAGATTAATAAAATAAAGATGTTATCCGATAACTACAATAAGTGTATACCCAACACCCTCTCGTGTCCGACACGACGCCGGCCACTCTACACGACGGGCCCTCCGCCCCTCGCGACCCGCCTCGCCCCTCGCGACCCTCACAACCCTTACACTACCAATCTTTAATTAAATATCTAAAGGTATGAGGGTTGACACGTCATAAAACTGCACAAATATAGAAATCAGTGTTCATAAAAAACCCATAAGAATGGTAAAACACGAAGGGTCGGCCCGCTACGCCCCCGCTACGAGCCTGCTACGAGCCGGTCAGCCGCTACGGACCGCGTAGCACCGCTACGACACGCTCAGAGTACATTTTGTCCAGCTGATGTCGTGTGAACTATGAAACGATTATGATGACATTATGATATAGTTAAATATATAAATCGTAAAAACATTATTGTTTAAGATGTGTTTCTTATTGTGGTATCATTATAAGATTTGTAATAATATGAGATCTTTCGTAAGTCACAATTATTTTAAAGCTGTTGTAAAGAAAACATTACAAAATCCACATTGTGGCATTTGAAACCGCCAGAAACTGTTCAAACAAATACTCCCGAAATAACACTCGAGGAGCGGTTACCGTTAAAGTAAACACACTTTATTCAGTTTTAAAATACGAAGAGTTCTACAAAGAAGGCGAATTTCTTATTCAAAGTAGCAATATGTTGGCGCCTAAACAAACAGTGGCCACATTACGTAAATGCATTCTTTGGAGAGAGATGCATGAGCGAGGGGGGTGAGGGGGTGGTGTGCGGGCGTTGAGGGAGCGGGAGTCGCCGGGGTCAGAGGAACCTGAATTAAAGTTTCATCGGCCGCTGTTTGCGCACATTAGCATCACAAAGCGCCGCACTAGCGCGTGCTAGACGCGCCACCGCCGCGTACCACGCGCTCTTATACAGCGTTACATTGACTTCGAAACTCGTTGCATATTGCTGTTACACTATACAAATTTAAATGCAAATCAAAATATTTTATTTCACATAAACCTACAAGGGCACTTACTTATGAAATGTCAGAATCTAGGTGCACAGTTCCAATTGGTCCGCTTCCTATGGAGAAGAGCCGGCCAGAAACTTCTCGGTTACTCTTTTAAAAATATTTGGCTTTTACAATATTTTCAAATAACAGTATTAATAGGTATGGGAGGACAGTGTAGGTCTTCCGACAAGTACCAGGTACTTAACAAAATCGAAAGTGGTCAACAAATCTACAGTCTACTAAGCCTACAACGTTCTCAAATTCACAAAAAAAAAAAAAAAAACAAAAGATAACAAATAAAAATAAGAACCTATTTTAATTAAACGCAATTACATGATTGCTATTACAACTGTAACACACAACTGAATAATTACCATGTCCACAAAAGTCACTAATAAAGAGTTGAAATTAATTTGTAGGTATAAAATGTCAAATAATAGGACAATTATGTCAAGGACGAATTAACGCAGCATCTATAAATACCTACTTCTCTCGCGGTATTTTTGTAAGAAGTTACAGACGGACTTTAAATTAAACTAAACAATGAATTGCTTCCTTGACTCCTGCGGCATGCAGGAGGGCCGTCGACCGTTGGTAGGTGACTATATACAGGGCACACACTGACTCTAATTAATGACTGGAATCAAATACCAGATGATGTTAAGATGTCATAGAGGCCGAGTGCGCCTTGTGTGTCGGTGCGCAGGTCTGTACGGGGGTTTGTGCGGGGGTGGCAGGGGGCGGCGGTCAGTCGCGCCCGCCACACTTGCTATTCCATCAGATTCACATCAAACAGGAACCAGCCTTTCATCTCACACAATATCTTTCCCAATGCTTACCAAACGCTGTGTACACAACACAGCATATTACAAATACTTCCCTTCTTTGTTGTCTAAACTTTTGAACATATCTATTGATCTATTTCGTTGTTTCATTCGGATTCCAACCAATCGTTTAATCGAGTATTAGATCTATAATAAAAGTTATAGAGGCAAATAATGAGCAGGATGATTAACACAATAACTTGTGGATTGTTGTGTTCGGACTTTCTGAATCGGTGCGGTGACTTTTATGTAGATGTTCACTAGATACGGAGAGAACGTTCAGATCATTTGTTTTATAATAGCGTCGTAACGAGTCGTGGGCCCACGGCACACGCTGCTCAACCCAGCCTCAGTTTTTTATTTCAATCGAACCCGATATCGGAATTCGCGCATCGGTTAGCCGAACCCGTCGCTCCCCTTTCCTAAAAAATTAAACAGCTTTTAAACGCGCATCGCGCTCGATCCGTTCGGCGAAAGCGAAAAAAAAATTCATCTCAGGTAATCGAAATAATGGCGAGATCGCGCGAAAAAAATTCACTAAAGGGCGGAAAAAGAAACGGATTCGTACAAAAAGTTTAAAATGTTTAATTCGACGGTTGAGGGTTGAGCGGGGTGCGTGCGGGGCGCGGGTCGAGGGGGGGGGGAGCGGCGGATCGCGGCGCTGACTGCGGGCTGCACAGTGCGCGCAGTGTGCCGTGGAGTGCCGACTCGCGATCGCGCGCTCTCAGTGTGTACATCGCTCGTACACTATCTCGACTGCCGCCGCACACGCAGCATGGTGCTGTCCGCATGCGTCCGCGCCGACACGCGCGCCTACTGCTCCGCGCGCTACCGTGAGTTGTTTTCAGGTTTCTAGACTATTGACATTGTTGCAAGATTTAAAAGTATCTAAAGTTGTTCCCAAAGCTTTTATAGCTTTTTTTCGGTTGGGAATTCTACATACCTTCTAAAAGAGGTTTTTTGTATCGAATTCGATTCACTGGTATCGATATTGATGTTTTCTTGTCATTTTATGTCAATGATGTAAGTTTTTAAAGATGGTTAACTTTTATTTGAATTTAAATCTTTACAAACAAGGTATTATTTTATTTGATAGTTACAGATGTAATGTAATATGTTGTGTTGCACTTTTTCTTGTTTGTCCCTTAGTAAAGGGTCGCAAAAATCGTAAAAATGAGATTGATCGATTTGGTAGTCGATTCTGACCCAATTCTTTCAGGATTTCAGTCATTTTATTTTTTGTAAAAGTTTTTTAACTTTTTTTTTAACCACTATTTTGGTAAATCTTATGCTAATTAATGTATCGCGAATGTAAACAATGCGGTAGGTAAGGATACTTACATACAACCTGGTACTGGACCTTGACGTAGATACCTACTGATAGCAATTGATAACTGCACAAGTTGTTACATGTTTGATTTTGTACCCTTACTTGTGCGTTTGAATCTGAACTAAATTATTTATTCAATAATATGTACTATATTCTATATAAATTTAATGAAGTTCATAACTAATAAGTTATGAACTTTACACTCATACATTATGTGTTCGTGTGAGCATTTCATCGATCGCACATTACCTCTATGTATGCATAAATAACTAGAAGCAGCTTATTTCCATATATACCGCGTTGTTGTGACATTATAATGCTCTCATTAAAACGGTTGAGTCACATACAGGAATCGTTTTGAACAAAGTACTAGTCCCGCACAACTCCGCACAAATCCATCAGCAAATTAACTGAACAGAATATTTAACATTTAAAACGATCTTGTTTAAAAATATACAGATTTTGTTAAAAAAAAAACCAAAAGCAATTATATAATCATCTAAAGAAACGGCTAATCTTAGACCCTAGTCTTCAAAATTGCACCCATCTGTTTAATGGATAAAAAGTATTTAAAATCAAATTTAGAATATTAGAAAATATATCGCGGGTAGGCTAATAAATTCCTGGCCAGATTGTGATTAATTAAAAATTCATAGATGACTTTTTTTTTTAAACATTACAAGATATACACTAATTGAAGTGTAAGAGCTTTTCAAGGAGAACTGCTGCTAACTCGACGTTTGCCAATTGCACTGGTCAACAAGGTTTTTGCCCATTGATAATGAGTTGTAATATCAAGAAGTATGCGGTGACTATTCATCAACCATAGACGTTTCACAGCTGGCTTAGTTCGTTTTTATGAGTTATACTCATGGTGTGCTTGTTGTAACATGTATACAGTGTTATCGCCACGCATGCCCACGAACGTTCTTGTTTAATGGCTTAAATCTAACGAGTATGATATACAGAAAATAGACTCCATCCACCATTAGTTCTACAACAGAACATTATTGTGCCACCTTTGTATCTATAATTAGGAATAATGAAAAATTTTGTTAAATTTCTTAACCGCGAAACTGATGCTTTTCAATATCTTAAAAATAAGTTTCCAAAAATGACAGAGGGAAAATTAAAAGAAGGGATTTTTATAGGGCCTCAAATATGAAAGTTGATAAACGACAATACTTTCAATAGTAAATTGAATAAAGAAGAGAGCAAGGCTTGGAAATCTATGGTACATGTTTTTACTAATGTTCTCGGAAATGTAAGCTCAGCTCTTACATTTCCGAGAACATTAGTAAAAACATGTACCATAGATTTTATAAAACTATAAAACACTTGTAAAAGATATGATTGAAGCCTTGCGCATTATTGGCTGTAAAATGTCACTCAAAATACATATTCTGGACTCACATTTAAATTTTTTACCTAAATGTATGGGAGACATTAGTGATGAGCACGGTGAACGGTTCCACCAGGATATAGCAGGCATGGAACAGCGTTATCTGGGAAAGTGGAGCCCTGCTATGCTAGCAGACTATTGTTGGTCGTTAAGAAGAGAAGCTGTAGATCTCGATTATAAAAGAAAAAGTAGTCCAACTTTACACTTTTAAAATTAAAAAATGTATTAATATAAGTAAACTTATAACTGAGCTGTAAGTCTTTTTATTGATATCCACAAAAAACCCGAGCTAACTAAGACATAAAATTATTACCACTGTGAACGTTTTTTAATGTTCTCTTAAAATCAGTTGAATTCCTGTCATGGGTTTGTAAAAGTTGTTTTTTTGTTGACCAGTGTTGTTAGTCAATTCAGAGTTAATGACCAAAATAGGTGACAACTTGGCCACATAAGTTTAGGAATGTTCTTGGCGCCCAATAGCCATATGTGATATATCAATGTTAGAGAAAAATTAGTTACTAAAACGAATTTATTAATCATTAAACGAATGAGTGCAGTAAAAAAAGACAATTTTTACTTTTTAGTTTATCATAGTCTGACAAGGGTTTTTTTAAGCAACCTATTCGCGATATATTTTCTAATATACTATTTGATAAATTTGATATAAAATACTTTTCATTCATTAAACAGATGGGTGCAGGTCATTCCTCTGCGGATCTTACCCATAATTGCAGCATTTAAAGAATATCATGATAGTTCATGATTACTAATTAAATTTAAAACTGCAAAAAACCTGTTCATGTGTCGACTGACCACTGCATCACACATCACACCCGCAGCGGAGCGGTGCGGCGCTCAACTCGAAACTATCAAATTAGACGTAATCAACCAATAGCTGTTTCTGATCGCTGTATCGATTAACTTTATGTATGTGATGAGAAAAACTTCATCTAAAATAAATGAATTGTTAAGTAGTCGCTGCAGTGTGCACGGAGTGTATCGCACGCGAGCGCGTCGTGTGCCATCACCATCACTCACTCTTACTCATCACACCACCGCTCTGCTCCGCTCCCCTCAGCTCCGTTCCGCTCCTCAGCAGTCGGCGCCGGTGCGACGCTTAAAAAACTAATCCGACCGCGCAAAAAACACACAACTGGCGCTTTTTACGCATTTTGTGAATATTTCCATCCAATACCCCGCTCGTTTCTGTGATTGCACCCTTTTGTGACAGCTTCACAAAAAACTGACGATGACGTCTCAATGCAAGCGCACTTTTTACAGCATATGAGGCTTTTTTATCAAAGGTTACATCTTTTATGAATTCGCGTATATTTGAATAAATGAACAATTGTGTCGACGCAAATCCTTTTTTATCCTTGCGTTGAGCCGGAGAGGTGCTGCGCGGATTACCGGCAGGTAGCCGGTGTTCCCACGCACACCACACATGACACTACCAACGTGTGTACCCACATTACTACATGTGCCGTACTCACAAGCGCTGCATATATTTCATATCTAAATGAATTACCTCTAGCATCATAAAAGTATTTGTCATGTCGTAGCAGTTGCGTAGCACTCTCGTAGAGCGTCTACGAGAAAATAATATTCGCAGCGCCGGAGCGCCGGCGTTTCAGTCATCCATGTTTTAGAATATTTTTTCTTGAAACAATGCGAGCGTGTGCTAGTTCCGTCAGCGTGTCAGTATTACCGACTACGGATGACATCAAGCGAGGTATCTAATCCGCTCATTAATCAGCATTACTTGTAATTTGATGATCCCGTGTGTCTGTGGCTTCGTATTACGTTGTCCGGCGTGTCGTGTGTACCCTGACGCCTTGCGCTGATCCTATTAATTACATTAATTCGACCGCTAATGAGCTGATCCTAAACCGCGGGTACATTGCGATGGCCTGCGTGTTGCGACAAGGTGTTACCACCTTAGCGAGCTCGTCGCTTGTTATCGTGTACTTACCGCAGCTCCACTCCTCACTTGCTACCTTTATGCCTCATTTACGATAGAATCACTTGTACTTAACCTATACCGTGTATTGCTAACAGTTTTAGAATGGCTTTATTACAAAAATCCTAAAATAAAATACTAATTGCTGTATCGGCGTTTATTCTAAAAGTCGGCAACGTCGCAAATAGCTGTCAAATATTTACCTGTATTGATTAATTTGGCAATATTACTGTATGGAAATATGAAATATCGCTAACTAGTGAACTAGAATATTATTAATTAATTGCAATTGATGAAATGATTATTAATGAAATGAATTGCCCAAAAATTGATGCTGTAACCGTTTTAGGTGTAAAAAAGGCATTTGTAAATACTTTTTTTAACACTATTAAAAATATTTTTATTTTAATTTCAATAGAATAATATTAGAGTTGATGGAGCTAGTCGATAATATTCTAAAAATAAAAATGGTGTCTTCCTATTTAGAAACATAGTTTTCGTGTAATTTGCATGATTTTTTAGAAATCGGGCTAAAAATTTTACAAACAAAAGCTCCCAAATAAAACAAAAATATATTAAAACAATAAAACAACTTGAAAATGAGTTTACGAAGATTGATTTGTTTAAGGGCTGGTTTTTAAATTCCCAGATAAAAAATCGAATACCTTTTATTTCATTAATATCATGATTCTGGATTTTTCAATAGTCAGATAGTAAGTACCTGACGATTAAAGCCTGTAACTGAAGAATAAAGTTAACTGTCCCTTCAAGCCTCAGTTAGTACCTTATTCTAGGAAATAAATAATGTTTGGATGTTTGTTTTGTTTGGGGTTTTAAGGTGCTTTGCCTCGTCGTGTTATCGTGGTATTGTTGAAAACATTGATGTTTTTGATTCAATTGACGATTAGCTTTTTAAATTTCTCCAAATATCACTTTTCTTACGTTTTCGGGACGATTATTTAACGATTTAACTGAGGATTGTAAAATCGGCCCTAATACGAATAGTTAAATGCCTCTTGTGGACCTGAATGGACAAATATTTTGCCTTCTAAGGAATAAAACCCTCGGTGCGCGAGTCCGACTCGCATTTTGCTGGAGTTTAAAGTATTGGCCTGCTCTCGCAGTGGCCCTGGTAAATTGAAAAGAGGGAAGAGAGGCTTTTCCCTGTAATGGGACAGCATAGGCTTATCATGATAATGTATGATTTTCAGTTGTAAAACGTGTAAATGAATAAGAGAACAATTTATGTTTGACTTCTACTTCTTGCAACGGCATGAGCTACTACTAGGTACTTCTTGCGACGACATGAACTACTACTTGGTACTTCTTGCGTCGACATGAACTACTACTTGGTACTTTTACATCGACATGAACTACTACTAGTTACTTCTTGCATCGACATGAACTACTAATAGGTACTTCTTGCGTCGACATGAACTACTACTTGGTACTTCTTGCGTCGACATGAACTACTACTTGGTTCTTCTTGCGTCGACATGACCTACTACTTGGTACTTTTACATCGACATGAACTACTACTAGGTACTTCTTGCATCAACATGAGCTACTACTAGGTACTTCTTGCATCAACATGAGCTACTACTAGGTACTTCTAACGTAAGAATAGATTTTACCGTGATAAATATATGTCTAAGGTCGTGTCATCATTGGGCAGTGCGGATCGTTTCGGTACAGTGTGCTCTGTATACCGAAATGGTACCGCACTGCTTTCATTTACGGACCTAACGTTATGTTTTCAATGTAATTTGTGCAGTACTGCTTTATTCGCGAGGAAATGTCGTCTTCGAGTGATGAAGATGTTGTGGCGTATATTTATCTCCGTTTACGAAAAAAACGAAAGCACTATTGGCGACGACCGTAAATTATTCAATAAAAATATTCAATATTTTCATTTAAACCGCGTGTCGTATATGGCAGAACACCAAGCGGCACTGGATGTTTCAACTGAGACGCGGTATACCGCATTACCCAATCAGGAAACGCTCACTGAAATATAGGTCCTCAGTGAGCTTTAGGTACCGAGTATACCGAGCGTGCTGATCCCGCACCGCTGACGCACCGACCAGTGAGGAAATGGCTTTAGCCAAAGTAGTAGCGAGGTTTACTGCCACTCATGGATGCTATTTGACAGTTGAACTTATCCACAGCAATAAAGTGCTATTCTAACTACCATCTTGACCAGAGGGTCATCACAAATAGCTGCATGTCTAACAAACGGTGGTCGCAGGAAAGGTTCTTTGGTTGCAGCACCGTCAGTCACAGTGAAAACTCAAATGTGGCGTGACTCGTGACGTCATAGAATACGTGACTCAAACATACTGACACCACGGTACTACTTCGCTTATGTGAGCACCATGTGTCTATTTATTTATTTATTTATTTATTTAAACTTATCACACTCAAACGGTACAAAGGCGGACTTAATGCCTTAGGCATTCTCTACCAGTCAACCAAGGGTCTATCACATAATTAAATTATCTGTCGTTGCTTCAATTTTAATTCTTTTTACCTATTGTGGTATAGTAATTTTATTTTAGGTGCATCGTCTTCACATATAATTATTTAACTAATGTACGTACTTATACCAAACTATTGTAAAACATATTAAAAGAGTAACGGTGGAGTTTCTTACACATTCTTCTCCATACGAAAACTACCTTTTGAAAGGGGCGACTAGAATCAATTATATTATTTTGTAAATTTTGACGTTCAAAAGTGCCATACATGGGCCTGTTTGAAATAAATTATTTGACTTTGGCTTTAACTTTGCAGAGTCGAGTGCTCCTGCACTATTATGACATCCATTCACAGTACTTATTTTATATTTAATTGTTCAGTATAAGTAGTCATCACTGTGTGTGCGGACAATGTTCTAAGAGCGTGTGTTTGTTCTGTTACAGAGGAGTCTGGCGAGCTCATCAAGTCGCCGTCGCCGCCGCCCAGCCACGGTCAGTATCAGCTCTCACACTCAACTATACATTATATTACTGACTTACCATCAACAAGCAACCACTTCCGCAACAACTTTGTCCGCGCACTGTTCCAACAGCTGATGTGTCCCAGAAAATCGATACTCTCAATTTACTAATAGAAAATCAAAATCTATTGTTCTTAAAAATAACTAAAAGTAACTTTGAAAATGCTTTTTATCGCATCTATCATCAGATTGATTAACAAATATGTAGTAGAGAAATGTACATAATGTCGTGTGATTTGAGTTTAAACTTTTAAATATTATTGTAATGATTAAAAGATGAGCACTGCATTTCTTTTACTTTTGCCGGTAAAAAATCGATCGACAAACAAAAAAGATTTATTTCTTCACCGGCCGAAATAAAATAAAAATTGTTCAGAGTCCACAAACAATTGATAGTTTACTGAATTTTATAATAAAAGTTGTGGTGACGTCGTCACTAAGTGCAGTCAATTCAAGCTCACCTTTTCAGCTTACATGTTGCATGCTAAATACTATGTATCACAACGTTGAACACTGTACACAGTTTTCGCTTTTCACATCTTCTATTGGGTGCTTGTATCCTCAACTGACCGAACTGTTCACTCTCTCAGACATTCAACACATCCATTCGACGTTTAAGTTGTATACATTATCCGGTTCTCATTAATATGCAAAGAGTAAAATTCTCATTAGTGTAGTTAATATACGCGCAGGTGTAGTACCTGTGTAGATCATATCTCGTCGTGTAATTAGCTTAGTTTGATTAGCAACATAACTAAGTACAATATGTTACGGTTATCAAAGTATGTGTGCATGTAGCCGCGCAGTCCGGGCGCCCGTGCCTGTTCATTCCGACAGTTATATACTCAATAAGTAATCTCATTTAATTTTTGAACAGTCCATCGCCCTGTAAACGTTCTGTAAGCTAGTTTATTTTTACTTTCCTCTGTTTACATCTTGGTGTAATCATTAGAAAGTGCCTCCGCGGCTCAGCGGCACCTGTCCCGTGTCTCATCTTCGAGAGAGGGTTCGGTACCCGTGCGGCGCACACACCACCAAAAAAAATTCTACGCACCTTCTTCAACCCTTTGAAAGAAAGCGCACGCGCTGCTAATGCTCGCTCACCCCTTTATGATCTGCGCTGACTGCGGCACGAGACGCTCTGACGACATTGTGCGTCGCGTGTACAGGCCTTTTGTGTGCGCCAACAGTAACAATAGTACACAGTAACAATCACAGATGTGTTTTATATCACTAAGCGACGTGTTCCGCACAAAGAAATAACCATTTTCTTATATGACGCTTTGACTCGCAGAGGGACACATACCTGCGAAATTGTCAAAAAAAAAATTGTGTTACTGAGCTTAACGCTATAGATGTGCTAATGTAGCCGATGACGTTCCATTGCTAGGTCATGTAGGTAGCAAGTACCCTGCTAAATGAGCCTGGCCCGGAACAGTGCTAACACGTATTCTTTTTTACATTATCTAGTTAGTTAATCTGCGAAAAGTTTTGAAGACATGGTCCCGGGAAGGGGGGTGACACGTCACCGCGATGACGTACGACGCACATCTACATACAATATCCGGCGCCGCCAGCCCTCGTCATGTTAGTGGACCCAATAATGTACAATCATATTTTAATGTTGTGAACATATCCGTATTATGGTTGCCTCCTCGTTGTGTCTCTTGCGCGCGTTGTCACCACAAGTTGTCTGAGCGAGCACACTTCTATAGCACTATATGCCTGCATTCCGTAAAAAACGATACTTAAGTTTTCTGAAACCATCGAAAGAACGTGTAACTGGCTATTGTTATTGTTAAATGATTCATTCGGTTATACCTAGGTACTCACTCTCTAGAAATAAATTAGGTAGAATTAATCTAAGTATCTATGCTGGAAAGCAAAACAAACACAATTACCGATGTCTTACATATGTTGCAAAATGATGTAAATTTTTAATAAAGGCTATTTGAACTTGAATCTATCAAAGTCAAAGGCAAAGTCTAATTATTTATTTCAAATAGGCAAAGGCACTCTTGAACGTCAAAATTAACAGAAAATTATGATTGATTCTATTCGCTCCTTCCAAAATGTAGTATCGTAAGGAGAAGAATGGGCAAGAAACTCCACCGTTACTCTTTCAAAAATATTTTACAATATTTTGTGTACATTAATTATACCTTAATAACGAAATTATTTAAATGCGAAAACTGAGCACCGTCTCATTGCTATTTCCACGTACTCCACGGAGTTATCGCTCTAAATTAATTAAACATAGTATTTCCTTATTTATTTCATATAATTATGTATGTGTGTCATGTGTGTTGTGTACAGATGGCTCGGCGAGCGGCGACGGCGAGATCAGCGGCGACGAACGGCCGCCGTCACCGCCGCGCGCACCCTCTGCGCCGCTGCCGCACCCCTCACACCCCTCACACCCTGCGCACCCCGCGCACCCGCCGCACGTCGCCAGTGCCGCCGCTGCCACCGCTGCCGTCTTCGTGAGTACCCAAACCTTCATGTGCCACACGGTGAGGAACCAGCCTCCCAACGAAGTGACCTTGCCGGGAGGCTGGTTGCTGAGTACCGTCATCGTTTCCGACTATGCGGTTGCAAACACACTTAATTTGTGGCTAGAGTACCTACAGAAAAGACGTAGATGGCCCCCGGCCCGCCAACTCTTTACCTTTCAACATTAAAGAGATTCGGCGTGGCACAATCACTTAGTTTGCAATAAGTCATCGCAAGACTTCTTCTGGGTACGCTCGTTCCATCATAGATCTCATCCATCATTTTCCATCAGGTGAAATCAAGGTCAGAGCAGGCCCATTCTGTAATAAAATAAAATAAATGTATCTGAGTACAAATCGGATCGCACACACTGCAGGTTTCTATCGCGCCATCAAAGGTGTTGTAAGGTCAATCAGTATTAATGGTGACTGTCGACCTACATGGTTGGAAACCAGCAGGACATCGTGGTACGGAGGCTGATTTCTTATCGTTCACGGATCGTGTGCTACAGCACGGTTTCAGCCTGTTGTGTCGGCAACAGCTTCGACTGCGACAAGTCAACTAACCTGTTATGTTGTACACAGAACGCGGCAGGCGCTGGTAATGCGCTGGCGCAACTGCAGCACCTCCTACTCACACAGCACGGCGCACATTCCCTATTACTACACACTCAGGTGAGATACTTATAACCCTATATGGCTCTCAAATGTTCGCACGATTGTTCTGCAAAAACTGGTGCGTTCACCGACTATAAGGTGCTGGACCCGGTGAAGTAGTAGTAACGTGTGATGTGTGTGTCAGGTGCAGCAAGCGGTGGCGCAGGCGGCCGCTCAGCAGCTGCAGCAGCTGCAGGCCCGCGCCAGCGCGCCCCATGCCCCGCCCTCCGCCACTGGTACGTCACCCCCTTACAAGTATATACAAGGTTCGTGCACTACTCTCCGCTCGCTGAAATAACTGCCCTGCTAACACACCACGTGTCAGCAGGGCAGTTATCAGATCAGGTCTTAAGCTTATTTATTGCCAATGCGTAATAATGATAAGCTCCGTGGTTATAATGATTGTGTGTGCTGCAGACGGCCGGTCGCCGTCCCCGCGCCGCACGCCGCCCGGCACCGGCGCCTTCCTCACGCCGCTCACGGGTTCGGGCCGCGCGCGCTCGCCACAGCACACGCACGCGCACACACCGCTGCACGCGCACGCGCACAAACCGCGCGCGCTCGAGCCCACCGCCGACGATACCGCAGACCTCGAGGAGTTGGAACACTTCGCCAAAACCTTCAAGCAGAGACGCATCAAACTCGGTGAGTCCTCCTGCTGGATGCAGAGCATTCACCGACTTGGACTCCTGTAAAGTCACGAGCTGTTCTCGATGATAATTGTAGAATATAATTGGCATTATAGAACATGATTTTTTTCTTCCGCAGGCTTCACGCAGGGTGACGTCGGGCTCGCGATGGGTAAGCTGTATGGCAACGACTTCTCGCAGACCACGATATCGCGGTTCGAAGCGCTAAACTTGAGCTTCAAGAACATGTGCAAGCTAAAGCCACTGCTGCAGAAGTGGCTGGAGGACGCGGACTCGTCGCTGGCGGGCGGCGGCGCGGCGGGTGGCGCGGGCGCGGCACTGGGTGCGGGGCTGGCCGAGGCCGTGGGCCGGCGCCGCAAGAAGCGCACATCCATCGAGTCGGGCGTGCGCGTGGCACTCGAGAAGGCCTTCCTGCACAACCCCAAGCCCACCAGCGAAGAGATCGCCGCGCTGGCCGACGCGCTCTGCATGGAGAAGGAGGTGGTGCGCGTATGGTTCTGTAACCGGCGCCAGAAAGAGAAGCGCATAAACCCGCCAGCGGGTGAGAGCGGGCTGAGCGCCGGCATGGGCGGTACCGGGCTGGGCGGCGTGTCGCTGGCGCCGCATGCGCACGGTCCGCACTCGCACGCGCCGCACTCGCATGCGCCACACGCGCATGCACATGCGCTGCATGCGGCGGCGCTGCAGCCTCTAGCGCTGCTGGCGCGCGCCCCTCCACGCGACTGACGCGGGCCGCGCGTGCCGTTCCTGACACATATCCTCTCGTTGTAAATAGTGCGCGGGCGCGGCCGCGGTGTACAGACTAGTGTTAGCGTGTATATAGATGTACGTGCGGGCCGCTGCGCCCGCTCTAGGCTAAGTTTATATATTATTACGTGAATTTTATTTATGTGGGAGCGAGGCGCGTTGCCGCCGCCGCTGTACAGAGCTCATATCAGTTAGCGCACCACGCGACGACTATGTAAGGTGGATGTGTAGAAAACTATCTATATGTTACAATAAAACATCATAGACATTACGAGTGGTTTCATTTACATTAAACTTAGGAGTTTTATTCAGTGCCTCCAGCCATCTATCCCCAAGGCATCGCCGAGGTTCGTGGCGACATCACATAACTAAACAACAGAAACCAAAATAATAAAAACAAAAAACAAGTCTCAGCTGTTCGAAAAGGAGAAAGAAGTATAGGAAATGAAATGACCCCACGAACTCCCACAAAGTTTAGACCAAATTTTTGTGCTTCCCAGCATAAGTTTTTTTTTTTTAATTACCACTAGATTAATTGCAAAGAAATTGTAAACATTAATTATTAAACAGTAAACAGTTCGGTTTCACAAGGGTTCGTTCAACTACCGACGCTGGTTAAGCTTCTTGCAGATATTTTTGAGGCCTGGGTGAAGTCACATGATACTCTAGGTATTTTTCGTAAGTTGTTTAAGGCTTTCGATTGTGTTCCTCATGAGAAATTCGTCAGGAAATTGCATCACTATGGTGTTAGAAACACTGCCTTGGATCTCCTTTCCTCCTCATTTCATATTTGGATAACAGGATCCAAAGAGTGAACGTAAACGGCAGAGAGATCTCCGGGTTCTATTTTCAATATAGGAGTTCCGCAGGGCTCAAGTATTGGCCCTTTTTTTATTTCTCGTAGGTATACCTTGCCTACCTTGCCTTATAAAGAACAATTAAGAAACAGTGATATTTGAACGGCAACACACAGTTACTGACAATGTAAATAACGCTTTCTCTAAAATAGTGCATTGGTTTAGTGTTAATAATTTACTTTTAAAAGAGAAATACACTTAATGTATAATATTTCTGACACTAAACGTTAAGCAGATGAGAACCAGTGTACTATTAAAAGGGGCGGAATTGTAATTCTGCCCCTTTTACTAGTACACTGGTTCTCACCACTATGTTTTTAAGTACCTATTTCTTTGGACTCGAAGCTACAGTGCGGCCCACATACATATAACCAAATTTTCGCAGCGGCTAAGTTCTGCAAGCTATGCGGTCTGTAAAATCCGTCATTTGAATGAAGTAGAAACAGTTCGATTAGTATGTATATTTTACTTATTTCCATGTAATGCTGTACGGCATTTTCAGGTCATTCGGCCAATTTATAACCAAAGATGTGGGCATTTGTTAAGGGATAAATTTAAGGAAATAAACATAATGACTGTCGCATCTCAATATGTATAAGAGAATCTGATTTATTTAAAATAGATTAATCTGTATTCTTGATTAAAAGATTGTCCGTTTTTCTCCATAGGAACCTACTACGCTTTGGAATGGGCAACTTTCATCTTTCTGACTGACCGATTCCTTGACAATTCAAAGTGCCTGTAAGTAATTGGTTTAATTGAATGAATTAAATGCTTTGGGTTTGAGTTTAATTCTAAACACAGCGAAATTCATAGCATAAATACTATGAAAAAAAGATTAACTCATTATGCCCTAACCCGACTAGTCTCCAAAAAAAAAAGTTATTACATAATTTAAAATGCCAAAATTTCTATACGTAAATACGTCGTCATAAATCACTGTTTGCCATGCGTATTGCGTAACACACTAATATTTGACATTCGCATTTTATTCGACCGATAAAGAAAGAAAGAAAAATTCATTTATTGGCATTATAGCAGAAAAATACACCTTTTAACTATATAAAACCGAAAACAATGATTATAATGCCAAAAAGGCCTCAGCTCAGCATAATGTCAGATGACAACACAAATTGTACCACCTGACACTGATTTTCAGCTGCAACCCACGAGTGTCATATGCTAATTATTACGCTAAAATAAACACAGGGAAGTGTGTGTCCGTTTTAATAAATTAACAGAATAAATTAAAGGTAATGTAATAAAAGATAGGATAATATAAAAAAGCTCACAAAATCAAATAAACGCACACGCTAGAGTGCACGCCACGAAAGAATGCCGGTGGAAAACAGTGGAACTACATTTTTTTTAATGCAATGTGATAGAATGTTATAGACACGATAGCACCGCGTCAGATGGACTTCAGTGGTGACGCGGATTCTAAGTAAGACAACTTACAATACAATCCAACAAAAACAATAGTTCACCAATATTGCGCAACTAAGAAACTTTTCAAAATGGCGTATTTAACATTTATCTATTTATTAAAGAGATCCGCCCGACAACCCATTTTCCCAAAGACGGTGGGATGAGCCGCTCTGCAGAGTAGTACAGAACAATTTACTTGAGACGTCTGTTACTACTGTGGAGCGTGCGCGCCTGTTGGCTGTGGGTAAGTGGGAGTCGGGCCTGTGGCTTCATGCACTACCGTCGTCGAACTTAGGCACTTTGTTCGACGACACTACCTTCCGCATTGCTGCTTCCCTGCGTCTAGGAGCTCCTTGTTGTTCTCCTCATCGCTGTCACTGTGGTGAAGTTGTCAACAGCCTCGGACACCACGGCCTGTCCTGCAGCCGAAGTGCGGGTCGCTTAGCGCGGCATGCAAACATTAATGACATCATCCGACGAGCTCTTGTCACCGTCGGCGTTCCAGCTGTATTAGAACCCAACGGTTTGGCACGCGACGATGGCAAGAGACCGGACGGCATGTCTTTATTTCCATGGAAGGTGGGTAGGCCTTTAGTGTGGGACGCAACGTGTGTCGATACTCTAGCGCCATCCCATCTTCCTGGCTCGGCGTGCTGTGCTGGCGCTGCCGCTGCGGCTGCGGAAAACCTCAAGCGGCGAAAGTATAATAACCTTATAGGTCACTATATTTTCGAGCCGTTTGGGGTTGAAACCCTAGGGCCGTGGGGTCCGAGTGCTCACGGTCTGTTCAATGAAATCTCCAAACGACTGGTTGACACTTCTCGTGACCCAAGGGCTGGTTTTTACCTTGGCCAGCGGCTAAGCATTGCCATACAACGTGGCAATGCGGCCAGTCTCTTGGGTACATTACCAGTCGACAGCGACGCGGAGGAATTTTTCGACGCCATATTTTAGTTTAATTTTAGTTTAGTTTTAGTCTAATAGTTTTAGTTAGGTTAGGATATTATATTTTTTTTAGTTTTGTCATACTCTTGTACATATATGTACTTAATTACATAGTTGTAAAATAAATTTATTAAAGAACACCAACATCTTATACATTCAACAATTGGATTAAAGATTATAATAATAATTAGGAAGGTAATTACTGCTAATGTATACACAAATTATAGGTGTACATAACATTTAAGACAGTGCAAGCCTCTCTAAGGGGGTCGCGAGGCCTCAGTATAGAAAAAAAAAGTTTAAAAATATATTTTTTAAACTTTGTTTTGTTGCTTTAGACAATTCCAGCAGATTTTCCTTTAGGTTGGTTCCCTAACTTACCTCACCTATAGCCGCATTTAAACGTAATTACTCTACTGGAAAATCCTTCGTAGCTATGACCCTTATAAATCATCAAAAATTTACTTACAATATACATAAGATTTAATTAGGAGGCGAGTGGGATACATTATCCCCACAAATCCATCGTGTCGCTTTTCCGTGGAGACGTTTGGCGATGTAATATGTCTGTTAATTATGTAATTAGCCGATACATAATTATAAAAAAAAATATTTAAAATGTTGTACGTGTTTGATATTTGTGTTATAATAAAATACAGATTATAAACAGTGGAGAGCAGGGGGTCGCGATTTTTTTTTTTTTTTTCATACTAAAGATGTCGCGTCACGAAAAAGGTTGAAAAACACTGATTTAAGGAATAACAACATTGGACAGACTCTGCTCATAAACTAAAAGTAAGATTTAAAAATTTAAACAAAGCTTCAACAAATAAAATACGACTGAATACAAATTAATTAAGGGGATGAACACAACATAAAACACATAATTCTAATTCTAATACATAATTACACTTTAAGATAGGTAACTCATGAAACTAAACGATAATTGTTGACTATTTTTTTCCGAATACCACGCAAGGAGTCATGAAATATGTCCAGGTTTAAATCTAAGTTTTTGTTGAGCATATTGTAATGGTTAAGAGTTCTTACTAGCGGACCAGGCCACCGATATTAGTGCGACAGAATGGAGGACAACATGTGTTAGTTAGGACAGCGCGAAGTCTATTAAGTGGAACTGTGATGGGACCTTCTGTTAGGAGGTGACTACAATCAATTTTTCCGTTAACAATTTTATGCAAACATGAAATCGACATTCCTCGAGGGTCATTGAGAGAAGGCATTTTGAAGAAAGAAAGGTGCTGGCTATATGGGCATCTATATATGAGAAATACCGCGAGTGCTAAATGCCAAGGAGCGCGTGAACATACGTTGTATACGTTCAATGCATTGAGAGTGAACAGTATAAGACGGGCTCCACGCTGTACATGCGTTTTCTTAGTTACTTTTTACTAGCGTCTTAAATAGAAGCAACTTAGTTTGGGGTCGCCTGAAACATTTGGCGTATACATATATACTAAACTATATAAACATCAAATAATCAGAAATTTAATTATTTATTTTACCATTTATTTTCACACACATAAACTGACAAGACAAAAATAACAGAAGAATACGTACAAAGGTGGTGCTTTATCCATCAGTCAAAGCAATTACCAATCCAAAAGAAAGGCCAAGTGCGTGTCGGACCACGCACAATGAATGGTTCCGTGGTTGGGATGAATTTATCCCAAAAATAAATTTAACATTGTAGTTGAAAAACATGTTCTCCATACATAAAACTACAAATTAACAATTTTCGGACTTTTTCCTTTACTTGTGCTGCCTTGTTTCTTGCCAAATTTCATGATTCTAGACCAACTTAGGTTTTTATTTATTTGAGAGTATCAAAATATGTCGCTTATATAGCCGTTTTTTTATTGAGTTACTTAGAAGCTTGATATTTTTAGAGCTTCAAGTGGCCCTTACGTGTTTGATATTAATTTTTAACTTAATTTTCTCACGCATTCTTGAGAAAAAAGGTCTTGACTGACAGACAGATAGACGGTCAACAAAGTGATCCTATATGGCAGCCATACTCAAAGTATGCTCCGCGGAGCCGCTGTGGGGGCTCCACGAAAATGTTAGCCTATGGCCTATGTTCAGCAGTGGATGCCATTGCTTTGTGGTATTTTAGCTGCTTCAGAATCATCCTAATCTCGTAAGAATTGTTTCTATTGTTTTATTAAAACTGTTTTTATTTTCGCCATAATATCTTGTCCAATCCAACAGCCGTGCCATCCCTAGTGAGGAAAAACTATGCGAGTGTCATTTTCTCACAAAAATCAATTAAGTTGGACGCAGTGGACGACAAAACACTGGTGGGACAGATTTGTAGGGCAAAGTGGAATAATCCATAAAACACAGTTTTTGATTATTTTAGGGCTGCATCAATCAATATTTCGTTTTCCAAAAGTGTTACGTCGCCAAAAAAGTTTCAGAACCGCTGCTATGTGGGTTCCGTTTTTTCCTTATGAGGTAACGAACCCTAAAAAGAACTTAAAAATTAAAATGAACTATAGAATAGTGTCATCAACTCATATAGATATATATACTACCTAATTTTCTTTTAAGTAAATAAAAATGAGATGCTGTTGGTTAGTAAGCGCATCACTAGAGAACGCCTCGACAGATTTGGTCAATTTAATTTTTTTAATATTCTTTATAGTCCGAATAAGGTTTTAATAGGAAGACAGACATGAAAAGTTGTCCGGAAAATGAGAAAATTCAAGAAAAACTGATAATGGTTTTTTCTGTGTTTTGTTTTATACGAGTTGTTATTGTTTGGACAGTATAAGTATGTAATTATAAATGCGAAAGTGAGTTTGTTTGTTACGCTTTCACGCTAAAACGGCTGAACGGATTTGGATGAAATTTGGCACTGGTAGACCATGACTTGGGTTTAATCCCAATATTTCCACGGGATCGAAACTTATGTGGGTGAAAACGCGGGGCACAGCTAGTTACTTATAATATGACAAATCTGTAGATAGCCAATCATTTCTTTTTTTTTAAGATCAGAACTTTCAGCTAAGCTGTCAATAATTCGATCGTAAAAGCCACTATTCTCGTCATCCCTGATTAGATCTGATTCTGTATTTATCAACGAATCCAACAGTACTTTTGTACCAATATTTTGATATAAAAGAGTGTCCGTAGAGTTTCTTGCCCGTTCTTCTCGATAGGAACTTACTACGCTTTGGCATGAGCAACTAGCTTTATCTTTCTTACTGACCGACCCTTGACAATAAAGACAAATTGGTTTATTTGAAATAAAATGCTTTGAATTTGAGTTTGAGTTCTAGCCCCAGTAGCGAGCGAAGTCTCGTTTTAATGCGTTTCAGCGCTAAAAATCGTCTCTCACAAATCACTTGCGTTATTATTAAGTATTAAGTGAAACAATAATAAAACACAATATGGGTAGGTAAGTAATACCAAAGCACAGTTCACTCATAAGGCACAAAAAAACAGCAAGAAAAAAATACATTTCGAATGATTAGTTAGTGCTCAAGTATACTTAATTATTTTTAAAAATAAAGTGAAAGTGATGCTATGATCGAAAGATAAATATTATAATGCACTCACACTCGAAGGTCTCAATGTCGCAAGGTCTCTGTATTTAGGTCCCTGCAGACTATAGTGACAAACGGAACTTGCGCCTTTGCCTTGTCCAAGTCTACAGTTTGACTGCCAGGGGAGATGTGAGCGCCCTCTGTGTACAGCAGCGGGAGGCGGGAGGCGCGACGCTCGCAATGTGATGCCAATGCAAGCGTGTATCAAGCGCCGCGCTCTGCTTGTTAGTGCGCATATTCACTCACAGGTGGCGCTGTATCTACAAAAACACAACGCTATTTTCCTTTTCATTGACACATTGTAACTTGTCATAAGCACGATTTGTTTAATAAAAAAATAAAAAATATTTCACTTAAACCAACATGTGCACTTTTTCAAAATTCGCCGCACAAAATTCGCTGTTTTCTATTGAGAAGAGCCGGCAAGAAACTCCACGGTTACTCTTTTAAAGATTATTGGCTTTTACAATATCATATTTTCAAATAAGAGTATTAATAGGTATGGAAGGAGAGTGTAGACCTTTCATCAAGTACCGGGTCAAAAACTCTATTGTAGGTATACTAGGCCTACAACGTTCTCACATTCACAAAATAGGAAATAATCTGTATAAAATATAAAATTCCAAGTATTTAGGTAATTTGGTAATAAAACATTCGTAAGTATTTTTCTCTACATCGCACGGCGCCGCAGCGGTACCTTTGTCCCACCAAGATTATGTCTGGACTTTAAAAAAGACTGCGACCTCTGAGTGAGCCCAGCCCGTCCCATCCTTGATGTCCTCCCTTCCGTTGACACCCTAAGCCGAGGTTCGTACCCCACAGGGGGTGCCCTTAGCAAGCGTGCACCTAGTTTTAATTAGCATAGTTGAATAACCCCTGGCTGGAGGTTTTAAGTGTAGTAGCTTAAGGCACCCACAGGAAAGCCCGGTTAAGTATTCATGATCTCAGAGGTCAACTACGAGACGCCCTACCTAAAAAAAAAAAGACCTCTGAGTTTGTTTCGGCCTTTCTTCTCAGAGTAGTCTCAGATAGGAAACGCCGAACTCATCTAGCTTATTTTTAATGTTTTTTAATATGATGTGTAAAATTGATTCCGATATCCTATTTACAGAATAAACAATTTCTTTTCATATCATTTCACAACACTTTGGTGAGAAGCCAATTAGATTGCAACGCAGGCATCTGGGCCCCACATGAGACTAAATATAGTCTCATGTTGGAGCGAATACAAAATAAATTTGTAAGATTTTTATATTTGAGGTTTTATGGACCCCCCCCCTCATGTATCCAACCTTGTATAGATTAGGCATGGTTGGATACAATGAGCTGAGAGATAGGCGCGAGTCCGCACTTGTCACATATTTATTTAAATTAATTAGAGGCAAGATACATAACGTCAACATATTAGAGTTGGTGCGTTTGAGTGTGCCCGACAGATATGTGTGGCGGCGACGGTGGCCTCAGCTGCTGGCTGTACCTCGTGGCCACACTGATCTGGTAAATGAGGCGCCCCTGACGCGGGCGATTTGCACCCTTAATCTTGTTGGCAAAATTAGACATTTTTGCTTGTACACGGAGTGAATTCACAAGGATAACATTGTTTGTAACAAGTTTTATAAAATAAGTTGTTATTATTAAGTTTGCTTCACTATTGCATTTGGTTGTACCTATAAAAATAGTTGTAAGTGATTGTATAAATCAATTTCATTTCTTAATTTCCACCTTCAAGTGGAAAAAAATCAATATGAAAACAACCTGGCATCGTGACCCGGTAGGTACTGGTGCCGTTGCCCTGCAGCCCAATTTCCCTCTAAACCTTATACGTTGGTGAGTCCAGATGACTATTAATTAATTATTATACAACTTAAATAAGTCACAAATCAATTATAATCGCTTGCATGTCTTTCGACACAACGAAACAATTGATACAATCTCTTCCAAGAATCAATTCAAAAATGTGATTAGGTAAGTGGGTAGGAACCTTGATTGCTAATAATTAATTTCTAATTAAGTAGTTTAACTAATAGAAAATGAATCATTCCTATTTGATTCCAAATCTGATTTGAATCCATGATTTAAAACATGGATTAAAACGTATGATTAAAAATAAAAGTTCAACAATATTAATTGTACTTAAGTAATACCTATGTACCTATGTAATAAGTTTTTATGCAGGTTAAAAAAGGATTGATTAGGTACTCAGCACATTCACAACATTGTTTGAAAGTAGGTTCCTACTTGGTTGTAAGTTAGCGGCTTATTGGTGATTCGCCCGAATTAACTCGCCCGAAACTGCGAATCGACAGTATTCAATTTTTTTTTTCTTGTTGCGATTCGTACGAAGTTAATTTATTTGTACGTAAATCGACAACTCCAAAAATCGATTCGTATGCAAATAAATTAACTTTTATTTTTGTTTCTGAGTCCTCATGGTTCCTATGATATGATCCATAAAACTACTATAGATATGTGTAATGTCTAGTTACGCAAGCATGACCCAATGTGACAGAATCTGAGCCCGAAGAGAAACATTTTAGGTACTCAACATTTAGGGGTTGATTTATAAGAGACTGAGAGAGAAATTCTGGGTGAAGCTCGCTTCCACCTTCGGCCTGATCATCACTTACCATCTGATGAGATACAGGCCAAGAGCTTTCCAGTTATGGTAGAAAAACTACAAAATTATGAAACTTTAACTGAGATTTGCATCGTGATCAACATTTTCCATTCTCTTTCTTTCTGCAGCATGGACAGAGAGGTGCACGCGTTGCTGTTGCCGAGTCGGGAGCTGGCGGTGCATCTAAGTGGGCTAAGCAACATAACACGGCTCTCAATAATTGCTGGCAGTCTGTGGACGGAGCAAGCAGCGCACGACTCTCGAGCGGAACTCGAATTTTTGAAAAAATCGCTTGCCTTAAAAACTTAGTCAGTTTAGTAACAATTACGCGTCAGGTGTTTCACATTCAGCGTAGTCAGATTTCGATGCGCGTGTGTATGACACTCGGTGTGCTAATGTGCGTCCACCATCACCATGTGCTGACTGAGCGCAAACACACGGTAACTACTGAATGTGCGCCCGCGCCGATCGCGGCATAGCAGTGTGACGCAGCGCTACCATCCCGCGAGTGCCCGCGCGATCAGCTGCTAACACAATATCGTTTCGTACATATCCAACATGTTCAACTCACCAGTGTTATTAGACTGACATCACGTTTACATTATAGTTTACACTGAACAACTGTAACTTGTAAGCGTGTTTGTTACGGTAGTTATAGAGTCATCGACACTGAAGCGACGATTTAGTCAGGTGTAACAGCTAGTCTAACTAAATAAGTAGTGAAGTGAATCTCTCAGTTTCAGTGCTTGCGCAGGCGCGGTGCGGAGCCCCCGCATCAGTCTCAATAACGCGCGGGTGTAGTGACCTTAGCGAGGAGTGCGGTGTGCGCGTGATATCAGCGACGTTATCAGTGCGCGATTAGATACCGTAGCGAGCGCACCTCCTCGCTCCGCTCCGCTTAACGGCGACCAAGCAGCAGCGCCGGCACCATGAGGAGCAAGGACCGCCTCGCCGAGTTGCGCCATGTAAGTTACGCGAGACGAGAGAAGACACAGGCCAGATGGTATTCTCGGATAGTGGGTTATCTGAGCGAGTGTGTGCGCCCACTGTGACGTCACCTTGGTAAACAAACCACTGTTGCACTAGGTGTGGCTATGTGGTAGATGTGTGACTTCTCTGTCGAGCTCACAGCTGGTTGACGGTGACCAGAGAGTGAGCAGGGCTGGTCAATGACGCTCAGCATTCGTCTGATCAAGATGCGATTGTGCAAGTGCTATGTGTTAGTGCACATGTTCAGGTATTGTGTTATGAGTTGCAGCTGGCGCGCGGCGCGGCGGGCGGCGTGTACTGCGACACGGTGGAGCCGAGTGTGCCCGAACCCACCACCGAGCACGAGCAGCACATACAGGACATCTTCCTGGAGGTATGTATATAGTGTGTGGCGCGCGCCGCTTCATTATGAACGATGTGCGACATTAACGACCCGCTCGTTGTGTTCATTAGTGACCCTGCTAATTAGTGCCGCAGCCTCGCCGCACCGGTGTTGTGCCGCCAGGACAATCATTCATCACACACAATCATGATCATGACACACTTGCGGAATAGTTCCACACGGCCCATGCTTACTGCTTACGTAATATATTTATTATTACTTGTTAGCACTCATGATGACCACATCCACGCTTGATTGCAGTCGCTACTGTAATCTTACACCAAAAAATATTAATATTCCTATGTATGCAAATGATTTATTACTGAGAGACGCGTTCACTGCGCGCACTAACTATTACATGCCACTGCGCGCACTTCTATTACATGCATAAGTATTGGTATTGTTTATTTACATAGAGCTCGCGACATTATCGCAGATTACATCCTTGACCTGGCGGCGGCGACCGGCTGCTGCAATGTGAAACTATCACATCTGACAATCACTGTTCTTGAGCAATGCACTCATTGCAGCACTGGTATATTGTTCAAATATAATAATGATATGTACTACAACATTAGGAAGCCGTTGTTCCCGACTGTCATTCGTAGATCTTTGACAGTCGTTATCTACGGGTAGTCAGAAGCCCAAAAAGTCTCACAACCAGTCTTACCAAGGGGTATCGTGTTACCCAATAACTAAGGGCCTGATAGGCAGTCGCTCCATGTAAAATACTGATATTCAACTGCATCTGGTTAGACTGGAAGCTGACCTCAAAATTGTTGGGAAAAGGATATGCAGATTGATTGTACAACATTAGAAACATGTCTAGTGTTGCCTACACAGTTCTTGCCTTGCCTACCCCTCACTGTACAAGTGTACACTGTACCGAGTGAGTACCTACTGAGTATTGACGTCATGCGTGGTGCCTGTGTTGCAGGTAGAGCGCATGCACGGCTGGATCCACGAGCTCGACAACAACACGCAGCTGATGCGGCGCCTGCACGCTGACCCCACCTTCCACACCAACAAGAGTGAGTGCGACCGACAGGGACAGCGTGCCACTACATTATACGTACATAATGCTCATTTACTGCTTTCAATCAAAAGGATAACTGCGACAAGTGTTCATTGCCTTACATCCTTGTTTAATCCAAAGTACGCAAAAGATGAACGTTGTAAGAAATTAAACTTACTGCACTACCATACGTCGCCGCGTCGTTCCTCGAACCGATGATTCATCAGGTGTGTACGCACGAACGAGCAAAATATGGTATTATCATATTTATTTTTATTTATTTAACCTTTTATGCACACACATATAAACAGACAAGAAGAAAGGAACAGAAAAATACGTACAAAGGCAATGCTTATTTCTAAAGAAATCTTTTCGAGCATACCTGTGACAGGAAATTATATAAAATGAGATGTAGACAACGTGTGTATCCGTAGAAGATAAAACAAAAACATAAATCAAAGAAGAAAAAAATATTACAATTTACTATTTACACAAACTATTTACAATATAAGAATATACTTACATACATACTTCTAAAATAAATATCACTACAATATATATAATTATAAAGTAAATTAAAACACACACACACACACTATCTGTGACATGGTAAAAACGAACATCGATCGAACACGGATCATTTGGTTCGTACGTGTGGACATAAATTAGCAAAGCGAACACGAACACAGTTCGAATTGTGTTTGCGCTCAACAGCCCCGCTCTCTTTAGTACCCATGGACACGCCACGAACATTTTTGACAAACACAGTGTTTGATGTTCGTTAGTGGTACGCACATGCGAACAAAGTGTTCGATGTTCGTGTACACCGTGTTCTTGTTCGTTCGTGGGTACAGTAAAGGCGCAGTGATAAATTATGTGAACAAACGGTCCCTTCATTCAAAATATAAATACATATTAAGTAAGGAACAGTACTTACCAGACTTGGACGAGGGCAAGCCTAGACGGTTACACTCATAGATTCAATTTGTATATGTACAGTCAAACTACCTACCTGGCTTTTGTCGACGGAAGAATAGACAAAATAACAGATTGTGATTGTTTATCTGTCATTTTGTCTATTCTTCCGTCGACAAAACCTATTTCTACGGTGGTCATGCTACGCCTGCTGTTTGGTATACGGATAGCTTACTTACAACTTTTTTAAACAATTTTGAGAGTGTGATGAGTAGCTAATTATTTTACATCACTGCCAAAAGTATGCCAATCCGCTTAAAAAAAATTAATATGGGCAGTAATATAGTGGAAATACAGTGTAGATTACAGTTGCGATCAGTGGTGGCCGCGACTTACGTCGTAGGTTCGAACTCAGTCAGGCGTTTTATTTTTATTATTTATTATAATTTGAGTACAATGGTACTGCTTATTTCTTAAGAAATTTCTTCCAGCAGACCTACGAAAGGAGAAATGAAAAATAAATGTAGACAATACCTACTTTGTGTAAATTATTTCATAACTACTGCTCTCAAAACGGTGAAGGAAAACATCTTGAGGGAACCGGCATGTCCTAGAAACAAAAATTTGAAGTCATGTGACATCTACCAACCCGAACTGGGCTGGCGTGGTAGGTTACGGCCCACCGACCCACTCCCTCTCACTGAGAGGAGGACTGTGTCCCAGCAGTGGGAACATTATAGTCTGATCACCTATGCTATGCTAGTGGAAATATCAATATTTTTGCCAGTATCACAAATAGACAGTTCCATTGTCTGTACGACAAAAGTGATACAATGTAAATCCCGCTATAGTACCGTGTGGCCGCAGATTTGCAGGAGCAACTGGACGCGGCGGTGACGGCGTCCAACGCCACCGGCCTGAAGGTGGGCGGTGCGCTGCGGCAGTTCGAGACGCGGCTGAGCACGCGCAACGACGCCGGCGCACGCATCGCCCGCCTGCAGTACGCCGCCGCGCGCCGCCTGTACGCCGACGCACTCACGCGCCACCACTCCGCGCTCGACGCCGTGCGCGCCACGCAGCTCAGTCTGCTGCAGCAGCAGATACACCTCAGTAAGTACCTCTCGCTCTAAACTATACAGAGTGGTAGGGATGTTGGCGCGACAACATTGACCATGGATTCAGTACATGATTCTACATTGAAAATTTTTAACGGTTATTAAAAAAATAATCTGCTGTTTCATAGAAAAGTGCAATACCTACGCGGTCAAAATGTATGGAACACCAGATTTTTTTTAATAACCGACGTACCTTCAATTTCAACGCCCCCTGGGTTGAATGTTTTCAGAATCATGTACTGAACCCATGGTAACAGTTTTCGCGTCGATGTCCCTACCACCCTGTATATTAGCATCGCTTAGGAAGCCTGTCTGTCTTAACTTAAGAACCATGCTAATTTTCACATTCCCAAAATCCTCCATAATTGCTCAAAAGGAACTGACCTCGTTATGACAGGAAACCAAAAAATCGGCCATATGTACCATACCACTGATCCAAATCAAACCGGTGCGATACACAGAACATTCCAGTTCTCTGCGAAACAGGCCTCATCTCTAATCACTCTATATTTAACTCGATTCTCGGCTACTCTCATCTAGCTGCAAACCCTGCGAAGATCCGGTGCGGACTCGTGATCACGCTAGATCTCCACATAGCCTGAAGGCTTCCTACTTTACGTTCACCGATTCGAGAACACGTCTATTCCAACGGTTATAGGATCCACAGAAAATATGGCCGTCATAATTACCACTTCCCTAAACTTCCTGCCGTTTTGCACTTTTTTGTCATTTTGTTATTATTTATTGTTTTCTAATAGATTTATACTATTCTTACACCTACCGCCATTCGTAAGACTCGATTCGTTAATTAAACTTTCTTTTAGGGTTCCGTTCGTCCGAATAAAAAAACGGAACATATATAGGAGCACTCGTGTGTCTGTCTGTTTGCCTGCGTGTCACAGACAATTTGCTCCGAATCTAATGGACCGATTAAGTTGAAATTTGTTACACATATATATTCTATGAGCCAAACACAGACGTGTAACGTAAATACATGAATTTTGAATATGGGGGAAAATAAGAAAATTTAAAAAAAGTTTTGCTGACTGTACCGTGAGACATATCAAAAGAAAGTGTTTACTGTGAGGGTCTCACTCAAACATATTTTTTTTTTATAATTTAAACATTTCTAGTTTATTAGTTAATTAAGAAAATAGATGACCCCTTATCTCCGAAACTACAGACCCTAAAATGTTAAAAAAATGCAAAATATAGTTCTATATCTACTTATAAATTACATGTATTCACATTATTATTTTTTCTGTCATTGCTTCATTTTTAATTATTTTTTCCTCCACCATAGGAAAAAATATTAAAATTATAGTAATCTTATTTCAAGTGCATCGTCTTCACATTATAACATAATTATATAATTAATGTATACAAAATATTGTGAAACATTTTAAAAGAGTAACGGTGGAGTTTCTTGCCCATTCTTCTCCATACGAAAACTACCTTTTGGAAGGGGCGACTAGAATCAATTCAATTTTTTGTAAATTTTGACGTTCAAAAGTGCCTTTTATGATTGTGTCTAATTGAAATAAATTATTTGACTTTGACTTTGACTTTACAGGAAAACCTAAAAGAAGTCTATGGTTTTAAAATAATATGTCAAATCTCTCAATATTGTGCGTACAAAGTTACATTCAATTTGCAGTTGGAATGTATATGAGAACATGTTTTTTAATTACAGTGTTAAGTTTGTTCTTCATGGGCTAAATTCATCCCAAATACAGAACCCTTTATAGTGCGTGGTCCGACACGCACTTGGCCGGGTTTTAATTTAAATGATGTAACTGGTCACTTGGTCACGGTTCCTTCGAGGAGCCTGCTGAGCTTGATTTAATATTTCCTTATAATATGAGTGAGGCGGACAGCGCGTCGTGTCGCCATGCGCGCATTTACTAATTGAGCCCAAACGGATGCCGCACAGAGCTGAGCCGCTTAGGGAACTACTTCGCCGAGATTCAATTTCACAACCCACAACACAAGAATGAAATAACGATTGTACGTCAACATGTGTTACGACAAAAACATACACAGTGATATGTGAGCCGTTCATTATCATCCTTATGAAAAACCCAATAACACTTTGCTCGAGCTAAGAATCGAAGCCAGGACCTCAAGCTCAGCAGTCGCCACGAGACCTACGGGCAGTTTAAATATAAAAAAAAAACAATAATAGAAGTAGGTAAACTAATCATGTTGAGAGTAACCGTTAGCGATCCAAATATTTATGTAGTAATTATGTGTATTTAATGTAGATTGATAGTGCCGCCCTTGTCATTGAAACTACCAATGAATGAATCAAGTCAGGTCAGTAATCTAAATCAACAAAGAAAATTATACATTAGCAATTGTTAAGAAGAGGTTTCTAATTGTACTTGTTTTGAAACAGTCATTAGTGTACAAGTTGAATGGCTGCATCGGTTTAATTCGCCGAGTAGAACGCGGGGTCGTCGGCCGTCGTGACCTCCAAGCGCTGACTCACGCGCTCTGGCGTTATCTGACGCGCACGTCTTTTTGCAGCGAACCTGTCGGTGTCGGACGAGGAGTGCCAGGCGCTGCTGGACACCAAGAACATCTCGCTGTTCGTGGACAACGTGCGCGCCGAGACTGCGGAGGCGCGGCGTGCACTGCGCGACGTGGAAGCGCGTCACGAGGAGCTCACGCGGGTTGAGGCCGCGCTGCGCGACGTGCGGGACTTGTTCTCGCAGCTCGCGCACCTAGTCGCGGCACAGGTGCATACACACACCACACTCTCTTACGACAACAGCACGACACACTGGAAGACATTGGGGAGGCTTTGCCGGTTTGCCCAGCGGTGGCATGCTGCACGCTGACAGTAACTCGTAATAGATAATACAACACCCTATATTAACTATTACGGATAACTGTGAAAAATTATTTTGACGAGCCACTGCCATAGAAGCCTGAAAAAGAAAACATGAAAAAGAATTTCATTATAAAAAATATATTTTTAGAGTTTTTGTCTTTCATAGTCATGCCTTTTTTTTTTGGGTGGGAAATTATCAAATAACTTCTCCTGCTCTGGTTAGAGCGGGAGGGCGTGTCAGGGTCTTACTAACTAAAACCCACCCGTGTTTCTTCAGTTGCCATGTTGCCGGGGGCCACGATCTCCCTTTCGGACTTCTTCGCAACCCCGGCAGGCATCGGCCCTAGCGGACCCCGTCAGTTCTGCTGACATTTCTTTGAGGCGCGCGTGGAACACAATGCGCCATCGACCCGGGCCTAGTCCTTACCGGACGGCGAGCTATCCATTGCTCACCGTCCGGGCAGTATAATTGTTAATCGTAGATTCGTAGCTTACTTCAGTGACAATTTTTTTTAAACTAATCTAGGCTCCTAAACTATGGACTATCGCGTAACGTGCATTGGTTTCCTGACTAAGTAGGCACTAGGAAGATAAAGCAAGTTCACCATAGGTACCTACACGATCATTTATTAAAATAAACGGGTGACATATTTATATCTTTTCGAGTGATTTTTGGGTTATGATAACGCTCAAACTCGCCTTAATTCCATACGATTCCACAAGAAATCACGGCCATTCACTCCTGAGTCCTGAATAGTATGCCTCTCAGATTGGTCTTGGTTTTTCCCAGATTTGTGAAATTGTTTGGGTTAGCGTACTCCGTATATTATTATGAATTCCACACAAATTACGTAGTAGAAAACAAGTGACAAGGAAAACAGAATGATGCGGAGATCCTTCAGGATCGTAAGTGTGCGTGAATTTGATTGTAGTTATGATAATTCCTTAGTAAAGCTCACAGTGAGTCCAAATTGAAAAAGAGTTGCGAGAGATAGAAAACAGTGGGCATTGTAAACGGATATTTCTATGTAACAAGTATTCTAAAAAATCAAACAGTTAAAATATTAAAGTTAATTATCCATTCTCAAATTTCATCTACTACGGACATGACTTTGAACAACATTGATCTCAAACTGTGAAATAAGCGTACGAATTTCAGCCCCATGCTGAAGGACACACTTATTGCGATGTGAAATTACAAGTCACCCTGTACCTATACTTACTTATAACGCTTAACAAGTTCAGTATGCATACAGCTCAGCAGCGCTACTAACACGCTACCAAGTCTTCTGACTAACCTCACCGGATGAGGTCAACTAACTGTGTTTTAGTATTTAAGTGTTATATAACGTAGGTCACGGACAACGCGGTCAGCTGGTGGTTGTTCTGTAATTAGCTCGGTCCTAATTGACCAGTTCGGCGTTAATCATTCCTAGCAACAAAAATAATAGGACCTATGAAATTGATATTCCCTATGAAATTGCCGTTCTGCCGTACTGGCTATTTCAAGTCCATTTTTTTCTTTTTTCGCTAAGAATTCTAAGTTCAAATTATTTTTATTTTTAAAATATGGAATTCTTCTTTGAAAATTAGACATTTGTTTAAAGGTTAGCGTTTTGTTTTCATTGCTTTTGTACGTTTTTCGTCATCATGGATATGTTTGAAATTCGAGTGATTATGGAGTATTAGTACCGTCGTGGCAGCAAAGCGGCAGAAGCGGCACGCAATATCAACGACGTATACGGAGCGAACACTACTAACGATCGTACCACCCGTTAATGTTTTGCTCGCTTCTGTTCTGGAAATTTCGACTTATGAAAAGAACCCCGTGGTCGACCGAAAACTTTAGTCAACAAAAACGAATTAAAGGTGATTGTGGAAGCTAATGATTCTCAATCTACAGCTGAATTAGCAGCAGCTTTCGAGCATCAAAACAATATTGGTCCATTTGCGTCGAATTGGCAAGGTAAAAAAGCTAATATCGAATAATCGCCAGCGCGAAACACGCGTCGAGTTGAGCCTTGCACTGCTCAAAAGGCACACAAACGTTATTATATTGAATCGCATTGTTACTTGCGATGAAAAATGGATTCTGTTCGACAATCGCAAACGCTCAACAAGTTGGTTAGATCCTGGTTCAGCACCTAAACAATGCCCCATACGAAAACTGATCCCTAAAAAGTGATGGTCACTGTTTAGTGGTCTAGCCCGGTGTCATTCAGCACAGCTTTTTACCAAACGGGATGAGCATTACTGCAGATGTGTACTGTGAAGAACTGAACATAATGATGGAGACGCTCGCACATCTCCAACCAGCTTTGATCAATCGTTTGGCTCCGCTGCTCCTGCACGACAACGCGCGACCTCATACTGCACAGCAGACGGTCTCCAAGTTACAAGAGCTGGGGTTGGAAGTTCTCCGACATCCACCGTACTCACCAGACCTTGCTCCTACAGACTTCTATTTTTTTAGAATTTGGATATCTTCGCGGGGAAAAAATTCAATTACCGAGAGGCAGTTCAAAATGCCAGCAGTCTTTTTCAAAAAGGGCATCAATAAGCTACCACTACGTTGGCAAAAATGCATTGATTGTATGGGTAATTACTTTGATTAATAAAAATAAAAAAATATAGAGAAACAAGGGCGTTAACTTATTTCATAAAAAACGGCAATTTCATAGGTAATATAAAGAGGCATGTGGAACAGGGTGTAAAGTTCACTCATCCTCTACAGAAAAGGGAGGATTCTCCGACCAGATGGATGTCGTGTCTGGTTGGCAACTGCCCAAAAAACTCAAACTAAACTCTGCTCGCGCGATACAGGATTTTGCGTGCCGGATAGTGTGATGCGTAGTTCGCATGTGGCGATTTAAATGCCACCACAAATATCATTACTTTACTTGCAACTTGTTACTGACGTTCCATAATTATTAATTCCTGAGAATTCCTATTTTAATTTACGGACCACCTCGTAAGCGTCCTTTATCAAATGAAAAAGGATGCTGTTCACAAGTGAACTAGTAATGGCAGTTTTTGTATTTTCCAGCAAGACCAGGTGGACAGCGTGGAGTACTACGCGCTTCAAGCCACCGAGCACGTCGGCACCGGCGGCACGGAGCTGCTCAAGGGCACCGTCAGCCGCACCAAGGCGCGGAAGGTAACGTCGACTGTAACATATGCAGCTACAGGGGGCCTCATGATTAACTTCTTGTAGCCTTTGACTGCACCATCAAGAACTTTTATCTAACCAAGTTTGCATGTATTGAATCACTAAATATATTATAAAACAAAGTCCCCCCGCTGCCGCGTCTGTCTGTCTGTCTGAATGCGATAAACTCAAAAACTACCGAACGGGTTTTCATACGGTTTTCACTAATGGACGGAGCGATTTTTGAGAGAGGTTTAGGTGCAAGTTCTTTAAGGTTTTGTGTATATTGGCTGAAATATGTCAATGGTTGATGAAGAAGGCGGAAAAAATCATGCCGTCTGGGAGGTTTACTGGCGTCGAATTCACGATAGTATTTCAATCATTAGTTTAATGCTACCAATAGGATTAGGATGAAATTAGGCACACAGACATAATATATAACCTAGATTAAAACATAGTATACTTTTATCCCGGTAGAACGTTTCCGTGGGACCATTTCCGACCTACACGCACGCGGGTGAAGCCGCGGGCAAAAGCTAAATAAAAGCTAATAAAACAGAATCACAAAGTGTATCATTCAAATTGTTGAGGTTGTTGTGTTCTTGTGGTTGAGAAACTTCTTAATACGCAAACATAGCAAAACATTGTGCCGTCAGACTATTCAGTGAAGTGCAACTGTTGGGGGCCGCCGCGTCAATGCGATACTAATGGATACGATACTAATGTCTGTTTCTTGTTCACAGAAGAAGGTGAGCCTCATCGTGTGCCTGGTGGCGGGCTTCGCGGTCGTGTTGCTCGTGCTCGTGCTCACGTGACCGCGGCGTGACGACGTGACCACGTGTCACGCCACGCCACGTCAGCAACGACTAGTCATCATTATCTTACTGTGTTCCACGCTAACTTATACTGTACAGACTTTTAATTAATTATTAATTTAATAAATTATACATACATTTAAAAAATAATTATGTTCGATCTTCTTCTTCGGACTTCGTTCGATGAATTCGAGAAAATGAGCATTTTTTTATGTAGGTTTTGTTTTTTCCGCTACTGCGAAGATCTTGGCCTACATCTCACCTGATAGTAGGTGATGATTAGGCCGAAGGTGAAATCGAGCTAAACCCGGAATCTTCAACTACAGAGGAATTGGCTATCTTACCTTTAACTGCCGAAACAAAACAATGATGTTAACATTGTTGTTATGGCGATAGACTTAGATAAGAGGGTGGTAGCTAGCCAGGCGGACTTAGAACAAGCCTTACCACAAACCAAACCGAGCCGAAAATTTTGCCCCCATTGGGAATCGAACTCAGGACCTCTGGTTAGGTTACCCACCTCTGACAGGTGGTCTAACCGCTAGAACACAGAGGCGGTTATTTCTGTCATTTTGGCGGTGTATGAAAATGGAATGAAATAAGAACATTTAAGTACCACTAAAGTACTAGTGATCATATCGAAAGGAGCTCGTGGCAAAGTAATAACAGCCGCATGGTTCGAACCACAAATAAGCTGCGCTTGCCGGGGTTGGTCTGTGGATGGGTGACCATCTTAACATATAGAGACTCCTCCGTGCCTCGAAAAGCACGTTATGCCGTTAGTACCGGCTGTCATTCATGGATCTTTGACAGTCGTTATGGGTCGTCAGAAGCCCGAAAGTCTGGCAACCAGTCTACCAAGGGGTATCGTAGCCTAAAAGTTTAAATGAACAAATAACTTATTAACTTTTAAATAAGATAAGTATAAACCACACAAAACTGATGCCGTTGGTCAGGCAAGTCTTAAATCCAGTGCCTGCTAATAGATGTATACCAACATACATTATTTGTTGTTGTGTGGTCGGTCAGTTGGTACATTTAATTTAGTAAACACATTTTGTAAATACCTAAATCAAATCAAATCCAAGAAATATAAATAAATTTAAAAAATGTATTACATGTTTATTATGCAAATGGGTATGGTGGATAAGGATTGTATTTCAAGTTGTAAATATTTAACGACTGTGACATTACTTTTTATAAATTAATTATTGAATTTGACCTTAAAAAACTCAAAAACTCAAAACCCAAAGCATTTATTTCAAATAAACCAATTACAGGCACTTTTAAATTGTCAAGAGGTCGGTCAGTCAGAAAGATGAAGCTAGTTACCCATTTCAAAGCGTAGTAGGATATTAGTCTATGGTAGGTACCTATGGAGAAGAACGGGCAAGAAACTCCACGGACACTCTTTCACCTACTTACCTACCCTCGTTTTCTTGTAACATAGTATAAGTTACTATGGTTGCGATTACTACTAACAGCTGTTGACCACACAACAGCATCGGATAGTGCCTGCACCTAAATATTAGCAAAGTCGAAAAGAAACCGATTGCAAGTCGTACTTAAATAGTTCAAATGGGTTAATATGAATTCAATTTCATTAGTATTTGCTGTCAACCAACTTGAAGTCGGTTCACGAAAAAAAGTCGGACCACACCACCATAAACTAGCGTTGTCTCCCTTCAGTGCATCAAAGAGAACACCTCTTGATAATGTATCAGCAGAATTCTCCTTACTTTTAACATGCAACCAAGTAACGTAGCTTGTTAACCTACCGTAGATAAATAGCAAACTGACAAAGTCGATTGGTGCTAACACAGCTTAAATAGTTCCAGTGGGTTAGTGTCAATTGAATTTGTGCCTAAAATCATTTTCTTTCTGTGGCAAGTTGTCACTAGGGCAATGTAAACATAACAATCTATCTTAACACTTTCGACTCCACCCACTTTTTATAGAACTCGTACCGCCATCATGCCGCCATTCATATTGGAAGTGAACCCTCCGGAGGGTTTCCTTTACGTTTGCGCTAAAGTTAACCATCGCGGACGGTCAACGGCATTAGGTTTAAATCCGTGATATAAAACACCGTAAAACGAAGTAAAATTGTGTTTTTAGGACTTAGTCTTCTCGCTATGCATAGTTTCAACTTTTTTTTTTGTGAATATTTGTAACCGTGAACAAAAATATATACATCAGATTTTATTTTCACGGTTTTGGATGCTGTATTCGCTAAGAACAATCTACATTTAAAATGAGCCTTGTTCTCAAATAGTTTGTTAATGTAATGAAGCAGACTGTCAGTTCTAAATAACACATCTATGGTCCTGATTCACATTTCTTCTGTTACTTATTAATATTATCAATGTTGTATCCCGGTGGTAATTTAAACTAATAACCTTTGTCCCTATATCAAGGAGGGAGTTGTATTGATGATTTTGACGATTACAATTCTGTAAAAACATATTTGTTACTGTCGCGAATCATGTTTTATAGAAATAGAAATAGTTTATTGTCCAGGTAATACAGTAAGCAGTTTAACAGGTTAACACCAAGTTGCGACGACATGAGTTGCTTAAAATATTACCTAGGTTAAAGCTAGGTTACAAAATATTCTTAAATATTATTTACCAGTGAGCCCCAAACTAGACAGTTAGTCTGTATCTTGGTGCTCGGGGTACGATTTCCAGAGTGGAGACTGGAGACGTGATTTCAGGTGTTGTGTGGTATATCTGGTGTGTTTGTATACGTGTGATGTGAGTGTGGTGTGTGGTGAGTGTGGTGTGTGGTATGTGTGAGTGTGTGTGTATGTGTGCGTATTTGTTCCCATTGTGTATCGTTTGATTCAGTGCCAAGTCAGGGTATCTAGATTAATTGTTCCGAGTCATCATAATCACAGTTTTGCAACATTTCCCTTATTTATTTTTAAACTGAATGAGGTAGTATTTTTGATTTCACAGAGTTTGCAGACTTTCTTGTACGTATTAATGACAGAGTATACTGGAGAGCGTCTAGCTATCGATGAGGTGTTGTCAGGTGTCGGGATTCTGTGGCGCGAGGAGGCGAAACGCCGGGGCTTAACTCCGCTGCCGCGAGAAATCACGGCACAGTGGACAGAGCTCCGGCGGGATCTCATGGCATCATGGAGAGTGCGATTGTCGCAACCTAGCGCTGGGCACGCCACAATTGCGGCAATAAGACTCCTCTTTGAGGAGTGGCTAGAGTGGCGCCACGGCGTCCTCACCGGACATGGCTGTTTCGGGAGGTTCCTGCACAGGGCGGGAGGAAACGCCCGGGTGTCATCATTGTCTGGATCGCCCGGAGGACACGGTGGAGTATATGGTGGAGGTCTGCCCAGCTTGGGCGGAGCATCGGCGTGTCCTCGTGGAGGCGATCGGCGGCGGTGATCTCTCGCGTCCGGCCCTGGTTCAGGCCATGGTACGGAGCGAGAGGAAATGGGAGGCCGTCACCTCCTTCTACGAAGCGGTAATGCTCGCGAAGGAGGAGGCGGAACGCGTGAGGGAGAGGCAAATTTCGCGCCCTCACGACCCTAACCGCCGCAGGAGGAGACGCCCAGGGCGTCGGGAATCGCAAGCCGATTTCCGGCCACCGTAGGCGCGGGCTTGCGGACGGTGAGCAATGGGTAGCTCACCGTCCAATAAGGACCAGGCCCGGGTCGACGGCGCGTTGTGTTCCACGCGCGCCTCAAAGAGATGTCAGCAGAATTGACGGGTTCAGCTAGGGCCGATGCCTGCCGGGGTTGCGAAGAAAACCGAAAGGGAGATCGTGGCCCCCGGCAACAGGCCAATCGAAGGAACACGGGTGAGTTTTAGTCAGTAAGAGTCTGACACGCCCTCCCGCTCCGTTCAGAGCGGGAGAAGTTATAATAATATGATGATTTCCCAAACAAAACAAAAAAGGTGTCAGGATTCTATAGTTTATTTTACTTATGATTGATGTATAGACGGGTCTGTTTTGGTGCGAGCAGAAAGAATGAAATGTTGAGAATTCTCATATCAAGATTGAGTTAGTCAGTAGAAAATCGATAGGAATTCTTTAAAGGTTACTTTAAGATTCGTTCTCTGTGCTCGTTCTACTTCAAACAAGTATGTCTACCAGCACTACCCCACACGCTAATGAAATACTAAATAATGGATTAACATAGGGCTAAGTAAACTTGTTGTAGTGTGCCTGTGGGTAGACAGTCTCGTGGTCTGCGCATGGTGTGGATGAGTTTTCTTATTCTGCCAGAGAGGTTTTTTTACACGCTTTATATTAGCTTCACTTGTATGTATGTTTGTTTGTAACCGACTCCTTAGGGCGCTATTTTGACCCACTTTAAACAGCCAGATTTCATTCAATTTTTGCACACCTGTCAAAGACCGATGACAATGCAATAATTCGTTTAAAATATCCGATTAACCTGATTAGATTCGCCAGGATTCATCATTTTCTTTCCGCATCCTTTGCATGAGAGTAAGAGAGATAGAGCGAGTGCGCGAACTACGCATGCGTGCAGTTTTAGAGACTTAATAATATCCATAATATAATGATAACCGTGATTTACAAAAAAGCTTCTTATATACAAAAAAAAAACAAAATATTGAGGACAGAAATCTCAAATTATTTATTTTGCGGAATAACATTTCGTAATAATTAGCATAGTTTAGGATCTACAGTCCATAAAGTCATTAACTTTAAATAAGATTAAGTTTTGATTTGACATTTTTTACACGCTTTATATTAGCTTCACTTGTATGTTTGTTTGTAGGTTTGTTACCGACTCCTTAGGGTACGATTTTGACCCATTTTAAATGGCCAGATTTTATTATTATTAAGTTTTTTTTTTTTTTTTGTTAAACATTGCCCCACACTAGGAATTTCTCCTGTATTGTGGGTGCGTTTACAAACATTTAAACTCACAAACACGAACAGCCAGACCCGGAACAACTACTTGTAGATCATACAAATATTGCAGCGCAGCAGTCAATCGCTTAACAACTGCGCCAACCGTGCCGTCAAATTCATTTAAACTTTGTAGATTTATCGAGGACCGATGACAAAACACTAATTTTATAAGATTATTCCATTATTCAATTTGCAAAGAAAGATTTTTGTCGATTTATATATTTTTTTATCTATAGTCGATAAGGCAGGAATTGATGCTAAAATTAATTTCCAACCATTATCTTTAGCCGATTCCTCTAATATAAACCAATTTCCGAATACCAAAGAGAATTTTCAATTCAACAAAATAACCGCTAAGAAGTTGGCATGGCAGTGTAACTTGTTTGCGTCAAGACCAAGAAGGGAAACTACCAAGCGCACCGATCACCTATTTCTCGGATAAGTTACCGACTCTGATTAAGATGAAATTTTCGGAGAAGGAACCTGAGAAACAGCTATCTTATCTAAGGGAGGCAGCAGGCGCCCGAATCCCCCATTTCTCGGATAAGTTACTGACTTAGAATAAACATCAATGACTTCCTGAATCGTACTAAGACTTGTCCTTATCACTATTTCGTCAATAACCTTATACCATTAAGTCTAAGTGTATATATTGATAACGTTAAAATATTTGAATGGCTTCTAAAGTCAAGATTTGATTATCAATACAGCTGTACACATTAATAATTTGAAAAATAATTACAGTTACTTATAGCTATCACGGAATTGATAATAGATTAGATCAAATAACTGTTTAAACAAATTTAAAAAACACGCTTTTATAAATAAACCAAACTAAAAAGTAGAAAATAAATTTTAATAAATGTGAATTAAGAACAGTGTAAAAAATTCTGATAAATATAAATGAATAATAGTGTAAATAAGAAAAAAATGTTTTATTTAAAAAAAAGCGTGGGGTGCTTTTTTAAGATATTATCGAAATGATAATCCTTCTTCTCATATCTGTCAATAAAATATTTATAACTATTGACACCATGCACCCCACGATTTTTATGAAATAAAACATTTTTTTCATATTTACACTATTATTCATTTACATTTATTAGATTTTTTTACACTGTTCTTAATTCACATTTAATAAAAAACGAAACGATAAAAGTTGAAAAGTTTAAGGTGAAATAAAATTCGGTCAAATATTTTTCCAACTTATGATGGGTAACCGTGGCGAGCTGTTGGGCAGTAGCGACCCCACGGACCCTATCTCCCGGGAGAAGTCTTGTTCCTCACCTCTGACTTGCCTTTATTGGCCGGCTGGAGTGATCACTGAAGAGGAACAGATGTCCTACCTCTTTCTTGCTTTAATTTGCCGGCTGGAGTGGGGATTCGCAAGAGCAAACGTGCTCGGAGGAAGAAAGTATTCCAATAAGATGCTGGTAGGGATCTTGACCGTACTTTCGGGATTGTCTTGATAGCCGTGGAATACCTCTCCACTCCTCAAGCACGTCAAGACATGTTGCCCCCTTGTCGCTACGTCACTACATGCTAGCGACACTTTTCGGGGTCCATTATTGAGTGTGCAAGTCACCCCCTGCCATTTCATCCTTGTTTAGTATATAACATTGGTCAGGCAGGGGACATACACTCTTTTGCAAAAAAACGGGCACCTAAGGAAATTTACGTTCTAAGGTCGATTTGAGTTAATTAAATGAAATTTATTTCTTTGACGTAAGTAGTCTATGTATACTATTAATTGTGTAAATTAATGCGCGTGAAGTGAATTGGGGCAATTAAAAGAAAAATAAAACGATGGATTCTTTAAAACCGATGTACATGCCCAAACAATAAGAAGTGCTCGGCAATAAAGACAAGATTTTTTTTACTTTTTTTAATTAAATAAAGTTACAAATGTAAAAACCTAATAACGAGTGTGATCTCCTCTTGCCAAAATCACAGCTTAAATCCTTCTGGGCATGCTTTCCACGATGTTTTTAATAACGTTTTGAGGAATACGTTCCCACTCTTCTGCAATGACTCTTTTTAGCTCCCTGATGTTTTGTGGAGCAGGTTGCACTGATCTTACCCGTCTCTTTAGAACATCCTAGACATGCTCAATTGGACTGAGGTCAAGACTTCGAGCTGGCTAATCTAAACGACGGATTCCAACTTCTTGCATGTACGCTTCCACTTCGCCAGAACGGTGCGGGCGAGCATTGTCGTCCATAAAAATGGTATCTTCCCCAAGTGCAGTCAATGTGGGTTGTGCATATGGAATTAGGACTTCCATTATGTACTGGTGTGCATTTAATGTTCCATTTTCTATGAAAACTCGCTCCGTCGAATTAATTGCTGCCCAAAACATAACGGAGCCTCCGCCATAAGGAGTGATTTCTTCGAAACACACTTCCGCATAGCGTTCCCGTGGTCTTCGCAGCACTCGCCGGCGTCGGTCCTCTCCACACAAAGAGATTCTAGCTTCATCAGAAAACAATACTTTATTCCAGTCCTCCAGAGTCCATGAAGCACAGTTCCGAGCAAACTGAAGTCGAGCAACACGGTGCTCACGGAGTAATTTAGGGCCCCGAGCTGGGCGGTAACTCCTGATATTGGCAGCCAAAAGCCTCCTCCTGACCGTCTACAAGCTAACTTCTACTCCTCTTACTTCTTCAAGGCTCTTCTTCAGGTCCACACTTGACGCCTTACGATTCTGCAACGCCTGACTCACCAAAAAGCGGTCATCTCTTGGTTCTGTGCATCGTTTTCTTCCCGAACCGGGTCTTCTTTTGACCAAACCGGTCTCTTGATACCGTTGCCAAGTCCTCTGGACAGTTGAACGACTCACATTTAGCCGCTGAGACACGTAAGTTTGCGAACAACCTTCTTCAAGTAGGGCTATAATTTTACCGGCCCTTATCGCTTTATCACTCATATCAAAAAGTGGTATTTAATGTAAAAAGAAAGATTAAATTGTTTAATTCGCAGAAAATATCCAAAAAGTTTTAAAATATCGTAATCAGTTAAAAATGGTTTCAGCAATTGGCGCCATTAGTAAAGCAATTTTAGAATAATCCACAATAATCATTATTTTTCATTTATTAATTCCAAATTTAAATTTGGAACGTAAAGAATCATGCCAGGATGCTTCAAATAACATGCCAATACATCAATTAATAAAACCTATTTCTTGTTCTTCTTCATTGAAGTAGAGAAAAAAATCTAAAGTGCCCGTTTTTGTTGCAAAAGAGTTTAGTTATTCCATAGTTCAAGGTAATAAATCCACTATAGCCACCCAAACCCATAGCTCAATATGTTTTGTTTTCATGTTCTGCATCAACCGGGGGTTGTCCTTGGGTGCACTAGCATAGTCCATAAAGGGACAATCGTCGGTTGGTTCTCATTCTATACAAAATTGTGTAAGAGGCCTTTGCAAGTTGACTTCGGCCCCTCGTACGCTTTTTAAACCGGGACCCTAAGTTCCCGAGATATATAAATATATAAAAATAATAATAATATAGACAATGATAAGCGTGGGACCAAGTACACTGCCTTGTGTAACTCCAAAGTTACTGGAGAGTTGGTCACTGGTGAAAGAGTTTACTTTTGTGTACTGTTTCCGATTTGTCAGATAGTTTAAAACCATTCAAGGCAAATTCCTCTTATTCATATCTATTTTAATTTCTTGAGAAGCAGGCCAGTTGAAACCGTGTCAAATGCCTTTGGAAGATCAAGGAAGATGGCAAAATGTTTCATTTTTCTCTATAAGAGAAGAGACATAATTGACAAGGGAAATGGCAGCATCCTCGGTCGACCTATTCCTTCGGAAACCAAATTGATTATAAGAGATGAGATGAATTTCTCAATGAAAGAAATAAGACGGGAGTTAACTATCCTGTCTAATATTTTAGAGACAGAGCTTAGTAGTGCTATAGGTCTATAGATATCTAATGCATATTTAGGACCGCTTTTGTGAATAGAGGAAACTGCAGCTATTTTCCAACATTCTGATTCTTTTGAATAATACAACCTGACACTGACCTGCAAATAGCAAAAATGTGAATTTCGCGGGTTACTTCTTCTTTCTCCTTCAAGCATATCAAACCGGTGAAAACTTTTGAGTTTTTAGACAAATATGTCAATTAGGCCTGTTTCACCACTTCCGATTAGTTCTCGTTAACTTACTTGGCTGATAATATCCTACAAATTCTGTTTCAATTTTTAAATTTATTCGGTAAATAGTGGCTATTCGGACATCGTGAAATAGGCCCTTAGAGTTTTTTCGAGAGATTCTTTCTTAGATAGATGTTGTTTAACACTTTTCGGTACATTAAACGCCATAGATAGACATCATAACAAAAACTTCTATTGTGTCTTGTTCAGGGTCCAAAAGTGATAAGTTTCTCACGAAAAACAGACTAATTGGATTATTGTATGGACAAGTTTTTGCCAACTTTATTATTTGCTTTATTATTGTTGCCAAAAATAATGCGGAAAATTAAATAGTTATTAAAAGTTCTTTAATTCAAATCATTTATTTCAGGAATACACGTATATAAAATTTTATAAAATATTACAAAATTCATACAATTAATTAATTATTTATAAATTATTACAAATAAAACAAATTTTAATTAAATAATATAGCAAAATAAAATGACAAAGTTAAATTAAATACATAAAATTAAATAAAAATGATTATTAATACGCCTGCTCTGAGTCATTTATTTGTTTGTCATTACATTAATCATATAACAAGGTTAGTGTACTGACAATCAAATCTGTTCGCAAATACGCTCAGGATAGTGTTGGAGGTAGTCCGGAGCCTGCGCCCCCGAGATGTGCACCGCTTTCGCATCGGCGAAGATCCCTGACGCGCTGCAGCCCCAACAATACCCTGAACGCATTATTATACTGAACATGCCAATTATTGTTCCCTCTCCATATATATGAATGAACTTTCGAACAAAATTTAAACGTTCTGGACATCCAGAGGTCCCCAAAATCGAGTACGTCTTATACCTGTCTGGAGTCCTGCTTCATACCGAAACGAGATTCATCGGAAAAGCAAACACTACGCCAGTGTTCTTCCTCCCAATTTCTGCGTTCGCGAGCCCATTGTAAACGAGCCCTACGCTTGCGGGGTGCTATAGGTGGAACTCTCAGCAGCCTTCGGGAATGCAGACCCACTTTACGTAAACCATATCAGATGGTTTGGTCGCTTATCAGCAAACCTAGCTGTGGAGCCTCGTAGCCATCATCATGGCGGTCATGGTATGATTCCGTCGACCAGAATTTTGGATGTACCAGTCTGCGAGTGATGATGCGAGATCGTCCTCCATGTCGCTTAGCCATGCTGCCCGTGATACGATAGCGTGTCCAGAGGCGGCTTATGACGCTCTATGCAGTGCCAAGAGCGACAACAATAGTACCTACGTTGCCTGGAACCGGCTTGCAACATTCTGACGGCTCTCATCATCTCTTCTCGTGTCAACTGATGTCGGCGCTCCATTTCGATGCATTTTTTTCTGTTCCGATGCAGAAATTGTAATTGTTTTGTAAAAACGCTATTACATATTTTTGTAGGAATCCTAAAAATAATTAATTAATCCACTAAAAATAATTAATAACGATCCAAAATTGTTAAAATAATAATCCTCAATTTCGGCAATACTCTTAAACGTACTTGATCCCTAGACACTTTTGATGTGTATATATGTATTTGTAATCACGTTTTGGAAAACGGCTCTAACGATTTCGATGAAAGTTGCAATATACGTTTTCTCTGTAATTTTTTTTTTTACCCGAGCAGAGCTCGGTCGCCCAAAGTTTAGAACAAGATAATGAATAATGACATGAGAATAATGACATTAGAATAATACACATACGCACTACTACTATGCACTTGGATTGTAAGTGTGTTGGCTTATGTTTGCAATTGGTTAAACAGTGCAACTATTGTAGATAGACCAATAAATAAATAACATGGCAGCAAGGAATTAGTATGTACTATAAATGGGATTAGTATGAACTATCCTATACTATTAAATGAGCATTCTCTATTTTCACCAGAGTAGAGCTCAGTCACTCAGGTACTGGAAAATAATAAACGATAAACTTAAACAGAACTATACTAGTAATTAGAGAAATTTTGGATGGGGCAAATATATTAAAAGAAGGTGATGATATAATAACATACTTTAACGACTACTTAATCAACATTGCTAAAAAGGGAAACGCCCAAAATCCAATAAATTAACATTTTTGCAATACAACGGTTGTGAACTCAATTTATCTAGAACCAGGTACTTATATGGAAATATTTATGATAGCTATGAAATTACGAAATACTAACTCATCCGGATATGATAACATTAGTACTAATATGGTCAAAATTCAATATTATCAATATGATCAAACAAAATTTATTAACTTTAACAAAACCCTTGACTTACGTAATTAATTGATCTTTGGAAAAGAGTATATTCCCCGACAGTAAAATTTTAAAATTTACACACAGTAAAAATTTTCTGTTGTAAAACCCCTTCACAAAAAAGGGTATCTGAGGCAAATAATTATAGACCAATTACTTTGATTCCCATAGTTTCAAAAATATTTGAGGAAGTAATGAGCAAAAAGGCTTATAAATTTCTTAAAGAAACATGATGTATTATGTCAACAGAACGGTTTCATTATCCAAAAATCTATAACTTTGGCATGTTTTAAATTAGTAAAAGTAATTATGCATGCTATCAAAAAAAAGAAATCCCAGTAGCATTATTGGATATGAGTAAGGCGTTTGATATGGTATATCATGAAACCTTATTGCGTAAACTTGAGCAATATGGTATACGTGGCGTTGCTTATAGTTGGTTCGGAAGCTACTTAAGAGGCCGACAGCAATGCACGGAGATTAAAAAAATGTGTTTCGAAACTAACACCCAGAAAACCTTTAGGTTAGGTCACCGTACTTAGCAAGCTACTGTGGTGTACCACAGGAACGTATTCTTGGCCTCTTAATGTTTATAATATATATAAACGAACTGCCCAACGCCACGAACCAATATACTATATTGTTTGCAGATGATACCACCGTGTTCACAAAAGAGCAAACTCTAGATAACAGTAATACAGTTGCGAATAAAGCATTGACAGATTTAATCAATTGGCTAGATTGGAATAACTTGAAAAACAAGTAGAAATAAAACTAAATTCATAACATTTTTTCCATATAATAACCACAAAAAACTAGGAAATTAAATGAAATTAAGTTTAAAATACAATAATGATGACATAGACGAAGTTAATAATATCAGTTTTTTTAGGAATAGCTATGGACAGATATTGCAATTGGAAAGCTCAAGTAGATAATGTATGTAAGAAAATAAACAAATTCGTTTTGCACTTAGGAGGGTCAAAAATTTAACAGACATTTAAACAGCCTTATTGGTATATCATATCCATGTTTGTTCTGTTTTAAGGTATGGAATAACTGTATGGGGGAATTCAACAAATACTCAGAGGGCATTCATAGCCCAAAAAAGTGTGTAAAGTCAATTTTCGCTCTTAAGTGGACAGACTCTTGTAAACCTGTATTTATTAAGCAAAAGCTGCTTATCCTCCCGTCTTTATATGTATTTAAACTTGAAAATGTATAAAAAAACAACTACTCGCTTTTTGAAAAAGATAAAAAGGCTATGTCAAAGAGGAAAATAGCAAAACAGCCACTAGTAGTTCCCCGTAATAATAGACTAAAAGTATGCAACAAAAATTGTTATACCATGGCGGTGAAAATATATAAGTAAATTAGAAGTGCTACAGTTTTATAATTTAATAGAATGCTATATAACTGGTTGTATGAGGGATATTTTTATTCCATCAATAAATATTTTGAGTGTAAAATGTAAAACGTATTTAATAAAATTATTATGACGTCTACATATTGACATGAAACATTTTCAATGTTCTTGCTATTTTTTATTGACATGAGGTCATTAATATTGATCACAATTTTTTATATAACTTATTATTTTAAATGAATATAATTAATTTAATTCTATTTTTATTTTTATTTTAATTTTATTAATTGCATTGTAATCTAAATATAAATTATGAAATTATTATTTGTATTTTTATGTTATTGCTAATTACTAAATGCGTACTGCATGCTATAAGTATAACCAAGATGTAAAATCTAAATATTTGTACGGCTGAAATGCCGAATATAATGCCGAATATAATGAACCCATCGATATTATGTTACCTACCTATATTCTTGCAAATAAATATATCATTCATTCAGTTTCACGGCCGCCATGTACAGTATCGACCAAAAGTCCATAGGCAAACTCACAAACCAATAGACTGACGCTGCGGTTTGACTTACGACCTTCTTCTATAAGTTGTTACACACACACATACTTACTTTGTCTGCAACTCATACTACTTCATAATTTCGAGCAATACTGTATATAGCATGCTAGCTCAGTGGATAACCCGCTTTGGTATGTGCGATTATAGCGAGCCGAGAGGGTTCGAATCTCACGTGCGGTTAGCTCGTCATTTTTTAATAATTACTATTCGTAGTTTTTGTTATTTTTTAAATAAAGACTAGTTCAATAATCATTTATTTTTTGGTTCATTCGTCTTGTTCACATAAATATTAAAGTTTAGCAGGTAGACCTCAGAAAACTAAGTAAATTATTTCGATTTCTGTAGGGTAGACAGATGCAGTTCGTTACGAGTATTCATTTAATAGAACTTTGTTGGTTCGTGATTATTGTTGGTGACAAGTAAAAGCGGTGTTGTGGTTATTATTTTCAAAATGCAGTCAAATATAAATATTGAACGGAGATCAAATATTATTGCGCTGCGTAAAAGTGAATGTAATTTACACAAATATCGTATGAAACCAGACTAAGTGTGAGTGTTATCATTTATATATTTCATATTTGACTAAACATAAATCTTAATCAAAGGTATTGTTGATCGAACAGAGGTATTGTTGAGACAGAAGATGCCTTTAAAGTTTTTATATTTATTATGAGGTTTAATTCGATTAGTGAATGATAAATAATTAGTATGTGTAATAAATACGATGTTATTCTTTGTTCTAGAGAAATACTGTGAAGGTTAAGAGATATTTGGAAGAGGCTTGTTATCGAGAAGCAGCGACGTCAAATAGTGAATAAATATGAAATAAATGGTTGCATATCAACGAGATATTTTGCTGAATTATTAAACACGGTATTATGAACCGTTCTCCGTGCACTCTGAAGGCTTGCATCACTGAAGACCAGCTAGGAAACCATTTTTGACAGAAAGGCATAAACAAGAACGTTTAAGTTTCGCACGATAATATTAAGACTTCAAGAGGGACACTGCTATATTTTAACCTTAAAATATTTACCGTTCTAACTTAATAAACAACACATTCGTTATTGCATGAATTTGTGGTAACGATTTTTTTAAGTATGTAAGAAATACGACAAAAACCATATTGAAATATGGTGTTTGTCGTATTTCTTGCAATTTGACCGAAAATGTTTAAGATTATTTTAGTAATATTATTATTTTAGAATTAAAATCTGTGGTTTAGTTTCAATCTTCTTTTCGTAAAGAAAATGAATACTTAAGCTATAACCTCAATACCAACCAATATTTATTAAAGCCAAATAAAATGTAAAATAATTAATGTAAACAAACTGCCCATATTTAACCTTAAAATCACCTATTTTGTAAGTAGTTTTTTTTTACATTTTGAGTAGTCTAATATTCTTATTTATTGCTTAATTACTTCGACCATGATCAAAGCTTAATATTTATGGCGAAAAAATCCATTTAAAATTTAAAACATTTCATAATTTAAATATGTCAAAATAATACAAATTGCTTCTAAGTTTCTTGAGATCTATATCTAATAAATATTGTTTAATTTTGTTATCACATATCTTTTATTCTAAACCCTTTATTGCAATATCAAAATTAATAAAAAAGGCAGCAATATTAAAAAAATATTATTTTTGAAAACAAAAATAATAAATTTCGAAAAGAAAAAAACCGCGCTGTTCTTTACGAGATCAGAACCTAAGCCAGCTCGAATCTCAGACCAACTCTTTAAAGCCTTCTGCTATCTGCACACATAAGATTAATTTGAATTTTAGCAATGACATAAACTGGCCAATGTCACGCGCATGATGCGTGTGTGTTATCGTGTCTAACAAAAGCGACGGAGATATATTTTTGTTTCGCGAGTACGTGACGACAGTGTGTAAAGCGTTCTCTGTGGTGTTTGTGCCGTGTTATTTACACATACAGATATACGGACTATATCGCGTGTTCACAGCAAAACGACTCTTAACGTGCCTATCCACTTTTGAGCGCTTACTGTACCTATGCCACGGTTCGTAAGAGCGATCCCCAACATGTTTTCGCTCCTTGTGATATTTATCTAATCCTTTATTTACGTACACAAATATTATTTAAGATATGACAAAACTAAAAAAATATAATATCCTAACCTAACTAAAACTATTAGACTAAAACTAAACTAAAATATGGCGTCGAAAAATTCCTCCGCGTCGCTGTCGACTGGTAATATACCCAAGAGACTGGCCGCATTGCCACGTTGTATAGCAATGCTTAGCCGCTGGCCAAGGTAAAAACCAGCCCTTGGGTCACGGGAAGTGTCAACCAGTCGTTTGGAAATTTCATTGAACAGACCGTGAGCACTCGGACCCCACGGCCAATATAGTGACCTTATAAGGTTATGTACTTTCGGCGCTTGAGATTTTCCGCAGCCGCAGCGGCAGCGCCAGCACAGCACGCTGAGCCAGGAAGATGGGTTGGCGCTAGAGTATCGACACACGTTGCGTCCCACACTAAAGGCCTACCCACCTTCCATGGAAATAAAGACATGCCGTCCGGTCTCTTGCCATTGTTACGTGCCAAGCCGTTGGGTTCTAGTACAGCTGGACCGCCGACGGTGGCAAGAGCTCGTCGGATGATGTCATTAATGTTCGCATGCCGCGCTAAGCGACCCGCACTTCGGCTGCAAGACAGGCCGTGGTGTCCGAGGCTGTTGACAACTTCGCCACAGTGACAGCGATGAGGAGAACAACAAGGAGCTCCTAGACGCAGGGAAGCAGCAATGCGGTAGGTAGTGTCGTCGAACAAAGTGCCTAAGTTCGACGACGGTAGAACATGAAGCCACAGGCCCGACTCCCACTTACCCACAGCCAGCAGGCGCATTTCATTTAGAACAGTTTCTACATCGCCACCCAGGGTTCCATCGTCGAGGTACCAAACGTTAAATTTGGAATTTAGCTGTCGAATAATTGGATGAATGGCTAAACTAAAAATCACTAGCCCGAGGGGGTCACCTTATTGACTACCAACAGCAAATTCCAGATGGTTGTCCTGAAACAGTAATTTAGATGGGTGTCTGTAACATTGCCAAAGGAAACTAAAGATTTGGGGTATTTCTTTTTTAGTTTCTGCCAGCAAGGTTCTATTCACTGAATTGAAGGCATTATTTATGTCAACCTTCAGGATGACCTCTCCTTTGCCAGAATTTAGGTAGGTCGACAAGGCATGTACGGTAGCCTCACAGCCCCCTTTGGAGCCGTAACCTAGCTGCAGGGGCTGAAATTTTTCCGAAACCGCTTCACCATAAAATTTACAACAAATCTTGGCTGCCATACGACGTTATGTGGTTCCCACGGCAATAGGACGAATGCCGCCATCCCTCTTGCGCAGGGCGCATACATTGGCCCCGTATAGAACGTCGATGACGACCTCGTTCACCTTGCCGGAGAGCATAAGGTTAATCATAGCCGTAAGCTCCTTCAAGAGCAACTCACCAGCTTCCCCGGCGCCTGAACAGATAAGATCCTCTAGGTGCTGAGCACTCAGGCCGTCGAGGCCACCAGCGGTGCCGCTCCGGAAGGAACAAATGGCTGTGATCAACTCTCCACATGTAATGGTGAGGGAGTGATTATCCGGATCAGGGGGGTCGGGAAAAGAAATGCCATCCACTGGGGCAGGGTGTTTGCTCTCCAGAGATGCGAGAGTTTCTGGAGAACACGGTGCCACCACATCACTACTAAAAAGAATCCTGGCTGCTCCACTAATGTCACCTTCCCCTAACTTCGATTCTACGAAATGGGATATACTTCTTGAAGGGTTATATCTCTGTGTCGGTAATTTGGAATCCAAATTATGAGCCGAAATATTACAGTTTTCTTTAATTTGTGCGTTTAGTGTTTTTTTGGTTGGCAAATTCTTTTGTACATGTAGAATTCTGTAAGGAAAGGTGAGCAGCTGTTCCCAAGCACTTCGCGAGTTCTCCCGGGTGGCAAGACGGACGCAACCTGCGAGGTGTTGTGCCACAAGAGGTCTAGCGCCGCGGGGAACTCGCTTCAAAATAGGTACAGACTTTTTGAATTTAGACAGGGTTTTCCAAAATGGGTCAAAATTGGATGTAGCAGGTGTAGTTGGTGTGACTGTTGAGACAGGGTCTGAAGAGAGTGCATTTGGAGGTCTGTGCACCTTTCCGATATTCACATTCAGACCCCGCTTACCTTTAAAAAACCGTGCCTGGGTACACAGCGGACATCTCTCCAGGGTGCTCTGCAGTGATGTCGAAGGTTGACGTACACTATCACTATCATCCACCACATCGCTGCTGCCACTAAGCATTTATTTGTTTTACTTATATGTTAAAGTTGATGAAAATAATAACACTATAAATCTATTAATAAAAACACTCAAACTAAAACGTCTATGTGACACCGTCTACGGATGACAGCGACAGGAGCTGTAGTGGGAGCGACGCAGTCGCGCTGGCGGCCTAAGGCGCCACGCCGCCGATGGATTTCGGCGCAGCCCTGGCAACCGATTCCGAGTGAGCGACGGACTGGCGTCGTGTCCTCACCGTCTTGTTGAGAATTCGAGTCTTATCTCTGTAGAACGAATCCTCGTTTTGTAACACCGCTCACGTATGATTATGTCGTATCGTATACACTATATGCGTCTAATGTATATCATTCATGCGGCTATGCATAACCAGATTATGCAAAACGTAAGACACCTTAATTTTCTACATTTTTATTTTTCGGAATTTTCCCTTTACTTTATAATATTAGTTAGAATGGTCGTATATTTTTCAATCGTCTATGTGGATGATGTTATACCTAATCTAAATAAATCATAAATTAATTAAATTATGACAAAATTGAGGAAGCAGAGGATAACAAATTTTTAGGGTTGCAAATAGATTGCAACTTAAAGTGGAAAGCACATATAGATAGTTTGTGTAAAAAATTGAGTTCCTCCGCATATGTGTTATATAGGTTATCCTCCATAGTAGATGTCAAAACACTTCTAACGGCTTACTACGGAATAGTTGAATCGCACTTGCGCTACGGTATCATTTTCTGGGGGAACTCAACTGATCGAGATATAGCTTTTAAGGCCCAGAAAAGATGTGTCCGATCATTGTTAAAACTTAAATCGACAGACAGTTGCGCGCCTTATTTTAAGTTACATAAAATCTTGACACTTCCGTGTATCTATATTTTTGAAGTAGCTATGTTTGTCAAGCAAAATCCATCTCGTTTTGAGCGCCTGGCTGTTGTATTCCCAAGGAATAGGCGTGACAACAGCAAATTATGTCAAGTATCATGTCGAACCACTTTAATGCGTAAGAGCGTTTCTTGCATGGCCCCCATTATCTACAATAAATTACCGAGTAGTTGGAAAGCTTTAAATACAACACAATTTAAGAGTAGATTGCGGAAATTTTTGTTAGACAAAACGTACTACAGTCTAACTGAGTTCCTATTGGGGAAAAATATCTGTTAATTAGTGACATCTTGATATAAAAAATAAAAAAAATATTTATGGCATTTTTGATTTTTGACATTTTGATCTTTGACATTTTGATTTCTGACATTTTGATTTTGGAATTGTAAATATAATGACAATGGTATTATATTTGTAATAGTAATGACATGATAGTTAATCTTATGATACTAATTTATATTTTTCATTTAATACAAACATATATTTTTAATTAAGTTGATGATTTAAGAATTTTATAATGGTAATTTATAAATTGATAATTGTAATAATAGTGATATAAATAATTTCAAATGTTTGCATGCCGATTGGTAAAATGTGGCCGAACTAAATGTAATCTTAAGAACTATTATGTATTACCCATATTTGCAAAATAAAATTCTATTCCATTCTATTCTATTAAAATATTTTATTTCTATATCCAGCTATTCTGAAATAATTCAAATGCAAAGTGATGACCTGAAACACATGTTTAAATTAACCTAGATCGGGCGGGTCGCTACCTAATATTGTAATTCCGAAACATCATTACTTACTTGCACTTGTAATTAACAGGTTTTAGTTTTAGTCTAAAAATAAACTAAAACTAAAACCTGTTAATTACAAGTGCAATTAAGTTAAATAAAGTTAAGTGTACATTCAGGTGAATGTACACTTTTTGTAAACGTTTTTATTCAATAAATATTGTCTTCTATTTAATTTTAAAACATATATTTACATTTTTAAATATTTATATCAAAATAAACAATAAACATTTAATATTATTATTATTATTTTTCATTTATTAACAAATCTCGGGACCATGGATCCCGGTCCTTTGGAAGGCATACGAGGGGCCGAAGCCAACTCGCAGAGGCCCCTTAGACATTTTTAAGTGTTGAGGCACCAACCGACGATTATCCCTGTATGCACTATACAACTGCACCCAAGGACAACCCCCGGTTGGTGCAAGACTATTGTAGGATATGGAAACAAAGATATTTGATTATGGGTTTAGGTGGCTAAATGAACTGGTTACCTAGAGCTATAGAAAGACTATGGCCCCTGCCTGACCAATATTTTATATAAAAAATACAGTTAAAATGGCAGGGGGTGACTGGCACACTCAATAATGGGCCCCCGGAAACGGTCGCTAGCACATAGTGACGTAGCGACAAGGGGGCAACATGTCCTGAGGTGCTTGAGGAGTGGAAAGGTATTCCACGGCTTTCAGAACAATCCCAGAGCCCGGAAGATGGTCAAGATCCCTACGAGCACTTACTGGAATACTTCCTTCCTCCGAGCACGTTAGCTCTTGCGAATCTCCACTCAAGCCGGCCAATTAAGGCAAGAATGAGGTGGGAGCTCCGTTCCTCGTCAGTGTTCACTCCAGCCGGCCAATAAAGGCAAGCCAGAGGTGAGGAACAAGACTTCTCCCGGGAGATAGGGTCTATGGGGTTGCTACTGCCCAACAGCTTGCCACATGCTGCCCTGCGGGTTTTTGTATCTCTCTTGGTCTGGCTCCTCATTCCAGACCCGTTCCGGCAAAGTAAACTCTACCGGCACAGGCCTAGAGTTCGGAGCGCGCAAGCCCCGCCACGACGTCAACGTAGAGATACGGCGGTGGGGTTATTGTTATTATATTTATTCATTTGAGATCTTAAGATTTACATTTTTTAAATATTTCTTAAAATAAAAGTATAAAAAAAAAATATTATTATTATTATTCTATATGACAGCTGTTCAAACAGTTTGAATTTGTCCTTGTGATTGTTTTAAATATTAATTGAATGAACATGTCTCCAGAAAGTATTATATTATAGTGAATAAGTAGAATTCTGATGAGTCCACAAATTGTTACTGTGCAGGAAACTTATTTTTTTCTTGTTTTTGTCAAAGCTAAACATATTTTATTTACAACTATTTTCTTTCATTTATGTACTTAAACCAAACCACTTGCAGAATAAAAAAAAACTAATTTTTAATTGATGTCGGTGCTTTCTTAGCGCATTCCCCATTAAAAGAAATAGCATCGCAAATACAACATCATGCTAGCTGCAATCGGTGACTAAGCATTGTCACAACTTCTTACTATTTTTCGTATGGTTAGTGAGTAATCTGGTATCAGAGTTTTTATGCTACCCATGGGTCTCTGACTTGGCTTCACGTGCCGATGCCGTCGAGAAATATCTCAGGCATGCCGCACAATGTTTTCCTTCACCAATAACAATACAAAGAGGGACTTGAAAACAAAGTCTATAAAAGTGGTCGAACATTTAAATATTTACATTCTTGCAGTGTAGGTATTCAGAACCAGTAGTGTGTGTGTGTGCAATCTTAATAGTATACTTAGAGTTGGAAGAACAGTTTTGAGTTAAACAACTGCGTGTTTGTGGTGACCAAAAAAATGTGCAGACGTATGTATTTTTTTTAAATATTATCAATTTTATTATTGACTAGTAATTGCAGTAATCATAATCGTATATCTTTATTTATGTCAACATCTTATTGGAGACAGTGGCTTATACTGCTCAATCTTAAATAGTAAAAGGTGCCTTCTTGAATTACAGATCAAAATTCAAAATATTTTATTTCACATAAACCTACATGGGCAGTTTTGAAACGTTAGAAGCTAGGTGTACGGTTCCATTTGGTCGTTTTTTATGGAAATGAGCCATTTAGAAACTACGCGGCTACTCTTTTAAAAATAATTTGCTTTTACAATGTTATCAAATCACACTGTTAGTACATAGGTATGAGAGAACAGTGTAGGAGTGTAGGTCAAGAAAATAATCAACCCATCGAAATATCTATGATTCTACAGGACCCACAACGTTCTCACATTCACAAAATATGTAGAAAAGAATCTTTAAAAAATAATTTAAAAAGAAACTATTTAAATCAAATTACATTTTTTCTTTTTTGCAATAAAAAATATGAAGGGATATATCCTTATCAAATATAACATAACATCAAGCCTGTAAACCCCGAATGATTAGGCAGGGGTATATCTTTCGCGAGGCCATTTCCGGCCACCGTAGGCGCGGGCTTGCGGGCGGTGAGCAATGGGTGGCTCACCGTCCGATAAGGACCAGGCCCGGGTCGACGGCGCGTTGTGTTCCACGCGCGCCTCAAAGAGATGTCAGCAGATTCGAAGGGGTCCACTAGGGCCGATGCCTGCCGGGGTTGCGAAGAAAACCGAAAGGGAGATCGTGGCCCCCGGCAACAGGGCAGCCGAAGGAACACGGGTGGGCTTTAGTCAGTAAGAGTCTGACACGCCCTCCCGCTCCGCCCAGAGCGGGAGAAGTTATTTGATGATTTCCCACACTCAAAAAAAAAAAAAAAAAAGGGGTATATCTTTATCAGTGTCCACAAAAGCCACATATGAAGAATTGAAGTTACAAAAGGATATACTTAATATCAAATCATTGTAAGATTATGTCATAGAAGCATATAAAATAAACATAGTAAGGAGATCATTCACCGTCCATACATTTTTGGGCTAAATGTGAAAGTGCAAACAAAAAAAATAAAAATCCGTTAGAGCATGTTATTTTCTTTACTATTCACTATGGGACCAAATCTGTAGGGCCATTCCCTGCTGTGCGAGTTTGAAAAATGCTGTGTTCAGTATGTTTTAGATAAAATAATAACAGTAATCTAATTATAATAATAGCTTTTTATGCCAGTAAACATTACAGTTATTATCTTTTACTGTGAACTAAGGCTCTAGGGTTATTCTCCACATAACTACAGTGTGCGAAATAATTATTTTGTTCTCCTATACTAATATTAGCTGATTAAAAAAAGTATCAGTCGTAGGTATCACTAGTATTAACTAGTTTTAAGTATTTTAGTGGTTTCTATTCACGCAAACACAATGAAATAAAATAACACATTATTTTAGGTAGGTACATAAATAAAGGTTGTAATAAAAGGAAGCATAACGAAGCCGAGAGTCATAGACTCTCCGTCATTGTGAATTTTTGGTACTGGACTATAGTCCAGTATGTGCAGATATGCCTCTTGCAATAGCTTGCCATATTTGGAATTCCGTAACAAACATTAAGTACCTTCTAGATAAGGAGTTGATAAAATTTTAAGCTTGTTTTCATGAAAAAAAAGTAAATAAAAGTTGAAATTTTGTCCTTCAATATCTCCTCTTGGCTTCGTTATGCTTCTTTTTACCCGACTGCCCCAGAAGGAGGGTAATGTTTTTCGAGAGTATGTATGTAAGTATATATGTACGTCTATTTCTTTAACACGTTCTATAGCCTAAACGGCTTGATACTACTCATGAGTTTCAAAGTCAGAAAGATTATAAATAGTATCTCGATATGCGGTTCAACCGCTTTTACTTACATAAGTTATTGAAGTGGGGAGTATATTAATTTCTGATTGTGCCGTGGAAATTTTCTATCAATTAACTAAAAAAAAATTGGTTGCCATCCAAAATATTAACATGTTAAGTTTTTTGGTATACCGCGAAAATAATGCTGCGGAAGGTTTTCTCTCAAAGATTACATAGCAATCAATAAAAATATGATTAACATAATACGCCTGTTAAATATTATAATAAAAAAAGAACCGACAACAGTAATAAGAAAGATTTAAAAAAATAAAACAGCAAAATGATCAAAACGGATTATATTGACTGACGACGCAATTTAACATTTATTATTGTACAACAGTGACCTTGAAAAATTACGATAATTTTAACTAATAAATAACGCTACAAGGTTTTTGTTGAACAACGCTATGATTTAATGTTACAAATATATTCGTAATTTTTTCATCCAGTGATTCTTTACTATGTTCTTTAATTATGAAGCATACTTTTGACTGTGTTATGATCTAAGATTTTAATTCGGCAGCATTGTTTTTCTGGAAGGGACCACGGGTTAATAAATTACCCGTGGTACCTTCCAGTGACTACGGGAGTGAACTCGGGTAAGGAACGGTTTATAAAAGACTAGCTTTCGCCTGCGGCTTCGCCCGCGTGGAGGTCGGTTTTTATCCCACGGGTACGTACTACCGAGATAAAAAGTATCAAAGTCAAATCATTTATTTTAAATAGGCCCATGTATGGCACTTTTGAACGTCAAAATTTACAAAATAATATAATTCTTTCTAGTCGCCCCTTCCAAAAGATAGTTTTCGTAGAAGAATGGGCAAGAAACTCCGCCGTTGTTACTCTTTTAAAATGTTTTACAATAGTTTGTATAAGTACGTACATTAGTTAAATAATTATATGTGAAGACGATGCACCTAGAATAAAATTACTATACCACAATAGGTAAAAAGAATTAAAAATGAAGCAACGACAGATAATTTAAGTATGTGATAGATACATGGTACTCACATATTTACAAACATTGTAAAAGTAGACGATTTTCAATTTTTTTTTTTTAATTAATAAGTCAGTGTGTGAGGAAGTAATCACAGAATGTAAAATCAATGTCATATAACACAAAATTATAAATTTTACAATTAAATTGGCAACTTGTTTAATTTTGTTTTGATTCTAAATTGTCCTATGGAGCAGGACCAGCATGTTTCTCTTAGATATAAGCACTCTTATCTTAGATATAATCCTCTAATCCTACGTGTTAATCCAGGCTATAAACTATCTGTGTGCCAAATTTCATCCAAATCCAGTCAGCCGTTTTTGCGTGTTTGAGTAACAAACATCCAAATACACAAACTATCACATGTATAATATTATTATTAAGTAGGATGGTAGGAAGTTAGGTTATTTCGGCAATTAGGTATGTTTAAGCGGACCAGACACTATCAGTAATAATGACATTACATTCAAGAACAGACAGTGTGGTGATTGGAATTATGATGTGTCTAAATATATCACACTATAAATATATTAATTTTTATGTATAAACTTTCTTAGATTTGACTGACACACTCATGTGTCTGTCAATCAAATCTAAGAAAGTTTATTATTTAATAATAACACATAAACCATAGGCCTCCCCCACATTAGGCGCGCGCGTTTCTCGGGCGTGTGAGCGACGCGGGCACTCTCCATACACGCCGCAGGGCAGCAAAACGCGGCGCTCACGCAGCGCACTCGCGGCGCGCGCCCGGCACCCGCGCTACTCACACGCCCGAGGATCGCGCACGCCTAATGTGGGGTCAGCCTTAGGCCTCCCCCACATTAGGCGCGCGCGTTTCTCGGGCGTGTGAGCGACGCGGGCACTCTCCACATACGCCGCAGGGCAGCAAAACGCGACGCTCACGCAGCGCGCTCGCGGCGCGCGCCCGGCACCCGCGCTACTCACACGCCCGAGGATCGCGCACGCCTAATGTGGGGTCAGCCTTACGAAGGTTTACAATAATTAATGTTATTTAAGTTAGAGTCGATCGCACACAAGCGATCGATTCATGAGTGGGTAGCTAGTACCTATACATACCTATAATAAGTATGTAGCTATTTTAGTTACTAAAAATTTAATCAATAGGTAGGTACTTCCTTTTGTGGCAAGAAAGCTGTGGTCAGGGGCTTCATTTAGAAACGTTTCCACATTTTGAGCTGTGAAAACTTTTGATTTCTTAGGACGATGTCCTTCTGATTTCCTTTTAAAAAATGCCAGTTTTGTGTATGTATTAATTTGTATATTATTTTTGATGCTTATTGTTGACGTGAGCATTGAATAGATGCACCATAGACTACTTGGCTTCTCTGTACATGATAAATGCTGGAAGTAGACTAAAAGCACTGATTCAGATACATACTTGACGCCCTTTGTAACTTTCCATTTGTAAAAATCGTCGTAGGCTTCCATGTACGATTCCTTGGACTTTTCTGGGAGTAGATTGTCGGCAATGCCAATGGCTTCGGATTTGTGTACTGCGGAGTCAAATTACTATCGTCACTCGACATTTTTGTGTGAATTTGTGGTTAAGTAATTTGTTAGTAGTTAATTGATTCAAGCGTGACCTTGCGGAAATCCATTATAAAATGATGATGTGGATATACTAAGCGGAACAGGTTACTAAATATATCCACATCATCATTTTATTTTTTAAGTAATTTTTTGTATAACAAAGCAAAGTAATTTTCAGTATTCGCGCCTCTTTTTAATTTGTGCTCTATTTTTCTTTTATTTATATTCTAGGTACTCGTGGTGGCCAGTTCGATTTTCGAACAATTTCTTTTTTAGTGCAGATCTAATTGGTGAATGCATGGAATTAGTATGTAACTACTACCTATCGTAAATGTTCGTATGCGATTTCTACTTTATATTCCAAATTCAAATCATATTAATGACCAGCGGGTCACAATGAGATTCAGTACAATATTAATGCCCTGCTACACCTCAGGTCTTAAATGACTTTAGGTTAGGTTTGCATGACATATTATTATAATTTGACATTGTCGAGCAGGTGGTGGGAAATATTTATTCTTTGGTCGTTGTTTGTTTGGCGCCCTATTATTACTGGTAATTGTATCAAAGCCAAATTGCATAAATATGATGATAAACATCGCTCTCATCTTTATCGTCCATTGTGTTGTTTTTAAAATCAGCAAAACAATGGCGTTAGCCAGTTTTTATGCTAATACAATCATGTAATCAAGTATTGTGATACAATCTACGTTATAATTAAGTAGGTACTTAAGCATCTAATTTTATACCAAAGTATCTTTTAATTTATTGAAAGCTTAATTTATAAGTATTATAAATAGCAACCTTAAAGATATAATAAATGGCTTCTCGTTTAAATAAGTACTTGTATTGTGTTCTTCGCAAAGTTTAGACGTGATTACAAAACTGTAATTTAAAATGAACACAGTGTTATCTTTGCCTAATAAAACCTTATTTTTGGACATTAAAAAGAGACATAAATGGATCAACAATCATGTGATTAGTTGTTTTAAAATTTCGGGATTGGCGAGATGGGAGGACGATATTGTTGCCAACGCGAGCATAAGCAAAATGAGACTGCTACAGAATCGTAGAGGTCGGCACAATCAAAAAGATAACTTCTAGATACTGTGCGTTCATTTAACTTGTGACGCGATTGGTAGTACTCTTCTGTCAGGCGCCATTTTGAATTTTATAAGAGCGGCCATACACGGGCAGCTTGAAGTAGTCAGAATCGACTACTGCAAGCTGTTGACTGCATATTGAACTACAGTCTTCTATTTACATACATATATAGAACCGCTCGAGCAGTTGTGACTGCTTCGGGTGGTTAGCAACAAGGTGAAATTTCATTGTGCGGTCAAGCAGTTGCCAGGCACACACTGAGTTCTCGAGATGTCGACTACACTCGCGCAGTTATCTCCTCCGCTCGCGCTCTTCATTCCACCTCGGCGTTGCGCGCGCCTCCCGTCCACTACTGATTTAATTGTGGCTGATCTAGCAGTTGGAACTAACTGCTGCACCAATTATCAATGGGAGCTTCAAGCTGTTGACTATGACTGCACGAGCGATCCCTGTATTTTGATCACTGACTAACTGCTCAAGCAGCCTGTTTATGCGCCCATAATATTGACACTGCAAAATCCAGTACCTTACTACCAATCGCGTCACGGCAAGTATGAATGCACTGTAAAGGGCTACAAGGATCTTTTGGCTCTCAAATGACGTTTTCAAGGAGGGACTGTTGGTAAACATTTGTGCAATTGTTTTGTGAAATGTATTGCAAAAAGAAAATGGCGGCGTTAATTCCGATTTTGGCCACACACCAAAAGATTCTTGTAGTAGTTAGTAGTTGTTTTATTATTTTTCGCGTGGTTAGTGACGAACCTGGGGTCAGAAATTTTATGCCGTCCCCGGGCCTCTGAGTTGGCTTCACATGCCGTTGAGAAATATCTCTCAGGCATGCCGCCCGTTTCCTCACGATGTTTTTCTTCGCCGTTTTTGAAGCAAGTGTTAGTTATATACAATGCGTCCATGAATCCGAAAAGTCAGAGGTCCGTGCTTTGGGTCTGAACTCGAGACCTATGACTTGGCAGTCCGACGGTCACACCACTAGGTTATCACTGCTACAGCTAGTAGCTGTGTAACCACATTGTGGTTAAAATGGATTATTTTTATTCAGGTTTTAGTGAAACAACTGATGTCGGAAGAGTAATGGAAACTGCAGAACCAACATCCGCCTATGTATCGGTGGCCGACTTTTACGCGGGGAAGTCCGTATTTATGACGGGTGTTACTGGATTCCTTGGAAAAGTATGTTCCTATTTAAATTCATTTTTTTATTTTTTTTTATTTGTAGTAATACAGAACGGTCCATACGAGTCCAACGTGGCATAGATTACCCATACCTACTCGTGGGATGACTATAATACTGTGAATCTAAATACAGACACCATATTTTTTTAAACTTAGTAACTAGGTTGGGACATAGCCGGGAAAATCCAAAGGTTATCTCCCTAATACCACAGTTTAATAAAATAGCAGTATTATATCTCGGCAGTGACCTTGAAATAATTACCTACGGTCACTCGGTAGATAAATCTTCCGCGTCCGTGCGTAATTGCCGCACCCTCGAGACTGTTGCGTACTAATATACACAGATTTCGAAGCGCGTCATTTCGGCCGTTTTCTATGAAGACTTAAATAACTGTGCTAATAAAAACCAAATACGGATTTTAGATTAAGCACTAAGTTTAATTTTCCACCTTTATTTACTTCCAGGTGTTTCTCGAGAAGCTTCTGTACAGTTGCAAAGATATTGAAAACGTTTATGTTTTGATACGAGACCAAAAAGGCAAAAATTCTCAGCAAAGGATTGAAGAGGTCATTAATAAACCGGTAAGTAAACTCTTAAACAACACTACTACTAACGGTACTAAATAAAAAAATAAAAAATAAACGAGTGAACTTACACTATTCGCAAATGATATGGAACATCTGACATCTTGGCTGACAGTACCAACCTCTTAGAAAATGGGTTGGTACCATCTGACGGCCAACTCTAGCACAGCGCGCGCTCATGGGTCAAATCAAATGGCGCCCGCTTCCCAGGCTTCCTGTTACACACTTCCGTCGCTTTTCACGAAATCACTCCCATAGATTTTTAGGGTATGTTGTTCTGTGCATAAACCGAACTTTTCGGTGGTTCCAGTAACTTCGTAACAAACCTAGGCGGTGCCACTTGCCATCGTATATTATAAATTATCTTTGTATGAAGCAAATCGTCTTTATTTTTTTCAGCTTTTCTCACGATTAAAAGAAGAACGGCCAGATGATTTTAATAAAGTAATACCAATTTCTGGTGACATACATCTACCTAACCTTGGCATTTCAACGAAAGACGAAGAAATACTTTTACAGAAGGTAGGCACTTACATAATAAATTAGTACCTGGGCGACCGAGCTCTAGTCGGGTGAAAATAGAGAAAAACTAATTTTCCCAGATATGGGACCTAGCTAGATCGTATTTTCGCCCCCGTAAACCCTTATATTGCAACTTTCATCGAAATCGTTAGCGCCGTTTTCGAGACCGTGATTACAAATACATATATAGGTATAATAGTACCTGGTCGACCGAGCTCTGCTCGGGTGAAAATAGAGAATGCTCATTTAATTATATGGAATAGGTTTAGTTCATACCAATTCAATGTAATTAATTTCATGCTGCCATGATAGTAGATACCATTCCATGCTACCATGATATTAGGTACTTACTTATTCCATGCTGCCATGTCATTATTCTAAGGTAGCTATCTTGTTCTAAACTTTGGGAGACCGAGCTCTGCTCGGGTGATAATACGGAGAAAACGAATCTTCCCAGATATGAGACCTACATAGTTAGATCGATTTTTCGCTCCCATAAACCCCTAAATTACAACTTTCATCGAAATCGTTAGAGCCTTTCTTTATATACAAATATTGTTCGTTTAATAGTATAGGAGTACCTGGGCGACTGAGCTCTGCTCTGGTGAAAATAGAGAATGCTCATTTAATAGGAGTGGTCAGATCAAATTATAATTTACAATCAATTGTAATAACACTAGCAATTCACACACTGTAGGTAATCAACACAACTATACGCAGCACGCGACAGTTTCATAAAGTGTTCACCATCATCAATGTGTTCAACGTCTTGACCGCCAACTCCACTACTCCGGTCGAGCATTATGCTGTAGACTCAGTCAAGTGCCGCCAGGCGGCGCTGGTGCCCGATTAGTCAAATTAAAGACGTATTTCCGACATACTATCAACATAATATCGTATTTTCAGGTGTCCGTAGTATTTCATTTAGCAGCAACCATAAGGTTTAATGAAGAACTGAAACTCGCTGTGAACACCAATTTTATAGGAACCAAATATATGTTAAATCTGAGTCAGCGTATGAAGAACATCAAGGTAAATTGATTACTAATAACATCATCAAAAAACATGGGCAATTTTCGCATCACATTATCAACCATAACTGATAAAATTGACCTTTCCAATATGTACATAAGCAGGGTGTTTCAAACGTAGTGGTCCAAAGCCAAATAGGGTAAAGCGGAGGTGGCCACTTATCATTTAAAAACTTTAGTGAAACTTTCTAAGCACAGATTTAAAAAATAAAATACTGCCGAGTAAGTTTCGCTAAAGTTTAATAACAAGTTAGAAAAGACAAGAAAAAACTAAATCTGAAGCGTTGCAGATCCACACTGAACGTAAATAGGAACATAATCTTAACATAACATAACATCACGTCTATATTCCCCAAAGGGTTAGGCAGAGGTGTACCTATAGTACACCAATATTTCGCCAGTTATGTTTAAGGCCCATATAATAGGGGGCGAGCCTATTGCCATTAACCGGGGACAAATCCAAACTTCGGGCTGCTACTGAGAAATTCCAGATGGAAAATTCCAATAGCACCTTGCCCGACCCGGGAATCGAACCCAGGACCTCATACTCAGCAGTAGCTATTACTAGACCAACAAGGCAGTCACATAATCTTGTACACACGGCGACACGTCAACCTAGGCTGTTTGGACTTTGAACTATTAGAAGTTGAACGCTGCAAATCGTGCGAGAGGGTGCGATATATTTTTATTATTTCATCTCACTCACGCACGTCGTTTGTATGTTTGTTTGCCTGTAAGCGTTTGATTAGTTTGTAACTGTTTGATTTACTTTTACAGAAAAACTACTGAATTGATTAGGGGTAACTTGAACCCATAGGATTGTTTCCAAATGGTTCAACATCGATTACCTACTTGCTTTGTTTTTCATAGTTAGGTTTAATATAAAACAACGTTTTAAAATCAGCTCTTTATTTTAATAAAATTATGACAATAAAACACACTCATACTTAACAAATTACATACAACATTTACCTCTTATTGGCAAATAAAACTTAATTACTAATAAATACATTAGCTATTTAAGTCCTATTCTATTCAGATTCCTATATTTTTAACCTATATTTTGTGCGAACGTTTATATTTTATTATTATCGTAATCTAGCGCGGTCTTGGGTGCAAACCGGTGGACGAACGGCGCGCTGTCGTGAAATGTAAAATTAATACCTTACAAAAATTATCTAATGAGAAACAATAAATTAATTACCTATCTATTGTTGCGCGGCCCCTTTTGGCGCAGCCTTGTAAAAAGAGATGTTCAAAATGATAGCCATTGGATACAATGAGTCTCTTGGGTAATTATTAAATCATAATAATAAGCCCTTTATTCTGAATATCGAAGTTAACATTTCATATTATGACAGTGTTAAGGTTTTTCTCTTGCATAGGCCTCCTCTAGCATTTTCTGTCTCGCGCTACCCTTCTCCAGTGGTATCCAGCGGTGTTCCTCAGGCCATTACTAAATGTTATCTATAAAATACATAATTATATTAATAGTATATCACTCACGGTTATCCCCGTCCTCCTTTCAACTTTTTTGATGGGATGATCACCCTCTCGCAACATCACTATCAGCTGCTGCTGTTGTGGAGTTAATTGTGGCGTCGTTAATATTGGTGCACCACGCACTAGCACAGTAAAACACTAAGCCGACGTTCTCACGGACGTAATAAAATCGCAGCGGTTTTTGTTTTCGGGTAGAGTTGAAAATTCAACGTGCTGGGATGCACTCTCGTCCCAGCGCGTTGAAAAAACACACTGTTGGATTTTCAACTCTCGGCGCTAAGCAGAGTGTTGAAAATCGAGTGCACGAAAAAAAAATCGCTGCGATTTTATTACGTCCGTGCGAACGTGGGCTTACAGTCTTATATATATAAAGTCTTATAAAAATCTCGCTAATCACTGATTAGCCATTATTTAGCTAAGCAATCGTAAAGTAACTAAGTTTATAAACAACATGGAATATAAAAAAGAACAGTCCGTGAGAACAATAGCCCCGGCCGATTTGGGAACTGAGTGGCATAGATAAATTATAAAACATTGAACACGAGCGAAACTAGCAAAAATCTTTGGCAAAAAAAGTGCATCTGTGTGCGTAGGCGCAAACCGCCGCGCCGCGTTTGCGCCTACGCATACAGATGCACTTTTTTTGGCCGATGCCACGATACTCAGTCCCTTTCCTACAATTCTCTGTATTGCTGGTAGTATAGCTATGGATATATAGGGTGTCTAACTTGATCTGTGGCCGACTGTACCTACACTATCAAGACAAGCCAGATTTGAACTCGCTACGTCGAAAACTTTGATCACACGGTCGAACAATCCGAGTAAAAGTGTTTTTTTTTTAATGGTTATATTTCCGGCATTTTCTGAATTGTTGAGAATATCCTAACTTTAAATTGTTGAGCATATCCTAACTTTAAATTTTTTAAATGTCAAGTGGCCGCCTCCGCTTTACCCGATTTACCTTTGGACCAGTACGTTTGAGACACCTTGGGAATAAATCGTGATCGTGATCGCAAATCGCTATTTGTTATGATTTTCTTTTTTTATATATATTAAATATATTGTTACAAAAATCATTAAAAATATATAAAAAATAGTGGTAGACTATTTCGTTGGTCTAGTGGGACCGCTGAGTATGAGGTCCCGGGTTCGATTCCCGGGTCGGGCAAAGTGTTATTATTGGATTTTTCTATCTGGAATTTCTCAGTAACAGGCAGCCCGGAGCCTGGATTTGTCCCCGGTTGATAGCAATAGGCTCGCCCCCCTATTACATGAGACTTAAACATAACTGGCGAAATGTGGGTGTCCTATGGGTATACCTCTGCCTAACCCTTCGGGGATTACAGGCGTGGTGATGTCATGTTATGTGTTATGTTAAAAAAGTGGCCCATCGGCATCAGGAACAGGGTCCAGGGTGGTCAGGGCTCTACAGAGAGGAACCTCCTCACTATGCGTGCCGTGTCTAGGAGTAGGTACTGCTTTCTGAATCAAGCCCTTGACCCAGCCGCGCAATTAGAGCCTCCTGAGGTGTTAGTCGAGGCTCTCCGCTATTAGGCCACTAACCGTAACGGTTATCGGTACAATGATTGCAGAGTCTACGTCCCACATGTCGCCAACCTCGTGTGCTAAGTCAAGATACTTGATTTTTTTATCTTTCTCAACTTTCACGAGATTCTCGTCATGAGGGACAGTGATATCAACAATCATTGCTTGCCAATCTCATCGGTCTATCACCACAATATCGACCCCTGTAACACAGGTTTTCCTGGCATGGCGGTCATTGTTCAATATTTCATATCAGGCTATTTCCACGTGTAATTAAGTGTCAACCTGTATCTGTGCAGTTTTTACGTCAAATAAATATTATTATTATAATATATTATTATTATTATATTGGCTACTATAGTCCTGTCAGTGATGATAGATCGATCCCAGTACAATGTGGCGTGACCATTCTCGAGAACTGGATCGTACCTGTAGTATGGTACTTCGGACTACTTTTGTTATTATTATTATTATATTCTTTATTTTCGGACAACAATGATCCAGCGTGTTAGTAAACAATAATATAACTATTATTATGTTAAAGCAACTTATGCTATTCTTGTTGTTTTTCTTATACCACGGGTGACCACTGAAAATCAGCGCTGTGCTGTGGGTCCCCATAGCACAGCATCATGCTGAGTGGAAGCCTTCTTTTCACAGTCATATCGTGCAGCTGCCGACTAATTTCTGTTTTATGCTCGTGATTTATCATGTACTTTTTGTTGTTTTCGTTTACTATTGTCCTTTATGTGACAAATAAACCTATTTTTCTTTCTTCTTTCCTTCTTTCTTATACTTGCCTAAGGTTCAAAGCAATAAGAATTTCTTTACTACATTCAAAGTGCAGGAAAATTATTCTATTAATGAACAAATATGTCATACCTACTTTACCAATAAGCAAAATAGACTCCTCAATGTAAAAGAAGTAGAAGCTATATTGCTCCTGCTTTCAGGCGTTCGTCCACGTTTCTACGGCTTATTGTAACACAGACAAGCAGATACTAGAAGAGAAAGTTTACCCACCGCCGGTTGAACTCAGTGAAGTGCAGAAGTTTCTGGAAAAGCCAAACCTTAACAAGAAAGAAATTAAGGCGTTACTCAGTAAGTTTTATACATTTTCCATTTCGTCTTATCTCTAAGTAGGTAAGTAAGTAGGTAAATTGGTTGAACGGACTGTAAAAAAGGTTTGTTTAAATATCTAATCTTATTTCAAATGGAGTATAGAGACCCGACAGTTTGACAGTTGCGCGATTGTGACGAATAAGGCTTTGCCAAAGTACGTGCTAAGTTTTGTTTATAAATCTCGGTCTCACTGCCAAAGATGCACCGAACATGCCGCGGATGGACTCTTCTGAGCGAGAGAAATCAGAAAGTTAATATGACACTTCTAAACGCCATTTTTTATTTTTTTCAGAATATCTACCAAACACTTACACGTTTGCAAAAGCGCTATCAGAAACTTACGTAGCTGAAAATAAAGGAAATATCCCCACAGTTATCATCAGGCCTGCAATCGGTAAGCTTTTGAATTTCCTTTTTAGGGTTCCGTACCTCAAAAGGAAAAAACAGACCCTTTATAGCATCACTTCCTTATCCGTCTGTCATTCTGTCCATACCCTTTTTCGCAGAAACGCGTGGAGGTATCAAATACAGTAATATAGTCTATTATGGTCCTATGGAGCTCTTAAAAAATCAAGCTGCTATATAAAAAAAAATACGGCCATTCATGCAACATATTTTGATACTCGCAAATAAATAAAAGCCTATATGGTACTTCCCGTTGACCTTGAATCAAGAAATTTGGCAAGAAGCAAATACAAGTAAAGAAAAACGTCCGAAAATCGGTCATTTGTAATTTCATCATGATTGTTTTTTTTTTTTTTTTTTGCGATTACAAACTTACATTTGCAGTTGGAGAATTTACCGTGACGTATATCGATGTACAGGAGAACATGTTTTTCAACTATAATGTTAAGTTTGTTTTTGGGATAAATTCATTCCAACTACGGAACCCTTTCTTGTGCGGTCCAACATGCACTCGGCCAGTTTATAACCGACTTCTAAAAAGGAGGAGGTTATATGTTCGTAGCGTATTTTTTTTTTTATGTATGTCCACCGATTTCTCCGTCAACTGCGGACCGACTTTGAAAATTCTTTTTTTTTTTGAAAGGATATGCTTTCAAAGTGGTTCCATATAAATTTTATTAACTTTGCTTGGATGGTTTTTTAGGTTAACTTCAATAATACGTATTTTTCCCACTTAGTGTGTGGATGATATGATAAATTCCTCTCACTGTTATTTACATAGCAAGTAGTGGTTTTCGAATTTGTGTGGACCTACCCCACACAAATTCGAAAACCACTACCTGCTATCTGAATAACAGTGAGAGAAACCACATCGAATAAAAGAAAAATAAAAACATTTTACAAAAAAATTAAAAACTGAATTCCAAAAAAAACACTACAAAGTGAAATATAACTTTAATTTCGGAAGTCGGTGGCAAAAAACGAAATTTCAAAACCAAAGACACCGACTTCCGAAATTAAAGTTACTTTTCACTTTGTAGTGTTTTTTTTTGTTTTTTTTTTTTGGAAGTCGGTTTTGTTTTGTAATTCTTTTTTTTTAATCCATGCATATTTTATTGCTCCTCTAAAAACTTATTAATTCGATGATGTTCGTTTTTTTTTTTTAAATAAATCTGCGTCCTAAAACTTTTTGTGCTTTCTGGCCTTTTCCCAAAGTTGGTCGCAGTAACTAAGCTAGGGCACCCCGACCAAATGGGTTAGGTTATGTTAGAACTGTGAGCAACCATGCGCAAACGGAGAGAGCAGAGCGAGCGGTGCCACGGCAGCGGGGAATAATTTGGGGTACGATTATTGCCTCTAAAAACTGTCAAGGAATATGCCTTTCCGTTCTTGACACATATTATTATAATCTCGTTTCATTCCGCCTTTCAGGAAGATAAAAGGACGTCATTGCTATAACCATTTTTCCTTCTTTTTAGCATACTTAATCTAAAAGAAAGAAAGATATATATATATATATGTATCTATTATGGTATATTGTATTTATAGGTATAATTATTATTTCGCACCAATGACAACCCCATTTTTATGCCCACGCAATCACTGTCTATTCCAAGGTTGCCTGGAAGTTTCACTATACACGCTGAAATTTTTTTCGTTGTTTTCTCGCGGCAGAAGAATTTGCCCTTCCCCGTACTATTGAATCAAAGAATTAAACTCAAAAAATTAAAATGTTTTTGTTTTCAAATAATTCAAAAAAATATGCATAAACTTGAAAGTGTGAGAAACAATGGTAGCCACTAGACATAACGTATGTACTTCCCGAACCACCGCATGTGTGACGGCGCGCTTCCGACAAAGTGAAGAGCGGTTCGTAAATGTTCGGACCAAAATAAGCTGTCGCGCGTAGTGATACGGCATAAACTAGTCTGCATGCACGCGGGCGGCGGCGGCGAGCCATTCCCCACGCAACCCCGGCTCTCTCAGTTGACCCGCGATCATCTTATGACGCGTAATACGATATCGTAATTTGCAAAAATTGATCGACATTACAGTTATTCCAATTTGGAGTACATCGCTATTGTACAACCTGTACGCTAGGGCTCGTTATAACTTTACGCGGAGCCGCAAATCTTGAGAGTCACTCCGTCTTCAACTTCAAGGGGTTCTGAACCCCCATATCCCACAGGCCTGGACGGTCGTAGCGGCGACACAGCGGCCACTCGATCATGGGCATTTCAAGACACCAGCGCATGCACAGGATAGAGGTCGATCGGGCGTTCATTCGCCAGAACTCGACGAGATCATCGAGTACTTCAAACAGGATCCTCGTCGAAGTACGCGTATGGCTTTTTTTTTTGGGTGGGAAATTATCAAATAACTTCTCCCGCTCTGGGCGGAGCGGGAGGGCGTGTCAGACTCTTACTGACTAAAACCCACCCGTGTTCCTTCAGTTGCCATGTTGCCTGGGGCCACGATGTCCCTTTCGGACTTCTTCGCAACCCCGGTAGAAGTACGCGTATGGCTGCGGCTAAAGTTTGACGCAAGCCAATACTACGTCTGGGAAGACGACACATACAACAACTGTCAAGTGTGTGTGACTGTGAACTGTGCATCCCTATCATTTTTGTAGAGTTCATGCACTCCACGAAAACGAATGAGAAAGCGAATGTGCCGCCAACAATTGCTTTTTGTCAGTGATTCATAGAAAATCGTTACCTCCAGTGTAAGTACCCACCTACCTTAGTAGTACCGTAGTAGTACCTACCTTGTTAAATACCGAACAGTTGGTTAGTTATTAAAATCATTGTAAATAAGTCGACTAGAATTATTTTTTAATACGCCTTAAATACTTCATTTTTATTGTGCCATAGCGACGTACTCCAAATTGGAATAACTGTTATTTCGATCCATTTTATTGATTAAATTAAAAAATAATTTTATGTGAGAAAATAAACTTTTTTTTTAGTTTCGCGTTCAGTAAGTTGTAAGTAAAAAAGTATTTATGGCCGTTCTAATCCCGGTAACTAACTCACGATAACTTTTAGGTAAAGGAGTTATTAGCTGTAGCGGGAGGGTCAACGACCGCGCGTCGCTCACGCCTGTCTCGTACAGTCAGTCGATCGCGCTGTAGAGATACTATGGGTTCTAGGTTGCTTTCAAGTTTTGTTTTTCACAATGCTAAATCTGGCATTTTTTCATCTTTTTTTCAATTCTTTTCATAAATCTATTGTATATATTGTAGTCACCAAGACAAAATCATTTTGTTGCGGAAAAACAACCATTAAAATTTCAGCTGTATAATTAAAAAATAAATAATATAAAAGTAGCATTAAAACTAACGAAATTCATATTTTATCTACCATTAAAAGTCCGTAAAATTAAAGAAAAACATCAAACTTTGAACTTTTATTCGTTGAATACGAGGCTTTTGGCTACTTTGTGTGTCTTTTTTGTAATTTGCGTCTTGTTTGTGCAGAATAAATAACTTTTTTTTCTGTTAATTTCCAGTAACAGCATCGTTAAGAGAGCCCCTGGAAGGATGGGTGGACAACTTGACAGCTGCCACCGGTATATTGGCTGGAATCATGAAGGGTGGTATTAGGGTATTGCACGGCGATAGTAAGAATGTGCTGGACCTGATACCAGTAGATTATGTGACCAATCTCACCATTGTGGCTGCTGCAAGGTGTTGTAGGTAGGTTCATCATCATTTCAGCCTAGAGACGGCCGCTGCTGGGCATAGGCCTACCCTCAAAAGTAGGTAGATGAGATCTCTTGGGTAACACCGGACCCTGATACTCACCGGACCTTGATACTCATCGGACCCTGATACTCACCGGACCCTGATACTCACCGGACCCTGATACTCACCGGATCCTGATACTCACCGGATCCTGATACTCACCGTAACCTGATACTAAGCCTGCGCCGTCTGTTTATATGTTTCAGGGCTATATGTATCGCTAATTATACCGGTGGTACGGAACTCCGACTCGTACTTACCGGTTTTTATATTGGATCGGCCCGCGTTACAATATTTGTTTGGAATCATTTTTATTATTACCGCATGTACGAGTATCCACACTCTCACGAATTATGAGAGATACTCTCACGATTGAAAATCAAGAATATAGTGGAGTCTATGTGTGCTAGTTCTTTTTTCCAGTTCAGCAAAACATCCAAATGGATACCTAGAAATTTGACGTATCTCACTAATTCTATCTTTTCATTGTTAAGGGTTATATCCATAATATATTTATTGCCTGCAGTGGTTCGAAACAACACGATGTTAGTTTTTTTTTAGTATTTATTATTAATCTATTTGTATTAAACAAAAACTGAAAAGCTGCCAACGTAGTATTGACCACTACGTCTGTCAGTTCACTAATACTTTTCGCCCCTACTACAGCGTTAGTGTCTAGGGTATGTATAATATGTAATAGTTATTTATGAAACTATTGTATAATAAGGGGTATTAAAACACGAATGTAGGTTTATCACACGAGTGTTTTAATACCTAATTATTTACAGTTGCATACAAGACTTTATCTACACCCATGATATGAATCCTCTATATAAGGATTTGAAACAATAGGGTGTTAACTTTTCTGGTAATAATTGGTTAGAAATGTCCTTTGCTGCATTAGAAATATCTGGTGATGTGTTATCAAAGGTTCTGTCACTCATATTGTAAACAACAAAGTAAAAAAGTTTCGAAGTTTCAGAAATCGTCACGCTAAAAAGTGTTCATATTTGCGACTATCTTCTCCTAATTCAAAGAGAAAGAAAAATAAAGAGAGAGAGAATAGTAAAGTGGTCCTATGGAATAGTATAGTGGTATATCATACGACACTATCGTAGGATAAAATTGTACACATCGGCCCGAGTACACTGCATGCCGAAAGAAAGTGTGAATTTGGTCAAAATGAAAATTCAAGAACGGGTTTGAAAGTTTCCAAATTTTTCATCATGGGTATCGTTTTCATGGTTTTCGAGGGTGTTAAAGCCAATAGTGAGGTCAAAATGTAAATCCAGATGGCGGCTGCAAAAGTACTTTTTTATTACTGCGCTGTGGTAGTGAAACGCGCGTTCATGACAATTTTCTTTTTTTGGAATTCGAGTTTCATAATGAAATTTACTACAGAATACTTGTTTGGATGATATTATGGTTACTATGACACTGCTTCTTTTAAAGTTGGGGTTTAAGCTATTTCAGACACTTTTATAGAGGATTTATAGCATGGGTGTAGATAAAGTTATTAAATAAGCTGTTTCTGATGAATTATTATAAAAACACTTCAATGTTTCAGTTCTAACAATATCGCTGTTTACAACAGCTGCACAAGTTCCTGCAATCCTATTACACTCGGAAATATATTGTTTTACTTGAAAAGAGCGAAGTCTAAAAATGAATTTGGTAAGATAATTTTTTCTTGGCTATCTAATTATTATTAACTAGTTTCTGCCCACGAGTTAATGAAAAACATGAAGTTTAGGCCTCTTCTGTCATATATGGTTATAATATAAATAAGGAAGTGTCTCAGCTGCCGGCGCCGGCGCCAGAACTGGCTGCCGGCGTTGACTTTTGAAAAAAAGCGGGAAATGGAATTGGCAATTTGCATATTGGAGTAGATAGGCGGGGCAGGCATAATTAAAAAACATGTAATAAAGCATTTCTTTTTTCGATTTAAATATATTTCCATATTCCAGTAATCAAGTACTATTCCGAAATAGTTAGATTAGGTCTCGCAAAAGAAGGTTAGGTTAGGTTAGGTGAAGGATAGGTGGTTTTGTTTGTGTTTGCTACGCGTCGTAGCAGTGATGGTCTCACGATTCCATTTGCTACGTGACGTAACTGGCGTAGCAGTATCCCATTTGCATTTGCTACGCAGTGTAGCTGGGGTAGCGGTAACCCGTTTGTGTTTGCCAAGCGGCGCGGCGGCGCGGCGGCGTACCTGACGTAGCGGTGCCGTCGTCCCGTTTGTGTTTGCTACGTAGCGTAGCAATAGTGTAGTGTTGTTTTCTGCCTATTGTAATAGCTTGATTATGAATAAAAACATTCTATTTTCTATTTTCTAGACGGTTCGCGAATAACTCTTATATTTACCAAAAATAAATGTATGCTATCCACGTTAACATTTTTGCTTCAAACAATGCCTGCCTACTTAGCAGACTTATTTCTACGAGCAACAGGGAAGCAACCGATGTAAGTCTTATTACTTCCTATTTTTATGTCCTTTCGTTACATCTATAATTCATTTATTTACATTACACGTCCGTGTTTGGGTAACAGAAATACATATGTGTACCATATTTCAACTTAATCGGTCCATTAGATTCGGAGCAAATTGGCTGTGACAGACGGACAGACAGACACATTAGTGATCTTATAAGGGTTCCGTTTTTTCCTTTTGAGGTACGGAATCCTAAAAAGATCTAACTACTGTGCTAACTAACTATATTAACTATACAAAAAGCTTTTTCGTTTTTACATACCTTACTTTTTTTTTTTGGGTGGGAAATTATCAAATAACTTCTGCTCTGGGTGGAGCGGGAGAGTGTGTCAGACTCTTACTGACTAAAACCCACCCGTGTTCCTTCATTTGCCTGGGGCCACGGTAGCCCTTTTGGACAATAACCCCGGCAGACGAGGGCAACCCTAACGCTCCAATGGAGCGTAGGAAATTATTTCAACAGTAAGGCCTAAGTACGTAGTTTCCATACTACTTTAAATATATTTACTGTGTATTTGGTCAGACCTGATGCCATTTATTAGGGACTAGTATTTTATTTAACAACTAGATTCTGCTCGCGTCTTCGTTTGCATGGAAGTCGTGAGATACACAAAATAAAATAACTGACACATTTTGATGATGTTTTTTTTTATTTCGCTCGGCTTCTGAGGGTCTTTGCGTGATGTTAACAGACACTAAAATCCGGCTGCTGAAAAATCACGCTCTAAAAAATATTACAGACAGAAATCAAGACATAGTTATGGTCATTTCATTTATTCAATAACAATTTACATTGTGTCTGAATGTTTTTACAAAGATGTATATATTTATCTTTGTAAAAACATTCAGACACAACAACAAAACAACAATAACAATTAAACACAAAAAAAAACAGGATTAAATGGTAAAAGGTAGAAAAATGGTGAAGGTAAAACCGTGGTCGTATGCCTGTACACCTAAAAAAATATAATGCCATGCGACCACGGCTTTACCTTGAGTATTTTTGTACCTATGTCTTGATTTATGTCTGAAATATTTTTTAGAGCGTGATTTTTCAGTAATCGGGTTTTAGTTTTTGAACTTACTTTTAATTTAAATTATTTTGGGGTTACAATTTCGTGATAAAGTAATTACAGAACAACTTTAAATTGTTTTGTTTGGATTTTTATGGTATTAATTTCACAGCCGCGCCGTAAGTAGTAGAGTCTCACTTTTGCTTGTTTTTAACAATTGAACATATAAATTTACTTTAGACAATATGATATATGTATATACTTTGTAATGTGCTCGTCAAGTCCTTTCATTTGATACCCAACATTGCATAAATATATTTTTTTAGTTCATGACTTTATATCCTCTAGCGGGCGCCATATTGCATTTAATGTGACGTCATATAGCTTATATCCAGCGGGCAGTTATAATCAAGACGCTTCCAATGATACTTCATTTGTCAAATTATAATCAGTAGTTTAGAAGTTATGAGGTAACAGATGAACATACATACATACCGTTCAAAATCCTTTTTGCTTTACCGTAGTCGAGTAAATAGCCTATACTGCTATATTCTTAAGAATTGGGCTATCAAATGCGAATCCGACTGGTAGTACACAAAAAATACAAACAAACTCTCCAGATTTATTATTAGTACCTACTAACTGCGCTCCGGGGTTTCAACTACATAGGTCTCAATTTCATAGGAATATCGTGACACAAAGTACCTCATGTTCTAACCCAGGTCTTGGTCTACTTATATGCCAAATTTCATCCAAATCCGTTCAGCCGTTTTAGCGTGAAAGCGTAACAAACAAACTCACTTTGGCATTTATAAAATTATCATAGTTAAGATAGATTAGTAAATACATTGTCTATGCATGTCAAGTGGCATGGCAGTCAACTGAAACTACAAACCTTAATCCTTAGGTACATGAAACTCCAGTCCAAAGTGATCGCCGGTCGGGATGCCCTGGAATTCTTCACAAAAAACTCCTGGGAGATGAAGGCAGACCATACGCGGGCACTGCATGCCTCATTATCAGATGAAGATAGACATCAGTTCCCCTGCGACTCCTCGAATATCAACTGGGATGAATATATGCCTGTTTACATTAAAGGAATCAATCGGTTTTTGTTGACGAAACGCGTTTAGGTTTTAAGTTTTGTGTGATTAAGGGCGTGTTTGCAAATCAAGTGTTTTTCGGTACATTTTGTGAAATGAAATAAAATTTATTTGACAGAATATAGGAACATATGTCGTGGCCAGCGGGTCTAAAACGGCTACATTAGTAATTCCTCTAAAAGCAATTCATTTTCTGAATTCCCAGCAATTCCTCTATGGTGACACAAATATTTTAGCTGAATCATATTCAATTCTTATCAGAATCATATTTGGTGTTAATATTGCCGCATGAAAAAATGAAGACCGTAATTTTACTGGATAATTTTGCTTTACAGTTTTTATTAATCCAATGAGATTATTTTTTATTTTTATTTCTACAGTTTAAATGTTATTTCATTATATTACAAAACTGTCAAACAGATGAATTGCGTAGTAAGAATTGAACGCAGATAATATTATGAATTGTCAGTTTGTGACAGTTTGTGTGATTCATAATATTATCATGTTATGATTCTGCCAAAGCGGCCGTTTTAGGCCCTCTGATCTTAGAATTGATAATTTCTTGAAATGACTGAGCATTTCATGAAATGGTTTCATTTCATGAAATAGAACATCGACCGCTGGTCACATCATGATATGGTCTGGCCAGATCATTGAATACTCAACGTTTGACAATATACACAGTTAAATGCACGACTACTTCATGATGTGGCCAAACATTAGTGATCATATCGTAAAATAGTTAGATTATCCACCGGTAGAGGCGTGGATGTCGCTTTGTTTTTGTTGTGCATCATGGCGGCGGACGATAATTCAATTTGAAAAGCAATTATAAATATGCAAATGGCAGATAAAAGTGCAGTGAATTATTGTTATTATACCAAGCTACGTGACTTTTATGAAAGTCATTCCCGCAACGTTAATAAACCACGGAGTTTGGAACGTATTTCACAGATTAGTATTTAACTATTCAATCTCATTAATTATTATTTTTCTTCTGGAATCAAAGCTGTTTAAAATGTTTTGTTTATCTATTGATCCAGATTACTAAAAGTAAATGAATGCCAGTAATGATATGGCCAAATGTCGATTGACATATCATTAAACGTTAACGTTTAAACAAAATGGTCAATTTTTTTCATGAAATGATCGATCATTTCATGAAATAATCAATTCTAAAATCTGGCTACGACACATACATAATAACATGGTAAAATAATTTTAGTCTTACTATATTCGACTCGTGCAAGTCGTGCAAATATTTCTAGTATATGGGGTACTGTGTTAAATGTTACAACAAAATACCTTGTGATATATTGCAATTAAATGAAAGAAAATTTAAAACTCATATTAAAAGTAAACTTTGTAAACAAGCATATTACAAATTAGAGGATTATATCCAAGATAAGAGTGCTTGGAATCATACTGGTCCTGCTCATAGGTCATAGGACAATTTAGAATCAAGACAAAATAAAACAAGTTGCTAATTTAATTGTAAAATTAATAATTTTGTGTTATATGACATTGATTTTACATTCTGTGTTTACTTCCTCAGACACTGACTTATTAATTTTAAAAAATTAGGAAAATCATCTACTTTTACAATGTTTGTAAATATGTGAGCACCATGTATCTATCACATAATTAAATTATCTGTCGTTGCTTCATTTTTAATTCTTTTAACCTATTTTGGTATAGTAATTTTATTCTAGGTGCATCGTCTTCACATATAATTATTTAAATAATGTACGTACTTATACAAACTATTGTAAAACATTTTAAAAGAGTAACGGTGGAGTTTCTTCTCCATACGAAAACTACCTTCTGGAAGGGGCGACTAGAATCAGTGCCATACATGGGTCTATTTGAAATCAATGCTTTGACTTTGACTTTGACTTTAATAATATCATGAAATTACATGAATATCATTAATCATATTAGTATACACATCATAATCATAATAAAATTTACTGTCTTCCCTCGTTAATATTAATTAGGCACATTAAAATTATAAAATATATTAAATTAGTTTATTAGATTATATCTCACAGTCAAGACAGTTCATCAATTTATTGATTAGATTTATAAATAATGTTAATTTTTTTTTAAATAATTTAAATAAAGTGTTCGTAAATTTATATAGTTATTTGTGTTTAAAATTTAAGTAATCATCTATTGAATAAAACATCTGTCACAAAGCCAATTGTTTAAAGTTCTATTAAATTCTAAGTTATGCATTTTTCTTATTTTTTCCGGTTGCTCATCGCCATCGCCAGTAGCAGTTTCTGTCACATAACTTTAATCTGCTTCGAGGTACTATCAGAGGTTTTTGTACTATTTTCCTTTTAAATTGGGCCTTATCATCCTGATCAAAAAGTGATACGTGGTTTCGAACGAATTTAAAAATTAAAAAAACGTTAAGGGATGGAAGTGTAAGTAAACGTTTATCAGTGAACACTGGTCGGCACGAATCAGTCCACTTGAGACAAAAATTGACCTTATTAATTTTTCTGGGCTTTAAAAGCTCTCTGGGCGTCTGTAGAGTTTCCCCATATGATTATCTCATACCTCAATAATTATCAATATTTATTCCTAGAAATTTTATTTTATTTACTTCTTCAATGATGTTATTATTATATTTTATTGGTATGTCTATTGTGTCTTTTTATTTCCTTTGTTATTATATGTCTGGTATCTGATCAATAGTAGCTTCTTTAGTTAAAACAGTGGTATCATCTGCGGATAATGCAGGGTGGCAGGGACCTCCTTGGCGGATTACCGCCAAGGGATCTGGAGGCAAAAGTCCTACATCTGGGAGGGGCACGAGGAGGCGAAACGCCGAGGCTTAACTCTGCTGCCGCGAGAAATCACAGTACATCGGATAAAGCTCCGGCGGGATCTCATGGCGTCATGGACAGTGCAATTATCGACCCAGCGCTGGGCATGCCACAATTGCGGCGATAAGTCTCCACTTTGAGGAGTGGCTAGAGAGGCGCCACGGTGTCCTCACCTTCCGCCTGATGCAGCTCCTCACCAGACACGGTTTTTTAGGGATATTCCTGTTCAGGATAAGGCGGGAGGAAACGCCCGGGTGTCACCACTGTGTGGATCACCCGTAGGGCACGGTGGAACATACGGTGGAGGTCTGCCCGGCTTGGGCAGAGCATCGCCGTGTTCTTGTGGAGGCGATCGGCGACGGTGATCTTTCACGTTAGGCCATGGTACGGAGCGAGAGGACATGGGAGGCCGTCACCTCCTTTTGCGAAGCAGTAATGTTTGCGAAGGAGGACGCGTAGCGCGTGAGGGAGAGGCCAATTTCGCGCCCTCACACTCCTAACCGCTGCAGGAGACGCCCTGGGCGGCGGCAGTCGCAGGCAGATTCCCGGCCACCATAGACGTGGACTTGAGGATGGTGAGCAATGGGTAGCTCGCCGCCCGATAAAGACCAGGCCCGGGTCAATGGCGCGTTGTGTCCCACGCGCGCCTCAAAGAGGCTGAACTGAAGGGGTCCGCTAGGGCCGATGCCTGCCGGGGTTGCGAAGAAGTCCGAAAGAGATATCGTGGCCCCCGGCAACATGGCAACTGAAAAAACATGGGTAGGTTTTAGTCAGTAAGAGTCTGACACGCCCTCCCGCACCGCCCAGAGCGGGAGAAATTATTTGATAATATCCCACCCAAAAAAAAGGGTGGCAGGAACATTGACGCGAAAACTGTTACCATGGATTCAGTACATGATTCTGAACCCCCCTGCGTTGAAATTTTTCGTCGGTTATTTAAAAAAAAACAGCTGTTCCATAAATTTTGACCGCGTAGGTATTGCACTTTTCTACGAAACAGCAGATTTTTTTTTCTTATAATAACCAACGAAACATTTCAACGCAGGGGGCTTCAGAATCGTGTACTGAATCCATGGTTTCAGTTTTCGCGTCGATGTTCCTGCCACCCTTTATAATGTGCGGATCCGTTGATTCTGGCAATTCGTTTATATATGCTAAAAACAATATCGGTGCTAGCACAGTCTCTTGTGGTACGCCATAGTGATTCGTTAAGTATGGGGACCTATAGGTTATCTGAGTGTTAGTCTCAGGATGCATTTTTACAATCTCTGAGCATTGATTTCGACCCTTCAAATAATTTTCAAACCAGTTGTAGTTTGTTTAATAGGTAATAATTTATCATTGCATACCATATCGAATGCTTCGGTCATATCTAGGTCTATCCATTTGTGACAAAACTAAACTGAAACCAAATATAACTAATAACTACCACTTATATATTGGTTGTTCTCTTCAAATGATAGTAACTTTGTGATCTTCAAATGATAGTTCTATTTTTGTTTAAAATTATATTTTTTTATATTGTAAAAACGATCTTCCGTTGCCATTTTTCACAAAATTAACGATACCGGGTTGAGTTTCGGTACATTTTTTGTTCTAGTATCAACTTTATGTAGGATGTCTAATAATACTTTAAGTAGTTAGACATATTAAATTCTAAAACTTGGTAAAAAACACGTTTCAAAATATTACAACTGTCAAAAAAAAAAAATTAAGATTCATCCGTAATAGCAAAATATGTGAAAAAGTAATAAGCTTCACCGCCCTCTCTGTCAACGTTGCCGCCGCGGCTTCATAATCCACGTAAGTCGTAGGAGTTTCCACGTTAGATATCGACCTCCCGAATAACCCTGGTTGTCCAGACATGAAACTGCGACATCTGACACATGTCTTAGAATTGGAAGCGATTCAGTTTTCGCAGAATATAAATGTTTGGTTTATTTTATTTTATCTAAGTCAATTTATTTTCATGTGTTATTGACATAATATATTTATTACAATGTTTTTTTATGAGTTGTATTGCAATATGTGGTTAGCTAGCGACCTCGAAAATTTATCACATTATTCTTGCCTGAGCAACCGGCACACAGTGCTCGAAATCATTAAATTACGAGCTACTTTGATTTTTCATATGGATTTTTTAATTTAAATGTAAACACATATATTACTATTTAAAATTAATTAATATATTGCAATTAAACTTGGCCATTTAGGGGCTCTATTCGACAAAATTGCTATGCTGCTGTTGCTTGTTTTCTAATAAAACCCAACTTCGACAAAAAAGTCAACTAAAAAGGTATACACAAGACACAACAGGCAACCTAATTAAAAAACCGAAGTCACAAATCACAAGGCGAAAAATCAATCTAGCTAGGTCTCATGTCTGGGAAAATTCGTTTTCTCCGTATTTTCACCCGAGCAGAGCTCGGTCGCTTAAAGTTTAGAACAAGATGGCTACCTTAGAATAATGACATGGCAGCATGGAATAAGTAAGTACCTATTTATTTATTTATTATTTGGCTCTTCAACAATGAGTACACTATTACTTTATAATTAGTACATTGCAAACTTAAGTCTAAGCGCCTCATTACTTATAGAAAAGCACAGCATGCACTACATTATGCGCAGATAATAAAATAATTAATTAATTAAAATAAGTAATACATAGTTTAAATGAAAATTAATTATTAAAAGCTAAATTGATTACAAAAAATTTGTAAGGAATAAAAGGAATTAGTAAGTACCTACTATCATGGCAGCGTAGAATTAGTGAGACCTACTATCATGGCAGGATGGAATTAGTAAGTACCTATTATCATGGCAGCATGAAATTAGTAAGACCTACTATCATGGCAGCATGGAATTAGTATGAACTATCCTATGCTATTAAATAAGAATTTTCTATTTTCATCGGAGCAGAGCTCGGTCGACTAGGTACTATTATTAATTCCCACTAATATTATAATGATGACGCCGCACGGTATTAGGCTGATATGAAACCGTAGAGGACTTTCGAGTAAAAAAAAGGTCTATTTAAAAAAAAAAAAACATTTACGCAAATGAAATTTAATAGCCCTTACGATATAATATTGTTCTATGACTTAATGTTTTACCCATTATTTTCAATGCTATGAATATTAGAATTTTTTTTTTGTATTATGAACAGAAACAAATTCATGATTATCTCGCAATTCTCTAATTTTCTCAAAAAATGGATTGGAGATTTGAATAGGACTAATTTTAACCTATTTTCGCATCTAATTTGGCACTGCGATATTGTGCGATATTGGAGATATTTTTTGCAAACTATTTTGAAAAAAGAAAAAAGTTTTGTAAACTGTACCGTGTGACATATCCAATGAAAGGACTTACTGTGACGGTGTATTTTTTTTTAATTTTACCTTATCCCCGAAACTACTGAACATGTAATTTGAAAAAAAAAAAACAGAAAGTAATTAAATTTATATAGCTTACAGGAAAACCTATAAGAAGAGTATGGTTTTAAAACAACATGGCAAATCTCTCAAAATTGTGCCTGCAAACTTACATTTCCAGTTGAATGTATGGGAGACAATGATAAAATAAAACATCAAAATAAAAGCATATAAACATAATATTGTACATATTACTGTGTAATGTGACAGCAATCACGCTGGACAGGTGGTAAGTAAGCTAACGTCAATCCACCAAGAAATGGTGATCAGGCAGTTTGTACTTGTTATAAGTTCTGGCATAAGATAATCGGGTTAACCTACTCTTACCAATGTGTGAGACTAGAGTATTGCGATGATGTGGATTATTAAAGAGGTAGAATTTTCGGGATACTTTCAGAATGAAATCCTTAAGAGTTGGAAACTTGATATCATTATGTAGTTGTTTAAGGTTTGTGTAGAGAGGTGTGATAAATGCTATTTTGAGTGCTTTGTTTTAAACGACCTGGAGTTTTTTGTAGTTAGTGTCACTAATACTACTCCAGACATGCGTATGTCATACAAGGACAAACCAGTGTGGAATAAATGTGTAATTTGGTTTGTGGGTTAAAATAAGATTAACGATTAAGGATTGGTTTTAAGCTGTTAAGGGACTAGACTCCTTTTAAACGAAGATCTTCTATATTTTTTAACCAGTTTACTTTATCGTCTAAAGTTGTTCATAAATACTTGACTGATTTCTTTCATGGAACATTATAGCTTTCAATTTTAACAAAGCCGGTGGGAAGTGATCGCTTTCTTGAGAACATAATAAACTCCGTTTTAGTGGAATTTACTTTAAGCTTCCATTTAGTGAAGTAGAAGATTAAGTGAAAGTTGCAGTCATTGAATGACTAGGTCTAGATTGTCAGACGAGGTGTATGTTGCAGTGTCATCGGCGTACATAGCGAGATGCGTTAGCCTTTGCCTCGGAATATCATTGAGATACAAAATAAAGCGATAGGGTCCTAATATTGATCCTTGTGGTACTCCAGCGGAGAGTTGTCTCTGTATGGATATTTGATTACCAATAGCCACAAGAAAGGATCGTTTACCCAAATATAACTAGAGAAGCTTAACAAGGGATAAAGGTTGATAGTTAATTTGTGGATTAAGCCCGCGTGCCAAACTGTATCGAAAGCCTTATAGCCGATGTCTAAAAGCACCATACCTGTGGATTTGTTATGGTTGAGGTTGTCAACATTGTGCTCAGTAACTCTAGCTAGCTGTTGGACTGTGGAGTGGGATTTGCGGAATCCGAATTGTTCTGGAATAAGGAGATGCGTAGTATGTTTGTAGAGGCAGCTCAAAATCAGGGGCTCAAAAAGTTTAGCTAAACTTGACAGGAGGCTTATACGCCTATAGCTAGTAGGAATTATGTCATCTATGCCAGGTTTCTTAATAGCAGTTAAAAGAAGTCGTGTGGCGCGAATGCCGGGATGACTCATTCATCTCGTGGATTGTAGTAAACACGTCGTAGCTGTGACGGTATGTACGGCCGGGCACTTTTTGTTGACATCTCGCCTAATAGACTTGATTTTTGACGTGAACTGGTTGATATAATGGAGGTATCTTGTCCGCATCGGTGTTTCCGTCTAGCAGTTGTCTCTTGTGAGTGCAAACGTGAGGGGTTTATGGTCGGTATATATGGTGATTTCTTTTCCTTCGAACATCCTTCGGAAATTACGGATAGCTAGGTAGATGGTGTGATTGTCTGCCATTTGCTCCTACTTAATAACAAAATATTATATTTATTTTTAAATCGGCACATGGCACTCAACTTAGAAACACATAAATTCTCTATTTAATGGGAAACAAAGTACGAAGGTCGAATGCAATATTTTACCGAATTCTAAAGAAACTAGTAAAATATCCAATTTCTATTCTCGACTCACAATACTAGTGCCAGCATCTGGTAACCATTTAGTCCCGACTAAATGGTTACCAGGCAATTCAAACGGACCCTTTTAAACAATTGAGAATTTGTACAAAAACAGCCATCAAACTATTCTGCGAAACTGTGGGGAGACGGGCCAAATGTGGGGCTTAAGGAATTTAGGGAACGGAGGAATAAAATCATGGCAATTGGTTTTAGACCACGATAGGACACGGACGTCCGAGACTAGGCTAGTGAAGTTAGAAGGATTGGTGAATACCAAGAGGCCGTGTCCGAGTGGGCTATCGCGAGATAACGCGTATTAGTTATTAAGTTAAATGTAGTTGGGTTAAGGCCCAGATTAGATTAATTTAGTAATTAATGTAATATGTGTGTGTGTGTGTATGTTGGTGCGACTGGGTGAGTCTTTCATTATAATAATTATCCAAGACAGGTAATATATTTATAGTTCCTGGGTCCTTAGACAAAGTAACATCGCTTCGTAGCGAAACGATACCTAAATTCGTCATCGTCTCTGAGATAACGATAAACATTTCCTAGCCAATGTAACACTATTGTCGCGATCGTTGTGTCGAATTGTTTATTCGTTAAGAAACAAAAATATTGGTTATGGTATCGAAAATTTAGCTGCCAGTGTCTGTCAAGAAGTGTCAAATCGGTTAAAGCCGCGAAAATTTTTGTTGTTTTTAAAGTTTTACGTTAAGAATAAGTGAGTGTTGCGTTTAATCGTTTTCAAATTATAATAAAAACAATATTTTGACAGTGGTAAGTGAATAGAGTGTTATTACTTTTAGATAGTCTCCAAAATTTAATAATATTCAAAATAGATTCATTTTTTTATGTGACTGATGACAAACGATGATAGAGTAATCTCATTTTAATTTTTAGTGGTAAAAAACATGGAATCAAGAGTGCGAGCAAGTCCCGAACAATTGTCAACGCTGCTTGAATATAATGGAAAAATTGTCAACGCTGCTTGAATATCCTCAATTGTTTCCAATTGCCGTCGCTGTCTTAATCGCTTTTGGCGCCTCTCCCAGGTGTTCTCATTGTGTGCAGCCCACAATAAACGTAAAGAATGCATGATTTATTCGCAATAATACCTCTAGTACAGAATAAATATCTAAGAGTATGTAATCACTCGTGTCAAAAATCTGCTGCTGAATGAAATCCGGCCGTATTGTTTCAATAACTACAACGCTTAGAAATTCGTTTCGTTATCTTTTTTGGCGATCACGATCGAGGCGAAGGCGAACACGGAAAGGGCTGCTTGGCTACGCATTTGTATGTATTAAACATGCTAACAATTTGTTATTCTATGGTTTCGTTACGAAATAGAACATTGTCTACCAACTTGCGATAACGATGTCGATTGACCACGTGACTTAACGCGGCATATGTCAATCCCATACATTTTAGTCTTGTCTAACTTCGTTATCGTTTTTAAATTGTTACTTTGTCTAAGCCCCCTGTAACTAAACAGACAGAGACGTGTTGCTAGGGAATTTGTTGCGCCACTTCTTCTCCCCAGCTCAAACACTAGGAAGTGGTGAAGGGAGGGTGCTTTGGGACTGTCTTTAGATCTTCAGGAGAGTTGATCCACAACTCTATTAATTAAATGATTCTTGAATTATGATTCTCTGCTCTATTATCTAGTACCTAAATCTTGGATTCTGTATCCATTGCCTCTGACCAATTAAAAGGGCTTTAAGAGAGAGACTATCCAAAACTCTATAAAATAAATAATGATTCTTGAGTTTCGATTCTCAACTCTATTGGCTAGTAATTCTTGAATGTTGTATTCAATATCTCAGACCAATAATTCTTTCAGACTGACATGAACGCGTGTCATGCAGATGTGCTTGTTGTGCGAAGCGTGACCTTCCAGGGGTTTGGGTGAACACATTTATCTTATATCCAGTCCAAGGACTGATAGGGACCATGTCTCCTTAAGAGCATGATGCCGACGCATGCCGCTGGAACTAGCCGCTCCGTTGTTAGACAAGGCCGGTCACACGTTTGCCGCAGGGAAAGCCGCTGTGTCACATTTATCAGTTCGAAAGAACTGCTAGGGACCATGTCTCCAAAAGAGCATGATGCCGACGCAATGCGTCACTTATGGAAGTGTTGCTCTGAGCATTCCGAGTGCAGATGTGAGGTATCGTGTGAGTAATGACTGACCAAATACCTGTTACGCTAACGTAAAGGTTACTCACAAGTTTATATAATAACATATTTTGCACCCCTCTATTATTTATTAGCTTTCTAAAATCACATCCAATGTATTTTCATAACTATGAATTCCAGTCTTATTTACAATATCCTTCAATCGTTTCCTTGCGTTATTAATGGGACAAGGTATCGGAGTTCTTCTTATTTGGGAATTCATTTTCTTAAATCGGTGGGAGAGTGACCAGTCCGGAGACGAGCTCTACAGGGTGGAGTGCGGCCCTTCCCCTAAGGGGGAAACCGACTTAAACACTAATATTAGCATAATTAGGAAAAGCGAAAATTTTATCAGCCTAGGGTAATTTATGTACCATCACAATGGCTATCAATTTGCGATCAAACGTGCTGTTTTTACTTTGGGCGTCGGTCAGCTTTTTAGAGAAGAATCCAAGCGGTTGCCATCTCCCGTTTGTGAACTGTCAGACCGAATTATTGGTCTGAGATAAAGAATATAGACCAAACTTCCACATTGCTTAACGTCACTCCACGCCACAGTTGAGATGGCTCCGTGGTAAGCTGGTAAGTTCGTGTAATTCAGGTTCCATATTCGTGTCAGGTCCTTCGAGAAAACAGGTACGGTATCCACTGGCAAGCTGATGTCATCGTGGGAGGCGGATACAGAATCCAATGTAACGCCAAGATCGTCATCGGGAGCGATTACAAGGTCCATAATCATAACCCAAGTCGTCGGAAAATCAAATTAAAACCGCAGTAGAAAAAATACAGCACCAAACAAAACGAAATAGCAATATCAGTCGATGTGACATCGATTTTCGAAAAATCTATTTAAAAAACAAACTGGAAATACGGAATCGGTTCAATGGATCGTATATAGAAGCCCGAAAATGAACAAACATTTTCTTTTGTCTCTAAATAAAAGCGTAACAACTGACGCTGACGAGACGCTGGGACAGTTAGACCACATGCTGCACAGCTTAAATGAAGCCTCTCGGCGGGTTGGCTTTGGCATGAATTTGCACAAGACGAAAGTCATGTACAATTCATATGTCTTGCCGAATCCAATCCACATCAAAGGGTCGCTTCTCGAAGTTATGAAGGAGTGCGTTTACCTAGGGCAAACCATCCAGCTCGGTAGGTACAACTTTGACAAAGAAGCCGACGGAAGGATTCAGTTAGGTTGGGCAGCGTTTGAAAAACTTCGATAAGTCTTGTCGTTGCCAATCCCACAGTGTTTGAAGACGCTATTGAGGAGACTATGCTTGGAGTTTCTTTGAAGGATAAGATCAGAAATTAAGATTTCCGGAAAATAATCGGAGTTACCGACATAGCCTGCATAGCAAGCAAGCTGAAGTGGCAGTGGGCTGGTCATATTCATCGAAAGACCGATGGCCGGGACGAGCCCGTAGTATCGTAAATGTTCGTATGCGATTTCTACTTTATGTTCCAAATTCAAATCACATTAATGACCAGCGGGTCATAATGAAATCAGTACATTATTAAGACCTCAGGTCTTAAATGACTTCACCTCCTTCTGCGAAGCAATGCTCGCGCAGGAGGAGGCGGAACGCGTGAGGGAGTGGCAAATTTCGCGCCCTCACGCCCCTAACCGCCGCAGGAGGAGTCGCAAGCCGATTTCCGGCCACCGTAGGCGCGGGCTTGCGGACCAGGCCCGGGTCGACGGCGCGTTGTGTTCCACGCGCGCCTCAAAGAGATGTCAGCAGAATTGACGGGGTCCGCTAGGGCCGATGCCTGCCGGGGTTGCGAAGAAAACCGAAAGGGAGATCGTGGCCCCCGGCAACAGGGCAACCGAAGGAACACGGGTGGGTTTTAGTCAGTAAGAGTCTGACACGCCCTTCCGCTCCGCCCAGAGCGGGAGAAGTTATTTGATGATTTCCCACCCAAAAAAAGGCCATGTAAAACAATAAATATTCTATATATTCTACAATTCCACTTGTTTTTACTTACCAACAACACTGGTAAACATCTAAGAAAATACAGTAGGGTAAAAAAAAAGGTCTTAAATGACTTACTTTAGGTTAGGTTTGCATGAAAGGAAATGTGTTTACATGTAATAAGTATATAAGTATAATATAGTATAGTATATTGTTATTATTAAGTTTGGAGACTTTTGAATGGGTAATTTTAAACTAGATTAAATTATTATCAATTTTTGTATAACTTTTTTATGCATGCGGGGTTTACCTATAAGTGATAGTTGCACTGTTGCATATACATTTTTGCATGTTACTCATAAGCATTAATCCGGTGTAAACAATTGTTGGTGAACCTATAAATAAATAAAAATGACATAATTTGACATTGTCGAGTAGGTGATGTGAAAAAGATTTTTAATTATCTTATTGTTTGCAACTAATGCAGGCAAAAGTTATTTAATGCATTGATCTGTTACCGAGCACATTATAGCATTCGAAGTCTTGACAATATTTTTACAATTATGGCTTCTACTTCTAGTGGCATGTCGATGCTTAATTTTTTATATTTTTTTATTGTAAAATTCTTTGTTTTTTTTTTTTACTTTAACAGCGTAGAATTAAAAACTAAAAAAGGGGAAGAGTGTAATAATCCAAAATAAAAAGGGGACTTTCTGTTTTTTTTTTATATTAGGGTCCATTTTTCCCCCCTGAGAGGGATTCTCTCAGGGAGGAATAGTGGAATAAGCCCAATATTTGCAAATTAACAGCTTAGCACTTTCGGCTACATGCATTTTCATTAATGCATAAACCGCAACTATTACCAGTTAGCACGTGTTCGGATACCGATCGCGTAACTCAAACCAAACGATCAAATCCTTCACATTATGAGGACCTCAAATTTAAAGTACCTTGGAGTCCGGGTCGATTGTTTGCTGAGTTAGAAAAATCACATTGATGAACTCGTCCCCCGTATTCGTAAACTCATTTTTGTGTTCAAGAAATTCAGATCAGTGACAGATCTTTAAACACTGAAAACTGTTTAATTTGCGCTTGTGCAATCTTTGCTGGGCTACTGTATCTCGGTCTAGGTGGCACCTTTGTAGTTAGTATGTTACGTCTTGAAAGAGCAAAAAGATCGGCCCTTAAAGTCATGTGCAAGGGTTTCCTTCCCTTGAAGTATCTTACCGCACTTCTCTATAGTGGGAGGTCTTAACTGTTAGACAACTCTTTGTGCTCCAAAGAACATTACGCAGACATGCCACTATACCACACTCCCTACGGATACGAGAAGGTAAGTGCAAAAGAACGAGACTGTATAGAACGGAGAGACATAGAACTGCTCTTGCTAAGCGACATTATTGGATACTAGGTTTACGGGTTTACAATAAACTTAATGCTGTTCTAAATATTTGCTTACTTACCCGAGAGCAATGCAAGAACGCTGTCAGTAACTGGCTGAAAGGTCTCACCTACGAAGAATCTGAGAGACTAAACTTAATGCTGTTCTAAATATTTGCTTCCTTACCCGACAACAATGCAAGAACGCTGTAACTGGCTGAAAGCTCTCACCTACGTAGAATCTGAGAGAATTATACAATTCTAACTTTTTCACCAACGCATACTCATAGCTTCTGGACTTCTGGACACACACTACCAATCACACACACACTACAATACACATACACACACACACTAAAATACACATAAACACACAAAAAGAGTACCAATCTACTTTCAAGACCAAAACTATTAACATTAATGGCACCTCCGTTGGCTTTAACCAATGGACCACTCCAGGTATTTATAAAAGTAGAGCGAGACTATAAGAGTTCCATGGTCTGAAAAAATACAGGTTTGATACTCCTTTCCTAGAGTTTGTCAAAAATTATTCAAAATGATTTAAAAAGGTTAGTGTTTTTGCTAAATCTAAATTTTTTAGCGATACAATTAAAACTTCCAATAATAAAGTAAAAACCACTTGGAAAATTATTAACAATGAAACGGGTAAGCCGGTTAAACAAGATAAACAACTTGAGATTATGGTGGGCAATAAATTATGTAATAAAGCAGCTGACGTAGCTGAGGCGTTTAATGAGTTTTTTACCAACATACTATAACTACAACTCACTCCTTAAATTCGTCCCCGTCTAAAGCTGAAAACCTTTTGCTTAGTAGTGTGTCTAAAAGTGTTCGCTTCTTTAGCTTCGAACATGTAACGCCTCGTGATGTAGTTAATGTTTTAACACACTCAAGTCCAAAAACACTGGTGATTACTGGGGCATCTCCATTAAACTTTTAAATAATATAATAGACATCGTAGCCCCCTCACCTGTTACTTTTAATAAATGTGTTGATTTAGGAACTTTTCCTGACCTCATGAAGAGTATTAAAGTCATACCATTATTTAAATCAGATAATAAAAATGACGTTGGCAATTTCAGGCCTATTTCTATCTTACCTGCATTTAACAAAATATTTGAAAAGTTAATACTCACGCAGTTGCTAAGACATTTTAATTTAAATAGCCTTCTTCATAATGAACGATATTGCTTTACAAAAGGTCGTTCGACTACAGATGCGGGTGTTGCTCTGCTGAAACACATATTTAATGCATGGGAGATTTCGCAAAATGCTATTGGAGTTTTCTGTGATCTCTCCAAAGCCTTTGATTGCGTGCACCATGAGACGCTTTTGCGTAAACTACGTCATTACGGTGTGCAAAACGAAGCTCTAAACATCATAAATTCTTATTTACATAATAGGTTCCAATGTGTAAATGTTAATGGTGTAAAATCTTCCGGGCTGCCAGTTCAGTTAGGTGTACCTAAAAGCTCAATACTGGGTCTATTCTTGTTCTTAGTGTATATTAATGACTTACCATTCTATTTAAAGGGTATCTGTGAAGTTGTACTGTTTGCAGATGATACCTCTCTTATTTTTAAAGTAGACCGGAATAGACAAGATTTTGACGATGTAATCAGTGCACTCTCAATGGTTTACAACAAATAACCTAGTTCTCAATGCCAAGAAAACAAAATGTGTAAAGTTCGCCCTACCAAATGTTAGAAATCTAGGACCCAACATCGTCTTATATAAAGAGGCAATTGAAACTGTGATCTCGGCAGTTTTTCTGGGCATAACAGTAGATGCCAAACTTCAGTGGGGCCCACATATATCGTGCCTAGCGGTAAGGCTCAGTTCGGCCACCTACGCCGTCAAGAAAGTAAGATAATACACTGGCGTTGATACAGGTCGGTTAGTCTATTTTAGTTATTTTCATTGCATTATGTCGTACGGTATTCTGCTGTGGGGCAAAGCTGCTGATATTCAAAAAATTGTCCTTCTAAAACGAGCTGTTCGAGCAATTTACCAGTTAGGTGCCAGTTTCTCTGAGAGATTTTTCAAAGATATTGGTATCCTCACGTGCCATCGCAATTCATCTTCGCCAACATCTTATATATTAGGCTAAATATACACTTATACTTAAAAACCAGTGATATACTAACACTAGAAATAAGGACATACTACGAGCTCCCTTTCACCGGCTTCATAAGGCTCATAACTCATTTGTTGGTCATGGTATAACCTTTTACAACAAACTACCCTCTTCTTTGTTAGATTTACATTTTAATGACTTTAAAACTAAAGTAAAATCCAACCTTTGTTCAAAGGCATACTATTGTATCAACGACTACTTAAATGATAAGAATAGTTAGTTGGTTGCTGTGATTAACTCAAGACAATGTTTATGTTCTTTCTCCAGAATTAGATTACCAAAGGACAGTTTATATAATTGTTTGACTTGTTTGACATAATCTACTCATTACAGCTATATATAGCTTTATGTAAGAGGGCACGCCCTTTATGCCTGGAGGCTTTATTTAGATATTTAGTTCTGTTTACGTTTAGTTTTTATTTCTGCTTGAGTATAGTTCTCGATGTTTTTGGTTGATATATTGGCATTTAAATTATATTTTGTGCAGCTTAATGTAAATTATTTTGCCTACTATTGTATAGAATCTTTTTTTTTTCTGCTTCTGGTTAGTTTGTTGCACCACTTCTTCTTCCCAGCTAAAAACTGTCTTATGTAATTTTGACGTTCGAAAAGTCCTGGTTCTCAGTCTAGTTTGAATAAATGACTTTCGAAGTTTTTTTTTTTTTTAATTTTACTCCTTTTGTGTATATCCTTGTTTGTATAAGTTAATTGTATTTTTGTTTAGAACTTATTCAAAATTTAATTGTAAGTATAAAGAACTATCCTAGTTTGTCCGGAAGAAGGTGATGGCATTCGTGATACAGGATAATCCTACTACGAGTGCCAAAGCACTCCTTTGACACCTTTTTTTTAGATGTGAAATTATCAAATAACTTCTCCCGCTGTGGGCGGAGCGGGAGAGCATGTCAGATTCTTACTGACTAAAACCCACCCGAGTTCCTTCGGTTGCCCTGTTGCCAGTCCTTTGTCACCTAAGTGCACATTACACAAGACCAAATGTGTATCTACGGAAATTGACTGTACCCATTCTTCTAGTAATAAAGACTTTATTTTTATTTTAAATATATATATGTATAAAATCATGCGTTAAGCACGCAAAAACTTGAAAATGGCTCGACGGTTTTTTTAAATTGTTTCGTTCACCTTAATACTGCCCAGTATTAAGGCGAACAAAACAAGTTTAGGAAAAAGAAAATTATGAAAAACCCAAATGAACAACCGAAAAATCTAAAAATCTATATTTTGTCTCACGTGGTACGAGTCAATCAAGTTCACCGGGTCTTCCAGATAGAATAAACAAAACAGTTTTGTAGTGAATGCAAACAGTGTTGTAACAGGTTCGTAAGTGCATACTATCTACGTCATGAAATAATAGATGAAAGCGATTAAATATGTCAATTTTTTTAACTAATTTATTTTACGGAACCAGTTCCGAAGAATTTCATAAAGTTTTTTGGCATTCATGACGACAGTTGCTTTTTCGGTGATAAGACTAGTGTGAACGGGTTTCCGACAGTTTCACAAATAATAATTATTTAGATGTTTATATGGGATAAGGCTAGTCAGTTTGTATAGTGTAGTTCGTGGGAATCGGTCCTCTTCTTTTTAATATTATATTAGTTTTTGAAAATCTAAGATTGATTGATTGGTTGCGGTGGTCTATAGTTGAAGCTAAAATGAATATTCTTATTATGAAAACGTCAATTATAGTTTTCTGGTGAAATTTTTATAAACCGCTGCCGCTGGTACATAAGAAAAAAAGGTAAGACCTTTTTTTAAATAGTTAATTGTAATGATCATACATGACATAGAGCAGTGGTGGCCCAGTGGTAACGGCTCCGACTTACGAGTTCGTGGGTTCGAACCCAGGCAGGCGCATTACTTTGTGTAAATATTTTCATCACCACTGCTCTCAAAATGGTGAAGAAAAACATCGCGTGGAAACCGGCATGTCCTAGAACCAAAAATTCGAAGATATGTGACATCTACCAACCCGAAGGGGAAATGTCGTCAAGAAAGTTTTGAGTATGATTGTGGATGTAGAATATAAAAGTAGGGGTAGACCAAAGAAACGATGGAGGGACTGTGTGGTGAAGGGGGTGACTACTGAGATGACTAATCGAGAAGAATGGAAGAAAGGGAAAGGAAAGAAAGGAAGGGGAATGGGGCCTTCCTCATTCCCCATTCCCTTTGGAAGGAAAATAAAGTGGGATGAGGGCTAGGACAATGATGATGATGACTCCTTAATAAAATTCGTACGTTTTATTACCATTTCTAAAATTATTTGGCAGGGATAGATCGTTTGGGCGGAGCATCGCCGTGTCCTCGTGGACGCGATCGGCGGCGGTGATCTCTCGCGTCCGGCCCTGGTTCAGGCCATGGTACGGAGCGAGAGGAAATGGGAGGCCGTCACCTCCTTCTGCGAAGCGGTAATGCTCGCGAAGGAGGAGGCGGAACGCGTGAGGGAGAGGCAAATTTCGCGCCCTCATGTCCCTAACCGCCGCAGGAGGAGACGCCCAGGGCGTCGGGAATCGCGAGGCGATTTCCGGCCACCGTAGGCGCGGGCTTGCGGACGGTGAGCAATGGGTGGCTCACCGTCCGATAAGGACCAGGCCCGGGTCGACGGCGCGTTGTGTTCCACGCGCGCCTCAAAGAGATGTCAGCAGATTCGAAGGGGTCCACTAGGGCCGATGCCTGCCGGGGTTGCGAAGAAAACCGAAAGGGAGATCGTGGCCCCCGGCAACAGGGCAGCCGAAGGAACACGGGTGGGTTTTAGTCAGTAAGAGTCTGACACGCCCTCCCGCTTCGCCCAGAGCGGGAGAAGTTATTTGATGATTTCCCACCCTCAAAAAAAGGGATAGATTGTTATCTTGGAGGATTTTTTTTTTTCACTACTTTGCTCTCCGGTGACCCGCGATCTTAACAGTTTTAATCATAAATTAAACCTATAAAAAACTTTTTGCTAAGAAAACGACATTTCCAAAAAAAAAACACTACAAAGTGAAAAGTAACTTTCGGAAGTCTGTGTCTTTGGTTTTTTTTTCTCATTTTATTTTTCACTTTTTTTTGTTGTGGTAGGTACCTACTCCACACAAATTCGCATACCACTTCCTGTTATGTAAATAACAGTGACAGGAACTTATCATATCACCCACATAATAAGTAGGAAAAAATAAGTATTAGTGAAGCTAACTCAAAAACCACCCAAGCAAAATTAATAAAATTAACTATGATGACCTACCAAACAAAAAAAAAGAATTATCAAAATTAATTCATAATTGGTGGAGTTAGCGCGTAACAAAGATAGAAAAAAGAAAACATTCAGTCGAATTAAGAACCTCCTCCTATCGGAAGTCGGTTAAAAATGACGATATTTCCAGCTTTTGGAAAGTTTTCCCAGGCTAACAGTTTTACTTTTTAGAAGGAAAGAAACAAAGAATAACATTTATTTCATGAAACACAAAATAAGTAAACAAAAGTGAAATGCTTTAAAAGCATAGTTAGTGTGAGCTTCACGGCTGCGTCAAATAGGTCCATGCCAGCGAGATGCTGTCTGACGAAATTAACCGCAAACCCGCGAAAAGTAGGTAAGTAAAAAGTCACAATTTGAAAAAGGTTTTTTTTTAAAACAAAAGTTTCGAATTAGGAATTAACTTTTTTTCATACCCAGACTATAAAGTGCCAGTAACATAGAACTAAATGATTAGGTACCAATAAATAACATAGAAAATTAAAACATTTTTTTGTAACGGGGTGTACCTACATGATTAGCACTATGAACTTATCTTGCTTCTAAAATTTTTTATTATCTCATTTTAATGAGATAAAAAATGTGACTATGGGCAATTATATTAACTACAACTATATAATATTTCAAATGCGAAGTGTGTTTGTTTGATATTTGTTATGCTTTTACGCTAAAACGACTAAACGGATTTGGATGAAATTTGGCACATGGGTTAACCATGACCTGAAAAAGGATACAGGCTACTTTTCATCCTGGATCGCAGAATGTAATCTACGGTAGTAGATTACATTTGCATGCAAAACTACAATGAGACCGAAAACCTGTTGTCTACAGTAAAGTACCTATAATAAAACTCACTCTCGTACATACATCCACTCATTTACACTCTACTCACCGGAGGCCATCACTACACAACTTATTATTTTAAGATTATTCCCCTATATTGTGTCATATTTTTCTCTTAATCTTTAATAAAAAATGTTGTGTTTATAAAATGTGTATAGAGGTCAAACAAAGCTAAGTGTCGCCTACAACAGGGGAGAGCGCTGATGTCTGAAATACAGATATTTTATATCTAGTTCAGACACAGATGTTAAAAATCTGTTCATATGAACAAATGTCATATAGTGTATCACCTTAATAATTAAAATTTTGTATGTTTTTATTTAGCAAAATAAATTATACTTATACCTAATCTAGTAATACGTTCCAGTGCGATAATTTCCAACCCCCACAGGGGACAAACCGCGAGCAAAATAAGCTAGTTAACAATAAAAGAATTAATCCATTATTTGTCCATATCCGGATTCTGATCTACCTACGTGATAAAAATAACAAAAAAATGATAATGATGTTAATGATATTAATTATTATTTTTATCTTGATGTATTTTGTACTCAGGTTTTGAATTGAACAATAGGTAAGTAAATGAAAATAAATTAACGTGGTACAAAAAACTAAGCTTTGCGTCATCCCAATTGAATTCAAAACGAATGGGAATTTCTGTAGCTACCGATTATTGAAAAAAAAAAGTATAGAAACACAGTAAGTAACTGGAAACATATTTACATGAAATTAATTTATTTTATTTTGCTTTAATTGATCTGACGCTGATCGCAATGTATATTTATGAAGTGTTTAAGTATTTTTATTGATTGAATTAGGTTTAATGTTAGTTTAGGTTTACCGGTTATCCTATAATAACTGTGTAGGTGCTATCCACCAGGATACCAGCAAATGCCAAGTTTGGGGGTCACCGTCCAATATGTTCTTGTACAAGCTGATTGTTAATAAACTGTTTCTCAATTCAAATATCGAGTAATAGTACATTATTGCAAAGGCCATGAAATAGGCAATTGCAGGGGGAGTATGAGTTTCACTAATCCGAGACAGGCATTTATTGCCATTTCCGCCGAGGCATATACCTATAGTGCTTTTCTCAAAAAAATACAGGGAAATAAAACATACTTTTTATTATCTATGTGAATAACAAATCAAGACGAATTTTCAGTTTTGCTGCCAATTTTCTATTTATCATCTGTGCCGAAAGGCAAACGCGTTGGCTAAATGGCTATACAGCCATGTGAACGCAATTTGTACTAAGCAAAAAGACTTACTTTAGTATGCCAAGAATGATAAAAGAGATCCAATCAAAGAGTATTTAATAACCTCAGCACGCCGTTTCATACAACATTGCTAGAGCGTTGTAATGTTCCAAATTCAAAAAACGCTCCTGCAATGGATTTAATTTTCTTTGACCGTAAATTCTATACTTCGCGTGTTCTTTTTTCGAAAATAATGACAATATTTCCATGCATATTTGAGAAAAAGAGACCTTTCCTCTCAACTGTTTACATCTATACATTTATATACCTAAAGTATGTATGTTTATATATTTAAGCTTTATGTATTTATAACATTTATGTTAAGTTTATGTATATGTTATGTAAGTATATGTTAATTTATTACGTTAGTTAAAAATTACTTATTTTAAATAATTTAATATTAATTACTACTTTACTTTTCTTAATTGCGATATAGTTGTCATGGCTGAGACCATGGCGGACCTTAATACAACACTAAATGAGGTCGGAGGGTGGTCGAGGGTTGACAAGACAAAGGTCATGTCAAATGCCCATTTGACACCCACTCTCATGAAGATCGGAGACGCTACGCTCGAAGTTGTGGACGAGTATGTTTACCTAGCTCCATGATCGAATCAAAAATGAAGAGATCCGCAGGAGAACTAAGGTAACCGACATAGTCCGAAGAATTGCCAAACTTAAGTGGCATTGAGGCCTATGTCCGTCGTGGACGTCTTTCGGCTGAAATTACTACTTTATACACACATCAGAAGTGTCTAGGGATCAACATATATTTTTGCAATAACTTTTCTCCTGATTGATATTAATTAAAATTTTCTTTAAGGATTCATCAAATAAAGTGTTTTCGTTTGTCACAGTAACGATAAACCAAGTCACCTTTGCATTAATAAAGAAATTTGCCATTTTCCTAATAAAGGGATTTTTGACATTTGAACCACTAACATTAAAGTTCGAAAAAAAGACTGAAATAACAGTTTTCTTTAAAATTTTATTGGGTAACTTAAACAATTAATAATCCGTGTTTCTACCGCGAACACTAACAACACAAGAACATCGGTTTGGCATACTCAAAATGAGTTCATCCAAATCACGCTGTGGAATGGCCGCCCATGTTCGTTGCAACAACAAAAAAAGGTCTTCTTGCGACTGGATACCCTCCATATTCGGCAGAGCTCTTCTCTGTAGCATATCCCATGCATGCTGAATCGGGTTCAAGTCTGGCGACTGAGCAGGCCAGAGCAGGACATTGATGTTAGCTGCGGCGAGAGTCTGTCTTACAACTCTTGCGGTGTGCGGTCGTGCATTATCATGCATTAACTGAAATAAGGGACCGATTTGCACTTGTAGAGGAACGATGACGTCAGATACAATCGTCTCAGCATAAATTTGAGCGTTGAGGTTGCCTCTGATCCAAATCAACTCAGTTCTTCCGCCGATCCAAATACCCGCCCATACCATGATGGTTCCACCACTATAAGGATGGACTTCCTGGCAGGATTTTAATCGCTGTTGGCGTCCAGGGGTTCTCCAGTGTCGTATACGTCTTGTATCCGGTCTCATACCAAAACGAGACTCATCAGAAAAGCACACGAAACGCCATTGTTCTTCTGCCCAATTTCTGTGTTCAAGAGCCCATTGATATCGAATCCTACGATTGTGCATTGCTATAGGTGGTACCCGTAGCGGTCTTCGGGAATGAAGGTTCACTTCATGCAAGCGGTTTCTGACTGTTTGGTCGCTAATTAAGTTCCCTGAAGAGTGATGAAGCCTCACGGCTAACATCATGGCGGTTATTGTTGGAGCTCTTCGAGTTAAGATTTGAATGTATCGGTCTTGTCTCCGTGTGGTGCAGCGATACCGTCCTCCATGGCGCTCAGCCACGGTACCAGTGCTTCGGTAACGTGTCCAAAGTCGACTGATAACACTCTGACTTGTATTCAGAGCTAAAGCCACAGTACGTTGCCGGGAACCAGCTTCTATCATTCCCACGGCTCTGAGCATTTCTTCCCTGCTTAAATGACGTCGCCGCTCCATAATAACGTTGGTTTTAATCAGTAGTAGGGAAACAGTAGCACTAATAATGTCTTCAATGCGTTGTATGTTTTTATAGGGAAAATATTGACAGCTGATTTTCATCTTTTACTCGAATTTGATTAACAGTTCCTGTTTCAAATTATGAAATGCACCAAAAAGGATCCATATAAATTTATATAATCATAAATTTATTACAAAGCCACATCTCAATCTCAAGAAATCCGCATAAAAATGCTTGATCCCTAGACACTTTTGATGTGTGTATATATAAATTATTATTGAAACAAGTTAAAATTAACACAAAAATGTATAAGTAAAATAAAATTAATAAAACGTCTAGGTATATTTTAATATATTGGTTTAAGACTTCGCATAATCATATTTTTCTCTTCTTGTTCTCATACACTATTGTCTACATTTTTTTCTCATTTCTCCTTTCGCAGGTCTGCTGGAAGAAATTTCTTAAGAAATAAGCAGTACCTTTAACTACAATTATGTCGTATCCCTATGTATTTTTTTACTGTGTGTACATATATAAATAAACTTGAAAAGCTTGAAAGAACAGCTTTATTCTACAAGTATGGTCTCGAATCTAAACGAGAACTGCTTTTTATTTGCTTAGTCTGTGTTCCTCCTGTGCGAGGCCCAATCAATCTTTAAATACTTTTTTTAGTGTTCCGTACCCGAAAGGTGCCAAATGGAACCCTATTATTAGACAGTCTATCCAATCGACTGTCTGAATAGGAGTCTTCCTTCCATTCATAATCAATTATTTTACCGTTTTGCATACATGGGCGTCGTTTTCATAGTTTTCGAGGGTGCTAAAGTCGGTCAAAATGTAAATCCAAGATGGTGGCTGCAAAAATTTTGTTTGTTTTTTTTTTTTCATTTTTGTAGCAAATATATAGTATTATAAATAGTAATAGTTTTTTTAATAATTAAAAATCGGCGAAATGGTTCTTTAGAACAAACTCTACGTATAATAGTCTTAACAAGTTTTTCCTGTTCCCAGGATGAATATTTTAACACAAATCCTGTCTATGCTCAACCCGCGGACAGTGCGGCCGCTTGTCAACTTGCTGCAGACGTTCTTCAATTCACTAGCACTGCTAGATCTGGATGCAAGTGATTTTCCAACTCAAGCACATGTCACAGGTTGGTTATATCGTTTCTACTGATATTTAACACAAGCGTTTGCCCACTACTAAAACTAAACTAAAATAACAGCTACATTTTTGTAAACGTTCATGCAAACCGGCGCGACTTGTCGCGTGACTCGACACTGGTAAGTATCCTACCATGAAGTTTTCATAGTTTTTTTTTTTTCTTTCTTAGAGTCGCGTCGCGCCTGTTTGCTGAGCCTTAAATCTGACTAGTATAGTACGTTTTTAGTTTTGTTCCCAGCAGCTAAAATATACAGAGAGTGACAGTTATTCGTCTGAGAAGCAGCTCGTCATGATGGCGATACCCGCAGCCTTACAGCCTTGCGAAGATTTTCGTTTTTAGTGAATTAATAAACGCCTGCGTTCCTGCACATATTACTTCATATTAATACAACACTGATACCTACGCTGACTTTTGACAGATTGTTACTGACGAACGGCTATCACTACAACAACAACAATCTAGCAGTAGATTGTCAACAGACGGGGGTTTCAGTCACCTAACCATAGATATTTATTTTTATTATAACCATAGATGACAGAAGCCGATGACAGATGTAGATGCCGTTGGTCTCGGCTGTCATTCGTAGAACTTTGACCGTCGTTACGGGGGTCGTCAGAAGCCCAAAAGTCTGACAACCAGTCTTACCAAAGGGTATCGTATTACCCAGTTACTGGGTTGTGGAGGTCAGATAGACAGTCGCTCTATGTAAAATACTGATATTCAGCTGCATGTTAATGTTTTAACCTTTTTTTTATTATGTTTTGTATTTCCTGTGCGTGTCCCAAATAAAATATTTTCTTTCTTTCTTTTCTTTCTTTCTTTCATTCGGTTAGACTGGAAGGCGAACCCAACATAGTTGGGAAAAGGCTAGGCAGATTCATTGAGATGACAGAAGAGGACTAAACGTCATAATTTTTTGTTTAAGTTCTACAAACTATCATTTTATTATTACCACCCCATCTCAAAAATCCACTCTGCATAATATCATGATTGACTGCTTTGCTCCGTAAAGGTGTAGCGTGATGATAATCATTTAAAGGTTAAATCAGAAACTATTTGCAATATTCTATCCTTTTGGCTCGTCTTTTTTACAATTTGTGGTAAACTACAAAGTTTATTACAAACACAAACGAGCCAAAAAGTGATGAGCAATGTTGTAATATATTATTCTTCTATAGATAATAATTGTTTATTGAAATAATTGTTTTACAAAATATTTACAAAATAGGGCCTTAAACTAGAGGTTGGTAAAAAACCATATAGATAGCATAATAATGCAACATTGCTCATCCCCCATAGCAAATATAGCGTGATAATTTATAGCCGACAAACTGACCTCTATACCTGAATATCTATGCAAAATTTAAACAAAACCTTTCTGGTAGTATTTGCATGATACTAGAACATACATTGAGACAAAAAGATACACCACATAAACAGATAAAAAGTCTAAAAACTATATTTTCGGCATTAGAATCGTTCTCAAACTACGTAGTAATTTGGCGGCACAGCAGTGCCCCCGCCGAGTCGAGCAAAAACAAACATATTTTATTTTCAAAAATATTTTAGTAGGTACAAGTTTTGACTTCGCTACGATTTTATTATATCGACGCCCGCGCAGAATGAACGCGTAAGTGCTATTGCGGCGGTTTTGATGTTAATCCATATTCGTAATGTAAAAATCCAAATAAGTACATCATCTTAATTGTTTTCAGATTTTTATATCAAATATTTACGAAATTACGAAAACTTGTTACATTATTATTTATTTAAAACTAAAGCCTTACATTGTGTAAAGTATATATACCATTCCTATCTGCAACTGTGACGGCGTTGTCCATGCGTATTTGTTCTGGTGATTTCTTTTTTCACGAATTTGTATTACTTTACTAATTTATAGTTATATTCCTACCGATATACCGTAACATAATGTTATATTTCCAACGTTGATGATATATTATCCAGAACAAAAATGTAATCACCTATTACATTATCAGAACCTTTTCGACTGTACCAGAATAAACGCGTAATAGCCCATTAACGGTATCACTGTACTGCGAAAAACGAAAAGAAAATTCTAGTGATATTTTCATAGCAAAAAAAAAAAAAACAATAGCTGACAAGAAAATAGAAATCAAAGTAACATTAACGATAAAAAAAAAACTAAAATATTTCTGTGAAATGTTTCTTATTGATAACTCAAAAACGGTAGGTATTAGCTGTTTAACACATAATATGTCTAATTAATATAAAGTGTTAAACAGGTAATACCGTTTTTAAGCAACAAAAAAAAAATACGACTTTAAAAACAAACTTATATTCGGTGTATTCATAAAGTTATGAATAAATTAAGGTTTTTTATTTTTCTATCAGATATATTCAGATATACTAGCTGGTAGGAACCCGGCGCGTTGCTGCCGCTCCAAGTTAATTATACTATGCCTAAGCTAATAACCTTCAGCACGTTTGTGCAGCAAGAAGCACAAACGGTCGAAGTGGCCGTGCTTGGGGGAGGCATATGTCCAGCAGTGGCCGTATTTCGACTGACATGATGATGATGATGAAAGTGCAATAAGTTGACAAAGTGTTATCGCAATCCGATTAATGGTATATGCCAGCACTTAGAATACGAACAAGCAAACATTGATTTTTAGATATACGAGGAAGATGTATAAAATCCGGAGATAAAAGTACCTACCTATAAAATAAATGAAAAATAAAACAAGATAATAATGAGAGGCGATAATAGGAGGCGGAACGCGTGAGGGAGAGGCAAATTTCGCGCCCTCCTAACCTAACCTAACCTAACCTTCGCAGGAGATGCCGTGGCCATCGGAAGCCGATTTTCGGCCACTGTAGGCGCGGGCTTGCGGACGGTGAGCAATGGGTAGCTCGCCGTCCGATAAGGTCCAGGCTCGGGTCGATGGCGCGTTGTGTTCCACGCGCGCCCCAAAGAGATGTCGGCAGAACTGACGGGGTCCGCTAGGGCCAATGCCTGCCGGGGTTACGGGGAAGTCCGAAAGAACTCGGGTGGGTTTCAGTCTAAGAGTCTCTCGCTCTGGGCGGAGCGGAAGGGCGCTCCGCCCAGAGCGAGAGAAGTTATTTGATAATTTCCCACCCAAAAAAAAAGGGGGTACTTGCTGTGGGCATTTGGCGCCCCCCTGAAATACCATGTATTTGCTTTTCGTGACATTATACATAAGGCCATGGCTGCCCACGAACTCCTCACAGATTTTCAAAAGCTTGCGTAATCCACAAACCGACGCGCTCAGCACCACCGTGTCATCCGCATAACCGCATAGCTCAGATTGTTTAAACACACATCATCTACATGGCAACCAACATACCGACTATACTGAGCGTGACGATGAGTGCATTCATGTAGAGATTGAAAAGTGTGGATGAAGTTGACCTTGTCTCACCCCACATTCAAGCCTACAGGACTCCAATAATGTACCCACCCACCTGACATTGTTAACCTGTAGGTACCCTAATTGCGTAAAATTTTCGTAAACAATTATGCCTAATTTGTTTCTATTTGACAGTTCAACAACATTCATTGCGTTATTTACGTTGTTGAACAGATTTTTTTTCTAACTTATGAAGCAATGGATTAGCAATCTGTTTCAAATCGAAACATATTGTGATTGTGTTGTATTACGCAATTAGGGTACTGGTGTTCGTACCAATACCTACTTGAAGATGTTAACAAGTACATACGGCATGTTTGTCTATCTATACTACCTACTTAGGTTCATGTGAACTAACATAGTTTTAAGCAGAACATTACTAATAAAATAGAGCATTGTTGTCTGAATAAATAAATAATTTGCAAAGTAAAAACGTGGCAATGCTGCCAGCCTTTTGTGCACTTTTCCCACTGACAGGGATGCAGATGAATTTTTTGATGCCCAATGAGCTCTTCCCTAAATTATTTGATTAGGTATGTGAGTAATTATTTGTTTTCAGATGGTCAAGTTTTTGACTTCATAATAATAGGCGCTGGCTCGGCAGGCTGTGTGCTTGCGAACAGACTCACAGAGATCTCCGATTGGAAAGTGCTTCTCATAGAGGCTGGGGGGAATCCACCAACATCAGCTAAGGTAAGCAACAATTGCCATTTACTAAGAAATCTGATGATGCGACCTAATCTGTAGACGATAGCTACGGTACTCCGAAGAATCAAGTTTTTTATTCAATTTTTTTTTCTGGGATGCAACAACAACAAAGTAACCTAATTGTAACAAACAAGTTCTACTGCAATCATTCCTTAGATCCGTATTTCCGAGGATTCATAAGATGGTTTTTAGCAAATAAAATAATAAAATTATAATAGGCTGTTAACTAGGAGATGTATATTATAGGTTATGTAATTTCAAATTCCAAAAACTTGATATTCAAGGAATTTTCTGTTTTATCGACCTTGAAATTTTGAATATTTCGTGCAGAAGATATGAACTTCCTATCATATGCACGGCAAGCGGTCTTGAAACCTCCGGTCTATTTAGACGTTGAATAACTTTTTGTAAATGTTAACCCTATTTAGTAAAACAATACAATTATAATAAAATGTTTTTGAAAAATACTAAAACCAACTTGGGCCTATCATGGATTTGAACGCATGTCTTTTGGAGCTAACTTAATGGAGCTGTGTGTACCTTTAAAATAAAAAATATAAGTACTTTTATTTTTTTTCCGTCGATAAAATTAACCATCGATTCCCTCATTCGATATGTGCACATTATAAATACTCACACTGTATATGCATCTAATATCCTAGATGTAGATACCTAAATATTATCATCTCGTTACAGTATCCCGGATTTCTACAATTAGTCGATTATTCCGATGCTGACTGGAACTACTACACCGAAAACGATGGATACTCTAGTCAAGGACTTCAGATGAAGAGTATCCATCTAACCAGAGGCAAGATGCTTGGTGGATCCAGCGGGGCCAACTACATGTTCTATGTGAGAGGCAACAAGCGGGACTTCAACCACTGGGTAGAGCAAGGCAACCAAGGCTGGGACTGGGACACAGTCATGTATTACTTTAAGAAAAGCGAACGTCTTCACGATAACGACGTCATGGAAAGCAATTTGAGAGAGTTTCACAATACTAGAGGGGAGTTAGGAGTTACAAGACCACTGTGGAAGAAGAGAACGCAGAAGTATCTACAAGCCTTCCAGGAAAACGGACACAATATGCTTTTAGATTGCAACGGAGATGATCAGTTGGGATATGTCATGCCTGCATTTACAGTCGATGACAACCTCCGACAACACACGGCCATGGCTTTTCTCGAGCCTGTTAAAGATCGCAAAAATCTCTTTGTATTGAAAAAGACTTTAGCTAGAAAAATATTATTCAACCGTATTAAGAAGGCTACGGGAGTACAAATTAAACTACCAAATAAGAAAATTATAAATGTATTTGCTAGAAGAGAAGTTATTTTATCAGCTGGTGCCATAAATAGCCCGCAAATGTTAATGTTGTCAGGTGTAGGGCCAAGAAATCATTTAGAGAAGTTAGGCATCGACGTGTTACTGGAGTCACCGGGCGTCGGCAGTAATTTGGAAGACCATCCTATAGTAATGGTCCCTATTGCCACCGAAAAGGATCCTTCATCAGCTATCGAAAATATTGATATTATAACTAATATTCATAAGTTCCCTTCGCCTTGTATTATGGGACATGTGACTGTCAACAAAACTCAATCATACCCTGACTACCAATCAAATGCATTGCCCCTCCCAGCTTACTCTCCCATAACATCATTAATGTGTTCATACGTATTTCGCATAGACGATAAAATATGCTTCGCACTGATGGAAGCCAACAAAGGTAGACGGCTTTTACTTCAAATTTTGGCTCTACTTCATCCAGAATCAAAAGGAAAAATAAGACTGAGGAGTAGCAACCCTGACATAAGTCCTCTCATTTTTAATGGATATTATTCCAACAAAAACGATGTAGAAAACCACGCTTGTTATGTGGAAGACTACATTAGTGTGGTAAATACACCATATTTTAGAAGTATAAAAGCAGAAGTGGTTGACTTGAAGATACCTCAGTGCAAGTCGCTGCGTTTCGGTAGCCATGAGTATTGGAAATGTTTTGTGTTAAATATTGCGACGACACAATGGCATCCTTCAGGGACTTGTGCAATGGGCCCTGAAGGTAAAGAGGTAGTTGACGAAAGGTTACTGGTCAGAGGAGTGGCCGGTCTTCGTGTTGTAGACGCCAGCATTATGCCTTCGATTACAAGCGGGAATTTAAATGCACCAACGATTATGATCGCTGAGAAAGCGTCTGATATGATTAAAGCTGATAATGGAATAAATATAAACGAATAATGCTATTGATTTTTATTTCTTACACATAGTATATACCAGTCCGCTTTGCTTACTTTTTCTTATTGTGTTCTTTCCGATTCTCGCAACGATGGTTAAGATGTAAAATCCGGACATTATGCAAACTGAAGTAGTGTTTCAAACATTACTATGTACCTATCATTTATAAATTTCCATTATTCCAAATTAAGTTTAATAGATGCTTTTTAATTAACACATCTCGCGAGATCAACAAAATAAATTCCCACCATAAGTTCACTTTTTTTTTCTTATAATATTTAACCGGACACTAGGCTTTTGAACCAATTTAGAAACAGCTTCAATTTTTGTATTTTTGCTCTTTTTAGAGTTCCGTAAATTTGGTACACATATGTATTTCTGTAACCAAAACTCGGACGTGTAACGTAAATAAATGAATTTTGTATATGGGGGTCACTTTTGGGGGCAACTAGAAAATTAAAAAAGTTTTTGAAACTGTATCGTGTGACGTATCAAATGAAAGGGCTTGTTACGAGGATCTCAAATATATATTTTTGTATAATTTTAGAAAAAATACATATGAAGATATTTAAGAAAATAGATGAAAATTGACAATTCCCCTTCCACTTATCTCCGAAGCTAAACCTAAAATTTTGAAAAAAATACAGGGAATGGTTCTTCACTAAAATATAAAGTTAAAGATAAAAGTTCGGTAAAAATAACATGGTGAATTTATCAATATTTATCAATATTGTGTGTACAGACTAATATTTGCAGTTGGAATGTATGGGAGAACGTGTATTTCAACTACAAGTTAAGTTTGTATTTGGGATAAATCCATTCCAACTACGGAACCCTTCATTGTACGTAGTCCGACACGCACTTGGCCGGTTTTATACCTTGTCTTAAAATTTTGTACCTACCTATTAAACACTCGTAAGAGAGTAGATATATTCCTTGGCCTTGCTATTAAAAGTTATCCCATAAGATTTTGTACATTCGATACGGCAAAGTGAAAGTAAATATTTGAAAACTGGTAACACCAAATTATAGAATATAGATAGAAAATTATTTTTTACTCGGTGGCATACTATCGGACGTGACGTCTTCGTCTTCTGACCAGTGTTGCTAACCCGTACAATAATTATGGGGGCGTATGATAATTTGGCCTATGAAACGATGTATATGAATGTCTATTGTACGATAATTTTGCGATTTGAAAAGCAAGTTCCATTGATAAAACGTATTTGTCTGAAAAAATTAAACGAAGAAAAAACAAAAACAAAAAGTCATAATGTCAATTGTCAATTATATCAACATCAACAAGTGTATTTCTCTCTCTTTCCCTCCCTAGTAATTTTGTTTTACAGTGAAAACACAAAAATATCAACTAAATACTATGACAAAACATGTTTACGCTTTGTGAAACATTTACGGTATTGCCATTAGTGGTGAAACTTGGCATATACTTTCCCCTTGTCTTTTTAATACAATTATTCATTTTCTTTTGATAACAATTTGAATGAACGTTTTACTTTTTTATTGTTTTTTTTTTTATTTGAATTTTTCTTTTATACGATAATTTTGCCCAAAAAACGATAATTTCGACGTGGGATCGCGATTATTTGAACTTTACGAGTTGGCAACACTGCTTCTGATGTTCTAGTAGGTATTTAAGTTCTGTGGTTCTAGTTGTCAAAAGTTACAAACACTTTATCATTTTTCATGCTAATATTCGTAAATAAATAAATATAGTTGTTATTTCACAAATAATGAAGTGTTAAATAAAAAGTCACGTTGTTAGATTTACTGTCGTGCCAAAAACTTACGTGAATACATTCATTGGAAAACACAAAACACCAAAATGACGAACCTGGATGTAAGTATCAATTTGTATTGAAAGTTTTACATATTTATGAGTGAAGAGACACAGTAAACTTCACCAAATTACCTTTTGCTGCTAACTAGAAGCTTGTGTGTATGTTAAAAATCTATTTTTTTGGGGTAATACTTACCAATTCAGCCTCTTATGAGCTAATGAAATCTGAACAAAAAAAAAACATTAGAATAGAGCTCTATTTTAATGTATTTTTTTTTGTTTCTTACCAAACAGGATTATAACCTTTAAGCTGAATTTGTGATTGTCATACAGGCCAATTTCTAGCCCATTATACCAAAAGGCTGTATTTAATGAGTATAGAGCTAGAATTATTTTCAAATGAGTTTGTTACATTAAAAGTATTAAATAAATAAATAAAATCTTCATTGAACTAAGCCTAAAATAACTATTAGAATGGGATAGTAGAAGTACATTGAGAGGCTTATGCTAGGTAGTAATACATTGAAACCCTGACCTCCAAAGTAGGTTAGTACCTGTATCTTAGAAGATCAGTGTCCCTCCGCAACAATGTTATAGGCTAGAAATTTTGATAGCTCTAGGACAACTTCTAAATATTGCAAAAATAAAAATGAAGAGTATAATTTTACAAATTCAAAGAAGTGAAGGTATGGCGTTAATGTGTGATTGAGGTGTGTATGTGTTTGTGTATGAATGTGAGTGTGCGTTGTGTGTTGAAATTTGGAATTAGTTATATATTTAATTTTTAACTGTAAAGGTTGCCTAAAAGAAGATCCTCTGTTTGTTGATGGGTCAATGTTAATGTAACGTGTGTTTGCATTGATATTTTGATTATATTATTAAAACCTCTTTCTAAATTCTAGGTAAGCAACAGCAGTACGGACAGCAGCTCAGGCTCTTCTTCGGATTCAAGCAGTAGTGGAAGCACCTCCACTAGCTCAGGGTCTGCCTCTAGCAGCTCTGACTCTGAATCCTCAACGTCAGACACCCCAGCAACCACCACCACTAACAATACACCTGCACCAAAATCCCCACAGAAAATAGAAGAAGTAAAAAAGAAAGAAGAACCAAAACCGAGGAGACCTTCAAAAGCTAAAGTATCCTCTTCAAGTGATGATGACACACCTAAACCCACAAGCCCAAAAGCAGCGCCACCCCGGAGACGTGTCTCAGCAAAACCCAAATCTGCTGCTGCGGTCCTTGCTAGAGGAAAAACTGTCCAAAGAATCTCTTCTGGAGCAAAAACACCTAAGCCCATTCCAAAAACAATACCAAAAGCACCGCCAAAGGCTGATACGGGAGCATTAAAGAAAAAGAGTATATTCTCACCTGATAACAGTTCTGAATCTGAATCTGAAAGTAAATCTTCTACAACAAAATCTCCGAAAGAATCACCAAGACCTAAACGCAGTTCTAGAAAATCAAGTGATGAAAAAGATACTTCACCTGCAACTACACGTAACAACAGCGCTGACAATGATGATTCTAATTCTAAATCTGATTCTAACGCTAAACGTAAAAGTGTGAACAGACCTAGCGGGCCTCCTCCTAAGAAGTCTATTGAGGATAAGAGTGCATCATCCTGTACGTCCAGTCAGTCATCAGTTGAGTCCGTGTCTTCAGACAGTGACAGTGAACCTTCTCCTAAAAAGGAGCAGTTGAAGACTGGGAAGACTAAACCACCATCAAGTGCTACTAAGGTTTGTATTCACTAATGTAGAGTTTATCCATTTCCTTGTTTCTGTAGTTATTTCCACTTAAACAAATTAATATCAACTATGCGTTAGCATAAATTAACACTTCCAGGGACACTAAATGGCCATAGGTTTTATAAAAATAAAACTACTATTGTGTCTTGTTCGGTGTTGTTGAATGCATTAAGTTAGTTTCAGAATTACAATTGAAAATGACAATAAAATATTTAAAAATAAACTTTATGGGTAGGCAATTAAGTGACAAATCACATAAATTGGATACTAAATTATGAAAGAAGTTTTGAAGAAAGTACCTTAGTTTACTTGATTACTCTAAAATTAATGTTATTGGGGTAACATTGTCTTGTGATGCCAAGTAAAGTAATGAGTAAGTAAGTATCTAGGTATGAAGCAATTCTTACTATTTTTTGGTAATATATAGTTTTGTATTGTTTTTATTATTCTACTATTTTAAAACATCTTTCTAAATATTCATCTTTATTTAATGGGTAACACGTAACCCATAATGTGGACCTTGTCTAAAAACTCATGTAACTTGTTATAAAAAATATTATTTCCAAAATGTTTATTTATCCCTCCAATATTAGAAAATTTTACACTTTTAATGAGCTCACGTATTGAATTAATAAGAAGGTACGATAGGTTTTTTAATAAAAATTTAGTAATGTGTTCTTTTTCTTAACATTACAGCAGGAAATACGCGATCAGGCATCTAAAAGCGGTGATTCCGGTGACTCAGCAGTAGCCACTATGCCAAGGAAGCTGACGAGGGCACTTGCCGCACGGGTGTCGAGAATGGCGACCGTGTCACGACGGACCAACACTGATACTGACTCAGATGTCGATGATAAGAGCAATGATAAGACGTAAGTTCTGTTACTAACTATGGGGTCTCAAAGTCAAATAATTTATTTCAATTAGACACATAAAAGGCACTTTGCAACATCAAAATGTATAAGATAGTTACCCCTTCCTAAAGGTAGTTTCGTTTGGAGAAGAAGAAACCCTTCTTCTTCCTATTCTGCATAGGATGCTACATTTTGAAATTGGCACAACTCTTAATTTAAACTTCAACTGTTCATTAATGGTTTTTGTTGAAGAGACACCACACTTTTGCCAATATTACCAAGGATAGTGCCATCGATGAAGACGCGCCCCTCTCTGCGATTACTGTACTGTAAGCTGTAGTTCACTACGGAGCGGAGCGGAGTGCGGCACGTCTTCGTGGATTATCTATGACTCGCTAGAGATAGATCAGTGAATATTTTTTGGGATTTTATCTTCTCATTTCTTATAAAAGTACCTTTGTCTTTATTTGTAATAATTTCGGGGATTTAATTTCTTCTGTCTCTCGCAAACACTCTGCGCCCAACGCTCTCTTGGACGCTAAGCTTGTGTGTGTGCGTGTGTTCACGGATGAATGGAAGATCTTGTCAATATAATCCTAATCTTGATTAATTTAAGGCGAAAGCGCCGACCCTGCCCGCGAAATTCAAATTTTCTTAAGTTTTTTGTATTTTTTAGGTCAGTCTCAGATCTCATGTTAATGATTGATTGATTTGCGGTCGTAAAAATAATAAATATATATTTACAGAATGTTAATAATTAAAATCGTTAATACAATTCTCAGTGATGGTGTATAATGTCATAAATTCACGAAATTGACATTCTTAGCAGCAAATAATTTGATATGTTATTTAGGTAACCGTGAGATGTGGAAGAAATGGAGGGAGGCCATCTTTTATGACCGCCAATCAATCAATCATTAACATGAGATCTGAGACTGACCTACAAAATGAAAAAAACATAAGAAAATTTGAATTTCGCGGGCATGGTCGAAGGTTCCACCTTAATCAAATTTGGTCTAGTTTTGTGTTCCTAATTTAATCTTATTTTATGATTGTACATGTAATTACTGAAACAGATATTGACCAATAACTTGCACGTGTGGTGCAAACAGTTAATATAAGTTTGTTTAAAAGAAAAAAGTATTGTGAGATGAGCGTATGTTGTATACTTTTTTATTGTACTTAAATAATGTGTTTATGTCTTTAACGAATGTAATGGCCTTGGCCGTTTTATGTTAAAATAAATAAGTTCTGTTGTAGCTATTTGTTGCTAAGTTACTAATGTAAGGACGTGTGAATCCATCTATAACGATAACATCTTTTAGGGACATTTCCAAATTACAGAAATAAAATCAATTATTTTATGTAGAGTGTACCACACCGTGGTCCGGTAGACGTCATTATGTCAATTTTGAATACATCATAGAGACTTTTATGAGCTGACAAATACTCATGCGACAGCGGTCGGTCTGGTTGCACCCATAATTTACAGAAAGAACAATTAATAATTAGTGTGACTGAGTTTTCATCAGAGATTTTTTTTTTTTGTTGAAATGTTGCTCCCTAAGGTAATGATTATTTTTGTTTATTGACATTTTTTATTTAATTTACTAACGAGATTGTGATTAAATACCTATTTGTTTATGTGTCGTCTTAATTTATTGACATTTTATTATTATGTCCTTTATTTCATTAAAATACTTATAAATTACATTATTAAATATAAAAAAAAATATAGAAACATTTAAAAATATAAAATATAGTAGCATATCTGTATCGGGAACAGGGTTCAAGCTACCGGTGATCAGGGCTCCAGAGAGAGGAACCTCCTGACAATGCGAGCCGTGTCCAGAAGTAGGTACAGGTACCGCTTTCTGAATCAAGCCCTTGATCCAGCTGCCCAACGAGAGCCTCCAAAAGGTGTTGGTCGAGGCTCTTAGCGATTAAGCCATTGGCTGTCACGACTATCGGCACAATGATCGCTGAGTCCACATCCCACATGTCGACAAACTCGCGAGCCAAGTCAAGATACTTGATTTGTTTATCTTTCTCGGCTGTCACGAGGTTCCCGTCGTGCGGGACCGTTATGTCAATTATCATTGCGCGCCGCTCTCCTCGATCCACTACCACTATATCAGGCTTATTGGCAACAATAGTCCTGTCAGTGATGATGGATCGAACCCAGTACGATGTGATATTTCCGAGATGTGATGTTTCATTTTCGAGAGCTGGGTCGGGCACATACCTGTAGTACGACACTTCCGGTTCCACAAGGCTGTATTTCAGAGCAAGTTGCTGATGGTTTATTATTATTATTAGTAACTATTAGTGTTTGGCATGAAAGTGTGACATGTAATTACCTTGACTTTATATATATATATTTTCATTTTGTGAGATTTGATTTTCTACCTAAACAATTTTGCATGCCTTCTGGCGGGACGTCATATGGACCGACATTTGTTTGTAAAACGTGTATAATTTTTATCCTATGTTCACAAAATTAATAAATGAATTGAATTGAATGAATGAGTGGCGTTTTTTAAGATTTAGCGTCCCGGGCATATAAGGTATGCCCTGTAATTTTAACAAAAATAAAGAAAAAAATCCGCGGCTGTGGTATGACGATGATTTTACAATAACATACGAGAGCGAGCGAAGCGAGATTGATTCGATTTTCTCTCGATCATTCATACGTTTTCTAGTCGAGTTCTGCATAAAAGCTTGAGAATTTATGATTCAAGATCGAGCCATACAATCTCGAAAATTTAAGGACCCCCGGATGGATTAGAATTTCTCTTGACAATTCGTATAAATAGAAAAGTTTCTTTGCAAAGTTCTACATAAAAGCTTGAGGAATTATGTTAATTTATTATTCAAGAAGGCGGAGTAAGCCCTAAAATGTTAACACCTTTGATAGATACAAGAAAGAAAGAAAGTAAGAAAATACATTTATTTAGCACAAAATATAAGGCACACAACACAACTTAATTATACTACCAGTTAGATTAGATTTTCTGTTGACTACACACACACACACACACACACATAATATTAAAGTTATTTTGTCGACTTATTCATAAAAGCTTAAGACAATTTAGGACGCAAGAGCGAGCGAAGCGAGCTCGAAAATTTTAGCACCCCGCCTCATTTTTTTAAATCATTCATACAGATATAGAAAATACGGGGTGACTAGAAGATAAGTAGTGCTTGCATAAAGAAAATAAGGCTGCCGCCCCAGGTCATGGCCCTCTTGTCCATAGTGTAGATACGCCACTGTTAATAATTATGTACACAATGTATAAGAACATTATGTACACGTACGCCTCGAGAATCTATTTTAATAAGCTCTTAACTGCCGACAACATTGAATAAAAAAATACCACTAACCCAACATTATAACTAAACCAACAAAATGATTTTCCAGAAGCAACAGCACGAGCAACAGTACAAGCAACAGCAACAAAGACATGAAGAAGCCAATCAGAGGCCGCGCCCCCCCCGCGCGGTCTCCCGTAGTACTCCCCTCCCCTCAGGAACCGGCGAGACAACGATGTCCTGTACGCGGCTGTGACTCTAGCGGACATCTTGGTAAATAATCCATTGATGGACGTAGCCATAATCAAATTAATATGTTAATCTAACTTTTGCCTGCGATTCCGTCCGTGTGGATATTTAATAAATAATAGTTGAAAAAAACTAAAAAACACGCTTTATATAGAAAACCAAACTAAAAAATAGAAAATAAATTTTAACAAATTTGAATTAAGAACAGTGTAAAAAAATCTAATAAATATAAATGAACTAGCTGCGCCCCGCGGTTTCACCCGCATAAGTCTCGATCCCGTGGGAATATCGGGATAAAAAGTATCCTATGTCCTTCTCCGGGTCAAAGTCTATCCATGTCCCAAATTTCACCCAAATCCGTTCATCCGTTTTAGCGTGATGCCGTGACCAAGGGAAAGAGTGATTAATTTTTATATATATAGATAATAGTGTAAATAAGAAAAACAATTTTTATTTTAAAAAAATCGTGGGGTGCATGGTGTCAATAGTTATAAATATTTTATTGACAGATATGAGAAGAAGGATTACCATTTCGATAATATCTTAAAAAAACACCCCACGCTTTTTTTTAAAAAGCGTAAAAACTTCTTTTTACACGCTTTATATTAGCTTCACTTGTATGTACAAGTGAAGCTAATATAAAGCGTGTAAAAAGAAGTTTTTACAGACGACTTGCTCGTTATGTTTGCGTGATATATAATTTGACATTGTATTGCAATATAGCTTGGGGCTGGCTGGGAAATATTTTTTTACTGGATTTCAAATAACCCACTGGTCAATAATGAGATTTGAATTTTGGAACCTTAAATAAATAATCGTAAAAAAAAAACAAGAATAACGAATTGCTTTTTATTAACTCGAAGATGGTTGTGAAAAGAGAGTATTCTCCTCAGGTTTAAAGGTGGCTACGTGTTGCTTGAATCCCTCGCTACATTTAGGATTCAAGTCTTACTTAACTCCCTCGCTTCGATAAGGACTTGAACTAAAATCCTTCTTTACGCTCGGGATTCAAACTAGTGCCCGTGACATAAGACACTTCTTTATCCCCGCGTCGAATAATCTACCATAATATCGCTCACACTCGTTCCCAGGCGGCAAATCCAACAAGCACATGACATGGGACGCGTGCCCACTGTACCACAACGTGACGGCCGCCTGGTGCGTGGCGGCCGGCGAGGAGCGCGCCGCGGCCGCCGGCGCGCGCCGCCGCGCGCTGCACCAGCTGCACCAGCGGCCGCGGGCCATGCCCACGCTGGAGCAGAGGGCTTACCAGCTCAAGGTGAAGGTATGTATGGCGACTAACTCAAACTCAAAGCATTTATTTCAATTAAACCATTTACACGCACTTTTGAAATGTCAAAGAGTCGGTCAGTTAGTCAAAAAGTTGAAGCTCATTGCCCATTCCAAAACGTAGATCTCTATGGAGGAGAACGGGCAAGAAACTCCAAGGACACTCCTTTAAATATAGATATCTCATAATCTTGGGTCATTATTCTTGTTGCTTCTATATGTGAGAACGATGTACAAAAAATAATCAAAATCAATTCAAAATATAAGATTAAAAATAAGCCCTGGCAGATAAGAGATGACCGTCTCAACTGACGGCGCCCGTTCACGAACATGACGCGTGGAGCAGCACGATACAGCTCAACCATTTTGTAGGGAACCGAATGATCCAACACACTCGCCACCATCAGCGGGACATTTAAGTGAGCATGACATACTCTCAACTGCCATGCTCTTTCAAGTCAACATACATCTTAATAACTTAATGAACGGCTCCATGGTATTCATTTACAAAAATTGAAAAAAATGCTTCTAAATTATACAAAATTATAGTTTGCAATGTATTTGAATTCTGTTTGAATTTTACTACCAAAAAGAAATAAAATCATTATTATATATTGGGAGTATTCAACAATTTAATCACACACACAATTATGCCACACGCCACAATTGTGTACATCCCACTAAAATAGGGGAGATAAAGTATCTGAGCACCTGCAACTTTAGTAACTTCCAAATTTGCAACAACTATATTTGTTTTTACTAAAATAAACCCTATTCCCCAGGACATGCGTTCAAAATGGAAAGGCAGCCAAGAGTTACGGGAGAAGCTCGCCGCGTCAGGTAACGAAGAGATCTCGGACGATCGGGAGCCTATACTCGAAGGATTCGCACCAGATTATGACCTGAGGTTGTTCAGAGAAGCACAGGCTTTGGCGGCCATCAAGATAGAAGAGGAACTTGGGGATATACCTACTGATAAGGGCACGAGGTATGTTATTTTATTTTAAAATATACTTTACTAATATTATAAAGAGAAAAGATTTGATTTTTTGTATGTTTGTTTGTAGTAAATAAACTCAAAAACTACTGGACCGATGTTAAAAATTCTTTCACCAGTAGAATGCTATGTATGTCCCCGTGTAGGTAATAGGTAATACGGGCTGGCAACTCCACGTCAAAGCGCGTATTTAATGTCCCCGTGTAATAATAAAATGTTATAGTTATTTATGCACGCACGGTGATTAATTTTTATGTTATTTAATAATATTTATACATATAGTTCGTTGTATAGTTGAATTAGATTTTAAGTACTGTTTATTTTATTTTAGTTTGTTACCTACCTATTTATCATGCAAATCACTGAACCTGACTTCATTTCCGTACTTAATTTTCGGGTGACCACTGAAAATCAGCGCTGTGCTGTGGGTCTCCATAGCACAGCATCATGCTGAGTGGAAGCCATCATGTCGCAGTTATGACGTGCAGCTGCAGACTTTTTTTGTTTTATACTCGTGATTTTTTTATGTACTACTTTATTTTGTTGTTTTCTGATTACTCTTGTCTTCTTGTATGCACCTGTTTCTGTGACAATTAAATCTATTTTTCTTTCTTTATTTCTTTCATATTATCACTGAGTAACATAGGCTATAATTTATGAAGATATTTATTTATTTAAACTTTTCACACACAAAAAGTTACAAAGGCGGACTTAATGCCTTAGGCATTCTCTACCAGTCAACCAAGGGTGGTGAAGAGATTAGATGGCAGTTGCTCTGTTTGATAGGAACAAAGAAAAAAAATAGGTTATAACTTATAATACACATATATATTTAATATAATATATATACATTTATACAAATTCAAGGGTGAGACATCATGCGGGCGAAGCTGCTAGTTTATAATAAATAAGTTGCGCCCCGCGGTATCCTATGTCCTAGCCCAGGTCATGGTCTACGCATGTGCCAAATTTCATCCAAATCGTTCAGCCGTTTTAGCGTGAAACTGTAACAAACAAACTCACTTTCGTATTTATAATATTATATAATATAGGGTGGCGGGGACATCGACGCGAAAACTGTTACCTTGGAATTAGTACATAAATTTGAACCCCCCTGCGTTGAAATTTTTCGTCGGTTATTTTAAAAAAATCTGCTGTTTCATAGAAAAGTGCAATACCTACGCGCTCAAAATGTATTGAACAGTTGTTTTTTTTTTTTTTAATAAACGACTCTTTTCTTATACTTTTAAAACAAGCATAACTTTTACACTTAACTTTATTCGTAAAAAAAAAATGCCGTCGAAGCTGGAAGCGAGAGTTCAAAGGACCGGGCTCTCTTTTTCGCTTATAATGGTTTCCGACTAACTCGAGTTTCTAGCTTATAGAGGTACTTAAGTGGACTTTCTCACTTATAGAGTTTGAGGCTGGTTGGGAAAAGTTGAGCTGAACAAAAAAAAACTTAGTTCGACGAAATTTAAGAATGAGTCATAAATAGCAGATGTTAAATTACGCTCGACAGTCGCTTATAGAGGTACAGGCAAGTAGCAGTCTCAGATATAGAGGACCACGAGCGTAAAACGACTGTCTCTTATAGAGGTTTCCGTTTCTCACTTAAAGAAGTTTTAGAGGTTAAAATGACACGACCTGGAAATTACTCTCATTTATAGAGTTTTTTTTTTACCCAGTTCTCACTTACTCAGGTTTGACTGTATGTAAAAAATACTTGGTTTCAGATACGTGGTAATGGGCAAATTCATGATGGAAGTATGGTATCAGTCGCCTTACCCAGGCGACGCGTCGCGTGTGCCTCGTTTGTTCGTGTGCGAGTTCTGTCTCAACCATCACAAGAGTGCAACTGGAGCCCAGAGGCATAAGGTCAAGTGCGTTTGGAGACATCCGCCGGGCGATGAGGTAAGCTAAAAGTTTCCTACATGCTGTTTGTGAATTGATATACATTATGTGTCCATGTAACAGACCGGCATCGCCACAACTCAGAATATAGAATTGAAAAATATAATTAAATCTGTGGCACAAAGTAATATATTATAAATTATAAATACATTTATTTTTTATATGAAATATTTAAAAATATATCGTAAAAATACATAAAAAAATAAATGTTTTTTTTTTTTCCTTAAATGGACGCTATGCTATTGCGGGTTAGCGGGAACGCCCTTCGTTAATTAACGTATTGTATTTTAGAAGCGAATACAGTTTTTAACAATGGTTGGAGACCGCGGAATGTCAAATAAATTGCGAGCTCTTGCCACACGTCTTTAAGTACAGTCACATCCAAAATATTTTCGTCACCCATAGAGCTATTTTTGTCTGAGCATTGCACGATAGAATCTGCTTTACCGACTCAGCATTATAGTGCGTTGTAATGTCATTACCGCAGATTGACATTAGGCCATCTTCTTGTGTCAGATCGTGAAACAAAAGTTAGTTATAATTAAAATAAATAATGGAACGGATTAAAAGGTGACACTGACAGACTAACAATTAAATAATTAAAAAGAGATTTATATTGCACAAAATGGCATAGCCATTAAAAACATTTTAGGTGGATATCAACTCGACATTGGTCAAAGATGTAAGCTATTTTGATCATTGTTGTCAAGTAATTGAATATAGTTTTGTATGCAACAGTCTGCTCAGTGTCGTAGTTTCAAGAGTATTATGTGTCTTGACTTGATGAAGGAAATAATTTAATAAATGACAAAGATATAAAATACTTAAATATATAATAAAATACATTCTACAAGTCCATATGTAATTTCCATAAAATATATATAACAAACTACCTGAATTAATAAAAAAGAAGATACATTGAATATATTTATAAAAAAAAACTAAAACAACTTTTGATAAGAAAATGCTATTATAGTTTAAACGAATATTTAAATGATAAAATATAAGTGCTAACATAATCTAATAATTATTAAATACAATAAAATGTTTAGGTAAAAAAAAAAAATAGTTTAGATTTAGTTCAGAAGACTGAGTTCTTTCAAAGTTTCCTCTCTCCTACAAATTTGCTGTGCCCGACAGGGTCCATAATCGTACAGTATTTATATTTTCTTAATGTCCCTCGGGTATCATCGGATTTCCGAATACAAACGAATGCTAATTTCCATGTGCATCAATTATTAGATTAATCGTTTATAATAATTTGAATTCTGAATCTCTATTGTTGTTTTGATTTCCGTGTGAACTATATAGAGTTGTAAAACAAATTTTCTATCTGTCGTGCCTGCGACTTTAGCGGCTTTCCTCCCAGTTTTTAAATAAATTACTTTAAGTTAAAAGAGTATTATCAACTCTATATACTTCCAAGTCGATTGAGAGCGTCCGGTCAACACCATGTGCAAAGGACAACTGATAGAAATCCGACAACTGACGAAACACGAAGTTTGCCGAGGGACATTAAGACAATTGAAATACAGTTTTTTTTTTCTTTTCATACAATTACTACAAAACGATTTCCCACTGTATCAGTTTAGTCAACGGTATCGTCGCCGACATTTTTTGTCGTGCCGATATCGGCGGACGACACTGCACTTGTTCACTGCCGCCATTATATTACTTCGAAAACACTATTACACCTTTGTAATCGCGCGGCGATGTAAGCTTTTGCTGGCACAACGCAACTATTCGAGTATGTTGTAGCATACCGCACGACAATAAGCAGTTGGTTTACATCTTGTCACATACCGATATTGTCGACTGATCTGACGATATGACGAATGGCCGTTTGAAACTACCTAACAATCACCTCGTTCACAGGTCTACAGAAAGGATAACCTAAGCGTTTGGCAAGTAGACGGCCGCAAACACAAGCAGTATTGCCAACAGCTGTGCTTACTAGCGAAGTTCTTCCTCGACCACAAGACGCTGTACTACGATGTTGAGCCGTTCCTATTCTACGTCATGACGAATGCCGACCATGAGGGATCCCATATTGTCGGGTATTTTAGTAAGGTAAGTTTTAGTTATTGAAATTTAAAACTTTTTGTTTTGATGTTGACTTCAGGACGTTTGGCACATCTTGGTAGATTGGTTACCAATGTACAGTCGAGGAATGAAAAGGTTAAGCACATTAAGAATAATTTTAACGTGTACAGAATATGAGACATTAATTTTACCGACTAGGCATTACTAACATTATGAAAACAAATGACAATTAGAAATGCTGGGTCACTTAGGGTTCCGTACAAGAAGGGTGCCAAACGAAACCCTATTACTAAGCCCCCTCTATCCGTCCGTCTGTCAGCGGGCTCCCCATACTAGGAAACTTGTTTTTTTCGGCGCTTTTTTTGTGCTAAATAATAAACGTAATATTGTGTGCGAGTCCGACTCGCACTTGGCCGGTTTTGTCCGTGAAGCATGAAGCAAAAGACGCTGTACAACGCTGTTGAGCTGTTCCTATTCTATATCATGACGAATGCCGACCATGAGGGGTCCCATATTGTCGGGTATTTTAATAAGGTAAGTTTTAGTTTTATTATAAAAGTAACTTTTAGTCAACGAAGATTTAAGACGTTTAACGCATCCTGGGTAGTGTCGTTACCATTGTACAGTCGAGGAATGTAAGGGTTAGGCACCTAACAGGTAATTTTTACGTGCACAGTACAGGATACATTCATTTTACCGACTAGGCACTACTAACTTTATGAAAACAAATGACAATTAGAAAAGATGGGTCACTTTTTAGGGTACCAAACGGAAATCAATTACCACAGATTGGTACAGATGGGGCACTCCAAAATCATTTAAATAAAAAGCGACTCTTGCTTCGACTCAATAAAGTGCAATTCAGGTTGCACAGCACTACTTACCTACAGTTATATTCACCTAGAAGTTGCCTCTCTTTCTATCGCGTAACTCATATCTTCTGAATAGGTTACTCCCATTGAATTCGACAAGTCGAGCCCGCTGCGAACTTGCTTGTAGCTTCATACCTAAAATGCGGAGCGTCCCATCTGTATTCATCTATGCTATTATTAAGCCTCCATGTCCGTCCGTCCGTCTGTCTGTCAGCGGGCTGAATCTTATAACATAAACTGTAATAGGTATCTACGTAGTTGAAATTTTCATAGATTGTGTATGTCTATTGCCGCTATAACAACTTTTTAGGGTTCCGTACCTTAAAACGAAAAAACGGAACCCTTATAGGATGACTCGTGTGTCTATCTGTCGGTCCGTCTGTCACAGCCAATTTGCTCCGGATTGAATGGACCGATTAAGTTAAAATTTAGTACACATATGTATTTCTGTGACCCAAACACGGATGTGTAACGTAAATAAATGAATTTTGAATATGGGATCACTTTTGGGGGCAAATAAGAAAATAAAAAAAAGTATTTCAAACTGTATCGTGTGATGTATCAAATGAAAGGGCTTGTTACGAGGATCTCAAATATATTATTTATTATTTACTAATTTACTTAATCAAATATATTATTTAAAATAAATACATTTATAGATATATTAGAAAATAGATGAAAATTGACCATGCTTACGAGTATCTCTAAAACTACAGAGCCTATATTTAAAAAAAAAGTACGGATAATGGTTCTTCACTCATAGATTACAGGAAAACCTATAAGAAGTCTCTGGTCTCAAAATAACATGGTAAAAACATCAATATTGTGCGCACAAATTATATTTGCAGTTGGAATGTATGGGAGAACAAGTATTTCAACTACTATATTATGTTTTTATTTGGTATAAATTTATCCCAACTGCGGAACCCTTCATTGTGCGTAGTCCGACACGCACTTGGCCGTTTTTTTTTTGTTTTACTCGCTGACTTTCCACTCCTAGGAAAAGGCCTCTCTCCACTCCTATCTTTCGCGAGCCCGCGTCTATCCAACTCGTCCCACCATCCCTTACGTGGTCAAAAACAAATTAAATTAAATTAAAAATTAAAGAAGTCGTAGTCAACTCCTACCGCAAGCCGCGTTAAGGAACTTGGCTCCAATCATTTTCGAAATTTCGCAGAACTGGTCAAGTCTGTGAAGTGCCAGTTAATTTTGAAAGGCCTTGTAAAGTAGTGTCCAGTTCACCCTGGCAGCGCCGCTACCAATCTTGTTGGCTGGTTTATTTCTATACCAGGGATGTTGCGGATATCTGTATCCGCAATTACGATTGTTTATACCTCCGCATCCGCAACCATATTAATAAAAAATGAAAGAAAGTAAAAGTATTTATTGGGACTCGCACAGGAGATCACAAATATAACAACTAAACATAAATAAAAAATAAAAATTAACAGTAAAATGAAAGCAAAAAGTCCTGTACGAGGCCAAAAGGCTCCTATCTCAGCATGATGCTGCGACATATAAACATAAGTGTCGCAGCGCTGGTATTCGGATAGGGCCCGCAGTGATGTTACGGCTAGGTACAGAATTAAAAAAAAAAGATAAGTGAATTAACATGTAAAAATAGAATGCAGGATCATTTTTAACCTGTGCGCAAACACACGTGACTTTACTCATCATTATGAACGACTTTTACAATGGGATCAAATCTGAAATCGCGAAAGAAAAAATGAGCTGTTCCCTACATTTTGACGAGTAATGTGAACATAAATGTAGGGAACGCTGATTTCTTTTTCCCTATATGTATTTTAATAAAATTATTGTAATCCGTGTGTTAGCACCCGACGTAACATCAGTTACTTGTCTATGCCTTTAGTGCCTGTGCAATCAATGCGGAGCTCATGCGGATACAGATGTGAGTGGAAAAAGGTGAATATAAGTAAAACATAATCAACATGAAATTATAATCATTTAAACCATCAAAATAGCTGTAAATCTTCACATTTTCACGATATCCATTAAACATATAAAATTTCGAGCGCTATATAGATTTTTTAAATGATTATGATTTAGTAATTATTTTATTATAATTACCGCAAATTGAATTATGATCAACATACAACGAAACAGCGCTACAATTTGCAAAAAAAAAACCGTAAGAAGTGTTTAATTTCGCCTTGCTGCCTTATCGGATCCCTCAAAAAAATTTGAGATTTGATTCGCAGATATGAGCCACCAAAAATGCGCATCCGCAACATCCCTGTTCTACACCAACCCGTATTAGACTAGCTTTTGTTTTTTTTGTTCGGTGGGAAATGATCAAACAACTTCTACTCAGACTCACGTCAGACTCTTCCTGACTAAAACCCAACCGTGTTCCTTCAGTTGCCTGTATATTGCCAGGGGCCACGGTATCCCTTTCGGACTTTCCTGCGACGCCGGCAGGCATCGGCCCTAGTGGATCCCAACAGTTGTGCTGACATCTCTTTGAGACGTGCGTGGAACACGATGCGCCGTCGACCCGGGCCTGGTCGTTATCGGACGACGAGCTACCCGTTGCTCACCGTCCGCAAGCCCGCGCCTACGGTGGCCGGGAATCGCCCCAGGGCGGCGGTTAAGGTCCTGTAGTGGTTAGGGGCATGAAGGCACGAAATTTGCCTCTCCCTCACGCGCTCCGCCTCCTTCTTTGCGAGCATTAATGCTTTGCAGAAGACGCTGACGGCTTCCAATGCCCTATCGCTCCTTACCATGGCCTGGACCAGGGCCGGATGCGAAAGATCACCGCCGCCGATCGCCTCACACGGACACGGCTCCGCCCAAGCTGGGCAGACCTCCACCGTATCCTTTAGGCGATTCACACAATGGTGACACCCGGGCGTTTCCTCCCGCCTTATCCGGAACAGGAACCTCCCGAAATAACCGTGTCTGGTGAGGACCTGCGTCAGGCGGAAGGTGAGGACGCTATTGCGCCTCTCTAGCCACTCCTCAAAGAGGAGACTTATCGCCGCAATTGTGGCGTGCCCAGGGCATGAAGTTACTTACCTCGTAAAGTGAATAATAGAGTAGAGAAAAATAATGTATTCTTTTTCTGCAGTAACTGGTTGTTGTAAAGTTATTCGAAATTAACATTACCTATTACACTCATAAATTCTCCAAATGATATTGAAAACCGTATGAAAATTCGTTGCGTAGTTTAGAAGAACATGGCGTTCACACAGACAGACACGAAAGATGACTTTGTTTTATCTATGTACTAGCTTTCGCCTGCGTGGATGTCGGAAAATATCCCACGGGAACGTACTACCGAGATTAAAAGAAAGCGAAGCAATGATCTCATACCTAATAACAGAGGAAAAGGTCATGGACCCTGTCCTAGCGCCGCCCGTCAACCATAATTATTCTGTTACGCGCAATTTTGAATCTGTGATATCTATTAAAGTTTTCATTTAAATGATATGATGACTAAGCATATTTTAATCTAAATAAAATTTCCAATTTAAATAACATATTTGACAAGTATTAATAAAAAACCGGTCAAAATAGCTTCGGAAATAACAATGAAATTTTGATCAAATTCTGATAGATAAAAATGGGTTCTGTGGGTCATCCTTAGAAGATAGACATATGTCATCGCGGAATTTTTTGTTGAACTTTTTAAGATGTACAACCCTGTAAAACACTAATTTTATGTATATCTTACAGTTTAAGCGGCGCACTCCCGTAAATTTCCCAGTCAGCATGAATTTTCCGACATCACTTTAAAGAATAAAAAATCCTCATGAATCAGTCCATCTATTGGTAAAAACCGTTTGAAAATCCGTTCGGTAGTTTTTAAGTTTATCGCGAACAGATAGACAAACGCGGCGGGAAACTTTGTTTTATAATATCTCGAACAGGCAGACAGACGCGGCGGGAGACTTTGTTTTATAATATGCAAGAATATAAAAACTCGAAAATGGCTCGACCGATTAGATTTTTTGTTTTTTTTTGTTTTATTACTTACAAGTAAACCAAAACCACTTTTTTAAGTAAACAAAAAAAATAAGGAAAAATCCACAGGAACACCCGAAAAATCAAAATTTTGACAGAACAACGTCTGACGGGTCAGCTAGTAATATTTAAAGAAGAGGATGACTTTTATATTACTTATGGATTACTATCAAGTTTAATGCGTAAGCCGCCGTTTTGGTACCGTGTAGCTAGAGATGTACAAAATAGTTTTAAAAAAATTCACCCACTCCGACCACAACTTTCCTCGAGACTTTCAATGATTGGTGATGAGCCTTGACAGTTCAAGTGTTTCTAATTCTTTTAATTTCTATATAATGACGAACCATACAATCTGCCTGCAACATACCTATACATTACTTACTCGTACTAATTGTATCTTTTTAGGATTCCGTACATCAAAAGGAAAAAACGGAACCCTTAGTGGATAACTTCGTTGTCCGTCCTTCCGCCGATTTGTCTGTCTGTCCAGACCCCTTTTCTCATCTGGTATAATGATAATTATGTTTTGGGTAGGTACATTTTTTTATGCACGCACGGTGATGCCTGCGAATAATTTTCTACGTTATTTAATCATATTTATTCATATAATTGGTTGTAAAGTAGCATTATATTCTAAGTACTATTTATTTCATTTTGTTATATATTTTTTTTATCCATTAAACCTAACTTGGTTTCCGTACGTCTTTTTCGGGTGACCACTGAAAATCAGCGCTGTGCTGTGGGTCCCCATAGCACAGCATCATGCTGAGTGGAAGCCTTCTTGTCACAGTCATGACGTGCCAGCAGCTGTCGCATATTTCTGTTTTGTGCTCGTGATTATACAGGGTGTCAGGGACATCGACGTGAAAACTGAAACCAAGGACACATGATTCTGAACCTCTAGGCGTTGAAATTTCTAGTCGGTTATTAAAAAAAAAATCTGCTGTTTCATAGAAAAGTGCAATACCTACGCGGTCAAAATGTATGGAACAGCTGATTTTTTTTTACATAACCGATGAAAACTTTCAACGCAGGTGGTTCAGAATCATCTACTGAATCCATGGTAACAGTTTTCGCGTCGATGCCACCTTGTATTTAAATCGATATTTTTTATTTTATTGTTCTCTTCTTTTATGTACGTGTTTCTGTGACAAATAAACTTTTCTTTTCTTTGTTTCTTTCTTTCATAATTCTTTTCCAAGAAAATGCTATTTAACAGTCAATCGATGTAACTAAACAGGATCCATTTGAGCTCAGACCGAACATAAATAATACATACATTTCTTGCCAGATCGACATATAGAAGTAAACTATTTCTTGCAAAACCCGCGCGTTATGTTGCTCAAATCTACGATAAAGCCTTCATTCACGATGATCTGATTTGAAGCCGCAGACGAAGACTCGAAGATGAAACCTTTATCGGATGTTGCGAATAGGGATGATGAGAAAAAAAAATCTTTTATGTCCGTCAGGTAGATTATTAAAAGATATTGGACACGTATATTTTCTTTTTTAACGTTATTCAGAGATTACGGCGATACATTGAGTTAAAATGTGCCATGACGTCACGAGTATGTAGATCTTTTACTTACGTGTGACGTAGCGACCCCCACTCCCCAACTTTAATGCGTTTTATCTAAGTTATTTTTTATTAATATGATAAAGTAAGAAATACGTGTTTAATATTTTTTTATTATCTGACTAACGGACTAAGTAGAATTTCTTTTTTTTTTTACCCAGGCATCATCCTTGAGTCGAAATATTGTCTGGTTATATAAGGGTCTAGGGCCTAGGATTTATTTCAAAATTCTATCAAATGAAAACTTAATGAATTAACCACTGATCATAAAGAAAATAGAAAGGTTATCTTAGTCATTTATTTATTTAATACTTCAAGTACAGATAATGAGAATGAAATAGGCGGACTAAATACCATAGGCATTTTCTACCAGTCACCCTGATACAGAGACAAACGCATTACCCAAAGGTTGACAGTGGTAGGTGCAATAACGAAACATTGAGGAATAAAAGTATCAAATATCAAGATACACATATTCGTATTACAAGCTATAAATACAATATATATGCCTAATTATATATATAAAAATAAGCAAAATTAAATATACATAAATACATGAATATACTAAATCAAATAAGACAAACAATGGGAAAACATTAACCTTGTGATGATACTGCCAGCTTCTTACGAATGTGCTCGGGGAACTTTAATTTTAAAGAATAGTCATTCTTAATTGTCGTCAAAGGTATGGTCGATTCCATGCTTTCATGAGACCTAACACATTTTTGAGAAATAAGTGAGCATTTTACTTATTTCGCCACAATCATTGGATACAAATCGAACATAAACGTTGTCCCGCCTTCTATAAGATCGCACCATTACTTTTATCGAAGTTTATCAATATTTCTTCCGTTACTTGTAGCCACATTGACAATGTTAACATCGTGAGGAAACCGGCATGCCTGAGAGATATTTCTCGACGGCATGTGAAGCCAAGTCAGGGGCCCATTGGCGGCTTTAAAACTCTGGCACCAGGTCATTAACCACACGAAAAGAAGAGATTGATAATGTTGACCACTACGTACGAATATTAATTACAAGTATATTCAAGCAATGAAGTAATCTTTATGAGTATTTAAAAAGCACTAAAAATTGCTAAATATTCGACGCATTACATTCAAGTATCTGGGCGACCGAGCTCTGCTCTGGTGAAAATAGAGAATGTTCACTTAATAGTATAGGAAAGTTCTAACTAATCCATGTATAGTACCTACTTATTCCATGCTGCCATGATAGTAGGTACTTTCTTATTCCATGCTGCCATGTCATTATTCAATATCTTGTTCTAAACCTTGGGCGACCGAGCTCTGCTCGGGTGAAAATACGGAGAAAACGAATTTTCCCAGATATGAGACCTAGCTAGATCGATTTTTCGCTCCCGTAAACCCCTATCACTGCAACTTTCATCGAAATCGTTAAAGCCGATTTTGAGAACGTGAGTACAAATATATATACTTATATAAATATACAAATATTGCTCGTTTACTAGTATAAGATTCCCTACCCAAATGATCAAAACATCGAACGAATATTTCCCAATTTCCTCAAACACGAAACATGAGCGAGAAAAACCATAATTATGTAGAAAATAGTAACATTGATTGCTTAATAGTACTACCGCTATAGAATACTATGCCCTCGTACTATGCCCGCCATTCAGCGTCGGCGTCAGCTGTGAGGTCAACGACCTAGGGGGAAGGGGCCACGCCTCCGAAATGCAGCCCTCTTCGTGCAAGAGAGGGTACTGCAATACGTGAAAATTAGAAACTTGATTATTAATGTTTTGAGGGTAGTTAATGTTTTGGTTACCTAGGTAGTTTGTCTACATGATTTCATTCATTGTGTAGGGGTTTTTGTGTGGAAATTATTTTAGGGATAATAATTTTCAAGTTAAAAAGCTCCTGTCGTTTATTTCTTTCTCGAAAAAATAAATATATCTCTTTTGTCTACTACGAACTCGTTTTATTTTAACCAGGATTTTCTGGGCCTGGTCCTTATCGGACGGCGAGCTACCCATTGCTCACCATCCGCAAACCCGCGCCTACGGTGGCCGGGAATCAGCCTGCGATTCCCGTGAGGGCGCGAAATTTAGGCATGATAAGCCTGCAAGAACAATCGTGAACAAAACGTGCACAACTTCCCTATAGGATACGTGCGTTGCTTTGGCTGCATTAAAAAAAAAAAATTGCGTGCAACTGGCGTGCGTATGATTCCGCAAGCTTAACCTGCATACACACGTTCAATCATGCTTGCACAAGCGGGGCTTGTTCAAGCCGCATAATGAAAATTTTATCAATCTTCATGCCGCTTGCACAAGCAAGATGCTTTATAATCTTGTAATGTAAGTATGGACAACAAGCATGAAACATTTATTAAAAATCATTTAGATGTATGAACGTAAACGAAGCAAAAGGAGTATGTAAGGATCGTAGCAGGTGCCCTTCTGTAGTTTCTGCCTGTATGTATTTACATTCCGAATCCCACTATCAAATAATAAATCACCACATCCAAAAATCAAACCTCTACCGGTACATCCATCTATTTTCGATTCAAATCAAAAATGTAATTCTCCCGTTGCAAATGCCAGACAGACAGACACCTCTACATAGAGCTATAGTCCGGGGGTCGAATATTAAAAGAATGGAGTGCTCTAACTGACTCTATATTGCTCTGTGTTGCTCTACATGTGCGTTATGAAAGGTTTTTTGTGTCTTTTTTGTAACGTAACGGAGTTGGATTAGTTTGTTACAGAATTTTTATTGGCGGAGTTCAAAACGGAACCCTGTTGCTAAGCCTCCGCTGTCCGACCGTCCGTTCGTCCATCCGTCTGTCTGTCAACTGTGTATTTATTGCGGTTCATGAGATACAGCCCATCTCATGAACCGCAATAAATACACAGTTGAAATTCGCACGATTTCAAATTCATAGATTGTGTATTTCTATTACCGTTATAACTTAAAAATAATAATAATTAAAGTTAATAATTAAAAGTTTTTCTACTCGATCTTAATGCGGTACGGAACCCTTTGTGTGCGAGTCCGACTCGCACTTGGCCGGTTTTTTTAAAATCTTTGTCAAGTCTTTTTTGACGGGGCTTAAAATAATGGATTGTTGCCTAGATTAGAGGAGCTCGTGGCTAAGTAATAACAGCCGCACGGGTCGATCGATCAGGTTAAGCTACGATTGCCGCGGTCGGTCAATGGATGGGTGACCTTTCTATATTATATTTCCGAGACTCCTCTGTGCCTCGGATAGCACGCTAAGCCGTTGGTCCCGGCTGCCATTCGTGGATCTTTGACATTCGTTACGGGTACTCAGAAGTCCGAAAGTGACAACCAGTATTACGAAGGGGTATCGTAAGTATTACCCAGTAACTGGGTTGTGGACGTCAGATAGGTAGTCGCTCCATATAAAATACGGGGATTCAGCTGCATCGACATCGACGCGAAAACTGTTACCATAGATTCAGTACATGATTATGAACCCCCCCTGTATTGAAATTTTTCGTCGGTTATTTAAAAAAAAACAGCGGTTTCATAAAAAAGTGCAATACCTACGCGGTCAAAATGTATGGGACAGCTGATTTTTTTTCAGAGGGGTGTTCAGATCTGACGGGGTCCGCCAGGGCCGATGCCTGCCGGGGTTGCGAAGAAGTCCGAAAGGGATACCCCGGCCCCCGGCAACATGGGTGGACGTGTCAGAGTCTCGACACATTTATGTTCGCATAACTTGTCAAAATGTAGGGAACAGTAGATTTTTTTTTCTCGCGTTTTCATGCTTGGACCATAATAAAAGTTGTTCATAATGATGAGTAAAGTCACTTGTTTAAGTTTGCGCACTGGTAATTTTTTTCCTGTATTTAATCAAATCATGAACGCCATTTTAAAATAACACCCATAAAATTACTAAAACCGTAAATGTGACTGAATAAATATTTTCATTAACTTTGACACTCCGCCGTAGCGTATTAAAATTTCATACCAACAAATACAGTACAAAATAAACCTTAGCGTAATTGTAATACAGTTGAATTTTGAATGCAAGGCGTGTTTCACGAAATGCAAAGCTACGTACAGCTGTCTACGCCAGGCGTAGCGTCGTAGCACTCGACGTAAACTACGTGACGTAGTTCGTAGACAGTCTACGGCGTAGTAGAGTCGAGTGCTCGGTCTCTATGGAGATAAATGAATGTTTTATGTTGCTTTTACTGGTGCTGTTTTTTTTTTTTTTACTGTAGAGTCGGGAGTATTATTGCGTTATATTGTTTAGTATAAAAGTTTTAATATATAGCAGAGTTTGTGGTAGCGTTTCCGCTATTATTTTAGTTTGAAACTTTTTTGTACTTTTTGCTTTTTTTTTGCGGATTTGATGCGTGTGCCTGTAGTGGTTTTATTGGCCAATTGTAGAATCTTAACTAATCCTACTTCCTACTAATATTAGGTATAAATGCGAAAGTTTGTGACGATGGATGGATGTTTGTTACTCTTTCACGCAAAAACTACTGAACGGATTTGGATGAAATTTGGCAAACATGTAGTTTATAATCTGGATTAACACATAGGATACTTTTTATCCCGATATTTCCACGGGATTGAGACTTATGCGAGTGAAAACGTGCGCACAGCTAGTTAAAAATATTTTTCAAATAATTTATACATTGAAATGTAATCAAATAACAATTTCCTAACTCTTTCCATGCTATGCTATATTTGAGCGGAGTTTTTTAGAGTCTGGCAAATGAAAGTGGAAACTGAAAAAGCGCGGCATTAAAAAAAATATCAGCATGGCAACCCCAAAATTTGTATGATATACCTGGAATAACCTAATTTGATACTTTAGAATTATTTGTTTAAAATCATGCCACCTAATATGATCCAAACCAAAGAGATAATCTTGACATTTAAAAATATCAGTATATTTCGTCCGAATAAAAATACGTCTTTAGGTATTATTCAGCAATTTGAATAAAATAAAACAATATTCCATAATAATGTTGGTTAATATTCGCTATCATAATCAAAATCTGAGTCTAAAATTTCCATGTGAAAAGATTCATTAGAGTCACTGTTTTGTCATTTTTTAGTTAGTAAATGCTGTATCAAGATCACAACAAATCACACTTCATCTTGTTTTGGCACATTTAGGTTGACATTAGTATAGCATTGTCCCTAAAAAAGTTTGCAAATAATTTGAGTGTCTAGTTTCGTTTGCCAGCTGTTAGAACAGCAACACCACATTTTACCAGATATTGTAAAAAAATATGAGCAGTCCTCAGCCATCTAGTCTCTATCTATCTTCTATATAAATACAATCAATTACCGTGCGTTAATCTCGCAAAAACTCGACCGATTGTGATAATGAAACTCTGCTAAGTTGTGTGCGCCGGAGAAAGTTACTACCAAAAAAAGAAAAACATTACAATGCATGCATTAGCTAGTATGAAATAAAATAAATTAGCCGATTTATTCTTTACTTTAGCACCCATAAATAACCTCATTAACCGCACTATTCACTACAAAAAATCCACTCAACTCGACGGTCAAAAGGTAAAACTTCACAACTCCCCCCTCCCCCCACGTCGGGGTCGTAGACACCCTGATCGATCGTAACACGGTACTGTAAAATTCGCATCTTAAACGTATACATAGACTTAAGACCCAGACGTCTGTCCGGGGTGAACGCCCTTAGCATCCGGATACGCGGCGTGTAGCCGGCTAGACAGAGTTTGTGCGTTTTTAGTGGTTCGCTGGATTTTGGGGGGCTGGGTTTGTCTGGATTGAAGGTAGAACGGTTGAGGGATGTAGTGGTCGTAAGCTGAGCATATGTCATGTGATTGTTGATACATCAGAGCTGGCCTCCTGCTATGGTTCTTCTTTTGGTAATTCTTATGTTCTTGGGAAGACACAGCTTGCCCTTAGTCACCATGTAGGAGTTTTAAAAAGCGCTTAAAAGATTGTGTCTGTCAGCTAGTAACAATAAACTCTAGTAACCAATGTTTCTGCGCATGATTATGGCTGTTACTTCTATGAACGAGATGCAGAAGTTGGGAGCCCTTAGGTAGCGGTTATTTAAGGGGCCTACAGGAGCTAATCACAAGCTTTATAATGCCTAAAAGTATTATTCACTGCAGTAAACAAAATCAGAAAAATATATGATATTCTTTAAGATAAATGCTAATTAGATAGTGTGTTAAAAAAATACAAAAATTTTGATTTTGATTTTTTTGAGGGATACGATTACCTTTAACGATTAAAAACCATAATATTCATGCAATCATACTGATCGTTCGTCAGGTTATTCTACAAGCAACATATTAATACTAAAAATGTTTAGTCTAATCAATAGATGTTTTGTAAATTGATAATTGCTTCATATTTTGCAATCAGTTACCACCGTTGTGTTATCGGGCTTCTCTTTATTTTCTACTAGCAGCGCCCTGCGGTCTCACCGGGAATATCGGGATAAAAGTCATATACACAAAAACCTTCCGCAATAATTCTTTAAATAATGGTGATATTCGCTTTAAAATCCATTGTGTATCCAGTTCAGAAGAACTAAGCGGTCACACAGACACTAGAAACGAATGGGTTTTCTTGTCTGTCTGAATCGGTCACGAATATTTTATACTACGTATTTATAGAATTTCCTAACCCAGGTTTACCCATGTGCCAAATTTCACCCAAATCCGTTTAGCCGTTTTAGCGTGATAGCGTAACAAACAAACAAGCAGACAATCTCAGTTTCCCATTTATAATATTATAAAGTTGGGATGCAGTCCGACAGTGACCACGTTTTAGCTGTTGTCAGCCTCTTTAGAAGATAAATGAAGTATGCATCGTTATCAACGCGTTTGGGAGCCGTTATTTGAATTAACATGCATCTATGCTCTATATTATGGGGTTTTGGTCTCCGCACTACGTCCGTAAGGTGGACCATTGTACGTGAGCCATGGCGGCCGTTTGATGCTTAATTAACATGCACATTGCTGGCTATGATTGTTGTGGCTCTTGCAAAAAATGTTTAAAGTTTTCTTACTATTCTTTCTCCAGTTTTAAATAATTTCACCACCATTTTTTTTGGGTGGGAAATTATCAAATAACTTCTCCCGCTCTTGGCGAAGCGGGAAGGTTACTGACTAAAACCCACCCGTGTTCCTTCCGTTGCCTGTATGTTGCCAGGGCCACGTTAACCTTTTCGGAGTCCCCACAACCCCGGCCGACATTGGCCCTAGCGGACCCCTTCAGTTGTGCTGATATCTCTTTGAGGCGCGCGTGGAACACAACGCGCCGTCGACCCGGGCCTGGTCCTTATCGGACGGCGAGCTACCCATTGCTCACCGTCCGCAAGCCCGCGCCTACGGTGGCTGGGAAATGTCACCACCCTTCAGGTAGGACAGTTCATACCTACAACCTCTGACTACCAAGATAAACACTTCCTATCTGCAACGCAACGTCTGGCGTCCGTTCCCACGCACTACGCCCACGCTTCACGGTACTTGAATACGTTTCAACCCTATGAAGTAACACGAGCGTGAATAGAGAACATAAAGCCTCTACCCCACCGGCGCGTTTTATTGCACGATAATAAAAAGAAAAATTGTTTATTATATTCTGCACAAAATAAACGCACAATAAAAAAAAAACGTAAAATACACCAAAAGCCAAAAGCCTCGTATTCAATATTCGAAAACGAATAAAAGTTTGACAATTTTTGTCATTTTTGTTGTTTTATTACGCAAGCGTTATTGCGACAATGCGTCCCGATTCCTTGCACACAGCTGCGTTTTTATCGTGCGATATTTCTAACGTGTTCTCCACCATAGGTGCGTTTATTGCGCGAAAATAACGCAGGTGTGTGTAAGATCGCATTCGTCCGAATACAAAACGTTCTAAGAACACTTATCGGAATGTCGCTGGACTGAGAAACGCGCATCCTACTCCTATTGCGACGTTATTATTACAGCAGTGGTCGTCCTAATACAAAATGTACTGAAAACTGATATCGCAATAACGCTTGCGATATTATCGTGTGTTAAAAATGCCTCTGTGGGGGAGAGACTTCATTCATAGTTTTGTACTTAGTTTCCTATAGGTTTTCTGTTAGAAAAAGGGTGATTTTTTCCTGCATTTGCCAGTTACGCCATAGACTACTGACATAAGTTCGAGGTTGCGTTATCTAGATCAAAGAAGTATCGATGCCAATCTGCCTAGTTTTTTCCCAACTATGTTGGGGTCAGCTTCCAGTATAACCGAATGCAGCTGAATACCAGTATTTTACATGGAGCGACTGCCTATCTGACCTACAAGTTCCACAATCCAGTATCTGAGTAATATACGATACCCCTTGGTGTAAGACCCTTGTTGTCACCCTTCGGGCTTCTGACGACCTGTAAAGATTGTCAAAGATCCACGAATGACAGCCGGGACCAACGGCTTCACGTGCTTTTCGAGGCACGGAGGAGTCTCGGTATAGAAAGGTCACCCATCCATGGATTGACCTAGGCAAACGTAGCTTAAACTGATGGATCGAACTGTGCGGCTGTTATTACTAAGCCACGAGCTCCTCGTAAGTACCGATCGGATTACTGAAAAAGCTACTTAATTTTTTGAAATCATTTAGATTCAGTGTTCTAGAGTTCATACTCTACTAGAACACTGCCACCAGCTTTCTAATCATATCATTATGGCTAGAAAGTAGGTGCTAACTGTCATAGCAATTCTTCTTCCTTTTGTGTGGTTAGTAGCTAACTTGGCGTCAGAGTTTTAAAGCCGTCCATGGGCCTCTGACTTGGCAGAAGTTATTTGATAATTTCCCACCCAAAAAAAGGCATGCCGGTTTCTTCTCGTTGTTTTCTTTCACTGATTTTGGAGCAAGTGATAATTATACAATACGCACATGAATCCGAAAAGTCAAAGGTGCGTGCCTTGGGTTCGAACTCGAGACCTATAACTTGGCAGTCTGACGGTCACACCACTAGGCTATCACTGTCATATACTGGCAATTGATAAAGATGTATGTAACAAGAAGACGTGTTGCGGTCAGCCCGGAAGACGATTTTGATGATGTTGCATTGTGCTAGCGTGGTGATCAAAGCCTTTTATTCTTTTATCAAGCTATTTTTTTAGGGTTTGGTACTCGGAACCCTATTACAGATGTTCTATGTCACGAAGTCCGTTTGGCTATGAATGTTGTCAAGCGTGCACATGCACATTGTTTTTATGTGCGTAACCTCGAGAGCGCTCAGTGTCGATCGGGACACGGTCCGGATCAGTAGTGGTTTTTAGTTCGCGCCAAATTGTTTCACGGAGTAAGGTCAGCATGGCAACAAAACGAAGAAGAGTTGTCCATAGTGAGGTAAAATTTATTTATACGTTTTCAATTAAAATGTTATACAAAGATACTTAATATAGCAATAGAAGTATTTATAAAATGAATGTTTTTTTGTGTTATAAAATGTTTATATTACTTAATTATTTTGATTACATTTTGTTTTAGGGTCGAAACATGATAGCTAGTGTTTATCATTTTCTGCGAGAAGAATATGAATTTACAAAATCATTAATGGAACTCAACTGTGATTTGTCTCATTTACGAGACATTACATGCCGTACAGCTGAAGCTACGGGTGTGAGCTAAAAAACAGTTCAAAGAATATTAAAAGAAGAGAAGGAATTGCCATCCACTTCATCAAAATTCACTTCACCTATGAAGAAAAGGAGAAAGCGACATAATAAAGTGGATATAGATAATTTTACAGCCGATGTGGTTCGCAGTACTGTACAAGATTTCCATATTGTCCATAAAGAAATTCCAACATTAGCTAAGTTAAGAACAGCATTGAATGAAAAAATCGGATTCGAAGGTTGTTTAGAAACTATTCGCAAGTTACTGTTAAAATTAGGTTACAAGTGGCGCAAAACAGAGAACAACCGTAAAGTCTTGACGGAGCGTCATGATATACAAATGTGGCGTTTAAAATATTTAAAAAAAATAACAGAGTACCGCTCTCAAAGTCGGCCCATTGTCTACACCGATGAGAGCTACGTCCTTTCGACACACGTGCGAAACAACACCTGGGCAAAAAAAAAGGAAAGAACTCCGTTTTAAAAAAAAATTTGCACAGGCACTCGCTTTATTTTAGTGCACGCGGGAACCAAGGATGGTTTTATTGAAAATGCTTCCTTGGTTTATAAGGCCAACTCAACAGCTGGTGATTATCATTCAAATATGAGCTATGATAACTATGTAAAATGGCTAAATGAAAAGTTGCTACCCAATTGACTTCCGCGCTCTGTCATTGTCTTAGACAATGCATCTTATCACAACACACGGGCTGAACGACTACCGACGCAATCTACAAAGAAAGCCGATATGCAGCAATGGCTCAGGGATAAGGGTAAAGCATTTGATGAATCTCTTCTTAAATTGGAATTGTACGATACAATAGAGAAGTACAAAGCCCAACACGTAATCTACAAGATTGACGATTTTATAAAAAGCAAGGGTTTTGATGTCTTACGCCTTCCCCCTTATCACCCAGAATTAAATGCGATTGAAAATATTTGGGGGATCGTTAAAAATTATGTCGCATCTAAAAATATCGAGCAAAACATGACGAATACGGAAAGACTGATCAATGAAAGTTTGGGCCAAGTTAGCAGTGAAACGTGGCAAAAAACTTGTGCTCATGTTGAAAAAATTGAAAAAGACTACTTGAAATATTTTGATCTCGATTTTGAATTTATAATCAATGTACAAGATGATTCTGACGACAGCAAAACGGAATCGGAAATCGAAAATTTATCTGATAGTGATTGAAAATACTGAAAAGTCCTACTTGTTTCGTTTCCATTCTGTAACACCAATGCTTAATTAAATGCCTACATATTCTTAATATTTTTGTATTTATTGCAACCTAATCTAATTTATTTACAAAATGTATATACTTTTAAAACCAAAATTTTATTTAGATTATTAAATCTCGACTTGAATATATATCAGATATTTTTGCTAACGTTACCTACTTTTACACACACAAGCGCGCTTGTCGGGATACGTCACTACTACAATCAAAGCCGAACGGACTTCGTGAAATAGAATATCTGTACTAGGCCTCCGCTATCCTTTCGTCCGTCTGTCTGTCAGCGGGCTGTATCTCATGAATCGTAATAAATAGACAGTTGAAATTTTCACAAATTGTGCATCTATTGCCGCTATAACAACAGACAATCAAAATAAAATAAAGTTAAATATTAAAGGGGATACAAGAAACGTGTTTTTTCTGCGGTTTTTGCTAAATATTGTACGGTGGTACGGAAGCCTTCGTGTGCGAGCCCGACTCGCACTTGGCCGGTTTTTATCAAACAGGTGATTTTTTCTTTGTTATAATTATCTCTATTCCTTTAACGTTAATTTTGTTAAAGAAACCTTTTAAGTTTCAACCAGCATTTATAGGTAAAAGAACTGCATTAATGGTAACAAATCATATGTATCATCGATCGTATGTGGCGGTAGGTTATGGTTACGTGACGTTCAAATATCGGCGGCTGATTTCGTACGTTGCTCCCGCAATGTGTAGCTCACGTTCAGTTTTAGGGTTGCCGCGTGAAAATAAAATCTATTTATCTAGTCGGGTTAGTGCAAATCATAGATTTTTCGAGGTAGTCTTCATTTACTGTACCTAGCCGTATCAGGGGGCTTACTGCCCAGGGTTGGTGGGATCAGTTATCCTCATAAAATCATGAACAATCTCAAAGAAAGCATAACAAGTTTCAGAGTTACGTGTGGCATACCATTTATCCGCACATAATCCTCTAGCTCACGAGACGGACGACAAAAATGTCGATGGACACCAAACCATCGCATCGTATCTACATTTTCATTTTGTACTTCGGAAAATTGGAACGTAGCAAACAACTCGTACTGGAAACTTCTGGTGTTAGAAAATGCGTTGACGAAAGTCAAATTTGTGACATTATGTAGAAAGATAATGGACGTTTTTTTTTTTTAAACCTTGCCCCACACTAGGAATTTCTCCTGTTTTGTGGGTGCATTTAAACTCACATACACAAACAGCCAGACCCGGAACACTGCTGTCCTCCTACGTGGATAGTGCGTAGAGGGCTTAGTTTAGCCCAGACTATCTGGCTATCTAATTGCGAAACACATTTTCGTAAATGATTACGACTAATCCGTTTCATTTTGACAGTTCAACAACATTCATTGCGTTATTTACGCTGTTGTGCAAACTTTTTTCGAACTTATGAAGCAATGGATTAGCAATCTGTTTCAAAATGATTCAAATTGTGATTGTTCGCTTATTACGGTACTGCTTTGCTAGCTCATATTCTGTTTATCACATCATCAGTATTGCCTCACTTAACAAAGGCTCTTTTAGCACAACAATTACCTTTACACAATAGAATAGGGTATTCGACAAGTTTTTTATTTGACTTTACGAAACCTAGAAATAAAATGTCGGGAGATGTCGCGTGACAGTCCGTTGGAACGAAGTTCCTTTCACTGTATATTATGTACTAGCTTCTGCCCGCGACTTCGTTCGCCAGCCTATAACCTTCCTCAAAAATTAGGTTATCCATTTCAAAAAGAATTTTTCAAATCTGACTGGTAGTTCCGGAGATTACCCCCTACATACAAACTTACAAACATACATACAAAAAAAAATTACCTGTTTATAATATTAGTTTAGATTAATACAGACAGGGCTCTGTCTTAGCTTCTAAAAACTTATACTAGATGGCTATCTAGTATAAACTAACTTAGTTTGCACTTAGTTCGCCAATTTTTCATACATGTGCGTCTACCCACATGTATGAAAAATTGGCAAATTTAACTAAACGAACTGCAAACTAAATTAGTTTAGCTTGTTTTGGACGGCTTGCGTGTGCTTTTTCTTTACGTGACGATTTCTACCAGCTACTCCTAACGCAAGAAGATGATATGCTATGCTAGAGAGAGTCAGCACTGCTGCGATCTAACGTCATAACAAAGGAACGCCATAGTAATTTCGCGTCAGTACAATGAGCGTTTTGCGTGACCAGTGTAACTTCTCCATTTTTCCATGGATTTTATTTATTTTTTTCACAAATCGTCTTTTTTTGTAACATCTTTAAAATAATTTAAACGCCTCCTGTTTACATCGCTAAATTGTCACTCAGAACCAGGGCTGTGCGTGGTGACAATAGGGAATTTGCCTACTATCAAAAACATACAGGATGGATTCAGTACATGATTCTGAACACCCATACGTTGAAACTTTTCGTCGGATATTAAAAAAAAAATCTGTTGTTTCATAGAATAGTGCAATAATTACGTGGTCAAAATGTATGGAACAGCAGATTTTTTTTTACTTTTTTAATAACCGACGAAAAATTTCAACGTATGGGTGTTCAGAATCATGTACTGAATCCGTGGTAACAGTTTTCGCGTCGATGTCCCTGCCATCCTGTATGTTTTTGATATTAGTCAAATTCCCTATTGTCACCACGCACAGCCCTGGTTCCGAGTGACAATTTAGCGATGTAAACAGGAGGCTACAGACGTCTAGACGACGGCGACGGTAGCCGCCGCTGTACCCACCATTATATTGTGAGAATTCATTACAGAGCAGACACGTATGGGACCGCCACTGATGTGTGTTTTTACATGAAATTTTATTAGGAATTTGAATGGTAATGGGAGATTTGTAAAGGGAAGCTGAAAATTCTGGATTAATTGCGCCTGGCTTGGTCCACTGATTTGAATATGTTCTTTATGAATTTTTACTGTGTTAACGACTGGCTGGCTTTGAAACAGGATGATTTTTTGAGATTCAATATCAATAGCAGTATCTAATCTAGTATCAACAAATTGGTTATAGGAACTATGAACTTCATTTTTGAGAGAATTAAAATATCATCTTTTAAAAAATCTCCCAGTATAGCTAAGATACGAACTTACTACAAATATACACCCCTTAATTTTAATAACCTTGCTTATTAAAATCAACGTTGAACTGAATTTTAATTATCATCATTAATTGGCGGTTTCACCCGTATTAGTCTCGATCCCGTGGGAATATTGAAATAAAAAGTATCCAATGCCCTTACCCTGGGTGCAAAATTTCATCTAAATCCGTTCAGCTGTTTTAGCGTGAAAGCGTAACAAACCAACTCACTTTCCCATTTATAATATTAGTTAGAATTACGCCTGGTTTTTTATTGATTATTGCAAAAAAAAATAAGCAATGAAACATGATTATAACATCAATATAAAAAATATTGAAACGTTAGCTGTGATCTTAATACCAAAGTTTATTGGAACATAAGCCCTTCCTTACACTTTGATCAGCCACGTGTTCTGAGTATTATCCTTTATAAGAAAGGAAAATAGGATATTGCAGCAGCTCGCAACAATATAAATCAAAAGAATAACTTTATATTCACTGTTCATGTTGAAAGTTTTCATTCAGAAATATTTTACGTTGCTAAGAATTGAAGAATTATGTCTTTCGAGATAGACGTGAAGAAAACCTTGGTCAGATCATCAATCTGCGAAGTTAGTATCTAGCTACTTTTTTTTTTTTCGTTTGTTTAGTGACTAGCCTGGTGAGAGTTTTTATGCCGCCCATGGACCTCTGACTTGGCTTCACATCCCGTCGAGAAATATCTCTCAGGCATGCCGGTTTCCCTACGATTTTTTCCGTCACCGGTTTTTAAATAAGTGATAATTTTATAATACGCACATGGTTCGAACTCGAGACCTATGACTTGACAGTTCGACGGCACACCCTAGTGGTGTGACCGTCGGACTATCACTGTCTAGACGTGGACCTAGTAGATTATGTTACAAAGATTGACCGCTGCACTATTTTAACGAATCATGGGCACATCACACTAAGCTCTCAGGCACATTTAATAATCTGTGCAATTTCTTTTATTTTTTTTGCACATTTTTTTAACCCCCGACGCAAAAAGAGTTGTGTTATAAGTTTGACCGCTATGTTTGTCTGTGGCACCGTAGCTTTTAAACGGGTGAACCGATTTGAATGCGGTTTTATTTTATTTGAATGCTTATTTTAATTTGCGTTTTCTAGCGATAGTTCTTAGATATTTCTTAAACATATTTTATCAAAATCGGTTCAGCCGTTTGAAGATTATCAGGTAGTTTCTAGTTGATGAATGGATGTATCTAGTACAGGTTTGATCGATTTGAAATTTGGTATTATTTTACTTCAATGCTATTAGAAGAACATAGTAACCTTGAACTGATGCTGCAGCATCACCTGGAATTTGCAGGATACCCAACTCCCTTACCAATTTACAGCACAGGTATCGTGTTTGGGTTCATTGGAATGGTCTCAATGAATAGGTTATAGATAGATGGTAAACAGGGTCTGGTGATGGAGTTGGAAAGAGAAATGAGGAAATTTTTGTGTCAGGGATTAAAAAAAAAATTTAACGGTTAAAATTGTACTTGCTAAACACATAAGCAGGACCATAATCCTCTCAATATCCTCCGCCATCTTATTTACTAAGAAGCTTATAATATTTACACAGAGGTCAGGCTTTATTTTAATGTTTCGGGAAGCGACACGTCCCCCCTTCCTCGTGCCTCCCTAAAGTTCGTCGACCTGAAGCTGCAGACAGAGAATGTTTTGTCCAGATTTAAGGTGATACCTTAAAGTTTAAACTTAAAATGTGCATTAGTTATCGTACGTCTGGCTCTGATTTCGTTAGTATTTGCGTAGTTCGGGAGAAGTTATTTTTAAACCTGCTTACGTCGACTGTTTTGAGAGTAAACAAGGATTTAATACTGATAGTATCTTGATTATTACTTTTAACTAGCACCTGCACTTACTTCCCACATTTTTACGACTCGATAAAACATTGAAATTTCTTTATAAATATTATGTTTAATATGAATGTATTGAAAAGCTCGTAGCTAAGTAATAACAGCTGCATGGGTTGATCCATCAGGTTAAGCTACGCTTGCCGCGGCTGGTCTGTGGATGGGTGACCATCTTTACATACCGCGACCCCTCCGTGCCTCAGAAAGCACGTTCATTCATGAACTGAAATCCTACTTATAATAATTGTAATAAAAAACCGGCCAAGTGCGTTTCATTTTGACAGTTCAACAGCATTCATTGCGTTGTTTACGTTGTTGAACAGACAAATTTTTCGAACATATGAAGCAATATCCTTCAAAATGGTTCAGATTGTGATCGGTCGTGTGCTACGAAATTAGGGTGCTGGTCATGCTCTATCTGTGCCAAGTTTCATATAAATCCGTTTAACGGTTTACGCAATTGAAACACTCATGTGTCTGACTGGCTGTCCGTCTGTCACAGCCAATTTGCTCCAAATATACTGCAAATTAGAAAAAATAAAAGTTTTGCAAACCGTACCGTGTGATATCATATTTTTTTTTAAATTTTAAGATTAATACTGGAAAAAAAAAAGAAAATAGATGAAAATGGACCATTCCCCCCACCCCCCCTTATCTCCGAAACTACTGAGTCATCAATTTTGTAGTACGTTCCCGCGAGATTATTTTTCAAAATGTCTGCTTATGACGTCCACGCGAAGTCAAAAGCAAAAGCTAGTTTTACTAAAAGGCGCGTATTTGTTATTCTTAACATACCTGTAACATGCCTACCATGTGCAAATACTACAAACAAAATTCCAAACGCTAAAAAAATGTTTATACTATTTCTTATTCACAGAAACTTCTCGTATACATTCCGTTCATTCAGAAAACCAAATCTTGGACTTAAAAAAATATCGTTGGCCGCCATTTCCTTTTAACATTAACAATCTGACTGTTTTAACAAACGCACATGCCATGGAAACAGCCGCTCGGATCTATCCATCATGTTAAGCTACGCTTGCCGGGGTTGGTCCGTGGATGGGTGACCATATTTACATACCGAGACTCATCCATGCCTCGGATAGCACGTTAAGCCGTTGGTCCCGGCTGTCATTCGTGAATATTTGACAGTCGTTACGGGTCGTCAGAAGCCCGAAAGTCTGACAACCACTCTTACCGAAGGGTATCGTATTACCCAGTTACAGGGTCAGATAGGCAGTCGCTCCATGTAAAATACTGGTATTCAGCTGCATCCGCAGACTGGAAGCCGACCCCAACATAGTTGGGAAAAGGCTAGGCAGATTGATTAACATGCCACAGACACATAGACACATAACCGTGCCGTACGTCTGTGCGTCACGGCGTACGTCAACAACATTTATTTTTAAACCGTATTTTTTAATAAAAAACCTATTTGAATGTAAAGGCAGAACAATGACGTGTCTTTGCCTCCGTCAGTACGCACTTGTAGACTTTTTTAGTTTTTATTGAATAGATACCATTCTAAATTTGCAAAACACTCAAGACTTTTTGATCACCTCTCGTATAAGCTCAAACTGCCCACTTAGTTCGTAAGATGAAACTGGGACTATCAGGACAGTGATTTAAAAACTACTTACAGGTAGGCAGGACATCGACGCGAAAACTGTTACCATGGATTCAGTATATGATTCTGAACCACCTGCGTTGAAATTTATCGTCAGCACTGCGTTATTATTTCGCTATCGTTGCACTTTTCTATGAAACAGCAGAGGTTTTTTTTTTTAAATAACTGACGAGAAATTTCAATGCATGGAGGTTCAGAATCATGTACTGAATCCATGGTAACAGTTTTTTCGTCGATGTCCCGATGCCACCCTGTACAGGTATCATAATAATTGAAATAGGCGTTATTATTATTAATATTTCTGCTTTGTATGTAAATAAAACACCAAAATTTTCGGAATATTTTTTTTTATTTGCAATTATTTATATTAAAATATCGATTTCCTGCCTAACCGTACAAATCACCGTAAACGCTCTTAATGTAAATATTTCAATCCAATCCAGCATTCAGTATCCAGTTTGAATAGAACATTTAAAAGTGTTTAAATGTATCCTTCCTGTATCGACTATCCATCCAGTGTCGCTGGATTCCAAAGCTACCGCTGGAATGAAATACTGAATCAGCCTCTAAGGCTAATGAAAATTTCATAGAAATTGCACTATTAGAGCCGCGTGGCGCCTGTCTGCGGGAGCCTATTCTTCTAAAAGATACGTAAGTTTGTTTATTTTTATTGTTACAGGAAAAGAACTCGTTCCTGAACTACAACGTGTCGTGCATACTGACGCTGCCTCCCTACCAGAGACAAGGATACGGCAGACTGCTCATAGACTTCAGTAAGTTACGATATTATAACATAACACATTACTTAATTTTACGCCTGTAATCCACGAAGGATTAGGCAGAGGTGTACCTTTAGTACACCCAAATTTCGCCAGTTATGTTTAAGTCCCATGTAATAGGGGGCGAGCCTATTGCCATCAACCGGACACAAATCCAGACTCCGGGCTGCTACTGAGAAATTCCAGATGGAAAACCCAATAACAATTTACCCGACCTGGGAATCGAACCCGGGACCTCATGCTCAGCTGTAGCGCTTGCGACCACTAGATCAATGAGACAGTAGCGCGATAATAATATTATCAATTGTTTTATTTTGCCATGTGGTATCGCTTGCTGATACATGCTAGGTTACAGTATTAAAATAACAGCACATGAAAAGGGTAAGGATCTCCTGCAGGTTAATTTTTATCCAGAAAAATAAAATATAAAAATATATTTATTTTCAAATTTAAGTTCTAGTCGCATTCAATTCGCTTTGTTATAAAAAAAATAATCAATCAAGCTGCCTAGCCTTTTCCCAATGGTTATACATATATTGGGGTCCCCATATGTTGAGGTCGGCTTCCAGTCTAACCGGATGGAACACCAGTATTTTACATGGAGCGACTGCCTATCTGACCTCCACAACAAGAAAAATAAGAAAAATATTAAATAAAATATATATTTTATATTTATTAAATAGTATTTTTTTTTAATTTTTGATATGAAAAATAATATCATATTACAAAGTCTGAAACTAATAATTTATTTTAAAAAAATACCTAAAAAACCTATTAAATTACCTAAAAAATTAACCCTTCACCGCCACTGCAATCAAAATTCCAAAAAATTCCGAAATGAAAGAGCAATTATTATTTTGCATAAAACAAAAGGAACTTCAGAGATTAACATAAGAATGCTTAAACTTGTAAAGGTTGTACCAGACAAATAATAAACAGAAAAATAACATCATTAAGCAACCCCCGACAGCAAACATCTCATTATTATTGCTGTCATACCTCAGAAATATCCCATTAAAGTGACACCGCATTAACTTTGTACCAACCCTAGCTAGACGGACATAATTCACAAGGGCTTAACCTTTAAATAACGCAAAAAGTCATACAAATTGCCCTCAGCGATGCGCGTGGAATAGTTCAGTGCGAATGTCAATGTCACAGTGGCATTGCCCGTCATTACCGTGGCAACAGATGATTGGTTTATGCGGCTATTTGTCTAAGGAGGAATGCCATATTTTCAGAAGCCTTCGTACAAGTATTACATTCAGTTGCAAATGTAATGGGTCTAAATGATTACAACTAAAGTTCCTTATTTTTGATTAGAGGATGTTAACTCATTCCTCGTTCCTCAAAACACCCATTTATGTTTACAGTTGCCCCTTTTATTGGTAATAGTAAGTTGTAAACTTTCATAGCCCACGCAGCCACGCTGTTGAACCAAGCTGGCTAATAATAGAGGTGTAGACCAAAACGTTCCACTTAATTCCATAGCGTGCTACACAGGTTACACTCCCATGTCAACGCTACCGATGCTTAATTCTTACAAATCGCAAACCTATAACACCACCTGTGCGGTCAACGTGATAAACCCTCCAACTGCGGGTTTGTTTTGTCCCCCAAACACCCACGGGGAGGGGGCGTCGCGACGCGGCCGTCGACCCGACCTCGATCGATGCACTGCAGTATGGATCGGTCTGCCGTCTAGACTCCCCACCCCCCCTCGGGTCTAGCCAGAGGACGGGGTGATGGGGGCGACAGGGCCCACCGTGAGACGTAAATAGGGTTGCCATGTGTAACATAACTAACCTAGGATAAGCTGTTTTGGTGCAAAGGTTTTTTGGCAATTTTCAATTTTTTTTTTTTTGTATTGGGTCGTTTAGATGGATTATATTTGAATGGCTAGACACTTAATTTTTAAATTCAGACTAACTTATTATTAATATTTCACAGAATAATTCGAAGTAGACCTGAAATAACAATAATTATAACAAATGGCCTAGAAATTACCTAAATCCTAATGAATGAATATAACAACAAAACAATCAGGAATAAATGTATTCAGGTAACTGACAGGCTCCACTCTAATTCCGACTTGAAAAGCCCGAAATCCATTTCGTATTATATTAACCCCTTACAAAGCTGGCTATGAATTTACAAAACGCTTCCCGACACTAACAAATGATTCGATTTACGCTGATCCAACAGCCCTGCCCGCCCCTGTCGGATTGTAGACGCGAGGTATTTCCATAGGTGGCTTAATCATTGTTTTAGGTGTAAACTCGTTGATGGCAGTAACGCGAATATTAATCGGTAAAATATTTTATTCATGAAGTTTGACCGACAACTTCAAATGTGTCTCAATTTGAATTTTGAAACTGTGAATTAGTGGTGGAATATTAATGTTGCTCCCAGAAAATTTGAATCGAATAACTTTGAGTGTGATTACTAATCATGTTATAAAACCAGTTTCAATTTTATGAGACTAAAGGGAATGGATGTAATTGTGAATAAAAAAACTTTTTACAAAATAAAACTTATGTCTTTGGTTTATATTTTCGTACTTTCCTCAATTAAAGTTATGTTTCACTTTGTAGTGTTTATTTTTGTAAAAAGTTAAATTTTTCACTTTTAAGTTATTCTGGTACCTACCCTACACAAATTGGAATACCACTACCTGCTAAGTGGAAACAATACCCAGGTATTATTGAAGCTAACTTAAAAATTACCCAAGCAAAGGTAATAAAATTTATATGGGACCACCGCGCAAGCCTCCTCTACCAAAAAAAATCAAAATCGGTCCACAATTGACGAAAATATCGATGACCCCTCAACTCCTCCTTTTTGAAGTCAGTTAAAAAGAGATCTATGTTTAGAACACTATTGTAAAACAAATTATTTGAAAGAGATTTGTACTATTGGGATCGTAGCACGTTGCGTTCAGATTCCTGTAAATAATTTCAGAATATAAAAAATAAATTCCAATCCTACTTCCTACTATAATCCTAATTAATATTAAAAATGCGAAAGTGAGTTTGTTTCTTTGTTACGCTTTTACGCTAAAACGTCTGAACGGATTCGGATGAAATTTGGCACATGGGAAATTAAATTGTTTATTCTGTAAATAGGATACCGGAATCACTTTTACACGTCATATTAAAAATAAGCTAGTTGAGTTCGGCGTTTCCTATTTGACTACTCTGAGAAGAAAAGCCGAATCAAATTCACGGGTCGCAGTCTCTTTTAAAGTCCAGACATAATCTTGGTCAGGCCATATGAGTAGACCATGGGTAGACCTTGACCTGAAGAAGAACATAGGCTACTTTTCCTCCTGGATCGCAGACGAAGACGCGGGCAACAGCTGTATATATTATATAATAATAATATAATATATAATAATAATATAATATATAATAATAATATAATATATAATAATAATATTATAAACTCAAATGTTTGTGAGGATGGATGGTTTTTGTTACTCTTTCAGGCAAAAATTACAGAACGGATTTGGATAAAATTTGGCCCACAATTTATAACCTAGTTTAACTTTCCCAGTAGTACGTTCCTGTAGGATATTTTCCGACATCCACGCGGGCGAAGCCGCTGGCAAAGGCTAGTTGGAAAGTATTTCTACGTATTTTTGAAAGCCCTGTATCATAAGAGGGTTAGCTGTCAAAAGTCTTTTGTTTTAATTGACTAGATTAATTTAGTTAAGCTGGTTATTTGAATGAGAAAGGTCGGTCAAAGCTAATTTTGTAAATGGCGTGACCATAGCTAGGTCCCTACGGCCTACAATAAATTTCTCATTTCGTTCATTCATTGCATTTCGTGTTCATTCGTGAGTTTTGTTTTATTCCAATACTAGCTACGCTCCGCGGTTTCACCCGGTTAAGTCTCGATCCCGTGGGAATATCGGTATAAAAAGTATTCTATGTCCTAACCCAGGTCATGGTTTACCCATGTGCCAAATTTCATCCAAATCCGTTCAGCTGTTTTAGCGTGAAAGTGCAACAAACAAATAAACAAACAAACTCACTTTCGCATGTATTTAGTGATTTCAATATTTCAATCGATATTTATTCGATATGGAAAGTGTCAGAATTAAAAACCTTAAATATTGCTTATTTCCTCGTAATCACTTTCTTTGGAACCATTCGGACATAACCTCGACTTTAAAGTTCGAGTTGTTTAAAATAATTTTATCTACGAACTAGTTTCTGCCTGCGACTTCGTTCGCGTGGAAGTCGATAAAATATAGCCCATGTTACTCGCTGGTAATGCTTTCTATAGAAAAAGAATTTTTAAAATTGGTTAAGTAGTTTTTGAGTTTATCCATTACAAACAAACGTACAAAAAAATCAAATCTTTTCTCTTTATAATATTAGTTTAGATAAACTAAAAAAGCTTTTAAAAAAGCTAAGCTTTGGTCTTTTGCTTTCTTAATTAAGCTTTTTAAATGCTTAGGCCAATTCTGAAGCTCTGACCCATCGATCAGAACTTAAAAATTAGCTTGAGCATTTTTTTATTGAAACCATGCCATATATCTAGATTGCAGGAATTTAAATTTATTTTATTTCGTGGATGTTTTTTGATAGAAACGAAACTCACATTCACTTAGACAATCTAATTCACATTAAAAAATATGTTTACCTACTCAGTACGTAACCTTCGACAGAAATGATAAAGATGTCAGTGAAGGGTCACACAATAATATTCTATGAAGCCGTAGTGAGTAGCAACGGAGGGTTAAACTTCTTTTAACTCGCAATGTATTAACATCGAGTCATAATAAACACCACCTTTTGAACCGAACTTGTAAAACGATCTTTTCAAATTGGTTCACCCGTCTTCGAGTAATCGGGGAACATACATAAAAAAAAATATTCCGACGAACTGCGAACCTCCTCCTTTTTTTAAATCGGTTAAAAAAATACTTTAAAATTTATTTTTAACTCACTGTTACCCACTGTTACTCTCCTATCCTGAAGGAACTATTTCATATATTTTAATATTTTTTTTTAAACCCGAATGCTCTTTGCATTTGGTTTTGAACAACTGAAAAGAGAAAAACAAGCATCTATCGAAATTATTATCGTTTCTTTTTTTAAATAATTTGCATTATTTCCAGCTTTTTAGTTTTATTAATATATAAAGGTATATATTTGGAATGGACTCATTACTAGCTTTTATCTGATACCAATATTGCTGTATTTTTTTTTAAACCTTCCCCTCCCTTTTTTGTATTTGCAGATTCAATATATAAATATTATAAAGCCTTTGTCACTCCCACAATTAAGATGAATTTAACGACACCTCCATAATATGTTAAAATCTATCAAGCCGTTTAGGCTACAGAGCGTACCAAATAAATAAACACTCATACATACATACTCTCGAAAACCATTACCCTCCTTCTGGGGCAGTCGGGTAAAACTATCCTTTCTGTTGATTCAAGACATGGTCTATCTGTGTGCAAAAATTCATCTAAATACGTTTAACCGTTCATGCGTAGTTTATTACCAAACAGCTCGACAAATTCACATCAACCCGTATTTTGGAGCGCCAAAAATGTTTATTATCGTGACAGCAGAAATTAAGAGCTCGACAAACAATTGGATTACAATATATTCGCCGAGGATATTTTGCATAGGGATGTTGCACCCCATACGAATTTTACCACGCAGGGGAAAATAACACGAGACTCGGAAACGTATACCGACAAAATAAAAAAGTGGTGTGTTTTATAAGGAAAAACATTTAAAATAAAAATGTCAATGTTGAAGGTTAGGTTAGTTAGGATAATCAGCTTATAATATTCCCACTGGTGGGACACAGGCCTCCTCTCTGTAAGAGGGAATGGGCCGTAAACAACCTCGCGAGCTCAGTGCGGTTTGTTAGATGTCACATGGCTTCGAAGTTTTGGTTCTAGGACATGCCGGTTTCCTTACGATGTTTTTCTTCAGCGTTTTGAGAGCAGTGGTGAAGAAATAATTTACAAGTAAAGCGCCTGTCTGGGTTCGAACTTCCTTTTTCTTCCTGCACGATAAATATCTTCAAGTCGAAACTGAATAGGTTACTTCTAGGCAAGCGTGCTCCATCATCAATCACCTCGCTTACCATGAGTTGCAAAGAAATTTAAAAAAATAGTTAATTGATTCAGGCGTGATCTTGCGGAAATCCATTATAAAATACAATCAGCGCGTCAGCGTTCAGCGCTCGGTGTGGCAACACGGCGTGTTCGAGTTCGCGACAAGTCAATCGTCATCCTGAGGATACCTCGTTGAGAGGTGAAACACGTGTCGATTTCTTTCAGAGATTTTTTATGGCTCTTTAGAAATAGCTAAGCGGAACAGGTTACTAAATATATCCACAACTATTGTTTTTTTTTTTTAATACGAACGGAAAAAATGCAGAACGCCAGCTTAAAGCAATCCCATTCTTCCAACAGGTTATCTCCTCACCAAAGAAGAAGGCAAGGTTGGGTCTCCAGAAACTCCACTGTCAGACCTTGGTCTGATATCCTACCGGTCCTACTGGAAAGAGGCTTTACTGAAGCGGCTGTGCTCAGCCCCAGGACCTACCCTCTGCATCAGGGACCTTAGCAAAGACCTGGCTATCGCTTCCTCGGATATAGTATCCACGCTGCAAGAACGAGGACTTATGAAGTATTGGAAGGGCAAGCATATTGTGCTGAAGAAACAGGTGCGTTATTGTTCTGTTTTTTGTAGATTTTATTGATCTATTTAAGTGATTGATTAGCGTTTTGGGTGAAACGAAAATTTTAGCATAAACTGTTTCGGTTTATTCAGATTTTATTGCATAGTATTTATATTCGTTCTACTAAACGCTACAGTATTTAGGCTCATTATAGACCTGTTTTCTTCACGTATCAACAAACTTTAGCCCTTCTGCCGACCTTTAACTAGAAAGCCGTTAACCCTCAAATGGCCAATTTTTACTTTTTAATTGAAAATGAAGTTCAAAATTCTCTATCTTTCTGCAATATAAATAGTTCCAGATATATTAAAAAAAATTAGGCCGTAAAGTGACACAATTTATGATGATTCCATCACTTGAAAGCGTCTAACCCACACTTCTTCTTTGAGTTTCTGGACAGAATGGATTATTTAGGATAAACAGAAAATAATATCAATTAATGTGTCCAACAATCATTTAACCTACTTTCTAAGAAACAACGATTTCCGCGTTTTTTTGCCATTTTCTCAGAAACAACTTTTTGGGCTTAACGGCCTTCTAGTTAAAGGACGTCAGCTTTATCGTCTGGAGAGTCGGGTTTTAAAGAACCATTCCTCACACAACATCTATGCCCTCAGGAGGTGCTAGAAGAGGTATCACGGCGTGCGGCGCGTGCACGCTGCGTGGACGCGGCGTGCCTGCGCTGGTGGGGCGCGGGAGCAGCGCCGCCGGCACGCTGACGCCGCGCCCCCGCCGCGCGCCGCCCCAACAGTAGCGCCGCGCGCGCACTGCTTTAGGTCACACACAGGTAAGTGCGAGCTGCGTGCACGCTGCGTGGATGCGGCGTGAACGATGCGGATGCTGATTAGCAGCGTTATTTAACTGTGCTTTATAACAATCGAAAAGTTATAGAGCAGGTCTGTACAACTTTTCGATTGTTATAAACAATATGTTCAATTTTCAATGTAGTTTTAAAACTGTTCCCTGTTCAAAAACTCACCTTGTATACCAATTTACCCGTTTGTACACAGCATGCGGTGCGCGGGCGAAAATATATAACAAGCGGCGTCGGCGACGCTACAAAGCTTGTGTGCCGAGTACTTCAAGTACAATACGTGGTACTATCAAATGCAGGTAACGCTGCCAGTGGTAGTGAGCGGTGGGACACAATCCTAAACATCAGTGATTCAGAATAATTAGTGTAATTTTAAACGGTGACTGTGTTTTAGCTATCACAAGACTTTATTTATAGGAGTTTCATGAGAATTGAATGTATTTCATAATCTGTGTGTACTTTTAATGATATAGAGGCGGTATTTCGCCCGAATGACAATCGACTAAGTAGTTTTTTTATGTGTAATATCTTTCCTCTCGCTTTCTTGCAATCTGTGATTTCGTGAAAAGGGACGGAAGTGTGTAATAGAAAGCCGGGTAAGCGCGCGCTATTTGATTTGACCAATGAGCGCGTGCTGTGCTAGAGTTGGCAGTCAGATGGTACCAACCCATTTTCCGAGAGGTTGGTACTGTCAGCCAAGATGTCAGATGTGACACATCATAATTATGCGACTACTGTAAGCCTTGCTCTGCTCGTTTTTAATTTTATGATTTTTATTGAATGTCCTCAAATGATTATTAAATTTTAAAATGTATTTTTATGGGATTATATATTCTACGTATGTACTTATTTTCTGCATACTATATTGACATACCGTGTTTTCATCACCTTTTAACATTAAGCGTTAAAAATATATATAATGTAGGTATGTATGTTAGCTGTATTTTACGCATGGCAACATTCTTCCGGTTGTGTTGTAGTTTTTAGTCTCAAGGTAATGGCAACACTCAATAAATACCTCTATAAAATAATGTTAATGAGATTTTATATTATTTTATTTAAAAAATCCAATTTCAATTTTTGTTAATAATTTGATAATATGAAATAATAACGAAACAGTCATGAGTTATGTCAAATTTATTTATAGTTGACTTTTTTAAACCCATTTTTACCGCCATTTTGCAATATGGTATGTAGTGGCAAATTGTTTCCGTCTGGAGTAGCTAGATGGCGTTCTGTGAAAAAAAAAAACTGCGTAATATTCTAAAATAGTATTAATAGTTTAATGTATCTGACAAGAAATTATTTTATATAAAATTTTTGTTATCGAATATCAATAAATATAATAATAGAAACAGTGTTTCATGAAAATCTTAAAATGAATCAATAACAATAAAAATTAATGTTTTTTACTTTTAAATAATAATAATAATGATGTACCCATTCTGTAGAATGATAAATGAAATGAAATATTTCTGTTAAGACTAAGAACAAAATAAGATTAAAATAGTGTTATTTTTAATTTTAAGGTTAATTAAGTAAGTAATTTATGGTTTACTTTAATAATATTAATATTTATATTATATAATATTTTAATATTAGACGTAATTTGTAAATAATTAGGTAAATACCATTTTAGAAAATATTTTTTCGTTTGTGTAAAGTAAATAAATAAACTATACAGAAAAGAAATATAAAAAAAAAAGGGACACGGTATTATTCCAAATTAAATAAATCTACTGTGGAATCTACGATTGGCTGAGATAGTGTAAATAAAAGATGCGGGGTTGATTAACAATAAGGATAGATTTTACCAAAGCCAGATGGGGCAATTACCGTATTTTTAGAACGTTGGTATTCTAATCTCAGTCTCAATCTGTTAAATGTACCTACATTAATGACAAGTTTTTGATATTGACAGTCGCTGAGATCAGATTACGACTACTGTGCGTTGATTATAACTTGTCCCGTGACGGGATTGGTAGCACTGTTTTATCAGTCGCCATTTTGAACTCTATATGTATTGAAACTAAGCTTAAAATAGAATAGACGTGGATATATTAAGTAACCTGTGTTCCGCTTAGCTATTTCTAAAGACCCATAAAAAAACCCTGAAATAAATTGACACGTGTTTCACCTCTCAACGAGGCATCCTCAGGATGACGATTGACTTGTCGCGAACTCGAACACGCCGTGTTCGAGTTCGGTACAGGTTACTAAATATATCCACATCTATTGTATTTTATAATGGATTTTCGCAAGGTTACGCCTAAATCAATTAACTATCTTGAAACTAAGCTTGACAAGCAATGGTGCCAACATAGAGAGGGACAAGTTATAGTGAACGGTATGTACTTAGGGTTTTAAAGTTTTTAAATACGTGAATTAGTCTTCTGATATGTTTTATCCTTGGATTAGAATAGCCATGTTCTTGTACTGAAAAACTGTCAAAAAATATAAATTGTTTTGCAGGATAAGACTTATGGCCTGCCTAGCCTTTTCCCCCATTATGTTGGGTTCGGCTTCCAGTGTCACCGGATGCAGCTGAATACCAGTATTTTAAATGGAGTGACTGCCTATCTGACCTCCACAACCTAGTTACTGACAGGATACCTCTAGGTAAAACTGGTTGTCAGACTTTTGGGTTTCTGACTACTGTAACGACTGTCGAAAATCTACGAATGACAGCCGGAACCAACGGCGTGCTTTCCGAGGCACGGAGGAGACTCAGTATGTAAAGATGGTCACCCATCCACGGACCGAACGCGGCAAGCGTAGCTTTACCTGATCAATCGACCCGTGCAGCTGTTATTACTTAGCCATGAGCGCAGGATAAGACATACCTACTATGTAAAATATAAGTGTGGTCGAATTCGCCCTTATGTATCTATGTTTGCACATGCATATAACTTCCAGCAATCATTAAATTCTATATTTACTTGTAGCGATTTTTTTTCTACTGTTTTCATTTCATATTATGTCTCTCATTTGAATGTCAGCTCAGTGTATTACTTATAACTAGTTAGAAAATTGATAGTTTTTTTGTTAATATAATTTTATTTTATATTGTACAAATGAATAATTATAATGAATGAATGAATTTATGAAGTTGTAAATATTTTATGTGTATAAATGAAATGCATTAAATTAGTTATTATCAAAATATTGTGGTTTTACTTTTCACTACAATCGACAAGCCCGCGGTAAGAGGCAGAGCATCTTTGCTCTTAAATAAATTAATCTATTTTCTTTACATGTCCAGGTATGAGAGTGAAAATAATTCAAATATTTTAGGTAATATTGTTAAGATAACCTTACTTACTTTTATCCGTTTTAAACGTATAACCGTTACAGTATTTTATCTCACGAAGCGACGCGCGCTTTACTTATGGTAACCAAGTGTACAAACACACTGTGTGTGTGCGTGAAGACGAGTAGCTTCAGCTCATAAAACATACACACACACACTTCCGACTTCGCCATTGTCTCGGACGGTACCGAGAACCGGTACAGCGTGTTTCACTTGGTAACCACAAGTAAAGTGCGCGTGGCTTTATGAGATATAAATACTGTATGACGCAAAGTCAGTCAATCATTGTAGTTTTATGTCCCATAGCATACAGACTTATGGGAATAGTTAAACTTCTGCCGAGTTTTTTGGCAATTATTTTTACGACCATTCCTTCTAAGTTAAGACCTTATGATACAACGGCCTCATCATACCTACTTATGAAAGAATATTATAAAAGCTAACTCCTACTATTTATTCTATTACAATGAAGAATTAATAAAGGTGCTTATCAAAATTTATTTAGTAAAAAGTACGTCAAGAACAAACTTAATATTGTAGTTGAAAACATGTTCGCTCATACATTCCAACTGCAAATGTAAGTTTGTACGCGCAATATTGAGAGATTTACCATGTTATTTTACGACCATAGACTTCTTATAGGTTTTCCTGTAATCTATGAGTAAAGAGCCATACTATGTATTTTTTTTTTTTAATTTTAGGTCCAGTCGTTTCGGAGAAAAGGTAAATTTTCATGTAATTTCTTAAATATCTTTAAAAGTATTCATTTTAAAATTATGTAAAAAAATATGTTTAAGATCTTCGCAACATTCATTTGATATGTCACACGGCACTGTTAGTAAAAGTTTTTTTTTGTTTGCTCCCAAAAGTTACCCCTAAATTAAAAATTGATTTATTTACGTTACACGTCCGTGTTTTGGTCACAGAAATACATATGTATACCAAATTTCAACTTAATCGGAGCAAATTGGCTGTGACAGACGGACAGACAGACAGGCAGACACACGAGTGCTCCGTTCGGCTCCGTTTTTTTTTCCTTTTGAAGTACGGAATCCTAAAAAGTACGTTTTAATTTGCTTCATAGCTGTGTCATCAAGGTAGGGGTGCTATACGTCCTGGTACTCCTAGACATGTATCGGTTGTACCGGTTTGGAGCGTAGCGTCCCGGTTTGAAGCGTAGCTTCCCAGTTTCGTTGTTAGTTGCGTTTATTAATTTGATCACGAATTCCGTCATACCCACCTTAACCTATCCGAGATGGGATGCTAAAATTTTCGGACTCGCTTCGCTCGCTCTTGAACTTTTTGTTCTCTCAATTCTTTTACTTTTGTGTATAAGTCGTCAAACTAACTCCTACTTTTGTAAGAATGGTCAAAAGAAAACAGCCTATTCGTGGAGACAACATTTTCAAGCTCGCTTCGCTCGGTGTTGCAACCAAGGCCCTTTTTGAAAAACCACGGTTACCTTAAGATACTTTAGATGGACTTGCGTTTGCGCCAAAAAATTTAAGGTTTCAAAAACAAAAGCCGACCTCTGTTCGCAAAATGTATCTTGCCTGCATCGTCTTGCCTCGTCACTGAATATTCATCGAGTTTTTTAATTATCCATCGTTTACCCTATTTCTATTCCAAATGTCCCGGTCGGTTTCCGCATTTATATTATGGCAGCCCTACCTACACTAAGGTAATTTTGAAGTGGGATAGAATGGAATACCTACTTCAGAAATTCTTAGACAAGTGATTATGATGTTATTGAAACTAACGAGATACTAAAGATAGCTTTTATTCTGACCCACTTGCACGTTTAGTCGGGTTAAATAAATAAATGTATAGTTTGTAAACTCGGAGTTAAGTAATTAACATTTTATTTCGTAATACGCGTTGCACCACTATAAAGTAACACTTGTATCTACCCTAATCGCTTATTTTCGTAAACGATTATGACAAATTTTGTTTCATTTTGACTCTTAAACAATATTCATTGCGTTATTTACGTTGTTGAGCAGATTTACTTTCTTACTTATGAAGCAATGGATTAGCAATCTGTTTAAAATCGAAACAAATTGTGATTGATCGTGTATTAATGCAATTAGGGTATGGGTTAGTTAACCTGCGTTAGTGTTTTTTGAGTTGGGAACATTGCAGCTTAATCGACGAAACATAAAATTCAAATGTCTGTGCCCTGATCAGTAATCCGACCAAAATTGATTGAACGAACAATAAAAGGAAATTGTATCCTACTCATGTCTTACACTACATTACCGTACGTAATACTTTCTTGTCTTTGAATTTTATAACATGACATTTCTTTTAATCATGTTGTATGTGGTTACCATTGAGATTCAATTTATTGATTGATGAAAACGTCAGAAGGAAAAATATGTTTAAAGTTTTTATATATTTTTTTTTAAGAGTTCATGAAAATAATTGCCTGCTGATATAGTACCGAATTTTCACTTAAGTACTCTAACGTCGAACAATATAAAATACGGTAACATAATGTCAATTTATTTTGAGATTACTTACACTAACCCAGAATTTAGCGACTTAACTCTTCCGCAACGGTGGGTTAAATATTAAAAGTATAATTCTAGGTTTACCTCAAAATCTTGGTGGGGCGCAAGATGAATTATTTGATTAACCTTGAAGTAGCTGTTAACTTTCGAGTTATTTAGGAAAACACATGAACGCGCAAGTGGACCTTATAAATTGTCCGGCTAAAATCTGAGTGGACCTTTCTTTTCTTCTGCCTGCAGTAGCAACACCATCTGTAAAGCATGGTGAAAAGAGCTATTCTCCTCTTCGCTAATTCTGTAGTTGCTTATCGCTTTATTGAATTGTGGTAATGTTTATGGGCCTGTTCACACGTACCACAATCAAACCACATCGCAGCGACAAAATTTGGTCAAGCAGTGAAAGAAAGAAAGAGATAGGAAAGAAAGAAAGAAAGAAAGAAAGAGACAAAAAGAAAGAAATAATTAAAAATGCGCTTATTGGCACATTTTTATTTATTTTTACAACAGAAAAATACACCTTATAACTTTAAAAACAGAAACCAATGATTATAATGCCAAAAGGGCCTCAGCTCAGCATAATGTCAGATGACAACACAAAGTGTCAGCGCTGATTTTCAGCTGCAACCCACGAGGTCATATGCCAGAATAATAAACATATATAGGGAAGTGTCTGTCCGTTTTAATAAATAAATTAAAGGTTATATAAGATAGGATAGTATAAAAAAGCTTATACTAAAACAAATAAAATGTTGTGACATACATGTAAGTGTGCGTTGTGTTGTAATTAATGAGAAACTAAAATAAATACCTAATATCTGTTTATTACCTCCATTCAAATAATATATGTAAATCTATCATCTATAAATAGAAAGGACCTTCAAGGCAAAATCATGTGACTGCGGTCTTTTAAACTACGAAACGGAGGTTGATGCGGTTTTTATGATAATTTAGAGTAATTATGACAATAATATACGTGTAATAATATAATGTGGTTTCGATATGGGTACGTTGTGGCTAGTGTTTGCAGACGATGGACTCTGGCTGCGACAGTGTCATCGCGACCACGCAACGTTGTGGTTGCATTGTGGCTGCGACGTCGCACATACGAGTATTTGCCTACAAAAGCTGGCCATAAGTCGAATTTTCAAAATGTGGCTTAACTCAATGCAACCATCACTTTCTGATAGCTAAGTAACCTGTTCATAACGTACCGCATCCCCCGTGCCCTTATTCCTTCACACAGGTAGTCGGAACTCAGTCGTCGTCAAGTGCGGTCCAATGTTTTCTCGATTACCTTATTCATTTGTGCTCCTAAAATTTGCTGTTTTAGTCGTTTTGTTAATAGTTTGTGGGATAAACACTACGAATATGGAAGTTCAAGGTATGTAACAACATAAATAATACAATTTCATGTAGGTTACAGACTCACAAATATTTTTTTTTTAATTTCGCAAAAGATACCAAAATAATCTCTTGGTATATTGAAAAAAAAAAAAAAAACAAAAGCGTTTTTGTATGTGTTCCGGGCATTTCCGAGTATGGATCTATTATTTTAAATAAAGCTTAGACTTTCCTAAAGAGCATTGTTAAAGAAAATATTCCGCTTTTTTCCGCCATTTTGTTTAGCACTCATTCAAACAAAATAGAAAATTTATTTAAAACAGAATTATTTACAGTAATTTCTCTTTTTATATTTAGATTCCATTGGGAATTTCAAGAACATATCAAATAAGGAATTATATGATATCGTGCAAGAATGCCCTGACAGGAAAATTGATGTTAAGATGGTATATTTGGAAAAAAAAATTATTCAGATAACAAAATGTACAGAAAGTGAGCTGGAGACATTAAAACATACGTTAAGTCATTTCAAATGCGAATTTAAACGAAAATGGGTAGCAGCAAACTACAAGCATGACCGCTTTCTAAAGAAAAATGAACAATGGCTTCAAAGTACTCATAAATTCGCTCTCTGGACCATAGTAAAACCGGGTCGTCCTTCAAAGGAATTCGGGGAATCCAGTGATAGATCCAAGCGAAGGAAAACAAAAGGTCTACGAAATTCTGTATCGACAGATGAGTTGACTTATGCGGCCCAAATGAGTCAATGTGCCGGAGGAAATAAGGATGCATCTAAAATAATAAAAGACATCACTTTGACTCCAACAAGAGCTACAAAGGTTCGAAAAGTAATTTCTTCAGGTAAAAGTAAAATAAAAAAGCATTCACCATCTGAAGCCTTAGCTATTTTCGTCGAAGGAGATTTTAGTAGAAGACAGTGGGAAATTTTACACTGCGCAAATAAAAATATATACCCTTGCTACTCTTTGTTAAAAAAAGCAAAAACCGATTGCTATCCAGTAGAACAGTCAATGAGGGTTACAGAAACTTGTGCGGAAGTTCTCTTACAAGATTTACTTAACCATACATGTTTACGGTTGTGTAAATATTTGGAAGATGTTATATACAGCTGTACTGAAGAAGAAAAGAAAAATTTTCTATTAATTATAAAATGGGGCTGCGATGGTTCTCAACAATCACAATATAAGCAGAAATTTGAAAATATTGCGGACAGTGACTCGAACATATTTCAGAGTTCTCTCGTACCATTGCGATTAGAAACTACAGATAATGGAAGAAAAAAAATTATATGGCAAAATCCACTGCCTTCATCTCCAAGATTCTGCAGACCTATTAGAATAAGATTTATTAGCGAAACCAAGGACGTAACTAATGAAGAATTTGCATATATAAATAATCAAGCAAAAAAATTAACAAAAACAGAAATACCAACAACCAGTGGAATAATTTACGTAACACATAAATTACTACCAACAATGGTGGACGCCAAGGTATGCAATGCAGCTACCAATACGTCTTCCACTATGAGGTGCTATATTTGTGGGCTAACTTCCAAAAATTTTAATAATTTAACTAGACGAATGGAAGTAGACCCAGAAAGTCTAAAATTTGGGCTATCGATTCTCCACGCAAGAATACGTTTCTTTGAATCCTTATTACATGTGTCTTACAAACTTGGGGTTAAAAAATGGCAAATAAGATCAACGGAAGATAAAAGAATTGTAAAAGAGAGGAAAGAAATGATACAAAAAGCATTTCGGGAGCAAATGGGCCTTTTAGTGGATATGCCGAAAGCAGGGTTCGGGAACACTAATGATGGAAATACATCGAGAAGATTTTTTTCGGATCCCGAAACAGCTTCTCAAATAACTGGAATAGATTTCACATTGATCTACAGATTTAAAGTAATCTTAGAAACAATTTCCAGTGGTCACGCGATTGATGCAAAGAAGTTTGAAGCCTACACTTATGAAACTGCTACTTTGTACGTGCAGTTGTATGAATGGCACCCAATGTCGCCTACCGTTCATAAAATTTTAATGCATGGTGCAACAGTCATTTCTAAATCAATATTACCAATTGGGCAGCTCTCTGAAGAAGCTGCCGAAGCTAGAAATAAGCACTTCAGGCTCTACAGGCAAAACTTCTCTCGCAAATTTGATAGAGTTAAATGTAATAGGGACATTTTAAATAGACTTTTGTTAACGTCAGACCCATTTTTAAGTAGCACTAGAAAACCACCACGAAAGAAAAGTAACCCATTCTGTTCGGAAACTATAAGTCTTTTGCTCCCTGACGCAGAAAATTCATCTATAGAAAGCAGTGACGAAGAACAGAATAGAACGGCAACAGATGAATCTGATTTCGACGATTAATTTTTTTTTATTAATTATATTTTTTAAATATAAGGAATATTATTATAATAAACGTTTGAAAACTATCTTAATTTATTTATTTAATAGTTTCCACGTCACAAAGCCCCAAAAATAATATTAGCCAGCTTTTTAGTACAAATACTCCTATGTGCGTCGTCTAGATGTGGTCGGTATCGCCCACACGGTTGATTTTGACGGCCAAATATGGTCTGTGTAAATAAACTATCAATTTTCATACAAATTAGCGCCAGTCCACATGGAGTCGTTATGGTGGGGTTGTGATACGTGCAATCGGGCCCTAAAGGCAGTTTTGCAAGTATAGTGATCATCTTCCAAGTCCCGAGGGCTACCAAGAAAAACTTGCATAATCAGCCTATAATGTTCCCACTGCTAGGAAACAGGACTCTTTGTGAGAGGGAGTGGGCCGTAATCCACGACGAAGGTCCAGTGCGGGTTGGTGGATGTCGCATGTCTTCGATTTTTTGGTTCTAAGACATACCAGTTTCCTAACGATGTTTTCCTTCACCGTTTTATATAAACACTTATCAAACCCTAAAACTTGTTTTTTCTCCCCGGCAAACACGTGTAGTAAATCATTTTATCATTTCTCATTAGCCGTATAAACGAACATTATCACTTTAATTGTCTGACGTCACTGGCCAATGAACTCAGTGGCCTCAAGGTCTTGCCATTTTGAACCACTTTTTTATTTACATACAAGCCTTTATACATAACTAAATATATTTCTTTAAAACCTGACCTTGTTTGAGAACGTGTGTATATAAAATAATGCTTGTGTTTCGTGTTGATAGCCGGGAGAGGCTATAAATGTTAGATAGATCAGCACGATCTTCAATAAACATATTGGTAGGTACAAGGTTTATAATCATAACATCCTCTAATAGTCACGTAGACACCAGTTTCGATTCATTTCTTTTAACTGGTTTCAGATATCTATCCATCTTATAAGTTTACAGGGAAGAGAGGACTTTGTAAACGAGATCGTATAGAGCCTAGCCTTTGAATTCAGCCGAACAACTTATACTCCAGTCTTCTGCCTCCAAGCAGAATGGCTATTATTCAAGGGTGGCGTTGAGCAACGTTGAAGTTCGTGGCATGCATCTCACCTGATGGTAACTGATGATCAGGCTGAAGGTGGACACGAGCTTTACCCGGAATCCTCAACCACAGGAACTGGCCATCTTACCTCTTAACTACCAAAACACAACAATGCTGTTAACATTTTTGTTATTGTGACAGATTTAGATAGGTTGACCACCAACCAAAGCGAGCACAAAAAAAAATCCCCAATGGGAATCAATCCCGGGACCTTTGGGACTGAGACAGGTAGTCTAACCAATAGATCACAGAGATCACTATTTTCGCAGTGGCTGGTAGTGACAGCTAAACAAATCTTCAAGGTGCAGCAGGTAACCACTTTCCATAAGGTAGACGTTCCTAATCTCCAAAAAAGAGGTTTAGGAGACATCCAATTTAACAGCATTGACTGGAACGCAAGCAGATCTAGCAAGAGTCGGGGTCACCAGCACCCATTTGCACCTTAGACCAACTTTAGTGCCAAAGCCCGGAGGTCAATTTTTACTTTCAAAACATTGATGTAGGTACAGTGTCGTCCTCATCATAAGGGCCCCCGTAAACCCGATACAATGTTTGCACTCAAAAGCGTTTTTATTCAATTTTTAGATAGATACTTACAAATTTAATCTAATTTTAATTTCCGTCAACATTTCTAAATTGAAATATTAATCGGGAACCAGATGAGATATTTAAACATTTCTTTTATTTTTCTGACAAACGTTTTAGTTTTCTTTCTCAGTTATAAGAATCGATTCTGACCACTTGACAAAAAAATGCAAAGAATTTGTAGAAATTATTCAAATTAAAAATATTTTTATTTCACATAAACCTACATGGGCACTTACGAAATGTCAGAGGCTAGGTGCTCGGTTCCAATTGGTCGTTTCCTATAGAGAAGAGCCGGCAAGAAACTCCACGGTTACTCTTTTAAAAATAAGTAATTTCTTTCAATAAGTACCAGGTACTTAAGAAAATAGAAAATGGTCAGCAAATCTATAGTTCACTAAGCCTACAGCGTTCTCACATTCACAAAACAGAAAAGAAGCTATACAAAAGATAAATAAATTAATAACATTAAAAACCAATTTTAATTTAACGCAATTACATGATTGCTATTACAACTGTAATAAATCTGAATAATTATCATGTCTACAAAAGCCACTAATAAAAAGTTGAAATTAAAAAGGTATATAATGTCAAATAATAGGATAAATATGTCAAGGACGAATGTAATAAATTAAAATTAAAATAAACATGGTAATTTGGGAGCAGATAATAGACTCTTACATAATTATGCCGTTAATGAGGTACCAGGGAAGCCACATGTGCAGAAGGAATTATTGCCAAACTTCCCTGTCTTCAACGTAGTCTTTAATTTTATAATATGCTGTCTTGATAAATCCACGTTTGATTTTGAACTTCCCATCGCTAAGTTCTGTAACCGACTGGCAACTTGTTATAATAGCAGACTGTTTAGAAGAAATGACTTCCTTGTTTTAGTTAATCATAATTTGGGTATCACAATTTCATGTCTACTACGTGTATTTACGTATATTATGGAAATCGCTTCTTATTTTGAAAAGTCCTAAGTTTTTGCGAACATACAAAATACTTTCTAAGATATAAAGAGAAAACAGAGTCAGTACATTAATTTCTTTAAATTTGTCTCTAAGGGAATCGCGAGGACCCATTTTAAAGAGCGCTTTTTAGGACCCATATTAATGCTTATGAGCTCAAATCAGAATGTTTTTGTCAAAGGAATCGGCGGATCTCGCCCTTACAAAGTCCAATAAATGAGAAGAAACTTTTCCAAATGTTGAAATCGCTGCAAGAATATTCCTTCACCTGATGATTACATTACGAAAGGCATTGTTACAATAGCGACTAAATAATTTGACAATTATGTGCATATAACGTGATATCCTTAAAATAATAGACTGAGGATACAGTAGAAGATTTAGCAAAACAGAAATCCCGAAAGAAACCATTATCGTAAATTCGAAACCAACTCAAACCTGCAGCATTTTATTTAATAACGTACCTATCTGATTTTAGTAATATTTGATTCGTACCAATTACCAGATAAATAACAGATATTTTTCCATTCATTTTTTTTTACTTTCCAAGGGGGCCCCAAATTCTTGTGTGCCCAGAGGCCCCAACTTGCTCTAAGACGGTCTTGTGTAGGTACCTAATTAACATAGGTGTGGCCGATAAAGCTAAGTGTTCTTAACGAAAACGCTATTGTTCATTCATTTTATCTAACAGCTGTACCTAACTTCACGCAGCGGTAAGATAATAAGTAATAAAAAAGCAAACAACAATCCATTTTATCTAATAAGAATTTGCGTTATCATGAAAGAAAAAAGTCGAACTCATTTTGGAGATAAGTACCTGGGCGATGGAGCTCTGCTCTAGTGAAAATAGAGAATAGTACATACTAATTCCATGCTGCCATGACATTATTCTATGTCATTAATCTTGATCAAAACTGTGGGTGACCTAGCTCTGCTCGGGTGAAAATACGGGAAAATTCGTTTTTTCCGTATTTATGGTATGAGACCTAGCTAGATCGATTTTTCGTCCCCGTAAACCCCTATATTGCTTTAACTTTCATCGAAATAGTTAGAGCCGTTTTCGAGAACGTGATTACAAATGTCTCGCTGATGGTGGCGAGTGTGTTGGATCATTCGGTTCCCTACAAAATGGTAAAGCTGGATATGGTGCTGATCCACGCGTCATGTTCGTGAACGAGCGCCGTCAGTTGAGACTGGTCATCTCTTATCTGCCAGGGCTTATTTTTAATCTTATATTTTCAATTGCTTTTGATTATTTTTTGTACATTGTTCTCACATTACAGAAGCAATAAGAATAATGTACCCAGGATTTCGTAATATTTATTTTTAAAAGAGTGTCCTTGGAGTTTTTTGCCCGTTCTTCTCCATAGAGATCTACGTTTTGGAATAGGCAACTAGCTTCAACTTTCTGACTAACCGACTCTTTGACAATTCAAAAGTGCCTGCAAATGGTTTAATTGAAATAAATGGTTTGAGTTTTGAGTATAATTATATAGTTAATTGATTCAGGCGTGACCTTGCGGAAATATTTATGTTCTATGTTATGGGGTTTGGTTTCCGCACTTAGTCCGTCAGGTGGACCATTGTGCGTGGGCCATGGCGGCCGCTTTGGGGGTTATTCCAACCAGCCCACCTCCCTCCAGAAGTTAATCAAAACTCCTGGTCTGTTTAGAACATCTGTGAAAGATCTGGGTGACCCGAGGGTTTCTGTTCTAATCTGGGTGACGCCTGTGCATTCAAAGAGCACGTGCGCAACGGTTTCCTCAGCATCCATGCACGCCCTGCACAGAGGACTGTCCGTTATGCCTATCGTGTGAAAGTGTTTGTTTAGCGAGCAGTGTCCTGTGATGGTCCCCGTCACCAGGCGCAGGTCGTTCCTGTCCAGGCGTAATAGGCTCCTGGTTAACCTGCTATCCAGGGAGGGCATAGCTACCTTGGACTGCCTGCAGCCCGGTGTCGAGGTCCACCAGTACTCCGCTTGTGTGAGGGTGAACTCTTGTAGCCACCTGCGTATTTGGTTGAAAGGGATTGGTACGATAGGTTCGGGGCCACAGACTGCCGTGCTAGATCCTCTTCTAGCAAGTTCGTCAGCTGCGTCGTTACCTAGCGATCCGCTGTGTCCTTTTATCCATTGCAGTGTCACCGTGTTGCGACTAGACACCGTTACCTGTTCTAGTGCATTGTGACATTCTAGTATCAACTTCGAGGTAATATATTTTTTCTTCAGCGATTGGGGAACTGAGGCGCTGTCGGAGAGTATGCGTATGTGAGTGTCCGTAACTCTCCTGGCCTCTATGAAATGTTTAGTAATTTTCTGTCGTTTTTTTGTGTGGCAAGACGCCGTGTTCGAGTTCGCGACAAGTCAATCGTCATCCTGAGGATACCTCGTTGAGATATAAAACACGTGTCGATTCATTTCAGGGTTTTTATGACTCTTTAGAAATAGCTAAGCGGAAAAGTTACTAAATATATCCATGTCTATTGTATTTTATAGTTTTATAGGTATACATACAAATATTGCTCATTTAATAGTATAGGATAAAGTACGGAATTGGGACTACTAACAAGTTTGACGAGAGTTCGTAGCTGGTCAACTAATGATCATGATCACGAAGTGGCAACCATATTGCTATACGTTATTACCATGCCCAATGTCCATCTGCAATTCAAATTTTCTTACGTTTTTATGCAATTGCAGACCAGTATCAGGTTGTATGTTGATTAAAATACGATTCACGACCGAAACAAATCTGGCTTTACAGAATTATAACCACTAGAACCAGTAATACAACTCCTTAAGTTAGAATTGACCTCAAATGTCTTCATGAAATACTCATTCGATAGGGTAATGACGACGATAAGGAACTTAGAGAGTTGTAGTAATGATTTTTATGATTATTATTCTATAAATAAATATTTGATACGGCCGCGAATCATATTTAGATCAACATACAACCTGATCATCATCATTTCAGCTGAACGACGTCCACTGCTGGACAGACGCCTCCCCCAAGCACCGCATTCCTGCGGCCTTCACAAGGTCAACGGTCCATCTTGTGGGAGGCCTTCCAACGCTACGTCTTCCGGTATGTGGTTGCCACTCCAGAACCTGTCGGCCCCATCGGCCATCCGTTCTGCGAGCAATGTGCCCTGCCCCTTGCCACTTAAGTTTGTCATTTCTTGGGGCTATGACCGTTACCTTGGTTCTCCCACTCTCATGAAGATTGGAGACGCGAAGTTGTGGACGAGTATGTTTAACTAGGACAAACTGTCCAGCTAAGTAGGTCCAACTTAAAGAAAGAGGTCAATCGTCGAATCCAACTCGGCTGGGAAGCGTTCGGGAAGCTACGCAATATCTTCTCGTCTCACATACCACAGTGTCTCAAGACGAAAGTCTTTGACCAGTGCGTGTTGCCAGTGACAATGGGCTCACAATGGAAGACCCATTGTGAGCCCATTTCCCGTCTTATCAGAAGGCTAAAAGTGACCCAAAGGGCAATGGGAGGCTATGCTTGGAGTTTCCCTACGTGATCGAATGAGAAATGAATAGATCCGCAGGAGAACCAAGGTAACCGCTACAACCTGATACTGACCTGCAAATTGCAAAAAACGTAAGAAAATTTGAATGTTGCAAATACTATGAAGATGAAAGCGTCAGGGTAGCCCCACCCTGATGCTTTCATCTTCATAGTATTTACACCTTACACCTGTGAAGTGGAGGGTGGCCAAGTATATCTTAAATAATTATAGGTACGAACGTCTCAAAACTTCTGCTAACCCTTTCAGTGATTGTTGGCGTGACATTTTTAATAATAACATAATAGAAAACAAATTGTTTGCTTAATAAAATGTCTGTGTTGTGGTTATTGCAGCACGATTTCCAATTAACCGAATGTTTGGTTTGAAAAACTCTGGAAAGTGCAACTCTGCATTAGTGCACACTTTCTAAAGATATTATTTTTATAGTCGTTTTGCTCTTGTGCAGCGTTCTTTCTTAATTATGAATGTAATGTGGACTATCATTTTAATCTAGTTAAGTAAAGTAATTTCAAATATGTGACTTGCACAAATACGTACTCTTTAAAAACACTTAACCCTGAAATGTTATTAATTATGCAATTGTTTGTAACGACCGCGACTTGACGAGTTGTAGGTCATAGGTTCGAACGCTGACAGGTGTTTAACTTTGTGTGAATTATTTCATCGCCTCTCAAAACGGTGTAGGAAAACATCATGAAGAAACCGGCCTAAAATAAAAATAAAATTATGTATGTGACATCTATCCAACGCGCACTGGCCCCGCGAGGTGGATACGGGCATTACGACCCGCACGTGCTCCTGTACAGAAATTGAAAATGCATTTTCTCTTAAAGTATATCATTTAGAACAACGGACGATAAGTCAAATTTTAATTAAAATATAGTAAAAATACTTGGTCTTATTTATATTAACCTATGAGATTGAGCCTAGTCAATAAAGCCGAAAATATTGGGCTCTCAGTTCAAACGTTTTACGAAACTTCGACTTTCATTTACTTTTCATAACTTTTGAGCCATTATTTCTTTTTAACTAATTTACAGAGATGTTCAACTATAAGATATAAAAGGCATATTTATGTACCTTTTTCTGCTGAGCAAAGGCCTCCCCCAAATCCTACCATGCATCCTTTTCCAGGGCGACATGGGACAGTGAAGGCTAACATTTAAAAAAAAATGTATTTCTACAGTTAAACTCATGTTTTGAAGATTCCCTAGTACAGACTGAGGGACCCAGTTAAACCGCCATGAATCTGTAACGTCATTTTCTAGCGAGTTGGAAATTTCTTAAAAGATTTAAGAAAATCTAAACTAATTTCTAAAATAAAAATTATTAACACAGAGATTACTTTCAGAGATTTATGCTAAGCCAGTTTATGCAAGCGTCTGGATTGAGAGCCCAAGTTATTTGTTCATAAATTTTTAATTCACGTTTAAGAAATTCACTGCAGACCCACCGTACCCCTGGCCGTACCTCTGATGGTACGGTGGGTATTTTAAAGTTAAACGATACCACTGTACGAAGTGATCGTAGGGCTGTACTGATGTAGATACTAGGTGGACAGGAAATTATAAACAGTTATCTCACATATCTTAAAGAATTTTTTTGAAGAAATGTAAAACTGAAAATTGAATTGAATTTAATTGTTGTTGAACCTATAATAGACGATATTGAAATGGATTTCGTCCAAATAAAAGGCGGAAAGGCCCTTCCGTGTCCCTCTTACAGTAAAAGTAAATGTTGTGGCACTGTAACGGAAAGGTGGGTCTGCAGTGAAGAAATTTATGAACCTTTGCTTTTTACCTACTATTTTTAACAATTTCCCTAAAGTCTCAAATTGATTAGTAAGAAAAAAAAATGGCCCTCTGTCCAGATGCATATCCTCTCACAGAGAGGAGGCCTGTGTCCCAGCAGCGGGATCATTACAGGCTGATTATGCTTGATGTTAATTAAGAAATACTTAATTTAAATAATCTATAACAACGATCAAGGTATTTCATTAATAACCTTCAGTCATATTTAGGTACAATACAAAACCTTCGCTAAGTAAAGACTAACATGTTGTGTTATAGATAATTTAGGTTACAAAAAACACATTGGTTTGCCTATAGACTAACAAAGTTCCCAAGGTACATTATACATGGGTCATTTGCAGTGAGCCAAAGTATATTCTCAAGTTTGAGGTTCCCTATGCAGGAAACTACCAAACTTCCATTCTTGTGGGGATTCATTCATTCTGGCAAGAGTGGCATCATCCCACGTAAACCACGTGCGGTGGATTACAGCCCACTGCCTCTCACAGAGTAGAGCGCCAGTAATCCAGCAGTAGGAGCATTATGGAATTATGTTTTCTAGGGTAATTGGCTTCAAGGTATGATTCCGAACAACGCTGCACGCGGCAGTGCTGATAATGAAGTGATGGTATAATATTACATTCCAAGCATGGCAGCAATGCTGCGCGACATTGCTCAGAATATAATCTCATATACCTAAACTTATAGAAAATGTATGGGGACCAGTAGTGGCGCTGCAGCACTGCCGCCTGCAGCATTGTTCAGAATCATATCTTTAAATTTCGTTACTAACACTATTGTAGTGTAGGATTGTCTGGGGTCTGTTATAAAGGTTTATATTAAATAATGCCCCACACTCCGTGCTACGTGATTTTTATACTTTTTGTGTTGGCTATATTTTCAACAGTGGAAGCTCTCAGCCTAATGTGCTGATTGATCACTTGATGTCATTAAAGGCAAAGCATTTATCTCAATAAGACCATTTCAACTCAGTCTATCGCAGTTAGGGCTACCATTTAGAAATTTGAAAAGTCCTGACAAAAAGCGTGACATTTTAATAAAAGTCCGGACATTTAAGTCACAAAATCCACTTATTGTTTGATCTCGTTAAGTTGATTGGTAAAGAAGATTTATATTTTGTTTTTAGATGAATTAGAAGGTAATAAATATTTGACTCATTTGGTGTTACTTAAATAAGTTTTATTACTCGTATTCCATCTAAGCCAAAAAAATCGGACAAATTAAATAGCCGGACAAAAGTCTAGAATTCCAGACATGTCCGGACAAATCCGAACGGATGGTAACCCTAATCGCAGTCCACTGCTGGACATGCGGGCAGACAGAGGCCTGGCGCGCCACAACACCCTGTGCTCCGCCTTCGGCATCCAGTCTGTCCCAGTCACCTTTTTAAGGTCGTCGGTCCATCTAGCTGGGGAGCGTCCGATGCACCCATACTATTTAATTACAGAATAGCATTGAACAAGAAGTCGGTCTCAACATATTTAATGAAAATTGATTACGATTCAATTGGAAAACATGCGACCTGTGAAACCCAGTCTGAATAATACTCACCCTGAGTATGAGTAGTAAGCTTCGAGACTAAACAACTCGATTAAATATATCGGCATTCCCAGGAAGTTCCATTCATCTAACCTTCAGCACCCTAGAGGGGATACCGGTACAGTTAATATTATGACTAGTAGGTAGTCGACCGAGCTCTGCTCAGGTGAAAATAGAGAATGCTCATTTAATAGTATAGGATAGTTTATACTAATTCCATGCTGCCATGATAATAGGTACTTACTAATTTCATGCTGGCATGTCATTATTCTGAGATAGCCATCTTGTTGTTGTAAACTTTGGGCGATCGAGCTCTGCTCGGGTGAAAATACGGAGAAAACGAATTTTCCGAGATATGAGACCTAGCTAGTTCGTTTTTTCGCCCCCGTTAACCCTTATATTGCAACTTTCTTCGAAATCGTTAGAGCCGTTTTCGAGAAAGTGATTACAAATATAAATTAAAATATACAAATATTGCTCGTTTAATAGTATCGGATTTATCAGGTATCAGGACATTTTTGCGAAAGACATTTCCGCGAACCCACTTGCATCCTATTTGTTATAGTGTGTTCAAATAACTCCGAAACTTTTATTGTCCGTCTCCCTCTCCAACACACAGAGGTCGCAACGAACCCTTTTATACAAATTGTTGTCCTGCCAAATAATGCCGATAACTCTCGGCAGACAAAAGGAATAGTGATCATTATTCAACTAGAATAAAACAAATATTTTAAAGGTAGGGTTGCCATGTTTTTCTTAGACATGAACTATCTAAGGGCAAAGAGGGAGAGCAATCAGCCGTTTTGTCTAGGTAAGTTCATGTCAACTAGTTTTGAATCATAACAATTTGTCTGCCTCCAGCTATACTATTGTAAGCAGGGATTTGAAACGTTACTCGAAATAGCGTTATGTATAGTTCCAGTAACCATTTACGAACGAATTTCTAGGCAATAAAACGAAAATCTATCGGAACGAAATCTAAGCAGTGATAGCCTAGTGGTGTAACCATCAGACTGCCAAGTCATAGGTCTAGAGTTCGAATCCAAGGCTCTGACTTTTCGGATTCATGTGCGTATTGTATAATCATCACTTACTTAAAAAACGGTGAAGGAAAACATCGTGAGGAAACCGGCATGCCTGACAGATATTTTTCGACGGCGTGTGAAACCAAGTCAGAGGCCCATGGGTGGCTTTAAAGCTCTGACACCAGGTTAGTCACTAACCAATCGAAAAGAAGAAGAAGATCGGAACGAAATCTTTAACTATTAGTTTAGTTGCGATCCGGGTGGAACAGTAGAAATGATCGTCGTCGTGGAACTATACGTAACTCTATTTTGATGTCGTTTCAACTTTGATTGTAAGAATTATTCCCAAACAGAGAGGAAACGAGCATTGCTGATCAACTTTGCACTGTGTGGGTTTGAGCGATTTCAAACTAAGTAGGTAAATAAATTCAACTTTCCTGATGACCGTTATCTTTACCACTGTATAAACATCGAAGATAAGCTTAGAAAGTAAATAATTAAGTATAAAAAATACCTATTTACCAGGAGTAAAGCAGTGGTGGCCCAGTGGAAATGGCCACGACTCGCGAGCTGAAGGTCGTAGGTTCGAACCATCGACCCCAGACAGGCACTTTACTTTGTGTAAATTATTTCACCTCTACTGGTCTCACAAAGGTGAAAGAAAATATCGTGGGGAAACTGGTATGTCCTCGAATCAAATTTTAAGATAGCTGACATCCGGCCGCCTCTCTCTCATAGTGAGGAGGTCTGTATTCCAGGAGTAGGAACATTTTAGGCTGATTATGCGTCCTAGGTTCCAAACTTCATACTAGAGAGAAAAACAGTCACTTTGAGCCTTCGCGACATTAATTTCCAAGACAGTTGGTAGGCGTGGATTATAGAAATGAAGTAAGCAGACTTTCTACAGGACCTACTTCTCAAAAAAATCAAAAGTGTAAGCCCTACCCAAAGGTCTTCGCACTCCGGCTGGGGTTGAAAAAACGTTGAGGTCAACGGAGCGCCCTCAGAGGCATTGTCTCGTCAATGTGAACCCAGAGGTTCGCCCCGCGCCCTTCATAAGGTGACACACTACTTGGGATTGGAAAGACGTCTTCGCCTTACTATGTAGATTGTGAATTTAGAAGCTGGAGATAATTTTATTACGCGTGGAACTTGTAATCTAACTTCTTATCATACGCCTCATGTGTGAATTATGCTGAGCGATGGCCGTTTTGCGTGGATGTGACGCATATTCTCTCCCAACTTGTTCTTTTTTATATTTGTGTTCTTTCTTTGTTAAATAAAAGTATTTTTCTTTCTTTCTGAATCTTCTTTATCTTTATTTTTATGCTAAAAAGGATTATGTTTTGCAATAAGTTACTCCACACTTGTCTTATGAATTTCTATTGTCACTTGAGTGCCTTTCCGAAAAAATTACATGCAAAAACACTCAAAACAGCAGTATCGTTTAGGCCAGTAATCGTGATTTAGCATGAAATGAAATGATTTAGCTGAATGGAACAGATAATTTTATAAAAGTCGACGATCCCTGCCCTTCCTTCTTTTTCATTTGGGTAGTGACTAACCTGGTGTCAGAGTTTTTAAACCGCCAATGGGCCTCTGACTTGGCTTTATATACCGTCGAAAAATATCTCTCAAGCTTGGTTTCCTCACGATGTCTTCCTTCACCGGTTTTGAAACAAGTGAATCGGGAAAGTCAGAAATGCGTGCCTTGGGCTATGACTTGGCAGTCCCGCAGTCACACCACTAGGCTACCACTACTGAATCACGATTACTGGTAAATTATTAATTTTGTTTAACTGTTAAATTTTTGTAAGGCTCGAACTTATAAAAATTATTAAAACAGAATAACTACTTAACCGCACTGAAAGCTGTATCGGTAATCGCTGTTCGTACAGCGATGCAGACGGGAGGAAGTTACACTTCATAAATAATCTTACATTTTTATATTACCTACTCAAAATACATCATCCCAGGGTTTTTAAGGAGAGAGAGGCTGACATGGCGCCTGTCCAGGAGTCTTTAAAACAGGGTATGGACTATTCTCAACTGAACACTTGGATAAGACGAAATTACAATCTTTAAACTCTCCCTATTAATTTCGTTGTATCTCGGGACACCTCAGGGAGTAAGGGACATCGAATTCAGTATGAGACCCATAAAAGTTTAAAAAAATCATTGGTTACTAAAATTTATCAGCTGTTTCATAAATTTGACGGTTTACTTATGATTTTTTTTTACGCCGGGCGAATAAGGTAACAAATTGTCAAATGGATGTCTCTTACACCGTATATTAGCTACAGTAAACTCTAAAATTTTACGAAATTTTGGAAACCGGTCTTCTTCTTAGCATGCCGATGGTAATCTAAATGGAGACAGTAAAGAAATCTAGGTTAGGTTAGGAGTAAAGAATTCTAGGTTACCCAAGGTAACTCATGTCCAGGTGGGAGATCTTCAGCAGGTGGAACGAATGGTTTGGGTGAGGAAGCACTGTCACTGGTCGTTGAAGCCGGTAACACCATCTAAAACTCACATGAAGCTCCTGCCGATTTAAACCAAATAATGCTAGGTAATTTTAAAAACGGTTTTCGCTTTATCTACTTAATTTAATAGCAAATAGAAAAACTACAGATAAGTGCATCAGCCCACAACCAATTTCAAAAGGAACATTGATTTTAATTGAGACTACGCCGCACACGAATTGTTCTGGTCTGGTAATCAGCAGTTTTTCAAATAGTAAACTGCCGGCACTATATGGCAGCATTGAATGCCAATTATTCATCGTGATTACTTGCCAATTAAAATATCTGTTTACTTTATTTATACGGTCTATTTACGATGGGGTTAAGCTAGTTCAGTTGCAGTAAGAAGGTGCAGTGGTGAAGAAGTTTTAATGCCAGTGGTTGAGTTGATCGACTTGGTTTTATTTGACGGTTTTACTGCTTGGAATTTTTCTGAATCAGTCCTTTGTTTTTTTTAAGTTGACCAGATGTAAGGTTCTCTGCAAAGAATAATTGCTTTATTTTCAAGCAACTAAGGCCCATAGAAAAAATAAACAAAATAATAAACTAATACATAATAAAAACATCTCTACAAAATCTAGTTACTGCGTTGGGTCGGCGACGTATTGCGCCGAGTCATGGTGTCATGTAGCCTTCCGCGAAAACGCCGGTACACGACACCCGTCGGCCAAAATTCCTCCTTCATGAAAGTCTCCAGGTGATGACTCGGAACTCGCACCACAAAAGATTTGAAGTTAATCTTATGGCGCGACTCCAACATCTCGACTCTCAAGGTGAACTTGGTCTTCATCCTGATGTACTCCACGACTTACTCTACCTTCGTGTTGTAATGTAAACGTGACACGTACAGCTGCGTCGATGGAATAGTGAGAAGCAGCAACATGTCGGGACCAGTCAATGCGGTACCGCACTGATTGCGACAAGCAGGCTTTTTCTTCTAGTTCTTCTTCTCCACACGCATGAAACCTCCTTCATCGGCCTGTCCTTGACTTGTTACCGGCGGCAATGAGCTTTGAACTACTTCGGAGGGCCTTCAAATAAAATTTCAAATTCAATTAAATTCGTCAGCGTCATTATATGCACCATTCAACTGGGTGGTGATTATATTCTTCGATTCCTGTGTGCTTTCTGTAACAATATCACAACGGCGTAGTAGTAGAAAAAGAAGGAGTGTTTTTGAGTGACTATCAATGCAAATTCTTTGGCCAAAACCAAGATCAACACCAGACCTCGACTATGTCAACATTTTTTTTATTTTTTTTTATTCAGTATCTGTCACTTTTAAACAGATATGAGTCTAGAGAAATAATTAAAAAAAACCGGCCAAGTGCGTGTCGAACCACACACAATGAAAGGTTCCGTAATAGGGATGAATTTATCACAAGAAAAAACTTATCATTGTAGTTGAAAAACAAACATCTACTCCCGTAGGAAATGTATGAGAGAACAGGTCTTTGACACTGCAAATGTAAGTTGGTCGATTATTATTAGTCATTAACTTGTAGAGCCTACTTAGCTATGATAGTGTTCTGTAATTTTTTTCACATATCCAGAACCAACCATTTAGCTGGCGGGGGGGGGGACTTGACACTAACAAAAAAATGCACGTTAAAGCTTAATATTTCACAAAAGGATCCCCGAATCCAAAAATAAGGTTTTCAAAAACTTTTGAACGACCTTCCCAACTACATGTGATAGACAACAAAAAAAAAAAAACATCCCCGCTTTAAGTGTCGGGGAGGTACCCTAAAAAACCTTTTTTTCATGATTCTATTTTACCACTTTGTCGGGGTGATTAATATATACCCATGCTAAATTACAGCTTTCTAGTACTAACAGTCTCTGAGCTAAGCAGCGGAGAGACAGACGGACATAGCGAAACTGTAAGGGTTTCTTGTTGACTACGGAACCCTAAAAAAGATAGATTGGCAACAAAACTATATCCACGTGTAGCCAAACATTATCTCTTATTTAAATAATTTGGCTGACAACACGTCGATATGTTTATAAAACATAATGATAATGATAAATAGTATTAATGATAATTATGTGTATTAAGGCTCGTGCAAACTGGCGCGATATCGCGCTGGTCTACACAAGCTTTAATACGGTTAATATGAATCATTGCTATACATACTCGTGTACCTATGTCTATTTATATACATAGCAGTTATATACTCCCACGGTATGTATGTGAATGACGATATTAAGCTCGATTAACTTTAAATAATAGAAGACTAGCTGCGCCCCGCAGTTTCACCCACATAAGTCTCGATCTTGTAGAAATATCGGGATAAAAAGCCCTATGTCCTAACCCAGGCCATGATCTACCCATGTGCCAAATTTCATCTAAATCCGTTCTGTCGTCTTAGCGTAAAAGCGTAACAAACAAATAAACAAACTCACTTTCGCATTTATAATATTAGTTAGGATATCCATAGACTGAAACAAACTAAAAAATAATTTAGGAATATCGTATAGGTATATTTACAATGCTTGGAAATATGTGAACACCATCCATCTATATATCCATCCACATATCCCTCACATTATTATTTTTTCTGTCATTGCTTCATTTCAAATTATTTTTACCAATTGTAGTACAGTAATCTTATTCCAGTTGCATCGTCTCCACATACAATTATACAGTGTGTGTAGTCTTTATAAATTTAAAGCCTAAAAGCCTAAAACCTAATTGAAATAAATTATTTGACTTTGACTTTGGAACAAGGCATCAGCGCATTGCATCTGCGCAGCATCTCTACTCCTTCCATAGGTACTTCTCTATTAGCCTTAATCTCTATTATGCACCTGTTTTATTTTTGTTATTTTTTTCTACATTTGTTGATTTCACAAAATTATCACCTTCCCTTCACTGCTTGAATACGATTTTCTAAGGAATTAACGTTGTGGATGATCCACGGTACCATCTTTCAATCCAAACGTTTATTGCATACTTGCATGGCTCCAGACAAATATATTCATGTGTACTAGGATCTATGCCTTTCATCTACTTAATAAAAATCTTAAACTCAAAAATTCAAAATCAATTTCACAATCACTAGAAGATCTCCAAGCATGAAATCTGGCACAAGAATGACTTAAAATATAACAAAAGTGAGCACGGATTTTTGAAACTACTGAACCATATAAGAGCTTTTGAAAGCAAACCTTCCTTTATTCTTCCTTTCCGCAAAATTATGGACATGTAAGTGCATTTTCCCATTTTAACATGTGCATCCCAGACTTAATCTTTGACAAAAATTCGAAAGTCCAAAATCAAAGTTTTCCAACTTGCGATGGTGCTCAGTATTCTAGGCGTCAAATTAACAGACCACATTCGCAACACCACACTGCGGTCCAAATCACAGATTACTGACGTTGGCCAAAATGCCGCAAAGTTGAAGTGGGACTGGACTGACGGCTGCCGCATTCCCAATCAACTGTGGGCCAAAATAACCACCCCTATGTGGAGCCCTTCTTCTTTCTTTTTCGTGTGGTTAGTGAGTGTGACTAACCTGGTCTCAGAGCTTTTATGCCACTCATGGGCCTCTGACTTGGCTTCACAAGCCGTCGAGAAATATCTCTTGGACATGACGAAAATACGGTGAATGAAAACATCGTTGCACACACTATTTTGTAAGCAAGTAATAATTTTACAATACCTTGGATTCGAACTCGAGACCTTATGACTTGCCAGTTTGATGGCGGGGCAAAGGGAGGTGGACAAAACAAACTACCACACACATTCGCACTGGATCGCAAGCACGGGATTAGATGCCATGGGCCTTTGACCTCCTCTCGGTAAGAGGGAGTGGGCCGTAATCCACCATGCGGGCCCAGTGCGGGTTTGCAGATGTCACATGTCTTCGAATTTTTAGTTCTAGGATATACCAGTTTTCCTCACGATATTTTCCTTCACCGTTTTGAGAGAAGTGGTGATAAAATAATATCTGTAATACGAATTTCCTACAGCACCAAGTAGGAAATTCATTACAACGATCGTCTTAATAATTTACATTACCAATTGACTTGATCGGTGGTCTTGTGGTCAAAGGTGGGACAGTGGGGATTCTGGTTTGAGGCCCCAGGTCGGACAGTATCCGATTCCCGGCCACCCTAGGCGTGGGCTTGCGGTCGGTGAGCAATGAGTAGCTCGCCGTCCGATAAGGACCAGGCCCGGGTTGACACGTTGTATTCCACGCGCGTCTCAAAGAGATGTCAGCACAGCTGACGGGGTCCGCTAGGACCAATGCCTGCCGGAGTTTAAGGAACACGGATGAGTTTTAGTCAGTAAGAGTCTGACACGCCCTCCCGCTCCGCCCAGAGCGGGACAAGATAATTTCCCAATCAAAAAAAAAAGGTCGGTCAGTGTCATTGGAATTTTCAATGAGTAATTCCAAAGCCTGGATGTGTGCCCGTTACTGGCAATAAGTTTTCTTCGTATGACATCTCGGACTACGGATTCGAACACTACTGGCAAATTGTGAAGTATACAACTCTGCCCACTCCTTTGAAAGATCCAGGTGCAAAATATTATCAAAAAGGTGTGTTCTTCTGTTTCAGCGAGTAATCTAAAGTAACCCAATTTAAGACATTTGACTCATGAATAGCGTAAAAATGTTCAGATCATTTTTACAACTAGTGAGATTAAGATACCGGGTTGATAAGCTGTGATAACTTATCTATGTGATTCTCCAGCTTTACGTGACGTCGGCGAAAAGGAAAGAGAAGCAATGAATTTACTAGTATTAGCTGATTGAGTACATGCCTAATAGGATCTAAAAATAAGGCCACGAGACACGGATATGGCAAGCTACAATTTGAACGTAGATAGATGATGAGGCCTGCCGAGAAGAGGAGGATTCGATGATCTAAAAATATCTACTGGCAGAAGCTTCTGAAAGGATCTTGTACAGATCGTTATAAAAAAGATGGGTTCTCCTTTGAAAATACAAATCTTTCCAATAAGAGCTTGAGTTTTTCAGGATAATCTCAGAAGCTGTCCTGTGGATATTCTGAAGAAGAATACCATTTTTTCACCCGTAGTAAGCTAGCTAGTGTTCCAAAAAGGCCACCTGTCTGAAGAGGCCAGACTATTTGCTCGGATTCCTAGAGTGAAGACCTTCACAAAAACATTATGACGACAAATATTAATCTTTGTAAGTCTGAGTAATCTGATAATCTAAACTATATGTAACTGTCATCAGGGCGAGCGTCAGCTGTTTCTGACTTTCTTGCTCCAAGGAGTATTCCAAATCAGCTCCTCAGGGTATGGAACAAAGCAGCAAACAAAAAGGGCTCTGAACTAATCCCAGCTTCCAGTAAGTCGAAAATCATTCAACAGCCAAACTTGGTGAATGTGAGAGCGTGGTGGCGGGGGCGGAGGGGCGCGGGGCGTCGCGTCGCGTCAGATTCGCGAGGAGGCTTCCGCGGGCGGGGTCAGCGACCTCGCCCCCCGCGCCGGCGCGCCCGCCAATGTCAGGGCCGGTGCAGCCGCGGTCAGCTGACGTCTGGGGACGCGCGGGGGCCGCGGCGCCGGCCCCAAGCTGCAGTCGACTCCCGGCCGCCTGCCGAGACGCACGCTCTCCGGCTCACTCGCGCTATAAATAGGAGCAGGCGGCGGCAGCGCGCGCTACTCCGGCGCCGGGCTGTGCTCACGAGTCAGGTACCTGAAGTAGCGCGCGCGGCCGCCGCTGCCGCATCAGCCAGCCACCCCGCCCAGGAGCCCAGCCGCCGCACGCCCATTGTACTTCATCAGGTGCTCTGGTGATGATGGTTCCAGGCGCTTGTTGGAGTACACTTACCGTGTCGGCGGTAGTCATCGGGCACGTCGGAAGTGTCGACACGTGGTGCGAAGCACGTGGCCAGGCGAGGAGGTGAGTAGCCGTGCCGTGAGGAGACAAAGGCTGCGGTGAGTCACCCGTTAATCACGGCGCCGGTTGTCGACCGCTGCAGGCTGCACTCCCCGCCGCACCCTCGCCTCGCCCCTCCCTCGCACCACCCTCGCACCTAAAATCGCACGTACATTTGCATTGGTCATCGAACTCCCCATCGAAAGATATGAACAAAAGCAGTTCAAACTGGTTTTCGCATGTTTTTCGACAGCAGCCGCCAACCGGCGCCACGCCGTTTTCCTGTACGACTTATGGCCTGTGTTCGTTCAGTGTGTTAAGATGAGCAATTTTTCAGAGGATGTCGCAAAAGTGTGGTCAGGACTAAATTGAGAAGTTTTGATGCAAAAATGTGTTTAAGTAGCTTCTGCGAGGAGACTCCGGCCGGTCTGGCTGTGAGGAGCTGGATCTGCTGCTAAGCAATGGATGACTTACTTGTTACATTTTACAATAATTACACTTAATGTCTGCTAGTCGAATTTCGCGTGACGTCAGATGGACGCGTATAGTTTCCACCGGCGTCGTCTCTACCAAGGTGATTTCGAAACGTTTATTGCTTTACTTTCGAGTGCGAGTCGGCCCCACAGCTATAGGTTTGCAAAAACCGCGTTGGTGCAAACTTCGACTGTATGTACCGTTCCGTAGAGATTCGATTACGTGCAGTTTCGCGTAAGTATATCTTTGTCAAGATATAATAATGCAAACAGCCAATAAAAATACGAGTCTCGGGTGGATGACTCACAGGAATGCGTCTAATTGTTGAAGTGAACACAAAGTGAATTTATCGTGTTAGATTTCAAATTAAAGTGTAACGTAATCGAGTTGCGTTGGTACTGTCTCTAGTTAACGTCTACTTATTAGATTGCCTACGCAATCCTCGCACGATACTTCTAGAAAATTATAATTTTAATGTTCTTGGAGCTAACCCGTCACTAGTCTCTGAGCCACTTAACATGCGCTTTCCTTAGAAGACATTGCGAAAACTTAACATCATTTGTATTGAATTTTAGGTTCGTCTTTGAAGCTTCGAGCTTAATAAAATCTTTATCTGCCCTTCAGACGTTTAACCTTCATGCAGACCCCCACTCTGAAATTGGTACATTAGTCACATTTTCTCAAAGTTCAATTTAAATTCGCACAACCTTCTCGAGCCTGCCTTCATTTATTCTAGTAACATTTCTACTAGGCCTCCCAACCTTGACCAATGGCGACACAGGTAGACGTCAGTGTTGCTAGACATGTCTATGTAGTGAGTGGCGACAAACTTAACTAATGACTCAGGCATGCTCTGATACGATAAGTTTCTTGAACTTATGCCTTGGAATGAGTCAATGGTTTTAAGAACGAATGTTGGCTCTAAGTATCATTATTGTGGGTATTTGATGATTCTTGTCCTGTTGCTTACTGATACTTTTAAACGTTGATCTTTTTAAGTACCTATCTAGTATTAGGCAACAATTTTCTTCGGATTTTTTGACACAATTATTGTATTCTTACCCAATTACTTACAAAATGTTATTTTTTCTGCTAACTTGTTGTTGTGTTGCTGGGCAACGGTTTTCGGATGTTATTTTTTTCATTTTCGATGTGTCCTTTTTAGCACTAACAGCGGGCAGATGAAGAGAACTTGTTAAACTTTCTTATTTTTTATTTTAAGTTTCTAATTGGAAATTTTTCGTAGAAATGGTTAAAGGATCAAGAAAATTAAGATCTTATAAGATATTCGTAGAGAAGCTATTCGATATTTTCCTATTGTTTTAATATGTTGAGTTTTACATCGTCTATAAATTAATATTAAACAGTTAAATTAATACAAACGAGTAATTTATGACACTTTTAGTAAATTAACAATTCTCATTATAATCATAACTGGAATTCAATCATTTTTCGTCAATAGGTAGGTACATGCAATAACTCATTATGTATCTATTAGATTTTTTATCAGTTCTCATTATCTCGACTACGACAAATCGTATTGGTAGCTACATAATAAATTCAAGGTTGAATTTTCATTCATAATAATTTCAGCAGGCTTTCACACATTTTTATTATCAGAACCAACACTTACAACCTCTTTTATAAAATATAATCTTGCCGCATCATAAATTCAATGACGTCTGTTCATCTATTATTTTCAATTTGTCTATGAAATTATGTTCCTAAATTGAACTTGGAACAAAAAACACTCACGGATTCTTTTGTTATTTTTTACCCGTCTGTCTTCAGTTGTAAAATATTTATATTACCGCCATTTTGAATTGTGGATACATCTGTCATTATAATCGGAAACATAGTTATGTTTCTGAACCACTTAAGTACTTTTTTAATTATGATGCTAAAAGAAAAGTGGAAGGGCTAAAAATACTTCTTCTGGTCGTTTACTAATTAAGTAGGCTTTCAATAGCTCGAGCTTTTAAAAAATTGGAGATAAGGAATATAAACAAGCCTCGAATCAGTTCCAATTTGAAAACCAAACTGTTTTCTTGAACATGCAGTAGGTGTTCCCGAAAACAATTTGTCCAAACGTTTTGGTCTCTTTGTCCGAAAAGGGCCAAAAAATAACTTCATCGTCACCAGCTTACAAATTGCAATCTACGATTATAGACAAAAGAAAAGACCTTTTTAAAAACATATTCTGTTAATATTAATAATTTATTTTTTAATAAAATCTTTTTAAGTAAAAATAACATTTCCAACAAAAAATCTAAACAACTAAACATATTAGTTACGGAATCAGAATCCTTTCTAAGTAAACTTTTAATTAAATTGCTATTTCTATTAGTTCTAGCTATTGCTAATTAGTGCCATTTCCAAGTCACGCCAAGAATTCTTACAAGTTACAAATTCACGCTCCAATAGGTACCAACAAAGCTAAGTTAACACTGAGCCACAGAATAAATAATAGTACTAACGTAACTGAGCGACAAAATGTTGAGCAATATGTCAACCGACAGTTGAGCAAAAAAATGAACTATGACGAAATGGTAGGCCGTAGTTTTATTACTTTCATACAATTATTTTTTTATTTATTACAAATTGGCAAATTGAGTTAGTTAATTCGAACCTTATTATTACTTTGTAAACAGTCTAAAGCTAATAATTGCAATTATAATGCAACAGCACGAGGCCCGCGTGGTGAATTACATGCCCGCTCGGGATCTCACAGAGAGGAGACCTGTGTCCCAGAAGCGGGTACATTATAGGCTGGTTATACTAATTGGAATATTAAGTTATAATATTTGATAAAAATCAACACCTTGAAATAATATAATTAGCGGAGAAAGTTACTTCTACTGGAACAGCTACAGAAGCCAGCAGTTTGGGACTTGATTTAAATTGAACTAATATGTTAGGCCTTTGCTCAGCAGTGAGACAAAGAAGTCTAAAATAAAAATATTATGTTAGATCCAATACAAGAACAAAGGTACGCTACCTTTCATCATCAGGAATTTTTGGTTAATGAGGGTAGTTTTAGATTCAGTTCAAAAAGCAAATTAAAAAATTACAGGCGACATTTTGTAACCAATATTATTATGTTGCCCAGTGTGAACGTGGTTTCGGTAACTAAATTCTATGAAATGTAACTAATATTTTTTCCACTTGTCTTAATTAATTTTCAATTGGTTTTCAATAAAGTTAAATACAAATTTTCGACAGTGGCCTCTAAAGTTCAACAAAAGAAAAACCAGTCTCTGGTAGTTTAATGTCCTAGGTGACTGGTCCTTTTGGTCGTTTTTAGGGTTCCGTACTTCAAAAGGTAAAAACGGATCACTCGTGTGTCTGTCTGTCACAACCAATTTCCTCTAAATCTCCCGGACCAATTGAAATTTGGTAAATTTGGGGTTTGGTATATAATAAAGACTATATTTTCTCTATAACAACTAATTTAATTCCAAATATAATTATTTAGCCTCAAAATAGATACTAGTCCCCAAATGAATCTTAAAGTCGCTACCCCAATATCACAATCTAAAATTGTTTAATAAAACTACATATTTACAATATTTCAGGGATAAGGAAAATAATATGAATCACCAAGTCGTCACCAACCAACCAACCAAACCAACCACCCACCAACCAACCACCACCTATTAATATTATATATCAATTTTTGTGACCAAATACGGGCATGTAACGTAACGTATAAATGAATTTGAATATGGAGATCACTTTTCGGAGGCAACTTAGACAATTAAAAAGAAAAGTTTTGCAAACTGTACCGTGTGACATATTAAATGAAAGGGCTCGTTGTAATGATCTCAATTTTTTTAAATAATTTTAAAATAAATACTTTTAAAGATATTTAGGAAAATCAATGAAAATCTACTTATCCCCCTCTTATATCCGAAACTACTGAGCCTAAAATTTATCAAAAAAGTACAGATAATGGTTCTTTACTCATAGATCACAGGAAAACCTACAAGAAGTCTATGATCTTAAAATAACATGATAAATCTCTCAATATTGTGCGAACAAATTTAAATTTGCTGTTGGAATGTATCGGAGAACATGTTTTTCAACAATAATGTTAAGTTTGTTCTTGGGGTAAATTCATCCCAACTACGGAACCCTTCATTGTGCGTTATACGACACGCATTTAGCCAGTTTTATTAGCATATAAAAAGTAAATAAATATCTTTTAGGACATAAAAGTCATGCAATCATTCAACGTCACGTAAAAAAGAAAAAGATCCTTTTTAAAGGAATTTTGTCTCTGAAAAATGGATTTCTCTTGTAGGTACCAAATTCTGAATGTTGACCAGTGTATATTGGATGGTATGCGAAAAATTATAAAAATATTTATGAAAAATATCAGTTGTGTGAACCGATATTTTCCATAAATGTTTTTATAAAAACTTTTATTTTTTAATTATAAAAACATTTATGCAAAATATCAGTTTTGTGAACTGATATTTTCCATAAATGTTTTTATAATTTTTCAAGCATAAGGAACCTTTACAACTGAAATAATCTACTGCTGAAATGGGGCTCAATGTAGGTCAATATAATATTAATTTTTACAGAATACAAAGTTAGGCATAAAATAAGCAGGTAGCTTTAATATTATTGTAGACTAGATGCTCGCTCAAGTAAATAATTTATTCGTCTAGAGCAGTGCTTCCCAAAGTTATCTGTATCGGGACCCACCTAACAAAAAGATCAAAATTCGGGACTCACCTCTTGGCTGTCACGGTGAAAAAAGAGACACACTTAACTATATGAATGAAGGACTGTTTAAATAAGAAAAAAATATTCAGTTACATATTACAATTAAAAGGATGTATTTGTTTGTATTTTTTTGTTTAGCTTTAGCATCAACTTCAATTTTAGTTACTTTTAATCGCAATGAGTTTGATACGTCTAATTTATTTCGGCATTTAGTTTTAATATTAACGTAGCTGAAAATCATTTTTTCAAGGCACACCCGATATTCGCTCGCAAACTACAGCAACTCATAGTTTGGGAACCACTGGTCTAGAGTGTTACAAAGAAAATACCTACTACTAAGATTTTTAGCTAACAAAATCAATGTACTAGGGCTCTGAATAATTTGTATTCTACGTATTATATTATGCTGAAGCACTTTATGTTGTGATACGTTTTCTGTTATTGAGCTTATTCTAAGGACACAAACGTCGCTATGGTATCAAACAGATCTTCACTCTTAAAAGTTAGGCGGCTGAGCGACTTTTTGTGCATCTGTTTGCTTTTTAAATAGTTCACGTAAGAAAAAACAGCAAACAATTTTAATCGTTTTTTTCGTCGCATGCTTAAATTTTTCATCAATCAATCTTTAAAATAACTACTAGATAATTACATCATGTTTTCTTGGTCGTACCTTCCAAAATTCAGGTAAGCGTTACCTTCCCTTGGGGCGATGACTCGACGTCACATAACAGTGCAAGAGTGTTCAAGAGCGCCTCTCGCACCACAACGCCATGTAATGACGTAGACGCCCAAAAACGCTTCTTATCATATTATTTTCGCTCTTGATAATTATGCCTATAACCTTCAAAAACAAACTTGTTTGGATTAGAAAAAGACAGTGTTTTTTTTAAACTTATATCAAATCAAATCAAATCTTTTTATTGTGGGCATAGGTTATACAGACAGATGTTAGGTAAATTACAGTTCCATTATGTCCTGCCTGATAGGTATACAATAATTACGTCAACATGCAGTACAAAAAAATTCTTAGGCATCACTTATAAAGCAAATCTTACAAAATAACAATTAGGTGTATGGTGACAGATTGTAGTAGGATCGTGTAGTAGGCTTTGTCCATTAAAAATTACCTAATTTATATTTGAATAGTAGAAGTTCCTTGGTGCTTAAAATGTCCACAGGTATCTTTCTTAATGTAAATTTTTGATGCCATTCCAAAAAACCTTTTCCCAGAAGAATACTTCTATGTGGTATACTAGATATTTTCAGTAAACACATATATAAGATATAAGAAATATATTATATGTAATTATAATATATTTATTTTTCTTATCAAAAAGATGTATATACATAATTAAATATTTTTAGATTAATAATTTGCCCAGTTATACGGGCGATTTGTTTCATGGTAGAGTAACAAACTTATATGTAAGTAGGTAATACCCTCAGTGCCATGAAAAAGCTGAACTCTGCACGTCAGAATTCAACTTTTTCATGGCACGCAGTCAGAATTGATGGTCCCAGTCTGAGCCGTCAATTCTGATGAAGAGTTACGCCAGATGACCATTGCCAAATTTAAACAAAACACCATTAAGGGATTTTTTTTTTTGTTGAAAATCATATAAATTAAATAAGGACCCAAAAAATATATATTAAAAATTAAAATATCCTGACTTCTTTAGAAACGCCCGGCTTTTTGTCAGGAATTTCAAAATTTGGAAATGACAGCTCTATTAACACATCTTCGAGGCAGCACGCCACCACTCCGTGCTGCCCTTACCCCACTTCTTTCTCCTTAATAATTTCTTACAACAAGTGATAACAGTTGATATGACCTATACCTACCAACCGTTTATCTGTCATTCCCCTGATACGCGCTTGTGACGTCGTCGAGCACTAGATAACTCTTCTTTCGTTAGTGTTCATTAAAAGACTGTTTTTATTTTTGCGTTTATTTTTTTCTTCACCACAGAACTCTTTTTTATGAGTCTTCTCCACTGTTCAATTAAATAAGCTTCTTGATTTCGTCACCGAACCATTAGAGAGCCTCCCACCCGGGCACGAGTTTCCGTGGCCTACTTGGGAAACCTTAAATAGACTTCATACACACAGCGTCAGTATGTGCTAGCCCCTCAAGTTTTAAAATGTCACACTGCTACAACATTGAATCGTTACGAATAATCTAAAGAATACTTCAAAAAGAGTTCATTGTTTCGACTTGGATTCGAACCATCGCATCACCGAACATCGTCTTACTCATACCGGCAGTTTGACGAACTAGCCGACGAGCCCATGTGAATTGCGATGAAATTCTATCGTCCGAGTCACTTTATCTTTAGGTCTCTGTCTAATTGGTGGATGTTATAATTTGAGGGTATCCATTAACGTTTTCTTTATAAAAGTAATCCATACCCTCAAGTTATAACTACAACGTTTGATGTATACGTTCACTTGAAACTTTTGTTAATATATCGTATGCGTTATTAGGATGGCACTTGTCTATAGACCCGTGTGTCAGTTGGCAAAATTGTAAAATATAAATCTTTGTAGTAAAATAAAATCAAAGTTTTATTAAATAATAGCAATAATAAATATTATTAAATGATAATTAAAGTATTTTATTTTTATAGATTTTAAAATTATTTATTAATATTACTAAAACAAAACAGAAAAATACTATTAAAAAAAATATAATGCAGAAACAAAACGCACATATCATGCCTAAGATTTGAACCTCCTATTTTATGCACGGCAAGCGGTCTTGAAACCTCCGGTCTATTTAGATGTTGAATAACTTTTTTAAAATATTAACCTTATTTACTAAAACAATACATTAGGTAGTCATAATAAAACTGTTTTTGCAAAATACTAAAACCAACTTGGGCCTATCATGGATTTGAACGCACATGTTTTTTTCGGGGGTAACTACTAGGTGGAGCGGTTTGTACCCAAGTAGAGCGCAGCAGGACAACCTCCACAAGTGGGGACTCGTGGACGACTCAGATCTCCGGTGTGTATGCAGTATCTCTCCTCAGACAATAGCCCACTACCCATATTGCACCGCATGCCGTCACTTGGACAAGTTAGGACCTAATGGCTGTATCAGCGAACGGTATTGCTTGCTGACTTTTGGTCCAAACAAATTAAAAAAACCAAGAACATATATTTTTTCGTATTATTTTTGCCATCGACACGCTAAGAAGAAAATAATTAGGATTCAGGTTGGATTTTTAAATGAGGCAGTAAGGCCAGGTAACTTAACCGTTGTGACTACAAAATGTTCTATAAGAATAAGGACGGTGTCTATCCAGTTTTCCTATATCTACAAGGGTTAAGGTACCTGCCTTTACTACATAATCAGCTTATAATCTTCCCACTCCTGGGACGCAGGCTTCCTCTCGGTGAGAGGGAGTGGGCCGTAATCCACCACGCGGGCCCAGTGTGGGTTGATAGATATCACATGTCTTCGAATTTTTGGTTCTAGTACATGCCAGTTTCCTCACAATGTTTTCCTTCACCATTTTTAAAGCAAACCCATACAAAACTTCAATAACTACCCAAGTGTTTGGGACAGCAGATTATATTTTTTCGATTACATGGAGACAGTCGATCAGTTTGATGATCTGTATACCACACGCGGTGCTCCTGACCAAACCATGTCCCATATCGATGGACCTACGGCATTCAATTGTGGGGCGTTACCAGCAAAACTAACATACTCTGCCTCCAGAGAGTCCAAAATGGTATCCTAAGATCAATAGCAAATGTACCTTGGTTTGTTAGGAACGACGAAATCCACTTTCTACAAATGCCATCAGTAAACTCTGAAATCGAGCGGTACAAAAGACAACCATGGGCGGCTTTAAAAAAAATATTCTGGCACCAGGTTAGTCATTAATACTCGCTAACCGCACGAAAAGAAGAAGATGGAATATCTATAGGGCTTTAGGCAGAATCGTGAAAACAATCATTTTAATAATAGGGTGGCTAAAAAATATATCAACACTATCAGTTGATATAATTTTTTACACCCTTTTTTCACAGCATGCAAACAATACAAAAACATGTTAATACGTTAATTCGACATTCTAAATATCAAAACAAAGTCTTTGATTAAAAACACAAGTCATTGTATATAGTTACTTTGGATGGAACCTTATTAGGATAACAACTACTTACGGTCTGAAAGGAATTTTTTGCCATCACTGTCGGTTTATACAGTAAGTGGCTATATTGTACACAATAATGTACAATATACTTACTATAGCAAGTACTCTTTATCACAGTAAAAATAAGTAGCAGTATTATATCTTCATAGAAAACAGCCGAAACGACGCGCTTCGAAATCTCAGTGTATATCAGTACGCAACAGTATCGAGTGCGCGGCAGTTACGTACGGACGCGGAAGGTTTATCTACCGAGCGGCCGTAGGTAATTATTTCAAAGTCGCTACCGATAAATAATACTGTTACTTTATTATACTGTGTCTTTATCGAAATTTAATACGTGTAATGAGTACGATGTTGATGTTTCTAGACAAAAATAAAGCATTGACCCCTTATTATAAACGTTGCCAAAGGTTAAGTAAAACAAAAGGTATTCTAATAAAAATCGTATACTAAAAGTTACATAATTAAATTATCTTTAAAACGGTGAAAGTTTTAGAAAAATACACTTGATATATTTTGCGTGATTCTCAGTTTTTTATACGCGTTAGACATAATTTTACAAATTAATTTCACTATGTAATAGAAACATAATTTAAATATTCTTATATTAAGTTATTAAAAAAATGCTTTAATTTAACATACATTTTTTTTCCAAATCATTAACACTACTCGTTTGGACGTGATCTTCTGTATAAAATCTTTAAAAATCGGTTATCGTCGCCTTAAGTTCGTACCATGACGCGCCGTATCTTAAACAGTAAATATAAGGTATATTTAACGTGCGAAAAACTGGCTGCAATTAGAGTCTAGGGACGAATAAAAGACAGAGGCCGCGCGCAGTTTGGATTCGTTTTTGTACAAATTTTTCTCGTGAATTGAATGGATAGATACGTTACGTGGTTCACTGAATAAGTTTTTCTCCGTCAAATAGAACAAATCCCAACAAGTTCAGATTGTTTTCGGACGTCGGAACTATACGTACGTATACTTACGACTAAGTCGCACCCAGTCTGCGCGCTCCCTTTGTACTTGAAAGGTCGGTGCGTATTCGTACGTGTACGCACGAGAGAAATTCGTACGAAAACGCATCGAAACTGCGCGCGGCCTAACGATATTATCGATCTTGTGCGCCTAAGTTTTTCTCATAGTCGGTCAAAATAATTGGCAAGTATAAGCACGACTATACCTCATTTATATATTTTTTAAATTACGTGCCACCATTTTCTGGCAAGCGTCATAAAAATAAGAAAATATTAGTCTCGTATGACACTCACGTTGAAAATTCTGGAACTTAGCTTGGCTCATACCTATATAAATAATTGCTTCGCATTTTGCATGCACGATGAATGTTAAACAGGGGGCGTATCAACTAAAAAAGGACGGAAAATATCTCCGTCTCATAATAATGATTATTTTTTTATTAGTATCATTACTGGTGATAATGTCTTCATAAGTTCGATCAAACAAGCATTGTATGGTATAATCTCGGAATGGTAAACACGATTAAGTAATGTTAAATGTTGGAGACATGATAACATTCAGTTTAACTTATGTAACCCACCGACTTTCAGTGCCATGAGGTAGAGGAACCGTATAAGGCCCACCTAAGTTTGAAAGGTAATGGTTTAAACATATAAAGTGTTTATTCATGAAACATTTTAAAGGAACTCTAATTTTTTTGTACGATCGTATCACAGAAAAATCAGTTTTTTAAAACATAGTCAATGGGCCATCTTAGAAACACAGTAGCCCAAGAAAGCCCGTTATGAATTAATTCATATCTTAAAGACTAGCATTTTTTTAAATGGAATATGTTTAATATGCAGTTTTATTTAAATCTACGTTTTTTAAGTTACATAATCAGTCAAAAATTTGGCCTTGGGTCTACTTATGTCTATAGAAACTTGGAAAGGCTCTAAAACCAAAAAATCAACGCTTTAACTAATAATGGCACATATTTAGAGATCCATTTCCTTTCTTTGTAAATAAATAATACTAATAATATCCTCTAATAGGTCATACATGTTCAAAAGTGGGCCATATTAGGAATATTGAAAACTATTTTTAATAAAAGCTAAATAACAAACTATAACCATACATAGTCAAAAAAAAGAAACATTTTCACAGTTGGCGCAGATTTTGTTGAATACCAACCCTATGGAAGAAAAACTGCGTTAACAATAATCTGTAAACTGTGATCGTAATTTTAACGTTTAAAGTAAAATATGTATAATTTAAATATGTAAAAGTTTTTAATTTTAGAAATTTCCTTGTCTTATGCAAAAATAAAAAGATTAGACATAGAAATGTATAAAACTTCTAAATATTATATTTATTGCAATATAATAGATACCAAAATGTATATTCGATAGTCGAAAAAAAACCCGGGGTTTTTTTGGAGGTCATGTAGTGGGCCATATTATGGAACTTTGCCATATAAGGCAGTTAAAATTATGTTAAATATGAAATTACACCAATAAAATATTAAAATTAACCTTGAATTAAATGCTAACACTGTTACTAATACGTAAGATTTATTAAGGAGAAGCGCGATATACTGTATTTTCCAAAAAAAAAAAAAATATATTACTTACGGGAGTCTGGCTACATTACGTGCATTGTCTTGACGAGTCACTGACAACTGATAGCTGTGTTCAAAATGGCCGGGCGCGATTGGTGCGATGAAGTTTGCCTTTCGTTTATAAACGCATTCACAAGTTTCCCTCAAACCTTAAAAAAAATTTGGCCACCATAACTAGTGTATTTTTAAAGTGGGCCATGATAGGAGGTGGGCCTTATATAGTTCCTGTACCTTATTAGTTTTTCAAAAGCAAAAACATTATGAGAATTAAAAGTTTTCAAATTCAGTAGGCCTCTGCCTAGTTTAAAAAACGAAGCGGTTGGTAAGATCCACATTTGGGTTCAATCTTCACCATTTTTTTTAATTTACGCAACACCTTCTAACCAATTATTAAACCCACGTCATCCTGCAGTAAGTATTTTCTTAGGTAGGTCATCATCATCTGCCCAGCCATTTCTCAACTATGTTGGGGTCGGCTTCCAGTCTAACTGGATGCAGCTGAATACCAGTATGTTACATGGAGCGACTGCCTATCTGACCTCCACAACCTAGTCTAGGTAACACGATATCCCTTGGTAAGACTGTTTGTCAGGCTTTTGGGCTTCTACCGTAACGACTATCAAAGATCTACAAATGACAACCGGTACCAACGGCTTAACGTGCTTTTCAAGGCACGGAGGGGTCTTGGTATGTAAAGATGGTCACCCATCCACGGACTAACCGCGGCAAGAGAAGCTTAAGAGGAGGCTCCCTAAATTGTATGTTAATTTGCATTAATATTCTAAAACAGTTACGCATACAATCAAAATTAAACTCTAGTATATGATTTATTGGATCTTTTTCTTTCCAAATATAAGACAGTTTCGTAATTAGAACATTTTCGCTCTATCCATTTTTCATTCGAAAATCATGTCTTTTTTAAAGATTATTTGAAACAAAAACAAGATTACTCGGCTTTTATGTCTAGAATAATTATTGACACTAAGGAAATATATTTTATTATCCAAATAAAATATATTTTTTCTCTAGATCAATATTATTACTTTAGTTATAAACAAAATAAGAATTGAGACTTACGACATTTAGTTCCGTGCTTGAACACGACCAAAGAGCGCACGCGATATTCAACTTTATTACTGATGCATTAGCGCTTAGCACATAGTGGAGTGGTGGGGTGCATTGGGGCGGAGTTTGCGTGGAAATTGTCTTTGGAGTGCCTGGTCTTAACCTGATCGATCGACCCGTGCGACTGCTATTACTTAGCCACAAATCCCTTTTCTTAGGTAGGTAACCTTCAATAAATAAATAAAAGTCTTGTTTTAAACTCAAAGGAGTTTTCTTCTTCTTGTCGTGTGGTTAGTGACTAATCTGGTGTCAGAGTTTTAAAGCCGTCCATGTGCCCCTGACGTGGTGAACAACACCAGCCAAAACATAAAACGAATGATACTAGGTAAAACTATCATCGTCTCTACCTACCACAAATCCTTTACGGAAAGCTTTGGAATAACCATGAATTGGCCATGTTTAAACCGTGATGGGATATCATAGGAGCGATCCTATTGCTATGAGGGACGTACGTATTGGTTATCGAAAGACGTATAAATCGTGTTTTGAAATAGTTAAGGGGTGGCTTTTCCGTGACTTATTTTTTTCTGAATAACGTTTTTAAACATATGAGCAGTCGCTCCATTTAATATACTGGTATTCAGCTGCATCCGGTTAGACTGGAAGCCGATCCCAACATAGTTGGGAAAAAGGCAGATTGATTGATTGTTTTAAACTGTCTGTTAGGAATTATTATTATTACTTAAATAATAATTATTATTATTAAATATTATTATTATTTAATAATATTAATATAAGTACATGATTATTAAATTTTAGTTAAGACTAATATAAGCGATTAAAACTGTTTTAAACAACAAGTTAAACTCAAGTATTTTCCTTCATAAAGCTGAAATTCCCTAAAGATAAACTACAGGAAAATAAATAAACCTAAAAAGCATATTTAGAATACTGAACGAGTGATTCGTCGATGTAACCTAAAAGGAATATTTAGGTTTTAAAATAAACACTGAACTACTAGAATACTGACCAGAATTTCTGAGAATTTGACTGTTTACAATAAAATTGATGACCTAATCATTTTATATTTTTTTGTGAGTCAGAATGACACATACAATGTCGCCCATCGGCATGTGCTCGCACGTATATTTCTGAATATTCATGAAAAATTATCGAAAAATAACTTTAAAATCTTTAATATTTTTTATGTTTTGAGTAGCGTTTTCCATATCTCCGATGTTAGTGGCTCGATTTGGATTCTGTTTATTATTTCTAAAAGCTTATGAGTTATTTTATCGGATTAACTAACATTTTTATTAGAATTTGTTGACTATGCAAACAACACGGAGGAGATTTTTTTTTTAATTGTATAAGTTCATAAAATCATAGAGGGATTTCGATAAAAAAAAAAAACAAAAAAAAGTCAAAATAGGCCACCCTTTTAAAGCTATTGTTCGATATGTTTTCATGAATATTCAGAAAAATGCGGGCGGGCACATGCCCATGGGCGACATTGTATATAACATGACGCCTTGTTTTCCCGAAGGTTTGGGCAGAGATGTACCCTCACCTCAGTTATGTTTAAGTCCCATGTAATAGGGGGCGAGCCTATTGCCGTCAACCGGGCACAAATACAGACTCCGGACTGCTACCGAAGAATTCCGTATAGAAAAACCCAATAACACTGCCCGAACTAGGAATTGAATCCAGGACCATTCATGAGTGCATCAAAAATTATAATTTTCTAAGAAATTATCTTAAGCTCCTTAAATATTGTTATTTACTAGTATTGCAGACTTGTTTACACCTTTTATTATTTATTAATATAGTTAATGTCCTTACAAATCCGTATTAAGTAGGCTCTCCGTCGAGTTCAAATCGAATCGAATTCGATTCGAAGTTGAATCAACTTCACACTTGATTTATTGGTTTCGATTCGAGTGTCCATAAGTTAGTTGGCCTACGTACGTCACACTAATAATTCTCTTTAGTACCCTGCATGGCTAGTTCCGGCGGTAGTTCACTCTATGAATTACAAATAAAATGCGGTAAAAAAATGAGTCTTTTATAATTGTCATTCAATCACCAATATTTGTAACCAACTCGACTGAACCAACTGTTACTGGCTTGCGCCACGCAGTAAAGTGTTGAATTTAAAACAATTTTCAGTATACTTAGAGCTGAAGTTTCTTCATTTTTTGAACAACTCTCATTAGATTAAACTAAACGCATGGAATTAGTATGTACTTTCGCTAAACGTTACAGATTGCGAGCACCTAGCTTTGAAATATTTAAAATGATGTGCCATGTCAATTTTGTGACAGCTGTCAAATTTTTCTATGGCGGGAACAACTGTGGGCAAAAAGTAGACAACGCGTTCACTTGCGTTATATAAACCATGGTATAATAATATGCTTCGCCTGGTATTCTCTTCCCGTGACAGCTGGGTCACGTGATTGGCCTAAGAATACGTCATCAGTTGCGATGCGGCTCTCAAACTTTTTTAGTGGGGGAAAAAGATAAAAATAATACAACGGATACTCATGTTTTATCATTTTTAATAAATCGACATATTTAATACTTTTTGTATTTTTTTACTTTGCTTCTTTTTTAATTGATTGCATATTATGGTTTTATTTAGTTCCCTTACTCGTAGATAGGTCCTTGTTCGAACTAAACAGAGTACTACTTCATAATGAATTTGAGGATACAAGTCCTTTGTGGCATCATGAACAATCCGTGTCAAATTTGTGAAAATGAATTTTTCATCGTGCAAAGATTCACCGTGGTATTTATTAAATTCTCTCTCCATTATATCAGCAACCTTGATCAATCATTGCAAGGGTAAATTAGTTGTCCCCTAGACACAAAAAAATCCAATCACAGGCTACGCTACCTAGATCAATCTTTCGTGTCCCGTATCCAAGATGTGGGTATTTTCGTAAATAAGTAAAAAACTAGTTGGGTTAGGTTATGTTTGGGCGTACAGCCGGATTGGCACTATTATGCCTTATATGGAATTTACAACGCGTAGATAAATGAAATAATATGTAGTAAGGTACATACCAGTTCTTATTGTTGTTTTCGGTCTACAATACTGAAGCCACACATTTGCTAGCATCTCTTCTTTGGGAAAAGAAAAAACCTTATTACACCGCCTTTTTTACTTCTGTTTTTACAGTTTAGTATGGTACAATTAACCACTTTTATTGTGCACGTATCTTTCACAGTTTACACAGTTTTCTTTTTCACAGTAACCAATGTTTGGGAACCACAGTATTTTGCTCACCGAGCGAAACAACGCTATAGATATGAGCGACTCGACAATAGCGATGAAATGGCGAGCTGTCAGTATGACACTTGTCAATTCTATGTGTGGCCACTGTGTGTGATTGAATTACCCGTGCAAAATGCATTTGTAACTTAACAAAGCAATTATAAACTAATAATTCAATATGTTCATTAATTTAAAACTAAATAGATGAATCACACGAGTTACTAAATAGTTAAGGTAGTTAGTAATTTACTTTATTTTCATTAACTAAATGAGAAAGTTCCTAAATTTATTGAAAAGGACAATCAATGGCAACACTTATCGTGACGCACTCTTAGGCCATCGTCGGAAGAGAATACCAGGTGAAGTGTATTATTATACCATGATATAAACAACATTTTAAAAAGTGAAAAATATTTCTTTTGTAATCTTTGCAATCTTTTTTTAAGCAACTACTTACAAGTAGCACTGCAAAATCTTTGAACTCTCACAAAAAAAATGTTATAAAATCGAAATGGTATTGAAGAGACCAGCAACGCTGAGAAACACTGAACTCTTTACTATAACTAGTTTCCTAAACCAAGCTTTCTAGAAAATAGTCATTGTAATAAATATATGCGATTAATTGCAATTAAAAGTTTCACATACCAGCAAGTGAAACAAAACGCATGTTAAATTCCGTTCTCATTAATTAATTAGCGTTATTTCTTTATCGGTGCCGAGTATTTCTTTTTAATTGGTAAAACGTGATATTTCTCAATCAATAAATTATCAAGAAGGTAATGAGTAACTTGTCTTATTAATTCAACGATTGCAAAACCATTTTTTTTTACGTTACGATTTCAAAACAATAACAAGATAAAAATAAAAATAAAAAATTGTCAGTTTTGTTATTTTTGAATAAATTATTGACATTTTAAGTTTGAGCAACGAATTTTAAAAACTTATTTAAAAAATCTGTGTGGCCTGGGTCTTGTAATTAGGCCTTAACATGTAGCAGACGGCCCGACGGATCCGCCATTTTCGTATGTTCAATCGTCTGCCTAACACCCTGTATATAGGGTTTGAAATAATAGATACGTAAAAAAAATTGGTTTTGCAATCGTTGAATATATAAGACAAGTTACTCATTACCTTCTTAATAATTTATTGATTGAGAAATATTACGTTTTTCCGTCTGCCTAACACCTGCATGATACATTGTAACAGCGAATCGATTTTCACGCCTCCCCGGTAATACTAGGCTGAATATTATTTTTATATTATTCGGATAGCTTATGACCTAAAGAGGTGCCAAAAAAAAATTAATTAAAAATTAAAAAAACCGCGAAATTTTGTGGGTTAAAGCTTAACCTACAAAAGTATTGTGAAACATAACAGACCCATTGCTTGGAGACATATTATAATAATTATGATACCTATTACTTAAATCTAGTAGATTTCGTTACAGTCTTCTAATAGATCTATCTATTTATTTTTAAGCATTGAAGTCAGTACAGGTAAAACTCCCATTATTTCGTCTATCAACATCAATCTTACGACAATTACGCCTTTATTCAATCATTCTATTGCCAAAATGCCAATAAAAGAACTCCCCAAAAAGTATTTTTCATTAGAACCTCATTTCTGTACCCTTCACGCATTTTGTCAAACAAATCTGTATGAGCACTTATACTCTTGACATTATTTGTGTTCCTATAAGACGAAGGGGAGCCAAACGAACTCCTGTATAGCTATAAAACCGTCTGTCTGTCCCTGATTTAGAACACATACCTTTTCTATTTGTTTGATATATTTACAATGCTCGCGAGGGCATTTGAAGAGGACACAGGTTTGATTTGCATGGATGAGGTTGGGATTTAGTATTATTTTTTTGTGATCCTGGTAATAGATAGCTTTAATTTTCTAATCAATTTCAATAAGTTCAAGAACTATCTGTATGTTCTCATCCATTGCCTAATTTATCAGTATCAGAAGCACAAATTCTGGTTCTCCATTTTTGATATAACTCATAAGTCGGAAGTTGTGTAAACTTAAAACTTAACTAGTCCAAGCACTCATGCACACCCACACTCACACACACACCCGCACCCGCAGACCCTCACTCACACACATCCTCACTCACACACACCCTCACTCACACTACCAACATACAAAGTTTTCATGTTTCTGATTTTTACCAATCAGACTACTGACAGACCACACATGCCTATCACACTTGCCTAAATTCTAAACAAACCTTTTCTAAACATTCGTTTTCTACAGTCAATCTCACAGTAATTTTAATTAACATAATTATCGACCATATATGGTGTGCTAACATTAAGAGTCTATAGTGTTACCCACACCTAGACTTAAAAATATGACCACGAAATTAAGGGCCCTCGCTAATATTCTCTAAGCACATTTATACTATTACGAAACAGCCTCTATTAACTCCACGCCTCTCTAAAATCATGTCAAATCGCATCACCGAAGGCCCACTATGGCCCATGATTCACTATTGGTTGCTAGGCGACCAACACCTAGCAACTAGTTGCACAACCAGCATTAAAGAACAGCTGTCGAATTGCGGTCGTTACTGCAAAATTGTTGCGTAAACGATCGTTGGTGTTGGTATGGTCGAAATTGAGCCTAAATGATTAAGGTCAAGACATTTTAAGGAAATAGCATTCGTTTTATTTTTATCGACACTTGTGACCTTCTTGTAACTAAGTTCGAAATGATTTTTTGATCATCTTAAATGTGTTAAAAGTTTTTGTTCTTAATCATGAACTTTTTTTAATTGTAAATATAATTTTTACAATTTTTAACACAACTAACTATTTGCACCAGGTACTAATTTAAATGACTAACTAACTAACTGTACAAATAAATACAAAAACAAAAGGACACTTAGGCGTCGAAGTACTCGTCTGCATCGGCGTCATCCGGAAACGTAACCAGAAGACTGGCAGCATTGCCACGTTGAATGGCTGTGCTAATTGGGTTAAAAGTTAAGGCTCGTGCAGACTAGCGCGACACCGGTAATTGTTCTACGGTGAAGTTTTTTTAGAAATTGTTTTGTTAGAGTCGCGTAGCGCTGTCGCGTCGCGCCGGTCTGCATGACGCTTTAATTGGGATCTAAGATCGGGGTGTCATGTAGAAGACTAAAGAAAGGAAATATGAATAGGAAAGATGCCTGGGTAAAAAAAAGAAGAAATTCTGTTTAGTCCGTCAGTCAGAAAATAAAAAATATTAGACACGTATTTTTTGCTTTACCACATTAATAAAAAAAGACTTAGATCAGAAATGATAGACATAAACTATAATGCCTTGAGCACCGGTTGATAGTCATTTGAGAAAACTCTTGCAAAGTCATCTTATGGCCCCAAAAATTCCTTGTTACTATGTGGGACTCGTACCCATGCCCTTGACCTGAAGGCGAGCGCTCCGTCACTGCGCCATTTGGGTCACTAATTATAAAGTTATAAATTATTGACTACTATAACCTGGGGCTCCAAAGTAAGTCATTACCATGAGTTATGAATTAATTTCTCGTAACTTTATTGGAAATATATTGCCTGTAAGATTACAGATGCTAGAATAAAAACTACATGTCTCTATGTTACACAAGGTCATATAAAATGAACTAGATGACGGGTAGCTTTTATAATTTCTAACGTGACGATATTATCGTGGACGTCCACGGCATCATGATAATACAGGGAAGTTTAAAGTATGGAAATATATGAAGACGCTTTTAAATTTCAGTCCACGATAACGTTATAACGTGCACGTATTTTCATATATTTTATGGACGTGGACGACCGGTCCACGATAATATCGACACGTTATCACGTTAGAAGTTGTAAAAGGGCACATTGGATGTACAATAATGGTGGTGTTAATAACATCAATCCCTTCAATTATTCGCCTACTTCCTTTAACGCACATTTCGCCATAATAGAATAGTAAGGTCTAAGGTCAATATTGAATAGGACCCCGTATTCAATATTGACCTTGGAAAACAAAACGGTAGGCCCGGGCTTAGCCGTTAAGCTTATAGGTAACTGACTAGTCATTCATCTGTTTAGCATAATCAGCCTATATTGTTCCCACTGCTGGGACACAGGCTTCCTCTCTGTGAGAGGGAGAGGGCCGTAGTCCACCACGCGGGCCCAGTGCGGGTTGGTGGATGACACATGTCTTCGATTTTTTTTATTCTAGGACATGCTGTTTTATCGTGTTTAAATATCGATACCCATCGTGTCTGCGGAGTTTCTCTAGTTAATTTAATTTGACCCTGTATAAGAACCGCTCTACGTGTAATTGGACTCTGTATAAGAGCCGCTATACAAGAAATTTGACCCTGTGTAAGAGCCGCTGTACAGGAAATTTGACCCTGTATATGAGTCGCTCTACATGTAATTTGACTCTGTATTAGAGCCTCTATATAAGACATTTGGCCTTGTATAAGAGCCGCTCTAAATTTAACTTGACCCTATATAAGAGCCGCTCTACATGCAACTTGAGCCTGTATAAGAGTCGCTCTAAATATAACTTGACGCTATATAAGAGCCGCTCTACATGCAACTTGAGCCTGTATAAAAGCCGTTCTACATGTAATTTGACCCTGTAAAAGAGCCGCTCTTCATGTAATTTGACCCTATATAAGAGCCGCTCTACATGTAATTTCATCCTGTATAAGAGCCGCTCTACATGTAATTTCACCCTGTATAAGAGCCGCTATACAAGAAATTATTATTTGCTTATATTATAGATTTGCTTCTTTATAATCCCGGCCATTTTTCTCAATGTTGTTTATTTATCTCGATATCATATTACGTATTTTTTCAAATATCATTTACAAATAAATAACGTTCAATTATTATTATGATATTCGTTACCAGCTCACGTTAGTGTTTGTGTTTGCGGACTTTCTAGAAACAATATGATATAATTATTTCGGTGTCATTTATCAATATCTTCTCACGTATACCGTACAGTAAGCATTAATTAGTTCAATATAATGAAACATAACATCACGCCTTATTCCCCCGAAGGGTTGGGCAGAGGTGTATCTATTGTACACCCATATTTCGCCAGTTATGTTTTAAGTCCCATATTATGTAATATATTGTCATCAACCGGGCACAAATCCAGACTCCGGGCTCGAACTCGGGTTCCGGGAATCGAACCCAGGACCCCACGCTCAGCAGTAACGCTTGCTACCACGAGACCAAACGAGGGAGTTCTTAATATATAATGGTACTATTAAATGAACAAATTTGTATATTTGTAATCACGTTCTCGAAAACGGCTTTTCAATGAAAGTTGCAATATAGAGGTTTTCGGAGGCCAAAAATCGATGTAGCTAGCTAGGTCTCATATCTGGGAAAATTCGTTTTCCCTATTTTCAACCGAACAGAGCGTTTAGTTATTAGAGGTACTTAAATTATTTATTTGTTTCTTGTAATTAATACTTTACTAAGACACATTATTAGGTACAGTATTCTCACGAAGCGACGTGCGCTTTACTTGTAGTTAGCAAGTGTACAAACACGCTGTGAGTGTGTGTGTGGCAGGAGTTCTCAGTACCGTTCGAGACAATGGTGAAGTCGGAAGTGTGTGTGTGTGTGTGTGTGTGCATGTGTGTTATGTGCTGACGCTACTCATCTTCACACACATATTCACAGCGTGTTTGTACAATTAGTTACCACAAGTAAAGGCTCTTTCAAACAGGCGCGACACGCGACGCGACACAAAGACACAGCTCGACGCGCGACGAGCGGTGTCTTTGTGTCGCTAAAGACCCTTAAAGCGCGCGTCCCTTCGTGAGAAAAAAAATGCTATAATGTTTGTGATCATTTAGTTCTGAGTACTTTTTTCGTCTGTTCGTGGTTGGATTACGTTACGTTAGTTAACTGCCGCTATTAGAAACTGCTATAGCGGGTGTAGTTCACCTCTTCTTGTCTTTGACAGCAATTCCCAGTAAATTGAGACTTTACTAAGGGCGAATTTCACCAATCAAACTAAATGCGATCAGCACATCTAAACCGCATTCAAGAACTGTCAGTTTCATCATTGTTGGGGAATATTGAAACTGACAGCTGTTATTACGCAGCTTAGATGTGCTGATCGCGTTCAGTTTCATTAATGGAATCAGCCCTAAGGCTGAATTATCTGTCGCATAGATAATTAGACGTTAAACAATTTAAAATTGTCATAACTTATAAAAACCGTCGAGCGTTCTCGACAATGAATGGTCGATATTATGTCCATGGACGTTATTAGAGATAGAATTTGAATATAATCGAATCAGAGAGAATGAGGGCATTCACACGTCCAATGAATATTTTATTAGAACTGGAACGTTTTACATAATGTACCTACATATTGGCACAATACAATCAATACAGGATTGAAACTTTATTTACCTATCTGTATTTCTAACATTACCCTTTACTAACAGCTTCTTAATTTCGGCCAAATTGACAATGCTGATAATCTGGAGACAGAAAAAAAGGTGCGGTCGGAGGGCCCCCATTAAGGTGCTCGCTCACCGCGAGCATTCACCTGTAATGAAACGTTACAAATTCTGACTGACAAGCATTCGATTGTAATGTAATATTTCAGATTCAATATTATAACAGACATTGCGCTCTGTAATGTTCGATTCTCCTCCCTCACTGATGTAATGCTCGAATTGCATCATTACAGGTCGCGCACTGTAAGGTTCGGTTCTCTTCCCTCACTGATGTAATGCTCGACTCTGAATGTTACATTACAGGCGAATGCTCCCGGTGAGGGAGCACTTTTAGGAACGAAGTACCTAACTCGATACTCACACACACACACCTTCGTACATAATAGAAACAGCCAGAGAGAGAAAAAGTCGCGTAACGCTTTTTCCTTACGTAACGATTTCTACCTCAACTCCTACCGCAAACAGTGTTTAGGAAATTAGTTCCAAAAACAGATCATAAATTTTCCCCCTTAATGTTGGACTAAGCATCTTAGACCTGCCCTTAGGCTACCAGCACGCGTGACAACCATAGAAACGGTTTTCTACTGGTTTTGTCGACGGTAAAATAGACAGAATGACAGATTGCGATTGTTTATCTGTCATTTTGTCTATTCTTCCGTCGACAAAACCCGTTTTTATTGTGGTTATGCTAAGCATTCTGGGCTTAGTGTTCGTGTTGTTGTTGCCTCTAGCAATTTTTTACTGGCTGTCAATGACAGTATTAGGATTCAAGTCATAGGTAAGTTATCTATTACTAGTTGGGGTAGAGCAGTGATCGCCTAGTGGTGTGACCGTCAAACTGCAAAATTCATAGGTCTCGAGTTCGAACCCAAGGCACGCTCCTCTGACTTTTCGGATTCATGTGCGTAATGTATAATTATCACTTACTTCAACGGTGAAGAAAAAATGTCGTGAGGAAACATGCCTGAGAGATATTTCTCGACGGCATGTGAAGCCAAGTCGGAGGCCCTTGGGCGGTTTTAAAACTCTGACACCAGGTTAGTCACTAACCGCACGAGAAGAACAAGAATCAGGCAGTCAAGCAGGTCTATTATAACTGTAGTCCAGTAATGCTGAATTTCTTTATTTTTTAAAACTCTGACACCAGGTTAGTCAATAACCACACGAAAAGAAGACTAGTTGCCTATTAATAGTTATCAATCTTCTGGACCACTGTTGACACCTTCTATCTTCTACCAAATTACGTCACAACACCCAATAATTCTCCATTATTAAGAAAACACCCAATAGCTTACTTAGCTCATAGTGAAACCCACGTGAATGCATAATGTATAATTCAGTGTCTATTTCCATGCTAATTTAATCGTTTGCAGCTCCTTGACTATGCTATATGACGTTATTATCATTGCATTAACTAATTTTATAGCTAATTCGTTGTCTAGCAACGTAATTAGCTGTTTAGTTGGAACTTATTGTGAGAGAATGCTTTTTGCGCTTTACTTTGTGTAAAATTAAATAATTTCATCACCACTGCTCTCAAAACGGTGAAGTAAAATCGTGAGGAAATCGGCATGTCCTAGAACCAAAAATCGAATACACGTGACATCTACCAACCCGCACTGGGCCCGCGTGGTAGATTACAGCCCACTTCCTCTCGAAGTTAGGAGGTCTGTGTCCCAGCAGTGGGAACAATATACATGCTTATCATATTATTATACTTAGTCGTCATGTCAATCAAGCGACTAAACTCAAGTCCATTACAAAAAAAGTTCTGTTTGCAATTAATACAAGAAGGAATGTAACTAAGAATCGTGTAAAGGTCGTATTTAGTCAACTAGAATTTGCTTACACCACATCAAAAAAAAAAAAACTATTCTGAGTCTTATTTACCCATAAACTATACAAATTAAACAGTTATCTTATTTCCAATGTATCTTTTTATATAAAACTAGCTTTCGGCAGCGGTTTCGCCCGCGTGCATGTCGGAAATTATCCTAAAGAAGCGTACTACTGTGATAAAAAATCCTATGTCCAGATCATGGTCTAACCGTGTACCAAATTTCACCCAAATTCGTTCTGCCGTTTCAGTGTGAAAGCGTAACAAACAAACTGACTTTCGCATTTTAGTTAAGATTGTTAATGGAACGAAGGACCCTGGATCCCACAACACAGGGAGTCTAGTGTGAGGTTTAGGAATTCAATCTACTTGAATGTAAACTGAGCGAAATAAATTTATTCTTATTCTATTTCATGCTGTCAGTAACCCATTAAGTAGTACTCGTCTTTAGCACTCTGTACTAAGAGCGATAACCTTAACCCGTCCCAGCTAGATTATCTCACAAATGCCTAGCAACAGGCTGAACTACGACTCCAGACGAAAAGCGCTCTGATTTGATTTAAAACCGTCTACAGAAGTTGTTTGAGGGCGTCTCGAGGTTAGAAATAATACAAAAATCCTCTCCGCCCCGCTCCCGACTGTCACTCTCTGAGGGGCGCCCTCCGACCTTCCCCAATGTCCTTTTCGGGGTTAGGTCAATAACAGACTCCCTAGAGATACTATTTATCTCGTATGACTATGATTTAAGAAGTCAGTGTTAACGTTTTTATTGGATTATTGTTACCAACTTTTCTGTGTGTCAAGATTACTAAGAGCTGAATTACCCTATGTTTGTTGGATTAGCAACAACGTAGTTTGTCAATTTAAAGTGATTTTTTTTTTTACTAATTTTATTTTATTTTGGACGTAAGTGTGGATAATTATAAAAACCAGCAAAATACAGCAGGTTTCACTTAAGCCAATATCAGAGTCTTTTTTTTTTCCACACCATGCCACTTTAACTATGAACAAATCTTATTAAGGCTTCTGCGGGTAGTCGCTATGTCCCCGTCAGGGTGCGCAGCAGGTGGGTATATGCCAGTGACCTTGAGTGGCTTGCGTGTTCTGTACTGAACTCACGCAACGCGTCGTACGTTCAGCCAGTAATAGGACTCGCCCATCAAGGAGCGCTGTCCCAAATTAGACGCCGAAACAATAGGTATTCTAATAAAACACATGTACTAAAAGATTAGAATTAAATTATCTTTAAAATAGTAAAGGTTACAGAAAAAATCGTTTGATAGATTTTGTGTGATTCTCCGTTTTTTATCCGCGTTAGTCATAACTTTACATAAACATTAATTTCACCATGTAAACATAATCTTAAACATTCCTATATTAAGTTATTATGAAAATGCTCTAATTTCAAATATTTTTTTTCTAAATCATTAACACTACTCGTTTAGACGTGATCTTCAATCATTAAGAGTCGATTATCGTCGCCTTAAAACCCCGCGGTTTAATACGGGCATGTTCATTGGGGGGACATGTAGGCCTTGCCTGTGGCAAGTGCGGCACTTGCCACAGGCAAGGCCTACAAGTGTGTGGATAATTAAAGCTAGAATATTTTATATAAGGTAAGCAATACAAACTGATACACTAATAGTTCCAAGTTTATTGTTAGCACAATTTTAATGTTACATCGATTAAAATGCTCCACAAATCTAAAATTAAAAAATGTACGCAAACTGGTTTGTAAATATATTTGGTTTGAATCTTGCTCTATGAAATGGTAGCTATTGCAAATACTAATTAATAATAAACGTTTTCATAACTAGTTTATTATTATTAAAACGATTGCGCAATTTACATCTGGTTAGACGGGCATCTTCCTACTTGCATGTAATTATCAAACTGATTCCAAAAATATGCACAGCAAAAAAAAAAAGTTTGTTTTAAAATAAGTTTACTGACATTATCGCAGCAATTATTTATTGTTATTAATGTTAATAATGTATTGTTCTGTTTGTCGATGCACTAGGCCAAGCTCTTTGTTGTGTTTCTAGTATTATAGATCAGGTTCATTGACTCACTTGTTGAAACTAAACGCCTAGTCTAGCAACAGAAGATCTAGCATAATCAGCCTATAATGTTCCCACTGCTGGGACACAGGCCTCCTCTCGATGAGTGGGAGTGAGCAGTAATCCACCACGCGGGCCCAGTACCGGTTGGTAGATTTCACATGTCTTCGAATTTTTGGTTCTAGGACATGCCGGTTTCCTCACGTTGTTTTCCTTCACCGTTTTGAGAGCAGAGGTGATGAAATAATTTACACAAAGTAAAGCGCCTGTCAGGATTCGGACCTACAACGTCGTAAGACGCGTCCGTTACCACTGGGCCACCATTGCTCTCAGAAAATCTATTGCTGTTTATTTATATTGTCGTTCGTGGCTAGGAATTTAGGTCTCATTAATAAAATTTAGTTTTTGCGGAATATCTGCAAAGACAACAACTTCTATAGTATTGAGAATCGATTCAGCTTCGTATTTTAGACTAACTTATAATGTTTTGATTTAAAAAAATGTAAATGGTACATTAATATTCAGTTTGTGAATTTACATCTATTTAATTTTTTATTTAGTAAATAATTAAGTCAGAATACTAGTCTAAACGTCTTCGAATACAGTTGCTAGCTGCGCCCCGCGGTTTCACCCGCAATAAGTCTCGATGTTGTGCCAATATCGGGATAAAGAGTATTGTATATCCTTACCAAGGTCATGATCTATCCATGTGCCATATTTCATCCAAATCAGTTCAGCCGTTTTAGCGTAAAAGCGTAACAAACAAACATACAAAAAATGTAATCTTTTCTCTTTATATAATATTAGTTTAGATAAATAAATTATGTAGCATAGCTGAAGCTAGCATAATACACCATATAAATTCATTTCCTTCTTTAGATAAAACTAATTTATGGAGAGAAGGGCCTAAGCACCATCAAACGCAAGATTTTCCTGCTCAATATCACGGTGGATCAAAAAGCTGTAAAATCAAAAGTTAATTATCGGAAGGCACGAGATTCCTGGCGTGTTTACAACCAGCGCGGCAACGTAGTGTCAAGCTACCTGCAGGTCGTCGCCGCCGCGCCGTCGGTCGTCGGTCGCCGGTCGTCTCGGCCACGACCTTGTGTCGCTCAGGCGCAGATAACTAGGCTGTTGGCTTTGTCGTGATAAGCCATTGCCTTTTATGTGCATTTAAAGTTGTGTAAACTGGAGTTTGTCTGAGGAATTGAGTTTGTACAGAGCGTTTTAGATTACCTACCTACTAGAAGAAAAACACAAATTAATCATAATTGGGTTCAGGTCCAATATTTAAGAAATCCTACATAGATCATTTTTTTCCACCTAATGGCACCTAAATAGAGACTAAAGGACTAATTTAAATGACACTGAATTATTAACACTGCTTAATTAAATATCTAAAAACTCTCAAGAATCTTATTCACAAACGTAACCCAGATATCATATACCACGATATATACCACATATCAACCTCAAACAAGAGCTAGTAATTGTAAGTACAGAGGCAAGGTTGCCAGCTCTATTTCGAGGAATATAAATCTCATTGTAGATATCAACGATACAGACCGAGTCCAATATCATTATCACTTTAAAATTCCAAATACTATTTAAATTAAAACCCAATAAAAACGTGATATAATTAACAAATGTATAGCAAAAACAAATGTTGGAGTTTAGCAAAAACAAATCAATCCTACTTCAAAACTATAATATAATCTTTTACATTCTACCTCACAAATCTCGAGCCCGCCCTTGGCTAAAATCATTACTTACTTAGTCTAGTAGTTCATAGTGACTATTATTCTTTCAGCTTTCTGTTCACACGTCTCACGTAATAATAGTAAAACACACCTTCCAATATATAAAGAAAAGGATAATAAATGTATTATTGAAATCCTTAGAGAAGCCTTTCCTTTGGTGTCCTCCTTTAAAGCCTCGTGCAGACACGCGCGATGTGACAGCGCAACGCCACACCGATAAAAATTGTTCTATCGTAAAATTTTCGTTGAAATTGTTTTGTTAGAATCGCGTCGCGATTTCGCGTCGCGCCAGTCTGCATGAGGCTTATCCTTGACACGTAACCCAGATATCACATTTCAAACTCAAACAAAATAACGATCAAATTGAATACAAAATACTTTATACAATGACAAGGTTACTAGCTCTATTGCTAAGAATTTAATTCTCATTCTATATGGCAACAACATTGACCACGTTCATTCATTATCACTTTAAAATTCCAAATACTATTTAAATTAAAACATGAATTAGTTTTTAACTTATATACCAAATTAATTAACAAATTCTACGAAGTGTAAAATAAAATTAAACGCAAGTCTGGCGATAAAGAATCATTGGTGTAAAGCCCCCGCAGACAAACACGACGCGACTCTAATAGAACAATTTATATGGAAACATCATGGAAATTGTTCTACCAGAATCGCGCCGCACCTGTCTGTGGCACCTTAGACCCATAAAATCAATTTGCCTTTTTCCGTCAATGTAATATTAGTAAATAAAAACTAGTTTACAATACTAGACTCATAAAATTCTTTACATAGTTATTTTTATCTCATTTCAAATAGTAATAAATTAAAATGGTAAGTTGTTGTGTGTTTTGTTTGTGAGCGATAACGGTTAATTGTATATGTATGAAAAAATCGGCTAAGTGCGTGTTGGACCACGCACAATGAAGGGTTCCGTTGTTGGGATGAATTTATCCCAAGAACAAACTTAACTTTGTAATCGAAAAACATGTTCTCCGATACGGAATGTATGTGAGAACATGTTTTTGCAACCGCAAATATAAGTTGGTCGATTATTATTACTCTTTAACTTGTAATGGCTCGTGCCAACCAGCGCGATATCGCGGGCGCTACAGGCAGCGCAACCCTTGTAGCGCCCGCGATACCGCGCTGGTCTGCACGAAGCTTAATGCCTACTTAGCTGTGATAGTTTTCCTTTTAATTTCGTTATATGTACTAACTGTTATGAATTTTTTCACACACCCAAAACCCACCATTTAGCTGGCAGAGGGGGGGGGGGGGATACTTGACTCTAACAAAAATTAGCACTTTAAATCTACGATCTACAAATGTACAGGGAACTTTTTATAAAAATGTGGCTGTTACTTTAGTATATCTAGTGGTGTCTTACGTCTTCCACGCGAACGAGGTCGCGGGCCGAAGCTAGTTAATAATATTTCACAAATGGTATTTTCATAAAAGTAATTTTTATATTTTTAAAAATCTCGGGGGCATGGCTCCCGGTCCTTTGGAAGGCGTACGAGGGGCCGAAGCCAACTCGTATTATTAATAATTCACCAAAGAACAATGATAATGTTCACATTTAGAAGAGTCATCATACATTTATAACATCCCTACTGACAAATATGGTATGAAAACTACTGAAAATTACAGCTAATTATGACACAGCTGTAAAAATTAAATATTTTTACAGCTGTGTCCTAATTTGCTGTAATTTTCAGCACCCAGTTTCCATACCATATTTTTCAGTGCTGATGTTTTTCTGTATTTTTTTTTTTTGAAGTGAATTAGTAGATTGTTATACAAGGGTCGCCCCAGCACAGCAAGGGCGGCTATTGTCCGAGTAGGAATTGATGACTTTCACCCATGTTAAATACTCTACTTTTCATTTCGAATTTAAGGAAAGTAAAAAGTTGTAGTTTTTCTAAAATATTAATTGATATTGACATGAGTATTCTAGTACCTATTAGTCTTTATTAAATTTTAAATAATGGAACACACCGCGTCACCGCCACGGGTCATCGGGTCGTCCCGCTTATAGGTATTTTTTTAATTCACACTGGCTGTTTATACACTGACAAGACTACAGCATTTTTTTTAATCGATATTTTTCTATAAGGGGGTATTACACTATCATATATCGAGCCATGATCAAAGACAACTAAATTAAAAAATAGACATAATATTTATTTGTGAGCTGTGTAGATAGGTATACGTATGATAGTGTAATATTACACTATCATACGTATTATGGGATATCCCATAAGGGGGATATACCCATAATAAATGCCCATTTCATAATTCCATTCCATTATATCTTCGATCACAGACCCATGATTACAGACATGACAGTGTAATACCCCCCTCAGTAAAATTGAACATTAAAATAACATCAACGCGTTGACTACCGCTGTGCATGGAGCAAAAGACATCAACGCGTTGATTACTGCGGTTTCGATTTTTTTTTTCAAGTTTTCACTTCTGTTGGCACTCCCAGAGTGCCACTGTTTTTTTTTTTTCATGAATCTATGAAGTCCAAGTCATTAAGGTGAGTATAGACCAGAGCATCAACTTGTAACAAAACATGGAGTCGCTCTTATGTACGCACCCTTTCACGAACCAAACAATGAGCACAGCACTCGACGCTTTGTTACAACTTGATTTTGCAAACCAAAGAGCGAATTTGTATAACATTAATTTATCGATCAAGATGAACGCCCACACACGCGACCTGAAGATCCTACTATTCAACGACGAGTTAATGCAATATAGAAAGGAATGTTGAAAGAAAAAAAGAAACAAAGAAAAATTGTTTATTCTGCACAAAGTAAACGCACATTACAAAAAAAAAATACATAAAAAACATATTCACCAAAAGCCAAATGCCTCGTATTCAATATTCTAAAACTAATAAAATTTTGAAAAATTGCAAGCAAGCAATTGCAATTGCAAGTTTGTTGCAGGTAAATGCTCACTCGCCGAGAGTATTACTTCGAACACCGTGTAGAGCATTCGCAGGGACGTTAAATTACATACAAATACTTTTTAAAATTGAGCTTTTGCTTACGACTGGTGCAATAACCAGTCGTAAGAATGTTACATTACATAGAAATGCTCGAGAAAATGCTCTAGTGTATACTCACCTTTATAGTTTCATATATATATTTTCATACTATTTGATTGTAAAATTGACGTGTTCTAAGTATGTGTCATTTTCATATGTAAAATATAAAGCGTTGTTCACACTCTAGCACGTGAATCTGAAATATTTTTGACAACGTCAGTATATTGAATTTTATGCCTAAACTTGCAGTATTCTAAAGCTTTTTAATGTTATTTTTTGCTGCAATATTTTGTATTTAACATTCAACATGCGGCACACACTTAAGTGGCAAGGGGCAGGGCACAATGCTCGCAGAACGGATGGCCGATGGAGCCGAAAGGTTCTGGAGTGGCAGACCACGTACAGGAAGACGTAGCGTTGGAAGGCCTCCCACAAGATGGACCATTGACCTTCTGAAGGCCGCAGAAATCCGCTGGCTGGATGCGGGAAGCACAGAGTGGTGCTTGGAGGAGGCCTTTGTCCAGCAGTTGACGTCTTTCGGCTGAAATGATGATGATAATTCCACATGCGTTTTAATAAAAACTGCAGTGTTTGTTTTTTTCACTGTGACGTGTATACTACGTCACTTTTGTTTGTTCGCTACGCGAAAACCAATATGAGTGGCTATTTGTAAACGTTGTGCAAATTGTTACATAACATATATACGACCTCGTTGAAACACCATTGTCAGCTTAATTTGCTTACAAAATCTGGTGTTGGACAGTTATCTGCTTTTGTGTTTACAAATATGATTGTTTATATTTTAAATGTACTTTGTTGTGCCTTTCGTTATTGTCTGTAACGTTAACTATGATGCTAAGCTTCTTGAATATTTGTAATGTTTTTTTTGTCATTTATTTTTTGGTTTTGGATACTAGCTCTCATACTAGGTCAAGCATCCGGACTGCTGTGTAAAATATTCTCAAGTCTATGTTATACAAAAGGTTTTACAAAAAATATAAAGGTACTACTTACATAATATATAAGCTAACAGACTTAAGGTAATGCCTAATAATAATATGTATGAATATGTGTGTGTGTGTGTGTGTGTGTGTGTGTGTGTGTGTATAAAATAAGCGGGAAAAGAATCATAGGGCATCAAAAAAATTAGTCCGCATCGCTGTCAACAGAAATAATGCCCAAAACGTTGGCAGTATTGCCACGTTGTTTGGTGATGTTGATTCTTTAACCAAAAAATAATATCTTTGAAGTTAACACAACAGTTAAGTTTTTCTTAAAATAGTAAGTGTTCATTACTTTATCTTAATAATGCCAACAGTAGACACTATATATATGTCGCAGTAAGATGGTTATAGCCGTGATATGGTTATATCCCTATGGGTATAGCTAAGTACCATAATATAGTTATATGAATGCGGTTCATAACTGTCGAAGTGCCCTAATTTTGTTACTGCGACCAATTTCGACGTAGTTGGTCACAGTTCTAACCTAACCTATTTGGTCGGAGTGCCCTCGTAGTTATGTTACTAGATTGTGCTCGTATCATAGTTATGTATAAGTATTCCTAGTAAGACAGTTATGAACCGCTTTCATATAACTATTACGGTATATACGTATACATAATGTATCCAAAGTCCTTATAGCAGTCGCCAAAAACAATAAAAAAGACTGACTGAACTTAGTACTCATGCTGGCAAGTTTTTATAAGCAATTAACCAGATATTTATGTAAGCAGCAAGATAATGCCAAAATTGCTAACTGTGAAGTTACTTCAATTAGCAATTTTGTACAATGTCAATATACATCGCAGGGCTAACTTATACTACTTTTATTATTCGTAGCTTACACTTAAACTAATACCCTATAGTAGAAATAAATATGCTGATTTTAACTCATACACACTACACACCCTCACACTTACACACCCTCACCAATACTCGTACATATCAAACGAATACACACATGTTTGCCTTTTTCTCTTTTTATCGCTCGTTCATATACAGTTTTATTTTTCTATAATTTAAAACTATGCTATTTATTTTTATTTTGGGATTTTAAGCCCCCCAACGCAAAAAGAAGGGTGTTGTAAGTTTGACCGCTATGTGTGTTTGTCTGTGGCACCGGCGTGTCTGTGTGTCAGCTCTTTAACGGGTAAACCGATTTGAATATGTTATTTTTATTTGAAAGCAGGTTTTCTAGCGCTGGTTCTTAGACATGTTTTTATCAAAATCAGTTGAGCCGTTTAAAGATTATCAGCTCTTTTCTAGTTGATGAATGAATGTGAGTAACTTCCACAGGTCTGATCGATTTGAAATTTGGTATTCTGTTACTTCAATGATATTAGAAGAACATAGTAACCTTGAACTGATATTGCAGCATCATCTGGAATTTGCAGGATACCCAACTCCCTTACCAACTTACAGCACAGGTATCGTGTTTGAGCTCATTGGAATGGTCTCAATGAATAGGTTATAGGTAGATGGTGAACAGAGTCTGGTGATGGAGTAGGAAAGAGACATGAGGAAATCTTTGTGTCGGGGTTTTTTAAATTTTAACTGTTAAAATTGTAGTTGTTACATTGTTTACATTCAATTGCAAAATAGATATTGCAAAGTGGAAGAGCAAAATATCCTAACACAAGCAATTCTTGCTTTATAAACAAGAATTGCTTAAAAACGTGATCTCCAAATCGTGTATGTAAATGGACTTTGTAATTGAAATAAACATTTTTACATTTTGCATTTATTTATTTTACATAATCCCCAAATATAAGAGCGTTTGCAGACGGCATACAATCGGCGGCCGATTTTTTTCAGGGGCTAAATTAAATTGTAGAGATCAACACAGACGTCCTACAAAACGTAGGTCATAAGTCTCAAATAAATCTGACCAATTGTAGGACAGCTTACTTGCGTAGGTCCGCGGTAAGAAAGAAAACAAAGATAATTAATCCTGTACTATTAAATGAGCAATATTTGTATGTATATATATTTGTCATCATGTTCTCAAAAACGGCTCGAAAGATTTGGGTGTGAAAAATCGATCTAGCTCATATCTGGGAAAATTCATTTTCACTATTTTCACAGCCTCGGAAATGTGATTAAACATTGGTATACCTGGATGATATGTTTATCTATTTTATCTGAAATTTATTTATTTTTATAAGTGTGGAATGTGTTGGTTATGTTGATTATTTCACAGATGATGATAATGCCGCTGTCCAGATGATTTCAATAGCCATGTGACAGCACAGCACTGCAAGCATCGCGCTAGAAAAGTAGAAAGGGTAAAGAGACTTTTTGGTATAGGCAGACAGGCGCGACGCGACACCGGTAAAACAATTTCCGTAAAGTTTTCATAGAAATCGTTTCACCAGAGCCGCGTCACGCCGTCCGATCGCAACTGTCTTCGGGAGCCTTAAAAAGAAAATGAGTAAATTGATTTGACCAAACCTGACCCATACCCTAATTGCGTAATACAACACAATCTGTTTCGATTTGAAACAGATTGCTAATCCATTGCTTCATAAATTGGAAAAAAAAATCTGCTCAACAACGTAAATAACGCAATGAATGTTGGTGAATTGTCAAAATGAAAGAAATTAGTCATAATTGTTTACGAAAATAAGTTACGCAATTAGTACTGGCCTGTCTCTATTGACTTTTGTTCATAAGGTCGAAGATATTATACGGTCAGTATTCTACACAAAATGCTGGAAGCCATAACAGTGGGTGTGTTAACTTTATTTTTAACTTTTTTAATTAAGTTTATTCCAGTACAGTTCGTGCCACTAAAGATGAGACTTGACACACCACGTGGTTTGACTTGCGCAGTAGACGATTTATGGGTCTCTTTAGCGGTATGAAGTCTGCGCCGGGGCGTCATCGGGGCGGCGGAAGGAGCGGCGGGAGGCGCGGTCAAGTCTCATCTTTCGTGGCGCGTATTGTACTTAATATTCTTTTTTCCCGACCTTTAGAAGACTTCTACTGAAATTTATTTTAGGACTAGATAAACAACCATTTTCAATATTTTTACTACTAAGTTATTTTTATATTTTTTATTTTATAATATCTCTTTCCTGGAATTTTCAATTATTTTGAGTTTTCATATTGTACAGGAGAAGGAATAAATTATTTATTTACCAATTTCAGCTTAAAGTACCTTGCCTTGATATGGCATTAATTTATTTGCGGTTAAACATTAAAATGTTACGTTTTATTTTTATCGTAGTAATTTATTAAGACTTTATAAGGAATAAAATTCATTTCAAATGTCATTGTGGGTTAAAAAATATTATTCTTCAGAAATTAATATTAATATAATCATAGGTCATATCTGTTTTGGCGCCTAAACTTAAAATTATTAGCACATAAAAGGCATAATAAATAATTGTATCAATGTTCATCCGTATTTTTAATGCATTATTAATGTCTACATTTTGTTATCTAGTTTTAAGTACTTCCTTGTTCATTATTCACTGCTCAGGCGCCGCTTAATAATAACAAGAACAAACTTAACATTGTTGTTGAAAAACATGTTCAACTGCAAATTTAAGTTTGTAAATACAATGTTAAGAGACTTACCATGTTATTTTAAGACTATAGATTTATTATAGGTTTCCTATAATCTATAAATAAGTATAGAACTATTTTCTGTAGTGTTTCAAAATTTTGGGCTCAGCAGTTTCGGAGATAAGGGGCAAATTCAAATCTGAAACCGATTAAAACAAAGAATCAGATCACTCACAAGTTTCGTGTTAATTAGTTTTTGTAGTAGGCTTAGAGTCAGTCACGGAAATAAATTGTTAGGCAAATTGACACCAATTTACCGTGTTATGGCCAATTCATACAATTGCTAAAAGAATGACAGTTCTGATTTAATTCTACGAACACTTTATATTAAAAATAAATATATATATTAGAATGAAAAATGAAAATAAATATATATATTAGAATGACTGCCTCGTTGGTCTAGTGGTCGCAAGCGCTACTGCTGAGTATGAGGTCCTGGGTTCGATTCCCGGGTCGGGCAAAGTGTTATTGGGTTTTCCATCTGGAATTTCTCAGTAACAGCCCGGAGTCTGGATTTGTGCCCGGTTGATGGCAATAGGCTCGCCCCCTATTACATGGGACTTAAACATAACTGGCGAAATGTGGGTGTACTATAGGTACACCTCTGCCTAACCCTCCGGGGATTACAGGCGTGATGTTATGTTTTATATATATTAGAAATAAATAAAATGATAGTTATATTTAATATTATATTTTATTTTATATTTTATATGCTGTTAAATAAATAAATAAATAATTAATTAATAATATACGAACGATGTATATTGATAGTCAATTTACTTGACAATTAATTTTCTTAAATTAACACAAAGCTTCTAAAGTAAATACTTCGTTTAATTTCAGTTTCAGCTCATATTCTAGAACGAAATGCAAACATGAATCTATTTTTATGAAAAACAAGATTTGAGTAGGTATATATTCATTTCATATCATTTCTGCCAGATTTAAATCGAGATTCATGCTTGTGAGGTCTAGATTACGAGCCGACGAAATATCTAACAATACCATTATGTTGCAGTGAGCTACCATTTTCCAACAGAGAAAAACACAGATGCTTCCTAATCTAGCAGGGCTGAGGAAGTTACATTTCAGGGCAAGAGAATCCACAACATCGTACAGCGATCGCCAGTCCAGTTGGATCCAGCAAACGGTGGTGGTCACGAGTGATTCCCCCTGCAAAAAAGAAGAAGAGAAGATTATACCACGAGGCGTTAACGTGGAAGAAAAATTGGAGGTATTCAACAAGTCTACAAACATAAAGGTAACAAAACATGTCTTAACACGATTAGATATTCCATACAGTCTTGTTCACGCTACGTTGTAACACATGTTTGCCAACTTGTGTCCGCTACATGTAACTGAAACATTTTTCCTAGATATATTTATTGCATTTCACAAATGAATATTATTCAAATTAGGAAGACACTAGAATTTCCTACCTAGTAGCAGAAAGTAGGTAATTTCCGACGAGTGGCATTTTTATTCACAAGCGAGTCGGAAAACATCTTACGCACGTGTATGCAACGTGCTTAGTGCGAGGAAATGAATAAAATTAGCAAACCTTACAGTAGTTGCATATGATGTGTAATATCTGATATCTTGGCTGACGTACTGTGAGCTGCATCAATTGGGTACCCCAGTTGTATTAAAATTTTAAATACAGCTGGGGTTCCCAAATGATGCAGCCCACCGTACATAAATAATATAAACAATATTCTTCATCATCGTCATGACTTTGACTTTGACTTCGACCATTGTGGTCACCATCGACATTGCCATCGTCATCGCCATCGCCATTGCCATCATCATCGCCACTGATGCCATCGACATCACCATCATCTAATTTGTATAACTTTTCTCAAATAATAAAAACTCTTTGCGTCGGGCTGACGACGGAGCTAAAAATTCAAAAAAAAAAGTAAAAAGCACTAGTGAAAAAGAAACACTTTCGACCCAGTTTGGCTGCTTGGAAAACGCTGTTTTCGAGCATGTACATTGTAAAATTCTATTCTTTTTCAAAAATATGGCCAGGGTAGGCAACCAGAGTCGTATTTTTGAAATTCGTTACCCCATAATCTTTTCAGCGAATATTAAATTTTCAAGTAACAATATGAAAAATACTAAGTCATGTAGTCATGTCATGACAGCAAGTTATTAAGTCTTATCAATGATGGGCCACAAAACGAATAAAAAGCAATCGCATGCAGCTGAGATGAAAATGTTAAGAAGGATGTGTGGTAACGCGAATAGAGAGAATAAGAAATGTGTTTAAAATAGGTAATCTAAAAGTGACACCTGAAAAGTTGTGTGGAAATCTGTTGACATGGTATGGGCATGTGATGCAGAGGAATGAGGAAAATGTTGTCAGGAAAATTTTGAGTTTGAATGTGAATGGTTATACGAGTAAGAGAAGATAAAAAATCCGGCCAAGTGCGTGTCGGACTACGCACAATGAAGGGTTCCGTAGTTGGGATGAATTTATCCCAAATACAAACTTTACATTGTAGTTGAAATACATGTACTCTCATACATTCCAACTGTAAATGTAAATTTGTACGCACAATACTGAGAGATTTACTATGTTATTTTAAGACCATAGACTTCTTATAGACTTTCCTGTAATTTATGAGTGAAGTCACTGTATTTTTTTTTTCAAAATTTTAGGTTCAGCAGTTTTGGAGATAAGCGGGGAATGGTCAATATTCATTTATTTTATTAAATGTATTGATTTTAAAATTATAAAAAAGAGACAACAAACACTTTCATTTGATGATTCACACGATACAGTTTGAAAAACTTTTCTTTTTAATTTTCTTATTTGCCCCCAAAAGTGACCCCCATATTCAATATTCATTTACGTTACACGTCCGTGTTCGGATCACAGAAATACATACGAGTACCAAATTTCAACTTAATCGGTCCGAAAATCGAATCGGTCGAGCAAATTGGCTGTGACAGACGGACAGACAGGCAGACACACCGAGTGAGGGTTCTGTTTTTCCTTTTGAGGTACGGAACCCTAAAAACGATGGATGGACGGTGTGAAAGATGATATGGCTAGAAAGGTTACGAAATTACGATTAATGGAGAGGTATGAAAGAGGACATGTTACGCTGACCACAAATAAATAAGTATAAGGCAAGAGACTGATGACGATCAATTTATTTTTACAACATAAATATGTCATTTTAATTGCTTGACGCCGGTTGTAAGTTGTAGTAAGCGGGTTCAATTCTGGGTCAAATGTAAATCATTCAGTTACAATGTATTGCGGTGACAGTTGCTTAATATTATAAACGTAATATTGGCAAATGACTTGAAACCAGTGTTGGAAAAAAACATGATTTAAAAACAAATCGACTTAAACACGATTTAAAAAAAAAACTCGTTTTTTTATCATACAGTTAAAAAATGTTTTCTGCATAAAACGGAACGGCCTTTGGGTGTCAGACAAAAGGGGAATCCCAAATAGCAGTGTTTTGTAAACGTTGCATGCCATTATCATAGTAAATTAAGAAATCGACTGGGAATTGAAAAGGCTGGAAAACTAGTTTTTTTGTTAAAGCCTTATAATAATGTTAATGATATTGATTTTTCAGATTTAACTTATAATTTCTAAATCTGTTTTCTATGTTGATTTCTGTGAAAGAAAGTAAAGTTAAACACATTTGCTATTTTAATCGCGCCAACCCTGCATGAAATAGTTCTTTTTTTTTCATTTTGGTCATTGATTTCTTAATTAAGTAGCTAGGTTTTATAGTAGAGGATCCGACCTAGGAACAACCTTGACCCATCTGTTTTATGGATCAAAAGTATTTTAAATTTATTATTTTATTATTTATTTATGTTAGAAAATATATCGCGAGTGGGTTGGCAAAAAAAATCCTGGCCACACAGTGATTAATAAAAAATAGAAAAATGTATTTTTTTAGTAGACTTAGTCTGGCAAAGGTCACTTTTGAAATGGAAAAAATGACCTTAGAGGAACTGTTCCATTGATTTTCTAATCATTATTTGACATAATTATAACAACACCTAATTTATTTATAACATATTATAATACCGGCATGGTATATATAAATTAGGTGTTGTGTTCCCCGAAGGGTTATTTAGAGAATAAATGAATTAATTAGTTTTGAGGGGCTAATACTACGAAAATAATCATACCTGTAGGTCAGCAAAATATCACCTCGCCCATTACCTAATGAGTATATCAAAGTCTAAGTCAAAGTCAGATCATTTATTTCAAATAGAGCCATGTATGGCACTTTTGAACGTCAAAATTTTCAAAATAATATAATTGATTCTAGTCGCCCCTTCCAAAAGGTAGTTTTCGTATGGAGAAGAATAGGCAAGAAACTCCTCCATGTTTTACAATTATTATATTAATTATACGTGAAGACGATACACCTAGAATAAAATTACTATACTACAATAGGTAAAAAGAATTAAAAATGAAGCAACGACCGATAATTTAATTATGTGATAGATACATGATACTCACATATTTACAAACATTGTAAAAGTAGACAAGATTTTCCTAATTTTTTAAAATTAATAAGTCAGTGTGTGAACTATCAGCGATATAATAACTATTTCATAAAAACCATTCGGTGTATATTCCATTCACAATACAAATAAAAACTAACTAGTTCAAACGCGAGAGCCGTTTCGCTGAAAACCTTTAAAATGAGGCCCAACATTTTTGTGTCCCCATTCAAACTAGTTAGTCTGTGTTAGCCTATTGTACTACTATTTTTCCTGTTTGCCGGTACAAAACGTGGTTAAAGGAAGTAATGACCTAAATGTAGTTTTACATACTTAGGCTATTTACAAAATATTTTTAGAATTGACTAAGTAACACTAATAAGTGGAACTAAGAATTTAGTGAGTAGCGGCTATTATTAGTTGGTTTATATTCAGCGGTCGGCTTTTGCTACATAAGTACTTAAGAAGTAACTAACATAATTATGTCCACTACTTCTTACGTATTTGAATTTTAGAATTTTAATTATTTTTTCTGATCTATTTCTTCTAAAAAGATACATAGTAGAATTTTGTAGGATACTACTGCGAGAACTAGAGGCAAACAATAGGATCTAACTTTCGATTTCATGTTTTTTCAATAGGAATAAGAAAGATTAGTAATATTTCTTTTAACAATTTTTTTTTCCATATGAAATGCCAATCAATTACTTTAGTCAAAATTCATATTTTTTAATTAATATGTCCTACTAGTTAATTACACCCAAAAAATCATAGAAAATTATACATTTCTGAAAAATACGTATAAAATAGAATGTCGAACCACGCGCTTGAAAACAATTGATAACCTCTACAATGTACCGAATGTACCAAGATGTCATCGTTCCCAATCAAATCCCAACTATTCACGACGAATCAAACGTTCGCATAGCCACACATATTAGGGCACATAAATGTTTATGTATCACATTTTTGCATGTCTGCGTATATTTATAGCAGTGGCGGTATACTCGACCTTGCGCTCGAGACGAACCACGCACCACGACGCGAGATTTCACCTCACTAGCAGCACAGCAATCGAAGAAATCAACATCCAATGCTGGATCCAGTCAACAGCTTGAAACTGTCGCAGTTTCTACACAGCAATGTATAGCGAACAGCGCGTGCAGGACAGTACTGTGCGCGTTCGGTATCCGACGCGCGCCTCCAGTCTCGTTCGCCAATTTCGCGTACAAGTTCATCGACTTTTGACAAGGATGCATGAATCAAGTGTAATGATACGATACGGCATCGTTCTTTGTTCCGCCCGGACGGTTGCCGCATTGTTTTAGGAACACTGACCTTAATACCATTGCCTAACGTTGTGTAGGATTCATTGAGTTGTGTAAATTGTTTAAGCTTTAAAAATAATATTGTGATCGAATTTTTTTCGTAAAAACGCACATTGCATCAGATTTTGTGTTGTCTCATTGAAAAATGTGAAGAATATTATTTTAAATAAAATATGTTGTACTTGTGATTCGGTGTTTTATTTATTTTGACTACAGTTAATGGCAGCATACATTTATTTTGATCTAGTGAAAAGATGCCAAGTCTACAAAAAATGTACCGAGATATTCTTAATTACCTACACATTCCTTTACATAAACTATTGGAATTTACTGTGTAATACAAATGAAATACCTATTAAAAAAACAATATTAATACTTAACGATTCACTTTCTAATTCAAGAAAACAGCAAAAGCAAATATCTTTAGCTCTCTATAATATTATCAGACCTTTCGGTCCAAAAGTGTCAAACACATAATTTTATCACACCTTTGGACCATGACAATTACAGGTCAATAGGTCACTGTATTTTAAGAATCCATCTTCATGCGGTAATTACATTCCTACCTACTACCACATATTGCCAAAAAACAAACAGGCCATCAGTATACCTATTTTTTTGTTCTCACTGTCAATGAAATACGTTTAGGTAACCCTTGATTTCTGTGGAGTCTCGATCCAAATTTAATACCGCATCCAAAAAACTAAAGCATCAATTAATACTCTAGTCGCTCCCTGTAAGGAGTGTTACGCCTACATAGGCAATCAATTGTGTGTCCACACACACAGACACACACAAACACAATGAATTCATTCGACGGCCACCGACCGATCGGGTCACCATGGGGTTTTGAAAAAAAAAAAAGATAGCTTATAAAAGTCAGAGAGAGGACGACTTTTGCCGTTTTGAAAGGCAAGAATTTGGATGAAAAATAAAAAGCGATATTAACTGGCCATAGATTGGGTTGTTAACGTCAGTCTGCTGAATAACTGTGACGGCAGAGGCTGGCTTTGAGTTGCGGGTTCGATTCCCGCTAAAATGAAATACTTAATGATAGCTGCACCTATGCCCAACCCAAGGTACACAGGCTTGAATATTATGTTTTCTTCAGGGATCCATCTTTCTAGGGGTGTTCTGCTGAAGGTGCTAAGATGGAAAACTGTAATCTATAATACTCAGATGTATGGCACAGGATAAGTTAAATTTGTAAATATTCTACATACTCAATGGAAACCTGCAATGCCAGTGAAACGATTGAGTGCACTTTTCAGACCGATATAGAGCAGTGATAGCCTAGCGGTGTGACCGTCCGTCGGACTGGTCTCGAGTTCGAACCCAAGGCACCTCTGACTTTTCGGATTGATGTGCGTATTGTATAATTATCACTTGCTTCAAAAATGGTGAAGGAAAACATCGTGAGGATGACATGCATGAGAGATATTTCTCGACGGCATCTGAAGCGAAGTCAGAGGCCCATGGGCGGCTTTAAAATTCTAACACCAGGTTAGTCACTAACCATACGAGATGAACAAGAATCAGGCAGTCAAGCAGGTCTATTGTAACTGTAGTCCAGTAATGCTGAATTACTGAAAGGAACTGGGTCGCACGTTCGGAAATGTAGAAGAAAGAAGAAAAAGAAATATAAAAATTACTAAAACAATTCACGAACGTTTAGAATTCTGTGTATTGGGTGCAAGATTGGTGATTTTGGAAGTAACTCACCGTACCAACAACCGTATTGCCATAACAACAATATTAACAGCATTGCTGTGTTTCGGCAGTAAGAGGTAAGATAGCCTGTTCCTCTGTGGTTGAGGCTTCCGGGTTAACTACGCTACCAATATCGGCCATTTTTTTTTAACTTCTCCCGCTCTGGGTGTAGGGCGTGACAGACTCTTACTGACTAAAACCCACCCGTGTTCCTTCAGTTGCCATATTACAGGGGGCCACAATATCCCTTTCGGACTTCTTCACAACCCCGTCAGGCATCGGCCCTAGCGGACCCCGTCAGTTCTGCTGACATTTCTTTGAGGCACCAACTTCGGCCTGATCACCATCAGGTGAGATGCAGGCCAAGAGCTTTCCAGTAGAGGATTAAAAAAAAGTTACTTCTTTGTATAATCATTGCAAGGTCATTTATAAAAGATCCAAGTTTAGATTTGACCGTTCACAGGAAATCTAAAATCTATCTTTAACATTTTACTAAACAAACACAAGTCAATTTATCACTATTTACAGTACTTTCATAATCTGTAAGCTGAAATCTCAATGACACAAATTCGGCGTTCGATGTCTTTACTGCGATAACCATTAGTTTGTTTTGCGAAATCTATCTGGCACACGTGAATGAATTCTAATGGTTATAGTAGGGCATACACGTGTAACTAAACGGAAAGTAAGTTCAGTTCCTATACCAAATAACGAATAGTAGGTAAGTCATACCAGTCGTAAATTCTGGAATGAATTGAAAATTTTCTGTAACTGTAAATAAAGTGTAAAAATAATAAGGTGTGGAGGGTTTTATTTGTAAAATTTATCTAGTTAACTAGGAAGAATATATTTATAAATTGGTGAAGATACCATAGTATTAGTTTTATCCAATCCACGATTCAACCAACCGGTTCGTAAGTCATAGAAATCAGGCAGAAGACAGAAAATATTCAAAGGTTAGCTACTACATCACATCCCGCAAGTTATAATACTTGGCCGGTAAATATTATCATCCCATCAAAAAAATCTCATCAAATCTAATCTTATTTGTTTTTATTTTTATTTGAGTTTTAATTTTGATTGTAATTTTATTTTTATTGTGTATTAAATTATTTTATTTAAATTTTATATTATTTTATGTCAATTTTATTTGTAAATGTGTATGCTTATTCTATAATGAGTCTATGTTACTCGAATTAAATGATTTGTATTTGAATTTGAAAAACATAATACGCACAAAAATACCAGTCTCAAAACGCAGTTTTTCTACAGCAAAAAGTTGTGCGATCTAATTTAAAACCAAGTCGGTTATTTAAACGAGCAACTATCTATGGGAGTATCTATCCAACAACTTTTTCATAAATTGTTACCTAATTAGTTGACTAACAACATTTTATAGTGACCGTATCAATCATAGACATCTTTATTCCTTTAATAAATAGAATGACAGCCATCGCAGGGCAACATAATCACATAAAAATAATGTACTATTTTAAATAGTCCTAATTGAACATAGCGCTAATAGCGGGCCAAATTTATGCATACACAAACATAAATAAAACGCTCAGAGCGCTAATATTAGGTAGATTTTGTTATATGTAGATTCTATTACCGTGTGCGATTGCCAAGTCATACTATTTATTAAATAAATAAAGATGTCTATTATTGATACGGTCACTATAAAATGTTGTTAATTAAATAATTACGTAACAATTGCTAAGCTAACAGTTCGCTATAAATTATTTATGTCATCTAGATTCCTTCCTATCAAGGTGACAAAAGCGTTATTGCGGTACTCCCCGAAGAGATAACCAAGTTGTGCTGATAACAGAGGCACACCCACATTTTGATGACGATAATTTTCAATCCTAACGGAATTGATAAAGGACAATCTTAACTGTAAGAGGCTACTTCTTAGAATTTTCTAACTGGAAGTACCTATACTCCTTTGTTTTAGGTAGTTAAATAAAGGTAAACAAAAAAAAAACACGTGTCGAGAGAGCTGTCTAATACCTGTCATTACAGTTGTCATGCTACGTCACAGTCTTGTACTCTTCAATTTAGCAACATTATAATTCGATGACGTTTAGAGAACCTGTCTGCTTTGGGTCTTTACAATAAACAGATTACAAAATATTATATTATTATTATAAATCAAACACAAAAAAAATATGCTCAAGCAGTTACATCTGCGGAATAAATGATAAAGTTTAACATACATTAATAAAAGAGGAAACTATCTAAACGACTATATAATTTGGTTATAACATATTTTTAAAATGATTTTTAAACAAGAAAGTGTAATTTATAAAACCCATTTAACCATTTGTTTACCTTTATTAATTACCTAATCGAATGGAGTATGGGGTAACTGATGGTAAGATGGAGAGGAGGAGGTAGATGAAATGATTGGAAAGACCAAGAGAACAAGATGAAGAACAATAGGCTGTAAAAGAATGTCAATGGTGATAATACGATTAACTTCCGCTCTTACGATGAATAAAATTTGATTTAACTTTTGTCTTACTGCAACTGATGCCATAAAATTTGTTATTAATTACTGAATCTTAATTTTTTAAATAATATAAAATTAACACTAAAATTTATATGTAAAATAAATTTAAAATAAAATGAATAAACTATAAAAAAAAATATTTAATTATGTAGATTTTTTAAAATAAATCAATATTTTTTTTATAAATTTTGACCAAAATTTAAAAAATAATAACTTTAAACATAAGTAGATAAAGATCTAAATCTCATAATCCATGAAAAATTTCTTAAATTATAAGTTATAATACGTTATAACAAGTTATAATTTATTCTGTTAATAAATTTAACAGAATAAATTTTTATATTTCTAATTAAATATCCTATTTATCCCCCGTCCTTTCTTCTTCTGGACTTTAAAAGTAACCTCTGACTTTGTTGTTTGTGTTTCGGCCTTTCTCCTCAGAGAAGTCAGATCAGAAACACCGACCTCATCTGTTTAAAAAATATGATTGACGTGTAAAAGTTTTTGTACAAACCTACTTACAGAAATAAAATCATGAATCATTATCATTTATCATCGCTAATAATTTCTTGAATAGTAATAACCTGGACGCTAAAAACTTCGATCCCCTAGGATATGTCCAACACGTAGCGACTGAGCTACCTACATCCTTGAATTTCCCTGAAGATGCAGGAGCTACTATCCTGATGTGCTGTGGATATTCTCCGACGATGTAGGATATACTGGACTACGCAAAGCCATCTTTACTGATAATTTTCCTTCCGGTAAATCGGCTATCTGAAACTAAAAAAGTCGTATCGCATGTGACAAAAAATTGACCAACCAAAAACAAATTGCAGAGAATCCTCACTACTACATGTAATTATGTCCAACACGCCGGTTCTGCTGTCAACATAATTTGAAGCTACTTTTACCCTGTCAGGCGAACTTTACGTCATAAAAATTTTCGGTGCTTCCGGTATCATTTAATGTTTCCGCTTTAGTTTACAACTTAAGAAGTAACAGACCGTATCGACATTAACATGGAGTAAATTGTTCTTGTTGTTCATTCCTAATGTAACGTATACCTACGTTGTCATAATACTAATGGCCTTGGCCAACAGGCTTGTTTAAAATTTTAGGCCCAGGATCATGCCAGGGTGGAGAAGCTCGTGGCTAAGTAGTAACAGCCACACGGGTCAATCCATCAGATTAAGCTACGCTTACGGGTCAGATAGGCAGTCGCTCCATGTATAATACTGGTATTCAGCTGCATCCGGTTAGACTGGAAGCCGACCCCGACACAGTTGGGAAAAATATAAGTAGATTGATCATGCCAGGGTGGAGGAAAATTAGCCTCATAATGTCCAGCTTAGGGCTGGCCCTGTAGTCACCAACCTGCTCACTAGGTTTGGCATAAACTCTAAACTCTAGGTTTGGGATACTCTCTATATTACATTTGTGTAAACATTTAGGACTACGTATTATATTTATTTTATTTTTGATTTGTTATTTCACTATATGCTGCACCGATTGACGTCATCACGTCAGCGCCGGCTGTCGCTGAAAATCAGCGCTTTGGCTTTGTCTCTCAAGGGGTCGCAGCATTTATGCTGAGTGATGGCCGTTTTGCGTGGATGTGACGCATATTTTTATTTTTTTGTATCTTTCTTTGCGTCATGTTTACCGCAAATAAACGTATTTTCTTTCTTTCTAACAGTGAACAACGATATAGCTATAATATAATCATGTTCAGTTAGTGAGAAACCTAAACCTTCGGAATTTTTAGGGGCCTAAATGAAACACAGTCTTTACTCGCGTCTCTTTTCACAGTCGATTATTGAATAAAATTTTGGTCCTCATATGAAAACAGTAAAGAAAAACCTTGTTCAAGGGAGTCATTTCTTTCTTTTTTCAATTAATCAACTCAGTCTATGCCAGTCCACTGCTGGACCTCTCCCAGATTGCGCCACCCTGTCCTCCGCCTCCTGGATCCAGTTTGTCCCAGCCACTTTCTTAAGGTCGTCAGTCCATCTAGCTGGGGGGCGTCCCAGGCTACGCTTGCGGATACGCGGTCTCCATTCTAGGAATCGTCTACTCCACCGGCCATCGGTCCTTCGACAAACATGGCCAGCCCACTGTCTCTTCAGTTTGCTCACTCTGCAAGCTATATCAGTAATTCCGGTTCTTTTCCGGATAATTTCATTTCCGATTTTATCCTTCAAATAAACTCCGAGCCTAGCCCACTCCATAGCACGCTGAGCGACCTTGAATTTGTTGACCAGCCCGACTGTCAGTGTCCACGTTTCAACACCGTACGTCACAACGAGAAAACATAAGACAGCATTATATTTAGCAAATAACACACCCTTAATCACGTACAAAAATCTCGGTATAGTATTCTAGTAGTAGGCCTTCTCAACACCTCTCCAAACTCTTTGCTTCCTAGTACAAATATTATGATTACCCAAAAAAAAAACAAGTCTTCGGGGCAGAACCGTTAGTAAACATAGACGTTCATCTAAAATATTTAATTTAGTATGTTCCAAGGCTTATTTAAGTGGTATATTATGTCAATAATGAACCATTGTTGTATCTACGACTCTACTATGACTAAATATTTGGCTGAATTTGATTATGTGTGGGAATTTGCTGTGAAGGCAATCATCACAAGAACGACTAGACAAAAATCGCCACAAAGGAGAAGTGAGTAACCATGGTGCCAGAAGTTCATACGTGCAGGTAAAGGGCGTCGAAAAATTCCTCCGCATCGCTGTCGACTGGTAATATACCCAAGAGACTGGTGGCATTGCCACGTTGCATGGCAATGCTTAGCCTCTGGCCAAGGTAAATGCCAGCCTTTGGGTCACGGGAAGTGTCAACTTCTAACTTTATTTGACCCTGTATAATAGTTATCTTAGTAATTTGGTACCCAAGCCAAGCGAATCCGATACAAAGGAGTCTAAGGACAACATGCTCAACCATATTCTAGATGGGTAACTTTTCTTCAAACATGACAAAATGATTTCGTATTTAGTGACCAGTATCACACCGCTTTATAACCTCAAATTATTGTGACCCATATAACTCAATTGGCGAACATAATTTGCATGTGCGAATCACAATGGCCGATACAGCGTAGCCAGAGAAATTGGAAGTCATTGACTTTTGCCAACTTATTCGGGACTTGGTCAATGGTCAATCTCCATAATAATAGGTACAGTAAACCGTATATACAACTTAATGACCTCCTAAAACAGTGCTTCCTCTCTCTTACCCTTTTTGCTGTGCCCTACAGGGTCCATAATGAGCTAAATTATATAATTACTACCTAAATACACATTATGGTAAAGCAATAAAGATATTGAGTATTGAGTATATCAGCGGTACAGTGGAACTGGCTGGTACAGTCAACACATCAGTGACAAACAAAAATCACCCGCATTAAAGGCGCTGTCAATGTCAAATTGTATTGACATTGGGTGATTTTTGTTTGTCACTGTTGTGTTGACTGTACCAGCCAGTTCCACTGTAGGACAAGAGCCATAACGCGAAAAGTTGTGAGGATGGATGGATGGATGTTTGTTACTCTTTCACGCAAAAACTACCGAACGGATTTAGATGAAATTTGGCACACAGATAGTTTATAACCTAAATTAACACATAGAATACTTTTATTCTGATATTCCCATGAAATCGAGACTTATGCAGATGAAACCGCGAACAAAAAAAGACTTTAATACACATTAACAAATTAGCCAAAAGCCTCGTATACAATTTTCATAACTAATAAAAGATTAACAAATTTTGTCTATTGCTTGATGTCAGGGCCAGACCTATAAAACCCAGTACAATACAAATTTTTGTAACAAGCAAACAACATTATCAAAAACAATTAAGCTGTGCGTCGCATTTGTGCAAGAATAGGTCATTTCTCAGCGAAATGCCGATGCCGTAACTTCGAACGAATCTATGGTCACAGCGCGTACTTCATAGCACATCTAAACACAATAAAACAAAATAAAACAGATTTTCTCCTTTATGTTCTGATTTTGGCCACACGCCATAAGATCCTTGTATCTATCTTCTATTGTACATAATTGTTGGATGGATTGATTTTATATGTATACCTTGAAATATGGCATCATGGTCCAAAAACTATGGCAAAACAAATCTGAAAAGAAATTTTCGAATGGAGATAGGAAAAAAAGTTGATCGAAAATATTTCTACTACTTTAGTCCGGCCGTCGATTTGTTCTTGACACCTGTCAGTTTCATATAAATCAATTTGATCCAAAATACTATTAGAAATTGTCCAACTGACAGATGTCAGGAACGCATTCTCTCGACGGTCGAACTTAAAAAAAAATATTTTCAATCAATTTATTTTTATTCTTCCAACTAAGAATCCTTCAAAGTGGCCAGTAACTTAGAACCAAGGCTAAACTTTTTACGTCATTTTATAAGTATTACTACCGATCCTGACTGGTCGCCTGGTTTTTGTGAGACCATGACTCGTCCTATTTTAAGATTAAAATCTTGAGTGACGTCTAAAAAAATTATTGATCTGACGATTTTTAGCTCGTAGTCAGTAACTCGGTAGTTAGGTACCAGTATAGGGTTAATGTAATAGGTTGTAGACCTTGGCTTCAAGACTACTAAAGAACGAATTTAGCCAGATTTAGGAATATTATGTAGGTAATACGGGCTGGCGTGTATTTTGCGTACGGGTTCTCCCTAGCTCCTCAAAGAAGGCCAGCAACGCCTTGGTGTCACTGAGAATCTCACGTAGGGTGCCTGGCTTACCGAAGTACTTTGCCCTATATGTGGTGACCACCGGGCAGTTTAAGAGCACATGAGCTGCTGTCTCGTCGTCCTCCATGCATGCCCTGCACAGCGGACTGTCTGTGACCCCTATGACTACTACTGCCCAAAGTTTCGTAGGGACGCGTTTGTCCCTGTCTGATGTAGCAGACAGTTGTCAGATATTCACAAGTAATCTTACTTAACCTTTCATCTCGGGGTTGATATCAATGATAAACAATGACAAAACGAGACAGAGCTCTGCCTACCATTCAAAATCACAAACTTCAATTAGTACATAATTATTTCAAACTCAAACTCGAAGCATTTATTTCAATTAAACCATTTACAGGCACTTTTGAATTGTCAAAGAGTCGGTCAGTTAGTCAGAAAGTTGAAGCTAGAATTGCCCATTCCAAAACGTTGATTCTAAACTATGGAGAAGAACGGGCAAGAAACTCCAAGGATACTCTTTTAAATATTTGTGAGCATGACATACTCTCAACTGCCAAGCTCTTTCCAGTCAACATACATCTTAATAACACAATAAACAGCTTCATGGTACTCACATTTATAAAAAAATGAAATAATACTACAGCCCAGTAGATAGGACACTTACAAATATTATACATAGTTACAACAATTATAAATATTCTAGTAGCAAGTAAACAAGGAAAATGCCTACAGTACGATGGTTCGTCGACCCACACACGATGCACAACAAATACTGAGAAACTGAATGACTAAGCTCACAACTGCAGCACTTTAACATCTGGTTAAATCTTACCCGACTGCAGTCAAACTAAGGAGGGTTGTGTATCCCACAGGTTACAATGTGTATGTGTATTGTTACCTCACCCTACTAACCAATTTAGATGTCGTTGAATTTGTCCCTAAGGACATTGTGTCCTAAAATGTCACAGGACATTCAAAATGGCGGCCAAATAAAGTGTCGATGCGTGATGCAGAATCTGTCCTTGAGGCGTAGACAATGACATCACAGAAATTCAATATGGCGGATGCTAGACGTCATGTGGTGCAGAATAATGTTGTTATTGGTAGGATAGGTTAGGAAAATATCACCACTTTCTTTATGAAAATTATTGTTTTTTTTTTTTTTTTGTTTTAATAACAGAATCCTATTGTGAAAGCCTTATGTCATATTTCTTCAGCTTTTTTTTTGTTCCTGTTAACAAACAAAACACCAATACATTTGTCCTTTAACAAAAACTAAGTATTTAAATAACACCACAAACTAAATCCCTTAACACATCGCCAGCCATTATACGCCTCGCCTGCTGCTTCACATATCGTCGACCACAAAGCATACAGTCACGCGTTTTTACGCAAACACATACAAAAAAAGTTAAAATCCGCGACAGGAGCGGCCAGTCCGCGGTCTTCGCCACTTCACTTCTATATTTAGAGTCAGTCTATATGTACGCAGCGTGCAGGTCAAACGATGCTGCATGCATGTAGGGAAGGGGCAGAAGGACAAAACGATAATAAAATTTTCCGATAACTGTACAGTACAAATATGTTCTTAATGTCCCTCGGCAAACCTCGTATTTGGTCAGTCGTCGGATTTCTATCAGTTGCCCTTTGCACTTAGTGCAGACCGGACGCTCTCAATCGACTTGGAAGTATAAAGAGTTGTTAATACTCTTTTAACTTAATGTAATTTATTTAAAAAATGGGAGGAAAGCCGCTAAAGTCGCAGACACGACAGATAGGAAAATAGTTTTACAGCTCTATATAGTTCACACGGAAATCAAAACAAAACAACAATGAAGTACTTTATTCTGAATTCAAATTATTATACACGATAAATCTAATCACTGATGGACATGGAAATTAGCATTCGTTTGTATTCGGAAATCCGATGATAACCGAGGGATATTAAGAAACCTCCGAGTGTTTAAGTTAGGTCTAGGCAAGGGCACTAGCATCGACTGTATCTGTACTGTACTGAGGATCAGGTTACATTATTCTATACTATTATATGAGCAATATTTGTTTATATACAGGGTGGCAGGGACAGCGACGCGAAAACCGTTACCATGGATTTAGTATATGATTCTGAACCACCTGCGTTGAAATTTTTCGTCGGTTATTTTTTAAAAATCCACTGTTCTTTACATTTTGACCGCGTAGGTGCACTTTTCTTTTAAAACAGCTGATTTTTTTCAAATAACCGACGAAAAGTTTCAACGCAGGGGTGTTCAGAATCATGGACTGAATCCATGGTAACAGTTTTCGCGTCGATGTATGCCACCCTGTATATGTATTTGTAATCACTTTCTTGAAAACAGCTGCAACGATTTCGATAAAAGTTGCAATATGAGCTGAAAAATGAATCTAGGTCTCATATCTGCGAAAATTAGCTTTCTCTATTTTCACAACCTCGAGAATGTGATACAACATTGGTATACCTGGACGATATGTTTATCTATTTGCACCCGAGCAGAGCTTGGTTGACCAGGTACTAGAAAAATAAAACGAGAAGCTAAATATGAATAATCCTAAATATGTATGCCCCAAGTCTAAGCTTTTGAAAATATAGTTAAATGTGATTAATCATGTGGGAAGAATTCTGATGCTTAATTTGTCATATTACTATAAGTAGGTTTCCGTCATGGTTGTCCTATGTCTGAGTCTGGCAAAAGCGAAAACGTACGTAGAACTCTTATCGACTAAACTAACAAGACCATAGTGAGGATATGAGTATATATACCGGGTTCTCTTAAGGAAGAAAAAAAACCAGTGTCACTCCGGGAGTGCCGACAGAAGTGAAAGCTTTAAAAAAAAATCGGCACCGCGGTAATCAATGCGTTGATGCCTTTTACTCCACGCACCACGATAATCAACGCGTTGATGTCTTTTTAATGTTCAAAAGCTGTTGTCGTCACAGTGTCGCGAAATCAATGGTTTAGTTCCATCACAAAAATGCCCAACGCGCCTAAAACAGTTTTCACTTCAAAAATTTGATGCAAAGAAACAATCTATACTAATACTAATATATAATATTATAAAGAGGTAATTTTTTTTCTTGTTCGTATGTAAGAGGTAATCTCTGGAATTACCAGTGGGTTTGAAAAACTCTTTTTACATTAGAAAGCCGAATTCTTAAGGAAGAATATAGGCTCGTGGACAAAGTCGCAGCAGAAGCTAGTATTTTATAAAAAGGTTACCAGATTAGCACTCAAGAGAAAGCTGTATTCCCTGCCTCAACAGATAAAATATGGTACAGTCAGTGTAGGTTTCGACCACAGTCTACGGGGGGTAACGCAGTGGTCCTGCTCTCACAGATAACACAAGTTAAACATTCTGCCATATGCCTACACTGTGACATTAGCTGTTACCATCCTATTTGTCCGGATGCACAAAGAGTCGACATTTATTTCTGTATCTGAATGTCAACCAGACTGCTGACACTACCAGCTCTAGTAATTTGACGGGATTTTTAATTTGATATTTATTTGATAAATTTCGGTGATAAATAAAAAAACCGGCCAAGTGCTTGTCGGACTACGCACAGTGAACGGTTCTGTAGTCGGAAGAATTTATCCCAAATACAAACAACACTCAACATTGTAGTTGAAAAACAAGTTCTCCCATACATTCCAACAGCAAATGTAAGTTTGTACGCACAATATTGAGAGATCTTTGTTATTTTAAGACCATGGATTTCTTATATTTTTTCCGGTAATATAAAGTAGTATCTGTAGTAGTTCTCTGTATTTGTTTTTTTTAATTTTTAGGCTCTGTCGTTTCGGAGATAAGAGGGAATGGTAAATTTTCATCTATTTTCTTAAATATCTTATATATATTTATTTTAAAATTATAATAAATATATATTTGATTGAGATCGTCGCAATAAGCCCTTTTATTTGATATGTCACACAGTATTTTTTAACTTTCTTGTTTGCCCCCAAAAGTGGACCCCACATTCAAAATTCATTTATTTACGTTACACGTCCGTGTTTGGGTCACAGAAACACATTTGTGAACCAAATTTCAATTTAATCGGTCCATTACATTCGGAGAAAATTGACTGTGACAGACGGACAGACAGACACACACGAGTGATCCTGTAAGGGTTCTGTTTTTTACTTTTGAGACACGGAACCCTAAAAACAAGTTATTTGCGAAAATCTTAGGAAGTTCTGGAAGATGTTTATCATCTGGAAAAAAAAATTAAGGGCATTAATCCGGATAGTTAGCAAAGATCTTGGTAAGGTATTTCTTGACCTGTAGGTACAGATTCTTCAACACATGAGGATCTAAACAAAGTGACGTTCATGGAAAAGTCAAAATTGTAATAAATTGACTTAAGCTTGTTACCGAACAGCTTATGGGCAGGGATGACTTCGTGAAAATACAAAACGCTTTAAAAGCTTTGCCACTCGTCTAGGCTTTTACAATTACTAACAAATGCTTGCACTGATTGCACAGGTCCACTCAAATCTGATCTAAATCTGATCCTCAACCACAGAGGAATTCTAATTCAAATTTAAAATATTTTATTTCACATAAACCTACAAGGGCCCTTATGAAACGTCAGAAGCTAGGTGCACGGTTCCAATTGGTCGCTTCCTATGGAGAAGAGCCGGCAAGAAACTCCACGGTTATTCTTTTAAAAATAAATGGTTTCTACAATGTTTTCAAATTACAGTGTTAACAGGTATGAGAGGACAGTGTAGGCCTATCAACAAGTAGGTACCAGATACTTAGTAAAATAGAAAATGGTCCACCAGTCTACAGCCTACAACGTTCTCACATTCACAAAAAAAAATAAAAGAAGAATCTATATAAAAGATTAACAAAATAATAAAAATAAGGACCTATTTACACCAAAAGACATGATTGCACGGCAATATAGATAGACAGCAATAGATCTTCTGAGAGCAGTGGTGGCCCAGTGGTAACGGACGCGACTTACAAGTTGTAGGTCGTGGGTTCGAACCTAGGCAGGTGCTTTACTTTGTATTTCATCACCACTGCTCTCAAAACGGTGAAGGAGAACATCGTGAGGAAACCGGCATGTCCTAGGACCAATATTATATTTATAATATAATTCGAAGACATGTGACATCTACCAACCCGCACTGTGCCCGCGTGTTAAATTCTAGCCCACTGCCTCTCGAAAATAGGAGGCCTGTGTCCCAGCAGTGGGAACATTATAGGCTGATTATGATGACACGATTGCCACTACAGCTGTAACAAATCGAATCTATTCCTACTGTCAGACCATCAGATGCATCCCTGAAATATATCTACCGACAATATTTTCTAGCTTTTAGTGTGCATCTTTCGGATTCTGTAAACATTGTGAGGAATGCCTGAGAGATATTTCTTGACAGCATGTGAAGCTAAGTCAGAGGCCCATGGGCGGCTTTAAAACTCTGGCACCAGGTTAGTCACTAACCACACGACAAGAAGAAGAAGGGTTCTGTACACGAAAGGTGCCAAATGGTACCGTATTACTAAGCCACCGCTGTCCATCCGTCCGTCCTTCTGTCCGTCTATATGTCAGCTGGTTCTATCTCATGAACCGTAATAGGTAGACAGTTGAAATTATCACAGATTGTGTATTTCTATTCCCGCTACAACAACAAATAATAAAAATAAAACAAGGCCCATACAAGAAACGTGTTATTTTCGGCGTTTTTTGCTAAATATTGTACATGGCCGGTTTTTTGTCCATTGACAGATTTATCTTGAGTTTATTAACGTCCTCCCTCAAACCGAGCAATGGATGCCAATCCGGCTTTCATATACACTGACCATCTATATTCTAGAGCTATTAAATAGGTAACAAAACTTAATTTTGTAGGCCTCCCACGGAAAAACAACCAATTTCCCTCAGACTCTTTAACAACTTGCTCAGAACTATAAAATTAAGGTATAAAATAGGAACGATAAGTTTAATACTTGTACCTCATTTCCTATAGATTAAGTATTAGACTAGCCCACAGGACTAGCCTTAGAAATTCCACGATTGGTGAAAATGATAGCTTTTCTTTGGACTCATGGCGAAAACATTAACATGATTATACAATTTAATTTTTAATTTTATTTTATTTATTTATTTAATTCAGACACAGTAATCGATATTTTTGTTAGTATATTTAAGAATTATGTTAGTAACCAGATATTCAATTACATCATCATCATACTATTATTACTAAAATTAAATTTCAGAATACATTACTCTTAAAAACAAAATTCACACAGTCATCTCTATATTATTAAAATATTTAAAATCATCATTAATATTTAATAAAAATAAAAAAAACATTAAAATCTTTAAATTAATTAAAACCATTTTAGCCATATTAGCCGGCTAAAACTAGATATAGCCGCACTTCGGATTTTAGCCGTGACATATTCATAAAAATAAACATATCCATTATAAACTACGCCCTTGTATTCTATGACCATTTTCATTATTCTACTACAAATTAAGCTTATATTGTTTGAGAAGTATTCTGTATTCTCCTAATTATTCCATTTAGCTAAATGATGAATATTTAGTTCCTTAGCTCCTTATTTCCGTGAATACGCTCATCGTAATGTGAACTAATGTGCCGCAAGGTCAATCGAGTCGAGACCACAGTCACTGTTGTTAGAAATAGGTTACTTATGTATATTGAATCATCGTTTATTGGAAGGCCTAAATAATTTTGTGGGATTAAGGCAGGTTGATGAGTTTCCACAACCAAATAATGTAATATAATATATTTATTAAACACTTTATTGTACACCATATAAAATAAAATAAACTGGCCAAGTGCGTCTCGGACCACGCACAATGAAGGGTTTCGTAGTTGGGATGAATTTATCCCAAGAACAAACTTAATGATTAATTAGTAGTTGAGAAACATGTTCTCTAGCATTTTTATTTTATGTCATAATCCTACAATTTTTTTTTAATGAAATTTTTCCTTTACCTGTGCTATGAGACCTTGCTTCCTGCCATATTTCATAATTCTAGGTCAACGGGAAGCACCCTGTAGGTTTCGATTAATTTGCGAGTATCAAAATATTTTTTTATTGCGTTGACTTGTATGTCAGTTTGTTTGATTTTTGTTAGAGCTTCGCCGAAACATCTACGTATTTAATATTAATTTCAACTTGATACCAACACGCGCTTCTGAGAAAATGGGTCTTGACAGACTCACGGATGGACAACGAAGTGATCCTATACGGGATCCTTTTTTTTTTCCTTTGACGTAAAAAATTAAAGAAGGATTCTTATAACTTAAAGCCAGACAGGTGCAAAGACACAGACAAGTTTTCATACTTTTTAGGCTTTCATCGGGTAACAAACAGACACGTGCCGCATTTAGCAATTGTGATCTTAATAGCACGTCAAGCAATGCTGTCAAAAAACAAGACTACAAATCCGAAGTTTGACCACATCCGCATTAGCCACTTAGCCTGTCCGGAGTAAGATAATAAAGGAAATAAATCTGCACGACGTGCGAAGGACGACCAAACACCCCGTTGAGCGCCCAGAGTACAGTTCCGATCAAATAAAACATTATGTACTTTCTAGCTGTATAGGGGTCGTCCATTAATCACGTGAGCCTTGAAAGGGGGGAGGAGGGGTTTGGAAAAAATCAAGAAATATCAGAAGGGGTGTAGTGTGATATCACGTGTATTTATTTTTTCGTTGAACGCGCAAGTTCTTAACCAAAAAGCAGCCCGTAACCTCTACTCGCCATTGCCAGGCAACGATTATACCTGTATTTAAATATAAAACCACGTATCACAAGGGGGGGGGGTTAAAAAGTTGCTAAAAACGTCACGTGATTAATGGACGACCTCATACATAGACTCGTGTAGATCACAGCTCTATGAGTAGGGTTTCCATATCTTACGTCCTTGTGGTAAATTTATACCTTTTTATTGGTAAATGGGTATTTCAGCTTCTTAAGGAGGTCCTTAAGGCCTTTTGTCCACCACACCAGGAACGATTTTATTCTGTAAATGTATTTATAAATAATGTTAATAATCTATTTTAAATTAATTTAACGATAAAATTAATTAAGAATGTATTGTAAAATTAATTAATAATAGAAACATTTAAAGCATGCCATTGGACATAAATATTATACTCTTGCATTAAATAAACTGTAATGTATTGCATTTCAAATGTGTGTCTTTGTATTAGGAACTTATTATGACTATAAGACCAACACTGTACCAATACTTATCGCAAATAAGTTATTATGATTATGATTATGAACGGGACATCAACGAGAACGGGACGTAGACGAGAAAGAGATGACGACGCCGAAGTAGCGACAGTACATTTACTATGGCCGCGTAATCTCGTTTCTCGTTGACGTCCCGTTCACGGTGCGGTGGACAAACAGTGTTAGAATTAAGGTCGGTTCGATATGGACCAAGAACAACTTATGCCTTGCTAAAAAAACCAAGCTAAAAAAGGACTTAAGTTGTGGAACATCTTCTATGGCACCACTTTTATTGATAAATAAGAAGATGGTGAAAGACAACAATTACAATCCCGAAATCCCTATAATTACAAGCTCTAGCCTTTATTTTCCATTTATTATGTTCGATGGCGTAATGGTCATAGTATAGAGCAGCAACATTGAAAGGTTCCACTAGTCGACGGCGACGGACGGCTCAAACTCGTTTGTAGCGTAGCTAATATGCATGCTATTTAGTAAAGTTATTTATTTATTTATGTTTTTTACTCCCTCGCTCGCAACTGCCTCGTTGGGCTAATGGTCGCAAAGCGCTACGGCTGAGTATGAGGTCCTGGGTTCGTTTCCCGGGTCGGGCAAGGTGTTATTGGGTTTTTCCATCTGCAATTTCTCAGTAGCAGCCCGAAGTCTGGATTTGTGGCCGGTTGTTGGTAATAGACTCGCCCCTTATTACATGGGACTTAAACATAACTGGCGAAATGTTGGTGTACTATAGGTACACCTCTGCCTAACCCTTCGGGGAATACAGGCGTGATGTTATGATATTATTTTATGTTTTTTTTTTATTTATTTAGTGGAATAGACGATGATTTATATCGAAAACGAGCGCGTAAAATTTCATGAACAGACCTTTGGGCGTACAGATATTATGAAAAAGGACTAGATGTATCTACTCAAAATAAAATAATTTGAACTTTTCAATAAATTTATCGATCCGTGTACGGTTTCTACTTTGCCATTTATTTGTTTTTTTTTGTTTCTTTTTTTTTTGTTATTTATTTACGCCCAAAGATAAGTTGAAATTAGTGTTTAAATATGAAAGTTTTGACGTTCATAACTTCCAAACCCAACTGTAATTTTTTTCCCAATTCTGCTTCCATACAGGGCTAGAAAATGATAAGACAAATGATATATTTTTTTTGTTTTGAACGTACACCGTCAAACAGACGAGTAATCACCATAAAACGTTTGCATGGAGGAATGACCGACTAGTGTACCCTTAAGATATTGAAATTGTATGCCTAGTTAATAAGACTTTGTATTCCATGTAGGTATCACCATTGCAGTCGAGCAATGGTGGCCCAGCGGTGACGGCCCCGACCCTGGCAGACGAATTACTTGATATAATTTATTTCATCTCCGCTGTTCTCAAAATGACGAAGGCAAACATCGTGAGGAAACCGGCATATCCTAGGACCAAAAAGACATATGACATCTACCAACGCGCACTGGTCCCGCGTGGTGGATTACGGCCCACACCTTCTCACAGTGAGGAGGCATATGTCCCAGCAGTGGAAACGTTATACCCTGATTATGCTTATGTTTGATCACCATTGATCTAAGATATTACAATGAATGATGCCTTGAAAGTGTATGTTAAATGCTAAACAAAGTTCAATGACCTGAATGGCTAAAAATAAAGGCAAACTCGGCGTCACCGGCCGTCCCGTTCATTCTCGTACAAAAAACTCATGCGCACCACACCGCGCGAATCCGTTGGTAGTTCATGTAAACATTACGAATTAGTCAACTAATGATCTAGTTCGGTTTATTTATTGGTTTATGTAACATTTGTGGGTTTTTGGTGTGTTCTTAGAAGCGAAATTGGAGTGGAGCTGTCCCTTTTTGGTGTGAGAAAATTCAGGATAATTTCTGAGGTTTTCAGGATAATTTAAAGTACCTGGGCGACTGAGCTCTGCTCTGTTGAAAATAGAGAATGCTCATTTAATAGTACTTATAGGAAAGTTCATACTAATCCATGTATAGTACCTAATTATTCCATGCTGCCATGTCATTATTCTAATGTCATTATTCTCATGGCATTATTCATTTTCTTGTTCTAAACTTTGGGTGACCGAGCTCTGCTCGGGTGAGCATACGGTAAAAACGAATTTTCCCAGATATGAGACCTAGCTAGATCGATTTTTCGCCCGCGTAAACCCTTATATTGCAACTTTATCGAAATCGTTAGAGTCGATTTCGAGGACGTGAGTACAAATATTTATATATATATGCACCGATATATTTTAGTCGTCTTATAAATGCAGCCCACTTCATGTATCTGGACTACTAAACATTCATTTAAAAAAAAATGATATCCCTACACCGTGAAACTTTAGTCGTCTTACAAAGGGCCACTCAATATATCCGACTTAAAATACCTATAGAAGTCATTAAGAAATTGTTACAATAAATCACTTTCTTTTTTAATGAATGTTTAGTAGTCATTGGATACATGAAGTGGTAGTAATTCAAAATGATTCAGATTATGATTGATCGTGTGTTACGCAATAAGGGTGTTGTTTTCCTGTTTTGCTTAGGTTTTTACTAAAATGGCACCTAATATAAAGAGGTTATCGCCAATTTTTTAACACGTGTAACGAAATTCCAATGAGTTATCAATAACGCTATGATCCTTCTAATATTATTATATATGAGAAAAATTTAATGTTTGTTATTCAATCACGCAAAAATGGCAGAACGGATTTGGATAACATTTGGCACACAGGTGGTTTATAACCTGAATTAACATATAGGATAATTTTCGACATCGACGCGGGCGAAGCTGAGGCCAAAGCTAGTTAAATAATATAAATCTAGATGTGTCAGTAAGCTGTCAAAGTGCGTAGTAATGGTAGTAAAGTGACGAGTCTATACGTCACGTTTCAGAATAATCGTGACGATTTAATTATTACATAATTGTCTGTAACAAGCTGTACGTAAAAACTAATAGACAGGGATAGTTAATTGTGAGATCTTTACATCATACCTACTCCTGATTTGAAGCTATGAAGCTACTGTATATTGTCGAATAAGTGCTTTATACCCGACTGCGGCGAAGCCAAAAAAGAAGGGTTATGTGTTTGACCTGTATGTACGTATGTCCGTCTCTATGTTCCCTCGTAACTACTAAACGGCTGAACCGATTTTGATGAATAATATGTCGTTACATTCGTCTTGATTGCGCGAGTGTCACTGGTTATATTAAAATTATAAAAACACAAACAAAAGTTACACTATATTTCAGGTTATTGATTTGTCGATACCATGATTCTATCGATTATAATGTTTGTTTTTCTCTTTTCAGTTATGTTTTATGCAGTCCGGTTTTTTTAGTTTTTTTTAATAACTTTTTTTATGCTGACTGCTGGGCAAAAAGCTCGATTGAATTTAATTATATTGCTTTAGATTTTTCAGGAGCTTTCTTATGTTCTTTTAATTGCTATTTGCACTGCAAGGTTTATGAAAATTACTAGTCAATTATAAATTAAACAAAAACTTTGATACTAATCTATATAAACTATTTACGACTGTGAAAGGTGAAAGTTATCCGAAAGGAAAACGGTTTTAAATGTTTTCCAAAGATGTGTTTTTAGCTTCTTCATACGTCGATGATGAAAACATGTACATAACTGTTTTTTTTTAAATATAAAATCGTAATCTACCACTATTTTAATTTAAAAAAATATCCTCACAAACTACGCAAACGTGTGGCCACCGTATCTTGTTAGCATAGTATCGTGACGTCACAGCGGCGCGTGTAACCTAGATCCAGGCCATAGAGCAAAGAGGGAGCCTAGAATATCACGACAAATAACCACTTGTGTGCTAAAAATAAATAGAAGATATTAATTGTATATAATTTAAATAATGTGTTGTGCTATGCAGTCCCCAGAACTGTCCATAGACGGCAGGTGCGTGCAGGCAAACTCTTTGCAGTAGGTACCTGCCGATCTAACACTGATCTACGTTCACCAGTTCGGCGAATGTCAGCAACCTACAATGAAGCATTCGAACATATTTACATGCTCTTTGAATAGATTTCGTAGCCTTTTGTATGAGACACTTGAACTCTCAGAGTAATTGTTTGTTGTTGGGTTTTTATAATACTTGTTTATTCTGTTTTTATAATATTAGATTAACTGTCATGCATGAACAGTTCACCTCCTAGTGACTTTAAGGTTTTATTTATTAATGATAATCTGTGAACAGCGCTGTGGGCTACATTATAGCTTAAGTTATTTATAGGTCTATAGTTTTTTTTTTTTTTTGTACTGGTATTTTGTGGATTGAAAATTAGGTTTTATTTTATTGCTAAGTAATTAAAGCTAGGAACCAAAATTGAATAAAAATTTAGCATTGCATATTGATCTAAGTTATTTAAATTAATTTAAGGACGTTGGAGCCAGGAAATAGGTACCCATGTGGGTTTCCATATGGAAATCCACATGGGTATCTATATATTATTGTTAAGCCTTTTTTTGCTGATACTAATACTCCATTATACATTAACTTATAATCTAAAAAAATCATCTGGATAGGCAGATGTATTTTTAGATTATGAGTTCCAACTATGTTGGGATCGGCTTCCAGTCTAACCGGATGCAGCTGAATACCAGTATTTTATATGGAGCGACTGCCTTTCTGACCTCCACAACCCAATTACAGCCGGACAGTCGGGACCAATGGCTTAATATACTTTCCGAGGCACGGAGGGGTCGCGATATGTTAAGATGGTCGCCCATCCGCGGACTGGCAGCGGCAAGCTAACTTTAACGTATACTCTAGCACATCGGATTTCCCAGTTTAGTGATGACACATAGGCCTTTTCCAGCTGTTTCCATTCTTTTCTATTTTTAGCTTTTCTTGAACTACTGTCCCTCCGATGATCTTGATATCATCTGTACATATTTTAGCTAGTCTGCCTCTTTTTCTTTTGCCATCATGTGGTTGCCATTCCGTTATGATTTTTGTCCATATAATCCTGCTGTCCCTTGTCATGTATCCTGTCCATCGCCATATTCAACTGTCTTATTTTCTTTATTATATCTTCCACCTTTGTTGTAGATTTTGATCTAATATCTTCTGCTGTTCTGTGGTCTTATGTTATCTATGGAATGTGCATTAAATGTGGAAAACGACTTTTAAGGATCACACTAAATCTGTGTCCTGATAGTGAAGGCCTACATTGTTGTTATTGACATTATGCAGACAAATTTAAATTTATTCTAGATACGACCAGCGCTCGCTGTGGCAACACGCCGTATTCGTGTTCGCGACAAGTCAATCGTCATCCTGAGGATGCCTCGTTGAGAGGTGAAACACGTGTCGATTTCTTACAGGTTTTTTATGGCTTTTTAGGAATAGTTAAGCGGAACAGGTTACTAAATATATGAACGTCTATTGTATTTTTTTTAAATCTATTCATTGATAGACAACGCACAGCCAATACTGCTGGGGTCTAGAACTAACTTCATCCCCTAAAAATAAGGGACGGAAGTTCGTCGTTTTTGCCGATAGGAAGTCCCATCGGCTTGTCTTCAAGATGAAAACGTTATCGTAAGATTCGCTTTATTCAATTTTCAGGCTCTTCTACAGGTTCATAGCCATGGCTTTTGCTTGACAATGCAGTTAGGCGCCATCGCTCTGCGTTCATTGTTTCATTTCCATAGACTCCTAGATCATAGTAGATAAGTAGCTATGATAGCGTAAAAGCAAAGATAATAGGCACTATACAACCAATGCATTAACTCTTTTGTTACCTTTTCAACCTGAAAAATGTCACTGCTATTGAATTTCTTAGCATGTAGGTATGGGTTTGTAGTTTGTGTTTATTTATTAAGTAATTGTTATTAGTACATTATGTTTTCTTAAATATTATTAATTTAAAAAATCAACCGACTTCCGAAATTAAAGTTATGTCTCGCTTTGTAGTGTTTTTTTTGGAAGTCGTTTGATTTCTTTTTTTGTAAAATGTTTTTATTTTTCACTTTTTAGTTGTGGTCACTACCCCACACAAATTCCTGCTATGTAAAAAACAGTGACATGAACTTAACATATCATCCACATACTAAGTGGGAAAAAAATACGTATTATTGAAGCCAACTCAAAAACTATCCAAGCAAAGTTAATAAAATTTATATGGGACCAACCCGAGAGCATACCCTTTAAAAAAAAAAATGAAAATCGGTCCATAATTCACAGAGAAATCGGTAGACATACATAAAAAATAAAACATAAATACCCTACGAACATATATAACCTTTTTGGAAATCGGAAATTTAAAAATGAATTTACATGCCTACACTGGCCAAATATCGATTGTACATAAGCAAATCATTACCAACTGTTATATCTGGAAGTCTGGAACACCTGTATTTCCTACAAATTAATAATTCGCCTTTATTCTATGGACATCTAAAATCCTCTACATTATTTTTAAAACAGGGATACTCTACATATAATAATTAAGCTGGGCAGACCGATAATAGATCGCAGTATGTTGTTATAAGCAGAAACTTTGCCCCCTATTCAGGCAGAATTATACCGCTTCCAGTCACTTCTCACCCAAATAAAAAATTCAGTAGTTTATGGTCACGACGAGTTTTTACAATTGCCACGTGTGCCTGAAGAAACAGAAGTTTATTTCGTGCTTTATTACTTCAAACCTAATTAAATCTGTACGGAATACTTCAAGGCGTGTTTATTGGAAAGGGTTATCTAGAATATTAGTGATGCGTCAAGCGTCGTTGGGTTTCTTGAAAAAACTAGAGCTGGTCCGTGTTCCGTGTTAACACAACCGTTTTATTCGCGGAATCTCAAGCACTGGCTGATAGTATTGTTGCGAATTCTTTTTTCGAATAAATGTAGAAGAATAGGGAAATCCTTTTTTTTTTTGTTTTACTTTTTTTTTGTTGCGTTTGACTCTATGCTTACTGACGCAGTAAGTTTTAGTCTCTCATAATACAGATAGTATTTCTAGTTTATAAGCAAAGTTCGTGGAATGTTTTTGTACTCGACTACGGCAAAGTCACATGAAGGTTATGATTTTAATAGGCTATGTATGTATATACGCTCATCTGTTCCCTCTGAACTTCTAAACTACTCGCCGTATTTGAGAAACAAGGTATCGTTGCAAGCGTCATGTTCCACGGGTTATTAACGTTTAAATTTTCACTTATTACATGTATTTCTGCTGCGTGTATTTTATATTCTGAATACTGTTTAATTCATACAAATATCCAGGATGAAAGTAGCCTATGTCCTTCCCCAAGGCCCAGGTTACCTACCTCTCTTACACAACAATCGGTTCAGTGGTATAGGCGTGAAAAGGTAACAGACAGACAGACAGAATTACTTATCATTTTTAGTAATTCTTCTTTCTTTTCGTGTAGTTAGTGACTAACCTGGTGTCAGAGTTTTAAAGCCACCCATGGACCTCTGACTTGACTTCACATGCCGTCGAGAAATATTTCTTAGGCATGCCGGTTTTCTCACGATGTTTTCCTTCACTGGTTTTGAAGCAAGTGATAATTATACAATACGCACATGAATCCGAAAAGTCTGAAGTGCGTTCCTTGGGTTCGAACTCGAGACCTATGACTTGGCAGTCTGTCGGTCACACCACTTTTATGCTATCACTGTTGTAGTTCTGTAAATAAGTGTCTCCTAAGTTCCTGAAAAGCTTTTTAACATTTGCACTTCGTCTATTTTGTATTTCATCATTTTTTAGGGTTCCCTACCTAAAGGGTAATACGGCTATTACTAAGACTCCGCTCTCCGTCCGTCTGTCTGTCCGTCTGTCACCAAGCTGTACCTCATGAACCGTCATAGTTAGACAGTTGAAATTTTCACAGATTATGTATTTCTTTTGCCGCTATAACAACTGTTACTAAAAACAGAATAAAATAAATATTTAAGGGGCTCCCATACAACAAACGTGATTGTTTTGCTCGTTTTTATAGATAATGGTTCGGAACCCCTCGTGCGCGAGTCCGACTCACACTTGGCCGGTTTTTAATACAAATATCCATGATGCCCACAATGATGCCTATGTCCTTCTCCAAGGCCCAGGCTACCTATCTGTCAAATTCCATTATGATCAATTCAATGGTTTAGGTGTGAAAAGGTGACACACAGATAGACGAGTTACTAATGGAGACACGTCATAATTAAACATGGCCTTCTTTCCTCGAATTGGGTTGAGTATACTCGTAGATTTATTTTATTTTTCAACGTAGTTTTAACATAAAATTTTCAGGTAATGCAGAATTTGCCACGCGCTTAATATTGAGAGAGATTTAAGAAAGAGACGGAAGACCTTAGATTAATGTAGTGTATCTTCAAGAATCAAGTGTTGGACTCCACATGTTGGCTTTCATCAAAGTCCAACCAGATTTTGACTTCGATTTTTAATATATTTATCTATTCTATACATAGTATACATGCATATTATTCTGAAACACCGAAATCCTAAAAGCTATCGTATTTAATTAGGCTAGTTAAGTATCTAGCACAGATTGCAGATTCTAGATAAGAAAAGTCTCCCTTTTCCCTCATTATCGATTTAGCGTCTCTTGGAGACATTAATCATGTTTCGCAAATTTTAGCTAGCTTGTGATATTCAAAGGGATTTTCCATTGCTTTTACGTGCCGTGAACAAAAACTGCCAAGTTAACATTTTTGAACGTCATGGCTACAAACGATGTTTCGTTTGTATTAAATATTTACGGTATTAAATATTTATGTTTCATATTTTTATTAAATATTGACGAAATGTGGATGAACCTGCTATAGTGACACCTCTGGCTAATCCTTCGGGGAAACAAGGCGTGATTTTATGTGTTTCATTTAAATTACGATGCCTTTTTTTGGGTGGTAAATTATCAAATAACTTCTCCTGCTCTGGGCGGAGCGGGAGGGCGTGTCAGACTCTTACTGACTAAAACCCACCCGTGTTCCTTCGATTGCCCTGTTGCCGGGGGCCACGATCTCCCTTTCGGTTTTCTTCGCAACCCCGGCAGGCATCGACCCTAACGGACCCCGTCAATTCTGCTGACATCTCTTTGAGGCGCGCGTGGAACACAACGCGCCGTCGACCCGGGCCTGGTCCTTATCGAACGGTGAGCTACCCATTGCTCAACGTCCGCAAACCCCCGCCTACGGTGGCTGGAAATTGGCTTGCGATTCCCGACGCCCTGGGCGTCTCCTCCTGCGGCAGTTAGGGGTTTTTTTTTACATTACGATGCCTCAAAAACCCAATAACAGACTCTATACAGCGTGTATCAGAAATGTGTGGTCAGGCCCTCAAACTGAACCATTTTCTCCATGGGACTAACAAAAACTATCTGCTGTCCGATAAGGATATATGGATATGGTGACGGGCGGATTTTGGGGCACTGTCTTATGTAATTTTGACGTTCGAAAAGTGCTGACTCTCAGCCTAGTTTGAGTAAATGCCTTTTAATTTTGTATTCCCATTCAAAACTGCTTAAAAATAATCAGCTGTTCCATACAAAATTTCAACCCGAAGGTATTGAAGTTTTTCAAAATCAAAAGGCATTTATTCAAACTGGGCTAAGAATCAGCACTTTTCGGACGTCAAAAAATAATCAGCTAATAATGTCATTTTGACAATCACATTATTAGCTGATTATTTTTTCGCAATTACGATGTTGGTTCACACCCTTAATTAATATGACCACATATTTCTTTATTACTGTATAAACAGTTTACAGGTTCACAAAATTATTCAATAATTCTCGGAAATTCAAAATGTAATTAGGTAAACGGAATGGTTCGCATTAGCCGTCAAGCTATTATCACAGTATAAATAAGCAACAGTATTATATCTTCATAGAAAACGGTCGAAACGACGTGCGTCGAAATCTCAGTGTATATCAGTATACAACAGTATTGAGTGCGCAACAGTTAGGTACGTACGGAAACCAAAGGCTTATCACTTGTAAATAAAGGCATGTCACTGCCGAGATATAATACTGTTACTTCATTATACTGTGCTATTGTTTACTGAACCCAGATTATTATTCCGCTAATTTCAAGAACCAGGCTCAATGTAGGGTACACGTGTGAAGCTAAAATAGTTTCCAAGTAGGTGCCTATGATGTTGATCAAGGAGTTGAAAACTTGACAAGGTTGAACATACAATAATATTTATATACATGAAAATTATCATAAATTCGTCAGTCCATCCACTTTGCTAATAGTTTTGTTAGTGGTATATTTCAATTGGTGGCGAAATCACGAAATTCATTTAACTTTAATAACTTGGAACTTGGACAGGCAATAGAAAAGAAAGCAGTTGCTTAGTGGTACTGCAGATCAGCGTTGTCTGTTCTAGTCCAACTCACATCGGGAATGAGTTCCCGATGTGAGGGTCTCGGCGACATAAAAAAACGATGCAAAAGAATTCACAGGAAAATCTTAAGAAAATCCTGAAATAAAAATTGAATTGTCTAGTTAATAATAGGACAACGAAGGCGTGGAAAACATACATCGTAATTATAAAATTGAAATAAGTAATAGTACATAGTTATTAATATATTTTCCTCTTCTAGGAAAATTTTATACCAGCCAAAAACCAATTTTGTTTTACAAACTTATTAATTCGCAGGCAAAACCACGGCCACTAGCTAGTATAGACCAATCATATTGTTTTCCACCGCATAATGGTCGCTCGCATCATTGACTAGAGTCGTTGCTCTTTGCGAACAGTCATATGTAGTAGATAGTAGTACGGTCAGCCTCAAAAAGGTCTCTACACCGACAAGAATTCATTTGATTGTCTACAAATTAATTGCTGTGCATAGTCGTAGTTGCGTAGTCTCGCAAAAACTCGAAAATTGCTCGAACGGTTTTTTGTTTTTGTTTTTTTCTCTTCCATACTAATGCCAATACTAACTAGTAATGTATATAGGAAAAAAAAAATTAAAAATCGAAAAAATCGAAATGTTGTCTCACGTGGTACAAAGTTCACTTTTGTATTATAAAGATATTTTCACACCTCTGCCTAACCTTCGAGGATTACAGGAGTGATAATATGTTGTTGTAAAATATTTTCAATTTAAATTTGAATTTTTGTGTTCCCTAGTAATGTGTAGCTACAATTAAGTTCCCAATGTGTAAAAAGTTTTGTGGCTACACATATGTAGATACAATATTGTAGAAAAACGATTATAGACAATTAAATGAAAGTCAAAGTCAAATCATTTATTTCAACAAATAGGCCCTTGTACGGCACTTTTGAACGTCAAATTTCCAAATTAATAGAATTGATTCTAGTCAATTCTTCAAATTCAATTCTTGTCGATCTTTTTGGGGCTAACTGTACATAATTTGTTTGTTTATTTAAATTACTTTTCGAGTGTGTTAGTCTTATGCTCGGTTCCTATAAACAAAAACGAATCATTTTCCATACCAATGGTAGCTTTTTTTTGCCAAACTGGGCATATAAATAGATTCGTAAGCAAATTTTACCTGTGATAGCTACTTCCATATGGGAGGGTCTACTATGCAAAGCTATGAGGTCTTCGCTTCATTATTAGTAAAGATACAAGAGTCTTAATTTTAACCAATAACGGTCCGTAAGTTATAGGAATCCACCATTAGTAATTAATGTCAATGTGTGAGTGTTTTGATGTTTGGAAGTAACGTTTAATTTCCGATGAAAACGTTTTAGCAGATTTTGTTAGCACTTTACATTAGTGGTAGAAAAAGAGACAAAACCTGTCCACGGTAAACCTGTTAAACTAATTGATGAAGATGAGAAGCGGTAACTTAAACTGGATCCGCAGTTGTAGCCCGTGTAATTCAAATTTACTTACGTTTTTTACAATTTGCAGGTCAAGGTCAGGTTGTATCTTTATCAAAATATGATTTGCATCTATAACAGATATGTATTTACAGAATTATAATCATTAGGTTTATTAATTCTGAATAATTTTGACCTTGACCTTGACCTGCAAATTGCAAAAAGCGTAAGAAAATTTGAATTTTGCGGTCTAGAACTGCGGATCCACCTTAAGTTTAGGTTTGGATTAGCGAGTAAAAGATTGGCGAGTTTAATTGCATTATAGAAAGGCCCACTTGAGGAATAAACCTCTTTTTTGTTGGACGAGTACAGACATAATCAGCCTATAATGTTCCCACTGCTGGGACATAGGCCTCCTCTCTGTGAGAGGGACTGGGCTTGCGACCAACTTTTCTGTAACAACCCCAATAGATACTATAGATGACATCACCCGATTCCAACAATTTCTAAAAAGAATTCTCTCGATTCGCTCGCGAGTTATTGCATAAACATCATCAGCCTTGTAATGTTCCCACTACTGGGACACAAGCCTTCCTTTCTGTGAGAGGGAGTGGGCCGTAATCCACCACGCGGGCCCAGTGTGGGTTGATCGATGTCACATATCTTCGAAGTTTTAGTTCTAGGACATGCCGGTTTCCTCACGATGTTTACTCCTTTACCGTATTGAGAGCAGTAGTGATGAAATAATTTACACAAAATAAAGCGCCTGTCAGGGTTCGAACTTACGACCTACAACTCGTAAGTCGCGTCCTCTATCACGGACCACCACTGGTCTCAAAAGATCTAGGAACACAGGAATAGGTACTAATAGATCATTGGCAATCAACTTACGTAGATGAAGTGTCAATACCGAGCATCAGGTGAAATGGGAGCTCACTTCAAACTGTAATTTTATATATACCGTATACACTTTCATGTGCATTTAGTAAAAAAACCGGCCAAGTGCATGTCAGATCACGCACAATGAGGGTTTCCGTAGTTGGAATGAATTTATTCCAAATACAAACTTAACATTGTAGTTGAAATACTTGTTCTCCCATACATTACAACTGCAAATGTAAGTTTGTACACACATATTGAGATATTTACCATGTTATTTTAAAATCATACACTTCTTATAGGTTTTCCTGTAATCTATGGGTACAGAACCACTCTCTGTACTTTTTTCAAAATTTTAGGCGTAGTAGTTTCGGAGATATGGGGGGAATGGTCAATTTTCATCTATTCTCTTAAATATCTATAAATTTATTTATTTTAAAATTATAAATAAAATATATTTGAGATTCTTGCAATAAACCCTTTCATTTGATATGTCACACGGTATAGTTTGCAAACCTTTTTAAATTTTCTTATTTGCCCCCAAAAGTGACCCCCATATTCAAAATTCATTTATTAACGTTACACGTCCCTGTTTGGGTCACAGAAATACATATGTGTACCAAATTTCAACTTAATCAGTCCATAGACAGACACGAGTGATTCTATAAAGGTTCCGTTTTTTTCCTTTTGAGGTACGGAACCCTAAAAAGCTGTAATTTTGACATTACAAACACCGTACACTTTTATTTTATTTATTTGTATGTATAGACTAGGTATAGATAGGTTGCAGTAGTATGTTCTTTAGAATTAACTTTACAGCGTTTTAATACCATCATCGTATCAGTTGAAATACCTCCACTGCTGAACAAAGGCCTAACCAAGCAATCCAAGCACCGACACAAGTCCTTTATGGTCAAACATATGTAGGTACTTACATATTTCTGTATTTAAACTGGTAAGTTGTCCCACAGCAGGGCAAGAGCCTTTTGTACAGAATGGCACACTTAAAATCGAAACCGATAATAATTTTGATTTAAGATCTGCAACAATAGCTCAGTATCTTGCAAACCCATCCAAAAACAGTATAAACATGAGCTCAGACATTGTCCATTGTCCTGGATAACCACCAGTTTTCGATGACCTCTCAAAATGGAACGTTACCTCAATAAATAACCGGTGAGGAGGCTCAAGATAATCTGGTGAATTATGTTATGAAGACTCTTTACAGCGTAAGATTTTTTTTATTGATTGTGTTGTTTTTAATTTAAAAATCACTCGATTCTTACCTGGACTAAGTAAACGATACTGGGAGACAGGGTGAGTTCAGAGAGTTCAAGGAGGGAGAATCGAAACTAAAACTGTATGCATAGAGCAAGAAGTCACGATGTCATGAGATCTTGTAGATACTCAGAAGCAGAAGCTATGGATTATGCAAATACGCTAGACTCCATTTTTTGGTTAGTTTCACAGACAGCCGAATATAAAGGCAAATGAAGAATTTGGAAGAAAAGATGTTGTACAGTACAATGATCTACAATTATTAACTCGAAAAACCATAACCACAAAACCTTAGCCCAAAACCGCTGACATCGTTTATCAATCATAGCCAAAGAAAAAAAAAACAATTTTAAAGAGTTCGCGTCGTATAAAAGCACCAAAGTCTTGGACCGCATTCTATGACTCAGGCAGACTCAGGCGACTTGTCTGTGACTCATTTCCGAGTCGAATTCCTGCTGACGTCACGGGGTGCGTTTGCGCCGACGCATCGCTATTTTAAACTACATTCCTTATTTGAATTGCGCGCTTATAGCCAGTGATGCGCGAAAAGGATACAGTACTTATACTTATAAAAATAGGTTTTATTATTGGCTGTTTGTTTATGGTTTTGATGATTCATTTTAATTGGTGGATTTAATTAGTATTCAGTTGAAGTTGGAGTTCTCGGCATCACCATTAGTCTATAACAGTCTACTGCAGGGTAGACCTATTTTAACGCGAATCACTGAGCCGATTCTCGGTGCTTATCGGCCATCAAACTGTTGAAATTGGTAATAAAATATCCAATAGAAAAATTTTGCTAAATCTGAATTATCCCTATTGCTCCAGATTAACCACCTCATTGAATACGCTGTTACACCATTATATTCAATAACATCAAGACGGTTTTCCTCGAAGCGTTAGATGGCGTTATAGTCATCTACATTTCGCCAGTTAATTCAAATTCAAAAGTCATTTATTCAAACTAGGCTGGGAATCAGCCGAACGAACGTCATAATCTCATAAGACAGTGTCTCAAAAACGCCCAGCCTTCACCACTTCCTAGTGCTTTAGCTGGGAAGAAAAAGTAACGTAACAAATTCCCCAGCAGCACAGCTGTCAGTTCAGTTAGAAAAACTTTATTTTATACAACAGTACTTATGCAAAATAATTTACATTACGCAACACAAAACATTAAATTAAATTATTTGCTATATATCAGCTAGCACACTCCAATATACCAACAAAAAAAAAATTTAAGTCCCATGTAATGTTATTAGGGACGAGCTTTTAGCCATCAACCGGGCACAAATCCAGACTCCGAGACGCTACTGAGAAATTTCCGATGGAAAAAGTTTTGGCTGTTATGAAGGGAATGTTATCATATCACCAAAATTGGCAAAAGGAATCCACGGGATGAGACAGGGCGGTCTATAAGTACGCTAAGACAAGGAAAAGACTTTCCTTTCCTCGTCTTACCAGCCACGGATTTATCCAGAACCTCATTTCTAACACTAGTTTCTTTACAAATTAGAAAAACAGCACACAATGCAATTAATTACATCTTAGAATATAATATTGACTCATTAACTGTATCCATTAATTATTTCTTGTATATTAATAAAATAAATAGAACAGATATTAAACAATTCGTTTTAGTTTAGCTTTCTTTTGTCAGAACGATGTGTGCAATTTGCCGTTATTAAGTAGTGTACACACTGCCCATATTCTAATATCGACTGGTGAAAACTTTAATGAAGCTATTTTTTTACCGATTTCCAAAAAGGAGGAGGGATGAGTTATATGTTCGCAGCGTATGTTTTTTTTTTATATATATCCACCGATTTCTCCGTTAATTGTGGACCGATTTTGAAATTCTTTTTGTATTTGAAAGGGTATGTCCTTATCAAGAAAGCATATTACAAAATTAAAGACTATGTTAAAGACAAGGAAGTTTGGCAATAATTCCTTCTGCACATGTGGCTTCCCTGGTATCTCATTAACGGCATAATTATGTAAGAGTCTATTAACTGCTCCCAAATTACCATGTTTATTTTTATCTTTTTTTTTTTACATTCGTCCTTGACATATTCATCCTATTATTTGACATTATATACCTACGAGTTAATTTCAACTCTTTATTAGTGGCTTTTGTGCACATGATAATTATTCAGATTTATTACAGTTGCAATAGCAATTATGTAATTGCGTTAAATTAAAAGAGGTTTTTATTTTTATTAATTTATAAATATTTTGTATAGATTATTTTCTATTTTGTGAATGTGAGAACACTTATGGCTTAGTGGACTGTAGATTTGTTGACCATTTTCTATTTTCTTAAGTACCTGGTACTTATTGAAAGACCTACACTGTCCTCCCATACCTAGTCACACAGTTATTTGATGGAATTGTAAATTCCAATTATTTTTAAAAGAGTAACCGTGGAGTTTCTTGCCGGCTCTTCTCCATAGGAAACGACCAATTGGAACCGAGCACCTAGCTTCTGACATTTCATAAGTGCCCATGTAGGTTTATGTGAAATAAAAATATTTTGAATTTTGAATTTTATGCTTTTGAAATGGTCCCATATAAATTTTATTAACTTTGCTTGAATAGTTTTTAAGTTAACTTCAATAATACAAATTTTTTCTCACTTGGTATGTGGATGATATGATAATTTCCTGTCACTGATAATTACATAGCAGGTAGTGGTATTCGAATTTATATGGGGTAGGTACTACGACTAAAAAGTGAAAATAAAAACTTTTAAACAAAAAAAAACAACCCTACTTCCAAAAAAAAAAACACTTCAAAGTGAAAAATAACTTTAATTTCAGAAGTCGGTGACAAAAAGCAAAAATTAAAACACTAAACCAAAGACACCGACTTCCGAAATTAAAGTTATTTTACACTTTGTAGTGTTTTTTTTGGAAGTCGGTTTTTTTAGTTTTATTATTTTTTATTTATTTAACTTTACAAGTTAATTATGTGTTTTTTTCTAAAGTACCTACCTTACTGAAAAAAACGTAGCCTGGTCAGAAAAATGAGGCAGTTTCTGTTAGTAAAAGAAAATGCTTCTTTAACTTAACTTTTACCTGCCTGCCTCTCTCAGTTCTAAAGATAAACAAAAAATCACAAAACGTTCACCAGCAACAAATCACTCCTCACCGTTAACACGACGAAAGGAAACCTGACACACGCAATCTTTCTGCCAATCATCTTAACACCTAGAAATCCGTCTAATTACAGCCGCTGTCAGGGATCATTCCTCCTAAGTGTAACATAAAGAAGACATTCAACCGTCGACAATTACGCCGTCACTCAGGTCCCACCGGCGCCTGCCTAGAACAGGCTAGGGCAAGTGTAAATTGGCTGTAAAACAAAGACGTTTGCGTGCCCATCGCACTTTACAGCATTAATTAATAAGAAAAACGCGTCACGGCGCAGCAATCGGCGCGCGCGCAGTTTTTGCAACCGCATACTCGCCCGGAAACGCACGCGCGATCGCCATTTTTTGCCGTAATGCATTAATTTTTAATGCGATCGAGAGCAATGGCCTGTTTGTAAAATGATCTAGCTTGGAGCTATTTGAAGGGACTTGTGTGCATTCCTTTGAGCAGTTGTATTGTTTATGGTTTTGAGGTGAGTCTGGGATACGCAGGAGTTATTTATTAAAGTGGATGATGTAGCCATCCGTGTTGTAAAGAGTAATTTATCGGATTCCTAAATATCTTTGGGAAGATAAAGAAATAAAAATGGTATGGCGAGACAAGGGGTGACTACTGCATTGACGACCAATAGAGAAGTATGTTAGAAAAAAAGAAGCTGTACCGGCGCCACCCCAAATATTGTATATTAGAATAAGGGCAAGAGAATGATATCTTAATATCTTTGAAGTTTGCTTCACCGACCTTAATTTCAAGCATTTTGGAAGAGAGATGTCGCAATTGAACTTTCGGGATCAATGGTGACCCAATTTATTGATTGGTATATCAACAAAGCTCTTCTTCCTCTCAAAGATAATCAGGATATCCTGTTTATTTAACCCCCTTACCTTATGTTTAACGGACTCAGCAGTGATACCATAGCTTTCTCGAGTTCGAACCCAAAGTACGCACCTCTGACTTTTCGGATTCATGTGCGTATTGTATAATTATCACTTACTTCAAAAACGGTAAAGGAAAACATCGTGAGGAAACGCGTCATGCCTGAGAGGTATTTCTCGACGGCATGTAAAGCCAAGTCAGAGGCCAATGGGCGGCTTTAAAACTCTGACACCAGGTTAGTCACTAACCGCACGAGAAGAACAAGAATCAGGCAGTCAAGCAGGTCTATTGTAACTGTAGTCCAGTAATGCTGAATTATTTTCTGAAAGGAACTGGGTCGCACGTTCGGAAATGTTCGCGTCATTGCGTGTTAGTAAATACACGCTCATTTCCTTCATTCGTGTCAAGTCGTGCTGAGTGCTTCTGGTACATGTGTTGACGTGACTGTCTTCCGAATTATCTGACAGCCTTGTTAAGTCTAGTGGTTGCAAGGTGAAGCAAGGTATTTTCTGATTTCTCCAATAATAATTAATTCTCAGTAAATGCCTTGAACCTGAATTAGTGCCGGTTAGTGACAATTGACTTTAGGACTTAACTGGTGAAATTAAAGTGTACACACAGCGTCAGTGTGCTACCCCCTCAAGTTTTACAATGTTACACTGCTACAATATTGAATTCGTTACGAATAATCTAAAGAATTCTTCAAAAAGAGTTCTCTATTTCGACTTGGATTCGAACCATCGCATCATCGAACGTCGTCATACTCATACCGGCAGTTTGACGAACTAGCCAGCGAACCCATGTGTATTACGATGAAATTGCTGTCTAGTATCATCCGAGTCACTTTATTTTTAGGTCTCTGTATAATCGGTAGATGTTATAATTTGAGGGTATCCATTAACGTTTTCTTTATAAAATTAATTCATACCCTCAAGTTATAACTACAAAGTTTGATGGTATACAGGGTGTAAGGGACAGCCCTCCGCAGACTGATAGGGTGAAGTCAGTATATCATACTAAGATGACCGGTACATGAAATTATTTCAGGAATGTTATGGGAATCCAATTAACCTGATTTGTTTTATTACCTTACACGCAATGTATCGCTACCGTGGCAAAACGCACGTAGGTAGGTAGCGAACGGCAGCGCAGCGAGAAATTGAACAGCTGATTTCACGCGTCGTTTGTTCAACATCCATTGCTGTTTCTTCTGTTTTACCTGTTCTATTTACATTAATGGAGTACTGCGTACAGAGAATGTAATTTTACATTGAAAGAAAGAAATAGTAAATGAAAAAACGCAAAAAAAAATGAAAATTTTCCTGGGAAAATTGTCGATGGAATATGATTCAGAATAAGGAGCTGAATGTACCCTGTTAGTTTGCGGAGGGCTGTCCCTTACACCCTGTATGTTCACTTAAAACTATTGTTTATTTCTAGCGCTTCCTATTTTCTCGTTTGCGTTAATAGGATGTCACTTGTCTAGGGACCCGTTTTTGTCAGTTGGCAAAATATGATAACTGTAAATTATCAAATCAAATTGTAAAATATAAATCTTTGTAGTAAAATAAGATCAAAGTTTTGTTAAATAATAGCAATAATAAATATTATTAAATGATTATTAAATTATTTTACTTAGCCACGAGCTCCTCCGTTGATGTTAAACAATAAAATGTTTAATTTTTTTTTTATCAACTTCCCCCATTAGTTATTTATGAAAGTCGAGCATCAGCTGAGAGAGTATACCCCAAGGAATTAAAAAAATAAAGGTTTCCTACTTTCCCCTCTGCGCAACTATGGAGTTGCCAGGTATAAACAGGTAAGTAAGCGTCATTAATTTACGTTATTGATATTATAACATCGCTTGATCCCATATAGAAGGACAGTAAACTCCTGAACTGGTTGAATTGTATTAGTAGAATGATAACCAACATTATTCATAGAATCCAAGCTTAACCTAACTAACAATTATTAAAGGATTTTCATTATTAAAATCAATAGTAGAATCCTTTAAACCACACAAGGTGGTTGGACACAGAAGTGTACCTATAGTACACCCACATTTCGCCAGTTATGTTTAAGTCCCATGTAATAGGGGGCGAGCTTATTGCCATCAACCGGGCACAAATACAGACTCCGGGCTGCTATCGTGAAATTCCACATAGAATAATAAAAACCGGGCAAGAGCGTGGCGGACCACGTACAATGAAGAGTTCCGTAGTTGGGCTTGGAATGAATTTATTCCAAGAACAAACTTAACATGGTAGTTAAAAACATGTTCTCCCATACATTCCAACTTTAAACGTAGGTTTGTACACACAATATTCAGAGATGTATCATGTTATTTTAAGACCACAAACTTCATAAAGGTTTTCCTCTATCTCTATATATATGAGTAAAGAACCATTTTGTGTATTTTTTCAAATTTTTGGGTCAGTAGTTTTGGAAATACATAATAGATGGTAATTTTCATCAATTTTTTTTAAAGTTTTCGCAACTAGCATGTGTATTTTATATGTCACACGGTACAGTTTGTAAAACTTTTTGTTTTTATTTTCTTATTTGCCCTCCAAAAGTGACCCCCATATTCAAAATTCATTTATTTACGTTACACGTTTGAGGTTACAAAAATACAAATGTGTACCAAATTTCACCTCTATTGATCCATAAGATTCGAAGCAAATTGGCTGTGACAGCGACAGAAAGACACACAAGTGATCCTATAAGGGTGCCGCTTTTTTTCCTTTTGAGGTACGCAACCCTAAAAACCCAATAACATTTCAGGGAATAGATGTGGTCATTTTAAGAGTTATATGAAAAACGAAAAACTAAACCAATTTCAGCATTTTTCCTGCAAATTTGAGATTTCCAAATCTTAAAGACTACATTAAATCTGTTTTCCTGTCTATACGATACATACATTTTTGCCAGTTATGTTTACCTAAGTACCTTGTAACACTTGTAACAGGTAGGTGGCAAGCATATTGCCACTAACCAGAAACAAATCCAAACTCCGAATTAAATACTACTGAGAAACTCCTAAAATAAAAACCTAATAACATTACCCGTCTTTGGAATAGAACCCTGCGGCATAGGTGCGGAATACACTAACAGTAGCAATGGCTTTCAATTTGACAGTTCAACAACATTCATTGCGTTATTTACGAATTAATATGAAGCTATATCCTTCAAAGTCATTCAGATTGTGATTGAAAGTGTGCTACGCAATGAGAGTGCTGGACTCCACGCAGTCGCATAATGGTAGAATAAGGACAATAGTGCACTGGCGGCCTGGTTGCGCAGCCATGACGTGCGAACCGGCTGCTGGGGTCGCGATCAAGCAACGCGGCCAAAACCTCGGCTACTAATGTATATGTAGTGACCAGATCTTAGAATTGATCATTATATGAAATGGTCGATCCATTTCATGAAATGGTTGCATTCTATGAAATAGACCGCTGGCCACATCATGCTGTGGTCTGGCCAGGTCATTGAACACTCAACGTTTGACGATAACACACTTAAATTTACGACTACTTCATGATGTGGCCAAACATTAGTGATCATATCGTAAAATATTTATATTATCCACCGGTAGAGGCGTTGATGTCGCTTTGTTTTTGTTGTGCATCATGGCAGCGGACGATAATTCGATTGGGAAAGCAATTATAAATATGCAAATGGAAGATAAAAGTGCAGTGAAGTATCGTTATTATACCAAACTACGTGACTTTTATGAAAGTCACTCGAAAAACGACCGCAATGTTAAAAAACCATAGACTTTGGAACGTATTTCACAGGTTAGGATTTAACTATTCAAATCTTATTAATTATTATGTTTCTTCTGGAATTAAAGCTATTTCAAATGTTCTATTTATCCATTGACCCAGATTACTACTTTTGCCAGTAATATTTGCCCCTTATTTAATCATATGGCCAAATGTTGACTGACATATCATTAAACGTTGACGTTTAAACGATATGGTCAATTTTAGCTGGCCATTTCATGAAACACAACCATTTCATAAAATGGTCGATCATTTCCTGAAATGATCAATTCTAAGATCTGGCACGACATATATGTATATATCTCGCTGGCCGCTAGTGCGCTATTGCCCTAATAGTCTTTTAATCTCTAACTGATTATGACTAACTGATACAATGATATTCCGGGCTATACGCAATAACTAAAATAATTAACATGAACAGATAGTTCTGCATGCAAATAAAATGTCTATCATCACTCATCAGTTAACCACTGCAATAAAGTTAATTTAATTATGGTATTACAATTTAAAATTAAAAACCGTATTAATTATACGCTTTTTTCTTTTATTACATTTAATGATGCTATAATTATTATTTATCTTGTATTATATGAACAAGAAAAGCCATGGTCTGATGGCTTGGCATATATTTTCTAATAGTAAATATTTAACTACCTATTGGAAGTTTCATATAGGTTTCCATACTTATGGTGTTATTTATTGCATTATAACTAAATAAAAAAGTGTATAGTTACCAAATGAAAAAAATATAAATCTGCCGATGTTCTCTGCAAATCTCACGACAATCTAAGAAGTCCGATTTGACAGCTATTAAAATACACACAGAAGTGAAAACTTGAAAAGAAATCGGCACCGCGGTATTCAACGCGTTGATGTCTTTTTAAAGGTCAAAAGCTGGTGTAAAGAAAGAAAGAAAAAGTATTTATTGGGACTCGCACAGGACATCACAAATTAAACTAAAAGACACTCATTAAAACATTAATAAAAAATTAAAAAACAAATTTAAAAGATAACAGAAAGTCCTTTACGAGGCCAAAAGGCTCCTATCTCAGCATATGCTGCGACATTTAAAAAAAAAATGTCGCAGCGCTGGTATTCTGATAGGGCCCGCAGTGATGTCACGGATAGATAGATACAGAAATAAATATTAAATAAAATATAAAATAGATGTGTAAAATACTTTAAAAATTTAATAGAAGTAGTCCGCGTGTCTGCACCCGACGTAACATCAGTTACTTGTCTATGCCTTTAGTGTCTGTGGTACTCTAGGCATCGTTGAGACAAGTAAAGAGACGCAGACGCCGACACCGGCAAAAAAATGTTATAAAAACATTACGGCTGTATAATGCTTCGTACTTTTTGAATGTTACAATAGCACAGTGTTTATTATAATTATAATGAAAAGTGTCGTCACAGTGTCGCGAAATCAATGGTTTAGTCCCATTTCAAAAATGCCCAACGCGCCTAAAGAAGTTTTTCACTTCAAAAATCGGTTGCTTTAAGAACCAATTCTCGAGACATATCGATTTTTCATACTTAGAGAGTTTGTAATCGACGATTTATCCACATTGCTTAAAACTGATTCTCAAAGAATATCGTTTTATTACACGTCTCAGACCAAATAAAAAACCAAGACATAGCGCTGCGAACAATACAGTAAAACATGCCAAAACTACACCTCCGCTCTGTGCATACACGCCCACACGCACACATTTACAATCAAACTACACCTCACTAAGTGAACACATGTTTACGAAACCGGCCTCACGTCACTGTTGACAACGCTGTCTTCGTTTATTATTTAAATAATAATAATTACATTTAGTTCAGGCGACACAGGCCCGTTGAAAAAATACCTTAACTTAAACATACATATTTTAATATAATCAGAACTTGAAAACTATGTTAGTAAATAGCTTAAAACTATGTTAGTAGCTCTTCACTTTACTAGCTTCCCCTTGTGCTGTCCTGTAGTACTTGTCCGCGGAAGCGACGGAACACCACGTCCTGCAGCCAAAAGTCCTCTTCCAAGACGACGCGACGGACAGATAACAATTCGGTACTCGCACCACAAACGCCTTGAAGTTGACGTTGCGATGCGACTCCAGCTACACCCTCGGCGTGTACCTGTTCTTCTGGCGCACGTACTCCACGATGTCCTCCGCCGCTTGATATTTGGTCTGAGTTATACGAACGAGTACGAAACGTCAAATCGGGCTTCTTAGATTGTCGCGAGTGTAGGTGAAGTGATCTTGAAGTGAGCTGTTATTCCACCAGAGATTGACGATATTGGATATAATATACAGCTTAGAGAGCAGAGCTTTTTATGGAATAGACAGTTCCCAAAGTTGACCCACCCAACAAAAACTTCAAAATTTGGAACTCGCCTTTTGGCTTTCATGGAGAAAAAAAAGGGGCATATGAATCAACCTGTTCAAATAAGATAAAAACATTCAGTTACAATCGAAAATTCTAACACTTTATTAAATACAAGGAGTGCTATTTCAATGAGAAGGATGTATGTATATTGTTTCATATTTTTGGTCATATAGCTTTAGCAACAACTTCAATTTTACTTACTTTTAATCGCCATTTCGCATTTAGTACTTAATATTAATGATGGCTGAAAATAATTTTTCAAGGCTCACCCAATATTCTCTCATAATTAATATTCGCGCATAGTTTGGAAAATGCTGGTCTGTTATGTATGATGCATTACAAAGTGAATAGTCCGATGCTACATTATTCAATTCATGACCCACTATCTTTCGTGGAGAAGGATCCCGAATAATCTGAATTCCTGATTGCAACCGTGTCGAGCGGCTCAATAACAGCTATCTTTATTTACTGTTGATTGTCCTTACCGGTTCGACTTTGTGAATCCAGTTTGATTCAGTTATCCTGCTGAAAGATATCTACGAGTACAGGGTCAGATAAAATCTGCGATACCATATCTTAAACTGCTGTTATGAATGTAACAGATTTTTCAGTTTTTTTTTTTTTCTAAAATTATGGTAGAACCTTCAACGTGCCTCTCACAGACAGGGGTCTCCCCTTACCTACAGTCTCCCCATGAATATGCCCTAACAGGCGTTGCAGTGTGGAAATTCTGGAGTGGTCTTTTGAAGGTCTCCCTAGGAAATAATAAAAAGGTAAGTACCTAGTACCACTGTCGGACCAAGGGAGCAAGTGCGGTCCATCCCAGGCCCTTAATCCTGGGGGGCCCCAAAACTCGAGAAATACTTTTTAATAAAAAAATTCGAGCTCTCTACGCTCGCTCTTGCAAGCTAAATTCTCTTTTTTCTCAGACTTCTCTCCGTAAATTGACAAAATAACTCCTATCTATGTACGAATAGTCAAAAGAAATTTTAAAAATTGCGGGCTGCAAAATTTTTCGAGCTCGTTTCGCTCGCTCTGCCATCCTCTATTCGTCTGATGCTTGTCGAAAAAGTAAACTTCTGTATTAATAGTCAAAAGAAAACCTAACATTTTTGAGACAGCGTGCTTTATATTTCGACGTTTATTCGTTGTCTATTTAGTTTTACCGCCCGGGCCCCCGACAAGCTTAGTTCGCCACTAGAACTTAATAGAAGCATTGCCACAGTCTCTACATCTGCCAGACGGACTGGTAAACGCGTACTGCCCTTCCTTTTTATCTGATAATGATAAATGATTTTATTTCTGTAAATAGGTTTGTACAAACACTTTTACACGTCAATCATATTTTAAAAACTAGATGATGGAAACGCCGACTTTCCCATCTGACTACTCTGAGAAGAAAGGCCGAAACAAACTCAGAGTCTCTTTTAAAATCCAGACATAATCTTGGTCAGATCATATGAAGACCATGTAGATTGGTGTCTGAAGTGGTCTTTTGAGGTAAGCATCACACAGATTGAGAGGGCCTGTCCAGTATCTACATTTCGTCAGTCACCTTCATTAGACACAACCGAAGGATTGAATTGCTTAACAATCGACACATCCTTTGGAAGTATCACCCTCTTCCTGTGATAACTCTGCATCTCTCTGTTATTAAGTTTAATTCCCAACTCCTAAGATACAGGTCTGCGCACCTAGTTTGGGAGCCTGGAAAGCTGACTAGAATCTTAAACTTGTTAGTACAACCCTCTGTTTCCATTTGCTATGTACTGTGTTGTTGTTTTTTTTTAAATTTAATAATAAACTTAAACTTAATTGTTACCTACCTGTAGTTTGCCAGTTCATTAGTATCAGTGCCCTCGGCAGTCTTGTCACTTGATATTTGACCCCATAGGTAACACGGTCGTCGCCCCGTCTCACACACGCATTCCGCTAATTAAACTTCAAAACTTGGGTTGCAGGACCAATGAATTGAATTAATTACAGTTTAAAAGTGACAAAAGTGGTCGAATTCTGTTTATTTTTTGGAAGAAAATATTTAATTTTGTCTCGAAATGTAGTAGCTACTTACTTAATTTATCTAACACTTCTAAAGGAGGGTTCCATGATCTATACTAAAGGTAAACACGACTGTGACCTCTAAACGCGAAACGTAGGGTAGGATGCCCTCAAGCTAGTTCAGAGCGACGATCTTCGCAAGTTGGCTTATAGTTAGCTGGATTCAGAGTTGCCGAGGGTCAACTTAAATGGCTTGTGATTAAAGGCCAACTGTGCCAACAACTATAGGCCCATTTCATTGGCCACTGTTATTTCGAAAGTACTTGACAGTTTACTTAACACTCAGCTGGATAAATACTTGAATTTACATGATAACCAGTTTGGTTTCAAAGCCGGTCTCTCTACAGAAACAGCTATATTGTGTTTAAAGCTGACTGTCAAGTACTACACTGACAGAAGTACCTAAAGTACACCTGTCTTTGCTTGCTTTCTCGACTTGTCCAAGGCATTTTACTTGGTTTGCTATGATCTGTTGTGGCAAAAACTGCAGCAAGCGTCAGTGCCAGATGAACTGATCCGTATATTTCAGTACTGGTACAACAATCAGGTCAATGTTGTGCGATGGTCGGGGACTTACTCAACCCCATATAGGTTGGATTGCGACATGTGGCATGGGGGGTTAACCTCACCGAAGCTCTTCAACCTGTATGTTAATGCGCTGATAGAGAGGCTCAGCAGCACGCATGTCGGTTGCCATATTGGAGGTATGTGCCTAAACAATATCAGTTACGCTGACGACATGGTGCTGCTGAACGCTTCTGTCTGTGGTGTGTCAAAGCTGATTGGCATCTGTGAAAAGTATGCTGAAGAACATAGTTTGTTGTATAACACGAACAAGAGCGAGTGCATGGTGCACGGGCCAAGAGGAGGTGTCCTGATTACTTACCGGCAATTAAGCTCAACGAATGCCCACTTAATAGAGTTGATACGTTTAAATATCTTGGACACTTATTAACCTCTGACTGAAAGGGAACGCAGAGCGCTGTCTGTTCGTGCGAAAATGATAGCTCGCAGCCTCGCTTTTGTAGCGCGTCGGGGATGTTTGCTGAAGTGCGTGTGGATTGTTTCCACACAATCATGCGCAAGCGGTGCACATCCCTGGGGCGTAGGGTGCGGGCCAGCCGCAACAATATCCTGAACGCTTTCGCTGAACGTTTCGACTGTCTGTACGTGAACCACTGCTGCATGAATCACGTACTGACTAATGTTAAGATTTTATTTTAATTTTGTTTGTTTTATCTTTAATATTTTTTTTTAGTATGTATGTATAATTTTCAATTTAAGTTATTCGTCAATTTATTTTGATTAATAATTTAGTTTAATTGTATGATCCAAAGTTGATAGAAATAAATAAATAATAATAATAACCCCACCGCCGTATCTCTACGTTGACGTCGTGGTGGGGCTTGTGCGCTCCGAACTCTAGATCTGAGCCAGTAGAGTTTACTTTGCCGGAACAGGTGTAGGATGAGGAGCCAGACCAAGAGAGATACAGAAACCCGCACGGCAGTAGCGACCCCACGGATCCTATGTCCCGGGAGAAGTCTTATTCCTCACCTCTAGCTTGCCTTTATTGGCCGGCTGGAGTGAACACTGACGAGGAACGAAGCTCCCACCTCATTCTTGCCTTAATTGGCCGGCTTGAGTGGAGACTCGACAAGAGCAAACGTGCTCGGAGGAGTATTCCAGTAAGTGCTCGTAGGGATTTTGAACATCCTCCGGACTCTGGGATTGTTCTGAAAGCCGTGGAATACCTCGCCACTCCTTAAGCACCTCAAGAGATATTGCTCCCTTGTCGCTACGTTACTATGTGCTAGCGATAGTTTCCGGGGGCCCATTATTGAGTGTGTAAGTCACCCCCAGCCATTTTATCCGTGTACAATAAAATATTGATTAGGCCGGAGACATAGCTCTTCCATAGTTTAAGGTAACCACTCCACTATAGTCACCCAAACCCATAGCCCAATATGTTTTGTTTCCATGTTCTGCAATAGTCCTGCACCAACCGGGGGTTGTTCTTGGGTGCACTAGCATAGTGCGAACAGGGATAATCGTCGGTTGATGCCTCGTTTCATTAAAAATGTCTGACGGGCCTCTGCGAATTGGTTTTAGTCCCTTGTACGCCTTCTAAAAGTCCGGGACCCTAGGGACCAGAGATATATCAAAGATATAATACTAATAATAAAGAGGCCAACGTCCAGCAGACGCTGATGATGGAACAGGTTTCAAATTGTCTGTGAATTTTAATCCCCATCATCAGCTATTTAATATGACTGAACTTGCTTGTCCAGCGGATTTCCCATCGCAAAAAGTACTCGGGTATGCGTTTTTTTTACAAGTATTTAGATTATCTCTGGAATTAATGAGGATCATTGAAAACCTTTGGGCATAATGTTGCGACTCTCGCGGCAAAATTAGGGAGATCCGTCATCTTCAAAATTAATTTTGCCACAAGGGACGGTCTCTAGAATAGTTTACCAATTGCAACAGGATTAAAAATGAAAAGGTTCGTCAAACTACAGGATTATAGAAGAAGTTCTTGAAACAACAAACAACCCCATTTAATAAACACCCACAATCGATTGAAACTACGCACAAAACAAGGTTTTTATTGAAAAATTGTCGCTTGAATCGGAGCAGTATTGCGTAGGTGCACCAGTGCTATAGGTAGGCAGTTATCTTACAAGGGTCACGGGCGCGAGTCGTCGAACCCATGACATTGAGCCAGCAAGGTGCCCTAACCATTTAATTTATCTCGGTTCGCATTAACTTGAGCAGTGGTGGCCCAGTGGTACGGCCGTGACCTACGAGTACTAGATCGTAGGTTCGAAACTTCGAACCCAAGAAAGCACATTACTTTTTGTAAATTATTTCATCACCACTGCTCTCAAAACGGTGAAGGAAAACATCGTGAGGAAACTGGCATGTCCTACAGCAAAAAAATCGAAGACTTGTGACATCCACCAACCCGCACTGGGCCCGCGTGGTGGATTACGGCCCGCGTGGCGGATTACGGCCCACTCCTCTCTCTGATAGAGTGGAGGCCTGTCTCCCAGCAGTGGGAACATTACAAGGCAGATTATGCTTATGCAATAACTCGCGAGCGAATCGAGAGAATTCTTTTTAGAAATTGTTGGAATCGGGTGATGTCATCGACAGTACCTGCCTATTGGAGTTGTTACAGAAGAGTTGAATTGTTAAATTGAATTATAGAAGAAATAGGAGGAATCCGGGAGATATGAAAACCAGATGACGTGTAGGCGGGATTATTCAAAATTTTTAGTCTTAAGCCAATCAAGTGGATCCTGTTAAATGCTAACTCATCTCGTTTGTATTTTCCGAAGGGCTGGACAGAAGTTTACTCCTACACTGCACCTTCATTTTGCCAATTATGTTTAAGTGTCCATGGACTACAAGCCCATTGCCACCACTAACCCAGTATAAATTCAGATTTCATACTCCGTACTGCCGCTGAGCAATTCCTAGTGAAAAACCTAATGCCTAACACTTTACTCGACCAGTACCCTAATTGCGTAGTACACGATCAATCACAATTTGTTTAGATTTGAAACAGATTGCTAATTCATTGCTTCACAAGTTGGAAAAAAAATCTGCTCAACAACGTAAATAACGCAATGAATGTTGTTGAACTGTCAAAATGAAACAAATTAGTCATAATCGCTTACGAAAATAAGTTACGCAATTATGGTACTGGGTATAAAACGCGACTTCACGCTCAACAGTCGAATTATTGTATTATAACAGTGCTTAGCACGAAAACTACAGTCCACAAAGAGAAAACATTAATTTTGAAAGTAAAAAAAATTACAAGCCACCCACTTCGTGATTCGCTGCTTGTTGTGTGTTCCAAATGAAAATAATTGTGAACGAGAATCCATTTGTCACTTTTTTTTTTTCATCATCTTGTCTAGGATATTTGCAGTGTTGCCAGAATAAGCAATTCACCTTGAATGTGGCAAACATTTTACGTGAACTCGTGAGGTCTAAGCAGAGGGAAACCAAGACTACGACTAAGACGAACCAACTTCGTTTGTAGCATCTGTATCGGGGTGTCCATTTAATAATAGGCCTCATTAATCTGATGGGCCTCATAATCAGCCTGATGGCTGAAATTACGACTTTATTAAATTACTTATTATTATTTATAGTATTTGATCTTCAAAAAACATGGTGTCACGCAGGCGTGGATAGAGGGCAACGGGTGCAGTTGCCCGCCGCCCTGGGCTTCGACCCAACTGAGTCTAAAACTCTAAATTAGACATTTAAACGTAGTTTTATAACCTATATTTTTACTTTGTATACAATACAGTACTACATACTACTATTATATCATCTGTGATACTACTAAAATATTGATAACTAGTAGTTATCCTTGAAAAAGGGGGCACATTTTTGAGTTTATGGAAAATAGGTGTCAAAGATTTTTATTTAAAGGCTTTTAAGTCTTGAGAAATCCCCCCCCTCTCAAAGAGAAACATTTCCCTCCTCCCCCTTGGACGAAAACCTAGATCCTCGCCTGGTGTCACGTCTGCTTCTCTAATAGGACCCCCCAAAGAAATACACTTATAATCCTGAAAAACCAAAGAATATTCTTTAATTTATTTTTGGTAGGACAAAATAAACCGTCATACAAATTAATATAAAATTCGAAACAGGTTTCTCATTATGAGACTCACCACCTGGCAACACCAGGTTAGTTAGCTCGCCGCCCGACGTCGGATGGCGCACGCGCACGCCACTAATTACGATCATGCCGAGCTCCATAATGCATCTGTGGTAATGTGGGGATACTTGCCCACCGTATCGTAAAACACGCGATCGCCTTTTTTCATTGGTGCATCGGACCGAATGACGGGAGGAGAAAAACTTGAAATGAGGTTACTCAAGAACGGTATTGCAAAAAAAAGCTTGGGTCACCGCCCGCTTGGCTGAGGGACCAGATAATACTGCAATGAAGAAATACCTATTTGAGATCATTTTTGTGTTTTTTTTTTTTGTCTATTGGATGGTACCTCGACTACTCAGCATGGGCTGGTTCAGACCCGCAATTGAGCAGAGTTAGTATCTATAAATTGAGTTTTTCAGTGACAATCATATCATTTAGTTTAAATAGGTCCTTATTTTTATTATTTTATTTATCTTTTATTTAGATTCTTTTCTTTTAGATTTTGTGAATGTAATTTTATTAAGTACCTGGTACTTGTTGACAGGCCTACACTGTCCTCTCATACCTATTAACACTGTAATTTGAAAACATTGTAAATCTGTTTTTTTTAAATATATTTTTATGGTAAAAACCATTTATTTTTAAAAGAGTACGTGGAGTTTCTTGCCGGCTCTTCTCCATAGGAAACGAATAATTGGAACCATGCACCTAGCTTCTGACGTTTCATAAGTAGCCCTTCTAGGTTTATGTGAAATAAAATATTTTTAATTTTGAATTTGAGGAATTTCTCAGAAGCAGCACCAGCAAGCCGGAGTCTTCTAGCTTTGCGTCCGGTGGATAGCAAAAGACTCGCTATCTACAAGGTCAAATTGAATTACCTAGCCAAACTCCAAAGACGTGATTAGTATCGAATTAACGATATCTAAACATGACCAAAAAAAAAAAATCATTTCATTTTTTGGGGTCATTCAACGCAGGTCGTATAGTTACTAGAAATATCAGTTTAAATTCAGCATATGGCGGCGCGCGTCGGTGACGCAAAAGTTTATAGTATAAAACTCGCTCAACGCGCCTTTAAAAATCAATTTTGTTTGTGTAAACTTCACAGACGTGATGGATGTCAAAGTCTACACGGTAAACCAAACAAAAAAACATTTTCTCAACTCATACTTCAAGTTACAAAACAACCAACGGTCGTTTTTAGTATTCGATGCTCACCATGTATGCAGAGTTTCGCTAGATAATTTAATTTGACCCTATAGATGGCGATTATGTATAAAAATACATAAACGATCAGAAGCCCAATTCTCGTACATAAAAAACGTTCACATTAAAGTCGCAATCTGTCAAACTTGTCAAAAATTTTGGTAAATTATTGACAGTATTTTTGACAGATTGCGTATGAGATTAGAATGCGAACGTTCTTAAAAAATGCGGGAAGAGTTAAGAAAACGGGTTTATTTGGGTTGTACTCCGAACTTTTCTTAAGAACGTGAACGTTTTAAGAACTTTATTTTAACCTAAATTAACCGGTTTATACGAAAAGCGGCATGTCGGTAAATGCGTTGCAACTTGTGACTACTTGTAAGGATGCCGCGCTGAATAAAAACTAAACAAAAAACAGGTTAATATTGCTCTAAACCGTTTAATCCGACAAAAAAATTTATGTAAACGCTCCTCCCTAAACCGGTTTAAAAAAGCCGGTTTCTACGAGCAAAACCTTATGTTAAGGTTTTGCGTCAAGTACATAATAACGGAAAATTTAATCGGTATCCTAGCCTTGCCGGTGGCTGTGGCCGGTGGCCCGTTTGTGCCTAGCCTTAGAGAGTTACTGACTTAGTACTGACCGTGCAAAAAATAATAGTCATCTATCATTGTATTGATTTTAAACTGGCTACCACTAAGCCAAAAAGTAGAAATTATAATATATTAAATTCTGAAAATAAATCGTCAAAGGAATTTTCATGACAGATTATTAATTTTATAAAAACCGCCAGCTTCAGCTGTTTGCAATAATTTCACGCACTTTACGTACGCTGACGCCATCTGTTGGAATTATTTCAAACCAGCAGGTACGATTATTATTTTACGACTTCGTTGTTTCAAATATTATTAAAAATTTCACAGTTATTTATTAAGGATAATTTTATATGTATTAGATGATATTTAGAAAAAGTAAAATATGTACCGTCGAATTATAATCGTAGTATAATAAAAATTTTGTTTCCAAACGTGAGCCTAAGCTTCAAATTTGACAATTTGGATGGACGATTTTAATTTGACATTTTGACAATCAACGAAATCGAGTAAATCGACTTACCTTGTCAAGAGACAAACGAACGGGGTATCACGAAAATAATGAGGAACTAATTTCATACTTTTGTGCATGTTTAATGCTGTGATTTAAAGAACCAAGAAGTAAAACAAAGACAGCCATTTACTAAAGCAATAAAAATGTGTCGCAAGAGCTTAATTTCAGCGTTTTTACTTTATTTATGGTAAGTTTTTTTACTGTTTCCAGGCCAAAATGTAAAAGTAACTAAAATAACATACATAAGTAACCTTGGACTTTTCCAGCTTTGATTATGCTTCGATGCTGATACAGCGAAGTCATCACATCATACTGTTTGGAGATGCCTTAAACCCTAATTCACTAGAAAAAGATTGGGATTACCTTATGTTCAGTCAAGAATGGCCTAGTACAAGATGTAAGGTTTGGACACATAATAAACCCAATCACCACTGCATTTTTCCTAAGAAATCGGATTCGTGGACTGTTCATGGAATTTGGCCTACAAAAAAAGGAACCAAAGGACCTTTTGACTGCAACAGCACCTGGCGTTTTGATCCAGAGCAGGTTAGACCCATTGAAAGTGAATTAGAAGAAGCTTGGACCAACATTGAGAAGGGTAATTCTCTTTTTTTTATAATACTCATACTCGGAACAAATAAAAAGCCAAGACATAGTGCTGCGAACAATACAATGAAGCATGCCAAAACTACACCTCCGCTCTGTCCATACAAGCTCACATGCTCACATTTACTATCAAACTACACCTCACTAAGTGCACACATGTTTACGAAACCACGTCACTGTTGACAGCGCTATGTCTAGGTTTTTTATATGGTCTGAGTACACATATCATAATATTTTGGCAAGTTGGCAAATAATATTGTTTTATTTTTCATACTAATATAATCTCCAACTTAAGTTGTAATATATTGCTGAAGTAAGCAACCTACATAACTATTTTAATTGCCCACTGCAACTAATCTGGGTCATGTTCAGTTAGTCTTATCAGCTAAATATCTTTCTATATATATATATATAAAAGGAGAATCTGATTGACATATCTACGTAGATCCAAACTACTGGGACTAGGAACGTGAAATATTGCACACAGTTTACTTTTATAGCATTCTTTTTTTTTGGGGAGCACTAAGAAGAGGTTTTATTTGTATGGAAAATTCCACATTTAAAGGGCGAAAGCGGGAGGATTTCATTTGTATGAAAAATCTTATTCCTTAACACTTTGAAGGACAGTACACGAGACACAATAGAAGTTTTATTATTATGACACCTATGGGTGTATAGTGTCCTTCAAAGTGTTAAGTAATAAACTTGAAACTTGGTATAAAAAGTACTAGGCTTGCATGAATTCACGATAGTATTCAATCATTACTTTATGCTACTAATAGGATTTAGATAAAACAGACAGATAGTATATAACCTGGATTAACACATCGGATACTTTTATCCCGGTAGTATGTTTCCATGGGATAATTTCCAACTTCTATGCGAGCTAAGCCATGGGAAAAAGCTAGTTCTTGAATAAAACTAAATTATTATAAATCTAGTATAAAAATCCCGCCAAGTGCGAGTTGGACTCGCACATGAAGAACTCCGTACCACCATACAATATTTAGCAAAAAACTAAAAAAAACACGATATGTTCTTTGTATGAGTATATATACCTTAATTTTTAACTTTATTTTATTATTAGTTGTTATAGGGAAAATAGAAATCTGTGAAAATTTCAACAGTCTACCTATTACGGTTCAAGAGATACAGCCGGCTTAGATAATAGGGTCCTGTTTGGCACCCTTCATGTTCAGAACCCTGAAAACAACCTGTATTCAGCATTTGTTTGGGTTATATGTAATGTCAGTAATATTGCCAAATTAATCAAAACAGCGAAATATTTGACAGCTTTTTGCGACGTTGCCCACTTTCAGAGTGCACGCTCTTAAGGGGGATGTGTTAAGGTAGCCCTCGAAATTCAATTTTTTTTTAGTTTTTTGCATTTAGCAGGACAGTGTCTGGTTTTATGTTATCAAAATCAAATATGTCTTTACTCAATTATAATCATTACAATCAGCAATACAACTCCATAAGTTAGCAAAGGTGTCAAAAATATTTGACACCATTTCGCGGGACTGCCTCATTGGTCTAGTGGTCGCAAAGCGCTACTGCTGAGTATGAGGTCCTGGGTTCGTTTCCCGGGTCGGGCAAGGTGGTATTGCGTTTTTCCATCTGGAATTTCTCAATAGCAGCCCGGAGTCTGGATTTGTGCCCGGTTGATGGCAATAGGCTCGCCCCCTATTACATGGGACTTAAACATAACTGGCGAAATGTGGGTGTACTATAGGTACACCTCTGCCTAACTCTTCGGGGAATACAGGCGTGATGTTATGTTATGTTCGCGGGGTACCCTGACGCTTTCGCCTTAAGGGCCAGCGTCACTCCTTTAAAAAAATATCTCGTGACTGAGAAGAAATTATGAAGAACGGTTAATAAGGACTCTCGGTTAGTGTTTCTTGAATTTTCTCATACCTTTTATAAAGTTTCATAATGAGACACGAAGTAACAAAATACGATCTAGAGGAATATGGCCGCTTTTCTTTAGATCGATTTTTTTTGCTTCGTGTCTCAATATGCTACTTTAGTGGACAATTGGGCGCCCTCTTAAGATCGTATACCCAAGAAAAACAATCATTAAATCTTTTTTTTTTGAGTGAAAACTTCTTTAAGCGCGTTGAGCATTTTTGAGATGGGACTAAACCATTGATTTCGCGACGCCGTGATGACACCAGCTTTTGAACGATTTTTAAAAAGGAGGAGGTTATAATTATGTTCGTAGCGTGTTTGTTTTTTTTTTTTTCGTGACGGATCAATGTTCTATGCAAATATTTTTACTTTAAAGGTTTTGTAACCGCGATTATGCTCTTTATTTATATTGAGTTACGGATCAATATTCTATGCAAGTATTTTTACTTTAAAAGGTTTCGGAAGTTTTTTTTTGTAAATGCGATTGTGCTCTTTATTTAGATAAAGTTACGGACCAATGTTCTATACAAGTATTTTTCCATATATTTTTTACTTCCACCAAGACGACCTTCGTCTTGGTGGAAGTAAAAAATATATGGAAAAATACTTGTTCAAGTTTTCACTTATGCTGGCACTCCCGGAGTGCCATTACCTTTTTTTTTTATTATGTTATACGATATCGATAACCATCACATCTGTGGAGTTTCGCTAAAATATTTTATCATTATCATCTTCCTGCCCTTGTCCCATTTTACTTAGGGTCACTTGGATAACTTGGTTACTGATTATAAATCACACTGATAATAATAATCGCTTGTGAAATTACTCCTTGCTACACGGCTGCCAACCACGTTCCCAACAGAGGTGACCTTGGTTGGCGACAGGCAAAGCTGTTTGAAATTTGGTCATAAACCACCATGTACATGGTTGTAAACCACCAAGGTCACCTCTGTCATGACGCGGTTGGCAGCCGTGTAGCAAGCCTTTTAGAATGACCTAAGGTCAGCTTGAAGTCACAGTAGCAAAATTTATCAACAGGAAAATATAAATATAGAGAAGGAAATTCAACACAAACATCGTTAGTAGGTATATCTATAAATACTTTAATGTTCTGTATATTTCCAGAAACTCAAATCTACGACTTATGGGCCCACGAATGGAATAAACACGGGACTTGTGCAGCAATGATTGAACCTTTCAACAGCCAACTGAAATATTTCAGCAAGGGCATTGATTTCCTGAACAAATATCACATGAATGATATGCTCAACGCTGCGAACATCATCCCATCAGACACGAATGCACTAAAAGCTGAAGATATTAACAGTGCTGTGGTATCAAAGATCAATATACGACCATTTATCGCATGTATATTTGAAGATGGGGTACAGTATTTAACAGAGCTGCGTATATGCTTCGATAAGCAACTGAATCTTATGGAATGTCAGGGAGAGCATGAAGTGAATGGTTTACTTACAAACTGTAATTCGTCTAAAGGCATAATCTATCCATCTCAGGGCCAGGAACCACCACCAAAGAGTTACCTGGTGCAACTCCATAAGTTTGTGAACTGGGTTCAATGGTTCACATTGTAAATTTGTAACAGACATCATTGAATAAATAACCTAATGAATTGAATTCAAGAAAATTAATTAAGTAAATTGAATTTTCAAACAATTGTTTGATACTGTAGTTAATTCTTCCATTTGAAACATCTGTTACAAAATTCAGTATGTCATTTCAATTTTGTAATTTTATATATATTTTTTTATTTAGATAGAAATTAGCTTGTGTACTTAATTCAGTGCAATAAGTAGTTTTTTTTTTTTCAGTAATTTAAGTTAAAATAAGTTTCTTGTGTATAATAACGAACTAAGCTGTCAGGATGTAGTCAAAGTCATCTAGCTCTACCTTTATTTTTCTTTACTTTCTTTCTTTCTTAAGTTTATTTATAGTCTAACACAAAATGGCCGAGTAAGGCTTCTAGCTAATGTATCGTGCCGTCCAACAAACAGCCTAGCTGAGCCATTTTTAACCGACTTCCAAAAAGGAGTAGGTTACATGTTCGTAGCGTATGTATGTTTTTTTGAAGTGGAAACTTCTTTAAGCACGTTGGGCATTTTTGAGATGGGACTAAACTATTGATTTTACGACACCATGACAACACCTCATTTTTGTAAACGCGATTGTGCTCTTTATTTATAATACGTTACGGATCAATGTTCTTTGCAAGTATTTTTACTTTAAAGGTTTTGTAAATGCGATTGTGCTCTTTATTTATATTAAGTTACGGATCAATGTTCTATGCAAATATTTTTACTTTAAAGGTTTCGGGAGTTTTTTTTTTTTTGTAAACGTGATTCTCTCTTTATTTAGATATGTTTACGGACCAATGTTCTATACAAGTATTTTTCTTCCACCAAGGCGATCTTGTTCAAGTTTTCACTTCTGTCGGCACCACCTTTTTTTTTATGTATGTCCACCGATTTCTCCGTCAATTGTGGACCGATTTTGAAAATTCTTCTTTTTTTTGAAAGGGTATGCTCTCGAGGCGTTTCCATATAAGTTTTATTAACTTTGCTTGTATAGTTTTTCAGTTAGCTTCAATAATAAGTATTGTTTTCCCATAAGTATTTTGATGATATGATAAAGTTCCTGTCACTGTTATTTACATAGCAGGTAGTGGTATTCGAATTTGTGTGGGGTAGGTTCCACAACTAAAAAGTGAAAAATAAATAAAATAAAAGAAAAACAACCGACTTCCAAAAAAAACACTACAAAGTGAAAAATAACTTTAATTTCGGAAGTCAGTGTCAAAAAACAAAACTTCTTAACCAAAGACACCGACTTCCGAAATTAAAGTTATTTTTCACTTTGTAGTGTTTTTTTTCGGAAGTCGGTTGTTTTTGTAGACTATAAATTGTAACTGTATTAGTGACCAAATCAACAAGATATCCAGAGTTATTCAAAGCTGTAAAATGGATCTAGCTTCTCCAAATAACAAAATCGGCCTATAATGTTGCCACTGCTGGGACACAGGCCTCTTTTGAGAGTGAACCGTAAACTACCACGCGGGCCGAGTGTGGCTTGGTGGACATGTCTTCGAATTTTCATTTTTATCTCACTAAGCAACGCGCGCTTTACTTGTGGTAACTAAAGGGTTTATAATTGTTGCTTAAAATGAAGTGACGTTCAAACGTAAAAACTGTCCGGTTAAATAGTCGCTAATCAACTTTAAGCAACGTTTATAGATAAACCCCTAAGTGTACACACTATGAATGTGTGCGTGAATTACATTACACGAAAATGAACATAAGGGGATTAAAGATAAGGCTCATATTCGTATGGAACGCTTACTTAATAAAGAACTGTAAATCTTGCCCTCATACATCTGTGACAGTATCGTTGCATTTCATGAGCGCGCGTCATTAATTGCGATTTAAACCTTACGTCAATGACTTAAGAGTCACATGACGCGCGCTGTTGTGATCTGCATGAACATACATCGTATAATGAGCGCGAAAACGAATTAACCTCCTCCATACTAGAAATGTTTAGTAATTAATTACTGTAATTCTTTTCATTTCTTTCTCGTGTCGTCTTTTAGTGTCTCATTTCGTTTCCCATGCCAAGTCACTATTAAGTGTATATTTTTTACTTGTCTTACTTGGTAGACAAATATGGTGTAGGTACTGAGATTGTGGTTTTGTAAAAAATCAAAATATTCAAATCATCATCAGCATAGGCCTCTTCAATTGTATGACATTCAGCTCGATTCTCGGCAACTCTCATCCAGCTGCTACCAGCCACCCTGCGAAGATCGTCGGTCCACCTAGCCTGAGGCACAGTTTAATAAAGTAACAGTATTATGTCTCGGCAGTGACAGTCCGTGGGTAACTGCCGCTCGAAACTTGGGTACTGATATTTCGAAGCGCGTCATTTCGGCCGTTTTCTATAAAGACATAATACTGTTACTTATTTATACTGTGCCTGAGAGTGTCTTACATTATCTATGTTTGTGTTTACGTTTCTAGAAATTCAAAGCATGTTTTGATGTAAAACTCGTACCACGTCTGTTTCCAAAATAAGTCGTGTAAAATATGTGAGTCAGTGTAACGTAATTTAAAAATATGTATTTGAAATGCAATAGTAGTATTAAGCAGACATGTACTGAAGGGGCATAATATTTTTTTATGAATTATATAACTTACAAAATGTGTATATTTTTTGAAGATTTTGAAATCGTTTGATAGAAGACAATAATAAACAACAGAAACGTGATAAAAAAACTTGCCGCTTCTGTGGTTAGATCACCTGTCTCAGTCCCGATGTCCCAGGTTCGATTCCCAATAGGGGCTAAATTTTCTGCTCGGTTTGCTTGGTGGTAGGACTTGTTCTTAGTCAACCTGGCTAGCTACCACCATCTTATCTAAGTCTGTCGCCATAACAACAATGTTATCAGCATGGATGTGTTTCGGCAGTTAGAGGTAAGATAGTCAGTTCCTCTGTGGTTGCGAATTCCGGGTGAAGCTCGCTTACACCTTCGGCCTGAATATATATATGTATATATATATATATATATATAAGGTCTTATTAAAATAAATGGACAAATTTTAACACAGCGTTCAGTACATCTAACCAATGATATCGAAGCAAAAAAAAAACATATTAAAGTGATTTTATATGATCTAACATAATTAACCAACATTTTTAGTATATTTTCGTTAGAAGATTATTTTAAATGTAAGTACCTATCTAATGCGTTTTTCTTATTTTTTTTTTTAAACCATTGTCCTTATTTTGGTGGTCTGAATGATTTCTAAAAGTTGGCAATCTATTTTAATGGGACCTTATATTTACAGGAATAGTTTTTAAACACGTGACTTTACTGATTATGGACAACTTTTAAGTACTATGGGACCAAACCTGAAATCGCGAACATAAGTGTAGGAACAGCTGATTTTTTTGTTTTTAAGTTGTTCATAATGATTTACTCATCATTATGAACAACTCAACAGTCACGTGTTTAAGTTTGCGCACTGGTAAAAACTTACCCTGCATATATTTATACGGGACCCACGGTTTATCGTGCTTTCCAAGGCACGAACGGATCTTACTAGGTAAACATGGTCACGGATATCCACGAAACAACCGTGGTACCTGATCGATCGACCCGTTCGGCTGTTATTACTTAGCCACAATCCCCTCTTTGACCCCCCTAAGTATTTGCCCTTTTAAAAACTAGGTAATTTCTAAAAAAATGCCTATTAAATTCAGAATAGATTAATTCGTTAGCAAAGGTACCTATATGGTAGAGGAGCTCGTGGCTAAGTAATTACAGCCGCACGGGTCGATCGAACAGGTAGGTACCGCGGTTGGTCCGTGGATATCCGTGACAAAGTTTACCTAACAAGATCCCTTCGTGCCTCGGAAAGGTTCAGGTACGCTTGCCGGGATTGGTGTGTGGATGGGTGACCATCTTTACATACCAAGACTCCTCAGCGCCTCGGAAAGCACGTTAAGCCGTTGGTACCTGCTGTCATTGTAGATCTTTGACAGTTCGAGTCGTCAAAAGCCCGAAAGTCTGATAACCAGTCCTACCAAGGGATATCGTATTACCCAGTACCTAACTGGGTTGTGGAGGTCAGATAGGCAGTCGCTGCATGTAGAATTCTGGTATTCAGCTGCATCCGGTTAGACTCGAAGCCGACCCCATAATGTCGGCTTCCAGTTTAACCGGATACAGCTTGGCATCCTGTCACTGCCGATAACCGACTATCAAAGGCAACCGGACAAAACAAGGTTCCAATAATAAATTATTCACATTCCACTAATATGTCGCATACCTTTCTGTAGATAATTCAAATGGTCTTCTAGTACCTACTGTAAATTCTGTTGAAGGATATAAATAAAATCAGAAATAAGCAGGTAACTATCTTTCTCGAACAGTAGACGCATCAAGTTGTCAGAAATTAAAATGTGTAAAATAAGATTGTCAGCTATAATATTCTGCATACGGCTACGCAGTAGCGTAGCGTGGGGGGTCATGGCCCCGGACGGCTCATGAAAAGGGGCGGCAACTGCCGCAATTTAGAAAAATACTAGACCCGAGCCCGACAAGGGGCGGCGCGATAGTGGCGCGGGGCGCGATTGTTGGGTTATCATATGAAGATGACTTGAAACGAACAATGTTTTCTTCAATAGATAGAGTAATTGCTGAAATTCAAGAAAGATTCCAAAAATTGCAGAACCTTGCGCAAAAAATCGCCTTTTTAAGACCGACCCTTGTTGGGCGTCGACGAACTTGACCTAGATCAAGTTCCTTTAAATAGAGAAAAGAAAATTTTATTTGTACTCTACTCGATGAGCTCTGGCCAATGATTTTGAAAGACCAAAATTTTATTGTATCTTTAATTTTTTTTAATATTTGTTGTTTTAAAGCGACAATAGAAATACACCTGTGAAAATTTAAACTGTCTACCGTGTTCATGAGATACAGCTCGCTGACAGACAGACGGGCAGTCAGCGCAGGCTTCGTAATAAAGTTCCATTTGGCACCCTTCGGTTACGTAACTCTAGGAATAAGCAGCCCGGAGTCTGTATTTATGTCCGGTTGATGGCAATAGGCTGGCCCCCTATTACATGGGACTTAAACATAACTGGCGAAATATGGGTGTACTATAGGTACACCTCTGCCTAACCCTTCGGGGAATACAAGCGTGATGTTATGTAGTTTTGGAAAAAAAACGACGTTTCCAATTCATACATAGAATATGGAAATTATTATTTTTCTCAATTCCTATCGGGACTACCGTCGCACTGCATGTGTTAATCTTCATGTGCTCTTGATTTTGACTGTAGGTAATAATTGATAAAAAGGAGTATTTTATGTGACAATAGATAATAATGTTAGTAAAGTGACCATTTGTTGTGCCATACAAAAACTGAAAACACTGGAAGTAATCTTTCTTGTATGGTAGGACGGCTAAGTTATCTAAGGAATTAAAATGTGTAGAATAAGTTTAGTTGCAATACTTTATATAAGGTAAGTTATGCATACGTAGCCTATATACCTTTATTTTCTCAATAATAAGGAAGAAAAACATTTACAATTTAACCCCGCGTCCTGGTCCGCGTGCGACCACGCGTTCACTGAACAAAAAGTGACATGGACGCTCATCACCAATGCAGAAATCCACAAGCAATTTAAAGGTAAACACAGTAAAATAGAATATACTGATGGTAGAAAATACATACAAGGACAGACTTATAAACCACCCCAATCGGCCGTAGACCTGCTTCAACCAAATATCACCAAGCGCCTCAAAAGGCACCACATCCTCGAGCTGAATAAATAATTAACATATGCTGTGCTCACTGGAGCCCTGCACAACCACGCCACGAACCATACAACACATTTGCTTATAGCGGGAAGGCTGATGGCAGACACATTTTAAAAAAATACTGCGATGATCGCGTGCGCGAAATGATAAATAACGATTAGATAAGCTAAAAAAATGGTTAAAAACTTTCGGTTCCTAATTTTCAGTTTTCATCACGTCCACAGCACAGCCACTCGCAGCAAATGAAAAATTCAGTGAACCCGACAACCATTTTGAAATTCTTGTTTTTTCCCAAGAAAGGCCGGTAACGATTTACAAGTACTGGATTGATGAAACTGGAAGCCAATGTGTTTATCCCAAACAAAAGAACCGGTGGACTGTACACGGGATTTGGTCAAGACAAGTGGCAGTGAATTATACTGAATATTGCAACAGCCCATGGACTTTTGATCCAGAACAGATTAAATCCCTTAAGAGCGACTTAAAGCAGGCATCGTCCAACTACAAAGGCTTTTTTTTTGTTTTATTCACCGTTTTTAACCGATTTCCAAAAGGAGGAGGTTCTCAATTCAACGGTATGTTTTTTTTTGTATATTTTTACGCGATTACTCCGCCAATTTGTTTGGTAGGTCATACTTCAGAGGTGGTCTCAAATAATTTTTTATTAACTTTGCTTGAGTAGTTTTTGAGTTAGCTTCAATAATACTTACGTATTTTTTCCCACTTAGTATGTGGATGATATGATAAGTTCCTGTCACTGTTATTTACATAGCAGGTACAGTTACATAGCAGGAATTTGTGTGGGGTAGGTACCACAACTAAAAAGTGAAAAATATTTTTTTTACAAAAAAATCAACAGACTTCAAAAACAAACACTACAAAGTGAAAAATAACTTGAATTTCGAAAGTCAGTGGCAAAAAACAAAAATTCAAAACCAAAGACATCGAATTCCGAAATTTAAGTTATTTTTCACTTTGCAGTGTCTTTTCCCTGTCAATTGAATATTTCTAGAAGTTGCTGACATGAACCTTTCATTTCAGCAAACGATCATTACAAATTCTGGAGACATGAATGGCTGAAGCATGGAACTTGCGTCACAGGCCTTGAGCCTTAACTCTTAGTCTTAACTCTGAGTTCAAATACTTTAGTAAAGGCGTCTAATGGAACCAGAAATATTCGCTATCGCACATGCTTGACGCTGCCAACATATTCCCCAATGATAATAAAGAATTGAATCCTGAGGAATGTATTAATGCAGTGAAAAGTAAAACGAAAAAAAAGCGCAATGCTCGGATGTTAATCATAAATGGAGGAATTGTGCATATGCTTTTTGATAAACAATTAAATATAATTGGCTGTGAACAACCTGCAGTAGATGAAAATTGTTATTCATCAAAAGGTGACTCCTTTTCCTGCTATCCTGCTAATGCCTGATAATTTATGTTCTTAGCACAAAATGGCTTAGTAGTTAAGTTTAAAGCCAGAACACTTCGACTTACTACGTCTTCCTAATGTAGGTAATAATAAATCTGAGTGCCAAATAATATGATTATAATTGTTTATTTTTCTAGCCATAATGTGGCAGCCAGTATTTATTTGACTTAAGAGAATTCATTCTAAAAGTTGGCAACGGCGCAAATTGCTGTCAAATATTTTCCTGCTTTGATTAATTTGGCAATATTACTGTATGGAAATATGAAATATCGCTAACTAGTGAACTAGAATATTAATAATAAATTGCAGTGATAACACTGAATGTGATGTTGAAATCGTTTTAGAAGTAAAAAGGCATTTGGGAAGTTTCCAAATACTTTTTTTACATCTAAAATTAAATATTCGGTGTTACGATATTAATTTTTGCATTTTATAATCAATATTTTAGTTCACTAGTTAGACATATTTCATATTTCCATACAGTGATATTGCCAAATTAATCAAAACAGCGAAATATTAGACAGCTATTTGCGATGTGGCAACGTGAAAGTGGCAACACTTTCAGAATAAACGCTCTTAAAAAGCGACTTGTTTTGTCAGGTTAGGCTTTGCCGCCAAATCGTTCCCTTCATCAATCCTACAATTGACCGTATAACTTTTTGTATATTGATAGCACATAGTGATAGATGTCTTACGGTTTTAAAATAAGTAAAATATTTTTTGATAATAGAACTACATGGCACGTAGCCACGCCATAAAATACATATTTAATGTGTCTCTAAGTCCCATAACAATATGAAGGTAAAAAAAATACCTAGATGAAATATTTTGCCATTAAATATAAATATGAGACAGACAGTTGAAACGTAATAATGTTTGTAATGCAAATAATTTATTATAACAATTATTGTTTTTTATAAAAGTGACTGTTGTTGTAGCATATAAACCATATCCTAGATTGTCTAACAGCAAAGTTGTCTTTGACATTAAAATGTTTGGAACAGGTTTATCAGTTACAATACTTTTCATATGGTGAGTTACAATAGGTACCATTATTAATTCCTAGCTCCGCCCTGCAGTTTCACAGTTGCAGAATAAGTCTCGATCCCGTGTGAATATCGGGTTAAAAGTATCCTATAATATCTTAATCCAGTACCCTAATTACGTAACTTATTTTCGTAAACGATTATGACTTATTTGTTTCATTTTGACAGTTCAGCAACATACATTGCGTTATTTACGCAGTTGACCAGATTTTTTTTTCCAACTTATGAAGCAATGGATCTGTTTCAAATCGAAATAGATTGTGATTGATTGTGTATTACTTAATTAGGGTACAGGTCATGGTCTATCCATGTGCCAAGTTTTTTTGCAATGCTTTGAGACGCAAGAAACCGTTTGAGTACGGGGGTGAAAATAAAAAATGTCAACAAGAAAATATTATGAGTTTTCGTTTCTGGACCTCGATAAAAAATTCAATAGTATCCGGACCACACTTAAAATTACTTCCCGACACCTGCCCTAGAGTTACGAGATATCAAAAGGAACACATTTTAAAAAAATACGGGTATTAAATTTCATATCAGAGCATTTCTCTTTTTTTTGCCATTACACATTTGTGGAATGTCCCATGATTTTGTAGATGTATAACTATGGTGTAATCTACAAATTAGTGATACTGTTTTGCTTAGGAGCATAATTGTTATTAAAATTTACAGAAAATATTTTACCAAATCATAAATACATAGTATTTCAGTAAAAAAACAATTAAATATAATTTGTCGAAAATTTAAATGTATGAAAATTCGTATGTCCCAGTCTACCACTCGCAATTTCAAACTCAATTATTTTGATAAAGTACAAAGAAACTATACTGCGATTTTGATTTTAAATCGTATTACAAGGTAAAAAGGTCCACATTGTATTTCTTTTTTGGTGATTTTGTTAAAATTTTACGGTTATAAATTAATTTTAAACTGGTCCCGAAGAAAGTTCCAAAAATGGATTTCAGTTTTTGTTACCCATTTGTACAATATAAAATATTAAAAAACTTCCATTTAGCTATGTTTTTTTGAACTAGCAACCCCGTAGATGCCATTAAATGCCGCCATATTGATGTACTGTGTCAGTTGCCGTTCTGAAATTTGTAGTGTGCACACGTACTCGTTTTAGAGTGAATCTCATTCCGGCTTTTGTTATTGCTGTTTAAAGGTAAGTTGACAGTATTAACTTCTCTTTCTATATAGAACATTATTAGTTATTAACTTCCGTTAAAATTTAGTGTGTAATAGTAGACATAACTGCAATGTTAACTACCACAATCATATTTTGAACAGATCAAACACTTGTTTCGTTACTTTTTTTTTTGTTACTTTGGGGTAGTAACGTATAAGCGGAAAATTTAAGTAACAAAAACGGAATTATAAAGCTATGTTTACAATTCAACAGCACAAGAAAATGCCACTAACTCCGGAAGAAAAGATGAAGCGATATAGCGAAAAATTTAAACAAAACCCGGATAAGTTAGAACAAATAAGAAAGAAAATTTTAGAAAGGATAAAATATAAATATAAAAAATATCGGAAATGACAGAAACAGAAAAAAAAACCAGAGAAAAAAGTGGAAAGAAGAAAAACAAAAACAAAAGACCAAAAAAGCACAAAAAACAGCGTGTAGTGGAAGCTCTTCAACAATAACAGCAGATATTTTAGCGGACACAGGGGACATGGGAACGGCCACCTCGGAAATAATACTATCTGAGACGTCGACTAAAACACAATCCACAATATTGAGACTGACAAAAACCGCAGCAAGTTTACGAAAGACTAGAAATAAATTAAAAATAGAATATGATAAAGCAAAAAGTCGTATTGATTATTTAGAACGAGCTAACAAAACTGCAAGAAAAAAAATATATCGACTACAAAAAGCATAACTGAAGAAAAAAAGAAGTTTGAGACTGATTTATTAAGAATGAAAGCCAGAAATGAAATCCTAGAAGCTTCTTTGAAGATAAGTTACAAACATTGTGAAAATAATAAAGAGAGGGACCTGTTTAAGAAAGTTACAAAAAATGATTTGGTGATAAATAGTAAAGCACAGACGTCTGTTTAGAAACAAATTGGTGTACGGAATAGAAATAAAAAATCTGTAAAACGCGTAATTTCGGACTTAAATAAATCTATTATCGAATTTTACAATCGAGACGATGCTAGTAGGGCCACTGCAGGCAAACGTGAGTGCAAAACTAACGAAAAATAGAGAGCAAATAAGATATCTTAATGGGTCCTTGCGAGATTTACATGAGAAGTACAAGAAAGTAGGTGGTATTGCAGCATTTTCAACATTTTGTCCATTCAAACCTTTTTACATTTTAAGTCCAACCATACACAACCGAAATACATGTCTCTGCATTAAACATTCAAACATGAATTTAAAAATAGAAGCACTGTTTCGTCATAAAATAATCGACTTTCGTTATTCGCATACTCTAATTAGAGTCTGATTAGATTTATAGTTGATTAAATATTGATGAAGCAGTAATCCGTAGTTTTATTTATTCATAATATCTTTAAAACTTTTATAGGCATTATAGACCCAGCCTAATGTTTTTATTTTGTTACTAATTATTCCTTTTTTGTTACTGTCCCAAAAATCTCCCGCGTTTAAAACTCACTTTAACGTATTTATTTATTTAATATAAAGCAATATAACTTGTAAAGAAAATCAATTTTGCTCAACATTTTTGTAAGAAGTCAGCCAAATTTTCAAATTTGGTTTATTTTTCATATAATCAAAACTTTAAATTGACTTTAGGTTAAAAGTAACAAAAAAATATCAAAGCACCTAAATTGGAAATATTTTTTCACTTTTCTTAGTATTTCTTTGCAATGATTTTACTAAATTTATCATAAAGTTTAAGAAACATAACATTTTAGCCGCAGAATTTGCGACCTTAAAGTGTTTTTTTAACAATTATGGAGTAACAAAATAAGAACGTCTAGCCTACCTTAATTTAGATTTTTATATTATTTTTACAAAAATCCTAAATTAAATAGAATTCCTTGTTAAAAATCCAAATATTCATGAAATAAACTATCTGATTTCAAGACAAGAAAAGCGATTTACTGACACTTTTAATTTAAGCGACTTTTTGAAAATATGGCAAAAAAAAAGAGAAACGCTCATCAAATTTTTGCCGATGACCTAAAATATGAATAAAAGATCTCCACTTATTTTACAGTCTACATCACGCCTATCAGTATCAATTGGCAGATGGCGAAAAACAGAACACTTGCATGGAAACTAGTGACCACCACAAAAAATTTGACATTCTTGTATTGACCCAGAGTTGGCCGGTGTCAGTTTGCAAGGACTGGATAAACAACTTAAATGGAAGCGAATGTGCTTATCCTAAAGACAAGAACCGGTGGACTTTACACGGGATTTGGCCAAGGAAATTGAATGGGGATTATACTGAATTTTGTAATGACTCGTGGGTTTTCGATCCGAATCAGATTAAATCCATTGAAGGGGAGCTGGAGCAGGCATGGACCCAAAACCGTAAAGGTAACTTAAGTACTTTCCACACCATATATATATATTTTTTTGCATTGTAGTTACTATTAAATGACACAACGGTGGTGCTGAATTATGGGTTCCTGTAGATCTCGATCGTTTGCAACCCATTCAATATTGCGACCCAGAGCTGGATATAGTCCTCACCTACAGGGGATTCAGTACATGATTCTGAAGCCCCCTGCGTTGAAATTTTTCGTGTATCAGCTGTTCCATACGTTTTGACCGCGTAGGTATTGCACTTTTCTATGAAACAGCAGATTTTTTTATAAATAACTGACAAAAATTTCAACGTAGGGGGCTGTGTTGAAATTTTTCGGTACTGAATCCATGGCAAATAGTTTTCACGACGATGTTCCTACCACTCCGTATTGCTACATAAACCTAAAAGCCATGTCGTTACTAGAGATGGGTTGTGGGATTAGCATTTTGGCTAAAATATGAGAAGGTTTCTCACTAAACTAAAGCCCCAGTGTTTTTATTCACCGTCTGTCAATATAGATGTGTTGTATGGCGATTGTGTTGGTACACTTTGCAAATAATATCGTATAATATAATCCTAACTAAGTAATATTATAAATGCGAAAATGAGTTTGTTACGCTTTCACGCTAAAACGGCTGATCGGATTTGGATGAAATTTGGTACATGAGTAGACCAGGACCTGGGTTACGACATAGGATACTTTTTATCCTGATATTCCCATGGGGTTAAGACTAATGCGGGTGAAACCGCGGGGCGCAGCTAGTAATTTTTAATATGTGGTCAGCTTTATTCGATATAATTTATATATTATGTGTCACTCAAATAATCATCTTCTTTGCGTGTCAAAGTACATGAAATCAAAGGACTTTAAAATAAACTTCATTTCCAGGAAACCGCCGCTATGCATTCTGGGCCCACGAGTGGCTGAAACATGGGACCTGCTCTGCAGTTCTTAAACCTTTCAACTCTCAGTTCAACTACTTCAACAACGGCATCATATGGAACAAGAAATATTCGCTGTCGAAGATGTTTAGCGACGCTAAACTGTTTCCTTCAGATACAAAAAAATATACTCCTGAGCAATTCACTGATGCAGTGAAAGCTAAAACTAAAAAAAAACCAATGATCGGATGTTACGACAAAAGATATTTGCATGAAATGCGCATATGCTTTGATAAAAAACTCAATGTTATTGACTGTGTTCCACCGCTAGATCCGATCACTTGTCCTCCTTCGAAACCAATCTTCTATCCAGCCACTGCATGAGAAGATTAAATGACGTCTTGAAAGTAGATACTGGTATCGAAAATTAAAGTGATTATTTTAAAAGTTGGTTTTAGTAGCAAAAAAATTTAAGTGAGCTTGCCATGACAACACTGAAATCTTATCAAAATATACACACAGTTAATAATAAAAATTACGAAAACCAGACCAAAAAGGCTCTTACGTCAGCGTAGTGCTTTTTTACGTTCTAATCTAGGTAGATATTGTATATATACACCGTGACATATTAGTCGTCTTACAAAGGGCCACTCAATGTACCCGACATAAATAGCTCTAGGAATAATTAAAAATTTGTTACAATACATCTTTTTTTATAAATGTTTCGTAGTTATTATTGGATACATGAAGTGGGCTGCTTTTGTAAGACTACTAAAATGTTACTTCATAAATAAGTAAAAAGAGTAGGTATGGAAGAATTGTAGTAGCATATCTAGTTATGTCGTTCTATCGTGTCTGCTTACTACCACCACCACTACCACTATATGAAAAGCCGTAAGTTTCTGTAATGTTACAGGATTAATTATTTACTATAATATCGATCCGCCAGCCCTACTTATTCGCTCGCTTTTTACGACTTGACAAATTACCGTAATACATATAAACCTTCCGAAATAAATTTTCTAAATTATGTTGAAAACCGCCTCAAAATCCGGTATGTTGTTTAGAAGAACAACGCGGTCACACAAACTCACGAAAAGCATCGTTAAATTATATTATTTATAGATATAGATTAATAAAATTATAGAGAACCGTATCGCTCCAACGCTTGACTTTCACCAACCTCCCAAACAAGCTGGATATCGTCCCCACTTCTCCACAACCGATCAATATCAATCAACAGAAAAATATAATGAATTCAACAAACCGCTTTACTTAGTCTTTGTGGATTATACTAAGGCATTCGACAATATAGACCATCAGTCAGTTATTAATTTGAGAGCCTTAGAATCGCAAAATGTTACGCACACCTACATTGACCTCATTGACACCATAATAAATCGAAGTAGCTCTGCGAGCATTAAGTTACATATTTCTGACCAAAATATCAACATAAAAGGTGTCAAACAGGGCGATCCACTCTCATCCAAACTTTTTACAAGTGCACTGCAGAAAGTTTTTTTTTAAAGTTCTCTGATTCACGGCAGTCACGAGGCATTTTTAGCGGCCACCAGCTAACAAATCTCCGCTTTGCTGATGATATTGTGCTAGTCTCCGTGGCACCTTCCGAACTCGAAGAAATGATCCAATACCACACACACACACAGCAAGCACAGCAAGCCTTGAGGTTGGACTTTCAATTAAAAAATCCAAGACACAGGTCACGACCAGCAGAACGAAACCTAGGTTCGAGGTAGACGGGCATGTGTTGCAATATGTCGATGAGTAGATATACATACTTGGGCCAGATAGTCTCTTTCAAGAAGTCGAAAAATGAGTCCAATATGCTTGCAAGACCTACTGGGCCCTCATGAAAGGAAATATAAGTAAAATTGAAAATAAAACTCATCGACATGTGCATCCTGCCCGTCTTAACCTATGAATGGTGCACAAAGTTGGTCACTTATTGAACAAGTCCAAACTCAAGATTTGCCAGTAGGCAATGGAGCGCAGCATAACAGGTGTCAAGCGAACAGACCGCGTTAGAAACACCACCCTGCGCTCCATAGCTCAAGTAGCGGTAATTGGAGAAAAAATAGTCAGGCTGAAGTGGAAGTGGACCGGCCACGTCGCACGAATACACTCGGAGAGATGGGCAAAGATTGTTACTCACTGGACGCCTTACGGAGGACATCGCGGTTTGACATCGAGGTAGACCGAAGTTGGTGTGACGATTTAAACATGATTGCGGGGCCAATATGACCAGAAATCTCACAAAACAGAGAGATTTGGAAAGAAAAAGGGGAGGCCTTTGCCTAGTAGTCGGACACAATATAGGCTAATAAAAAAATGGATATAGATTCCCAATTTAGGATTAAAACACTTGGTCAGTATATGAAATGCAATTGACTGTGATTTTCAGAATTTAATTTTTATTTATGTACCTGTTTAGGGTCTTCTATAACTAAAACACGGATAGCAGAGAGAGATGGTGAATCTGTTAACAAAGGTTCCTTGTTTGACTTTGGAATCCTTTTTTTTTTTTGTTTTTTTTTTGTGAGGGTGGGAAATCATCAAATAACTTCTCCCGCTCTGGGCGGAGCGGGAGGGCGTATCAGACTCTTACTGACTAAAACCCACCCGTGTTCCTTCGGTTGCCCTGTTGCCGGGGGCCACGATCTCCCTCTCGGTTTTCTTCGCAACCTCGGCGACTTTGGAATCCTAAAAAACGTTCACTTCCAATTTATACCGAATACCCTTCTGTTGATAATAGTGAGTTATGCAGTTATACCAGATGATTCAAATTGTTTTATATTGATGTAATGACTTTTGACGCATATAAACATACTTTAAAATTATTAAAAGTTAACTCTATCCCTAACCGCAGAAGCAACGATACAAGTTGACTGAGAAATTAAAATGTGTAAAATAAGTGTATCAATTTTCTTAATTCTTTTCCTAAGGTTAGTCGCCTACCTTTACTCGGTGAGTTACTAGCTGACACCTTCCGCTATGGGTAATATACTAAGCACCCTATATAGGTTAAAATTACCTGGCTCTAAGTTAAAAATGCACTCAACAAGTGGGTACACTAGTCATGTCAATTAAAATATATAATAAATTACCAGAATTAATTAAAAAAACAAAAATTGAACACATTCAAAAATTAATTAAAACAATTTCTATTAACTAAATGCTGTTATAATATCAATAATTATTCAAATGACAAATTTTAACTTACTAGTTTTATAAAATAATTACAATAGGTATTATAGAATAATATCAACTAAGTGTCTAAATAAAAAGAAATAAAAAGTGGTGGCACTCCGGGAGTGCCGACAGAAGTGAAAACTTGATCAAGATCGCCTTGGTGGAAGAAAAATATTTGTATAGAACATTGGTCCGTAACCTTATATAAATGAAGACCACAATCGCGTTTACAAAACCTTTAAAGTAAAATTAATTGCATAGAACATTGATCCGTAACATAATATAAATAAAGAGCACAATCGCGTTTACAAGAATGAGGTGTCGTCTTGGTGTCGCGAAATCAATGGTTTAGTCCCATCTCAAAAATGCCCAACGCGCCTAAAGAACTTTTCACTTCAAAAACCCTCTTCCTCTCTTCTACTTTGCTGTGCCCGACAGAGTCCACAATGATCATATTTTTGTAAAACCTACCACGTAAGTTCACATGTAGAAGCAATAAATATATTGAGTATTGAGTACCCTACTTATTTTCAGCTTAAATCATGCTGATCAGTACAAAACGGCAGATGTAGAAACCAGTGAACCAGATAATAATTTTGAAATTCTTGTTTTCTCACAAAGATGGCCTGTGACAATTTGCAAATACTGGATTCATGATTTAAATGGAAGCGAATGTGTATATCCTATTATAAAGAACCAGTGGACTGTACCTACACGGGATTTGGCCAAGGACAGTGGAACGAATTCATCCAAAATTTTGCAACAAATCATGGGCTTTTGATCCAGAACAGATTAAATCTATTGAAGGTGAACTGGAGCAGGCTTGGACCAATATATACAAAGGTGACAATACAAAGGCGGCTTGTCAAAAAAAAATAAAACAATTTAGGGGACTATAGGAGCTAAACGCAAGTTTTATAATGCCTAAAAGAATAAATGATTTACAGCAGTAAACAAAATCACAAAAGTATATGATATTCTTTAAGATTATGCTAGTTAAACATTCTGAATTAGCTGCAGTGAACTGCAATAGGCTGAATTGATAGTGTTTGATCGCGATACAGGGGTTCTCCCACACACAAACAGGGAACTGGTGGACCTCGACACCGGGCTGCAGGCAGTCCAAGGAAGCTATGCCATCCTAGGATAGCAGACTAAATAGGCGTTTATTACGCCTGGACAGTAACGGCCTGCGCCTGGTGACGGGGACTATCACGGGACACTGCTCGCTAAACAAAACATTTCCACACAATAGGCATAATGGACAGTCCTCTGTGCAGGGCGTGCATGGAGGCTGAGGTAACCGTAGAGCACATGCTCTTTGAATGCACAGGGGTCACCCAGATCTTTCACAGATGTTCTGTGGGCTGGTTGGAATAACCACCAAATGGCCGCCTTGGCCCACGCACAATGATCCGCCTTACGGACTAAGTGCGGGAACCAAACCCTATAACATAAAACATACTGTTCGATCGAAAGAAAACCTAAGCAACGCCTTTCACAGTTGCACAAGGTTCCCCTAGTACCTACCGTTAGGGGTACCCAATGCAACTGCAAAAGTCGTAGCCGTAGTATAGCTACCTAGGCATACTATACATATAGAAATCAGATAAAGAAAGATACTTACGTTCAATTAATTTATATTTCAGGTTCCGACCCCTATATTTTCTGGGGCCATGAATGGCAGAAACATGGTACCTGCACTACAGAACTTGAACATTTCAACTCTCAGTTCAAATACTTTAGCAAAGGCATCGAATGGCACCACACATATTCATTGTTAGATATGTTTAAAGCCGCTAACATATTCCTTTCCGATACTAAAGAATTTACTCTTGAGGAATTTGTTAATGCAGTCAAAGACAAAACTAACAAGAAACCAATGGTCGGCTGTTATCAAATAGATGGAGTACTATACTTGGAGGAAATGCGCTTATGCTTTGATAAAGAACTAAATCTTATTGACTGTGATCGTATTTATCATTTTTGTGATGTTTCGAAAGGAATCATCTTTCCTGCCACTGCTTGATAAATTACATCTAAGAACAGTTAAAGCCTTCTGTTATACGTAGGCAATTAGAAATTACAAGATTTGATATTAAGAATGTTTTTTTTTGTCATTAATGAAATTCTGTCAATGGTTCATGACATGACTCATTAGGTATGAATAGATTTTTTTCTGCTACAAAAGTATTAAATAGTTTAAACGCTAAAGCATCGCGTCAAATGGCGAGAAAATGTGATCGTGATTGTCGATTCTTTAATCCAAATATTGGCGTCATAACATTGCTTTGATAAACTTTATCCTAACTGTACCAGCAACATTAATGCTGGGAATAACTAAATAGGCTCATGACAAAAATAACCTTCCCGTGATTTGGTGAGACTGAGGCCACTGCAGATTTTAGTTGGTATGTAATAGAAATTTTTGTTACTCTTCTTATGAATCAGTAGTCGAAAGGAATCAAGATTGTGATACGTCATCCTGGTCAGTATTTTCAGAAGCGTTGGTGATATTCCATCTGGAGTTAGAGCAGATCGCGGGAAATTGATGTTAGGTTCTACTTGCATAAAAATCAACGATCAACACATCACCGTGGCTGGACGTAAATACCGAAATACATCTGGTTTAAAACAGTTGTTGCATAAGAAAAATGTAGACTTAAGGTTGATTACAGATATGCAAAATTATAAGTCGATGCTACTTGATACAAATTCACATCACCATCAAAATTATGAGCCAAGTAAGCTAATAAAAAGTAATAAAGGGCAAGAATATTTGCAAGTTATTAAACCTCTTTTTAAACTGAAGAATGCAGTTCAGGGGAAGGGTCTACCGCTAATAAAAAAGTGGAGAAAAAACGTAGATTTAGTGCTGGGGTAATCCTAATGAATTAGTGGAAAGGTTGAAATTATTAATTGCGTCTAGAGATGCTGGCAACACAGGATTAGATAATGTATACCTACTTCGATTTTATAACTTTTGTAACGATTGTTAACTCTTGGGCAGGTAAGTAATAAGAATAGGTAAGAGCTGACGATAATGAGTGTGATGTAGGTACTTACAGTGTGTGTATATAAAGGCTAGCGTAGATTTGGGGCGGGCCGCGCCGCAACGCAACGCATTGCAAAAATCCTCCTTCATTACAGTATTTTTATCTCAAGAAGTGACGCGCGCTTTACTTGTGATTATCAAGTGTGCAAACACGCTGTGAATGTCTGGTAAGCGCAGGAGCTCTCGGTACCTTCCGAAACAATGGCGAAGTCGGAAGTGTATGTATTATGCGCAGACGCTACTCGTCTTCACGCATACATTCACAGAGTGTTTATACACTTAGTTACCACAAGTAAAGCGCGCGTCGCTAAGTGAAGCGAGGAAAAATTATATACTTGTAAAGAAAATATATTTCTTATTATTTGATTTAATACTCTTTGGTCAGTAACACCAAAGAGTTTATTATGATAGTTGTACGTGTGCAGAGAGAGATGTCAAGATGACATAGCAGATTGTAAAATAGATTTTTTCGTTGTTAAATATTTTAATAATTTTATGATAACAAGAATCGACTGGTGTAATAAAACGCTTAAAATGTCGTTTCTTTAATTACAGGTTTGTTTTTGTTTATAAATACTTACATCTTTTTAGTTTATATTTTATGTACATAGTAATACTTAGCTTATAAATACATTACTTTAATTACAGCAACACATTTTGGTTTAATTGTTACACCTCTGATACGAAAACAAATATCTTATAAAACGACATTTTTTGTTATAAAATATGTCCAAAATGGCGAAACTTCGCTTTGAATACACACTGTTGCCTGGAAGTGATGGAAAAACAAATGTTTTGTCTATAAGCGCAACAGGCACAAGTGATAATAAAGTATACGCAATACCAGAAGAATTACAACCAGCTTCTTTTCATGTGGAAATAATAAAAACGAATGCTTATCGTAAAATTAAAAATAGTTTAAATAAAAGGTACCAGACAAGAAGAGTTTGGATAACAATGACAGAAGAACTTAGAACAATTTACATGGATGAAGATGATAATTTACAATTTGGGGATCAATTTCTGGAAGAGATAAATCAAGAACAATTTGCTGATGCACATCAAACTGAACCTGGCACATTGGAGAGATTATTAGAGAAACTAATAGCAAATTCACAGGAACATAAACAGCAGAACTTAAAACACATTGCAGAACAGTTTTTAATTGAAAAATTTACAAGCAAAACTTCGAATGCAAACCAGTGGATGAATATTTTTGAAAAAGAATGTAAACGCTTTGATGTGACAACAGATGAAAATAAAATAGAAATACTCAGATTATTCATGGATAAGTCTTGTATGGATTGGTACGGCTCAATGATTATAAAATTAACAATGAACTCTGAATGGTCAACATGGAAAAATAAATTCTGTGAAACTTTTGCAAACAAGGGATGGATTCCAGTTACTTATGCATTATTATTTAAATACAAGGATGGTTCATTGTTGGATTATGCTATGAGAAAAGAAAAACTCTTATTAGATATGAGAGAATCAATTGACACCGGTACCTTGATAGATCTTATTGCAGCTGGTTTACCGGAATTAATTCTTAATAAAATTGATAGAGAAATGTTAAAAGACACTGTTGATTTATTTAATGAAGTGAGCAAATACGAACAATTGGTAAATAAAAAGAGCTTTGCGGATAAGAAAAAAAGTTTGTATCAAAGAACTATAGGTAAAAATGAAGATAAAAATCCATGTAAAATTTGTGAAAAGCTAAATAAAGGTACTAGGTATCACCCTTGTGATTGATCGAGACTAGTTGTTGGTTTAGAATAAAAGAAGATGATAAAGTAAAGAAAAGTTTTATCAAACATGTGAACAATTCAGTCATAGAAACGGAGTTAAATGAAACTGATCAAAAAAACTAATTGTAACACCATTAATAAATGTCAAACTACTGCTGAATAGAAAAGTAGAAATTGATGGAGTCTATGATTCAGGCTCAAATGTTTCTTTGATAAATTCAAAATTGTTGAATATAAAAAGAAAAGGAAACAATATAATAAACGAAGCAGATTTAGTAACGATTAATGGTGTTAAAAAAACAAGTGGTTTGACAACTTTACAGGTTAAAATATTTGATCTAGAAAAAAGTGTTGATGTATACATTATTGATGACAAGAATTTCAAGTACGATTTTTTGATAGGATTGGACTTGATAAAAAAGTTCAAACTAATTCAAGATGAAGATTTAAAAATAACTCGTAAACAGAGTTTAAACAATGAAAATAATGTGGAAGAAATTTCTACGGATAAAAAAAGCAATGACGCTACACAAGAATACAAAATAAATTTTAATAAGCATGTAAAAGAAGAAGATTTTGAAATAAAAATAAATCATTTGAATCTGTTTCAAAAGTCTGAAATAGATAAACTGATTTGCAAATATGATTCGATTTTTGCGAAACATAAATATGACGTGGGTACGGTTAATAGATATGAAGCAAGAATAGACTTATTGGTGGACAAATATTGTAGTAAGAGACCTTACAGATGCACTGTTGAAGATAAAAAAGAAATAGAAGAACAAATAGCAAAATTACTTGATAGTAAATTAATAGAAGAATCAAACAGTCCATTTGCTGCACCTGTTACTTTAGCATTCAAAAAAGAGGATAACAAAAAATCCAGACTATGTATAGACTTCAGAGACTTGAATAAAATAGTAGTACCACAAGCTCAACCATTTCCGTTGATTGATGATCTAATGATAAAAGCGAGGAATTGTAATTTTTTTTCAAGTCTAGATATAAATTCTGCATTTTGGTCGATCCCTTTACGAATTGAAGACAGGAAAAAGACTGGATTTGTAACACAGGACGGACATTACCAATGGACCTGCTTACCATTTGGATTAAACACCTCACCAGCAATTTTTCAGAGAATATTAAGCAACATATTGAGGAAATATAAACTTACTGATTTTGCTGTAAATTATATCGATGACATTTTATTATTTTCTAAAACATATTCTGAACACATGAATCATCTAACACAGTTGCTGGAAGCAATCAAAACAGAGGGGTTCAGGTTAAAGTTTACAAAATGTACTTTTGCGACAGACCAAGTTAAATATCTGGGTCATATAATACAAAATAATTCGGTCAGACCCATAAAGGATAATTTGATCTCAATAAAGAATTTTCCTGTTCCAAAAACACAAAAGAACATAAGACAATTTCTTGGAAAGATTAATTTTTACCATGAGTATATACCAAGAAGTGCAATAATATTAGATCCGTTGCATAATTTACTCAGGAAAATCAAAAATTCGTTTGGTCTGATGAATGTCAAATAACTTTTGAGATGATAAAAAGTCTTTTATGTTCTCAACCCGTTTTGGAAATTTTTGATCAAGATTTACCAATCAATATTTATACAGATGCTTCTTTAGAAGGGGTTGGAGCCATTTTAAAACAGACACAGCCTGATGGTAAAGAGAAACCAGTGGCTTATTTTTCAAAAAAACTTAATGAAGCTCAAAAGAAAAAAAAAAGCAATATACTTGGAATGTTTAGCTATAAAAGAAGCGGTGAGATATTGGCAATACTGGTTAATAAGCAAATCATTTACAGTTTTTTCAGATCACAAACCACTAGAAAACATGAATCTAAAATCTAGAACTGACGAAGAGTTAGGTGATTTAACATATTATCTATCGCAATATGATTTTAAAATAAAATATGCTCCAGGAAAAAATAACTTAGAAGCAGACTGTCTAAGCAGAAATCCAGTATTAGAATCAGATGAAAATAGAGATGAACAATTAAAAGTTGTAAATTTAATAAAACTACAGGATATTATATTAGATCAAAATAAGAATGAAGAAATACAAAGTAACAAAAACAAATTGATAGAAAAACATAGTGTATATTTAAGAAAAGACAGAGGAAAAGAAAAAATAATGCTATCAGAAAAATTTAGCATCAAACTCCTAAAACATATACATGAATATCTGTGCCACATTGGAATAAGACAAATGCAAATAATGGTAAGTCCACTTTACACTGCCAAAAATTTGACAAAAAATATAAGAAATACTTGCAGAAGCTGTGAAATTTGTATTAAAAATAAATCAAGAGGACACGATCGGTTTGGCTTGATGTCTCACCTAGGTCCGGCCACAAAGCCTTTCGAAATAATGTCTATGGACACAATTGGAGGTTTTGGAGGTTCAAGATCGACAAAAAGGTATCTACATCTATTAGTAGATCATTTCACTAGGTATGCATTTATTCTTACCTCTAAGACGCAAAGTGCTAATGATTTCATAAAACTAGTCAAGAATATAACAGAAACGGATCACATTGGTATGCTTCTCACTGATCAGTACCCAGGAATCAATTCAAAAGAATTTAAGGAATTTTTAAATGACAAGCAGATACCGATGGTCTTCACAGCAGTAAATGCACCATTTTCAAATGGCCTAAATGAGAGGTTAAATCAAACATTAATTAACAAAATCAGATGCAAAATAAACGGAGCAGAAAAAAAGAAAGCCTGGGCAACAATCGCACAAGAATGCGTCAATAAATATAATAAAACTAATCATTCGGTCACTAGTTTTACACCAAGTTATCTTTTATATGGTGAAGATTTCAAAATTTTACCGAATGAATTAAAAGAAGAAAAATCAAATAATGACTGGATTAGAGATAGAAAAATAGCACTTGAAAATACATTGAAATCACATAGCTACAACAAAATACTATTTGATAAAAATCGTAAGCACTATGAATTTAATATAGGAGACATGGTTTATGTAGAAAATGGAAACAAAATAAACAGAAAAAAATTAGATGAACTGAAAATTGGCCCATATGAGATTCTAGAAAAAATTTCAAACTCTATATACAGAATAGGAACAAGACACAGAAAAAATGAATCAAATCTTTTTCATATCACAAAACTTATTCCAGTTCTTGCATCCGGAAATAAAGAAGAAGTAATAGAAGTTGATGAGTAGTATACAATAAAACGAAAATTTGTTGTAAATTTTCTTCTCTAAGGGGGGAGATGTAAAGAAAATATATTTCTTATTATTTGATTTAATACTCTTTGGTCAGTAACACCAAAGAGTTTATTATGATAGTTGTACGTGTGCAGAGAGAGATGTCAAGATGACATAGCAGATTGTAAAATAGATTTTTTCGTGGTTAAATATTTTAATAATTTTATTATAACAAGAATCGACTGGTGTAATAAAACGCTTAAAATGTCGTTTCTTTAATTACAGGTTTGTTTTTGTTTATAAATACTTACATCTTTTTAGTTTATATTTTATGTACATAGTAATACTTAGCTTATAAATACATTACTTTAATTACAGCAACACATTTTGGTTTAATTGTTACACCTCTGATACGAAAACAAATATCTTATATACTGTACTGTTATATACTGTAAATTTGTACTGTACGGGCGGGCCGCATCGCACTTTTTTGTATTCATTGTGCTGCAACCCGTTGCGGCTGTATTATGCGGTTGCCTTTATACATTGACTAGGCCGAATCTAATCTGAGTCATGTTATGTTCGAGGCATGGGTTCCTTATAATTAATGAACTATGGTGAAACTTTAGCATGTATTTTCCACAGAATAAAGTTGCAGTAAGCAGATAATTACCTCCATGAGTTCACCCAAATTCATTGCGTTATTTACGTCGTTGAGCAGCCCAAATTTTTCAATCCTTATGACCAATGGATTAGCTATATTCTTCAAAACTCTCGGATTGTAACTGAAAGTGTGTTACGCAATTAGGGCGCAGGTCACGGGCACGCCATTATTGCGGCGATAAGTCCCCTCTTTGAGCAGTGGCTAGAGATGCAACGGCGTCCTCACCTTCCACCTGACGCAGGTCCTCACCGGACACGGTTGTTTCAGGAGGTTCCTGTTCAGGATAAGGCGGGAAGACACGCCTGGTTGTCACCATTGTGTGGATCGCCCGGAAGACACGGTGGAGCATACGCTGGCGGTCTGCCCGGATTTGGCGGAGCATTGCCGTGTCCTCGTGGAGGCGATCGGCGGCGGTGATTACGATACGGAGCGAGAGAGCATGGCAGGCCGACACCTCCTTCTTCGAAGCGGTAATGCTCGCGAAGGAGGCGAAACGCGTGAGGGAGGGGTAAATTTCGCGCCCTCACACCCCTAACTGCCGCAGGAGACGCCCTGGGCGTCGGAAGTCGCAGGCCAATTCCCGGCCACCATAGGCGCCGGCTTACGAACGGTGAGCAATGGGTAGCTCGCTGTCCGTAAGGACCAGGCCCGGGCGACCACGCGCGCCTCTAAGAGATTTCAGCAGAACTGACGGGGTCCGATAGGGCCGATGCCTGCCGGGGTTGCGGTTTTGTCCGAAAGCGTTACCGTGGCCCCGGCAATATGGCAACTGAAGGAACACGAGTTGGTTTTAGTCAGTAAGCGTCTGACACTCCCTCCCGCTCCGCCCAGAGCGGGAGAAGTTATTTGATAATTTCCTACCAAAAAAAAGGGCGCAGGTGACCCCGATTAGATGTCAGCAATTCCAATTAATAAAACCTTTGTGTAAGGGTTTCATGTTCCATTAAGGAACCATTAAAAATTTACTTATCTACATGTTACACCTTTTTTGTTGATAATATTGTTTAGTTAGTTATGCAGATAATAATTGTTTTCTAATGAATGGACTATTATTGAAGCATAGTATAAAATACTCAAAAATCAAGTTTTGGTCGTTAATTATTTCTTGAACCGTAAGAGAAATAAGTTGTCTGAAAAATGTGTAAAATAATTTTACCTTTTGTAATACTTTTCCTAAGGTAAGTTGCGCAAATATTTTGAGCCTAATCGCTTTTTGTGTTATGCATCGCGAGCTCGAGTTTATTACTGTATGGAGGAATGTTAAGATATCTGGCTAACTAGGGAACTAAAATATTGATTATGAAATGCAATAATTAATATCGTAATACCGAATAAGTAGTTACTTTTAGATGTAAAAAAAGTATTTCGAAACTTTCCAAATGCCTTTTTTACACCTAAAATTGTTACAAAATCAAATTCAGTGTTATAATTGCAATTCATTATTAATATTCTATTGAACTAGTTAGCCACATTTCTTATTTCTATACAGTAATATTGCCAAATTGATCAAAACAGCGAAATATTTGACAGCTATTTGCGACATTGCCCACTTTCAGAATAAACGCTCCTAAATAAATGAATATGGCGCACTCTAGGTAACATAATGTCACGAATTAAAAAAAAATTGATGCCTAATTGGGTACCAAATGAAAGGGCTTAATTAGCACATTTCCAAAATATATACCTATATTATAACCCCAAATTAATTTCAATTAAAATTAAACATCCGGTTTTCGGATTTATCTAACACAAGTGACTCCGGATTTTTATTTTGTTTGTCTATGATATCTTGTTTATACATTTTTAGTTGACGTTTTTGTAGTAGTTGGGTTTTAGTTTTTATAACTTTTACATCTAAGTATAATAAGTAAAACCGATTTCATTTTCATTTTTCAGCTTACATAACGCTCATCAGTACACAATCGGAGATTTAGAAACGATTGAATCCAAAACTCATTTTGACCTTATTGTTCTGTCCCAAGAGTGGCCAGTAACTGTATGCTTGTTTTATAAATTGGTTTTGAATCCTGGGGGTAGATGTATTTTACCTAAAGAAAAGAACCGGTGGACTATTCACGGGATTTGGCCAAGAAAAATGGGAGAGAACTATACTGAATTCTGCAATGAAACATGGCCTTTTGATCCAGAACAGATAAAATCTATTGAAGGTGGTCTAACACAGGCACAAATTCAAGTCTACAAAGGTTAAAACTTACTTTTATTTCATTTTTAGGGTTCCGTACCTCAAAAGGAAAAAATGGAACCCTTATAAGATCACTTCGTTGTCCTTCTGTCAGTCTGTCAAGACCCATTTTCTCAGGAACGCATCGAGGTATCAACATCAAATACGTAAATCTATGTTGCCTTAGTGCTCTAAAAAAATCAAGCTTCTAAGTCAAGGCAATAAAAAAATGCAGCCATTTATGTAACATATTTTGATACTCGCAAATAAATCAAAACCTACAGGGTACTTTCCGTTGACCTAGAGCCATGAAATTTGGCAGGAAGCAAGGTCTCACAACAAAAATAAAGGAAAAAGTCGGAGAATTGACTGTGACGACTTATATCGATATATGGGGAACATGTTTCTCAGCTACTAAGTTAAGTTTGTTCTTGGGATAAATTCATCCCAACTTCGGAACCCGTCATTGTGCGTAATCCGACACGCACTTGGCCGGTTTTTTTTTTCTAAGTCTTAACTCAATGACCAATTTTTTTATTTATTTTTTTTGTTGATTTGTCTAGTGAATAGTTATAATGCAAATCTAGTGCGGTTTCCGTACATTAAACTGTTCTACATCGAATCATATTAACCAAGGACCAAGGGATTCTCATTGGTTACTCGTTTACCGGACGCAAGCCTTCCCAAAAGTCGTCATCGTCAGCACTCATTGTGACAGTTAATTAAAAATAATAATATTTATGAAAATAAACTTATAAATGTCTTCAATTTCAGAAGACAAGCCTTACACTTTCTGGGCCTGGGAATGGAGGAGGCATGGGACCTGCGCGGCAGTTTTTGAGCCTTTTAACACTCAGCTCAAATACTTCAGCAAAAGCATCGAATGGAACCAAAAATACTTGTTGTCGGAAATGCTTGAAGCCGCTAACATATTCCCTTCTGATACAAAATACTTGGATCCTATGGAAGTCGCTAATGCAGTGAAAGCTAAAACTAAGAAGGACCCAATGGTCGGATGTTACGTCATAGATGACGTGTCATATCTGCAAGAAGTGCGCATATGCCTTGATAAAGAATTCAATGTTACGGATTGTAAACTTCATGTGGTAGATAGTTATTGTTATTTTCCTAAAGGGTTCATTTATCCTGCTAATGAATGAAACAGTCCCATTTCGGAAACGATATTCTGGGTGTTTACTGATGCTGTCTAATTATGAAGCCGTATCACCTCATGTTCTTACTGTTATAATAAATTTTATATTCACATTCATAGCAGTGTTACATTATTTAATACTGATTGTAAAATTTTGAAATAAATCTGTTTATGGTGTATTCTGATGCTACTTAACTTTTAATCATTAGATACTTTCAAGTGTTTGGTAATTTCTGAATACCGACAAATGTTCACAAAGGAGTCAGCTTTAAATTCAAATAGCAATCAAAGCCATATGATTCGTTGATTTAGAGATAAATTCAAAATGTTGACCACTTTTGAGTACTCTCCTAAGTCAACGAAATTTCGTTATATTTGCCAAAAGGCTCCATCAATCCGTCAGATATTTATATATTCACTATCACGATAGGTTACACAGAATAACTTTTATTCGCCCTGAATATTCTTTTAAAAATTGTCCAAATCGGAGTTTTCAAACTCGTCAAATTTAGGGAAAGCCCACAATTTCTTCATCAGATTTGCCTATTTAAGTCACATGGGTTATGCCGCACACAATATACCAAAATCAAAGGCTCTGAAGATCAGTTTAATTTGGGCCCAATTACGAAATTTGAAAGTGGACTCCTAACCGCGGGGCTCCTATCTGAAACTTTCAAATATATTTTCGGTGTTCTCTCGTTATGCCGCACCTACTCAGCTATCAACTTTTCGCCCTGCATAATGCTTAGTTGCTCAAAAACCCTCTTGGCTGCCCTACCATGAGGTTATAGGACCTCATTATGTAACCGTGTGACTAATGCGCGTTTTCGATGTCATTTACAACTCAATGCAATTGATAACCTGCCCGATTAATTGATTTATAATAATTATTAGATATATACATATAGTAAAATTATACGAAAATACACTCATGGCCATTTCAGATTTAGCTAAAATACAAGGCAGGTACGCCTACTAGCAATTGTTAGTTAAAAAGGTAAGCTGTTTCTTTGTTTAATTATATAACAATATAATAGTATGAGCCAGTAAAGGTAAGTTGGGAACCCCTCTGCACAAGGCAGAGCTGTCGTAGAAGTGCTGCCGTGTTACTACTGGTCTCCATACATTTTCTATGTAGATTTATATGAGATTACATTCCGAGCACGGCAGCAATGTCGCGGCAGCATTGGTGCGACGGTACTACTGTGCGACAGTGTCGCCCTGCCACCACGGCAGACCAGTATCGTGGCGTTAACTTGTTACCAGTTAGTTAGTTATCATAACCATAACACGTAATTTAAATTATTTAAGTAGATTCCAAAATTGCTATGATGAAACACATTTTAATTATGTCTTGAGAGTTCTAAAGTATTTGTATTTAACAAAAGATCTGAAATTAACTTACAAAGTCTTAAAACTGATAATATTTTAGGGCAGGAGATATCACTGATAGCAAGTCAAATACATGTTTTATTATTGAATTATTTTATTGGAAGTCTAGGAAATAAAGTTATATTTTTTAAATAAGAATATGTTGTATTATCTGATCCTGTAACTGAGATAAATTTCTTAAAAAATGTAATAAGTGATATGTTTATTAAGATTTGTAGACCAATTAGAATCTATGAAGATAATTCTGAAGCTCTTGCTCTTGCTGAAACACATAGAAGTATAATATAATTATGTTCATGAAAACTATAAGAATGAAGTTATTGAGATTACAAAAATTGATTCAGATTTAAATGTTGCAGACGTACTTAACAAATCTTTAGAAAAAAATAAATTTCTTAAGTTTAGAGAAAAGCTGATATTAGAATAAAATGTTTGAGTTCCGTTAAATTTAAATAAAGTAAATAAATAAATAAGAAAGTTAATTTGATAAATAAATAAGAAAGTTTTTAAGTTTAATTTTATACTTTGTTAGTATTTAAGATAAAAAAAAAACACACGTTAAAGGAAGAGTGTGCAAGCTACTAGTTTAAATAAATGGTATGTAAAGAAAGAATAGGTGTAGGTATTTAAGACTTGAGATAAATATATAAATAAATACATATGCATGTAAAAGGATAAATATAATAGATGTTGTCTAGTATTGATTAAAGTAAATAAATGTAAAAGCGTTACCATGAATAGGTAAAGAAATAGTTTAAGTAAATACTTTGTCAAAAGTTTATTATAGTGTGTTAAGTGAATATTACTAAATAAATAAAATATAAATGTAAGGAGGCGTGTTATAATACCCATGACACTATGGTACATTTACATTTTGTATCTGGGCAACACTCTCTCTCTCTTCAAGGGCTTGCACACAAGATGAAGGTACTAATATTTTGTAATCGTTTAATTAATAATGAATAAACAGTTTCAAGAACATAATAGTGTTTAATATCAACCGGCCAATATACAAACAGATATGTCACACGGTAGTTAGGAAACCCTTTTTTTTAATTTTCTTGTTTGCCCCCAAAAGTGACCCCTATATACAAGTCATCATTCGTTACACGTTCGTGTTTGGGTCACAAAAAATACATATGTGTACCAAATTTCAACTTAATCGGTCCATTAGATTTGGAGCAAATTGGCTGTGACAGACGGACAGACATACAGACACACGAGTGATCCTATAAGGTTTCCGTTTTTTTTCCCCTTTGAGGTATGGAACCCAAAAAATAGTTTTCTTTTAAAAAATAAAATACATATTATTCACAAAAAATATTAAATTGAAACACTGTACACGCGCACTTGTCTTTCCACGTTGAAAGACAAGTGCGCGTGCACCGAGTATTTCTTTTATTTACGTATCAATTTAATATTTATTGTGAATATTTTACTTATAAAAAATATAAAAATTGTGACTTCGCATCTGCATTTTAGGCCACAATACTATTGCGGATTACCGGGAACGCCCTTCGCTAGATAACACACTGTATTTAATTGATGATGTTTAATGATATAACATAACATCACGCCTGTAATCCCCGAAGAGTTAGGCAGAGGTGTACCTATAGTACACCCACATTTCGCCAGTTATGTTTAAGTCCCATGTAATAGGGGGCGAGCCTATTGCCACCAACCGGGCACAAATCCAGACTCCGGGCTGTTACTGAGAAATTCCAGATGGGAAACCCAATAACACCTTGCCAGACCTGGGAATCGAACCCAGGACCTCATACTCAGCTGTAGCGCTTGCGACCACTAGACCAACGAGGCAGTCGAGACAATGATGATATACCTATCATAAATTATTATGATACTGATAATTAATATTGAGTAGTGAGCGGACAGCCCAGACGCAATAAAACACCAAATTAATGTTATTAAAACTTTTAAACTACAAAAAAATACAATATTTGCAAGCTTAGAATTAACAACAGAAAATGGTAAAGAAGAGACCGGCTGTTTGGAATGTCAATCATTGGAGTGGATTAAGAACCTTCCTGAATCAGATCATAATACACTTCAGGTTCGTCATTAAAACTCCATGCCAACTGAGGCAAATTCAACTCTATGTTAGCGTCGACCAAGAAATCGCAACCAAGCAAAGTCTTACAGTTTCGAGCTTCAGGCAGAACCATAAACTTTGTCAGGATACAACGATCTTTAAGTTTAACTGGGAATCGGCCAGTTAAAACGTCTTGCGGTTTTGGGATCCCGTCTGCCAAAGTGATCGTGGTATGTTCCTCTTGAAAATGAAAACCGATATTCTTCAAGTAGCTATAAAGCTTATGGGATGCAATGCTTGTATCGGCACCGGTATCTACGAATGCCATCTCTTTCGCTGTGCCAATGCTTATTTCCATCATTAGCAGAGGTCTCATGTCAAGTAGGAAGCTACCATTCTTGGACTCTTCGTCAGGTGAGGATGGCGTTACTGATGTCGAAGTCGGCTCCGGGGAAGCAGGGGATTCAGACTTCTGTATCGATGTATCCGCTGCTGCGTCTGCTTCCACTTTTTGTTTCTTTCTGCAGACATCAGCCATGTGGCCAAAATTTCTACAAAAATTGCAGCGCATCCTTTTCCTGCCGGCACGATTTTCAGTAGAGTTCGTAGTTTGTGATTTATCTTTTAACTTTTCCTGTTCTATTGCTCTCGCTGCCTCCAACAAGCCATCATATGTTTCAATACATTCTCGAGGAATTTGTTCCTGGGTTTTTGGGTGCAAAAATCCATACATCATGTCCAACTGGACTCCTTCAATTAATGGTGGACTCAACTGATTGAGAAGAGCTTTTTGTTTGGCTACGAATCTCTCAGTAAGTTCATCTGGTTGCTGTCTCAATGCAGCTAATTCTTGGAAGATGACGTAACCCGGTTTCTTTGGTGCAAAGACTTTCCTTAATTCCGTCTCAAAATCATTCCAAGTGGCAATGTTATCTTTAATTCCATTCCACCAGGAGGCAGCATTGTCTTTCAGAATGAGGGGCAAACTCCGCAGTGCATCAATATCTAGCAAGTTCTTCATGGATTTGTACTTCCTAGCGGAAGTCAAAAAATACTCTACTTGTTCGTAGTCCTGAGTGCCGTCATATGAGAATACAGCCTGCGCAAACGACCGGGAACGTTGATTCGGTAAACCAGACATATTTGCACATAGATGTCGTCTCTTTACACTCCTTGTACTAGTTCCAAAACTTCAAAAGATTCACCTTGACAGTGAAGCAACGGCTCTTTTGTTGTGCGCCCGCGCTGAGTGGATATGGGCCGGGACGGGTGAGTTGATAATCCAAAAAGGGTCAATACAATAGGCCTCTTTTGTGGGCAACTGACCAAGTTGACTGTCGAAGCTGTGCGTGAGAGTGCGCTTGATATGAATCCAGGCGCTTCTTCGGAGTTCACTGTGAAGCACTTAACACTTCACTTTATTTAACTTTCACACACTATTTTTTCTTAATTTCACTTTTAGAAGTAGTCCTGCAGTTGTCTTCGATCGTACAGTAGAGCCACGTTACTGGCTGCGGCTGTACACGCTGGTACAATTACAATTAACAACGAATAGAATCCGCGGGAAGTGACTATCCGTAGGAAAATCTTAACACCGCGATTCAGCGGGACGTCAAATAGTACAACGCCATCTAGAGAGCTCATGGTAAACTTTTTATTTGAAGTTTGACTAACGTATAAATAAAATAGCGTTCTTTGTAATAGGAGTAATGCCCAATTTTATAGCATATTTTTATCCTTTGAGCGCCATCACTAAGTACGTAGCTATAGCATTGCAGCCGATAAAGTTAGGTACCAGTTTCTATTTGATAAAGGTCGGTTTACGAAATTAATTGAACGAAAGCTGGAAATTTCATAAACCAATTGTTGTCTTGTCTTGTCTTCCACACTTAAAAAAATGTATAAGGATTTGAGATGCTAGTTGTAATGAACGCCTAAGCGAGCTACAATATTGTTTTTACAGGTTACCCCCAATACAGGAATATAGTCACAATATTCACTATGTGGCACAAGTGATACAGGGGACATTATGTTAAGTGTCACCCTCTGAAATTCCGCCAATGAGCATGTAAAGATATCCACTTGCAGAGAGACGCTGTTGAGTATCTTTATTACCCGCCTCACTGGTGCAAACTTTAACAGGTTTGTACGGGCCACCGAGACTTGACAGCTTCTTTCTCGGCCCTTGCCGCAGCCTACTGTTTGGAACGAGCAATCCGAAAGATTCTAATATTTGAGGATTATTCAGCATACCATGAAAAACCATAAAAACATATTAAACCAACTAATCGTAGCCAACCATCCCTATCACAAAGAGAGTAACCATAACCAATACAATTCTATAGACCAAAAAAATTAAACAATTTCATACACAATACAGACTTTATTTCCACCAAGTCTTCTTTGAGAATTAATATAATAAATTGAACTTCTTGTGCCTCCCCCACCCCATACATTACTTAAACAGACACCAGTACAGTCGGCATATCCATTAATAATTATAATTTATTGTTATTTGGAGTCTTACTGCGGCCCTCGCGACACTATGATCACTGCTGACGGTACTAGTCCTGAAAATAAAAAGGAAAAAAATAAAAATCTTCTAGATTAAATTAGCTTAAGTATCTGCTTAATATTTTAATAAGGTTAACTTGAATTTCAATAAATATTATAATATGTTATTTAAAAAAAACAGTGGCATTCCGGGAGTGTCGACAGAAGTGAAAACTTGAACAATTTTACTGTGCAGGAAATAGTGTATCGCGCGTTGATGTCTTTTTAAAGCTGGTGTCGGTAACAGTGTCGCGAAATCAATGGTTTAGTCCCATCTCAAAAATGCCCAATGCGCCTAAAGAAGTTTTCACTTCAAAAATAAACTAATAATTGGAGGCGCAAGCGCAGCTCAAGAGAAGACTTTCGTGAAGATTATTTGGGTAGGTAATGGGTTGTTGGTTTTATTATTTTCTAAAATTTGGAAGCAGCTCGAAGTCTGGATTAAGGGATCTCGCGTACTAGACGGCCACGACTCCGGCCACTCGTGGCCGTCTAGTGGTATTGTGTGATGTGCGGCTAGTTTGCCATTGCGACCAAGTGTGCGATTCGTATCGGTTTCTATAGTTTACGTGGTCGTGGTCGCTAGTGCGCGAGATCCCTTAATCGGCAAAAAAACTTGGAAGAAGTTTGCTTTTCTGAACCAATAGCTAAAATAATGTATCTATACAAATAAATAAAATTAAAGTGTTTGTTTGTAATGCCAAAATAACAACTTTTTACTAAATGCATATGAAAGTATATTCAGTACATACAAAGAAAACACATTTTTTTTTTACTTTCACTGAAAGATATCTGATGTTATAAGGAGTAACTTAGGCTACTTTTTTTTAGAAAAAGAAAAAAGCTATTATGGGCCACGCGGGCGAAGCCACAGGCAGCTAGTATAGCAAATAACTGTAACTTCTAAATTATTACTTCATCGAAACATTTGTCGTTATCAAGATCACACATAACTACATCACACTACATAAAAATACACTAGAGTCAAAGTTCACCATACCACAAGAGATAACGAAATACGGCACATGGGCGTTATTAAATAGCACATCTATTTTAGAAAGAACAGCCGTTTTCAAATTGGAACTCGATTTTTTATAGTAAGGCGTAATCTAAGCACTGCCTACATTGGTCCCATGTTAGGGATCTCGCGTACTAGACGGCTATGACCTCGACCAGTGGTCACAGCGACCACGTAAACTATAGAAAACGATACGAATCGCGCACTTGATTGCAATGGTCCACTAGCCATACATCATACAATACTACTAGACGGCCATGAATGGCCGGAGTCGTAGCCGTCTAGTTCGCGAGACCCTTACTTGGGGAGGACGCTATCACCTTATCTTGCTGTCATTCCTCACACAGTCTAATTATCTTTTCTTTGATTTTTATTAAGGAATAGGCACAAACCTAATAAATCCAAAGGTTTGTCGTAGTCTTCTGTGGTGAATATCTTCTTCGGGAATGTAGTCATCAGCTTGAAGTTGTCTTCTTGAGCGTACTCCGCTGCGTTCAGTTGAAGGTAAAGTCTGAAACATTGTGCGTTTTGTACATTAATATATGAGGCTAGCGAAACATGTAAAATTAAATTGTCTATTTAATTCTTCTTCTTTTCGTGTCGTTACTGACTAACATGGTGTCAGAGTTATAAAGCCGCCCATGAATATCTCTGACATACCGGTTTCCTCACGATGTTTTCCTTCACCGTTTTTGAAGCAAGTGATAATTATACAATACGCACATTAATCCGAAAAGTCAGAGGTGCCTTGGGTTCGAACTCGAGACCTATGACTTAGCAGTCGTACGGTCACACCACTAGGCTATCACTGTTCTATCTATTTGATTACCTTATTTCCGACACGACAGCCGTCTGGTCGGAGGATCCCCCTTTTCTATAGAGGATGAGTGAACTTTACACCCTGTTTCTCATATCTCTATACGACAAATTGTCATTTGATGTGTGTTAGGCAACTACCCCGCTGGTGCAGTTGCGAGCAATTACAATTCATGCATAATGGTGGTATATAACGTGGACTTTAATGAGATGTACTCTGTGCAATAAATACCGGGAAAGTTATGCTAATAGTTTTCTTCGATTACCGCGGTGTAGTGCACTACGAACTTCTTCCAGAGGGACAAACGGTGAATAAAGATTATTTAGGCGTCATGAGGCGTTTGCGAAAGAACATCCGCCGAAAACGGCCAATTTGTGGAACGACAATACATGGATTTTGCATCATCGCACAAAGCCATTATTGTGCTCAAGGGACTCACCTGATATGGCTCCGTCTAACTTTTTCCTGTTCCCGAGACTAAAATTTCCACTTCGAGGAAGACGTTTCGAGTCGATTGAAGCTATAAAAGAAAATTCGCTGAAGGAGTTGAAGACCATACCTCAATCAGCTTACCAAAAATGTGAGGACTGGGTCAAGCGCTTGCGTAGCTGTATTGCAAGCGAGGGGTCCTACTTTGAAGACAACTAAATAAATTTTGACGAATAAATTACATTTTTGGTTTTATTGAACAATTCCCGGTACTTTTTACACAGAATCTATGTTCAATAGAACACTGGTTAACATACCTGACGGCAGCAAGTTGTTCCTTAGCTCCGAAGATGTGCGCGAGAGTCCTACCGTCGGGCAGTCGAATCTGTATGCGCGCCTGCTCGTACGTGACCTTGGGCGCCGCGCTCGTGAGGGGCGGCGGCGGCGCGGGCGCCGGGGCCGCCACCACGGGGGGCTGGCCGCCAGCTGCTAGTCTGGAAAGTCATACAAGTTTTGGGTTATCTTCTTGGTCGCGTACCTCATTACAGAAGGTCGTGTCCGTTAAAGACCCACGTGGCTTTTCCCAGTAGCCAATATTATGTTGCATTTCACGTCGCTTGTGGCACTCCGAACAAATGGGTTAGGTTAGAACTGTGACCAATCGCTACTTCCAATTTGGTCGCAGTTACTTGGAATTTTTTACTACACCTTAAACCATGGATGGGTTACATTAATGATATGGCCAAACGTCCACTGACATATCATTAAATGTTGAAGTTCAAACGATATGATAAATTTTAGCTGGCCATTTCATGAAACAAAACCATTTCATGAAATGATTGAACACTTACTGAAATAATCAATTCCAAGACACAACATATATATGTACATATAATAAAGAAATCTCCATGTTTTGTCAACTTTTAAGAACCAAGCGAAGCAGGGGCGGGTCGCTTGATTTAGGAATAAATCTTTGATAGTAGGGTGACCAGTTGTATGCTTAAGTTTAAACAACGGTCTTCAGTAATTATTGTAACTGTGTTTTGATTTAATTACTTATAGCAACAAAAAAATCAGATTTTGTTACATTTGGCCTGTTCATGTACAGAAGAAAGAAAGAAAAGAAAGAAAATACATTTATTTAGCACAGACTAAGAGACACACAATACACCAGATAGTTAGGTAATTATAGTCGTACATCAGGAAAAAAAATAAGATAAAAATAAAAAGTGCAAAGTCCGATGTAAGAAATTAGCAGGAGAGTGTGCCTCACGGCTGCGCCAAAAAGGCCCAGTTCAGCAAAAATGCCAGACAACTGGTGCCTGACGCTGGTTTTCAACTGGACCTGGTGTGTGAGGTGACGAATGTAAATCAGTTTTATACTGCATCGTGATGTGTGTAATGTGTATGCATAATTGTATAAATAAATTAAAATAAATTAGTGTCACATAAAAACAGTAACGAGTAGGTACCTATGTATAAAAAGCGTGATATTGAGTAACATTGCAAAACTAAACAATAAATAAATAAATACTGATAAATAGATAAGTGACATGACCGCATGATTAGACCTTCTTATGCAAATAAAGAAATTCTCCGAAATGAGTCAGAACAGAAACCTGCTTTAATTTAAACGATGCCTGACTTGCCATGCTCCGACACATTGTTTTAATAATTTATTAATCCGTGCACTGTAATGTCATCGCACAATACGCTGCAAGCAGCCGAGCGCGGCGGACTATTTTCGGACAGTTTGCATCTTGTGTGTGCTTTGAACTTGTCTTAGCTGTTGTTTGCATTTGGATTAACCAAATACGAAGGATATGACGTCTTTAAATAAGTCAGCTAAAACACTATTTGCGAAAGTGGAAAAGAAATTAAAAACAAACAAACGAAACATAAAAGGATGAAAGGTAAGCGCTAGTCGATAATAGAAATATTTGATGTACTTAATTAACAAATAATGAATTCTGGCATAATATGAGATACGAAAACTACCCACTTTTAATTTTCCGTCTCCCTTTCACAGCCTCATGGATGTCAAATCACAAACTGCACAGAGGTTCGCCCACTGCCGGTTGTTGGTGAAGGATGGGTAAAAATGGCGCCATCCCCACATTGTACGTCTCATTCATGTGCAAGTAGGCCAGGCAACATTTGGTACGTTGACAAGCGAACATGATTCAGCGATGCATAAGTGGGAAGGTATAACAGAAGGTATAACATTTGTTACTTGAATGACCTGGATGGATTGGTGAGGAAGCCATCCTGACGCCGCTCCACCGTTTGTTAAAGTCGTCGCGTGCAAGTGGGCCAGGCATTTCGGGTAAGTACTTGTGCCTGCGTTGCTACAAGGCACATTATGTGAATAAATATATATATATATAGGCGGTTATTTTAGTGTGCTATTTTTCATACCACAGGTCTCACAACATGCGACATGACGTTGCGGCGGCGCGGCGCGCGGCCCTTTTGTACATTATATAATTGAGAAATTCAGTGCGACCATATCCAACTTCCGTTGCGATTCTATTAGATACTGCCGTAAACGTGTTCTAAAAGTGTCTATTGTGCTGATTATTCTTATCGGTGGTGGCAGGTTGTTCCACACTTTGGAAGCCGCATAGCGAAAGCTACCCCTGAATGCCGCTGTGTTGTGAGTCTGAGAAGAGAGTTGTTGCGAACATTGCCGTCTCCCACATTCGCGTCTGCTAGTTAACCAACTAAGTTTATCGTATAGATAGTCGGGTTTTTTATATTTAACCACACCGAACAGGAGGCACGCTAGATGTAGCTTCCGTCTGGACTTCATTTTTAATGACAAATGTTTATTCAGAAAAGGTGTTACGTGACTTCGCCTAGGAATAGTATAACAAAATCGCGCGCAAGCGTTCTGTACTCTCTGAATGAGACGGTCTGTACGGGCTAATAGGCGCGGGCCATACACTGTATCGGCGTAGTTTAGCCTAGATAGTACTAAGGCTTCCACCAGCTGTTCCCGTAGTGACTCAGATAAATAACACCTCATCCCATATAACACCTTCAGGCGGTAAAAGCAGTTCCTTACTGAGTCTGCTACGTGCTTTTCAAACCGAAGGTCTTTGTCCATCACAAGACCCAGGTTACGCGCCTCATTAACTCGCTCGATTGGTTCGCCCATCAGTTCCACGTCAAAAGTCGAAGGCAGTCGGGCCTGCTGCTGTCTGGTGCCAAATACCATATATTTAGTTTTAGAAGGGTTCAGGGACAGGCAGTTTTCCTCAGACCAAACGGCGATTCGCTGAAGATCTTCATTAAGATCCTTAATGGCTCTGTCATACTCGTCTGGTCTGAAGGAAATATACAGTTGTACATCGTCGGCGTATATATGGTACTTGCATCTCTGGAGGCATCTGATTATGTCTGCACAATACAAAATGAAGAGAATGGGGCCCAAGATGGAGCCCTGAGGAACTCCTCTCTCCACGGGTATAGGTGTCGATTTAAGGGTAGTGCCGTCACTTAAACGCAGGTCAACAAATTGTTCCCTATTACATAGGTAACTACGGAACCATTGTATAGCCTCTGGGTCGAAACCGTAATATTTTAATTTTGACAATAATAATGGAATGTTAATGGCGTCAAATGCCCTGGAAAAATCCAGTAAAACCAGTAGTGTGCACATCCCCTTATCTTGAGCACATAATATGTTGTCAGTAACATCCAGTAAAGCAGTAGATGTACTGCGCTGCTTCCGAAAACCTGATTGTAAATCGGGTAAGATGTTATTTTGTTCAAGGAACAGCGTAAGTTGACGGCTGACGATTTTCTCTAATACTTTTGATAGACATGGCAATATACTAATAGGGCGTAGGTCTTTTAAGGTGGATGGATTTGGGATTTTTGGTAAGGGCCTGATCGAGGCAGTTTTCCATTTGTCAGGGAATGTTGACGTCACGATGGAGAGGTTTATTATGTCCGTTATAACATTTAACGTGTGCGGCAAAGTCATATTAATCATATCCAGATTAATGTTGTCGCAGCCTTCGGCGTTACTTTTGAGACCAGCGATTATGCGTGAGACATTGCTCCTATCCACTGGAACGATTTTAAAATTTGCCTCCCCGTGGCTGTGGTTGTCATAGTAGTTTAAAAGAGAAGCGCTTGCCATGTGTCTACCGGGAACAATCAAAAAATTTCTATTAATTAGGTCTGGATCTGAAAAATGCGACGGAAGGTCTTGTTTAGATTTAAATGGCAATAAGGTGGATTTTAAATTTTTCCATAGCAATTTAGGGTTTTTTATTTTAGCATTAATGTTATGTTTGAAATAGGCAGCCTTTTCATTGTATAAAGAACTATTCACCAAGAGCTTTAGGTCTTTGTAGTATGTCTTTTTGGAATCTGATTTTGTTTTCCTATAACTATTTAGTGCCTCATCACGTAAACGCATCATAATTTTGATTGTGTCTGTTATCCACGGAAACGATTTTTCTTTTACTGTATATGATTTGATAGGTGCGTGAATATCAAACAAGGAAATTATAAGGGAATTGAACACATTTACCATATCATTTATGGTGCCGAGCGTTGAAATAACACCTATGTTTAATGACGCTAAGTGTGTGTTAAATATTTCCGTGCAGACATTTTTAAGAGGTCGAGATTTTACCAGATACGGTTTGAATTTATCGCGCTTAATATTAAATTCACTTAGTACAATAGAATGGCCATTGAATGAACCGAAAGATTCAACCGCTACAGATTTATGAGATACTCAGATGTATCAAATTTTGTACATGAAGCATTAAATAAAAAAACAGTGGCACTCCGGGAGTGCCGACAGAAGTGAAAACTTGAAAAAAAATCGGCACCGCGGTAATCAACGCTTTGATGTCCGTTACTCCACGCACCGCGGTAATCAACGCGTTAATATTTCTTAATGGTCAAAAGCTGGTGTCGTTTGTGTCGTGAAATCAATGGTTTAGTCCCATCTCAAAAATGGCCAACGCGCGTAAAGAAGTTTTCACTTCAAAAATTGGCTTATCTTAATTGGCAATTTAAACTGTAGTAAACATTTCTATACACATAAGGAATAGCCTATTTCATTTAGACATATTTACACTAGGCATACGACAAGTGTTATTTACGATAGCTATAGCGACAGCTGACATGTTAAGCATTGGTGATATGAGTTATACTCTGCTGCTTGGTGCAGTTTCTAAACTCAAAGGAAGTCGGTTGTTTTTTTCTTTAGTAAAAAGTTTATATTTTTCACTTTTTAGTTGTGGTACCTACCTTCCCCACTTAAATTCGAATACCACTACCTGCTATGTAAATAACAGTCACAGGAACTTATCTTATCATTCACATACTAAGTAGGAAAAAATATGAGAGCATACCCCTCGAAAGCATACCCTCAAAAAAAAAGCATTTTCAAAAACGGTCCACAATTGACGGAGAAATCGGCGGACATATATATAAAAAAGCATACATACGCTACGAACATATAACATCCTGCTTTTTGGAAGTCGGTTAAAAAGTGAAAAGTAATTTCCAGCTGCAGGTTACACTAACCTTACCCCTAAATAGTATTGTTCTGAACATGCCACCATTTCCTGAATAAACAAAAAGCACAGAAATCGTCAACTTACTTCCTAGCCTGTTTATCAGATTCGATCTGCGCGCGCACCCGTTCCCTCGCCTTTTGGTCCTCAATCTTCTCCCGTCGCCGCTGTTCCACTAACTTCTGCATCTCCTGTTCTTGGAGTCGCTGACGGGCATCTTGCATCTCCTTACCAGATTTTATGCGAATGCGTTCGCGTTCTAATGCTTCAGACTGGAAATTGCAGCATAGAATTATTTAGGAGGAAAGCAAAACCACTGTAGAAAATTGAATACGACATTCGATATTTCAACACAAATGACGTAACAAGGGATGTAACGAATCCGATTCCGATTCCGATGCCGATATATCGGCCGATAAAATCATCAGACCGATACATCATCAAACAGTTCGAAAAGCACGCGAAATGACGACGCGCGTGCAACATTGTCGCTCCGTTGCAGGCGTAACTGGCGGGAGAGCCACGCAGCGCATACTTAGCGACATAGCAACACATCAAATGGCAGTGTTTACAGTTTGCTGAGCGTTGGCTAGGCGATGTATGGTTTCGTGCCTGTTTCACATCACCGCTATTCGTGATTCTGTATAATCACACAGTGATGTGAGGACTATAATGCACTCTTAAACAGTTGTGCCCTAAATACAAAAGACATACAAACGCCTAAAATACATAGATCATTATTTATTTAATTTATTTTACTACTAAGGTATCAATATCGGCATAGGAATTGGTATCGCCGATTATTTAGTACAATAATCAATATCATATCGGGAAAATTATCTATATTTACATCCCTACCTATAACATTCTCACTGCTGGGACACACAGCTCCTTTCTTAGAGAAGGAGTGAACCATAATTCACCATATGAGCCCTTTGCGCATTGGTGGATAAACTTCAACACATATGTTCCATAAAAATTGGTTATACAAAACGTGATGGTCAACAATCAGGCATCAAGAAAAACCTGTTATCTGTCTTCACATTTAACAAAGATACTTTATTGTAGAGAAACATAATCTCCAGAAACACATGAGAAGTAAACCAAAATTTTGTTTCATTCAGAATTCCCTGAACAGCTAACTTTATAATTTTAGGTTACATCTTATCTAAACAAAATAATAACTTGTGTGATCTTGAAATAGCTTCTCTTATCCATAAGATTAGCTGTTTTTTAGGAATATAAACAAACACAAAACTAGCGTCTATAACTCAAAGATAAAAATAGAATGTTATTTTACTTTAAAAGCTTAGTCATTTCATACTAATAAGATGTGATACTGATTGCAGCAAAAAAGCTGCAAAGGAACAAACCTTTTCTTTTTCCTCTCTCTCTTTTCGTTTCTGTTTCATTCTTTCTTCCAACAACATCAATTGAGCCCTCTTCTCCTCGTCACTCAAAGGTTTCTTCTCTTCCATAGACTCGGAGAAGCTACTATGATCAGTCTTGGCGGCATGGTACTCCATTTCATCCTGATTTTTTAGCAGTTTTCCACACACGTCGCATTTGAAGGACTTCACTTCAACTTCGGGATCGGCGTCCGTCGGGTCTTGGGAAGACGTGGAAGATTCAGGCACGGGGGCCGGCACAGCTTCCGCGCTTGTAGAAGTTGCGATCGTCGGTGCCGCGTCCATTGCAGGGTCGTCAGCGTGTGCTAACAACCACTCCATCGCGGGCTCCACGCCCTTATAACTGGTCACCGCTAGGGCTTTCTCCCTAAAACCCAGGAAATTAACGGTCATTTTAGGTTAGGTACCGATTTGGTGCAGTACTTTTATGTCAAGTAAAAATTAAGTACAAACTTACGCTCGCTCTTTGGAAAATCCCATTTCGATGAGTGTTTGTATTTCTGCCATTTCCAAGTTATTTTTAAACTATTTATGATAATAATAATTCATTAATTTGATACAATTTCACCACCAAAATAATCATTCATCACTCATCCGTCATCAGCTGTTTTTTTTTCTGTAATACAATGCACAGCACAGATAAAATTCTAATGCGTTTCGATTTGCACACGAAGTTATTGGTTATTTATCATTTGCATTTTTGCTTTGTTGATTTGTTTGCATTTGTACAGTTAGATATTCATTTAAAATAAAGACTAAAGATTATTTTCATACAATGTCTATTCTGGTGTACAATAAAGTATATATATTTTAAATAAATAATTTAACTTACCATGTTTTTAAATGTCACCACGTCACGTCAGACTGTTTTAATTTCGACCTGTACTTACTAATTCCATAGTGCTAAAAAACCACATGGTGAACCACCAGCGCAAAATACATAATACAATTTACAACCATCCCGCCCCAACCAAGGCTGCAAGCAGGCCACCGTTTAAAGGTGGTTTTACACCGGCGAGGCGAGGCGTGGATGGGATGGGCGGGAATTGAAAGTATGGCAAAATTTCTATCCACGCCCTGCCCATCTTTGGTGTAAAAGGTTTAGTTGCGAGAGGATGTGCGACGCCCTTAGAGCATTTAACCTAATGCTCTAAGGCGACGCCAGAATTGAAATATTTGTTAGTAGGTACTATATTGAACTTTATTGCTGTAAGAATAGAGTATGTATTTACTTTGTAAAACAGATATACAAATCTCGCACCGGCCATCGAGGACCCGCACGGTATCTCTCCGTCAAGCGCTGACTCGCGTCGTCTTGCGCCGACACGCGCTGGCACGTGCCGGTTCGCTCCGACCATCGCGAGACATCACTGCTGGCCGGCGCGCGCGTTACGGCTGGCCGGGCGGCGCGTGCTAGCACGAGCTGACGCTAAGTAGAGATGGCCGGCACGTAATATGCACGTAATAAACTGCTAAAATACGGGGAACCATGTATTTGCCAAAGATGTTATATTGTAAACGATCTGTTATCTTTTAAGCCTTATTGGAGAAAGTGGTTTATAGGTGATGCTCCCAAGAGAACTAAGTCTGTTTTCATTAAATACAGACAGTTGTGATGTGATATTATGTAAATTATAGTAAAGTATGTGTGTGTTTATATTATCTTATTAGATCAGTGCTAGAAGTGCTATCTCTGAGGTTTTTTAGTCAGGAAGATCATGCCCAAGTTGGTTTTCAACTTTGATCAGGTTATTTCTATCGTACGCCTCCAGTCTTTAACAAAAAAACGAACTTAAAGTCAACAAACACAAAATAAACCATAAATTATAAAACGTTCATAATTAATTGACTTTTCCACTAAAGCTGCTTTTTGACTAGTGGTACCTAGACGCTTCCCCTGTCCTTAGCTCGTTTTTTAATAGCCCTATACCTACTCCAAGTCTCATACATATTTATCTAGTTTTCGTACAGTTTGTGATCGACACAAAAGTAAACATAAACACAACAATGGCGGTTTAAAGACATATAACTGCTGCCATCTGTTATGAGCTTTCAGTTTTTAATCCCATTCTTGCCCATCCCATCCACACCTCGCCTCGCCTGTGTAAAATCACTTTAAGGCCGCCTGTCCAGTGGAGCGGAGCTAAGCAGCGGAGCGGAGAAATGTGCCAATATTAACCAATACAATCTAAACTCTGTTATATATTTAATAAAAAACTTGTTTCGTTTTGGTTTCTTTACTTTTTATACATATTCAATAAAATAACATTTTTCTCAGATCACTGTAAAATTCATACCGTTTAACGTTCTTTTTCAAAATCGTTTGTTTTTTTAGAGCACAGATACAAAAACTCCTCTTAGGTAAAACCATAGATTGTGTGAACATTGAACCTCAACACTCTCCCTCAATGTTCGCACATAAGTATTAAGTATCTAAACTATTTAACATTTCAATAATTTAAGCATACCACACAATCTTACAAATCTTTCTCCTGATAAGGGCTTCGTCAAAATGTCTGCAATTTGAGCTGTGGTTGATACATATTTAACAGTTATTAATCCTTCCTCTACCTTTTGTTTAATAAAGTTAAATTTGACATCAATATGTTTCAATCGTTTCTGATCTGGATTGTTTACAACTTTCATAGTACTTTGATTGTCCTCAAAAATAACAGTATTATTTATTTTAATGCTAAAGTCACACAACAACTTCATTAGCCAACAAGCTTCGATAGATGCTTCACATAAAGCAATTAATTCTGCTTCTGTTGTACTTAATGAAACTGTACTTTGCTTCTTTGATTTCCATGTTACTGTATTATCGAATAACTTGAACAAATATCCGCTAGTGGATTTCCTATCATTATCGCGTGCAAAGTCTGCATCTGCAAAGCCTGTTAAGCTGTCATATTTACACTTTGAATATTTTAAATTAAAATCACTAGTTTGTTTAGCATATCTAAGGACTCGCTTTAAAGCTTGCCACAATTTCAAAGTTGGTTGTGACTGGAATCGACTCAAATATGATACAGCAGTCGCTAAGTCTGGTCTTGTGCTCACCATAGCATACATCAAAGAACCAATAAGAGACCTGCATTGATGTTCTAAAGTCATGTCAATTTCACATTCGTGAAAGTCCAGTTTAAAATTATAGTCCATTGGAGAATTAGTTTCTTTACAATTGTCCATGTTATAATATTCAAGCACCTTTTGCAGATATTTAGATTGATTAAGATAAATCCCATCATGTTTCTTCTGAATACTAATGCCAAGATATGTCATATTGCTGTTCCCTAAGTCTTTCATGCTAAAGTTAGTTTTTAAGAAGTTTTTTACATTTACAATTTCAATAGTACTAGGCCCTACTATAAGTATATCATCGACATATAAAATCAAATAGAGATTGCCTTTACTATAAAGACAATAGTCATTTTGCGACCGCGTAAAACCACATTCAGTGATAACTTCTGTGAATTTTTCATACCAATATTTTGGGCTCTTCTTTAGACCATAAAGAGATTTTTGTAATTTTAGAACTTGGCCTTCTGGAACTGACAATCCTAGTGGAGGTTTTAAGTACACTGTCTCATCAATCCGTCCATATAAGAATGCTCCCTTGACATCCATCTGGTGTATTTCATATTCTTTCTGAGCAGCAATCGATAAAAGAACTCTCAATGTTTGCATTTTTAAAACAGGTGAGTAAGTGTTTTCTAACTTTTCCTTCTGTTGAAAACCCTTCACTACCAATCTTGCTTTATATAACTCATTTTTTTCTCCTATGTTTTTCTTTGTGAATACCCATTTACTATCCAGTAGCTTTTCTTTCTGTGGTTCAGGTACAAACTTCCATGTTTCATTTTCTTTTAAAACCTTCAATTCCTCATTTATTGCCTTATTCCAAAGCTCCTCATCTTTTCTTCCTTTAATGTCATCAAAATTAGTTGGAACCTCCTGGTAACTTGATAATAATGCATATAAAGTATCATAAAATGTATCATCCTGGTCTAAATCAATTTTATAATCCTTTTGCCACACTGGTTTTCTTATTTGTCTCTTTTCTCTCCCTGTTTCTAAACTCTCTGTCTTTCTGTCTGTATCATTCTCCATTTCTAGTGTCTCTTCTTCTTTACTATCTTTCTTTTTTCCTTTATTCCTATACTTTGATACTTTTCGCTCTATTTTGTCCTTTGATCCACTTTGACTATCTCTCTCCTCCTCATTTTCTTCTTCCTGTTCATTTATTTCATCTTCTTTTTTCTCTATTGTGTATCTCACACAATTTTCACGTCCGGGTTTTGTTTCTTCAAATACTACATTCCTTGCCGATATTACTGACCTTGTTTCTGTATCATACAGCTTATATCCTGAATTAACATATCCAATAAAAATCATTTTCTTTCCTGAATTATCTAATTTATGTCGTAACTCCCTAGGCACATGATTGTATGCTGTACAACCAAACACTCTCATAGCTCTTACATCAGGTTTCCTTCCTTCCCATAGCTCTGATGGTGTTTGACATTTTCCTTCAGTCGGACTTCTGTTAGTAACATAGGCTGCAAACAAAACTGCATGGCCCCAAAACTCTTTACTAAGCTGTGAATCTAAAAAAACTGTTTTTGCCTTTTCTATTAACGTGCGGTTCATCCGTTCTGCTACTCCGTTCATCTGGGGATTGTATGGCACAGTATATTGCATTTGGATTCCTTTGCTGTAACAAAACTCCTGAAATTCCCTTGACACATATTCATCGCCATTATCCGATCGCAACTTTAATATATTAACATTGAAATGGTTGGATTTGGGAATATAAAGGCAAGATGTTATGTTGGTAAGAGATATATAGACTGTACTATGAAAAATGTTTTTACAGTCTATATATCTCTTACCAACATAACATCTTGCCTTTATATTCCCAAATCCAACCGCCGTTCAACTCACGGCATTCTTGGCCGCAGCAATCACTTTTGGTGTGGTCAGTTCCATGTAGTTATAAAACGCACTTTTGTCATTTGTTAAGTGGTCTGATGATCCCGAATCCACACACCAAGTTATTTTACATTGATCGTTAACTTCTCGGTTCCATGCATTGCCAGATAAAAATGCATACTCATTTTCGGTTGATGCCGCATAATATGTCTGATTATTCCCTGGCTGGTTAGGGCCTTGTTGTTGCCATGATCTACTGTCTGGAATTCCACGACCTCTTCCATGAGACCTACTTCTGCCTCCAAATGCTGCCCGATGTGGAGCTCTATATCCTCGTCCTTGATCTCTTGAAAAATATTGTCCATGTCCACGGGCTGATCCCTGTTGGTATTGGTGTCTCGCTCTACATTCGAATTTTTTATGGCCTGGCTTGCCGCATCCAAAACACAAAAAGGTATTCCTCTGGTGCTCTATTATCCGAGGACCCATCTTATTCCTCTTTTCTTCCTCTCCTAATCTGTCCTTAACCATGTCTACTGTCAGGTCTGGTAATGACTCTAACGTTGTAACAATAACATCGTACGATTCTGGCATGGATAGCAATAATATGTTTACCTTTTCTTCCTCTGCTAGGGGACTTCCTGCGTCTTTTAGCTGGCCGAATATTTTTGATAGCGAAATAAAATGGTCTCCGAGAGACGTACCTTCTTTGTATTTTATATTATTTAATTCCCGCCGTAAGAATAATTTGCTTCTGGTGCCTCTTTTCATAAATTGTTGCTCTAATTTAAATATCATGTTAAACGCTGTTTTCTCCTCTTGAATATAATCAATATGGCTGTCGGCAACGCCGCTTATAATTATGCTTTGAGCTCGAGCTTCAAGTTTTTTGTTCTCGGGGACACTCGCAAATACTTTATTTTCTATTGCATTTAGACAATCATTTTCCCGAAGTATGCTGCTAATACGGAACTTCCAAATGGCAAAATCTTCGCCAGCAAATTGTTTTATTTTAATACTTTCCGCCATATTTTTCACTTCGTGTGTACTTCGCACTTCTTTTCGTCGGCGCGGGATGAACCACGCTCTGCTAGCACTGTTATAATTATATTTAATAAAAAACTTGTTTCGTTTTGGTTTCTTTACTTTTTATACATATTCAATAAAATAACATTTTTCTCAGATCACTGTAAAATTCATACCGTTTAACGTTCTTTTTCAAAATCGTTTGTTTTTTTAGAGCACAAATACAAAAACTCCATTTATTTTTCCTCTTAGGAAAAACCATAGGTTGTGTGAACATTGAACCTCAACAAACTCCGCTCCTATTGGTTAATATTGGCACATTTCTCCGCTCTACTGCCTCGCTCCGCTCCAGTGGATAGGTAGCCTTAGGCTGGGGGGCTGGATGCTCACAGGCACAGCCATAGATGTCAGACTATTTTTCTACTGACTGTTTATATGTAAAAAAAGTGAACTTATATGCCAATTTTGACTGCGCCATTTCCGTGACAACCAATGATGACAATATTATTATTGCACTATTGCACTGTAATATTGTGGCTAATAATTACAAACAAACAATAATTTTAAATTCTATTTAAAATTCTTTAACTGAAGCTCAAAAGTTCGATCCATAATTATAAAATAAAAAATGGCTATGACCATTAGTGGGAAACAAAAACGACGACTCATTGAATTTAGCGACCCAGGAAAGATATTAGATTTGATAATGAATTTAACCGACGATACATGTAGCGCAATACAAATGAGAATAAATACGTATGTACGTAGCTAACGTTAGTTACCAATAAAATTTTAGTTAGTAGCTAAGAAGCCCTTTCAATTTACCCACTGAAAGGATGTTTAGGGAAATATTTGGCAATCATTCGATTGCCAAATGTAAAAATGAGATTCGATTTTTGTCGGAGGAGGTCGTGTTCAAGTTAGTGCTCGTACCTGATGACGATGACCACACCGACGCGCCAAAGCTGCAGATAAACCTTTACGTGAAGTTAACTTGTTACAGCTACGCGAAGAATGTGATGCAGACTTCGTATTTCAAGTAATTGTGAATTGTGATCGTAAGGAGGCTTTCATGGAAGTTGTTGGCACGATTCCTTTGCCACGAAAAATGAAAATAAACGTATGATATTAATTTATCTGTGGTAGAGTTCTTTTTTAAAGCAATCCAATCTCACCTAAGCCATTCACAAGTGCACTGCAGGAGGATTTTAACAAGTTGCTTGATTCATGGCAGTCACGAAGTATAAATATTAGTGGCCATCAGATAACGAGCCTCCGCTTATTATTCATAACACCTCATATCAGAACTTGAAGAAATACTCCAAGATCTGAGCTCAGCAAGTCTTGAAATTGGACTTTCAATTAACAGATCTAAGATAAGGTCATGACCAACGGGCACGAAACGTAGGGTCAAGTTATACGGACATATGTTGTTATATGTCGATGAGTGAGTATATATACTTGGGCCAGATAGTGTCTTTCAAGAATAGACAAAACAAGGAAGTCGAAAGACTAGTCCAAAATGCTTGGAAGACGTACTGGGCCCTTAGAGAACACAAGAAAGGTAGTCTTACTCTAACACTAAAAAGAAAACTTATCCACATGTAGGTAGGTACTGCCTGTCTTAAACTACACTGGACAGAGTTGGTTACTGGGAAATCCAGACTCAAGATTTGCCAACGGGCAATGGAGCGCAGCATACTGTTTCAAGAGTACAGATCGAGTTTGAAACACCAGCGTGCGCTCCATAACTCAAGTAGCGGGTGTTTGAGAAAAAAAGCCAGTCTGAAGTGGGAGTGCGCAGGACACGTAGCACGAATGCACCCGGAGAGATGGGCAAAGATCGTCACTCACTGGACGCCTGAGGGAAAACATCGCCGCGCACCATTGAGGTAGACCACGGCGAAGATGGTGTGACGTTCTGATAATGTTTGCAGAGCCAACATGGCCAGAGATCGCACAAGTTATGGAGGTTTGGGAGACCTTAGCCCAGCAGTGGGACACAATATAAGCTAACAAAAAAAGAAAACAAAAGAGTTCTACAGATTCATTAGTTCCTCAACTGCACGAAATATTTACCTACCTTTTATGTGCTGATCAAAAGTCGGGGGTTTATGAGTCTGTTCTATCTAATCAAATAAGGCGTACCAAAATGGTTTTGCTTGCCCCTAGATGCTCAGTCCACCAGAAACTACATACAAATATAAAACAGTGAAGCCTAACTAGCTTTGCAAAAAGGCCTACATACCTTCTTTGTCTTTAACTTTGCTAATCCAAATTTGTTTCTCACAGTTATCTCCTCAACTTACTCAGATAATGAAGTCTAGAATTGATCGCATGGAGCTCTTAACAGCCATTGATCAGGATATCCTATCCCTTATCGAGCCTGTAAGTTTAACTGAAATAGGTAGGTACAGTCTATTGCACGCAACAATTTGATATTGACAACTTCTTTATGTCAATAAGGGCCTGTCACAATGCAAGTGTTCCCACTGATATGTCATGTGCCGTTGACTGAACTATAGTTTGACCGAGACCGCTGCTCCGCGCATTAGGTACGTCAAGTACGTGCGGGGCGAGACGGAGAGCAATGCAGGCCGTGCATTCATCAACGCTAACGGCGCGCGGCAACGTTAAAACTGCCCCCCGCTTCGCCGCGCATTCCTAAGTCGTGGGACAGCGGTCCCGGTCAAACTATAACCCCCAAATAATTCTAGGTTTCTAATTCAAGATCGTCAGTCGAAATCGACTAACGAGCTTGATTGCTAACGATCTAGTTTGATAAAATAGAAATTCGTTTATAATCAACATTTTATATTGTCATCATTGAAAACCATATTGTACCCACTGCTGAATACCCACTCCTTTACCTCAGAGGTATCGCGTAGCTTGACCACCATAGAAACATGTTTTGCTCATCTACCCATCTAGCACGTTTTTACCCATCTAGCTGTTGGTCTGACATTTCTAACAACATCTTTTGGCAACTCTTGCATTTATAAGGCTATAATACAAGCATCTTTGAGCGCTTGACTGACATTGACAGGCTGGCGCTGGTAACATTTGCAATAAATATGTTTTGTGAAATTTTATGTGAAAAACAAAATAGCGGCATTAGTTCCGATTTAAGCCACGCGCCAAAAGTTCCTTGTACAACTATATATTTTTAACTACATTAGTACGGTTTCCTAGAAGAGCGGTGGTATTCCACTTAAAGTGACGGCTGACATAAAAGTGAAGGCAGTAGCAAAAATTAAAGTCATTAGATTGGCCCTACCGCGTCAAAATATAGTCGCATTTCTGATTCTTTTTAACACCTCTAACACAAAATGACGCAGTAACTACTATTGATCGTCATGGAAACGCTATTTAATAATGTGTGAGGTCACTGTTCTCAGTATAGAGACTTTTCTTGTGACTAAGTACGGTAAGGGCAAATCTAGCGATTTGAATCTTTGGGCAGCGGGGTTTGACTTCTCAAATACTGGTGAAAATTACAGATTTTTATGTTTTTTTTTTTAGGGCTTCTCGTAGTTGAACTCTGAGATCATGACTACTTAACCGGGCTTTCCTATGGGTGTCCTAAGCTACCACACTTAAAACCTCCAGCCAGGGGTTATTCAACTATGCTAATTAAAACTAGGTGAACGCTCGCTAAGGGCACCTCCTGTGGAGTACGAACCTTGGCTAATTGGCTTAGGGCGTCATCAAAGACGGGAAGGGCTGTTATATTATTATGACGGAACCGCTTTCCTAGGAAACCAAAGCTTAATTCATTAGTGACGTTCGTTAATATTACAGTACGTGCCCAAAGACAAAACAAAGAAGCGCATATTAATGATGCCAATTGAAGGCAAACCGTATACTGTGATCGTCTGCGTCGTGGCGCCAAAGCTGTTGAAAGACAAGGTTCCAGTAGCCATATACGAATGTGCAATGTACGTAGTCTTTCGTATTGCTCCTCCTATTTAACAAGGATCTCTTGGGGCTCGAATGACGTTCACAGAGGGGCGCTATTGGAAACCATTTGTGGAATTTGTTTTGTGAAATGTTTTGAAAAAAAAACAAGATGGTGGCGTAATAGTTTCACCGAGACCGCTGTTCTGCGCTTAGGAACGCGCGGCGAGGCAGGGGGCAGTGTTAACAAATGAGCGGCGGGCGGGTCCCCGCGCCCGTTAGCATTGGGCCTGCACTACCCCCGTCTTACCGCGCACATACCTAAAGGCTCCTACAAACAGGGGCGACACGCGACGCGACACAAAGACACCGCCCGTCGCGCGACGGGCGGTGTCTTTGTGTCGCGTCGCGTGTCGCGCCTGTTTGAAAGAGCCTTAAGACGCGGAACAGCGGTCTCGGTCAAACTATAATTCCGATTTCAGCCATGCACCAAAGGAACCTTGTACAGCTATAGATACTGTATTAGCGCCAATGCCGCATCTAGGTCACGCCGAAAAGACCTATGTAGAGTCCGCGCCACCAATTTAGTCCTATTGACTTGGCGTTAGTGTCTATATCATTTCATTTCTTTTTTAATGTAGTTCAACAATTTTCTGCCGGATTTCTGTGGTGGCGCGGACTCGTAAGACCCGTATTACAGAACCTCACTCAAAACTCAAGCATTACTTAAAACTCGTTTAAAACCTTTTGATTGGTTGAAGCTAGTTTTAAGTAATGCTTGAATCTTGAGTGACGTTCTGTAATACGGGCCTTATCTAGTATGAGTTGTGTTCTATGTCATAACAATTGAATTCTTACCTATATCGTTTGGTTGTAATCGTTACATCTTTTTGGGCAATTTTTACATCCTGATAAGTTTCGTTGAAAAACTTATCCATCGCATAGGTAACTTCATCGAATTCTATAGGCTTAAAATTGTGCTTTTAAGGGGGAAGCGCTAAGGTAGCCCGCGAAATTCAAATTTTCTTACGTTTTTTGCAATTTGCTGGTCAGTATTAAGTTGTACATCGATCAAAATATGATTCGCGGCCGTAACAAATATGTATTTACAGAATTATAATCATTAAAGTCATCAACACAACTCTCCAAGACCACGTAAGTCCAAAGAATGATGATTTCATGAAACAGTTATTCTTTGGACTTACGTGGTCTTAGAGAGTTGTGTTGATGACTTTAATGATTATAATTCTGTAAATACATATTTTTTACGGCCGCGAATCGTATATTAATCAACGTACAACTTAATACTGACCAGCAAATTGCAAAAAACCTAAAAAAATTGAATTTCGCGGGCTACCCTGGCGCTTTCGCCTTAACCAAACATTATGTCAGAGGCCTTAGCAAAGATAGAGCGGTTATTATAATAAAAAGTAAGTTCAAAAACTAAAAACCGACTACTGAAAAATCACGCTCTAAAAAGTATACAAGAAAATATTTCAGACATTAATCAAGACATGGGTACCTACTATAAAACCCGTACCCTAATTGCGTAACTTATTTTCGTAAACAATTATGCCCCATTTATTGCATTTTGACAGTTCAACAACATTCATTGCGTTATTTACGTTGTTGAGCAGATTTTTTCTTATGAATCAATGGATTAGCAATCTGTTTCAAATCGAAACTGATTGTGATTGTGTTGTATTACGCAATTAGGGTACCGACTACTGAAGAATCACGCTCTAAAAAGTATGAAACAAGAAAATATTTCAGACAGAAATCAAGACATTTGTCAAATTATGAGGTAGTAGTAGAGTAGTTTAGAAGTTATGAGGGAACAGTTGAACATACATTAAGTATGTATGTGTAGCCGTGGTCGCATGCCATTATATTTTTTTTGTAGATTTACAGGCATGTGACCATCGCTTTACCTTGACCATTTTTGTACCTATGTCTTGATTTCTACAACACGAACGAACAGACTACAGCGAAGCAAAAAGGAGGGTTATGATATGACCGGTATGAAGAAGTTATGAGGGAACAGTTGAACATACATACTTAATGTATGTTCAACTGTTCCCTCATAACTTCTAAACTACCTACTCTACTACTACCTCATAATTTGACAAATGAGGTAAAGACCAACAGAACTACAACTATTCTGTCTTGTTTTTAGATTCGTCTGGCCGACTTTAAAGAAGGCGATCCAACTAGAATTTGAGTGTACTTTAAAATTAAAATGCCAACAACTACTACGCATCGCCAAGAGACTATTTTCTCAAGTAAGCTATTTTGGAGAAATTTATTCTATCTGTCTCCTTTTTATGTGTCTTTGTACATTAACAAAGAAGTAGGTACTTATTTAATACCGCCGCGGCTTTTCAAAATCAATCGAGGCGGGAAAAGAGCGTAAAGACGCGTGCAATCAGAGTCCTGTCGATAGACCGTTCACACCCTACTTACAATCACAATTCGAGAGTTTTGAAGGATGTTGCTAATCCATTGCTTCATAGTTTTCAAAAATGCGTCTGCTCAACAACGTAATGAACCAATTGCAATTAATTGTCAGTTTATGTTTGTTACATAGGCCAAATACAATCCGGCAGTCATGCAATATACTGGATATTGCATGAATGCCGGATTGGTATCGATGACAAGGAATTCACTAGTATAATGATAACCGATAACGATTAATGGTCGACCAAATTGTTATCGATCGATATGGAATAGTATATGTTTAGAGGCGATCTCGATAACGACCGGTCGACTTCGACCGCAGGCTGATTTCTCCTTTAGGGATTTTCATGTCCTCACATAACATAACATACGACTGTAATCCCTGAAGGATTATGCAGAGTTGTACCTATAGATACTCACATTTTACCCCGGGCGCCATCTTCAGGGGACGACAAATTCAAGCATAGCATACAAGTGCACCACCCAGCACACCGCAACTTTGCAATAAATAAGACGCGCAGCACATTTTTTTTTTTTTCATTTCTACAAAATTTTTGACGCCTCAGTTAGATTGGTGCATTATCGTGCTGGCAAAATTTTCATTTTAACAAAAACAATATTATTTAGCGGGCTAACTAATCGCATGCATAAAAGATTGGCGGAGGGCGGCAGACGGCAGATTTTGCCCTGCTTCAAAAAAATTCTAGATCCGGGGCTGCATTTTAGCAGTTATCTTTAAGTCCCATGTAATAGGGGCGTGTCCATATTATTATGGTCTTCGGCCTCGCTTTTTCCCGTTACGGGGCCGGGGGTCGGCTTTCCCAATCATGCGACGCCATTCATTTCGGTCTCGTGCGTCATCTTCCGTAAGTCCCATCTCTCTCATATCCTTTTGGACTTTCGTCATCCATGTGGTCTCCCTCTTTTCCTCTTCTTTGTAGCTATGGAAGGCACTTTTTCACGACATGGTAATCTCTTCGTCGAAGTACATGACTGTGCCATCTTAGACTGGACTCTTTTACTTTATCCGCTATTTCTGCAACCTTGAGCTCCCTCTAATATTCATCATTTACATGGTCATTGATTGATAATGGAAGTAGGCATATCGAAGTACTCTATACTATCTAGTTCCCTTTGAATTTCTTCAGGAGAACCCAGTCATCTTCACCCACGAAATGGTCGGGGACGGCCAACTATACCTTTACTAGCTTTGCCCAAGGCTTCGTCCACGTAAAGCTCAGAAATTATCCTACGGGATCATACTGCCGGGATAAAAAATATACTATATCCTAACCCAGATTATGGACTATCCGTGTGCAATTTCCTCCAAATTTGTTTAGCCAGTAACAGATAGACCGACAGACAAAGGAAACATTTATAATATTAGTGTGGAAGTATGGATAAGGTAGCTATGGTTTCAACGAGACCGCTGTACCCCGCGTTACCCGCCTCTCCGCGCATTCCTAATAAAAATGAGCGGCGGGATGCCGTGAGCGTTGACGAATAAGCGGCCTGCAATGTCCATCCATCTCACCGCGCTCATACATAAGGCGCGGTATAGCGGTCCCGGTCAAACTATACCTATATGGAGTATGGTTTTAATAATAGACGACTTCTTATATATTGATGGGTTTATTTTCTATAAATACAAATTCTTATAACGGAGCCACATTTTTATATCTTTATTCCGACAGAGTCACTTCACACACAGATAATATATCATGGATAAGGGCGGGCTGCCTACTTGTCACAGACTATAAAATCTAACACCCCCCTTCAATGTTAAAATCATATTTGTAACATTGCAAACTATTACTATTACAAATTATGTATTACTTAAAACTATTACATGCTTTTATGTTGCATAACACCAACCAAAAATTCTGATATTTTTACTATAATAGGTTTAAGTTTACAATTTTAAATTATATTGTTAAACAATATTCAGTTTAGATGAAAAATAGTTATGCTTAATCTCACATAGCGGTTTTGTAAATATATCTGATACATTTTGTTCAGTTGGTACATATGTAATATTAATTTTATGGATCCTAACTGCATCTTTAATAAAGTGATATTTAATGTCAATGTGTTTAGTTCTTTTTCCATTTTCCCTGTTAGTTATTATTTTTATGGCACTCTGATTGTCTATTAAAAGAAAAGTTTCAAAAAGATGACTGTAAAAATTGTTCAAGATACCTTTGAGATAGATGAGCTCTGTTGTGGCTGAAGCTGCTGCTATGTACTCTGCCTCTGCAGACGATAAAGAGACAGTACATTGTTTCTTTGATGACCAAGATATTAAATTTTTACCAAAATAAGTTGCAGATCCACTTACACTTTTGCGGTCAGTTTTATCACTTCCCCAGTCTGCATCTGTATATGTTATCAGCTGTATCGGTTTGTCAGTTCTAAAGTAGGTAAGTCCCTTATTAATAGTGCTTTTTAAGTACCTTAAGATCCTCTTTGCTGCTTTCCAATGCTGTGATGTGGGCTTATCCAGGTATCTACTCAAGAAAGAAGTGGCGTAAGTAATATCAGGTCTACTTGTAACTGAAAGGTAGGTAAGGCTTCCTATTAATTCCCTGTAGGGTACATTTACTATTTCTTCCTCTTCTGTAGTTATAGGTTCTTTCTCCATAGGTGTTTTTACTAATTTGCTATCTTCCATTCCGAATTTCTTCAATATTTTTCTTATCAGTTTTTCTTGTTTTATGCATACAGTATCTCTGCTTTTGTGTATTTCCATTCCTAAATATTCTTTTATGTCTCCTAAATCCTTTGCTTTGAATACCATCTGTAGTTTTTCTTTTATTTCTTCAAAGTTGCCCATCAATAGGAAATCGTCAACAAAAATTAGTGCCCAAGTTCCAGGCTTAAAGTATAGACAAACATCATACTTTGATTGCTCAAAATTATTTTCAATAAAAAAATTGTGTGCTCTTTCATTCCAACATCGTGGCGCATCTTTTAATCCGTAAAGTGCTTTTCTCAATTTTAATACTTTTCCTTTTTCTTCTTTAACTCCTTCTGGGTATTTTATAAATATTTCTTTTTCCAAATTTCCATTAAGAAAGGCTGTAGGTATATCCATCTGTCTTATTGGTTTATTTTCTTGTAGTGATATACTTATTAACAGTCTCACAGTAGACATTCTTGCAACTGGTGCATAAACATCATAGGTATTATTTTCTTGATAGCCTTTAGCTACTAATCTGGCTTTCTTTGTTCCATCTGACTTTTTCTTAAAAATCCACCTAGTGTCAATAGCTTTATGTCCATCTGGTAATATAGAGGTTTCCCATGTTTGCAGTTTTTTGTGAGAATCTAGTTCTTTTTCTATTGCTTCTATCCATTCTGAATTTTTAATCGCTTCATTGTAGGTAATTGGTTCAGTGTCTATATAGGTATTTAAACAGTATGCTATGTTAGATTCAGTACTTTCATAGTAAGTTTCGTTATTATTATCATAGTCAGTTTCATAGTCTTCTAAATAGTTTGGTCTTCTAGTTGTTCTTTGCGGTCTTGCCTGTGAATTACTTTCAGTATTATCTCTTTGTTGGTTTTTGTCAAATCTATCTTTTTGTCCAATTGTGTCACATCTAGTATTCAAATCTTTTTCAATATCTTTATTTGTATTGCATCCTATAATGTCATTTTCTTTTTCATTATCATAAGTATATATGTGTTCCTTCTTTGTTTCTTCATTTATAAGTTTGTACTTGATATCTTCCTCATCAAATCTTACATCTCTTGATATTTCAATTTTGTTTTCTTTTGGATTCCACAGTCGATAGCCATTGGGTGCATATCCTACCATTCTCATTTCATGAGCTCTCTTATCAAATTTGTTTCCTCTCGGTAGTTGAACAGCCCATGCTTTGCTTCCAAAAAACACGCAGTCTACTCAAGTCTAAAGAACCAAACATCACTTCTGCTGGTATCTGGAAATTAATGGCTGATGAGGGACATCTATTTAATTGATATGCTGAAGCTACTATGGCCTCTCCCCATAAGTATTTTGGAAGATTTGTTTCTAACATCTGTGTTCTTGATTTATTATACAAAGTCCTATTCATTCTTTCAGAAACTCCATTTTGTTGGGGTGAATAGGGGTGAGTATATTCAATGTTTATTCCTTTCTCCATACAAAAGGATTCTATCATTTTATTTTTAAATTCCCCGCCATTGTCACATCTAATTCGTTTCACTTTAGTGTTTTGCTGATTCTCAATATTTTTTATATAATTAATTAAGTTGTGAGTTGCTTCATCTTTACTTTTGAGTAAATAAACTACTACAAAATGTGAATAATCATCAACAATTACCTGATAGTATAGTTCTTCATTAATTCCTTTTATGTTTGCAGGTCCGGCTACATCAGTATGAAGAAGTTCACCAATACAGGATGACCTCCTCTTTGGATTGTGCGGAAATGGCTGACGAGTTGACTTACCAATCATACATGGTCCACATTGCTTCTTAGAGACAGGAAGCTGCATAAGTTTTAGACTGTACCTGTTAACATGTCCTAATCTATTGTGCCATAAAGAATCTGAACTAAGACCACACAAATTATGTTCTGAAAATAAAGATGCTTTTAAGATAAATAGTTTTCCTTTACAATACCCTGTAATACAATCTTTTGAATTATTTTTGCGAATTTTAACTTCATGTTGAATAAACTGAACATTACAATTATTTTGCACTATCTTTTTAACTGAGATAAGGTTAAAAGATAAATTATCTATTATAAGAGCCCTCAAAGTTAACTTATGTCCATTACACATCAATTTTATTGTTCCTTGCTTCTTGGCTGTCACATAATCTCCATTTGCAATAAAAATCTTTATTTCTTGTTGTAGTGTAACAATTCCGTTCATGTATTTTTCATATTTAGCTTGAATAAGATGTTCCGTACATCCAGAATCTATAATCCACTCTATATTCTGATCATTTCCTCCGAATAAATTACAATGATTGTCAGTACTCGATAGAAAGGAAAATTCCCGTTGATCCGTCTCTGCAGTTACAGCATGACTTTGTCTCTGATGGTACACTCTGCCTCGGCTACGTCCTCTATAACCTCTTCCTCTGTAATTTCTATTCATTGTTCTTCCACTATTTAAATGACATTCGTAGCTCTTGTGTCCTTCTTTTTTACATTTATAACATATTATTGTACTAGACTTGAATGCTATGCCATCAGTTTGCTCATTTGGTTTTGTGTTCTTTAGTTCTTCATCCAGCAATCTCGCTTTAACAAAATCTAGTGACAACTTCTCGTTCATTGTTTCCAGTGCGGTTACCACGGTATTATAATTTTCAGTGAGTCCTAACAAAAGGTAAGTAATTTTTTCTTCCTCATCAAGTTTTTTGTCTGTGTTTTCAAGTTCTCTAATGATAGACTCAAATTTCAAAAAATACTCCTCCAATTTCTCATTACTTTGTAATTTTAGGGTTAACAACTTTTTCCTTAGGTGTATTCGACTTACCATGGATTTTCGCTCAAAAATAGAGCACAACGTGGCAAACATTTCTTTTGTTGTTGATGCATCTTTTATCAGATCCAAGTGTTTGTCGGTGATGCATTGTACAATGAGTGATTTGGCTTGCGAGTCACTTTTCTTGTCGACATTTTGGTCGTCCGCGTCCAACGTGCTCAACAATTGTTTTTCTTCCAATAAGCATCTTACTCTGAATTTCCAGTTATTGAAGTTTTCCGCAGACAATTGCGGCAAAACGTTTCCTGGGCCCATAACCTTTTAATAATAGACGACTTCTTATATATTGATGGGTTTATTTTCTATAAATACAAATTCTTATAACGGAGCCACATTTTTATATCTTTATTCCGACAGAGTCACTTCACACACAGATAATATATCATGGATAAGGGCGGGCTGCCTACTTGTCACAGACTATAAAATCTAACATATGGTTATCCCAAATCTAGGTGGCGTCATTAGAAACCTTGCTGCATTTGGCGATGGATCAAGCGAAGAATTTGGTCAAGGCTGAGCACTGCGTAATCATGCTGATCGATGTAGATAAGATGGAGCTGTACCAGCCCTGCTCGCCTCTCAAGGATCTTTCGGTATTCATCCTTATTACTTTGTTAAATTTTATTATGAGGTCTTCGGCTGAACAGGAACAGCCTTAAAAAGGCCTTAGACCTCTTATACTGTCACAGAAGGATTCAATTGAATATTTTAGGGAGGCAACGGAGCAGAACGTCGTTTCCCCCTGAACATGGGAATATCTGGCCAGGTCATGAAGACAGGGGTGCTCATAAACACTAGAAATGCAAAAAAGCATCCATTGTACAACCCCACCATTGATTGCCTCCCTGATATCGATTGCAAGTAAGTAAATCACCTTGAAATAATTAAATGCCATGGTAGCTGAGGAGCAATGGTGGCCCAGTGGTAACGGTCCCGACTCATGAGTTGTAGGTCGTGGGTTCGAACCCAGACAGGCCCTTTACTTAGTGTAAATAATTTTTCACAATCACTGCGTGAAAGAAAACATCGTGAGGAAACCGGCATGACAAAAAATTCGAACACTTGTGATATTTACCAACCCGCACTGCCCCGACTAATAGATTATTTACAATCCATTCCCACTCGAAGACCAGTGGCCTGTGTCCGAGCAGTGGCAACATTATATGGGCTGATTATACATGTAGTTTAGTCGATCTCGTACCAGGTAATGCAATTACAGTGTAGTTGCAATTGACTGGGACTTGTTGTCGAAAGTGATGAATAGTAATTACGAGGCCTATTATCACTACCTTCATAAAGAAAGAAAGAAAGAAAATACATTTATTTAGCACAGACTAAGAGACACACAATACACCATATAGTTGGGTAATTATAGTCGTACATCAGGAAAAAAATAAGATAAAAATAAAAAGTGCAAAGTCCGATGTAAGAAATTAGCAGGAGAGTGTGCCTCACGGCTGCGCCAAAAAGGCCCAGTTCAGCAAAAATGCCAGACAACTGGTGCCTGACGCTGGTTTTCAACTAGACCTGGTGTGTGAGGTGACGAATGTAAATCAGTTTTATACTGCATCGTGATGTGTGTAATATGTATGCATAATTGTATAAATAAATTAAAATAAATTAGTGTCACATAAACAGTAACGAGTAGGTACCTATGTATAAAAAGCGTGATATTGAGTAACATTGCAAAACTAAACAAAAAATAAATAAATACTGATAAATAGATAAGTGACATGACCGCATGATTAGACCTTCTTATGCAAATAAAGAAATTCTCCGAAATTAGTCAGAACAGAAACCTGCTTTAATTTAAACGATGCCTGACTTGCCATGCTCCGACACATTGTTATAATAATTTATTAATCCGTGCACTGTAATGTCATCGCACAATACGCTGCAAGCAGCCGAGCGCGGCGGACTATTTTCGGACAGTTTGCATCTTGTGTGTGCTTTGAACTTGTCTTAGCTGTTGTTTGCATTTGGATTAACCAAATACGAAGGATATGACGTCTTTAAATAAGTCAGCTAAAACACTATTTGCGAAAGTGGAAAAGAAATTAAAAAACAAACAAACGAAACATAAAAGGATCAAAGGTAAGCGCTAGTCGATAATAGAAATATTTGATGTACTTAATCAACAAATAATGAATTCCGGCATAATATGAGATACGAAAACTACCCACTTTTAATTTTCCGTCTCCCTTTCACAGCCTCATGGATGTCAAATCACAAACTGCACAGAGGTTCGCCCACTGCCGGTTGTTGGTGAAGGATGGGTAAAAAAGGCGCCATCCCCACATTGTACGTCTCATTCATGTACAACTAGGCCAGGCAACATTTGGTACGTTGACAAGCGAACATGATTCAGCGATGCATAAGTGGGAAGGTATAACAGAAGGTATAACATTTGTTACTTGAATGACCTGGATGGATTGGTGAGGAAGCCATCCTGACGCCGCTCCACCGTTTGTTAAAGTCGTCGCGTGCAAGTGGGCCAGGCATTTCGGGTAAGTACTTGCGCCTGCGTTGCTACAAGGCACATTATGTGAATAAATATATATATATAGGCGGTTATTTTAGTGTGCTATTTTTCATACCACAGGTCTCACAACATGCGACATGACGTTGCGGCGGCGCGGCGCGCGGCCCTTTTGTACATTATATAATTGAGAAATTCAGTGCGACCATATCCAACTTCCGTTGCGATTCTATTAGATACTGCCGTAAACGTGTTCTAAAAGTGTCTATTGTGCTGATTATTCTTATCGGTGGTGGCAGGTTATTCCACACTTTGGAAGCCGCATAGCGAAAGCTACCCCTGAATGCCGCTGTGTTGTGAGTCTGAGAAGAGAGTTGTTGCGAACATTGCCGTCTTCCACATTCGCGTCTGTTAGTTAACCAACTAAGTTTATCGTATAGATAGTCGGGTTTTTTATATTTAACCACACCGAACAGGAGGCACGCTAGGTGTAGCTTCCGTCTGGACTTCATTTTTAATGACAAATGTTTATTCAGAGAAGGTGTTACGTGACTTCGCCTAGGAATAGTATAACAAAATCGCGCGCAAGCGTTCTGTACTCTCTGAATGAGACGGTCTGTACGGGCTAATAGGCGCGGGCCATACACTGTATCGGCGTAGTTTAGCCTAGATAGTACTAAGGCTTCCACCAGCTGTTCCCGTAGTGACTCAGATAAATAACACCTCATCCCATATAACACCTTCAGGCGGTAAAAGCAGTTCCTTACTGAGTCTGCTACGTGCTTTTCAAACCGAAGGTCTTTGTCCATCACAAGACCCAGGTTACGCGCCTCATTAACTCGCTCGATTGGTTCGCCCATCAGTTCCACGTCAAAAGTCGAAGGCAGTCGGGCCTGCTGCTGTCTGGTGCCAAATACCATATATTTAGTTTTAGAAGGGTTCAGGGACAGGCAGTTTTCCTCAGACCAAACGGCGATTCGCTGAAGATCTTCATTAAGATCCTTAATGGCTCTGTCATACTCGTCTGGTCTGAAGGAAATATACAGTTGTACATCGTCGGCGTATATATGGTACTTGCATCTCTGGAGGCATCTGATTATGTCTGCACAATACAAAATGAAGAGAATGGGGCCCAAGATGGAGCCCTGAGGAACTCCTCTCTCCACGGGTATAGGTGTCGATTTAAGGGTAGTGCCGTCACTTAAACGCAGGTCAACAAATTGTTCCCTATTACATAGGTAACTACGGAACCATTGTATAGCCTCTGGGTCGAAACCGTAATATTTTAATTTTGACAATAATAATGGAATGTTAATGGCGTCAAATGCCCTGGAAAAATCCAGTAAAACCAGTAGTGTGCACATCCCCTTATCTTGAGCACATAATATGTTGTCAGTAACATCCAGTAAAGCAGTAGATGTACTGCGCTGCTTCCGAAAACCTGATTGTAAATCGGGTAAGATGTTATTTTGTTCAAGGAACAGCGTAAGTTGACGGCTGACGATTTTCTCTAATACTTTTGATAGACATGGCAATATACTAATAGGGCGTAGGTCTTTTAAGGTGGATGGATTTGGGATTTTTGGTAAGGGCCTGATCGAGGCAGTTTTCCATTTGTCAGGGAATGTTGACGTCACGATGGAGAGGTTTATTATGTCCGTTATAACATTTAACGTGTGCGGCAAAGTCATATTAATCATATCCAGATTAATGTTGTCGCAGCCTTCGGCGTTACTTTTGAGACCAGCGATTATGCGTGAGACATTGCTCCTATCCACTGGAACGATTTTAAAATTTGCCTCCCCGTGGCTGTGGTTGTCATAGTAGTTTAAAAGAGAAGCGCTTGCCATGTGTCTACCGGGAACAATCAAAAAATTTCTATTAATTAGGTCTGGATCTGAAAAATGCGACGGAAGGTCTTGTTTAGATTTAAATGGCAATAAGGTGGATTTTAAATTTTTCCATAGCAATTTAGGGTTTTTTATTTTAGCATTAATGTTATGTTTGAAATAGGCAGCCTTTTCATTGTATAAAGAACTATTCACCAAGAGCTTTAGGTCTTTGTAGTATGTCCTTTTGGAATCTGATTTTGTTTTCCTATAACTATTTAGTGCCTCATCACGTAAACGCATCATAATTTTGATTGTGTCTGTTATCCACGGAAACGATTTTTCTTTTACTGTATATGATTTGATAGGTGCGTGAATATCAAACAAGGAAATTATAAGGGAATTGAACACATTTACCATATCATTTATGGTGCCGAGCGTTGAAATAACACCTATGTTTAATGACGCTAAGTGTGTGTTAAATATTTCCGTGCAGACATTTTTAAGAGGTCGAGATTTTACCAGATACGGTTTGAATTTATCGCACTTAATATTAAATTCACTTAGTACAATAGAATGGCCATTGAGTGAACCGAAAGATTCAACCGCTGTGTATCTTGCTTTTATGTCAGTACATACGAGATCGATGAGAGTTTCACTAGTTGCTGTGTAGTGAGTAGGGCTTGTGACCAGCTGTGTAAGATTCAGACAATCCAGAAATTCATTGATAGTTTTCGTTTTTATCCCATTTGTATCAAGCATATTAACATTAAAGTCACCGAGTAAAATGTATTGATCGCAATTTCCCAAAGAACTGATAGACTCCGTTATGGCATCGAGAAAGAGGACAAGATTTAACCATGGCGGACGGTACGCCGTTCCTATAGCAACTTTTTTACCGTTCAACGAGAGTGTCAACCACATTTGTTCGACTGATTCGAATCTGGGATCGACCGTGCTAGTCAAAGTACGCGCGCTCAGTCCCTGCCGTATATAAAAGCCGACGCCCCCACCACGGCCCGCGCGAACATGCGCTGGTCGAGGTGTGTGACGCAGACGATAGCCCGGCACCACCGGAGCGCGCCCCTCCTCGCCCGACCGAAGCCAAGTTTCGTTAATGGCCATAATGTCAAAACAATGCCTGTCGAGAGCACCAACCAAGTCATCATGACCTGTACCCAGTGACCCGGCATTAAGAAACCCAACCTTTAAATATTTTTCACCTTTAGTCGTCATTATAATATTTTAGAGTAAAATTCGTCATAGGCAAAATTAATATTATCGTCAGAGCGCATTTAATCGTGATTCTATACATATAGTAGTGGTCTGAATCGAGTTGTAAATATGTAGATAGTGTATATAATATAATAGATAGTGTAGGTAGTGCATATTTTAAATGAAAACAAAGTTTTAAACTATAGTATGTAATAAATAGGTTTGTAAAATAGGAAAGTAGTTGTGTGGTAAGTAAGTTTAGTATTTGTGTAGTGTTATAAAACTGGTTTGTACGTAATTTAGTGAGGAGCGCCGTGAGACACACACCTGACAAAATAAAACATAGCATCAAGTACAATAAAAACAACGTGATAAATATTACTTTTTTACAATTGACACTTGCTTTTACTAAGTTAACTTTTAAAGTCAGCGTGACTACATAATATGATTTATAACTAATAATTACTTTTAATAGAAAAAAACTAAAAATATATGGAGAAAAAAAAAAAACAAACAGGCCAGTTTCTCTAAAGTGCGGCATTGGTTTCCGGTGGCGCGGGAGGGCCGAAGATACGATGTATGTCAGCCTCACAGCGAATGTGGCAAGTGGCATCACCGGGTTTGTACCGGGCAAGGATACGGCCACGCTTTGACCACACGAACTGCCAACCGAGGCGACTAGCCGCCTCACGCGAGCTCCGAAATAACTCACGGTTGGGCTTAGTGAGGCGCTCGTTGACGTAGAAGCGCGTCGCAGGGCCTGGCAGATCAAGATCCGCTGTGGTCATGCCGCGACGCACTCGCGCTCCCTCCAGTAGCTCGTCCCGTAGGTCGCGCCGCGCGAGGCGCACGACGAGGAAGCGGGGACGGGTCTCCACTGGCGCCGTCGCCCGAGTCACGTTGATACGCCTGCCGCCGACTCGCTCTGCGCTCACAATATCGCGTGCTTTGACCTTGACGCCGACCTTTGCCGCCACCAACATAGCAGTGTGGGTCGGGTTTTCTCCACTTATCTCTGGGATATTAGAAATTTGGATATCGTTGGCAAGCAAATCCTGGTCCCGGTCATTTATGTCACTTCGTAGTTGGTTAATTACCTCGTCAATGTCCGGCGATTGTGACACTTGGGGCTGAGCCTGTTTGGTCTCCATTTGAGCGACTCTTTCCTCCAGGTTGTTCATTTTGTCATTAGTCAACTTTAGGGAGGACCTCAGCTCCGACAAGTCCTCACGTAGATGCTGGAACTCGCTTCGCATGAGCTTCAGGAATTCATCCTTAAAAATACTAAGCTCTGCCCTGAGAATATCTAAGTTTAGCTCTTGAGTGGCATCTAGGGCTGTGCTGTTTATGGGACTAGTGTCCATAAGGTTGACAAGACTTTCCTCATGTGGAGCTGGTGTTGATGCCCGAGACCCTACCGGGGTTTCAGCTCGGTTATCCCTCACCTGGTTCTTCCCGCACTCAGGGCAGTGCCAGGGGGTCGCTATGGCACCTGCACTCGGCATGTTGACGCACACTCGGTGGTACCAGCGCCGACATTTGCTGCAGTTAACAGCCTCTGCCGACGAGAGAAATTTTCCGCAGGCACCGCACTTAGCCATATCTAAGTATTTACCAAACGCAGCACAATTCGTCAGGCCACGCAGTACACCGGTCAGGCAATAGATGGCGCTATCTTACAAAACACGTTTATGGCAGATTTTATGGTGTCTATGGCACAGAAAAACACCATAGGGTCGAGCACAGTAAAAGTAGTATAAGATCGCACAAACAAACGTTAAGTACAAGTTGGTTTTCCGTCGCCCAAGTAATTAGCGATTATGTACTGTGGATTCGGGTACTTATGTATTTGCTGGGGTTCACTGTAGCGATTATTATCGTTTTTTAAATATATACACGGCACATAAACACTGGATAACAATGTTACTCGTAACTTGCACTGACTTGAGTATTTTTTTAATAAAATTTTGTGGTACGAACTAGTTTTTTATTTTATTTAGTCGAGAGACACACAAAGAGCTTATGGCTGTTTGACATCCGTGACGTCACCGTTCGTCGTTTTATTTCACTTTTTTGCCATACTTATATCCTTTCCTTATCATTTTCCACCTAGACATCTGCTATGCTTTCCAATTCGAGAGCAAACAGGGATCATTGGAGTGTGCCTACTCATCAACAAAGTAGAGGAACCTTATTTTGACGGCATGGATGAGGAGTTGGCATTAGCCTTCAGCATTTACTGCGGCGTCTGCACTATTCATTCTTTGACCTACCAGAAGATTCAAGAGGCACACGTCAGGCATGCCTTGGCCACTGAACTTGTTATGTATCATATGAAGGTAGATGATATTCTTTTTCGTACTAACAAAAAGGCTATTACATGGGACTTGAAAATAACTGCCAATATCCCCGAAGGGTTAGATAGTACAACCACTATCTAACCCTTCGGGGATACAAGGAGTGATGTAAAATTGGTGCTTACAAGCAATATAGGCATCAATAAACATTAAATCAGTACCTACCTATGTAACTTAATCGCCTTATCTGCACCTTAGGTAATTGCGAAACACACGATCAATCATAATCTGAATCATTACAAAGGATATTGCTAAACCTTCAATCATATGTTCGAAAAACTCAACAACTTATCTATGGCAATGAATGTGTATATGTTTGTACTGGTAAAATGAAACAGATTGTGATTGATCCATTCAGGTCCATATTAGAAAGCGATTGTCGCGATAACTTTTGTTCGGGTTGGCTAAACGAAAGATCGCGACGACCGCGTTTTCACTCTACAATTGCTTTTTCGGATTAGGACAGCCCTATTATGTTGTTTACCGACGACCTCTCAATTCGTATGCTATTAAACTTGATCTTCGGCTACTGACATCTAACTGCTACCATAAGAAAATCGTTGAGGGCTAAGTAATAACAGCCGTACGGGTCGATCGATAAGGTTAAGCTACGCTTCCCACGGTTGGTCCGCGGATGGGTGACCATCTTTACATACCAAGACCACTTCGTGCCTCCGATACGAGCGTTTACACATGGCGCCGCAGCGGCAGTGATTTTCCCCGCCGCGGTAGCAGGACTCGCTGCCGCCCCGGCGGCGCTATGTGAGGGTCCATACAAATCCAATCAATCTGCCTAGCCTTTTCCCAACTATGTTGGGGTTGGCTTCCAGTCTAACTGGATGCAGCTGAATACCAGTATTTTACATGGAGCGACTACCTATCTAAAGGTCCATACAAATCCAAGGGTGACGAATAAGCGGCACCGCAGCGGCGACGGTGCCACGTTCAACTGTTGGTCTCAGCTGTCATTTATAGATCTTTGACAGTTATGACGTGTCGTCAGAAGGTCAAAAGTCTGACAACCAGTCTTAAACTGCCTGTCCACTGGAGCGGAGCGAAGAAATGTGCCAATTAACCAATAGAATCTAAACTCCGCTTCAGAGCTCCGCTCCTATTGGTTAATATTGGCACATTTCTCCGCTCCGCTGCCTCGCTCCGCTCCAGTGGACAGACAGTCTTACAAAGGGGTATCGTGTTAGCCAGTAACTGGGTTGTAGAGGTCAGATAGGCAGTCGCTCCATGTAAAATATTGGTATGCAGCTGCATCCGCTTAGACTGGAACTCGACCTCAAGATAATTGAGAAAAGGCTAGGCAGAAGTTAAGGAAATCGTTGTTTCACCTAGCTTTAACGCTTACGTTTGCGGTTCACGGCTCCAGTCTCTTCTCAAGAACATGAGTTCTCGAGTGAAGCAAGCTGAAGTGGTCGTTATGACTGTTCTGATGTAGATGGCTACATACTAGCACAACAGTCATTACTGCCACTTCAGCATGCTTAGCATGACCAGAATAGACACGGTTTTTATCGACGGAAAACAATCACGATCTATCATTTTGTCTATTCTTCCGTCGAAAAAACCTGTTTCAATGGTTGTCATGCTATGCGAGCAACTAGCTTATTGATAATTCTGTCGTTGACTACATCGACTACTTTAGACCACTGTTGCATACCCTTCAGAAACAAGTAGGTAAGCCCTTTCCATAACTCGCTTTTTGTATACCAATAAGTAAGTACGTACCTAAATAAAATTATGATATAGGTAGGGGATGATGAGGTGGCTCGCATGATGACCTGCACCACTTACCACTATCACCCTCACCTAACCAGTCTCCACTTCAATACTCGAGCGCTGCCGCTTCGAGAACTGCCGTGCTATGTCATGAAGATGTTCTCAGAACTTGGATTTGATAAGAAGTATGTATCAACAGTCCTAGTCATAAATCAAAGATTTGCCACAGAAGACAATAAATAGGGATGAAGGATGGAAGGGAGGCAGTTTCCTTGCCTATTAAGAGCTATTAAGATGGGACACCAAGACTGCACATTACTGCGCAACCATGGTCACGCGACTAGGGAGTCTCGCTCGACCAGTTCCGCTTCCAGTGACGCATGTAGGTCTTACAGCGTGGATAATACAACTGCTAATTCTACGATTCCATTTGGTAGTTCTACTTATAGACACCACAGTTTCGTGCGACCAGCGACCCGTGGCAGCTCCTATTGTCAATAGGTATTTTAGATATACTTAATGCAAAATTAACAGGGGTTTGTGGCTAAGTATTAACAGTCGCACGGGTCGATCGATTGGTTCGTGGATGGGCATCTTTACATACCGAGATCCCTCCGTACCTCGGAAACGTTAAGCCGTTGGTCCCGGCTGTAATTCGTGGATCTTTGACAGTCGTTACGGGTCGTCAGAAGCCCGAAAGTCTGACAACCAGTCTTACCGAGGGTATCGTATTACCCTGTTACTGCGTTGTGGAAGTCAGATAGGTAGTCGTTCCATGTAAAATACTGGTTCAGTTGCATCCGGTGACCCCAACATAGTTGAGAAAAGGCTAGGTAAATGAATGCAAACGCAACAGTGAAAACCGTACCCTCCCAAAAGGTAAAGCTGAATCTATAGAACTGTACTCTCTCTAGGTTCGACATAAAGGCCGATAAGCTGGCCCGCTTCATCCTGTACGTGAAGAAGGGCTATCGTGACGTGCCCTACCACAACTGGATACACGCCTTCAACGTGACCCAGTGGGCTTATGCTGCTCTTGTGAACTTCAAGCTCATTGGACTTGGATACTTCAGGTAATCAACTTTTATTGTAGTTTAATCGATACCGATGCCGATGTAGCGAGCTTTAGGAATGCGCAGCAAGGCGGGGGCCGGGACGTCGTGAGCGTTGACAAATGAGCGGTTGAAATTATACATGTGAGAACGATGGAGAACGTTAAAAGCGTCCGTAATAAAAAGCTTTAAAAAATATTAAAAAAATAAAATTAAAATAAAATAAGCCGTGGCAGCTAAGAAACGCCTAGTTCAGGAACCTGACGCATGGATTGGCACCATTCAGCTCAACCATTTTGAAGGGAGCTAACTGATCCATCACATGCGCCAACATCAGAGAGACAGTACACCACCATTTCACATGTGATGGTAAGAATAATCTTTTCGTTGTAGTGACTTGCAAGGGTTTATGTTCCTGGTGGCAGCATTGCTGCACGACATAGACCACCGCGGCACGACCAGCAGCTTCCAGATACTCGGACGTGAGTAACTATCAAACAGTTTTTTGAAAATGGAGTCTAAAATGCTTATTACAAAACACTGAATTCCGAGATCCTAATTAGGAAGCTAAGCGAGTCAGGAACGTAGAAACAATTCTGACTGGCTAGTAAGTATCCTAACCGTCATACGCATGTAATGTAACATTCAGAGTCGAGCATTACATCAGTGAGGGAGGAGAACCGAGCATTACAGTGCGCAACCTGTAATGATACAATTCAAGCATTACATTAGTGAAGGAGGAAAAAACGAGCATCACAGTGCGCAACCTGTAATGATACAATTCGAGCATTACTTCAGTGAGGGAGGTGAACCGAGCATTACAGTGCGCAACCTGTAATGATAAGTACTATTCGAGTATTACTTCAGTGAGGGAGGACAACCGAGCATCACAGTGCGCAATGTCTGTAATATTTAATCTGAAATGTTACATTACAGGCATGAATGCTCGTCAGTCAGGGAGGCAGTATTGTCACGTAATGCTCAAAATCAAATCTGACAACGTTACATAATTGGCGAATGCTCCCGGCTTCTTTACACAGTTTCCGGAATTCTAATTAGGAGAGCCGTTGTAGTCCAGTGATAACGGTCCCGATTTACGAGTTGTAGGTCGTAGTTAGAAACCCAGGCAGGCGCATTACTTTGTGTAAATAATTTCATTACTACTGTCAAAACTGTCAAGGAAAACATCGTGAGGAAATCGGCATGTCCTAAAACTAAAAATTCGAAGCCATGTGACATCTACCAACCCGCACTGGACCCGCGGGGTAGATTACAGCCCACTCCATCTCGAAGAGAGGAGGCCTGTGTCCCAGCAGTGGGAACATTATAGACTGTTTATGCATTATGCAATTAGGATTCTTGGATTCAGGGTATTGTAATAAGCGCTCATCACAGTTTGCACCTTACTGGCGCTGTAGGCGGTAGGTACCAAACAGTATTACTGGTATGGTAGATCAAATTGTCCGTGCAGCCTTGTATAGACAATCCCCGTGAACTACATAAAATAACATAACATCACGCCTGTAATCCCCGAAGGGTTAGGCAGAGGTGTACCTATAGTACACCCACATTTCGCCAGTTATGTTTAAGTCCCATGTAATAGGGGGCGAGCTTCACCGTGAACTATGCCTAGAAAAGATATGTATTAAACTTTCCAAAAAATTTAGATCCTCATTGTTACGCTCCTGGGGGAGGCAAAGGCCCATTTCAGACTCCTACCGATTAAAACCACCACTATCAATTACGTCTCTGGTTGACTGATATAAAAGTATATTTGTGTGCTTGAAGTACTTACCCTACAATATGTAAAAAAAACCTGCCCGATCCGAAAGAGGCCCATAGATACTGCAGTTCAATTCAATTCAATTTTTATTTAATCAAGTAACCATGACTCATTTGTTAGTAAAATTATCCTACGTTAGTAGGTGATTAAGATATGTGATCTACATCCTAAACAAATTCCTGTTCAATAATGCGGCAGTACTGTCCGATGCATCACCGCGGCTGCACCATTCCATGGGAAATGGCGCAGCAGCGATTCACGTATGGATAGTCCAGCCTGCTCGAAATTAGAGGCAGGATACTGTTGTTCCCGCGGGACACCCACTACGCATTGTGGCAAAGAAACAATCCACATGTGAGTCCGTGAACATCCCTGTTGCGCTGCATTAGCCGGGCAGCCTCAACAGCACCCTGAACGCGTTGTTGTACTGTACGATTTTTGAGTATATCTAGCCCACAGGCTGCTCGTGTAAAATGTAGTACAGTACGCTCTGAAAAGAGTCATTTTACCGTTTACTGAAAAACGAGCAAACCTACGAGCCAGCATGTTCGCTCTAACCGACAAGACCCTCCACGCCCGTTCTATATCTTAATCGTACCTGAGATCAGGGCTAAGTATGTGGCCAAAATATTTAATCTTGTATGCCCTCTCTAATGGCATACCATTAAGGTAAACTGGTGGTACATAAACCCCTGGCCCTAAAGACCATGAATTCACTTTTTTTTAATTGTATTTGAAGCCATGTGAGTACTCACAAATGCCCACAAGCTTTCTGAGGCCACATACTCACTTACTCAGCAGCACCATGTCGTCTGCGGAGCTGATATTATTAACGCAGACTCCATCTATATGACAACCGATCTTGACGCTGCTGCGCCTATCAACGAAACGTCGAAATACAGGCTAAAGAGCGTTGGTGAGCTCAAACCCCCTATCTCACCCCACACTCCAACCTATACGGATCAGACAAAGCCACTGCCCATCGCAAATTGTTGACCTGGTTTCTGTACCAAAATTTAAACGCCGATTATTTCTGGTGGAACATGAGCTTTTTTAAGTTTATCCCATAGGATATCATAAGAAACCAGGTCAAATGCGACAGGTCCAGGAAGCAGGCGTAAATAGGAGTGCTGCGGTCGGTGTAGTTTGTGACAGCATGCTTAAAAGAGAACACAGCGCTTTCTGTTGATAGTCCAGGTCTGAACCCGAACTGATTATCATGATGAGGTGTCATACTTTTCTAATTATCTATTTAGCATGCTATCAATTACCTTAGATATAATAGTTGCTAATGAGATACACCTATAGTTTTTTCTATGACTAAGATCGCCAGATTTATTTTTCGCTATGGGCACTACCACAGTCCGTATCATCCCCCCAGGCATATAACCATGTGACACGCAAAAACTATACAACATGGCCAGAACTCCGGATAGATGAGGACCAGCATATTTGAGGTGCTCAATGCTGAGCCCGTCATGTCCAGGAAAAATGCCACGCGACATGTATTTTATTATTTGTCTAATCTCTTCCGACTTGCACTTTAATCCTAGTTCCTTGCCAAGCTCAACGTTCAGCACCGACTGAGAAGATCCTAGTGGAGACTTCACAAAAAAGAGGTTCATAAAGAGGGTGGAAATCTCCTCGGCTTGTTGTGCAACTTATTCGTGCTTTTCTAAAAAACTTTTCAAACGAAAATCGCGTTTTGCATGGTGTGAAGTTTTGTCCATCTTAATTTGGTCTTGCCTATCCTGACACCATTTCAAACGCGATTTAAAAACTTTCCTAGCCTCACACATTTGGTTATAGACATGTCGCAGAGATATTGTCAAATCAGTAATATTATAATTTCACTAGTGAAATTATAATTGCACAAAACTTTGACAACCGCCTCCATTCTCACAATGTAACGGGCTCAAGTCAGTGACATTATAATTACACTAGACCCACGCAGTGATATTGCAAGGCAGTAATATTTTGACAATTTCACTGCGTGTGCAAAGCCCGTTAAATTGTGAGACGGCAACGGTTAGAAAAAAAACTGTTTTTTTTTTTTTTTATAAAGCAATCTGTTCAAAATGTTTTAAACTTATTTTTTTTTGTGCGATTTATTAAATTTATTATCAAATTCATTGAAATTTACCTGAGGATTTACAAAAAACCTTCAGAATAACATAATAATCACAACAACGTAATACTAGTCTGTTATAGTTAGATAATAGGTACCTACTAACTAATAAACTTTCTAATCTATCTAATAAACTTACTTTTTTCAGTGAAAACTTCTTTAGGCGCTTTGGGCATTTTTAAGATGGGACTAAACCATTGATTTCGCGACACCATGACGACACCTCATTTTTGTAAACGCTATTGTGCTCTTTATTTATATTAAGTTATGGATCAATGTTCTATACAAGTATTTTTACTTAAAAGGTTTCTTTTTTTTTTGTTTGTAAACACGATAGTGCTCTTTATTTAGATAAAGTTACGGGCCAATGCTAATACAAGTATTTTTCTTCCACCAAGGCGATCTTGTTCAAGTTTTCACTGCTGTCGGCACTCCTGGAGTGCCACCACTTATTTTTTCGATTTTCTTGACAATTACCCCATAGACTCTCAGTGCCTTCGATAGGTTTTTTTTAGGTGTCTTTGAATCAGTATTTTAGTTTATTGCCACCAACTTCCGAAATTAAAGTTAGTTTTACTTTGTAATGTGGAAATCGGTTGTAGTTTTCGGTTTTTTTTTTCTTCAATTTTAAGTGGGTTGGTTTGTAATTTATCTAAGTTACAATAGCCTAATGTCAACTGCTCATCACCTTTTACAAAGTATAGTTTTTCCCGATGTAGGGACTCTCTAGGTACTTCTTTAATTGTTGAGGAGTTCTCTAGGTACTTCACCATCAGCTCCACTACACCATATGAACTGTGACGAGCATCAATTGCTTACCAACCATATTAAAGTTATTGAATCGCAACCCGTGAAATACAAATTATTTAGTAGTTCCAGTGGCCATTTGTGTCCTTCATCATCAGTTCCACTTCACCAAATGTTGCTTTCCGAGAGCAAATGCACGATTTATTATAAATAATACCCAAATCGCTATAAGTGTGCCTATAATATTTGAAGAGTTCCCTTGATTTCTCCAAGATCCCATCATTAGATCGTAACACCTTCCTATCCTAGGGAACCTTCTCCTGACAATAACAAATACAAAAAAAAAGAATTCTCCAGATCGGCCCAGCCGTCTTCTAGTAATTGGGGAACATAAATTATTCCGACAAACAGAATGTCCTCCTTTTTTTGAAGTCGATTAAAAAATGAATCCCTATTTCTCTTGGTCACGTCATCACGCGTGAACGGCTGGACCGATTTCGCAAGTTCTTTTTTTTGCGTTTGTTACGGTCAGGAGAAGGTTCTTAGGATAGGTAGGTGTAGGTAGATAGGTATGTAGGTAGGGTAGGTAATCCTACCCGGGTTGGAAGGTAGAATAGGTAGGTAGGTAGGGTAAGGTTGGTGGGTAGAATAGGTAGGTAGGATAGGTAGTTGCGCCGTAGATAAGTACTAAGTGCTACCCGTGCGAAGCCGTGACGGGCATCTAGTAACTTATGTAACAAAGAAATATAACAACTTTTTCGCCCAACCTACAGATACGAATTTGGCAGCCCTATACTCCAGCGAGGGCAGTGTGATGGAGCGCCACCACCTCGCCCAGGCTATGTGCATACTAAACACGGAACACTGCGACATTCTGCAGTCCTTAGATCGAAGGGAATTCCACAGAGCCATCATACTGCTACGGGATAATATCCTGGCAACCGACCTGGCTAGTTATTTCAAGTAAGATCACAGATGAATACAGATGGTTCATTCCACATTTAGGTATGAAGCTCCAAGCACGCAGCGGGCTCGTCTTGTAGAGCCAATTCAGTGAGTGTAACGTAATCAGAAGATATAAGCCGACGTTCGCACGGACGTAATAATACCGCGGCGATTTTTTTTCGTGCACTGGATTTCAACGCTCTGCTTAGCGCCGAGAGTTGACGAAGAATTCGTCGGCTAAGAGTGATGCGATAGAAGGAGAGGCAACTTTGTGAATATAACTGCGGTATAGGTAATTAGCGCCGTGTGACCTGAATTGCACTTTATTGTGTCGTAGCAAGAGTGGTAATTTATTTAAATGATTTTGCTGAGTGATTCTTCTGTAAGTTCTTGTACTATTATGTATTCTGTGCCATGATAGTAACTTTGCGAGTTCGCGTCACTGTACAAAAAACGTTTGGCGCGACTACAATAGAAACGTTTTCTTCACAAATTGTCTTTTCCGTAACTACTTTAAAGTAAGATTTAATTTATTATGTGTATTTTTACTTATAGTCACCACCGCAAACCGGGGCAGATGCCCCGGGCGCCAATTTCACGGGGCGACAAATTCAAGCGTAGCAGACAAGTGCACCACCCAGCACACCGCAATATTGCAATAAATGAGACGCGCAGCACATATAATCTTATTTTTTTTTTCTCTTTTACTACAGTTTTGGTGCCTGTTGGTTTGGCGTATTATCGATCGATACAATTTGATTAATAGGTATGATGCTGCTAAAATTTTCATTTGGAGAAAATTTTAATTTCGCGAGCTACTCTATCGCATCCCCATAAAAGATTGGCGGCTGATGGCAGTTTTTGCCCCGCCTCAAATCAATTCTAGATCCGGGGCTGAAAACAAAAATAAGGTTTTTAGGTACGTATTTATATTAGACTCGCTCTTGCAGGAACTTGAACATAAACCGGATAATAGCTATGGACTTCCAGATTGGGAACCCACTCCACTTTAATGCGCTGCAAAGTCTTCTGATGAACGCTGCAGACCTAAGCGATCAGATCAAGGAGTGGGAATTGGTGAAGAAGACTGCTGTTAGTTCAACATTCATTCATTTGTCCTGTTATCTGCACGCTACAGGAGCTGATGAACGCTACTGAAGGTGCCAAGCTCGTAGCCAAATTCTGGGCTCTCTATTCAATATGTAAAAAAAAACCTGTTAGATCCGAAAGGGGCACATAGGTACTGCAAAAAGGAAAAAATCTTATTAGGTACTATTGAAAATAAAAAAGTGATTGCTATTTTAAGTTGCATGTTTAGTACGAAAATTACCCCAAATTGATTTAAATAAATGCAAATTTTCAACAGGGGTCATAAGTTATCACTTGTCGAGACCCGCTAAACGACGGGCGCCCGCGCCCCGTATAATAACTCGGTAAAATACCCCATTGAAAAAAAATGTGGCCAATTTTTTCGGCTTTTTTCCTGAAATTGCCACATAAATAGACTCTCAGTACGATACTTAACAACATCCTCACGGATCGGACAGGGTTTTTTTAACGTGTTAAATAAATTACCATTGACACGCTATAGTCCGTGCGCGATTGTTAGTCACCGTCTGTGGTATTTGAGCGGTGAGACGGTGGAGGCTATTGGCAGAATGAGTTACCTTGGCTTTTGTCTACCACCCCGTCTCATCACTCACATACCTCAGGCGGTGACTAGCAGTCGCGCGTGGACTATTATGAAGAACATTCATCAATCAATCGTCATCAGGCACTACTGGATACGGTACCCTAATTGCGTAATACACGATCAATCACAATTTGTTTCGATTTGAAACAAATTGCTAATCCATTGCTTCAAAGTTGGAAAAAAAATCTGCTCAACAACGTAAATAACGTAATGAATGTTGTTGAACTGTCAAAATGAAACGAATTTATCATAATCGTTTATGAAAATAAGTTACGCAATTAGGGTACAGGTTAGTCACTAACCAAACAAAAAGAAGACAAAGAACGTATTTCGCGATTAATGGTGCGCCTTAAAACCAGCATGCATTGCGATAAAAAATCGCGCGTTTTTATTGCAATTCTGTAACACATGGTACCTCATGTATCTACACGCATTAGCGATTTTAAATTCGCGCTTGTTGTAATGCCGTATACCTACTGAATATAAACCGCGCGAAAAAAAATCGCAGTGCGGGCTACGCCTTAAATTCGTTGATCCAGCTCAGTCCAGCTAGTTGGGGGGTGATACGCGTATCATAATTACAATTTAGTGGAGACCGCACATTCTTAGGTTAATGGGCAATAATGGCCACAGTTAAAATTGGTATGTTATTTTTTTTAATTTTTGTGTTATGACTGCTGTGAATGAAATAAATCAAGTACTTGGAACTTGGTTTATTTGTCATAGAAAAAAATCAGGACACTTCTGGGAGGCCGTACAGGACGTATAGCGCCATCTCTTTCTCCCACTGAAGTAATATTAAAATAATACTGCTTTATGAGCTGGTGGTAGGCCCCCTGAGGTCGCAGAAAACTTTAAAAATTTGAAAAAACTTGAAAAAACTGAAATTGGGATAGTAAAAATAAAAATAACATACTTCGTCTAAGATATGTATGGCTCAAAATGCTCTAAATGGTTTCAACTTCCACCCCCATAGAGCGGTTCCGCACTACGTCCAATCTGAATCCGAGTAATAGTACGTAGTAGTAGTAGTAGTAGTAGAGAGTAGCTACCTATAGTGCTATTTGTACGCGGGGTTGCGCACTAGATCCGAACTGTGTTCGTTCGAATTAAGAACATTCCCAACTCGGATTGAATTCGGATTCGGATCGGACGTAGTGCGAAATCGCTCTAAGGCTTTGCACCCAAATTCCAAACACCCTGCATATTTTTTTATTACATTTCATTTTTTTGGTAATAGTACCTAAGGATTTCAAAACCCATACGTTTCATAATACTAAGGTGCTATAAAATAAGCTTCAGTTTTCCTGCATGAGTCGACAAAATAGGTGTAGTGATTTTAAAAGAAAGTTATAGTTTATCTGCTATTTCTGGTACAGTCCGCAGTGCTGACGGAGTTCTTTAAGCAAGGTGAACTGGAGAAGATGCGCGGCGACATGCCAGCGCCAACCATGGACAGGGACAAGTGCTTCATACCGGAATTGGAGATAGAGTTCCTCCAGAGCACCGTCATTCCGCTATATGAGTGAGTAACCAAAGCTTGATTTACTCATTGCGATTTGATTGCCTGTGTGGCATACCATAAAGCCTGTAATAAGAAAGATCTAGAGGAAAATAGCCGCTTTTCTTTAGATCGAATTTTGTTGCTTGGTGTCTCAATATGAATCTTTACTTAGCCAATAAAGATAGTCACCCATTCACGAACCCATCCTGGCAAGCGCAAGGCTAAGTAATAACAGCCGCATGCATCTGGATGCGGCTGTTATTACTTAGCCACGAGCTCCACATCGCGCCACTACATATAATAACAAAAAATATTATCTTTGCAGCTTGTTGGGTGAGATAATTCCGAAAGTCGCGTCGTACTCCATAATCCTCGAAGCTCATATTGACAAGTGGGAATTCTCGAAACCGGTGTTTGCAGGGGTACACTTAATTTATTTTATATCCACAGAACCACAGTGCTTTCAATAAAACTTGATCAGTGACGGGATTGGTAGCACTGAATTTTGCTGTCATGTGATTGGTAGTATTGTTCTGTCAGTCGTTATTTTGAAATCTACTAGTATTGAAAGTGAGACTACATAAATCAGTGCTACCAATGGGGGTAAAAACTGTCACTTGCTTACTTCAGATGGCGCTGATCTTCAGCGTCTAATAATTTGACTTCTTTTACACATAATTAATTATTGAGCCCAGTTGCAAAGCTATTTACTGCAAAAATACGGGGAACCACCATGTATTTGCCAAAGATGTTATAAGAAAACTGTGGGAGAAAGCTCTCCGAAAAAAAAATGGTTCCCGATATTTTGTCGAGACGATGTGCTATCCTTTATGCCTTTTAATGGAGAAAGTGGTTTATAAGTGATGCTCCCAAGAGAACTAAGTCTGTTTTCATTACATACAGGCACTTGTGATGTAATATAATGTAAATAATAGTAAAGTAGGTATATGTGTGTTTATATTGTCATATTAGTACAGTGCCAGAAGTGCTATCTCTAAGGTTTTTTTCAGTCAGGAAGATCATGCCCGAGTTGGTTTTCAACTCCGATCGGGTTATTTTTATCGTAAACCTCCACTCTTTAACAAAAAACGAACTTAAAGTCAACAAATACAAAATAATCTATAAATTATAAAACGTTCATAATTTATTGACTTTTCTACTAAAGCTGCTTCCCCTGTCTTTAGCTCGTCTTTTAATAGTGCTACACTCCAAGTCTCATACATATTTATCTAGTTTTCTCATAGTTTGTGATCGACAAAAAAGTAATCATAAACACAACAATAGCGGTTTAAAGACGTACAACTGTGCTGCCACCTGTTACGAGCTTTCAGTTTTTAACCTCATTGCGGTATGGGTCAAGTTATAATGAACGTACTGTACTACTTACAACGGATAATTGCAAAATAACTACATTTGGCAGGATCAGACAAATGTAAAAAAATGGCATTTCTCCTTCGTCTGCATTTTACAACGTTACAAAGGTTCTTTTGGCGCGTGGGTGGGTAAAAACGGAACTTATACCGCTATGTTGTTTCATCAATACAATTTATGTGACAATTTCACAAAATGTTTACCAATAACCGCGCCTCCCGTCGCCAAAAGAACACGCTACCTACTTATATCCCAAACTGCAGTAAGTATGACAGTTCGGGACATAAGTTAGTTCAAGATTTATGTTCACATAACCACACATGAATACAGATGGTTCAATCCGCATTTTAGGTATGAAGCTACAAGTACGCGGTAGGCCCGTCTTGTCGGGCCAAGTCAGTGAGTGTAACGTAGTCAGAAGATTTATGAGTTACGCGATAAAAGAGAGACAAGTTATAGATGAATTTAACTGTAAATATTTTACGCCGTGCGACCTGAATTGCACATTATTTTGTCGTAGCAAGAGTAAGTTGCTTTTGATTTAAATTATTTTGCGGAGTGAACCTGAATTCATCTGTGACATAATAACTGGACAAAATGTATGGAAAAGCTGTTTTTATTTCGTGATTTCAGGATTAGCCTTTGAGCTCATAATGATGAGTTCAATGTCCGTTTTTTCGGGTTTTTAGTTATTTTAATGTATACTTGGTATAAAAGGCTAGGTACTGTAATAAATTCTGTTTTTTAACTCAGGTGCCTTTTACTTCCGGTCTGGCAGTGCTCCTGAGCCCAGAACTTGATAACCTCATAGAGCTAAACAAGATAGAAGCCGCGAGATTAGAGCAAGAGCGCCTGGAGGCTGAACTTTTAGCGATACAAAAAGCTAAAGAAGCAGCAGAAGAAGAAAGTGATTAGATTTTGAAAAAGAAGAGTATAGGGAATATGCACGTAATATTTTTGATGTGTAACATCTTTCCGTTCGGTTTCTTGCAAATCTTTCCTCTCTGTTTTTCCTGCAATCTGTGGAGGGGGTAATCTGTGGGAGTGATTTCGTGAAAAGGAACGGAAGTGTATTACAGGAAGCCGGGGAAGCGTGCGCTATTTGATTTGACCAGTGAGCGCGTGATGCTAGACTTGACAAGTATTAAAAGATAAATTCAACTACTGCTTTTTGCTAAAAAAAAAACATACAGTTCAAACGTCCGTTTCTGTCGCGGTTATGATGTGACGTTATTTGGCACGTTACCAACTGCTTCGTTTACATCTGTTTTTTTTAAAAGGTTTTTAGCCCCAAATCATATAAATATTTTTTTAGTGCTTTATTCAAGCAGAAATCGAACTTACTTACTTTAGTGAGATTTCAAGTACTATGCAAAGAACAGATTTTTATTCACATAGTTTTTTACGTCACTTCAAAAGAAAAGTGCAACACCTACGCGATCAAAATGTATGAAACAGTAGTTTTTTTTTAATAACCGACGCAAAATTTCAACGCTGTGGGGTTCAGAATCATGTACTGAATCCATGGTAAGTTTTCGCGTCAATGTCCCTGCCACCCTATTTGAATCTAGCAACATGTTTTAAGATTTGTTTTGACATTTCATTGCATTTTGCCAACATTTATGTTCTGTGAATCTTAATGATGTTGACAGTGATTAACTGATTAATTTGTGGCCAAATCGTAACCGAGTCAAAATTACTATTAACGAAACTTAACAAAATCAAAAATATTGCAACGTTTATTAATGGGTAATATGAAAAGTAGGTAATAAAATGGATTCAAGCGATGAAGACGATTTATTGTTTTTAGCTGCCAGTATTGCATACCTGGAACGGCAAAAATCTAGGAAGAAACGTACCTACGTTTCTTCCAAGTTTTTTCCTAGGTACTGAAATGCGCGACTTTCAAAAAAAACTTTACCCGTGTCTAGTTAGGACCACTCCATGTTTCGATATAAACACGGGAGGTTTACCATCGTACTCGGATAACACAAAACATCAAGCAATACACAAGTTGCGAGACAAAATTTGACCTAAAAAAACAACATTGCGAACGCAAACATGACAAATCTCTATATACAAAACATGTATATTGTGTATGTTTCTAGACAGTGCGAACGCAGATAACAACAAATCTTGACATCTGTATTATGACTTACTCATGTTTCGTGCAGTGCGAACGCAAGATCAACAAAACAAGTAATGAGATTTGTTTCATGTGACAAGTTTCGAAACATCTACATGTTGAATGTTTTCTGGTGCAAACGCAAGGCGATGCGTTTTCGTTCTGTTCCACCAAAAAAAAAACGCAACATAAAATAATTTTTTAAGGTTTTTTAGCCCCAAATCATATAAATTAAATTATTTTTTGTGCTTTATTCAAGCAGAAATCTCACTAAAGTAAGTAACTTTAGTGAGATTTCAAGCACTATGCAAATAATAGATTTTTATTCACATAGTTTTTTACGTCACTTCCGTCATTGTCTAAATTTGCGTTTGCACTGGCGAAATATTCTCATAAAAACATGTTGAAAAGTCTGTTTTCTGTCAATGTATCGACTCGCGTTCGCATTGTCACGCAACTTGTTGACGCGAAACATGTTTGACGTTTCATATCAGTGGACATGTTTCACCATATGTTTTTACAAACCAATTTCCTACCAAAATTATTCGTCGGTTATTAAAAAAAAATCTGCTGTTTCATAGAAAAGTGCAACACCTACGCGATCAAAATGTATGAAACAGCAGTTTTTTTTTAATAACCGACGCAAAATTTCCACGCTGTGGGGTTCAGAATCATGTACTGAATCCATGGTAAGTTTTCGCGTCAATGTCCCTGCCACCCTATTTGAATCTAGCAACATGTTTTAAGATTTGTTTTGACATTTCATTGCATTTTGCCAACATTTATGTTCTGTGAATCTTAATGATGTTGACAGTGATTAACTGATTAATTTGTGGCCAAATCGTAACCGAGTCAAAATTACTATTAACGAAACTTAACAAAATCAAAAATATTGCAACGTTTATTAATGGGTAATATGAAAAGTAGGTAATAAAATGGATTCAAGCGATGAAGACGATTTATTGTTTTTAGCTGCCAGTATTGCATACCTGGAACGGCAAAAATCTAGGAAGAAACGTACCTACGTTTCTTCCAAGGTTTTTCCTAGGTACTGAAATGCGCGACTTTAAAAAAAAACTTTACCCGTGTCTAGTTAGGACCACTCCATGTTTCGATATAAACACGGGAGGTTTACCATCGTACTCGGATAACACAAAACATCAAGCAATAGACAAGTTGCGAGACAAAATTTGACCTAAAAAAACAACAGTGCGAACGCAAACATGACAAATCTCTATACAAAACATGTATATTGTGTATGTTTCTAGGCAGTGCGAACGCAGATAACAACAAATCTTGACATCTGTCTTATGACACTCATATTTCGTGCAGTGCGAACGCAAGTTCAACAAAACAAGTAATGAGATTTGTTTCATGTGACAAGTTTCGAAACATCTACATGTTGAATGTTTTCTGGTGCAAACGCAAGGCGATGCGTTTTCGTTCTGTTCCACCAAAAAAAAAAACGCAACATAAAATAATTAATTTTAAAATAAGTAATGTATAAAAAAATGTAACCTAATAGGAATTTGTTTCTAGACTATATTTAAATAATGATTAAGTTTTGAATTACGTGTATATTCCCTATTGTGGCGCACTCTGGGTGTAACTTAGCGTTGAGAATCCCCTTTGCTTGTGGGTGACACCTTCATTTTAGTAGGTAGGTCAAGCTAATGCCCGTCTGTACTTAAGTCGGCTAAGTTAGAGCATATCTAAAAAACAAACATACAAAAATCATTTTTTTTCACTTTATATATACTTATTATTTAGATATCTAAGCATTTAGGCAGCCACAGGCATTTGATATTTTGGGACAAAATTTTTCAATACTAAGGCATTGAAAGTGCCGATGGGCAAATGATTCCGTCCGGGAAAGAACTATCAATTCATGTTTCTGTTGCCAAGATATTGTTGAGTTTACGATTTAAGAAGGTTAATTCTGAAAGTTGGCAACGTCGTAAATAGCTGTCAAATATTTACCTGTTTTGATTAATTTGGCAATATTACTGTATGGAATTAAGAAATGTGGCTTACTTGGGAACTAAAATATTGATAATGCAATAATTCATATTCTAGTACCGAACATTTAGTTTTAGATGTAATAAAAGTATTTCTAAACTTTACAAATACTTACCTTTTTTACACTTTTAAAACGGTTACAACATTAAATTCATTGTTATAATTGCAAGTCATTATTAATATCCTAGTTCGCACATTTCATATTTCCATACAGTAATATTGCCAAATTAATCAAAACAGCGAAATATTTGACATCTATTTGCGACGTTGTTCACTTTCAGAATAAACGCTCTTAAGGTGAACCACGAAGTATCGTCATTCCAAGGGGCCGAGTTTACCGTATAATATTAGGTGAGCTATTTGTCACTAACTTAATAAATTCCCGCATACAATAATCATCATTCTTGCCCCAATTTATTTGTGGTCGGCACAACATTTCTATTTCTTTCAGCCATTTCTCATCTCCCCGGTAGTCAGTCCCTTTCTAGCCATATCGTCTTCCACACCGTCCATCCATCGTTTCTTTTCACACTCAAAACTTTCCTGACGACATTTCCCTCATTCCTCAGCATTACATGCCCACACCATGACAACCTATTTCCAATCAACTTTTCAGTCACCGGTGCTACTTTCAAACTTTCTCTTATACAGTATGTTAACTAACGTAGGGCGTTCCCATTAACCCAATAATAGAGCGTTCATGCAAAAAAATAAAAATAAAAAAGAAAAATAAAAAAAATTGTTACTTAAAAGAAACGCTCTGTACACGCGTATTGTCATTCAACGTGGAAAGACAAGTGCGTGTGTACAGAGCGTTTCTTTTACGTATCAATTTAATATTTTGTATGAATATTTTACTAAAAAAATCTTTATTTTTTAGGGGTATTTTTGCATGTATCGACGCTATACTATCGCGGTATAACGGGAATGCCCGCTCGTTAACATACTTTATACTAATTTCTTATGCTATCCATTCGCGCAACACCACATATAAATTCTCACAAGTATAACCCAATCATTAGGTGTCGCTCGGTTTGCACACATGGTGCTTAAAATATTTGCTGAATCTTTTACTAACATTTCTGTCAAAGGGGATACTTTTCTATTTAACATCTTAACCGCGACACTGATGATAAAATATTGTACTTTCGTCCGTTGTTATTATTATTATCATGTTATTTAGATTTAATATACTAAATTCTTAAATCTTTGTTTGATATTTACAAAATTATTGTCATTGAAATATTTATTAATAATAAAAAATAAAAACTCTTTTGTATGGTTTTATTGTCCTGTTTAATGACTTAAGCAAAGAAAAAAAAGTATAATTTTAAATGCAGATTAGACCTGTTTAACAGGAACAAGTTTTATAGTCTAAATACCCGATTATGGCTAATATATGTGGAATATACAGACATTTAATTAAAAGGTGAAGCACAAGGTTCGTTTTTACTAGCACCTTAGGGTTATTCCGTTTATCCACCCCAAAATATCCACCCTAAGGAGGATACTCGGAAAGGTATGTCCTAGAATTCACCCTAGGACTAATTGGATAAACGGAATTTATAGGCTTTTTAGTGGATTGTTGGTCATACGTTTCCGAGTATCCACCTTAGGGTGGATAAATGGTAACTCGCACCTTATTCCGACTACGTAATGTCAAAATTTTAAATGAAAATCACACTTCGAAAAGGAGACATGCGCTTGCTAAAAAACAACGAGAAAGAAAACGCATGTTTGCAAATTGCTTAAAAATTTCGCTTCTTGACCGTACGTTGACGCTAAGCAGTGGGCCCATAACCTATTTATAGTATGACCTCGCCGCTGTACTGTGCCTTAGGTATGTGCGCGGCTCCCGGGACGGCAGTGCAGACTACAGGCAGCTTATTCGTTAACGCTCACGGCGACCCGCCCCCGCCTCGACGCGCATTCTTAAGGCGCACTACAGCGTTTAGGTCAAACTATAGCCTATAGATCTGGTTATTAGCCTCACAATCAAAACACAACAGGTCTAAATAAATACATACTTAATTTAGAAAATTTAATAGAAAATAGGACAACAATTTACAATATAGCTTGACCACTCTGAAATGACGCGCCCCACTACCGCATTACCGTGTACGTAAATGCGATAGTGGGGCGCGTTGGGGGGCCATTGTTTTTGCGATTATTAGAAACATTTTTTTTTTCTCTATAAATTCTACAGAAATATGCTTAAAAATGTAATTATATATCGTCTATTTATTTAAACACTACGAATTGCTTAATTTAATAAAAAGTGTTTGATTACAAAGATTGTTGAAATAAAAAATAATTATATTAGATACCTTGATAATAACACCTTTAGTAATTGGTAACTTACAGTACGAATTAAATACAAAACATTTTTTTTTTTCAATTACAGCTCAAAAAAAATCGATTATAACTTTAATTATACAAATTGATTCTAGGAATCGATTATTTGACTCTAGCTTACTTTAGTAAAAATTTGATGGAATCCTTTTTGAAATCTCGTTTTCCGATTGATTCAAATCTATGTATCTTAAATCTAAATAGAATGACGCGTGAAGACACACACATATATTACATCCGGGTCACACGATTTTTCGACAGTTTATAATTTAACAGAAATAATACTGATAGATTATAAACTAACGAATTTCATAATTTTACGGTGACAAGTATAACACGGAAAATTGACGTAGAGTATCAATTTGATGAATAAATACGACATTTTTAAGACAAAAACCTGGAATGTTCCGTCCTTAACATGTTCAGTTAAACTTGAGGGTCTGCTGGTTATAGTTAACTGTTAAGTTTAACCTAGCAGACCGTTCTCTTTGGGTTGCAGCAATTCTTCTACAAACTCCTTCACAATCACTTGCAGTTTCGCGTTCATGGATTCTTGTTCGCTGGAAATAAGGAAAATATTACTTAAAATAATATAATTTAAATTTTATAATTTTTTATAATAGTTAAACGAAATGTTAAGATAAGATCAAGATAAACGAAAAAGGCGTTTGAAATTCTATGTTTTATTAACTTTCATATTTATTTCCTGTCCTTAACATTTTTATGCTACCAAGGGTATTCAACACTACTATAGCTCACTTCTCTAAAAGATGCTTGGCGTCTGTTATTGGTTAAATGAACTACGCGGGGATAGAAATAAATCTTGCACAGAGCGGGTTATTTCGTTTATCCACCCAAAAAAAAAAAACACTAGGGTGGATACTCGGAAACGTAAGTCCGAGAATTCACCCTAGTTGTATACACGGAATTTAAAGGCTGGGAGTGGATTCTCGGGCATACGTTTTAGGGTGGATTTTTGGGATGGATAAACGGAATAATAGCAGTGGTGGCCCAGTGGTGACGGCCGCAACTTCCAAGCGCTTTACTTTGTGTAAATAATTTCATCACCACTGCTCTCAAATCGGTGAAGGAAATCATCGCGAGGAAACCGGCATGTCCTAGAACCAAAAATTCGAAGAACATGTGACACCTACCGACCCGCACTGGGCCCGCGTGGTGGATTGCAACCCACTCCCTCTCGAAGAGAGGAGGTCTGTTTCCCAGCAGTGGGAACTCATAGGCTAATTATGCTAAACGGAATACTGACTGCCTCGTTGGTCTAGTGGTCGCAAAGCGCTACTGCTGAGTATGAGGTCCTGGGTTCGATTCCCGGGTCGGGCAAGGTGTTATTGGGTTTTTCCATCTGGAATTTCTCAGTAGCAGCCCGGAGTCTGGATTTGTGCCCGGTTGATGGCAATAGGCTCGCCCCCTATTACATGGGACTTAAACATAACTGGCGAAATGTGGGTGTACTATAGGTACACCTCTGCCTAACCCTTCGGGGAATACAGGCGTGATGTTATGTGTTATGTGTGTGTGTGTGTGTGTGTGTGTGTGTGTGAATAACCCCACGGCGCAGGAGGAGTTTGATCGTGGTTTTTTTACGAACAACGACAGAAATAAGTAAGACATGTCTGCTTACCTCCTAGTGGGCGCTTCGCACACTAGCTCGGAGTAGTACTTCAGTTTGGGTTCCGTACCGCTCGTCCGGATAGTGACGGTCAGTCCGTTACCGCACCTGAATATTATCATCTCGCCTGATGTGTAGTCTTGATCCAAACCAGTGCCGAGGACATCTAGAAAGAGAATCATTTTTTAGTCCTATACTATTAAACGAGCAACATTTATATGTATATATATTTGTTTCTACATATATTTGTACCTACTCACGTTCTCGAAATCGGCTCTAACGATTTCAATGAAAGTTGCAATATACGGGGGCGAAAAATCGATCTAGCTAGGTCTCATATCTGGGAAAATTAGTTTTCTCCGTATTTTCATCCGAGCAGAGCTCGGTCGCCCAAAGTTTAGAACAAGTTAATGAATAATGACATGACATTATTGACATTAGAATAATGATTATGGCAGTATGGAATTAGTAGGTACTATCCTATACTATTAAATGAGCATTCTGTATTTTCACTAGAGCAGAGCTCGGTCGCCCAGATATTAATTGATTAACTTTCATAGGTAGTGTAGGTAACTTGCATACGTGCAGTGAGCGTCAAATAATACAGAACAATAGACTTCAAAATTGTCAGAACGACTAAGGGCTGATTTGCCAATGCAATGCGTGCCGAAGCTTCGTATGTTATGCTCGCTAAAAAGTTATGCGGTGGGCACATTAGCGGCTTCATAATTTTAACTGCATGTATCCAAGGTGACTCTCAATTATTTCGACAGAGCGTCTAACAGTCGAAATGAACAACGCTTGTCCGACCACGCGCCACGTTGGGTAATTCTGATTCAATCAATTCAATCGGCCTAGCCTTTTCCAAACTATGTTGGGGTCGGCTTCCAGTCTAACCGGATGCAACTGAATACCAGTATTTTACATGGAGCGACTGCTTGCCTGACCTCCACAACCCAGTATTTGGGTAATACGATACCCCTTGGTAAGACTGGGTGTCGGACTATGTACATTGTGATTCAGAGAAAGATGATAGAAAAACTGGCCCATGATACTTAGTAAACATTAGCATACCTATAAAAATACATACATACTTCACTCCTTTGTATCTATTATTCAATGAGATACAGACTGTACTTGGGTTAAAAAGTCGAAAGAACAATCAAAAGTGATTTCCGATTATCCACCCGTCTGGGGTGGACAGATGAACGCGCTTCAGTGGAGCGAGGCAGCGGAGCGGGGAAGCGGAAAAAAAAACGGCCGGGGGTTCGCTCAAATTACTCGTAGCGTGAACTCGGCCTAACTCCGCTCAGTCCGTAACTCTCTAACGACAGACACAGTCCGCAACTCTGCTTCGCTGCCTCGCTCCGCGTCCATGGACAGGCAGCCTTAAGGTGGACAAACGGAATAACCGGCCACGCTAATTCGTGTGCTAAATCCCTTTGATGTACCACGACTCGGGCGATAAGTGCTACGCAGCCCGAACTATAGCGACGATAACCGATAACGGTTGGTGACATCTGCACGTATCGTATCACTGTGCGAAGCTTCGTTACGATAGACGCAGGCGCGGCCCCAGGATAATAATAAATGTATACTTACTCAGATGAGCCTCCCCGTTGACATTCTCAGGTATCTTGACGCCGGCAGTCAAGTCGTTGATGTACACGATCTCGCATGACCCCACTTTCTTGGGGTACTGGAGATAAACAATCGAATCTTCAATAACGGAACACTCGTTAAATATGAAGGAGATGGGACTGCAGGAGATAAAAAAGGGGCCCAAAGAATAGTGACTCTATTATTTAGGAAGAGTTTAAGTTTACACAATAATTTTGAAGATTAAAAACGCAATTCAGCTTGAGCTTCAGGCTTGATGTTTGTTGTAAAAAAAAACCTGTCTAGTGCGAGTCAGATTCGCACACGAAGGGTTCTGTAACACTGTACATTTAGCAAAAAAAAAAAATCTGCGTTTTTTAATTTTATATTATTTTGTTATATCGGCAATATAAATACACAATTTGTGAAAATATCAACAGTCTATCTATTACTGTTAATGAGATACAGCCTGCTGACAGACAGACAGACAGCGGAGGTTTAATAATAGGGATCCGTTTGGCACCCTTTGGGTACGGAACCTTAAAAAGCAGCCTTTATTACTACATCCCTTGATATAAAAATACCGATCCCAGTAACAAGAACAAGGGATATTTCTATAACTGTTAACAATATTATCATAACACACAATAATAATGGGTACATCATGACAGTTACGCAAATTATTTAGTTATAATTTACTGATTGCATGTAGGTATGACAAGAAAAAATATTTTAAAGTAAATTAGCTGATCACACGGTGTGTAAATACTAGCAACCGTGCGACCGGTCAATGATCAGCGGACAGAGCCTCGCTACGAGTGAAACCGTGAACATCAGCTATTAATGAAATGAAATTTACTCACCTCTCCCGGTCCAGTGTAGTTTCTGATACGCCTAAATATCCTCTGAGTAATGGCCTGATCGTGACAAATGTAGTAGTTGTTGTGAGTCACGTGGTATCCGTACTGAGCGTACAGCGCGTGCAGTTGCTTCAGGACTGAAGATCCAGTGCAGTATAGGTGCGAGGCTAGGGAGGCTACCTGTAATAGAAATAAATGTAGAGAAGTTAGCTATGGTCGCATATTAATACATATGGTTCACTCCGCAAAATCATTTAAATAAAAAGCGACTCTTGCTACGACACAATAAAGTGCAATTCAGGTCGCATAGCGTTAATTACCTACAGTTATATACACCTAGAAATTGCTTCTCTTTCTAACGCGTAACTCTTATAGAGTCTGGCCACGCTAAGTCTGCATTAGTAAAAAATCAAATAAAAAATCTATAGACGGTAACACCATCCTGTCCTACGAAAAGAACTTGATACTTTGTTTGTCTTTTTGTTTTGGTTATTTTGTTTATATTCTGCTTTATTCCTGGTACTGGCACTTTAGCACGATGCAGTGTGGATTTGATACAGTTTTGTCATCGTATGGAGGTAAAGCACAGGTACGACATAGTCTATTACACATAATCTATTATGCAAAAATCAAAAGACAAAATATCAAAATTTTATATCAAAAATCAAAAGGCGAAATATCACAACCCCGAAAGTGACATAACTGACTGATGCAAAAGTATACCATATGTAAAACTTTTTGGGGTTGCCCATTTATTCCATTGCAAACTTAGCGTGCAAACCAGATTCTATCTTCTGACTACGTCACGCCCACTGAATTCGCTTCACTGGTAGCTTCATACCTTAAATTCAGAGTGAACCATCTGTATTCATCTGTGGAATGGTTAGCGATGAAGATGAATGAGAATGATCTGCTCATATACAATAACTAGAACGTGCGGCGTATGCCGTAAACCTCAGTAAATAAGACGTAACTTCAGAACAATAGGCCTGAGTCCAAAAAATGTCTTTCTAATCACACCGCTGTCTGATAAGCACAGCGGTGTGATGTGATAACATCATTCCTCAGCCTATCATTCATAGTCAGACCACACATGCTTCGCAAGGAACGCATTTCCACAGCATTTAGCAAATAAATATAAAATAATGGCCTGATGCATACATAGTAATAAACTCTAGGTATGGAGTTTATTAACTGTAATGGATTAAGCCATTAGATATTTATTATAAAGTGTATTTACTATATGATATTGTTGTAATTTCAGTTGTGAAGGTTAATTTTTGTTACATTCCATGTTCACACGACACCGACTAAATTATACAGGGTGGCAGGGACATCGACGCGAAAACTGTTACCATGGATTCAGTACATGATTCTGAACCCCCTGCGTTTAATTTTTTGTTTATTCGGTAGGCCAGTGCCGAAATCCAACATCGATGGATCGCTTCATTAATGAATTAAATGTTCACTTTTTTTATTAATTTTCAGTTCAGACGTTTCACTTCGAGTAAAAAGATGCTAAATGAAAGGCAAAAATTTACGAAAAGTGAAGCGACTGATATAGAGGCTTGAGCAATCCGAAACTCTTGACATTTTCTTATCGATCCAGAATAACGATGAAAAAATATCGATTTGTTAGCAAGAAAACCCCGGAAATGATCGAATAATCGACAAATCTATTAATGGTATTGAATAATCGAATAAATCAGCTAGTATTATTGAATAATCGGTTTGAGTTTTACCTGCACGGCAGCTGACACTCCATCTTTTTCAGGAACTCGGTGATCACACATGTAGCCGATAGCTTCCTCAAACGCAAACAGAGGCACCTTGTTCTGTTGTGCTAAGAGAAGTGTGGTGTTGCCTGTAATAATAATAATATTGCGATAGAGTATTTTAACAAGTGTTGCCAATCTTTAAAGTGATATACATATACTTATATGGCTTGCATTATCATTTAATCCAACAGCGTGTTTTTTCACAAAACAGGTAGGGTTTAATATCTGGCTAAACTGGGAAGTTTTTCAAAGACCTGAACATAAGCCAACATGAATTGCAAATAATTTTTTTTGGAAGTTCTCATGAATTCGGGGTCGTTCATTAATTACGTGAGGTGATTTTTGGATCGCCCCTCCCCCCTTGGTGAGATGTCAGGAGATTTGGTTCCCCCACCCTAATCTACTACTACGAGATTGCGTTGGATTTATTAAAAAAAAAAAACATAATTTTAATAATATTTTTTATTTAAGTCTAGTAAAGTAGTGTTTAACACTACTAAGAATCACAGTGAGAAAATAGAACAATAAAATACTTAAATAGAACTAGAATTCGTAAAAGAATTCGGAAACATTCTAATTCAGTCCAAACCAACATGTCCGTGTGATTTTGAGTAAAATCATCCGCTTCTTCAACCTCGCTCTGATTTACCCACTGTAAGCCGTTGTCGCTTGCACACAAAAGCCCAGCAGCTCGACGTGTGACAATCCGTGAGGGTCTCGTGCGGGACGCCTCTCGTTTTTGTGTAGGATTTAGCCATATTTTAGTGGAGAAACATGTTTTACTTAATTTAATCCAGTTTTCTTGCAATATTACACTGTTTGTTTCGGGAAACAAAATTATGTGATTTTGCTGACACCCCACATGAGATTGGGTGAGATTCGGCTCAAACCCCTCCCCCCCTTAACGCCTCACGTAATTAATGAACCATATCTTCCAGGAAAATCTGAAAATACAGTTCTAGGTTTCTTCCGAATAAAGTTTCTTTGATCACTTTGCTGTATGTATGATTTGGCTTAAAGCCAAAAAAAAAATACCCTGTGTGATAAAATATGTCTATCAAAGTAACAAAAGCTACTATTAAAAAACTCACCCATCCACTTAAAACCAGTAAGAGTTTCAACAAACTCGCCCCGTCCTTTAACGATGGCCCTCAACATCTTGGAGCTCACGATACTGGCCATGATGTACACCTCGGACTCCGGCATGTGGTTCACTCGCTTGCAGTACTGGTCTAACAGCCAGCAGCCTAGGAGAGCTCCCATCTCGTTACCGGTGAAGATGTGCCAGGAATTTGTGCTGAAATGGTTAGATTACTAATTACGGAAGTCATAGGTTATTTGTGTGTATCGACAAAATTAAAACACTAGCGCAGGTATTCCCAACGTCTGGGGTGCGCCCCCTCGGGGGGCGTAAAGTGATCAATGGGGGGGAGGGCGCGGCGGCTCTAATAATAAACTTACTAAAGATTTATTAAATTTTATATGTTCTTGATTTAGAAAAGGTTAGGGTTAACCCGAACCATGGGGTCTCAACTCGAACAAATTATAATTAGTCATGATAAAAATTTCATAGATGGCAGCATGGGTAACAATCATGACATTAACAATCACTAAAAAGCGTTAAACGGCAGATTTTGGCTGAAGTAAGATTAGTAAAAATCAAAAATTCCTTGTTTAATGTTGATTTATCTATTTACACACCTAAATCACGTATTTTCCACAAAAAGGATAAACGAAACCTTTTACTTCAAATTCGAACCCATAGAGTGATATAAGTAGTGAAAAGTAGCCATCTGTTAATCATTTTGTTTAGAGGTATTTGCAATAGATGGCGTTTAAGTCAATTTGTCCTGTCATAATAAAACAATAAAAGAAACGATTGTGCCTACAAACGCACACACGTTTGTAGGCACAATCGTTTCTTTTATTGTTGTTTCATTATAAGTTTAAGAATTGAAAAAAATCTATTAGCATGTTTTTGGTACATAATTAGCATTATTTAAATTTTACTGAACCCGGAACTATAAAACTTTCTTTGCAAAAGGATGTACAGTGTGTGCCATTAAAGATGAGACTTGACACAACACGTGGTTTGACTTGCGCAGTAAACGATTTATGGGTCTCTTTAGCGGTATGAAGTCTGCGCCGGGACGTCATCGGGGCGGCGCGGCGCACGGTGGATCGAAAATCGGCTGTAGAAGACATAGGATCTCGATGTCTTAAATGTTATTTTTTTTGCTGGAAATGACTTCTGCCGATCATTACTGTTCTATAAAATGTCATATGAAGTAATTGTGTGCACAAATGGAAGAGTTATAATTTTTATAAGAAAAAAATGTATGGAGCTGACATGAAAAATGAGGATATCTCTGGAATCGCAAGGTTGGCCGTTATATCCTTGCACACTGTTATAGTACTATTTATTTGTGAATTTTTGACATACTTAATATCGCGGCATCACTTGCGATTTTATTTTTTTAAATCGTCAAAATTAAAAAAAAAAAGGAAAAGTATATGATTCATTTTAATGCTTAAATATGGCTATACCAACTGTAATTTACAATATTTTTTATGCTTAGACCAAAACATTCTAAGAAATCACAAAGTCGTATTACCTACTTTGTGATTTTCATTTGAAATGACATGGTAATTATGAATTACGTAATACGTAATCTTGTCTAATGCCTCAAGTCCACATTAGCTAATGATTAATAAAACTTAATACTTATATACCTGTTAAAAGGATACGTACCAAAATAATTTGGGGTACTCGCTAATTTAGCAATTAGTGCAGGATTAACTTAATGAAAGTAATTAGATAAATGTGATACCATCATTAGTCAATAACAATAAATAGTCAAACATTGGATTCACAACTTCAGTTCATTTTGAGCATTTCTAATACTTTTAGATTAAGACTACTAGACTACTAGATTTAACAGTGAACAGAATTTTTGAAACTATTCGTAGTCCTGATGCGATACAAGATAAACAATTGATATTAATATCAAAGTGGGGATTTGACGGTGCATCTAACCAAAGTAGATATAAGCAAAACATAGAGAGTGGTCAAGATGATTCCAGCATATTTATGACTTCTTTGGTTCCATTAAAGTTGACAGCTGACGGTGATACCGTATGGGTGAATCCAAAACCCTGTTCACCTATGTATTGCCGTCCAGTCCAGTTTAGTTTTGTGAAAGAAACCAAAGACGTTGTCATAAATGAAAAAACTGCAATGGATAACGAAATTGAAGCTCTCGTTCCCTCAAAATGTCAAGGACATGAAATTAGTCACAAATTAATGATGACGATGATTGACGACAAAATTTGTACATATCTGTCTGAAGCTAAGTCAAATGCGGCCTGCTACCTGTGTTTGGCTAAGCCTACAGAAATGAATAAGTTAGATGTCATTGCGTCAAAAACCATTTCTTCTGGTGTGTATGAGTTCGGATTATCATCACTTCATGCCCGCATTAATGTGATGGAATGTCTTCTACACATAGCGTATCGTCTCGACTTCAAAAAGTGGTCTGCAAGAGGAGAAGGTCATCAAGAGTTATTGCATTCACGAAAAAAACTCATTCAAGATCGATTCAAAGATGATCTCAACCTTTTGATTGACATCGTTAAGCAAGGATCAGGCACAACTAACGACGGGAACACAGCAAGGTGGTTTTTTTAATTTCCTGATAAAACTGCAGCGATCACTGGATTAGATGAAGACCTAATACGCAGATTTGCTGTGATTCTGCAAGCTATCACATCTGGAGAGATTGTAGACGTGCCGAAATTTAAAGAATACGCTAGAACAACCGCTGAAAAATACGTGGAACTGTATGATTGGTATTACATGTCATCAACCGTCCACAAATTGTTGATTCACGGAGGGGACATAATTGCAGAAAATGCTATTGTACCAATTGGAAGTCTTTCGGAAGAAGCTTCAGAGGCCCGAAACAAAGACTTTAGGAGGTTCAGAGAACACCATTCGAGGAAAAAAGAGTAGACAAGCATCAAACGAGGATATCCTCTATATGCTTATCGTCTCTTCTGATCCTCTAATTTCTTCCACAAGACCAAGATTAGATGCCCACAAGAGGCAGACATACTTTAAGGAAACAGTAGAACTACTGAAACTTCAGGATCAGGAAGCTCCGACAGAATTCTTAGAAGTTATATCTATTGTAGAGCCTGATTCTGAAGTGGATTCTGATGGTGACGAAGTATAAAATAAGTTAACTTTTATTGTTTATGTTAGGTTAGGTTAAGTTAATTTTTTTTTTAATAATTTGCTTTTATTTTTAATCATACATTAGTTTACGATTTATTGTTATTGACTAATGATCACGTTTATCTAATTACCCTCATTATGATACGTATCCTTTTAACAGGTATATAGGTACTAAGTTTTATTAATCATTAGCTAATGTGGACTTGAGGCATTAGACAAGATTACGTATTACATAATTCATTATTACCATGTCATTTCAAATGAAAATCACAAAGTAGGTAATACGACTTTGTGATTTCTTAGAATGTTTTGGTCTAAGCATAAAAAATATTGTAAATTACAGTTGGTATAGCCATATTTAAGCATTAAAATGTATCATATACTTTTCTTTTTTTTTTAATTTTGACGATTTTTAAAAAAAAAATCGCAAGTTATGCCACGATATTAAGTATGTCAAAAATTCACAAATAAATAGTACTATAACAGTGTGCAAGGATATAACGGCCAACCTTGCGATTCCAGAGATATCCTCATTTTTCATGTCAGCTCCATAAATTTTTTTCTTATAAAAATTATAACTCTTCCATTTGTGCACACAATTACTTCATATGACATTTTATAGAACAGTAATGATCGGCAGAAGTCATTTCCAGCAAAAAAAATAACATTTAAGACATCGAGATCCTATGTCTTCTACAGCCGATTTTCGATCCACCGTGCGGCGGAAGGAGCGGCGGGAGGCGCGGTCGAGTCTCATCTTTCGTGGCGCGTATTGTACGAAACGTTTTAAAAGTAGATTTATAGTTACAGATATTTTTTTTCTATGGCTGTCAATGTCAAGTCTGTTTCCGTCCGTTATTGTCTGAGTCTTAATTAGTTGTTGACTATCATTGGAAATAGGTAGGTATATACATACTAGGAGTAGGAGGATACAAGTAGGTACTATACTACGTTTGAAATAAAATTAGACATTTAAATAAACCTTTTATACAGTCCGTTTAACCGCTTTTGATTTCTATTGCGTTGGTGGCATGACAAATGGTAGCTACAGTAAACAGTTGGTATTGCAACCACTTTTTACAAGCTTTTATGCTTTTATTCAACTTGCCGTGTTAGTTAGCAAATGTTGCAAGCTGAATTAAAACCACTTCCTCTATCCTACGGAGTTGAAATTTTACATGTTGGTTCAGTTTTGAAGACATTTCTTTATGATGTATGACTTCCCAGGATAGGCTCCAGATGATGGAACTCCACAACACTCAACGGTACAGACACGGAATTTAATATACGCATTTAATTATGATAGTCCGTTCTAAAGTCTACCATGAACTGGCTACAACATCCAGGATTGGCTCCACACGAGGTAACTCCTCAGCGATCAACAACTGAGACACTCAATTTTACAATATATACGCATTCAATTACGATAGTCCGTACTAAAGGTCACATGATCTGGCTGCATGCACCCAGGATTGGTTCTAAAAGAGGGAACTTGTCAGCGATCAACAGCACAGACTCAAAATTTTATATGCACATTCAATTATGATAGCCCGTTCTAAAGTTCATCATGATCTGGCTGCTGCACCCAGGGTTGGCTCCAGAAGAGGGAACTCCTCAATAGTCAAAAGTACATACAAGAAATTGAATATAAGAATTTAATTATGATAGTCCGTTCTAACGTTCATCATGACCTGGCTGCTGCACCCAGGGTTGGTTCTAGAAGAGGGAACTTCTCAGCGGAACTTCAAGCTAGGTCATGGTAGACTTTAGAACGGGCTATCATAATTGAATGCGTATATAAAATTTTGTGTCTGTGCTGTTGATCGCTGACAAGTTCCCTCTTTTAGAACCAATCCTGGGTGCAGCAGACAGGTCATGGTAGAGTTTAGAATTTCATTTCATTTCCTTGTAAATTACAAGCAATTTTATAGTTTTGATTGATTTGAGTAAGTAGGTAATCATAAAGCAATAGTAGATTTGGTACCGAGGAGAAGAAATCTAGATTTAAGCATTGAAATACTAATACACATGAACGAGGCGTTCGCAGCAGCGTGAAAATTGCTAGCACAAAATGAAACTATTCTGCCAACTCGAGTCATTTTTTTGTTGTTGTATTGTTATTACTTGTCCTTGAACGCACGTTGCAATATCCGACTCGATGTGCGATGAAGAGAATCTACAATATTAAAACAACGCCATCTAGTAGTATCTATGTCACATAGTATCGATGCCACCTAGTATCTACACATACTCCTAGATGGCGGTATAAAACTACAGTCTCTGGCAATTAGTGAGTCGCTGATGCTGCCATCTGTTGAAAAAATGAAGGAAAAAAAATAGCCAGCTCAATAGCCAGACTTAGGGTGGTGTCATTTCTTTGTATGGGATTGGGTATCTGTACTAGTATATTATCTGTGCCCGAACCTTTCATAATATTGTATTAGGTACTGTATAATGAGCTTCAGCTTTTCTGCATAAGTCGACTAAATAAGTTTTTCTACTTTTGTATGAATGGATTAAGGAAAACCGAACCTATCCGAGGCGTCGTGCTACAATTTTCGAGCTCACTTTGCTAGCTCTTCCATTCTACATTCTCTTGATTCTTCTACTTTTCTGCATAAGACGACAAAGTAACTCCTTTTTCTGTATGAATGCTCAAAAGAAAAATGTATAGAATCCGAAATCGTACAACATTTTTCTAGCTCGCTTTTACATTATGCTCTCTATTCTCATAATTCTTGAGGTTTTTCTGCTAAGCTCGACATCAAAAGAAAATCTAACCTATCCAAGGGGGTGCAAATATTTTCGACCTCACTTTCGCTCGGTTTACATTCTTACGCTTTTCTGCTTATGTCGACAAAGCAACTCAGGGGCGTAATGATTTTAAAATAAAGTTAGGGGGGTGCGTATGTAAAAAGGTTGGGAACCCCTGCACTAGTGGAAAGTTGCACTCTTGTACTGTAAGCGTTTAGGAAGAAGAGAGGGGCGCGTCTTTGTGGATGGCACTATCTGTACCCAGGTACTAATATGGCAAGAACCGCTAAGTACCGATACAGACCTGGTACTTTTGGTAGCCCTGATGGCGGCTAAGTCAGGAGATTATGGTCCTCACCTGTCATCATACTCGGCGACGGCCAGTCTGTCAGCATCAGGATCGTTGACCAGCACAAGTTTGACTTTCTTCTTTTCTGCCAGCTCTGTACTGAGCTTCAGACATTCTAACTCTTCAGGGTTAGGGAATGTTACCGTGGGGAAGTCAGGGTTCGGGTCCTGCTGTTCTTTCACGCTGATTGGTGCCTGTGAGTGATTAGGTTTTATGTGAGACCAGCTGGTGCCCGCGGCTTCGCCTACGTGGACTCTAATTCTTTTTCTATAATCTCCTTATATACTAATATTATAAAGAGGTAAAATTTGTTTATTTGTTTGTAAGTTCGTATGTAGGGGTAATCTCCGAAAATACCGTCCGATTTGATTTTTTTGTTTGCAATGGATAGCCCAATTCTTGAGGAAATATAGGCTCTAGTTCTATAATAAAAGTAGTAAAAGTTCATCAGCCGTTTCGGAAAATACTCGGAACAGACAGAAAGACAAATTAAAAAAAAATATATCTTTTTTGTTATCAGTACCGTTTATACTTTCATATAAATTTAGTAAAAAGCTGTTATTTTTTATTTAAAATAGTCGCTTTAGTTTTATTTATTTGTTTAGATTTACGTCGGTTTCTGTGTCGGTAACTATGCAACGGATTTTGATGAGGTTTTCACTATCACTTAAAGAATTAAGTGATAGTGAAAGTGTTCTAACACACACACACACATAACATAACGCCTGTATTCCCCGAATGTTTAGGCAGAGGTTGTAGGTACAATAGTATCCTAATCTCAGAAAAAGCTGGACCGATTTTGACAACACATTCACTGGCAGATGGCTGATATTATAAATTGTAATTTATGCTGTGGAAATGCGTTCCTTGCGAAGCATGTGTGGTCTGACTATGGATGATAGGCTGAGGAATGATGTGATATAAGACAGCGGTGTGATTTAAAAGAAGATGTAGTGACAAAAATTAAATATATATTGTGAGATAGTTTGGTCATGCTGAGACGGTCACAAAGTAGATGTGAAGGGAAACGCCGTGAGGGGACGCCCTCGGAGGACATATACTGATCTTATTAGTGATGTTCTTCAGAAAGGTCAGGTGCATAGTACTCGCAACGGGCGTGCGTGTATGACCAGATGTATGAACGTAAACGAGGCAAAAGGAATATGTATGGATCGTACATGGCAGCTTGCGTTCTGTAGTTTCCGCCTACCCCCATGGGAAGGCGTGAGTTTATGTATGTAATTTATATGAGGTTACTTTCATTACAGAAAAATAATTAGGGTCATGGATGCAGCTAGTGTATAATACGTTTAGATAAACTTGACTAAACAATCGTCTTCAAAGAAAAAGAAAAAAGAAAATCCTTTTAATGTTTTCCTACCTTTAAATTAGCAGTCGCAAAGGCCTTCAGAATATATTCATATCCCACTCCATGCATCGCACTGTACACTACATCAATAGCCGCCTTCTTGTTCTCCTCCAAGACCTCGGGACTAAGGCTGATGATGGTCTCCATGTACTTGTTGGTGATCTCGTCCTGACAGTCCGATAGGAGGGGGTTGGAGCGAATATCCTTGATGTCCCAGTGTTCGTCGGGTATGCTGGAGGATAAAATATGGTGGATTCTTGTAAGTATGATGAATAGTTAAAGAAAGAAAAAGAAAAATGCGTTTATTGGCATTTCAACAGAAAAATACACCTTAAAACTATAAAACAGAAAACGATTATACCTAATACCAAAACGGCCTCAGCTCAGCATAATGTCAGATGACAACACAAAGTGTACCACCTGACGATGATTTTCAGCTGCAACCCACGATTGCAACACGCTAGAATAATATACACATATGGAAGTGTATGTCCGTTTTAATAAATAAATTATTACAATTGTCATTTAATTTGTCGTTTTGTCGTTTAATTCAAAGAAACTGGTAATCTTAAAAGTTAACAGATGTGTAACTATACATTCATACAAAAACTCACTTCTTGTTCATGCAAACTACGTATTTCGCTGACGTCACGCAAAATCCAGCATCGCGCAAACAGAGTTTACCGCGGACTGGCATGTATCTATACATCGTTGCGACAACAATTATCGGGCAGTAGCCCACCACATACAACACCCGGCTGGTCGGAGGGTTCTCTATTTTTTATAGAGGATGAGTGAACTTTACACCCTGTTCCTCTATATTGCAAATCCTATATCAACTTAGTAAAAATTCTAAATTCATTGGCAGACAACGCACAGCATAAGCCGCTGGCTTTAGAAGCATGAAATTTTGCACACGAGTTTCTTGTACAACGAAAGTGAGCCTTAAGGAAGATTTTTGATAATAATTTATCCCCTAAATATGGGCTGAAAAATTGTATGGAAGTTCGTTTTTGTTTACTCAGTCTTGTTTCAATGATAGTCTGACATTTTGAGTTATTTATGCGACCTACCTAAATGTCCTATCTTTGGTATTTTTCGTCGTATCGTTGAGCTCCTTAAGTTCTTAGTTGAGCTGCACAATTACTGACCAGGTCCGATTAGGTCCTCTCAATCTGAGTGGTTCTTTCCACAAAAGACCATTTTAGACACCAATCTACATGCTGATTTGAACAAGATTATGTCTGGACTTGAGACTGTGACCTCTTAGTTAGTTACAGCCATTCTTCTCGGAGTAGTCAGATAAGAAACGCCGACCTATCTAGTTTTATTTTTATTTTAAGTATTATTGACGTGTAAAAGTGTTTGTACAAACCTACTTGCAGAAATAAAATCATTTATCATTTGACGATGGGAATCACATCGGTGACACGGCTTGTTTTTATTAAATGCATCTTTGCAAAATCAATTAATACTCACTCCAAACACTGCTTAGTCTCCTCCAGCACATACTCATCATGTGGCGATATAATCTGGCATCCATTCCTCCAGTACACTTTGTATCCGTTGTCCTCCTTCGGGTTATGTGAGGCTGTCACCATGACACCGGCAACCGCATTGTATAGAATGGTCCCGAAAGAAACCAGCGGCGTCGCGCATACTTCTGTGAAGATGTGTACTGGGATCGACGATGTTAGGAATACTTGCGCTGTTAGTTCTGCGAACCTGGAGAAAAAAAGCTGAATTTTAATTTTGTAGTTACGTGACATACGGAGATGTTTCTCAGAGGGTAGAGGTGCCCTGTTTTTATCGAAACTTCTTTTCTAAGGAAAAGAAGGAAGGTCGCGAGGGGGGTAGTTGAACGGATAGTTGAATAACACTGTGTCACCCTACGTAACACGTTAATCTACTCATACTTATAATCAGCCTATAATGTTCCCACTGCTATGACATATGTCTCTTCTCTGTGAGAGGGAGTGGGCCATAATCCACCACGCGGGCTCAGTGCGGATTGGTAGATGTCACATGTCGTAGAATTTTTTGTTCTAGAACTTGCCGGTTTCCGCACAATGTTTCCCTTCATCGTTTTGAGAGCAGTGGTGATGAAATAATGTACACAAAGTAAAGCGCCTGTCAGGGTTCGAACCTATGACCCTTAACTCGTAAGTCGCGGCCGTTACCACCACTGGGCCACCACTGCTCGCACCTTCTGCCTACTGTCATTCAATTGCAACTTTGCCATTCTCTTGTAGTTAAAGCAATTAGATCGTTCCCTAGACTGCGACCAATCAGCATTGTTACAAGCATTCTAATTATTTGTCTAACGCTTCTCTCCTATCGCCCAGGCAAAATCAATATTGACATTATAGAAAACTCACTTCAAACGAGTTTCCGATTGCTTGCTATTGCGTAACGGCAGTTTTTGCGACTACGGAACAGCGCATTTATTTTTTTAGACCGGTCCAAAAATAGTCTTAGACAAAAGAAACCATGGACGTAATAACATAACCAAATTCGCGAAACTCTATACCAAGTGAATTGTAATTGGTAACACGAAACATACAAATTAATCGGGACCAATTGAATTGAAGACGCATTCAATTGGACAAGACTATACCTAGCTAGAATCAGTTATTCTGTCTCCTGGTTGGTTTCAATTGATAGGATACGGGGCTTATTGGCATTAATTATTTTGTTGGTGCTAAGATGAAGATGGATGCCAAACACGATCTTGTCATTTGACCATATTCAAAACTTATTGATTCGTTCATAAAGAGAAAAATTTAAATCATTCTGCATAACGAAAGTCTTCACAAACGTGGCTTTATATAGGCTACTAGCTGCGCCCCGCGGTTTCACCCGCATGAGTCTCGATCCCGTAGGAATATCGGGATAAAAAGTATCCTATGTCCTAACCCAGGCCATGGTCTACCCATGTGCCAAATTTCAGCCAAATCCGTTCAGCCGTTTTACCATGAAAGCGTAACAAACACACAAACATATGAAAAATCAAATCTTTTCTCTTTAAGTATTAAGTTTAGAAAAGTTGTCAGGCCAAGCCTCCAGTGATAAGTGACCTAACTTATCTATACTATGAACCACAAAGGCCTATTACACTGTCTGCAGTCACGTATCATCGAACGGGTAATCAACCGTTGCATTTAAAAGGAATTGAATCAATGACATAGCTATCTGGTTACTCAACTTCCAAGAATTTGTTTAATGACTGATATTCGAATACCGACGAGCGCCACGTTATGTAAAGAACAGTGTTTCAGCTGTATTGTGTGGCTCGACTGAAATTATTTTTCTATGTATTGAATACTGATGCTTGTAAATCAATAGGTCACCTTGTATAAATGTATTATACAGGGTGACCTATTTATAGTGAACCAAAAATTCTTATCTATTCAAATATAAAATAAATAAAATTGAAGTGTCTGTTTGCAATGTAAAAATGACAGCTTTTTACTAAATGCATATGAAAATATATACGGTACCTACTTATACAAAAAAAATAGCTATTTTTCAAATTTTTCACTGCTGAACAGATTTTGACAGGACTTTCACTGGCAGATGGCTGATATTATAAGGTCTTACGTAGGCTTTATTTTAGAAAAATAATATAAGTCCACGCGGACGAAAACGCGGGCAACAGCTAGTCAATAATAAAGCTTCTAAACTATAAATAACCGCTGAACACACACAGGGTGTTTCGGAAAAAATTTGGCGAGCATTCAAAAAATCGCACAATCGCATGGCGACCATTAAAGAGCACTGTCAATGGATACCCCTGTAGATATAACACTACACTAAACACTACAAAGCAAAAAATAACTTTAATTTCGGAAGTCGGTGTCTTTGGTTTTGAATTTTCGTTTATTTCTACCGACTTCCGAAATTAAAGTAATATTTTCACTTTCTAGTGTTTTCTTTTTGGAAGTCGGTTGTATTTTCTTGTAAAAAGTTTTTATTTTCCACTTTTTTGTTGTGGCACCTACCCCACACAAATTCGAATACCACTACCTGCTATGTGAATAACAATGTAAGGATTAATGGAAGTATTATAACATCATCCACATGGACTACGTGGGAAGAATACGTATTATTGAAGCTGACTCAAAAACTACCCAAGCAAAGTTAATAAAGTTTATATGGGACCACCGCGCGAGTTTTCTCTACCAAATGAAAAAAGTTTTTTTCAAATCGGTCCACAATTGACGAAATTTTCGATGGACATACATAAAAAAACAAACATACAGACGAACATATAACCTCCTCCTTTTTGGAAGTCGGTATTCAACACTCTTATACTTATAGTCGCTGGGAATCAATTGTAGATGTCCTATCCTCTGTAAATTGGCAGTTATTGTGGTCAAAACAAGAATAAAATTAATGACACCGAAAGTAGCAAAAACTGTCATAGTTTTCTAGAAAAGAGTACTTCATAATTTTGATACATACTTACATAGTATCACATTGTCACTATTTGCTTGTGTGACGTCATTTACAACAGACTGATGTAATAAAGTCATAATAATTCTAGCATTTTCCTTAATCGGAACTGATTTTAGCACCAATTTAAAATTCCATCTTAACCTACCAAGGTTAAGATGGAATTATGATGGATTATTAAGATGGATGGTAGGTGGGACTTATTCTTTCATTCGGTTTTTTTCTTGTTTGATGTGAAATCGTATCGTAGTCAGAGGTGTAGTCTTCTACCAGAAGCTGGTGAAATGACGCACAATTTAGCGCACAGACTACAATGTGACATTGATTTTACACAATTACAAACACGTATCACCATAAAAGTCGGTACATTTGGTACATTACCGTTGGCTCAGTAGAGGCTAGCCCAAACAAAGCGTGTCGTGATTGTGTCATTACCATTGTTTTTCTTTTACAAGAGGATATTCTTATGTAAGTATCTTTCAACAACGTTCTAAGTTCTAAGTGTACATTTTACTGGAGTTCACGACGAACATACAACATGTAAAAAAACCCTTTCCGATCCGTGAGGGTGTTGTTAGGTATTGTACTGAGAGTCTATTTATGTGGAAACTTTCAAACAAGAAAAAAAAAATTTTTTTCAATGGGAAATTTTACCGGGTTTATTATATGGGGCGCGGGCGGCTGTCGTTTAGCGGGTGTCTACAAGTCATAACATAAATGATAAATGATCGCTGTTGAAATATCGATACCCATCACGTCTGTTAAGTTTACACAAAAAAATGATATTCCAAGTGACTAAATTAACTGCGGTTGAAGACTCCAAAAAAAAAAAACTCATTAAATTAATTATTTTTTGTTTGTTTAAGATATCGCAGGGCACGCAGTCGTGAGCACAGCTCGCATGTTACAATTTCGGCCAATGACAGTAGCCGAATGAGACGCGAGAGGTCCAATAGACGACGAGCATCGACTGACGCACCAATCGCAAAACAAATAAATCGAAATTTTGCTCACGACTCATGTCTTGTACTGTAATAGGCTAGGCCAGCTCAAGACCAGTGACGTGTGACTTACTGTAAAAGTCGCTGTACACATTGGGCCAAGGTGCTGGGCCAGCTTGTTGGGCTAACGTGTAGAGATCTACTTGGGGTGTATTGGTAGTTGGCGACCAGCACTGGCCAGCCAACCAAATAGTGTCGGTTTTTCGTGAACACATCAAAGGATCTTGGCGCGTTCCGCCGTACCGGCGAAGGAGAACGTCAGCACCGGCTAGCTGGCAACCGGAACGTGAGAAAAGGCAGTAATAGTCCGAAAAAATAGAGGGGCAATGGACACCGGTGTTTCTACGCGAGTACTAGTTGACTGTTGAGTTACGGAGGCCAGATAGTTAATAAAAGATTTATCAGTTATGTTTTGGAGTATCTATAGAGAAGAAATTTTTGCTAGTTTAATTTGAACAATCTTCTACCAATTCTTCTTATTTGTTTGTAACTGACCCAGTGACATCACGATAAGACCAACTGCTGGTTGTGCTGTGATAATAATTTGCGACCCACACCCATTGGTGGTAATAATCTGAATGTTTGATGGCATAGTAGTCCGACTGATGTGTCCCTGATGCTGATGTGACGTCACTTCGAAGAAGATTATTATATATGCACAGTTTAATAATCAATGTTGCTGCTTGGTAGCGAAAAAGTAATATTAATAGATAATAATCGATAAACGTTTATGTCGATTTGACTGAGCACTCGATTACAAAGAGATTATTTTAATAACTGCTTATCCTGAGTCATATCTAGCTACTTTCTTTCAACGAGCTTGTCATTTTGGACCTGAATTATTGTAACTACATGGTAGTCCACGAATGAGCACGCTATGAGGCGCCACGGCGTCCTCACCGGACACGGCTGTTTCGGGTGGTTCCTGTACAGGATAAGGCAGGAGGACACGCCCGGGTGTCACCATTGTGTGAATCGCCCGGAGGATACGGTGGAGCATTCGGTGGAGATCTGCCCGGCTTGGGCGGAGCATCGCCGTGTCCTCGTGGAGGCGATCGGCTGCGGTGATCTCTCCCGTCCGGCCCTGGTTCAGGCCATGGTACGGAGCGAGAGGAAATGGGAGGCCGTCACCTCATTCTGCGAAGCGGTAATGCTCGCGAAGGAGGAGGCGGAACGCGTTAGGGAAATTTCGTGCCCTCACGCCCCTAACCGCCGCAGTAGGAGACGCCCTGGGCGTCGGGAATCGCAGGCCGATTTCCGGCCACCGTAGGCGCGGGCTTGCGGACGGTAAGCAATGGGTAGCTCGCTGTCTGATAAGGACCAGGCCCAGGTCGACGGCGCGTTGTGTTCCACGCGCGCCTCAAAGAGATGTCAGCAGAATTGACGGGGTCCGTTAGGGCCGATGCCTGCCGGGGGTGCGAAGAAAACCGAAAGGGAGATCGTGGCCCCCGGCAGAGGGCAACCGAAGGAACACGGGTGGGTTTTAGTCAATAAGAGTCTGACACGCCCTCCCGCTCCACCCAGAGAAAAAAAAGGTTAGTCCACGAAATTCAAACTTTCTTATGTTTTTTTTGGAACGCGTGGAACACAACGTGCCGTCGACCCGGGCCTGGTCCTAATCGGACGGCGAGCTACCCATTGCTCACCGTCCGTAAGCCCGCGCCTACGGTGGCCGAAAATCGGCCTGCATCGACATACAACCTGACACTGACCTAAGAAAACTTGAATTCGCGGCGTACCTCAGCGCCTACTCTGCAGAACTGAGACGGTTGTAAGTATCGATTTTCATTGAATTGTTTGGTCGATTTTATTCTAGTACAATGGACAATCTCACCTTTTGCTGTTATATCTGCCATCGTAACCGATCACCACTCCGTTTTGTATCTGACTAGGATTGCTGACCTTCTTCAAATATGAGCATAGACCCTGAAAACAAAAGAAGACTAATTTATAGACTTCGCAAAACTTTGCGACCTTGACTACAATCATGACCTAGTAGAATCTTCTTTTTAATCCAAAAACCAGAGTTCCCGACGTAAATCCATATTTATACCAATACTAGCTAGTTGTTGCCCGCGAAGGATGCATATCTGGTCGGTACGGCTTGCAAATCCTTCCATATCCTGAGGGCACGTCTTCCTTACCGTTACCGCGCCCCCCGGTCTACTCCTTGATATGCAATGGCCTCTGTAGCCACATGAAGCACGAGGCTCCAGGATTTAGTGCAAATCTTGGGGTTCATTCGATTTTTCGAGTCTGGTCAAACCACGCTGGGATCAGTGTATTTCATTTATTAATTCACGCTAGTTTTTGGCCTGTTGCCCGCGGCTATGTCTGCAATCCGGGATAAAAAGCATCCAATGTATGAGCCCAGGTCATGGCCTACCCATGTGCCATTTACAAATTTTGCAAAAGTGAATTTGTTTGTTCCAAACTTTGTTTGAACAAACTCACTTTTGCATTTATAATATTAGTTAGGATTAAAAATTCGAAAATAACTCCGTATGTGTGTCTCTTACCTTTTCAACGTCTTAATGGCTGAACGGATTCCGATGGGATTTGACACCCTGGGAGACTATAACCTGGGTGAGGACAGAAGATATTTTTATCCCGGTAGCACGTTGCTGTGGGAAGTCTGGGCTAACTTGCAATCTCCACGCGTGCGAAACTAATATCGTCATAAAAGGCGACAACAAAGGAAGGGAAATAATGATGCAAGGAAGGTGAGCGGCAAATTCCTATACTATAATGTACCAATTGAAGCAGTATTTCTGGTTGGTATGGCCTATTAGAATTAGACGTTTCTACAAGTGTCAAGGATGTCGTCAATAAAAACATTTTGCATAATGTTTCTTAATATTTCTTTTTTCTTCCAATTCCATTAGTAGATTTTATAAACTACCTAACTTATGTACGATCTCTTATGAAAATCATTCAATTTAGAACAGACAATCGAAATGGTTCGGGTTTTGGATTTATCATTAGGTTTTATTAAAAGATAATGCCGCCACATAAACTGTACTAATCTAACATCTTAATCTACCATCGTTGTCAACGTGATGAATTTAATCCAGTCGCATTTCCAATTACATTTATTCCGATATAAATTATCTATATTTATAAGATATTTAAGGCGACGATAACCGAATTTCAATAATTTTGTACTGAAGATCACTTCTAAACGAGAGTGCTAATGATTTGAAAAAATATATGTTAAATTATATTATTTTCCTAATAACTTAATTTGTGAATATTTTAGATCATGTTTATACTACATAGTGTTATTCACTTGTAAAGTTATGTCTAACGCGGATAAAAAACTGAGGATCACGCAAAAAATATCAAGCGTATTTTTCTGAAACCTTCACCATTTTAAAGATAATTTAAGTATGTATCTTTTAGTATACGTGTTTTATTAAAATACCTTTTGTTTTACGTATAATAAATTATAATGCGTCTAATTTGGGACAGCGCTCCTTGATGGGTGAGTCCTATTACTGGTTGGACGTACGACGCGTTGCGTGAGCTCAGCACGCGTAGCATGACCACCGTATCGCTCATAGATTATGATTCTATTATTATAAATATCTTCAGACGCCGACATATGTCAGTGACCTTATCGGAATTACTTATTTACTTACTTTATTACTTATTTTATAGGAAGAATAGACAAAATGACAGATAAACAATCACAATCTGTCAGTTTGTCTATTCTTCCGTCGACAAAACCCGTTTCTACGGTGGTCATGCTACGCGTGCTGCACAGAACACACAAGCTAACTACTCAAGGTCACTGACATATATCGGCGTCTGAAGATATTTATAATAATAGAATCATAATCTATGAGCAAAATTAAAATAATTATTTATATATACTACGATCTTTCATATTCATAGTTGACAAGATAGGTTCTATGTGAACTTTCACCAAATGCCTCCTTCTTAACTAAGTTGTTTTCCATATTCATCGCCTCCTATATGTACTTTGAATATGTCACAGACATGTCTATGCATGGTGTTTAGGTGGAGGATTTCCTTCCTTAATAACATGTTCTCCGAAATAAATGCCGAACACATTGCAATTCCGACAAATTCGAGACACCGTGTGATCTGGGGATCACCTTAATTTTATTAGCTTATATATGCCGCCAGGGTCGCAGGATAGTCCGAAAGGGTTACCGTGGCCCCTGGCAACACAAAAGCAACTGAAGCAACACGGGTGGGTTTTAATTAGTATGAGTCTGACACGCCCTCCCGCTCCGCCCAGAGCGGAAGAATTCATTTGATAATTTTCCATCCAAAAAAATAAACACAAGGTTGGTCGGAGGACCGAAAACCTGCTCAGGTGGGAGATTCACAGGTGACTTCGCCCAGCTCCCATAAACAATGGGGCACTTGATATCGTGTCCAGCGTGGCATGATGGCTGCACGATTCAGGAGCTGATGGACGCTACTGAAGGTGCCAAACTCGTAGCCAAATTCTGGGCTGACTCTATATAAATTGCCAACAACACACACACGATAAGATTTCATTGCAAAAAACTGTGGCGGCATGTACATCGCCACATGCGAACTACGCATCAAAGACCTGACGTCACACAAAATCCTGACGTCACGCAAATCTTGCATCGCGCAATTAGAGTTTACCCTGCGAACACCGTATATATAACTTCCCTGACATCAATCGTTGGGCAGTTGCCTATCCGACACGACACCCGTCTGGTCGGAGGATCATCCCTTTTCTATGGTGGATGAGTGAACTTTAGACCCTGTTCCTCATATCTCTAAAAAGCAATAGCAATAAATCATTGTATCATAAGTAATTTTCGGGAAAACATGCCCCAAACACAATGACTTCCAGCGTCGCTTAGACATTATCTACATGGAAGGTCAAGTGTTAGGTTCAAGTTCACGGATATGTTATCAAACTAAATCACCTCCTGTAGCGATGTAATGTAAACTACTTATTTATATTACCCGTATCGCTGTTCATTACTCTTCTCTAGAGGAGCTCGAGGCTAGCCGCACGGTTCGATCCATCAGGTTAAGGTACGCTTGCTGGTGTTGGTCCGTGGATGGGTGACCATTTCTACATATCGAGATTCCGTGCCTCGGAAAGCACGTTAAGCTGTTGGTCCCGGCTGTAAATCGTGGATTTTTGACAGTCGTAGAAGCCCGAAATTCTAACAACCAGTCTTAACAAGGAGTATCGTATTACCCAGTTACTGGGTTACAGTTACAGTCGCTCCATGTAAAATACTGGTATTCAGCTGCATTCGGTTAGACTGGAAGCCGACCCCAACATAGTTGGGAAAAGGCTAGGCAGATTGATCTCTGTTCATTACTCTGGTATAATTTTAAACACCGATGATGAAAGTGTTTATATTTAGCATTAATTTATTACGGGCCAGGTGGTTTCCGCACTCACAACTGTGGGGCTAAAGTCCATGAAACTCCAACATAAGGCTACGTACGTCTCGGTGGGATATATTTGCGAGATTTACCCTAGGAAAAATGCTTTTAAAACAAATAAGACTTTGCAAAAGGCAAGGTGGGCTCAGGAGTTGGGACGCATCTGGGAGACGACAGTCAGAGCCCAGTAATAAAGTGGATGCCGATGTTAAGATGGTCACCCATCCACGGACTAACCCTGGCAAACGTAGCTTAAGCTGATGGATCGACCGTTATGCGGCTGTTATGACTTAACCATGAGCTCCAGGAAGGTTTATGTGTATAATACATTAAAAATATACTTCAATAATCATCATCATTTCAGCCGAAAGACGTCCACTGCTGGACATAGGCACTTCGACCGGTTCTGTGCTTCTCGCATCTAGCGGATTCCTGCGGCCTTCACCAGGTCGTTCCAACGATACGTTCCGGTACGCGATCGCCACGCCAGAACCTTTCGGCCCCACCGGCTATCTGTTCTGCGAGCAATGTGCCCTGCCCACTGCCACGTAAGTTTGGCAATTCTTCGGGATTTCAATGGTGTACAGTATTTCTATTTTCTGAATGTCCCGCGGGAATCATCGCATTTCCGAATACAAACAAATCCTAATTTTCATGTCCTTCAATTATTAGATTTATAGTGTATTATAATTTGAATTCAGAACTAAGTACTTTATTGTTGTTTTGTTTTGATTTCCGTGTGAACTCTTTAGAGCTGTAAAACTATTTTCCTATTTGTCGTGCCTGCGAATATATTTAAAAGAGTATTAACAACTCTATATACTTCCAAGTCGATTGAGAGCCGGTCTGCACCAAGTGCAAAGGACAACTGATAAGAAATCCGACGACTGACGAAACACGAAGTTTGCCGAGGGGCATTAAGAAAATAGAAATACAGTATGTATTTATACACACTATATATTTCACTTTTTCAGTAATACATACTGTATTTCTGAAAAGTGAAATCTCGATGTTTTGTCAAGTTGTAAAACCGTGTGATGCAGGGGCGGGTTGCTAGTGTTGTGATCAAAAGACAAAGATATTTATTTGTAGGATAATTATGATTGATGTTACCTCCGCACTGCGTAGGTGCACGTGCAACTCTGCCTACCCTGGGAGGAGTACAGGCGTGATTATAAATGTCAGGTTACATCAATCATAATTATCCCACAAATAAATATCCGCACCTAGTACCACTACTAAAGAATCCTAAATTCCTAACTAATATTATAGAATGCGATAGTGAGTTGTTTGTTTATATAAGGGATGTTACAGCTTCGGTTCCGGTTCCGAAAGGTCGGAACTTCCGATTAATTTTACACCTCCGATTCCGACTTCGGTTCCGATAATTTTGAATCGGAGTTATACCGAAGTCCGAAACGCTGCGCGTACAAACAAGTTTTAAAACATAACATCACGCCTCTATTCCCCGAAGGGTTAGGCAGAGGTGTACCTATAGTACACCCACATTTCACAAGTTTTAACTCGTCGCCAGTGTAATATTAGTTTATTTTATACACGGTCGCGCTCGAAGTCTCAGTTTATTGTTTTGTTTATGGATGTTATCGCTAATATTTGACTGATTAAAGAGACTGAATTATATTGCAATTGTTTCATTAAGCCTTCCCATAACACATCTTTCTTTTACTTCCATCTTCGACTCCGGTTCCGATTTCGAGCAATCTTTAAAGCTTCCGATTCCGGTTCCGGTAAAACGGCTTCCGTAACATCCCTTCTTTATTACGCTTTCACGCTAAAACGGCTAAACGGATTTGGATGAAATTTAGCACATGGGTAGACCATGACCTGGAGAAGGACATAGGCTACTTTTCATCCTGGATTGCAGACGAAGTCGCGGGCAACAGCTAGTATTGTCATAAAAAAAGCCCAAGTTCAGACTATGGGCTGCTGAGCTAAAACATTTCTATCAAAGAAAATAACAAACCTGCGCAGTCTGTAACACAACCACGTCATTCATAGCTTTGTATCCGGCGCCCATGCGTGCGCGCAGCCCCGCCGTGCCAAACTTGAGGCGGTGTAGCATACAGCCGCGCAACTTGTCCCAGCGCGCGTTTGAGATGTCGTCGAGAACCTCATTGCGGGTTGTTGGGTTCTGCAAAATAATCAGGGTTAATATTAGTACCTAGAATAAGTATTTTGGATGGGTAGCATAACAAATTAAACCTGATCTATTTTTATACCTATGTAGTGTATCTTTGGAGTTTGTAGGTACAGTATTCTATTCTATTCTAATCTAATCAGTCATGAGTTCATGACAGGTACACATGAATTTATGTTATGGCTCCAGAAGATTTATGACCTGATCGCTCTTAATGATAAGACTGACCCCTAGTGTCATCCTATGTAACATTTCTACATTTATATCTATAATATTTATGGTGAACATAATAAAGAATATTCTATTCAATATTTTCAAGACTAAAAATTTAAATAAAACCTTATAGGTATTTATTCTATGAATAAAAATAAGTCTCCCATGAAAGCTGTAATTATCTTGGTGATTTTGGAATGATATTTCTGCCCGAAACATTAATAAACATTTTGTGAAATTAAATAATGTAAATTAGCCTAAGCGAGTTTGTAAGGATCGTAACAGGTGGTGTTCTGTAGTTTCTGCCTAGCCCTATTGGAAGAAGGAGTGAATTTCGTTTATTATAAGTACTATCGAAGAAAGCACACTAAGGATTATTCTTGCTTGCACTGCTTGGACGCTATAGTATCCCTTACCTACAAAAAAAAAGGGTCATGTACACAGGATTTTGTCTTCAAAGTGGTTAGATATGCGTTACCGCAATGGTATGTTAACAAATTAGCTATCTATAGGTATATTCTTTACTTCCTAGGTAGGTAGGCGGATTCTCAAGAATAAACTGAGCAATTAATACTTATGTATTAAATATATATATATGTATCATTCTACCAATAACCTCAGTCAGTAAATTTACATAAGCATACCTACTTATGTATACCTATTATAGTTTTCATTGATAGATAACTACCACATTACCTACAATAGATATTGTATGCAACTAAGTGGGGTTATATTATGGTATAATAATACTATAGTAAATAGAACAATGCAATTTCCCGAGGGAATACGGGCAGTATGTGAACTGTATGAAGTTACATATAGAGGTATACTCCATTTGAAATAAGATTAGACATTTAATTAAACCTTTATTACAGTCCGTTCAACTGATTTTGACTTCTATTGCAGTGGTGGCATGACAAATGGCAGCTGCAATTAACAGTTGGTATTGTAACCATTTTTTTGCTTTTAATGCCCTCCTTATGCCTACGGCATAGAAGTCAAAATTGGTTGAACGGACTGGAAAAAAGGTTTGTTTAAATGTCTACTCTTATTCAAATGGAGTATAGGTATTTTTTAAACTATTATTTTACACCTTTTAACAATTATTTGTTAGTTTTGTAATTTAAAGTTTTATTTTTTCAATAATAGAGGACAAAATAAGCAATAATATGTGATAAAATACTTTATAATGTTCAGTAATTCATCTACAATGGTTTATCAATAATTTTGTTGTAGAAGATCATAATATTATCTTTTAGGAGGAATTAATGTCTTGACAAATTTCAGTCAGGTAATTCTGACTGAAATTTGTCAAGACATTCATTTAACTTGACCTGCACAATATGCGACAAGTCAAGGCCGTACAACGATCTTAGCATCCTCTACATTTTCCATACATTCATGAAATATTTCAGCACATACCTTATCGTGTTTTAGCCAGCTGTTTACCGCTGCATCTAATTTCGAATCCCCACTGTCACAGACAGACATTTTACTGAAGATTCTAATATAAAAAGGGTGTTTTTGAGTTAGAAAAGTAGTAACACTGGGTCTAAACACGAGCAGAATGTTAAACAGTCAAGTTATTCCAGGAATTTAACCACGAGTGTTACTCGATATTACAATTCGCGCGTTGGTTTCCGGACTTTACACAGAATTTACTGAAATATCATGAACCAACTACAGATTTTACAAACTTCGCGAATGATCATAAATTGCACTTAATTACAATTTTATTTTAGTTACTTCGAACAGTAAAATGAACTTTATGCTTTAGCCTAAAGGTCGGCTTAGGCGGTTTAAATAAAATAGTAAATTCCGATCTGTCAGCAGTCAGTTGACAGCTACACCGTTCGGATACAAGTAATTATAAACGTTTCTGAACTAGGTAATTCATAAAACACTTTTGAGTTCGTAAATTAAATTTTAACTAGTATTTTTATTTCATTGGTAAATAATACACAAAATAATGTTTTGGATAATATATTTATCAATAATCAATTAAAAGAAATCCAGGTTGTTTGAAACTCCTGCAAATAAAACAATAGCAAAGCAACATTATTAACTTAGTAACGTTAAAAGATTAAATAAAACTTGTCAGGAGTTAGTGAAACCGACGAGGATTAAAATTAACATAATTCATTAAATACACCAGATCGAAGAGCAGCTAGTTCTTGCATCTATACCATTGGTATGATACATTTTAACGGGAGTATAGTCGCGGCAGTCCCGGATTGAGCAATATTTTATTAGAGATCATAGTTGAAAACTTGAAACGAACCTCATTTGCAATGTCAGACTTACCCCGATCGTCCACTGTCAGGTAAACTGAGTTAGTTTACAGTTAGTTTAGTTAAGCTCGCCAGTTTCTCATAGGTACATGTGCGTCCACCCACATGTATGAACAACTGCCGAGGTAAACTAAGCTAATTGCAAACTAACTTAGTTTAGCTCGCGGCAACGGCGGATCCAGGGGGGTCATAGGGGTTATGACCCCCCCGGGCAGTGTCTAGGTCGACAGGAATAATGGAAATCATTTATTCAACTTTCCGACTAACTGACTGACTCTTCAGTGTTGCCAACACCAAAAGTTCAAATTATAGAGATCCCACGTCGAAATTATCGTTTTGGCAACATTTTACATGAAAATGTTTTTGGTGGTTGTTTATTCTGTAAATAAGAAATAGGAATCTCTTTTACAAGTTATATTTAAAAAATAAGCACCAAGCTGAGTCGACATTTTCTAACTGAGTACCCCTCAGAAGAAATACCTAGCGAAATAAACTCAGGGGTCAAGATCTCTTTTAAAATCCAGACTTTAAGTATTGAAAATATCCCAAACTTTTATTTGCTATTGTTCGTCGAATCGTTGAGCTCCTTAAGTTCTGAGTTGAGCTGCACGATTACTGATAAATGCCTGCAGTGACCGGACAGGTCCACTCAAAATATAATGTAATAAAATGCAGGGTAGCATCTAGACAGGCCTTAAGAGGAAAGTACCAAAAATGACAAAGTACTCAGTACAATAAAATCAGTTGCCCCACTCGCATCTAAACTAAATCCTTCACCCACATTCCCTGAGCGTCACCGGCACAGTTTATTAGGAAACTGTTAGTGCAATCAATGGGCAATCATATAATTTGTAATTGCCTGCGGAACTGTCCACTCCAGGTCCTGGCCCTGAGGGGGGAGCTTCCTTCTTGAATGACCGGTTTGTGTTTGTGCTACAGGGGATTTAATGATGAGATTTTGTTGGTGTATTGATGAGAGATACTATCATAGTAAAAAGAAATAATGGATACAGGAATTTACGTTGACTGAAAATATGACATTTACATAGTAATTTCTTTCCAGGGAACAGCATGTTTTTTTCATTTTAATGTAATGTACATAATGTGTACACTCTAACTAAAAGTGATTTGGTTCAAAAAGCAGCAAACATTATTACCTATTTTTTAGAGTGATGCCCGATGTCCCCAAGTTCCAAGTTCCCCAAAATGATTTTTCATACATTCATTCCCAACGTCCCCAAAACATAAAATTAATGTTTAATGTCTACATCTCATTTTTTATAATTTCCTGTCGCAGGTATGCTGGAAGAGATTTCTTTAGAAATAAGCATTGCCTTTGTACGTATTTTTCTGTTCCTTTCTTCTTGTCTGTTTACATGTGTGTGCATAAATGATTAAATAAAATAAATAATTAAATAATATAAAAAATATTCTTAAAGTTCACACTTGACCAATACTCGGAAAAAAGGTTTAACGTCAGTACGTTAAACCTTTTTTCTGTATCCATAAATAATCTGTATAAATAAATACCTAATTATTATCTATAGAAGAATAACACATTACATTGCTCATCAGTTTTTGGCTCGTCTTTATACAATTTGTGGTAAACTACAAAGTTTACTAAAAATTTTAAAAAGACGAGCCGGAAGGTTAGAATATTGCAGTAGTTACTGATTTAACCTTTAAATGATTATCATCACGCTACACCTTTACGGAGCAAAGCAGTCAATCATGACATTATGCAGAGTGGATTTTTGAGATGGGGTGGTAATAATAAAATTATAGTTTGTAGAACTTAAACAAAAAAAACATGAAGTTTAGGCCTCTTCTGTCATCTTAATCAATCTGCCTATTAATCTGCCTTTTCCCGACTATGTTGCAGTCTAACCGAATGCAGCTGAATATCAGTACTTTACATGGAGCAACTGCCTATCTGACCTCCATAACCCAGTAACTGAGTAATACGATATCCCTTGGTAAGACTGGTTGTCAGACTTATGGGCTTCTGACGACCCCGTAACGACGGTCAAAGTTCTACGAACGACAGCCGAGACCAACGGCATCTACATCTGTCATCGGCTTCCGTCATCTATGGTTAAAATAAAAATAAATATCTATGGTTAGGTGACTGAAACCCCCGTCTGTCTGGTGTTTGCTAGATTGTTGTTGTTGTAGTGATAGCCGTTCGTCAGTAACAATCTGTCAGAAGTCAGCGTAGGTATCAGTGTTGTATTAATATGAAGTATGTGCAGGAACGCAGGCGTTTATTAATTCACTAAAAACGAAAATCTTCGCAAGGCTGTAAGGCTGCGGGTATCGTCATCAGGACGAGCTGCTTCTCAGACTGATAACTGTCACCAGTCCTGACTGTATATTTTAGCTGCTGGGACCATAACTAACAACGTACTATACTAGTCAGATTTAAGGCTCGGCAAACAGGTGCGACGCGACTCTAAGAAAGAAAAAAAAAATACTAAGAAAACTTCATGGTAGAATACTTACCGGTGTCGAGTCACGCGACAAGTCGCGCCAGTTTGCATGAACGTTTACAAAAATGTAGCTGTTATTTTAGTTTACTTTTAGTAGTGGGCAAACGCTTGTGTTAAATATCAGTAGAAACGATTGATACGAACCTGTGACATGTGCTTGAGTTGGAAAATCACTTGCATCCAGATCTAGCAGTGCTAGTGAATTGAAGAACGTCTGCAGCAAGTTCACAAGCGGCCGTACTGTCCGCGGGTTGAGCATAGACAGGATTTGTGTTAAAATATTCATCCTGGGAACAGGAAATACTTGTTAAAACTATTATACGTATTATTTGCTACAAAAATGAAAAAAAAAACAAACAACATTTTTGCAGCCACAATCTTGGATTTACATTTTGACCTCACTATCGACTTTAGCACCCTCGAAAACTATGAAAACGACGCCCATGTATGCAAAACGGTAAAATAATTGATTATGAATGGAAGGAAGACTCCTATTCAGACAGTCGATTGGATAGACTGTCTAATAATAGGGTTCCATTTGGCACTTTTCGGGTACGGAACACTAAAAAAAGTATTTAAAGAACGTCAGTACGTAAAACCTTTTTTCTGTATCCAAAAGTGTTAGAATAAAATAAAATAGTTAAAATTAACCTTATTTTGGAAGATATATTTTCGATATAGACCTAGGTATTTATAATTGTGCTATGTGTTTTAAAATGATTTTGAGATATATCCGGTGTGTTAGGAATGTATCCAGGGGTCGGGTCAGGATTGTTTCCAGGTTGTTCTAGGGAAAATGTTGTGACAGGAAAGAATTTGGAGTGTGTTGGAGGTGCATCTAGCAAGCAAACATCATGTAGACTATTAATTATATTTTCGTAAAAAGGCTCAGTTGGCTTTATTCACCGACGACACTGCCATTTACTACACTGGTCGATATCAGAACGCTATCGCTCGCACTCTCCAGAGCTCTGCAAACGTCTTAGGCGCTTGGTTCCGGAAATGTAGAATCGAGGTTAACCCCGATAAGAGTCAGGCAGTTCTCTTTTCGAGACCGCGTCGTCTCCCTCCCCCCCTACCCAGCCCGATCACCATTTATGGTAAGCCGATCCCTTGGAAGAAGCGAGCTAAATACCTAGGAGTGGTCCTTGACCATCACCTTAACTTTATTGAGCACATAAAGACCGCTCATCTCGATTGCGGCAGTCGCCCGTTACACTCTCTCCCGCTAAGTAAGATTCGCTGACCAAGGCATACTCTCACTATCCCAGATGACCCTACAACCCTCCTCCAGGAGAGTAGTAGAGACACCGAAAATAAAAACCGACCGCTGTCCTTCCGTCCTCGCCGCCGAGGCCCGCCGCGACGTCCCTGTCCATCGCCGCCCCTACCCTTACCCGAGCCAGCCCGCGCCGCTGAGCCAGTTGCTTTAAATTCCCCTAATAATAATATAAATCTGATCCAGTCTGTCCCTTGCTGTCCTCCACCAGCGACGCCCAAAGTCGAGGTCCATACCCCACAGGTGTGCCCTTAGCGTGTAGTCGCTGTTTCTAAGTTTTATGCCCTGGCTGGAGGCCTTAATTGAGGCAGCCACAGGAAAGTCTGGTTAAGCAGCCGACAACCTCCTAGGTTGACCTGCAAGAAGCCATTTATAAAAAAATAAAAATAAATTGTTATCACTTATCAATATTGGTTAATGTTGCAATAGTACTTAATAAATTACGCGTAAATTGCAATGAAAAGAATTCGTTATTTACCCCATTTGTTCTTTGAAGTAATATTAAATAAATAAATAACTTTTAAACAATACGTACCTAAGCGTTGATTCAGCGACTGTACCATTCACGAATTCGGTCAAGACAGAGTCGTGAAATATTTAGTTAATAATAAAAGCTTTGGGGAACTTGGAACTTGGGGATATCGGGCATCACCCGTTTTTTATTGGTAACGTAAGGTATTTCAAGTACCTTACCTACGAATTCCTTGGGACAGAGTTAGGTACTCTTTTACCTTCTCGAAAGTAGGTTGCTTACCATTTCTGATCGGTTTCTCTCTCTTTGTCTGTAAAGCCAGTAACTCGTTAATAATCCACTTTATCAGTGGTTCCCAAACTATGGGTCGCGACCCACTGGAGGGTTGCTAGGTTTTTTTTATTTTTTTTTAAATACTAAAACTAAATACCGAAATAAATTGGACGTATCGAACTCATGGCAATTAAAAGTAACTAAAACATCCTTTCACCACAAACGCATATACCGTCTCCATTCCGTCGTGGGTAAAAATTGAAGTTGACGCTAAAGCTTTATTGACAAAACATTGGAAACAAATACATCCTTCTCATTGAAATAGCACTCCTTGTATTTAATTGAATAATAAAATCTTAGATTGTAACTGAATGTTTTTTTCTTATTTGCACAGTCTTTCATTCATAATAGCTATGCCTCTTTTTTTTTTCTCCATGACAGCCAAGAGGCGAGTCTCGAATTTGGAAGTTTTTGTTAGGTGGGTCGCAGTCCAGTCAACTTTGGGAACCAATGCACTATATTATGTTGCAGGTGCTCATAAGATAGATAAAACACTTACTTACAGAATGTCAGTCTGTGCCAACCCATAACTTAAACAAAATCTTCTCATCACGCATTTTATAAGTCACTAGCTTCCGCTAGTGGCTTCGCCCGCGTGATATCTGTATAAATTATAGCCTATATTCATTATAGCCGTTGTTATAATATAGCATTCCAATGGAGATATTTTTAAATATCTCTAAATCGGTCTAGTAGTTTTGAGTTTATTCATTACAAAAAAAAACAAACAAAAAATCAAATCTTTTCTCTTTATAATATTAGTTTGGATAAGATATTTTATTTATTTAAAATATCTGTGAACCATAAGTGCCTTTCCCAATCATAATAATTATTTAATACTAGCTTTTGTCCGCGGCTTCGCCCGCGTGGAGTTCGGAAATTATCCCACGGGAACGTGCTAAAGTGCTACCGGCATAAAAAGTCTATCCTAAAGTCTGTCCTAACCCAGGTTATGGTCTACCCATGTGCCAAATTTCATCCAAATCCGTTCAGCCGTTTTACCGTAAAAGCGTAACAAACAAACAAACTAACTTTCTTATTTATAATATTTTATATATACAATGCCGCCCATGTATACGTGACCGCCCGTATTTTTCTGAATAGTCTTTATTTTTTCATTTTTTTTTCATTTTCCAATATCTTTCAGAATTTCATAGAAATGTAATTGTTATTTCTCAAGGTATTTTATCTTATTTAAATTGGACATTTAATTTAAGATAATCATTGACATCTTATCATTTAAATGAATACTTTAAAAGATAACACGACTCAAAATTATTATGTTATTATTATGTTTAATTATGGTTGACAGCAACGCGGGCTCAGCGGTAGGAGTCAATGACCTTTTCCTCTGCTATTAAGTATGAAATCCCACTGGTACGTTCCCGTGGGATATATTCCGACATCTACGCGGGCGAAGCCGCGGGGAAAAGCTAATAATGTTATAAGTTAAGATTAGGATTTTGATTGAAACATCATAATAAATAAAATATGTATTTTACAATCATCATAAATAGTACGTGCACTTGAATCTGCATATAAATAAATATGGGTAGATAAACTAGGGCAGCTAGCGAACTATTGGCACTTAGGCGGGCGGATTTCAATAGTTTGGGCGCGATACCGTACGTTGAAAAGAAGTCTCGTTTTTCAGTGCAGTGAACGTGGTTTTTTATAGTTTTTATTTTTAAATATTTTGGTTAATTAAAAATTTTTGCATTTTCTGTAATGGGTGCTGATGATCCTAATGCTTTGGCTGCAGTGGAATTTGAGGTCTACGGACAGGTTCAAGGTCAGCAGATTTGTTACTATCTTTATATTAACCTTAAATATTTACCTCATGATTGGAATTAGGGTTGAACATTTAAAATCGACTTCAAATGGTTTTTATTTAAAATGTATATAGGTATAGTTTCGTGTAGCAGGGATGACGATAATATTTTTAAATTTCGTCATGTAGTTTATTAAAAAATGTTGGACACGTATCTTTTCTTTTTTTACGTTATCAAAAGATAACTGCGATAAATTGATTTAAAATATGCCATGACGTCACGAGTATGTAGATTTTATTCTTACTTGTGACGTAGCGACGCCCACTCCCCAAATTTAATGCCTATTATCTAAGTCATTTTTTATTAATATGATAAAGCATAAAATGCGTGTCCAATATTTTTTTATTATCTGACTGACGGACTAAATAGAATTTCTTTTTTTAGACCCAGGAATCAACCTTATTATAGGTACGATTCCCCATATTTCTAAGATATTTACCGTATTTACCCAGAAAATAGATGCTTTTTAGTGCAGCTCCTCTTTATAGAAAATTATTTTTATTTGAGTTTTCCGGATAAAATAAATATTCAATGAACCAGAACATCGACAATCGTTAATCAATCTTTGACAGTCATTACCGTTAGTCAGACGCCCAAAAGTCTGACAACCAGTCTTACTAAGGGGTATTGTGTTACCCAGTGACAGGGTTGTGAAGGTCAGATAGGCAGTCGCTCTAGTTCAAATACGGGTATTTAGCTGCATCTGGTTAGACTGGAAGCCGATCCCAACATAGCTGGGAAAAGTCTAGGCAGATTGATTGAATCAGTACATCGACAGCTGATCTAAAGAAAGAGCTAATCAGTCAACAGTTTATAATTAGAGCAGTTGCATGTAGGTCGATGTCAGTGAGCGATTTGGATGAGAAATCGGCCACGACAGCGAAATGCATGTTTCTCTATGTTTGCACACACTTCGCACTTCATGGCCACAAACATAGCTACTTCTACTATTATTTTAAATAATTTTTCCGCTCTTGCTCATCAAACTACTTAAGTATTCATTTAGATATCCCGAAATGTTATTAATCTCTGATGATGGGGATCAAAAGATTAACAATTTTTTATTGAATTTTGAATTTTTTTAATAATTAAAAAATAAAAATAGATAAATAAAAAATAAAATAAAAAAAAATAATTATTATAATTATAATTATTATTATTATATTTTTTTTTAAATTTTTTTTTTTTTTTTTTTTTTTTTTTTTAATTTTTTTTTTTATTAATTTAAAATGAAACAACCTGTCTAAACAGAATCGGCAATAGGATTATGTTTGTAATTTACAGCTCCATAAATGAATTGAATTTTGATTAAAATTTTATTTTGTGATTTATTTACTTTGTAGCCTTTATTAGTAGCGTTACAGTTTGGCCGCGCCGTGTCAATTAGTTCTTTATTTCTGTTATTTTTTAAATATTTCTGGTACTAATAAGGATCAAATTCGCAAAACACATATTTGTTAGTATGAAAATGACAGGGGTCAAGAAAGCAGTATCTCGATGGCCGGACTGTATTTAATCTGTTATGCTAGATAACAGCTGTTAGATCAAGATTAATGGAATGCTCTGCTCCAGCCGTTTTCGTCGTAATGGTAAATTTTTAGAAACAGGTTATTTCCCCACTTTGTAATATTGTGCTAACAAATTTATTGATCTGTTTGTCCATCAGGTTGCTATTTCACAAAGTTTTGTAAGGAGTTAGCAGAAGAGCTTCGCGTCGGTGGCTGGGTGAAGAACTCCAAGAAAGGCACCATTGTCGGCAAGATACAAGGCACAAAGGCACAACTGGACCGTATGTTAGTATTTACTGAAAGTGCTATAAGTTTCGACACTGTATGAGCATCATTATTCGAAGGATTTAAGACTAAGATTTAAAAAAAAAATAGTCGGCCTAATAAGTACTTGACTTCATTTTAAATTCCATAAGATGACTTCTGTAGCGGTCACAAACGAAAATACCATCTAATGAAGTTCAGAGTGCCTCAGGGTACTTTTTTTCGACCCCACGATGATTATCATGTATCGGTTCCTGTTCGGGTATGTTTACGATCAGATCTTAAACGTATCCTAATCCTTGATCTTTATTCTAATTTCTGATGAACGAGAAATTTAATTTCTCGTAATGTTTATTTTCATTGAAATCATTACTGAAAGTACTGTTTATCTATAATATCAATATCATTTAAATCATTTGGATAGGATCCAAATGATGACGGTCTCGTTCTTATTCCTGATTAATCTAGTGTGATAAGTGTGTGCAACAAGATTTGCTTTTAACATTTACTTATCATCTTACAAATCTACCTATAATTTATTCACGTAGATCAGTGCCAAAGAAGATAACTTTTAAGAGAAATAGGGTCACTATTGTACTAGAAACCTGTTCCATTTTTTTGTGGTGTAACTTTAGGTCATGCTTTCAAACAAAGGTCTGATGTAGGTAGCTACTTTTTTATATGTATAGATGTTCTAACCTCATTTTTAGGGATAGAGAGGGATAGATGGACTAAGTATAGTTCCCCTGAAAAGTTAATAATCAGCTTTAAAGAAACACTTGGTCAGTTGTAGCATTTATATGTAGAAATGGTTAAATATTCTTGTTCAAAGTAAAGCTTTAAATACTTATGAAATAAATTTGATATATTCACCCAAGTCGGCAAACGAGTTAAATTCGAACTTCCTCAATCGTTTGCCGCAAATTTTTACCCGACTATGGCAAAGCCAAAAGGTAGGGTTACGATTTTAGCAGTCTATGTATGTATGTTTTGTATTCCAGTTAATGGTGTAACATGTAGACCTATTTATAAATGTATGAACATCCTTTATGTACCGTGTTTCTGGCAATAAATTACTTTGATTTAGATATTTTTCTCGGATTCCAGGATTAACTGGTTGAATACCACCGGGTCTCCTGGCTGCAAGATAGAGAAGTGTGACCTCACCAACTGGGAATACGTCGCCAAGATCGCATACACCGACTTCACTATACGGTTCTAGTATTAATAGTGCAATTAGTTATTTTATAATGTTATTTTTATAGTAATATAAGGTGTTTTTGTAAAATAAATTTAATTTCTACGTGAAACTTTAATGTTATTTGCTCCGGATGTTTTTTAACTGGATGGGCACCTTCATCAGCACGTGTAGCATGACTACAGATCGTTCTCAAATACCTTGTCCCGTGACGCCATTGGCATCACTGAATTTTGCAGTCTTAGGTTCAATACTAATAGAGTTCAAAATGGCGACTGACACAACCGTACTACCAATCATATGATTGCAAAATTCAGTGCTACCAATCGCGTTATAGTGATAGGTCTGTAGGTACTTCTTCTCTACTCTACGAAGAATAGACACGTAAGTATCTCTTTCTATACAAAATGTCATTTGTATTCTTCATTTTTGACATCGCGCCGTAGACAAGTAGACAAATCTTTCCTTTATCTGTAACTTTCTCTTTCGTCTCTTCTATGTCTACGAAGTTCATCTCTGCTTATATTATTATTATCAACAGTCTTTTTTCTATTCTGCCCTCGTAACAAAAAACGTAACTTCAGTTAAACAGTTAGGTTACTATCTTTATTTAATTCCTAGCTTCACTATTAGCCCACTACTTTTTTCGATATTGTGCTCTTCATACATAATTTGTGTCTACAGCCACGCGTTTGTCAGCAATACAATTGTCGTTCTTGTTTTACCTACATTCATCACTCTTTCTAGCGCGGGAATTTTCTGCAAACTATTGCCGATCTCTCCTTAATTTTATGTGATCTCGTGCACATACAGCATAAACCAAACAGAGCACGTGCACTCTTTTTAAAAGCAGTGAGTTACATATGTGTTCAAACATAAACATTGTCTGATACCTCTTTTGTGCGCGCGAGCATAGTCTCCAGATAAAGGGAATATCGTAAATAATATCAATAATACAATATTTACTACATAAACCGCGACGTGGTAGGTACACTGTGTATGTAAGATAGTCAATATGTGTTTTTGTTTGTGGAAATATACGGAGTAATTAGGGTCTGGATTCATTTGGAATATTTTCGATAACGAGTTGGTGCCCTTTGTGGTTACACAAATGTATTTTAAAGTATGCACATGTTGGTATTCAGCTTAACTTTCCACAGTTGCCATTGTGTGGGTTGCAGCTGAAAATCAGCGTCAAGTGGTACACTTTGTGTTGTTATCTGACATTAAACTGAGTTTAGGTCCTTTTGGCCATGATCAATCATTGTTTTCTGTTTTAATAATTTTAAGGTGTATTTCTCTGTTGTAATGCCAATAAACGCATTTTTCTTTCTTTCATTGATCATGGAGAGTCTAATGACCACTCAACTAGCCATTACAATCTTTCTTTGGCGTACTTATGCCTGCTCGCTGGACATGGGCTTCTTTCAAGTATTTTCATAATTTCCTGGTCTCCTGTCTTTAGATTCCGAAGCCTAATTAAGTAGAGCTATTCTGGTCAAGCCCATTAATAATACGCCAGTTCCTCAAATCATCACATTACGTTTACATAATGCTAATTGTGCCTCTCTTCTCCGAAGCTTCAACCGGCTCCGCTTTGCCAACTAAATCCAATTTTTTCAAGTTCTGCAAGAGAACTCAGAGGCAAAACTAAAGCAGAAATACGAATCTGCTATAAAACAAATGTAACTTATGCGATAACATATCACTATTGTCGTCTCAATGAATCTGCGGACTTGCATCCATTCTGCAGAACTATCAAACTTATCACCTTCATAATAAGGGTCACTGCAGAGTTGTATATGTCAGGTTTATTAAGGGCAATGACCTCTGGTTTTCTTCCAAAGGATATTAATAGACCGTCGGGGAAGTATTTTTGTTTTCGCCGACCGGAGTCTCATTAATTATAATAATTGAGAATAATTACGCGATAGTTCGCATGTACTGGTGGTACTCGCATTTAATTCAATAAAGTTCATTGATAGAATGTTTTTAATTGAATGGAGATTGCAGTTTTTCAATGAAAGTGTAGCAATGACTAATGAAGAGAATAAGAAATTTATTGTTATTTATCTTTATTTGCTTATCGAATGTGATAATTAGGCATTGTGTCTGTTATTCTGTTGATACAACCTTATTCGACAAAAAAAAAACACGGTTCGACACAACCTTGGGGCGAATATTAGAGTTTAATTTCACCTAGATTGGGTTCTATTAAAGTAGGTATCAGTAGATCCACTTAAGATATATTTTTGTTTTACTGCTTCCATAGAAATACAACCATGCAACTGAGAAGTGGTTGTTTTAAGTGGTTGTTTAAGTTAAATTGTCTCTTTTTGGAAATAGCAGTGTATGGAACACAGTGCGTGTTGCGAAAGTGAGGTTGGACCCAGGATACTGCCCTGAGTAACGCCCTTTGAGTTAGCTAAGAATGTTAAGATCATTGCTCTGCAAACTTATCTTAACATTTTTATAGCCCATAACTCTACGAAAATAAAATAAAATATTACCTAATTATGATTAATGATACGGTAAATTTTCTTTATTTAGATTAAGTTGAATAAACACTGTGTCAATTGCTGTAGTCAGATCAAAACAGATTTTAAAGATTCTAATTCTTACATTTCTTCGAAAACCATTTCTATTTTTGTAGCAATAAAAAATTGCAATTACTGATCTAAGTATGTAATAAATTTTGCAAAAAAATTGGAATGCTTAGAAGTGGTGGTTTTCAGTACATACTGTTCTAATCATTGATTTATTTTTAAGTATATCTATCTATGTTCTATGTTATGGGGTTTGGTTTCCGCACTTAGTCCGTCAGGTGGACCATTGTACGTGGGCCATGGCGGCCGCTTGGGGGGTCATAGATAGAACATAAAAGTATATCTAATGAAAACAGTTTGACTTTATTTTATAACCTTGTTTTTCATTGGCTTTCAAACCCTGAGTAACTGCAGCTTTTAATTTCTATGCTTATTTCAAGTACCGAGGTTTTTTCAGGATTCTTGGAGATTTACTTACCTCCTTTACCAAAAACAAAATGAGACATCGCGCCACACACCGCGCTTTATAATCCACCACCGTCATTCGACGTAATAAATCGTTGTAATCGATTTAATTCATTAACTAAAGTTATTAATAAAACAACAGATAAAATAGCAATACGTTTATTATGTATCGTTCAACAGTTACTTATAATAACTTAGTGCTTACAACATTATTGTACCATATTTACATATTTTGCTTTTACAAACTAGTAAAGACTTTAATAGTTTGACTTAGAACGAATACTTATTTTAAATTAAGCTTAGGGGTGATAAGTGAAATGCAGTGAAGACTACAGACAAATTGGATTCACAATGTTACGATGATTACCACAAAACATGTCAGACATTTTGCAACTTACAAAATAATAATGACGTTGTATTTTTAAGTATTACTTAATAGGAAAAAAAAAGAAATTATATTTAGATAATTGTACAAAATAATAAAAGGAGAATCTTAAAAGACAAAGAAGATGAGGAAAGAGGTAGTTTTATTTAAGAGCGTGCACACATTGTTATCTTTGCTTTAAAGGAAAATAGTAATAGTGGTTGAGAAAATATATTAGGAAATAGATTTCTTATCTACGCAGTTTTGTTTGCGCACCTTCTAAAGTACAGCTTATTTTAAACATTGATATACATCATTGGCATTATAATCCGACAACTCTTCATAATAGTAGAAAAAACAACAACATTTTGTTCAACATTAAAAAACATATTTGTTCGAAGTTACAGCGCTGAGTTCGAGATTGATTTTCAGACATAATTTGAACTTAAAATCTAAAGATACTATAATGTATCATAATAGTTTTAAGACAGACAGAGTGAAAACGGAACACTTCGCCTTTATCTAAAATAGACAAGGAAGGACTTTCTCATTTAAGACAAAACAAAAAATTCTTATCAAGGCTACGCGGCTACGGTGCTACGAGTTTTGCTACGAATTTTCCTGCTACGTCTTTTGCAATCGCAGCCATAGCTCTGGTTGGTATGCTCAAGAGTGGGGCTAAGGTTAGATTAGATTAGTAGATAGCTGCTTAGGCTTACGTCCCAATATATAACGATCATTGGGAGTCACTCAAAATTTTCTTTTTGTACTTGCATCCCTAACTAATCGTTTATCACTTCAGAAACTAACACTGCATCACTGGGGGTTCTAATCATACAACAATAGTTCCAACTTCAAACTTAATCTGGAACGAATCTTCCTTCTTTTGGCTATACCTTCTCTTCCGGTATTTGCAAAGGAAGACTGGCATCTTCTGGCTTTCTTCCAGCGGCTGCAGCGGCTTGTAATGCTCTTCTATGTCTCTTCTTGGTTCGTTCTTTGTGGAAGAAGAGCCTGAGATAGTGGCAGGGGAATACCACACATTCTCCGGCTGGTTCCTCTGCATCAATGTAGACTCCTCGAACGATGACTGAGTTGGAGCAGTTCAGGAGTATGAGGAGTGTTAAGCTCACGATGTGGGAACACCAGTTGCTGAGCTTTGGTGTTTCTGCAATAGTTATATTAGTTTCATTAGTAATTATACTAAAGATAAGTAATAATCGCACAATTGACTGCCTCATTGGTCTAGTGGTTGCAAGCGTTACAGTTGAACATGGAGTCCTGGATTCGATTCCCAGTTCGAACAAAGTGTTATTGGGTTCTTCTATCTGGAATTTCTCAGTAGCAGCCCGGAGACTGGATTTGTGCCCGGTTGATGACAATAGACTCGCCCCCTATTATATGGGACCTAAACATAACTGGTGAAATGTGGGTGTATTTATAGGTACACCTTTGCCCAAACCTTCGGGGAAACAAGGAAACAATCACGCAGATTATAATCTGCGAGAATTTCAGTTCAAATATGTCCAAATAAAAAAAAAATAGGTTGTTGTTTATACAACATGTAAAAAAAATCCCGTCCGATCCGTGAGGGTGTTGTTAGGTATCATACTGAGAGTCTATTTATGTGGAAACTTTTACGACAAAAAGACTTTTTTTCAATAGGGAGTTTTACCAGGTTATTTCATGAGGCGCGGGCGGCCGTCGTTTAGGGGCAAAATTTTGCCTGTGCAAATGCAAAAAAATTTGCTCATTTTTTGTGAATTGGGGTAATATTGGTACTAAAATTGTGATTTTTAAATAGCAACAACTTTTTTATTTTCAATAATAATTTACTTTTAGGTAATTTTATTGCAGTACCTTACCTTTTGGATCGGACACGATTTTTTAAACGACTTCAAAAAAGGAGGAGATTCTCAGTTCGTTGTTTTTTTTTTTTTTTACATATTGTATGTAATTATGTATATCCCAGTATATGCTACCAAAGCTACATAACAGATAAAATCAGTTTGAATGCTTAAGGTACACGTTCTCTTCATAACGTTACGGATATAATGGATATTTTTGTGCAGATGGCGGTCGAAACGCTTTTCTAGGACTATAGATATCCATATAGGGATTTTCGTATGAAAAGAAGTCCCAAACCTTGCAAGCCCATTATGGACAGTGACTTTATTGTTCCCAATAAATGGGTAGATAGGTTTCATGTAACCTTTCCACTTTCACCATGTCTCATTTTCGTGAAAAGTTTCATTTATATACAGGGTGACAGGGACATCGACGCGAAAACTGTTACCATAAACAGGTGTTTCATAGAAAAGTGCAATACCAACGCGGTAAAATGTATGGAACAGCAGATTTTTTATTTTAATAACCGACGAAAAATTTCAACGTAGGGGGATTAAGAATCATGTACTGATTCCATGGTAACAGTTTTCGCATCGATGTCCCTGCCGCCCTGTATTATCGACTTAAGCATCTATTACAGAATACCAGCGCTGCGACATTTTTTTTTTTAAATGTCGCAACATATGCTGAGATAGGAGCCTTTTGGCCTCATACAGGACTTTCTGTTATTTTTTATTTTATTTTATTTTTCTTTTTAATTTGTTTTTTTAATTTTTTATAATGTTCTAGTTTAATTTGTAATGTCCTGTGCGAGTCCCAATAAATACTTTTTCTTTCTTTCTTTCTTTCTTTCTTTCTTTCTTTCTTTCTTTCTTTCTTTACAGAGCTACTACCAGGTTGCGTAACTCACCAGGAAAGAAGTAAATATCAAGCAGGCCCCACACCCCCCGCCAGACGTTGACGGTCGCCACGAAGGACACAAAGTGGTACACGTCGGCGAGCAGGAGCCGGGGGGCTCCATGTAACCTGGCGGCTGACCAGCGCACCGGGGCCTGCAGCGCGAAGGTCACTATAACGACCGCATAGCCGACTATCTGTGGGGAGAAATGAAGATGGATAAATATACTACATAGATTGTGATATGACATGTTTATCCTATCCTTAATAGAATATTATTTTTATTTATTTTCTTAATATTGTACACCCTAGTGATATGTTGTAGAGATTCTTTTTGAATTTTGATGAACTTTATTTGTTAAAACCTGCCACAAATAATATTCTACTATAATAAAAAACCGGCTAAGTGCAAGTCGTACTGATACATGAAGGGATCCTTACTACCGTACAATATTTAGCAAAAAAAAAAGCCATGAAAAACACGTTAGTTCTGGAGACCCTCTTTAATTTTTTATTTGTTGTTATAGCGGCAATATAAACACACAATTTGTGAACATTTCAATGGTCTAAATATTATGGAAACACAGACGGACAGCGGAGGTGTACGGAACCCTAAAAAGCACCTTGGGTGAAACTTTACTTGGGAAACTGATTTAAAAGTGTTAGCGAAAATTCTTAAACTTAGTTTCCCTTATTACAAGCCTTTGATTCATAATAAGTAGAACTAAACTGTCTACAACTTATATCTTGACTACAGGAGAGCAAAAATAAACATTATCTAATGTTCCATTGTCTCATCAGTATTTCACCGGTATATTTATTTTCAAACTAGCTGCGCCCTGCAGTTTCACCCGAATAAGTCTCGATCTCGTGAAAATATGTGCCAAATTTCATCCAAATCCGGTCAGCCATTTTAGCGTGAAAGCATAACAAAGAAATATACAAAAAATCAAATTATCTAAAATATTAGTTTAGATTCAAAATAAGATATACATATAAGCAGCTTAAATAATTCAAAATTGGAAAGACAATGCGTGGTTAGCTGGTGTAGGTTGCTAATCAGTAGCATTCCGCAAACGACGGCGCCCGTAATTAAGCCAATTTACACTTCCTTATCAATAGCCATATTATTATAGCCATAAAAGCTATAAAACTAATGTCGTCAGCGGACCAATCCAGGTTTACAGACGAAGCTCTGTAAACATAAGTTTATAAATTGTAAACACGGTTTATTAATTGTAATCTTAAGTTTAGTAATCATAAACAACGCTTTAAATAAAGATTCTGTTTGGCAAAGAGTGGAAATACCCGAAGAACAATGATGAGAGATAGTAGTTTCAATAAGGAACTTTAATTTTAGACAAGATAATTTAATTGATAAATAATATAATAATAGAAACTATGTACAATGTTGTGAACCTTTCTCTTTTCTTATAGTGGCGTGAATTGAGAAGGAAATACTTAGTTTATCAGCTGGTTTTGAACAGAAATACAGAGAGTATTGTAGGCTTATTGGACTGTAGATTTGTTAACCATATTCTATTTTGTTAAGTACCTGGTATTTGTTGAAAGACCTACACTGTCCTCCCATATTTACTAACACTGTTATTTGAAAATATTGTAAAAGTCAATTATTTTTTAAAGATTAACCGTGGAGTTTCTTGCCGGCTCTTCTCCATAGGAAACGACCAATTGGAACCGCGCACCTAGCTTCTTACGTTTCATAAGTGCCCATGTAGGTTTTTGTAATTTTTTCTTTTTTAGATTATTGATATTCTTGCTTGTTTATTGAAACGACAAACAAAAGGTTTAAAAATTCGCTTATATGTGTGTAAAAAATTCGTAAATTGGGGCCGTTACCACTGGGCAACCACTGCTCGGCATTGGGCCACCACCACCCGTGAGTGCTGCTTACGAGTTGTAGGTCTTGGGTTAGAATCCTGGCAGACGCTTTACTTTGTGTAAATAATTTCATCACTATTGTTTTCCAATCGGTGAAGGAAAACATCTTGAGGAAACCAGCATGTCATAGAACCAAAAAAATCGAAGACATGTGAAATCTACCAACCCGAACTGGGCCCGCATCGTAGATTACAGCGTACTCCCTCTCGAAGAGAGGAGGCTTGTGTCCCAGCAGTGGGAACATTATAATCTGTTTATGCTATGTGTGTAAATAAACAGCTATCTGCAGCACTGGACTGCCATAGGCTGATAATGATGGTTGATTTCATAAAAAATATAAATGTTAATAGATTAGACATAGAAAGATGATTTTTATGCAATACGTGGTTACAAATGTATTAAAGAACAACATAATGATTGAGATAGCACTGTTAAGCGTACCTATATAGTGTACCTTATAGCGGACCAGACACTATCAGTACATTCAAGTAATGCCATTACTACTGACAGTGTGGTGGTTAGAATGATGATGTGATCTTAATATTTTATGTTAATATTGGAAGGAATGACAGTAATATTAATGTCATTATCACTGATAGTGTCTCGACCCTGGCAACACTATTACCGACACCAGCTTTAAAAAGACATCAACGTGCGATACATTATTTCCTGCACGATAAAATTGTTCAAGTTTTCACTTCTGTCGGCACTCCCGGAGTGCAACTGTTTTTTTTTTTTTTGAGATAATACCGTTGCACGTCCAATAAAAGGGAAGAGGCAAAGTCATCGGATAGATATCTTGTAGACTTCTTTGTGCAAGACATCAGAAATCCGATGCACAAAAAAAGAAAAGTCTGCTCCAAGTTTTCCGCCCCTAAAATATGCCGCCTGGCTCAAGTCTACTCAGCCTGCTGATAAATCCGCCACTGGTGTACCTACCTACTGATAGTTAAACTGTTATCTAACTAATTTGCAAGGATCTCCAATTATCATTAGCTAATTGATCTTTCACTGATTTTATTTATTATAGCCTAAGATAACTGTACCCAAAAACGTGAGATTGTGTCCTTAATTTATTATGCACACAATATTAGACAGTTTACTCACAAAAATTCTTATCACTCTGGAAAAGTACTAGACGTGACCAGTCTATTGACCCATTTGTAGTTGTAAAAATAACATACAGTATGCACCTAATGCACTCATTAACAAACTAGGTATCTTCAAACAAACACGTGACTGGCCTTCCTTCTTAGACTAGTATTTTGTTTCTAAATTGAGTAAAAATATATCAATCAATCTGCCTAGCCTTTTCCCAACTATGATGGGGTCGGCTTCTAGTCTAACCGGATGCAGCTGAATACCAGTATTTTACATGGAGCGACTGCTACCCAGTAACTGGGTTATACGATACCCCTTGGTAAGACTGGTTGTCAGACTTTCGGGTTTCTGGTTCTGACGATCCGTAACGACTGTCAAAGATTTACGAATGACAGCTGGGACCAACGGCTTCCCAGGCACGGAGGAGTCTTAGTATGTAAAGATGGTCACCCATTCACGGACCAACCCCGGCAAGCGTAGCTTAGTAATGAATCGACCCTTGCAGCTGTTATTACTTAGCCACAAGCCTTCTTTCTAAATAAAAATACATCGAACATTAAAATTCCCGAATTTTTGACTCAGTCATATCGAAAGCTAGATCGAAATCTGACCTATTACGATTAACATGAGAGAGAGGAGGAACATTGAGAGCAGAGGTTTTCTGGCCGTACCGCGGTGAATGCCTTCAACAAAGAAATCGTGATGATTTTAATTAACTTTATTAACTTACGTCGATTTTGCTGATCCTATGTATTGCTTCTTCAATTACCCTACTTTGGAGATTAAGATTAGCTGGAATAACAAATCAGCAAGGTTGGTAGCGGAGATGACTGCATGTATGCAATCTCCCTGATTAAATTAGATAGTTCCAAGAACATGATAATGATGATCGCTCACGGAAAACATCTGCATGATGAGGTGACCGTCCGTGTTATTATTACATTATCCTCACTTTAAAGCTAATTTCATAAACGAGACTCAATCTTCAGGCTCACTAAGGAAATCGTAGATTATCTGATGATTTGCTGATCTCATCATGACCCATAAGGAATAGAAGTCGAATGTCAAATAGCCATCCTGTTCGCTAATTTAAATATACTGCGATCGCCAATCTGTCCAGTTATGATTATGGTATTATGCCTGACCGTTCATTGTACCGGACCATTAGGAGGCGTACTAGTTTGCGATGGGACTCAAGTCACAAGTCTCAACTACTAAAGTACAATGACGTCTGGTCCTAAAAATAGTCCGGAAAGAGCATTTATCCAATTTGTATGCAAGTGCAAAATGTGTTCGGTTTCAGGAACTCACAATGAAGTAAATGCTTTCGCAGCTCTGTTTACTAATAACGCGTATTTCTACTTGGCTGAACGACCCACGTGCTTCAATTTGCTCAATGTCACCGAGTTGGTGGACGAGGTTTGTGTTAACTTGGGAGGTGGTCTCGGACCTTATGAGGTTCAATTGCGGATTAAATTCTGCGCATGCAAGAGACTGAGTACATATAGTTGCGTGTGTGCATGATATCTGCTTTTGCTTTTGTGCCTGGCTTTGTTGATTAACAGGGTAGACCTCAATACGGACCTGCCGGGGTTGCGAAGAAGTCCGAAAGGGAGATCGTGGCCCCCGGCAACATGGCAACTGAAGGAACATGGGTGGGTTTTAGTCAGTAAGAGTCTGACACACCCTCCCGTTCCGCCCAGAGCGGGAGAAGTTATTTAATAATTTCCCACCCAAAAAATAAAACCTCAATACGGAGGTGAGCCTTTTTGTGTAGACCATTGAGAGGAACAACAACCAAAAATATTAACCAAACATATTGTCTATGTTACTGTGCGTTTGCACTGGCGAAGCATTAAAAAAAAACATGTTGAAATCTCTATTTTCTGTCAATGTTCGATACAATGTTTGACAGGAAATAGAGATTTCAACATGTTTCTAAAGTGAATGTTTCGCCAGTGCAAACGCATCACATGTTAATATTTTTGGTTGTTAACTATCTACCAAGGTAATTGATGCTTGAAAATTCTTTTGCGGGGGTAAGAAACATACATTTCAATTATGAAATGGGAGCGTATTAGTACGGTTCTGATTTACTTGTTGCTTTTACCACCGGCAGGCTAGGCTAAATCAAATAGTCAGAGGGCCATAATTTCGTAAGAAAATAAAAGAAGAAAGTCGAAAAAAGAAAAGAAAAAAAAAATTATTTGGACATAGCTCGTGAAACACTAAAATATAAATAACAAAATGAAAAAGTGAAAATAATGTTTTAACAACAATAGTGTGTGCCTCACGGCAGTTCCAAAAAGGTTCATTTCAGCATTAATGCCAGATAGATGCTGTCTGACGCTAGATTCATCAACACATCCATCCATGGAAGACATCCATTACTGTAGGCAGTACCTACATACGTTAGCTTTGAGACTTTTATGATAAACATCCAGAAAGAAGGGTTCTAGAACGTCCCAAGTAACACATTTGTTTACAAAACCGTCTGTCCTAATTCGTGCGGAGTTAAAATCCGATACAACACTATCACAAACTCGGCTGGGGGACACAAGACAACGAGAGGAAGACCCAATTGCGTACACGTAAGTGGTCACTGACTCAGTGCCACATTATAACCTGTATGCGGAAAATGTACCAGTGTTTTTGAGGGATTTCTATGAAATAGTAACTATGGTGTTTGTTTAGAAATATTTTGATAGTGAAGAGAAAGAGTGGAGCAGCTCGGTAGAAAATAAGACTCTTAAAGTTCTTTGAGAGATACCAAAAAAACAAGAATTTGACATCCATATGGAAGATCCAAATGTTAGGATTTTCATAGGGGAAGATTAAAAGAAAGACGGGTAGACAACGTAAAGGAGAAAAGTGAAGGTCAAGAAAGTCGTTACGTATAAGGAGGTCAAGGATTAGCACTCAATAAAGAAAGAACCTTGACCGCTGTGCCATTATGAGAGTAGTGTAACTTTTAAGTTGAGTAATAAGCAGTAAAAAAAACTCACAATGAAGGGTTCCGTAGTTGGGATGAATTTATCCCAAGAACAAACTTAACATTGTAGGTAAAATTCATGATCTCCCATACATTCCAACTACAAATGTTGCAAAAGTTTGCACGCACCATATTGATAGTTTACCATGTTATTTTAAGACCATGGATTTCTTATAGCTTTTTTCAACATTTTTAGCTCAACAGTTACGGGGTTATGGGGGAGGAATGGTCAAATTTCTACTATTTTCTTAAATATCTTTAAAAGCATTTATTTATAAATTACAAAGTCATATACTTGCTATCCGCACAAAAAGCCCTTTTTTCGATATGTCGCACAGTACAGATTGCAAAACTTTTTTTAAAAAATTCCAATTTTACCCGGAAAAGTAACCCCCGTGGTCACTTTTCTGGGTCAAATTGGAAAATTAAAATTAATTTACTTACGTACGAGTACCAAATTTCAAATAAATTGGTCCAGTAGATACGGAGAAAATTGGCTGTGATAGACGGAGAGACATTCACATGAGTGATCCTATAAGGGTTCCGTTTTTCCTTTTGAGGTACGGAACCCTATAAACATTAATAAACTTAATATTTTCGTTATCAGTCAGGTAGATTTTGAATTAATCATATCAGCAATAAGGTAAAAAGGGAAGACTAAAGCCCTTTGTACACGGCACGGTTTCTTTACGATAAGGCGTAAAAACAGTGCCGTAAAAAAATCATGTTTGTCAACAAACTTCCATAGTGATCCATGCAACACTGACGACCTTGCCTACACACGACGTGTAAACCGTGCCGTCAAAAAATCGTGTTTGTCATCAAGCTTCCATATTGATCCATACAACACTGACGTCCTTGCCTACATACGGCGAATAAACCGTAGTTCTTCACTGCATGAAAAACGGCAACAAAGTGCATAATTCCGTTTTATCGAGGTTTGGAAAATAGGTCATAATTATGGTCCTTAAAAAAATTGGGTCAGCAACGCTAGAAGAATGGGATGACTGCTGGGTGCGCTAAACATTCCTATTCGTGCTAAGATATCTTCACGTGTATTAAGTCTCTTTGAATGCACTAGTTAGGTACTATCTAGGTATGTCTAATTTTAACAGAAAAGAAGCTAGTAGGCGGCAACAGAAGGAGTGGCTTATTTTTGATCATTGACAAAAATTGCTTTTCAAAATCTGCCTGCAAGATATTTCTTAATGATTTTATTGAGGAAAATAACTTGGAAAATACACAGAAAAGTCCACTTTACACAAAGAATCATAAACTTAAAATAAGTTGTATGGGTTTACATAAATAATCTTACCTAATTTATGCCTTGACATCTTTAAACAACGTTTAGAAACATAAAACATTTCAAAACAATTGTTTAATTTTAGATTATATTTTCAGTGAAACTATTTACAGGTTTAAGTAATATAAAACGATTACACAAGTACATAATCATAAGATCTAATGACATCAGATTTTGTTTATAATTACATTAGAGGGGCGAAAGAGTTTTTGAATATCTTTATTCGACCTACAAATCTCAAACACTTAAGCGAGTCAGGACTATCAGTAATAATGACATTACATTCAAGTCATGTCATTCTTACTGACAGTGTGGTGGTTGGAATGATGCATCATCATTCCAACCACCACACTGTCAGTAGGAATGACACATTTAATTATTTAAATAGTTTTATGTCAATATTGGAAGGAATGACAGTAATATGTCATTATTACTGATAGTGTCTGTTCCGCTAGGCTTTATCTTTCATTCCTAGAAAACTACGTTTTCGTCTCAGTAGGTAGATAATTTTGACAGGTATCTACGCATTATAAAAATCTGTGCCGCAGAGTAATAACGACTAAATCCGTGGACTTAGTAGAGTTATAAACTAAAAAACATGTTGATTCGTCTTAAATAACATAAAAATATTAAATTCTAAGCCCCTACATACTGGCTACATTTCACAATGAGTATGGACTTTTTATTCTGTTGATTGAATTATATCATACCTATTTCTTGAAAACGGCGCCTGTATACTTAAATTCAATGTGTACCTGAATAATGTACTACATTATGAAAATACATAGTTTGTTCAGAATCGTTTACTGAATCGATTTCTGTCACGTTTAAAAGACGTATTTTTTATACCAAATAATAATTAAAACTACGTAAATTACAGTCACCACTGTACAGTCAAAACAAAACAAAATGGACAAAGTACCTAATACGCTAGCACATAAACGTTCGCGACTGTGTGCATGCGATAGATTTGTAATGTGACCACAATTTTCTCGTTCAAAACTAATTTAATAAATAAAAATATTTTATACATAATAATAAAAATTCAGTATATGTATTATGGTTTTAACATAATGTTTTAATTGGGGTGTTTGGTGGTGTGTGTTACTTTCAGGAGGACATGTTGTTTATAGTCGTTTGAAGCCTGGGTTATTTCAATTATGCTAATTTGCTCGCACACCTAGGTTTCTCTAAGTGTATGATGTGGATAGAGTTTCAAGTATTCAGAACAATCGCTTGAACCTTAAAGGAATAAATGGGATCAAAGAAAGTACGTGACCCACTAAAAGTAGGGGAGATCTATTTTTAACTTATAGGGCAACTATAAATAGTTTTAAATTATAGGGCGGAAATGTCATAACACTGCAATAATCAAAGCGTTTAATAGAGCATACAAACATTAGATAAGTATTGAAGTTTCTCGAGTTTTCCATCTGGTTCTTCATCCTAACTTTAAAATCTACAATACCTACGGTAAAAGAATAGCGTTTTGGGGTCTGTATTTTATAAGCCTAAAACTCTTGTAAGCTGCTGATTTTTAGCCTAATTCGGGTGAAAAAATTTTTTTTTTCAAAGTTGATGAAAAAGTCACGAGAAGACGACTCATCAAAATCTGAAATTTTCTTGAATCTTGATAACCATGCCATTTTGTTTACATTTGGGAAAGGGAGGCGTGAAAGGAGAACCTTGCAAGCTTATTCAACTCATGCTTAAATCGAAATTATTTCTTAAAAAACTCACCAGTGATATCCAACACGATTTACTCCGGTCGTCAGGGAAGAGGAAGATGTCCAGCAGCGCCCAGGAGCCTCGCCACACGAACACCACCAGCGACCCCACCACGGCCACAGAGAAGATGCAATCCAGGATGTACAGCATCGTCTCTCGGCTGTTCTGTAAATAATAGCCACTCTTACATAGCTGTAGGTTTTGAATAGTATAGCTAAGCGCACACTACAAAAAGTGAGGTGCGACCCGCCTGGAGTTAGACAGTTCATACAAAATTATCGAAAGTGAAGTAAAATGATTTTAGGTACATGGAACCCTCCGTGTAAAATACTGGTATTTAGCTGCATCCGGTAAGATTGGAAGCAGCATTGTTGGGAAAACGCCGGCTATACACCGTGACATTTTAGTCTTCTAACAAAAGCAGCCCATTTCATGTATCCAATGACTACTAAACATTCATAAAAAAAAAGATATACACCGTGACGTTTTAGTCGTCTTACAAAGGGTTAGTCAATGTACCCAACATAAAATACCTCTAGGAGCAATTAAGAAATTGTTACAATATATCTTTTTTTTTTTAATTAATGTTTAGTAGTCATTGGATACATGAAGTGGGCTGCATTTGTAAGACGACTCAAATGTTACGGTGTATAGCTAAACAGATGTTGAGGGAAGGTACCCTCATCATTTGTTAAGCTATAATGGCCGGCTGCCTATATAGGTATACGACTGGCGTGAACTAAACGCCGAGCTTTTATAATGAAATTGGTTTCTGTTGAGTCTAATTTAGTTAGAGTTAGTTTAGTTAGTAAAGTCTGAGGCACAAAAATAACTATTTCAGCTTTTTTCGGTATGAAAGCTTGCCAAAAATGGAAGACAGTGAAAAAGGAAGTTTTCGTATGAAATTTAATTTACTTTGTAGGTATAGCCTTTGCTGCGGTCGTTGTAGGCCTGCTGCTATTCATCCTCCTCCTTAGGATTTAAGGACTTTTAGGATGCCATTACATTGAGTTCGAATAGAATTTTACATGCAGATATAATGAAGGTTTTCATGAAAATTCACGCCACCAGTTGGCGCCACTGAACATTTCGATAATGAATATAAAATAAATGATGACTTTCATCACTCGTTTCATTCATTCTTTCACCATTCAGTCACAACGAGAGAAAATATAGGCGCTTTGACACTTTTGACAGGTGCCCGGACATGACGTCTCAGTGCTGCCACCTAGTGAACTTCATTTCAGAAAACCCTCATTGCGTGTCACTTAAAATGGCAATTAGTCGCAATGTCTTTTTTTTTTAGGTCCACCAGGTTCATTGCGTTACTAAAACTGTCAAACGAATTTTTCAAACCGGGTTGCTGAGGTTGTTAATTTTCTCTTCTTGCGTACGAAACGGCTAAAAATCCAAAGTAATACAAAACATAAAAATCCCATTTTCCATTCGACCGTCTATTCAGGTATAATAGAAAAAAATACAGCAATCACTGACGTCGTGGTTATTGTGCTTCTAGATGACAGACTAGGAGTCCGTTACAATTTGGACACAATAGTCTTTTAGCAAATCGCTACAATAAGGAGTTTATAGCTCCGCATTCTAACCTTGGATATGATTGCCCGTCAAAGCTACCTAGGGAACATATGGACAGACCAGACCACAGACCGAAGTTCAAAGATCTAGCCTTCGGAAGTGACGGTATGACGATCACCAGCACCTTGCAGATTGCAAATTTTAATTAAGGCTAGTGTACAAACTTATTTTTATTCTGGGTACACTACGTTCGCAACGACTGTAGTCTCTCTAGGACTTGCTGGCGATTTCAAAATCTGATGTCCTCTCACATATTTTCATGATTTGTCGCTTATCTAATCTTACTAGCCTGTATTGTTCCACTGAAATGCAAAGGCCTACCTCTCCCTTTTCCATAAAATTCTGCCATCTTCTTCCATTAAATTTACCAATGTCAGCCAGTCCTTTCAGTAGGAATCAAGCTCGACTGCTATATTCGTCTCGGCCTACCGCGATGTGGTCGTGCATTTAATCGATAGTTATCTTAGCTCGTTAATATCTGAGTGTGGACGTGACGTGAGATTTTAGAGAGACTAAAGTCACTGCGTGTGTACGTAGCATTAAACATTAAGAAGAGGCTGTGCATGGTGACATTGTAGGTACACTTAAAATAAGGGGACGTTTTTAGAAGATATCAATAAAAAAGATATACCTGTCGTATCTTTTATGGACATGTAAATTAAAACGGGTAAAGACCACTTATTACCACTTCAGGTCGTGAACTGAAAACAGCAGATTTGCTGTTAATCTACGTGTAGGCGGTAGTCAATAGGCGCAATAGGCAAATGAGCGGTTCATTATTGTACGAAAAAATATGAATAATTACATTCATCAGAAGCGTCTTGGCAACTTTGTTAATGAGTAATTTCAGTTTGTTTTAAAGGGCTTGCAATAATCATAAAATCTAATTATGTAGATCGATCAACTTTTTGTGTGCGGAACTGTTGCACACTACTTATGCCCATAATGACCTGTGCTGAAACTTCAGTTTTTTTTGAGTTTTAAACTGTGTATTTGTTACATTTTATTGTTCTTTACATTAGAAAAGTTTAAGGCTACATTCGAAAACCCAAACCTTTGATAATACTTAGGTGCTTTAAAATTAGTTTAAGCGTTTCTACATAAGTCGACAAAATAAGTTTTCCTTTTTCTGAATTAATAGTCAGAAGAAAACGGAACGTATCCGAAGCGGGGTGCTTAAATTATTGACTTGCCCTTATATTCGACATTCTCTCTGCGTTCAGAGCTCGGTGTGGCAACACGCCGGTTTCGAGTTCGCGACAAGTCAATCATCATCCTGAGGATGCCTCGTTGAGAGGTGAAACACGTGTCGATTTCTTTCAGGGTTTTTTTATGGTTGTTTATTAATAACTAAGCGGAACAGATTACTAAATATATCCACGTCTATTGTATTTTATAATGGATTTCCGCAAGGTCACGCCTGAAACAATTAACTATTCTACATTCTCTAAATTCTTTAGCTCTTCTGCATAAGTGGACAGACTAACGCCTATTTTTGTATGAATGGTGAAAAGAATCATCTAGCCTATCCGCGAAATCTTTCAAAATATCTTTAGCTCGCTTTGCTCGCTCTTACTCGCACATTATCATCATCATGATTCATGTTTTTTTTTTTTGGAAACCTCGACTAAGTAGCTCCTATTTCTGTTTAACTGATCAAAAAAAAAAATATATAAAATTTTCTTTTGATCATTCAAACGAATATCAAAAATATTTACACTCTCTCGGATAACTTAGATTCTGATCTGAATGTCAATATTTTTGAGCTTATTTGATTTGCTGTTACAATCTTAAGTTTTTCTGCATAGTTCAACAAATTAATTCGAGAGTCGTTATGATTTTTAAAGAAAGTTATGGGGGGTGCGTATTTTAAAAGATTGGGAGTCTCTGCCTCAGCGTAAGCTGCATACTTATCTAATTGGAATTTAGGTAACTATAAGCTTACACATTATCCATTGTGTACCTAGAGCTTAGGTACCTACTGCCGAAAACACGACGTGTTACTGTTGAGTTATTCGAATAAATTTCATTATTTTTTTGTGTTCACCAATTAAGTTGCTTGTTGCTATCCGTGTTGGATAATTAAGTTCCTTTCAAAATGGATGAGCTAAATGGTGCTAATCCATGCGTCATGTTCGTGAACGGGCGCCGTCAGTAAGGACTGGTCATCTCTTATCTGCCACGGTTTATTTTAATTTTTGAATTGTTTTTGTTTTTATATTTTTATTAGGGACGCTTTTAACGTCCACGTCTTTCTACATAGTTCTCATATGTATAATTTTAACATAAACGATGTAACCAATATTTTGTAACAATACTTTGGTTAAAAGAGTGTCCGTGGAGTTTCTTGCCCGTTCTTTTCCATAGCTACCAACTACGCTTTGGAATGGGCAACTAGATTCATCTTTCTATCTGGCTGACCCCTTGACAATTCAAAAGTAGGTACCTGTAATTGGTTTATTTGAAATAAATGCTTTTAGTTTGAGTATTTTTTGGATATTACAAACGAGTAGTATACCGAATTAACATAAGTAAATATTATGTAGTATTATGTACTAATATATGTACTAATATACGGTATATAAGATAAAAGTCAAGCAACGGTAATATGGCTTAACAATGTTGAACTAAGATAGTGAACATTAAAGTAATCATTATGAGCATAATCATAAACTATGTTGACTAACATCAGCTGATGCGTAGAGCTACACTTTTTACGTGACTACGGCGAAGCAAAAAGGAGGGTTGTGATTTTGATCGGTATGAATGTATGTTCATCTGTTCCCTCATACCTTCTAAACTTTTCATCATAATTTGACAAATGATGTATCGTTGGAAGCGTCTTGATTGTCCGCTGGTTGTAACCTATGTGACGCTGTTACACATTATATTTAATATGGCGTCCTCTAGAGGCCATAAAAAAAGATGCCATGTGGGTTATTAAATGAAAGGGCTTAATTAGCACATTTCTATTGAATATATATTATAACCCCAAAATAATTTCAACAAAAATAAAGTGTTGGGATGTAATTGAAGCCAATGTTTTGTTTCGTGATACCATTTTCTTTTTTTCATTGATTGATCTTTAGATAATGTCACGTAAGTAGGCATCTATTAAAATAAAAGTTATAACAATTAAACCCAACTACGACAAAAACTCACCTAACAAGGTATAAACAAGACATCACAGACGGATAAATTAAAAATCCGAAGTCACACGTAATCTGTTCGATTTTTGCCCCTAACACGTGTGACTCCGAATTTGTCTATCTATGATATCTTGTTTATGCCTTTTATACCTCTTTAGTTGACTTTTTTGTCGTGGTTGGGTTGTAGTTTTTATAACTTTTATTTTAATAGATGCCTACTAACGTGACATTATCTAAAGATCAATCAATGAAAAAAAGAAAATGGTATCACGAAACAAAACATTGGCTTCAATTACATCCCAACACGATAAACTGTCGGTGGTGAATTAAAATTATCCAGATTGAATGAAAAAAAAAACGACATAATGTCAATAGTTTTCTGAAAATCTCTAATTGACTGATGATGCAAACTTCTTCTTTGTTCTAAGAAATGGTGTGTATCCTTCACTTGTTTCTGTTGTTGCGTCTAAAAGAGGATTTATTTGTTTATTTGGAAATAATGGAAGATAAACCATTTTTACTATACATTGTGTAAAATAAAGACACAATAGAATAGGTATAGCAATAAATAACATACCTAATCATTTTTCTCTATCAGTGAAACCCCATACATTCCATAAATCATTTTAAGAAAATAAACCGTTTCCTAACCCAGGGGGTTCTCTGGACTCAGGATTGGAGAATTGGGGAATCATAATTATAAATCTTTATAAATTAACATCATTATTACAGGCACTGGTTAATAGCGGTTAATAAGATGCAAAATCTATACTATCAACTAATTCTACTAATATTATAAAAAGGTAAAAGTTTGTTTGTTTGTTTGTAAGCTTGTATGTAGGGGCTAATCTCCGGAAATGTCAGTGGGATTTGAAAAATTCTTTTTGCGTTGGATAGCCCAATTTTTGAGAAAGGTTATAGGCTCGTGGACAAGTCTTAAATAAAGAAAGGTGTCTGAGGTAGAAGGATCCTGAGTTACTGATCACCTGGCTCTCTTACATAGGAGGAATCTGTTGCTTTTGTATGAAAAACAACATTAAAGAATGTTATAAGGTAGATAAGCTGATACGCTTCACAAAGAGCATAATAAACCTGTGAAAGACCTTACTTTAAATCTAAGGAAGTAGGCAGTGTTCAGAATGCGGGACAAACGGGAAATCAAAATACTCTTTAGAATAAATGCCTTTCAATTACGTATTGAAATCGAAATTGAAATTGCCGAAATCACATTTATAATGTCGTGGATGTCGTGATGGCCCAGTGATTAAAGCCTTGCCTCTCATGCACGAGGTTGTGGGTTCAAATCCGGGCAAGTACCAATGTGACTTTTTCAATTTGTAATTTCTGAGTTTATCTTGGATATTACTAACATCTGTGAAGGAAAAACATCGTGAGGAAACTTGGACTTATAGTTAATATAAGTTTGAAATCGCCAGCTCGTCTTGAGAAAGCGTGGTGATCAATGCTCGTGCCTTCTCTGTATGAGAGGAGGCCTTTGCCCAACAGTGGGATAATAATAGACTGGCTGGTTCAAAAGATATTATTAATGTAAATAATAATAATGCAATTATTTACATTTGTAATATCTTTTGAAACAACGCTGCAGAAGTAACCCATAAAGTTAAACTTACCAAATAATACTTAATAAGATAGAATAAACTTGAATAAGAATTCATAAACTTTATTTAAAGTTAAGTAATGATTAGCGTCTGTTTAACCATACATTTTTGACGTTTACACATCTCCTAAATTTAAGCAACGTTTATGAATAAGAGGGTAATGAATATCAATTCTTTGTGAACAAATGAATCCAGCTCCAAAACGATAATATTTTAAATACGAGAGGTATTTAAAATATTATTGTTGTTAAATGTTACTCTATCTTGCTCATATCAACGAACACGCGCGGGAATGAATGAGTGATCAGCTGATCCTGTGTGTCAAGTACGCACTCGACTAATCTGCGACTGTTTATTTTTAAGACTCAAGCACTCGAGGGTTTGATGAACTGTAGATTTGCAGGAATGCTCGAGGTTCTAGGAAGTGATCGACCAGGTCCTTTTTTTATATAGGTACCACGTAAAATTATGATGTTCTATTGGCAGTATTTTTGGCAATTTGGCACAGATATCTTCACCATAAATCATATTTATTAGTCTGTCACATATATTTTTTATCTGTAGACTTCCTAACTATAAAGGGGAAATGCTCCCATACTGTGACAGAGTTATGCTTATGCGAATATGGGTAAATGGAGCAGGGGAGTTGATTGGGAATAGGCGAAGCGTTTAACGGAGATAACTGACTGACCTGGCCAAATAGAATCGAAATTCTCATTTTGTGAACTGGTCATGCAGATTTTGCATGCAGTGAAAAAGTGAGCAGTTCTTAATGGTACCAACCGTACGGAACATAGTGGGCACATCGAAGTAGTCCTGCGGCGAGTCGACGGCGACGGCAAACGGCGCGGCGCAGATGTTACGCAGTGCGCGTAACGCCGCCAACGACAACGTTGCCGCCGCCGTCGTGGACAGCAGCGTGCGCGCACTGTCTCCCGTGCACTCGTTCAAAAGGTTCCACACGCCGCGCCACGCGCCCACGCACGCCACGCCCGCCACCGCCGTGCATATCCGCGACACCACGTAGTACGTGAGCCTGCCCCGCTCCGGCCGCAGATGTTTGCTCAGTTGTGTTTGGAACACCGAAAACAACAAGTCACAGCACAGTCCGAAGGCGGCACACGCGGCCGCGCTGCCCACAGGCTCGTCGGGCAGCACGTACAGGTCCATGAGCGTCCAGGTGGACTTCCAGTAGGTGACGACGGCGGGCGCGACCACCAGACTCGCGAAGAGAGCGTCGGCGCATTCCAGCAAGGCTGCGTGCGCGCGCGAGCCGCTCGCCAGCGTGTCGGCCAGCCCCGCAGTGCTTCCGCGCATGTCTGCCGTGTGCCTGTGCGCGCCTGACTGACAGACTGACTCCCACCGGCACAACGCACCGACAGATTACTACAAGTAATTGCATTATCACCCGTCCCGCGCTTTGACGTACCCGTGTTTGCTCGGGACTCAACGCTTATGCGTATGATTCTACGCTACTAGCTAATGTCGATGCTAGGATCGTTTATTGGAGATAAGAGGTCTTTAACCAGCTTAAATAGTGCATCTAGATGATTGTGTCTGATGACGCACATCATAGACTTGCAGTTTTATAGATTCCCGTACGACAAAAACGATGCTTATTGGAATCAAACGAAACTTCCGTATGCTTAAAGCACTCTTCCTTATTAGAATAATGACGAAAAGTGCCTTAATAGGTTCCTATTGTAATTTCTTAAGCCTCGCTCAAGTAATCAATCATGTTTAGTACCTAATTACTTAATTTGTTTACATTAGGTATCATCTTCATTATGGTAACCGTCCTTTTCAAAGGTGTGTTGTGTTTGGCAGATTTGGTTTCCCCAGTTGAAGTTGATTTGTACACTCTATTGGTGTCTACTTCTGATTTCTGTAATCATTGACCGTTGCAACAAAACAGGAGCTTCGATGGACTGAATTGATTTCCATAAGCTTTAAGGCTAAATGTTTTTCTTAGACTATCATCATTGTATGACCCGGTCAGGGGCTGCTTGCCAAAGCAATCATCTCAGGTCTTTAAAATTATCCACAATCGTGAGCAGGAAAATGACAACTCAGGCTGAAGTCTGAAACCGCCAAAATACAGCCGTTGTGAGCAATGCTCATCATAATTTGTTTCACGAAAAGTCAGTTGAGTGGTCACAGTGAGTTACGGACAGACTCAATTGAACATTGTTCATTACCCGAACTGCAACAAGCCACAGTTTATTTCTGTTCTTTGTTTTTGTGTGAATATTTTCTTTACTATTCTTTCAGTATATCAATGGTTCACATGATACGCGAGACTACCTCGTTCGTCTAGTGGTGTCAAGCACGATGATTGATGATTTTTATGTTATGTAATAATATTTATTCATATAATTCATTGTGTAGTTGCCTTATATTCTAAGTAGAGTTTATTTTATTTTATTACCGTAATTATTAGACAAATCACTGAACCTGACTTGATTTCCGTACTTCTTTTTCAGGTGACCACTGAAAATCAGCGCTGTGCTGTGGGTCCTCATAGCACAGCATTACGCTGAGAGGAAGTCTTCTTGTCACAGTCATGTCGTACAGCTACCATTTCTGTTTTATGCTCGTGATTTATTATGTACTTCATTTTGTTGTTTTCTGATTACTCTTTTCTTTTTGTGCACGTGTTTCTGTGACAAATAAACCTACTTTTCTTTCTTTCTTTATTTCTATGATGGAGTCCGATTTAGATGACGGGTGGACCTGCATTCGATTTTAGAGTCGGGCCCTTGTTATTCAGTTTATTTGGATTTATTACTAACACAAATGGCCTCCAGGCAGGGTCTACACAACTCTGCCTATCTCATTCGGGAATGCAGGCGTCCTAAGGTTACGTAGTACTTATCTGGACTATACCAACCGTTTATCTATGCCCTCGCGATCTTCGTAAGAGTGACCGTGAGGGTAATAAGACAGTCGTTCAACGAATCCCGATCAGTAGGGCAGTAACTGCGTACTTCCTAACTGATTCGGAGCATAAGTGTTATAACTATCATGTTCAGCATTGACCGTTGATCTTTATTAATGGTGGAGTTTTACTGGGATGACATCTATCTATTTAAATTATTAAAACAACTGACTTTAAAAAAAAAGGTACAAACTGAAAAATTGTATTATAATAGTTTTGTATTTTCGTTTTTTTGCCGCTGACTAATATATAACAGTGACAGGAAGTTATTTTATCATCATCTACGTAGACTGAGAAAAATACATATGTATTATTGAAGCTTACTCAAAAACTACCCAAGCAAAGTTAATAAAATTTATGTAAGACCATTGCTCAAGTTTCGTCTATCAAATGAAAAGAATTTTCAAAATCGGTACACAAATATCGAGGTATTCCACACAGAGCACTGATCTCAACAGCACTTGTCCGAACCGCACCTGAGCACTTCCACTAACCCTATATATTACTATACTCTTTGCACTAACCGCACTGAATACATAAATTAAAAAAAATAAAAGAAAATTGCATACTGACGAACATAGAACTTCCTTCCTTTTTTGAAGTCGGTTGAAACTGAAAAAATGCTGTTCGTTTGTAAGTGCATTACTTGAGAACGGCTGGACCGATTTAGCTTTTTTTGGTTTAAAATATACCCAATTAAGAAAATTTTCAAATTCGGGAAAAACGGAACGTCCTTTTTTCTATGTGATTTTTGTACAAAGTTTTGAAAACTAGACAGAACATCGTGCGTCGGGTCAGCTAGGTTAATAATTATAATTAACTCGGTTCAACTTCACATCAATCAGGACTTTGTATGGTAGGTATAAGTTGTTTTGAGTTTTCCAGCCTAACTCTCTGACAAATAGTAGGTTAATCACCTGAAGAACAGCTATATTGTTAAAAGAATAAGGTGTAAAATACTTACAGAAATCTTAAATCTAGTAGAAAATATGTAGGTGGGTTCTTTTCCATCGGTGACTAGGAAGTATGGCGACGCGAGCAGGTTGCGAGAGGAGCGCAGGATTGTGATCGCGATGTAGAAGAACAGGGTTATGGCAGCTATCAGCACTGGCCTGATAATAGAATAGAAAAAAAAATTAGAATAATATTTTAAGAGTATAAACATATTCAGCTGGATAAGCATTTACCCGTTTTATAAAAAATAGCCTTTGCTTTTGTATACATAAGGAAAATTGGCGAAATATTTCTCAAACTTTATTTAACTTTACTTTATTTGGTAAAGGGCGCGTTTTTGGCGTGTTTTGGTCTGTCTTATGTAATTTTGACGTTCGAAAATTGCTGATCCTCAGCCTAGAATGAATAAATGACTATTTTAATTTTAATTTTAATTTAACAATGAGATTTCAAGTGACTTTGGAATTGGGTGTAGCAGACAGCGATCTTATATGAATAAAACAGTCATTGATCACTGTGCCAATTTCTGCAACCCCAAGCAGCATAGGAGCAGTGGTGGCTCAGTGGTAACGACCCCGACTTAAGAGTTATATAGGTTGTGGGTTCGAACTGAAGTAGGCGCTTTACTTTGTGTAATTTACTTCATCACCACTGTTCTCAAAACTGTGAAGGAAAACATCGTGAGGAACGCATGTCTTAGAACTTAAAATTCGAAGACATGTGATTTCTACCAACCCGCAGTGGGCCCACGTGGTGGACAACCCACTCCCTCTCGAAGAGAGGAGGCCTGTGTCCCGGCAGTGGGAAAACTATGGGCTGATTGTAAGTAACATTGCCTCAGTCTCATTTGCCCCTGTTTGAAAGGTGACGGTGAATTTACAGGCACGTAGAAGATAGACTCTTTATACCTAATGTCAGATAAGGCTGGTACCGCATCAGCATTTCTTTAAGGTGACACTTAATGCGTTTATACTGCGACAGCGACTTTTATTGAGTTTATACTGAAGACCACGTCTAAACGAATAGTGTTAATGATTTGGAAAAAATATATGTTAAATTAGAGCATTTTTTTAATAACTTAAGTTGTGAATATTTTAATTTATATTTAAATTACATAGTGTAATTAATTTGTAAAGTTATGTCTGACGCGGATAAAAAAAACTGAGAATCACGCAAAAAATATCAAGCGTATTTTTCTAAAACCTTGACCATTTTAAAGATAATTTGATGACGTATCTTTTAGTATACGTGTTTTATTAAAATATCTTTTGTTTTACGTCTAATAAATTAATAATGCGTCTAATTTGGGACAGCGCTCCTTGATGGGCGAGTCCTATTACTGGCTGGACGTACATACGACGCATTGCGTGAGCTCAGCACAGAACATGCAAGCTAACTCCTCAAGGTCACTGGCATATATCGGCGGCATCTTAAGTGTTGATAATGTGCACATGCCGCCGTAACGACAATCCATTTGGTGAGCCCATAACATAAGTTTACTGTTAACCAATAAATAAAAATATTTAATGCAAGTATTTACCTGTGAGGATCGTTAACATCAGGCAGTAAAGCATCCACGGACATATCGAGCAGCCCAAAGCCGCCTCGCCAGTGCATGATATTGCTCAGGATGAAGACGTAGGTGTACACTCGGGACAGGATCCTCTCCCTCACCCAGGATACAGGACCACCTTCTGTACTGCTCCAGGCTCCTGCTGAACGGGATAGCAGTCTTGTCCTGTTGGTGTAGGTTTGGGTTTTTAATAAAGTGTTAGTAATTATATAATGTTCTGCGATATAAAGAAAGGAAGAAAAAATGTTTTAGTGTGACACAAACACGTGCGTATGACGCGAAAATGTTTGAAGGTACAATTCCGTAGAGAATTATTGCAGTAGCAGCAGGTGACTTCATAGAAATTCGATTCGATTTCTTAGAAATATAATAGAAACCAGAGTGTGGCAGCGACTGAAGTGTGGTGCCACCTGGGGTCGGCTACGGAATTGCACCTTTGGTGTCTCAGATACACGTGCATATGACGCTGGTAAACGCGGGGTATTCAGATTCTATGTTAGTGAAAGACAGAACGAAAAAGTATTTTAAGTAGCACAAAAAGTTATAAGTTATGTCATTAAGTTTATGGCGAATTTCTATGTATTTAACTGTGTGTAGGTATGTAAATGATAAAATAAATAAATAAATAAAATACACATTCGACTTAAAAAATATAGTTTAAATATAATTATTTATTTTATATAAAGTTATTCAAAAAGCCTTTAGATTCGTTTCATAGTGGAATATGCAGAATTGCGACACTGCAACACAGTTCAATATTAGTTCCAATTCAGAATGGGTGGCCGTGGAATAACTCTAGTGGAGACAAAGAGGTTTCAGCTTTCAAAAGAAGAATATTTTCAATGACATTTGATTTGCAAATTCTGAAATATAAATGGACTATGTGGGTGAAGGCAGGTAGTCACCGTCCGTGAAACTAAAGTTATTTTTATAAAGATACTAGCTGCGCCCCGCGGTTTCACCCGCATAAGTCTCGATCCCGTAAAAATATCGGGATAAAAAGTATCCTATGTCCTTCTCCGGGTCAAGGTCTATCCATATCCCAAATTTCATGCAAATCCGTTCAGCCGTTTTAGCGTGATGTCGTGACCAAGGGAAATAGGGATTCATTTTTATATATATAGATAATGCAAAACAAAAAAACAGCTCTAATCATGCAATCAATCTGCCTAGCCTTTTCCCAACTATGTTGGGGTCGGCTTGCAGTCTAACCAGATGCAGCTGAATACCAGTATTTTACAAGGAGCGTCTGCCTATCTGATCTACACAACCCAGTAATTTGGTTATGATACCCTTTGGTAAGACTAGTTGTCAGACTTTCGGACTTCTGACGAACCGTAACGACTGAAAATTAACGGCAGAAAGAAGAGGCACGGAGAAGCTTCGGTATGTTAAGATGGTAACCCATCCACGGACCAACCCCGGCAAGCGTAGCCTAACTTGATGGATCGACCCGTGCGGCAGCTCTAATCATGCAATAGACAGAAAAACCATACAAGTTGCAATTTAATTTATTTGGTAATATTTGACCACTCAGACTGGCGCAAAACAAGTATAGTTACAACAACATAGCAACGACGCGTAGGAGTGCCACGAAATATATTGCTACTTAGTTTTCCACAGGCGCTTAAGTAATTGAGTGCAAACGAAGACGATGACGACGATGATGTTGAATCTTTTCAAGGTTTAATTTGTACATAGCTCCTGAATAATAATGATCTTTTTATGTTAATTAAGATATATTTTTCTGTAACTATAAACTTCGTTACCTACCTGCTCTCTCGTGCTCTTTTCTACACGAATATTTGAAAGAGAAAATGTATTTATTTTTGTTAGTAAGTAATGATTTTAAGAATTCTTTCACCAGTAGAATGCTATATTATCACTGATTAACATAAGCTATTATAATCTTCTATTAATCCACAGCCAGGAAAATACATAGTAATGAACATTGTATCATTAATGATATTGATTATTCATTAACGATGACGATGATGTTCATCGATGTTACTCGATTACGATGTTTACATAATATTTAATCTCGGATATAATGACATGGGGAAGCTTCTGCCTATTTTTCTGAGATGGGTAACATTTGTAGACGTAGATAGCCTTTTAGTTACCTTTAACGATGAAAATAAGTCGCCTATCTTTTTCAAAATAAAGCGAATCATGAATCCTACTATCTTACTTTAACATTAATTAATTATTAATTCCACGAATATTATAAATGTGAAAGTTTGTAATATTATAAACGCAAAAGTTTGTGAGGGTAGATGATGGATGGATGCATGTTTGTTTGTTATTATTTTACGCAAAAACTACTGAACGGATTTGGATTAAATTTGGCACACAGGTAGTTTATAAAATACTTTTTATCGTGGGATAATTTCCAACATCTACGCGGCCACAGGCAAAAGCTAGCAATCACATAAAATAAATGCAAAGAACATTTAATAAATACAAAAAATAAATTAATGGACAAAAATCTAATATTCTCGTAAAATACCAATATCAACGTAAACAAGACGCATGTATAAGTGACGCATGCATTGAAGATTTTCTAAGATGCAACCTTTGTATTATAATCCTGTTATGACGGCACGCTCGGAGCATTCACTTCACTTACATAGTTTTCTTGTAACCTTGAACGAGAATACTCGTTGTGAAAGTACAAGTATTCTTACACATACTTACGAATACCTTACAGTTTTAGGACATTTCTCCCGATGTTATAGTCTCTTGAACAGGGTACTTAGCAGCAGTGATAGCCTATTGGTGAGACCGTTGAACTATCAAGTCATAAGTCTCGAGTTCGAACCCAAAACACGTACCTCTGACTTTTCGGATTCATGTGCGTATGGCATAATTATCACTTGTTTAAAAAACGGTGAAGGAAAACATCGTGAGGAAACCGACATGACTGAGAGATATTTCTCGACGGCCTGTGAAGCCAAGTCAGAGGCCTATGGCTGATTTTAAAACTATGACACCAGGTTAGTCAATAACCACATGAAAAGAAGAAGAACAGGGTCCGGATTTGAATTATTTTGGTGTATATCCGAAAAAACAATCGCAGCCAAAAACATCGATATTTACATGTTGTGGAAATTCAAATCCTACAACCTCAATATAGTACAAATGCGGACTCGGTTAATTAGTCACCTCATAATGTATAGTGGTATGAGAAACAGGATGTAAAGTTCACTCATCCTCCATAGAAAAGGTAGGATACTCCGATCAGACGGGTGTCATGTCTGGTGGGTTACTACCCAACGATTGATGCCGGGACGTTGTGTATATGCTAGTCACACGATAAACTCTGCTTACGCGATGTAAGATTTTGCGTTCGTATATAGTGTTGAAGATGCCGTCATTCAAATGAAAAGGATTTTTGAGAGGCCTCTACCCTGAGAAATCCATACAGAAAATGCTAAAAGGTTATATCGGTGACGAATATTTACGGTAGGTATAATAAATAATGCCTTCAAAGAACTTTGTTGTGGGATGCAACGTGTGTCGATACCCTTGCGCCATCCCGTCTTCCTAGCACGGCAAGCTGTGCTAGGGTTGCTGCTGCAGGTGCGGAAAACTTCAAACGGCGCAAATATTCCAATCTTATTGGGACTTATATGTTTGAGCCGTTTGGGGTTGAAACACTAGGGCCATGGGGTGTACCCACCTAGTTTTTCAAGACATCGCCAAGCGGCTAGTTCCTCTTCACGTGACTAGAGAGCAGGCTTATTCTTTACAACGTGGCAATGCTGCCAGCCTTTTGGGCACTTTTCCTATTGGCAGCGATGCGGACGAATTTTTTTATGTCTTTTGATTATTTCTCCCCCTTTTATATACTTATACATATTATTATCATTATTTTAAGTCTGTTAGTTTTTAAACCATGTAAATACGTGTGTGTTAATAAAATTCCGGTTTAATAAAAGAAAATCTTACTTTAAGGCTATAATCCAAAGTAAACAAAGACGAAGATACGTTTGTTTTTATGGCAAAAACCCCAAACGCCAAACACGCTCACTCACACTAACACTCCACACAGCACCACTCCCACTAACATACAAAGTTTGCATATCTTTTATTTTAATTTTTAAATGTTTACGAGTTTTATTCAAAATACCAAAGTCAGCTAAACTGTAAACATGTCACAGATAAGTCTGTAACAATATATTTCTTTTGTTAAACGGGCATCGATATCTGCGACACAGTTTTTAGTTATGTAGCCATCATCGTTTCTTTTGTAATTAATTATGTCAATTTGTTTTGTTCTTTTACTTTTATAGTTTTGCAACATTAGTAGGTAATGTTCTTCAAGAGCATTTCTTAGGCATACACACTACTGCCGGGGTTGCGAAGAAGTCCGAAAGGGAGATCGTGGCCCCCGGCAACATAGCAACTGAAGGAACACGGGTGGGTTTTAGTCAGTAAGAGTCTGACACGCCCTCCGCCCAGAGCGGGAGAAGTTATTTGATAATATCCTACCAAAAAAAGGCATGCACACTAACCTGAGAATCGCGAAACTGATGTGTATAACGATGCCAAGCAAGTATATCTGCGCGAAGGGGAATAGCTTTGGCTTCAAGTCCATTAACCCCCACGTTCCTCGCCACACGCTAACCACGTGAGGAGCCACGATTAAGCAGGAGAATACGGTGTCTCCTGGAGAGATGACAAAAAAAAATGTTATTTTTATCTCCGTAATTTATTTATTGTTATGGCACTTCAACGACTTAGTCACTAAGACATACACAAATACGCAAGATAATGCTCATCTGTCCCTACTATTATTTTTAAAAATAACGAAGGTTTCAAAATATCGGTCATTCCTCGAACAAAGTTGGTAGAACTGAACTAATTTAAAGATAGTATAAGCAAATGTTTACACAGGAAGTCGAACTAAAGCTAATAATATAACATATAATATAACATATAGGGGATAGAAAAATATATGGTGGTCTACATTAAGCCTGGTAGGCAAATGCTTGCCACAGGCTAGTGTTAAGGATTATAGAGTTTTTAAACCAAGATTTTTAAGTTATAGACAGCGTAGTAACCTATACCGTAGCTAGCTTCATCGCAGCTGCAGTCCGGGGCGGTGTTACTAGCACACGACTCCAAGGACTTGGTCTTCTCCAGCTTCCGCGGACTTGTCTCCGGGAGAAGACTCTCCGATAAGTTCGGTGGCATCTGTAAGCGAATGGCATTAATTTAAATTAATGTTGGAAATTAATATTTTAACCAGCTTTTTTTTAATAATGACACAACTTGCTGGGGTACGTGCTTTCAAAATTGTGGATGCGCCCAAAGAATTTTTATTTTTTAATCAACTTTGAACGTCAGGTAAAATCGTTCTAAATTGCAATATTTCAAGCTGTTAATAATTTTAAATCATTTGCCTCTTCGGTTTCCATCTTTGTTTCCCAAAGTAGAAAAGTCTTTAAGAAGTTTCTTTCTTTCTAAACTTGGAAGCTATAGAAACCACAAAGCACTGGACTAAAACTTGGAACGCGACAGCCAAGGGCCAGTTGTATCACTCTACTGTTACAGCAACGTAAACATAATTATGGCGATCGATATGAGTACATTAACGAGTACGTCACTACGTACACATGGTCATACATTGTGTGTCAAAAAATGCTAAAGTAAATGATATTTTTTTTTAAAGAAAACCCTTTACATATTATACTTTAGTTAAGAGACGTCTTTAATGGTGCAGTATCGTCCGACAAATACCTAGTGACATTTTCAAACAACATCAAAAGTTATTGATTTTGAAGGCTCGAGGGGCATTTTCAGCGTGGTTCAATACCATTATTAGAAATTATTTAGTAAGTATACATTTTAACAGCGAATAATAATGTTCACGCCTCTTCCTTAAGACCTAGGCCAAATATTTTTTGATATTCAGATAGCTCATGACTTATAGAGGTGCCGTAAAAATATGAATAAAAAATATTAAGCTGCGAAATTTCGCGGGTTAAAGCTAGTGTTCAAAATAATGCAAAAGTTTACTAGACGGTGACGACAAATATGTTCTATTGTTCAATTACTTTATTCATACTGATTCAATAATTAAATTGTACCTGTCAGAATTCAGAAAAATTACAAAAAAATATAAATGTCGTTGCTTAATGCATACTTACGTCTATGAGCTCTCTATTCTCAATTGCGATGTTCACTTGTTGATTCATTAAGTTTTTACCCTATTTTGTAATTAGGAAAATGTTGAACTAAGTAACAGCGAACAACTACGAACGTCAAGATTAGAAGACAGCTCTCGAGACAATCTAAGTATCTGCACGCATCAATATAATATGCTCACTTCCATAGATATTTTAGATGATTGAGATTAATTTAATCTTCGGTAAGTCGGTACGTAATAACCTACACATACTCGTACATCACAAATTGCTAATTATTACATTGTTCATTTGTATAATCGCATATATGCGTTTACGAGAAAATCATGGATTAGGTACCAGACAATCATCTTAATGTTACATTGGTATTGAAAAAAAAAAAATAATAACATTCAGACCAAACAAAATATATTAAATCAAAATAATAAAGAAAATAATATATAATCCTAACTATCGTAACTTATTATTATTATTATTGCTAAAGTGAGTTGGTTTGTTACGCTAAAATGGCTGAACGGATTTGGATGAAATTTGGCACATGGATAGACCATGATTTGGAGAACGACATAGAATTCCCTTATAAACCTTTTATCCCGATATTCCCATGGGATCGAGACTAATGCGAGTGAAATCGCAGGGCGCAGCTAGTATAATATATTTAGCCAAATGACGACAGGCAGGGAAATGCCACGCTTTTTGGAAACCACTGTTGTTCATACTTTAAATAAAAAAATAAAACAAAATATGAATGATGGAAGCAGGCCGCGCTCGCGAAGGGAGGCCTTTGCCCAGGACAGTGCAGGTTAGGAAAAACATAACCAGCCAAGTGCGTGTCGGACTACGCACAATGAAGGGTTCCGTAGTTGCGATGAATTTATCCCAAATACAAACTTAACATTGTAGTTGAAATACAAGTTCTCCCATACATTCCAACTGCAAATGTAAGTTTGTACGCACAATATTGTTAGATTTACCATGTTATTTTAAGACCATAGACTTCTTATAGATTTTCCTGTAATATATGAGTAAAGAGCCATATTTTGTATATTTTTAATTCTAGTTGTTTTGGAGATAAGGGGGGAACGGTCAATTTTCATCGAATTTCTTAAATATCTTTAAAAGGATTTATTTTTAAATTATATAAAAAATATGTTTAAGATCCTCTCAACAAGCCCTTTCATTTGATATGTCACACGGGACTGTTAGCAAAACTTTTTTTAAAATTTTTGATTGTCCCCAACATTGAATATTAAAAATTCATTAATTTAATTAATTTTTTTGTTTAAGTCCCATGTAATAGGGGGCGAGCTTATTGCCATCAACCGGACACAAATCCAGACTCCTGGCTGCTACTGACAAATACCAGATAAAAAAAACCCAATGACACTTTGCCCGACGGCTTTCTTACCATTGTTTCCGTAAGAAATACAAATACAGTAAACTGTATACAGTTTACTACAGTTTACTGTATTTGTATTTCTTTTGATACAACAAAATAATGAACCGGTTAAATGGTCATTTTCATGTGTATATTATATTTAATAGGTATGTTTTATGTCATTGATTGAACTACTCAATCAATTGTTCACAAAAAACACTTGTGCGGTAAATCAATTTATAACTAAATTGGAGCTCATGGATAAAAAATTACATCATTTCTTTTGTTCCACTCAGATTCGCGGGAAAAAAATTGCATTGTAACGTTTTTTATGCGAAAGCATAATATTGACTTTTGATACAAAGACGTTCTAGAAATGTGTTTTTAGTATTCTTATCATAACTCAAACTTGTATTCATTGATACGAAATAGATGAGTAGAAAAGTAATAAAAAGTAACTAGATTTTTTAATTATTTGGATTGCACTTTGAACTTTTGTCCTTAATCATGAAAGTATATTAAATACAATAAATACACTTTGTCCTTTCTCTAGGACAAAATGTATTTCATGATTAGGGAAAAGTTAGTGATGTTCTTATCAAAACCAGCAAAAGTGGAGATGGACAGACCACATGTTAAGAGGCATTCAAGCAAAGTGGAGTAAAGTTGTGACTGAATGGTACCCCAGAGATGGCAAAAGGAACAGGGGAAGACAATATAAGAGATAGGACGACGAACTGAAGCTTACAACGGGTCCAAATTGGAGAAGAGTTGCGAGTGATAGGACTCAGTGGAAGTTGTAAGAGGAGGTCTTTGCCAAAAGGCACACTGAACTAAGAGACATTCTGTAAACTAGAAAAATACCACAACGCAAAGATGTTCAGAAAAGAAAGGGCTTATTATTATTATAAATAAAATAAATTATGACAAAATAATAAAATGGCGTAGCATGGGAGCCGGTCCGGAAACATGTAGGCTCTCGTAGCCCGTAGCTCCCGTAGCCTCCCGTAGCCTCCCGTAGCCTCCCGTAGCAACCCGTAGGCGCGTAGCAACGAGTTTACTTTCGTGAGAGATAAAAGTTTCTATGTAACTATGCAGTAATATGTAGCTTTGTTCAAAGTATTTGCGAATATTATAATAAAACTATTATTGACTAAAAAGAATTGAGTGTGAGGATAAATAACTCAATCAATTAAAATTATATTATTTAGGTACGTATTATTATTTTATTTATTCGAATGGCTCGGAACTATAAATTTGGTGATGCCAAGTTGTTTGGCAATTAATAGGAAATTAATTGAGGGCCGTAATCAATTAAAATATAAGATGGGCTCGTTGCTTAATAATAACAGCCGCACGGCTCGATCGAAGGTTAAACTACGCTTGCCGCAGTCCGTTCGTAGATGGGCGAACATTCATTACGTATCGAGACACCTCCGTGCTTCGGAAAGCACGTTAAGAGGGTTTTTCCTAAAAGTTGTCGACGTTGTAAATAGCTGTCAAATATTTACCTGTCTTCATTAATTTGGTAATATTACTGTATGGAATTAAGAAATGTTACTAACTAGGGAACCAAAATGTTGATTATGAAATGCAATAATTAATATCGTAACACCGAATACATAAAAAAAGTATTTGGAAACTTTCCAAATAATTCATACAAAATGCCATTAGAAAATACAGTTTCAATTTTCCTGAATTATGATTTTTTCCGGAAAATTTACACATTTTTATTTCAGTAAGAACCTGATTCGGACTATTACGAACATTTTGAAACTAATCAATAGCTAAATCAGTCAAAAAGCATTTATTCAAATAGATAATAATATGTAGATGCTGATGCGTAACACACTTATAGAAGAAAGACAGGAAAATATTTTATTTGGGAGACGCACAGGAAATACAAACAGTAATAAAATATTAAATAAAAAGGGGCCATAAAAAATAAAACTAACAACAAAAATAATAACGACCTGTGTGAGGCCAAAAAGGTTCCTATCTGAGCATAATGCTGGGATATTTTAGAAAATACGGACAATGCCTTTCATTTAAACAATTTAACAACATTAATAGAGCCATTCGCGATGTCGAACAGACAATTTTTTAAATAAATAAAGCAATGGATTAGAAAGTTCCTTCAAATTCCTTCGGATTTTGATTAAAGGTGTTATGCAACTGCCATAATAAATAAGCCATAATTTACATTATAAATTATGAATCCAATATTGTAAGGAGCATTAATAGTTCCAACAGGAAGCCTCATTATTTTAATAATTTCGTCAGTACGGTGGGCTGCATAAATTGGGTACCCCAGTTGTATCAAAATTTGAATACAACTGGGGTACCCAATTGATGCAGCCCGCAGTAAGTAATAAAAATATTTGATGCTTAAATTATTCAAATTAAATATATCTCACCCCATCATCTAGATTTATTTTCATTTTACGAAGTCAAAAACAAAACACAAACTTTTTATTTGAAATGTCACTTTTGAAAATGGAACACTTTTCGGCGGGAACAACGCGATCGCCCGTAGAGTGCCGCGCACGAATATAATCTGTGCCGCGTGTGATCGTAGATAAATGCAAAATACCAGAGACAATCCAATGTGAAGGTCATCGGTCAAATGGTTTCAGAGGGCTAATTACATCGAAATTGAATTGATCAGTGATCGAATTGTGTTTTTCCACAGACTATCCTTTGCGAAAAAAACATGGCAGATTAATTATGAGCGGTTACTCTTCATTTTACGACTGATTAAAATAATGAGGTTTCTATTTCGTAAAGGTGTATTTTCGTCGATATCTACTATACATTGTAACAGCAAATCAACTTTCACACCTCCCCTTAAGACCTAGACCACATGTTTTTTGATATTCGGATAGCTCATGACCTAAAGAGGTGCATTATAGAATATGAATTAACATCACTACTAATTAAAAAGTTTATATGCAACAACGCAAACACGGCTATTATGTACCCTAATTGCGTAATACACGATCAATCACAATTTGTTTCGAATTGAAATTGATTGCTAATCCATTGCTTCATAAGTTGGAAAACAAATATGCTCAACAACGTAAATAACGCAATGAATGTTGTTGAACTGTCAGAATGAAACAAATTCGTCATAATCGTTTACAAAAATAAGTTGCGTAATTAGGGTACTGGTTACATATAAACTATTTAGTTACCTTCTTTAAAAGAAAATAACTCTAACTTCAGTAACATAGCGTAGGTGTGTTTACCAAGATTAAAAAGAGATCGTCCAGACCTAGAGATAATTAATGTTCGTTGGAATCGAGCCCGCTACCAATTACCACTACCCAAACAGTGTTGCCAAAAGGAGCATCATTTGAGGGTTCAAAGAATACGTACTAGATCCTATTAGTGAGCCTACGATGTCTGTTTGTTCGTATGTCACACACAAGGCTCTATTCTAGATTAATAACGGTAAAATATAGATAGGCGATTTTGACAGATTTTATGCTATTGTGCTAATTTCTGAAAACAATGATCAATCTGCCTAGGCTTTTAATCTAACCGGATGCAGCTGAATACCAGAATTTTACATGGAACGACTGCCTTATCTCCACAACCCACTAACTGGGTATTACGATACCCCTTGGAAAGACTGTTTGTATACTTTCGGGCTTCCGATGACCCGTAACGACTGTCAAAGATCCACGAATGACAGCCGGGACCACCGGCTTAACGCACTTTCCGAGATACGGAGGAGTCTCGGTATGTAAAGATGGTCACCGATCCACGGAATAACCCTGGCAAGCGTAGCTTAATATATAATGACCTTATTATTGATAATGTTCTTCAAAAAGGTCAGGTGCGTAGTACTCACAACCGGCGTGCGTGTTTGACCAAATGTATAAACATAAACGAGGCAAATGCAGTATGTAAGGATCGAGGCAGCTGGCGTTCTGTAGTGTCTGCCCACCCATAGGGGAAGAAGGCGCGAGTTTTTGTATGTATGTCTCTATAATAACATCCTTATTCAATTATTGTTGGCTTAGCGTTCTTTTAGGAGCTTGTGCAGGGAACTACTCAAGGGTACGGGGAGCAATTTAATAACAAACTCAACTCATCTCAAACTAAAAATACAAACTCAAACTCAAAGCATTTATTTCAAATAAACCAATTACTTTACTTACTTTTGAATTGTCAAGGGGTCAGCAGGGCTGAATGGCATCTTCCCAGCCCTGCTGCAGTGGGGGGTAGATTATCTGACACCATGGCTGGTGGAGATCTATGGAGCCTGCATAGCACTGAGACACACACCTCTCGCATGGCGCGAGGTAAAAGTAATTTTCATACCCAAACCTGGCAAAACTGATTACACACAACCCAAGGCTTATAGACCTATAAACCTCACATCCTTTTGACTGAAAACCCTCGAGAGACTCTGTGATAAACACATCCGAGATGGATCGAAAAAATCGAAAAAATCTCCATCTTTTTAGTAAGATAAGTGACAGGCATAATTTTAACACTAGAAATAGGAACAAATTAGATCAACCACGTTTTAGATTGTCTAAAGTACACACTTCTTTTATGGGGTACTGTGTAAAATGTTATAATAAAATACCACTCGATATTCTTCAACTAAATGAGAAGAAATTTAAAACATGCATTAAACGCACACTATGTAGACAAGCATATTATAAGTTAGATGATTATATCGTAGATAAAAATGCTTGGCTTAATGCTGGTCCTGCTCCACAGCCGCTTGGGCTCACTAGTTAAAATTTTAATATTTGGGAGAGTTGCTTCCCCTTTTTAAAAAAAATATATTTTGACATTAGGAACTTAATGTTCACTTTTGTTTTACCAACTTAATTGTTGAATGCTCCAATTAAGTAATGATTTTCTTTCTTTTTGGTGGTTAAATTCTTTTATTTTTTTTAGATACATTGCAAACTATAGTTTTGTATAATTTAGAAGCATTTTTATTTTTGTAAATGTGAGACCATGGAGCCGTTTATTAACTTATTAAGATGTATGTTGACTTGAAATAGCATGGCAGTTGAGAATATGTCATGCTCACTTAAATGTCTCGCTGATGGTGGCGAGTGTGTTGGATCATTCGGTTCCCTACAAAATGGTTGAGCTGGATGGTGCTGATCCACGCGTCATGTTCGTGAACGGGCGCCGTCAGTTGAAACTGGTCATCTCTTATCTGCCAGGGCTTATTTTTAATCTTATATTTGCAATTGCTTTTGATTATTTTTTGTACATTGTTCTCACATATAGAAGCAACAAGAATGATGTACCCAGGATTTTGTAATATCAATATTTAAAAGAGTGTCCTTGGAGTTTCTTGCCCGTTCTTCTCCATAGAGATCTACGTTTTGGAATGGGCAATTAGCTTCAACTTTCTGACTAACTGACCGACTCTTTGACAATTCAAAAGTGCCTGTAAATGGTTTAATTGAAATAAATGCTTTGAGTTTGAGTTTGATCTCTCCAGGTAAAATCACTGCACAAACAACAGCATGCGTACTCCACAGGCAAATCAACAGAATCCGCGCTGCATAGCGTGGTTTCTAAAATTGAATGCGCAGTGGACCACAAATGCTCAGCACTGGCCGCCTTCATTGACATCGAGAGCGCCTTTGACAAGACGATGTTCAACAGTACAAACACGGCCCTCGACAGACACAGCATAGACTGGACTCTGAGTGGCTGGATCACCAATATGCTCAAATTGAGAGCTATACAAGTCACAGTAAATGACACTACGAGAGTCATCGTTGCGAAGAGTTGCCCGCAAGTGGGCGCTTCTATGGAACCTGGAAGTAGACAGCGTCATCAAAACGCTCAATGACAAAAATAGTAGAGGAATGGTGCAGCAAGCACCAACTCTCAGTGAACCCTACAAAAACTGAACTGATTCTCTTCACAAAAAAGAGAAAACTGACGACACTACAACTACTACGATGCTTCGGAACAAACCTAAGCAAGCTTAACAACTGAAACCAAATACCTGGGCATCTTTTTGGATAAACAGCTGAACTGGGCAAAACACACCAACTATATCACTACAAAAGCCAGCATATCCCTATGGCAGTGCAAGCGACTGCTTAGCAGGAATTGGGGGATTAGCCTTGGGGCTAATCCCCCAATTCCTGGACCTACAAGGTCACCTACTGGTTTTACACCATAGTCATCAGACCAATTATCACATACGGCTCACTGGTCTAGTGGCCTAGGACAGACCTGAGTACAGCCCAAATAGATCTCGAAAAACTGCAGCTGTTTGCTTGTGTTGCGATCACTAGCAGTATGAGAACTACACCCACTGCTGCCCTACAGGCAATGCTTGCTCTGCTACCTCTGCACCTTATCGTGTGGGAGGAGGCGGCCCTGGCTGCCTTTAGGCTCCATTTATCAGGAACCCTAAGCAAAGACTCCAGAGTTAGACATACACGCATAAAGCCCCGAAAACACATAACTTTCAAAGGCACTACAGTGTGACTACTCAGGCTCGAAAGAGATGAGAATATACATGACCTCAACATAAATATATCCGGACCATTGGGAATCCACACACAAGCGGGGAACTGGTGGACTTCGACACCGAGCTGCAGGCAGTCCAAGGAAGCTATGCCATCCTTAAATAGCAGGCTAACTAGGCGTTTCTTATGCCTGGACAGGAACGGCCTGCGCCTGGTGACGGGGACCATCACGGGACACTGCTCGCTAAACAAACACTTCCACACAATATGCACCGCCGTCAGCTAGATTAAAACAGAAACCCTCGGGTCAGCCAGATCCTAAACAGATGTTCTGAACAGACCAGAAGATTTAATTAGTTTCTGGAGGGAGGTGTGCTGGTTGGAATAACCACCAAACGGCCGCCATGGCCCACGTACAGTGGTCCACCTTAAGGACTAAATGTGGAAACCAAACCCTATAACGTAGAACGATATGTATAGTAAGTACCTAATACAAAAACGATAACACAACTATGTCAAGTGACGTACGCAGCTGACTTATAACGTGTACATAATAGCGTTTAGAAAGCATTTTTTAGGGTTCCATAGTCAAACTGTTATTTGCCTTGAGTATACATATTAATCCAGCCGACAAAATAAAAAAACATGAAAAATATATTTTTTAGGGTATCTCCCTTTATTTTCTCGTCCATCCCATAATGTATCGTTGGAAAGGTCGTTCAAAATGTTGTGAGTTTGTGAAAACCATTTTTGCATATAGGGATCCGAAATATTAAGCTTTAAAGTGCTTATTTTTGTTAGAGTCAAGTGTCCTTCCCCACCCAGCTAAATGGTTGGTTCTGGATATGTGGAAAATTCACAGCAGTAGCATATAACGTTAATAAAATTAAAAGGAAAACTTTCACAGCTAGTAGCTACAAGTTAACGAGTAATAATCGCCCAACTTACATTTGCAGTTGAAAAAACACATTCTATACATTCCGTATGGAAGAACATGTTTTTAACTACACTATTAAGTTTGTTCTTGAGATAAATTCATCCCATCTACGGAACCCTTAATTATGCGTGGTCCGTCACGCACTTGGCCGTTTTCTGTTTTATGATTATTTGTTTACTGAAGTAAACAATTCTGGGCGTTCTTTCTGAACGGTGAACTAAACCGTTACGCTCGGGTCAGTGCCGCTGAATCGGGTATAGTCGGCTCTAGCCAGTCGGTGACGTTGAATGGCATACACTCGGCACTGTATCGCGTATCCTCGGCTCGTCGTAAATTTTTACTTCTATCGCGTACACACACCCTTTTTTAACTCTCCCATTAAACTTTACTAGTACGGAAACTCCACGGAAGGACTACTAATTACCATCGACTTTTCTTACAACAAAGTACACTTGTATAGTCGACCTTGTTTCTGCTTTATCACAATCTATTACTATTCTCTATGTTTATCACACTAAGGTTGAATGTCACTTGCACGTCATAAAACGACAAGGTCTATTTGTTTATGTGACAGTTACATAGTTTCGACCTTAGTGAAGTTTTAGTTTAGTGGGAATTGTTGTCAAAAGTGATAAAGCAATACGAAGTCGACTATACAACTGTACTTTGTTTACACTCCTTACCACAAATCCGCTGATTTTTTTCAAGCTTTCACTTCTGTCGGCACTCCCGGAGTGCCACTGTTTTTTTTTTCGGAATTGAAATCTGTATGGTATTTTGTTTGTGGATAGGTTCTCTTTGGTAAAAGTTAAATAAATATTTTGAGAATTATAATTTAATCGTTTAACAACATAAATCACACGAAACTTTATACTTTTCTCAAAGATGTAAATATTTTAAAATAATCAAACAAGTGGATGTTTTACCTATGCGATAAAAGCCTTTTTTATGCATTTTCACAGATAATAGATTTGTTTTTTGTTGTAACTTTCGATTTTCCTTACTAAATAAATGAATTGAAAGTTCATAAAATAAGTATCTATAAATTTTTTGGATCTTAAGTTTTTTTCGGCCAAAACGAATGTTCCTAAATTTTCCGAAAACCGAAAATGAGGTACGGTTAAACTCTACTTGCTGTGAGCTACGTGAAAAATTATTTTTCCACTCTGAAACGGGCTTAAGAGTGGTACAGGTGCAGGGGGCATCATATATTGCCGTATAACAGCGTTCTTCTCATTTCGTACTACTCGACAAGTGATTGCAGATGCCTATTTAAATTCAAAATATTCCACAAAGGGTTGAAGGTTTCCCACAAAAGGTTATAGAAGCAAATTATGCAACAATACAAAGAAAACGAGCATTATTTCGCCATAATGTATATTTTCTATATTAAAACTAATTGGCTCAACAAATGGAACAGTAACATGACTATAAACATTCTAACACTCAACGCGTGATATATAACTATTTAATATTTGTTGAGGTGCAGTACATAATGTCATTTACAAATAAATCAATATTTATTAAACACCAATAAACTTATATTTGCGTATCATGGCGGCGCTGCTTGCAAAGGGAGGATGCCAAACATCTGTCAAATCCAATACATTCCATTTTAGTTCTCGTTTTCGCCACTCGCAGAGATAAGTTTGTCGGTTTGGAAACGACAATGTTCGTTTGTCCTATAAAAAAAGGCAAAGAAATAGCGCACAAATTGTTGTCGAAAAAAAAAAATAGACAAAAAGGTCAATTCAATGGATTCGAGTAGGTACTCGTCTTTTCCTGTCGTCTGGAGTTAAACGAATTTTCTTTGTTTTATCTAGATTTTTCCATTTATTTTACACAAAGGTAGGTAGGTAGTACCTAAGTTTAATAAAAATGTAACGGGTGGCCAATTCGGATACAACATTGTTTTGCCCCCATTCCGATTTGACGCCAAATTTTGCAGTTGTTTGTTTTCTATTATTTTGTTAAAATGCGGCATATTCGTTATGCACAGTCTATAAACCATGTCCATCGCGATAATTTCAGTAATTTTATCCTGAAGTTCTTAAATGAATTTAAAAACGATCCAATTTTTCTAACAACTCATAAAGAGTAACGAATACCATTTTGTTCACTGAGGATTTCGAGGTATGTCCTGACGTTTTCTCTGTGGGTATTGAAGGGACGTGTCGTGGTCAACCTTAAATACGAAAAACAGAATATTTGTGACTTTGATAGATACAAGTCGTGCCATTAAAGATGAGACTTGACGCACCACGTGGTTTGACTTGCGCAGTAGACGATTTATGGGTCTCTTTAGCGGTATGAGGTCCCCGCTGGGGCGTCATCGGGGCGGGGAAAAGAGCGGCGGGAGGCGCGGTCAAGTCTCAACTTTAATGGCACGACCTGTACCTAATAAAATATGCGAAAATTTAATGAAAAACACGATGCAAACGCATTTTTAAGAATAAAACAGGAGCAGATTAGGCAAATCTTATTGACTGTATAAAATTATCAAGCCTGAATAATACCTATACTTATAGAAAATTATCCGGTAATTTTCGTTTGTAATAAAAATAATCTTAATTTAAAGTTGTATACTTCCTAATTGGCCACCCTGTATTATTTCCAGTTACTGAACAATGTAAAGTTTAAATTAAAATCAAGGTTAATTTATCAATGGATTTACTTTCTTTTTTTTATTCAAAATAGGTATAGTATGATTTCAGATTTAATTGCTGTTACAAAAATCTGTGTGTATTTTCATCTGAGTACACACCCACAAACGCACAATACAAATAATCCTTTGTCTCGAGTGTTAATCCAGTTAATACAATACATATTTACTTAAATACACTGTCAAGTACTACACCTCTGGCTAAAGTGCGAATAAATTATTCATCACCTACTTAATATTATTTACAAGATAAATAATTGTGAAGCTACCAGATTCCACTGCCCGATTAATGCCCATTTTTGACAGTGAATTTGGAGATTCCCGGGCAGTATTAACAATACAGAAACATTGAGATGGAAAAGTATAGAAATTATTTTAATAAGCCAAGCATCACAGGACGTACACTTGTTTACATTTTTAGTTAAAAATTTGCTAAGAGATATGATGTATTGTATATAGATTAAGATAGAGTAAGTGTTAAATGTAGAAAAAAACAAAAGTTCCATTTTAACAAGAATTGAATTTTAAGTATCTAAAATCATTATTTATTGTCATAGGGACACCAATTCGTAACTATTTCTATCATTTAAAAATACGTGTTTATTACTATTTCACAAGGTGACACTTTCGCACTAAAGGCTCGAATACACGGTTGACTAATTTAATTTATTTGAACAAAACCACCTGGCAATTTTGTTCTAAAGATTTTTATACAGGGGGCCACCCTGTTTAAAAATGTTTAGAAGTCGTAGTTTATTTAGTCACCTGCATCCGTCAAGGGAGTGATTCTACCTGTCATAGTGAACAACTTTCACTATGAAACTCATAACATAATCGTAAAAAAAACGATGCATCAAAATAGTCTGTTTAATGTTGTATAGTACTTTGTTCTTTTTTTCTCCGATAAGAGTTTCAATGTGAAATTTATTTAGTATGAAGGGTAGAATCGGATTTAATCAGATCAGATTTAATCGAATTTAGTATGACGGATGCAGGTGACTAAATCGCCACTCTGTATTATTTTGTAGCCATCAGGCAGCGCACGTGATGGTAAGTGCTCACCAGTCATCAGCCGGACTATTCTGTAAAAATCTCTCCGTGAAAACTTAAGTGAAGTGATTTTTAAAGAACAAATCGGAAGGCATGTTTGTTTGTGTCATTTGTGGTTAGTTTTGCGTCAACCGTGAACTAAGCCTTTACATGACACATATTTTCTATTCGCAAAGCTGTAATCACCTTGAATTTAATCCCTATTTAGATGAAAATGAGACATGTTAAAAAAAAAAACGTATAAAAATTTGTAAACTAAAATTTGTTTTACTCTTTTTGTATCGGTACTCAGATTTATTAATCAAACATTATGATTAAAATATAAGGTCTTATTCTAATAATGAATTGAAAATTGAAACTATGTATGTATATGATATAGACTTCAAATAATGGAAAAAGACACTTGATACCATTTGACGTCAATTTAAAATTAGGTAAGTAGGTAGGGGTTCTGTAAAATGTTTTTTAAAACTTGGAAAAAAAAATATTTTCAAAGTTTATATGCAAATATTTTAGCTATAACATTTTAAAATGCACGGAAAACTACAAGAAATAACTATGTCCAGAGAAAGCTTGTTCTTTTATAGGTACTATGATTGTATTTTTTTATTAGATTATAATCCAAATAATTACAAAAACTTCGTATTTAATTTTTATAAAACTCTGTTACATTTCGAATGCACTTTTCATATTTATTTCCTATTTGTCCCTGGTCTCAAAATGACAAAGCACTATTGAAATAAGACATTACCAAACAACAAGTCCACTACACAAAATTGAGCACTTAAATAGGTACATCATAGCGTAGATCATAGAACACCAGAAATTATACACCACACACTTAATCTATTGATTATATTGAAGAAATTACATTAAGAATATTACAGTTTTTGCCAAATTGATTGAGGAAATCTATTTCGCAAAAACGTTGACAGTTAATAGATATCATTTTCATTGAAAAGTAGGTAAGAACCGCTGAAAACTGGTTTTTGTTCTTTTTTTTTATGTTGCACACAATTGCATTTAAAAGTTATTTAATCAAAACATGTTTTTAGAGCCACCTAAATTCAATTCGAGCGTCTTTTTTTATCAATTTCCAGTATCTATTCGTAATTTGAGATCAAATCGGACGATATCGATATCTTTTTCTTCACCATCTTAATACTCTTTTAAAGTGATATAGTGAAAACGATATCTATTTATAAAATACAATAGAATTACAAAGATAAAAGATTGAAGGCACGCATCATAAACGTATGAACAGTACGAAGGATACTTACATTAAAAGGTACACGTTACAGCAATTTGTTAAATATACATTGTAATAACAGCCAAGCGGAATTTTGCTAAACGGTTTAAAAGATTAAATAACTACGAAGGTAGGTACATAACGGTACAAAAAAGTAGCTACAGAAGATAAATAGGTAGGTATGTACGTATATATGTCGCAGCCAACTAGCATAATTTAGCCTTTCAGTTAACAGCCTAGACTTTTTACTAAACGGCACCGTTCAACTAGCGGCTTGAATAATATTCATTATAGGTTAGGTTGGAACAGTAACCAACTAAGTGCGAGCCGAATTGGTCGCAGTATCTATGTCAGCCAGGGCGACCCGATTAAATGCGTTAGGTCAAATAAGAACTGTGACCAACCACGCGCGAGCCGAGCGAGCGAAGCAAGCGGTGCCGCGGCATCGGCCGGCGAGTGCTACTTCCAAAGGCTAGGCTGTTAACTAAACGGCTAATTAATCTAGCCGGCCATAAAAATGGTATAAAGGGTAAGAACAAAACCAAGTGAAATTGTGTCAAGGTTTTGTGCATGGGTTTATAGTTACTTAGAACTTAGATAACATTAAGTATTGATATTACTCATGTAGCCGAAAAGAAATTACATGTTTTCAGAAATGGGAGAAAGGTATTTAATGAGTTTAGTTTCGGCTGAAATAATTTTCCCTTCATCGAACCCTTATGTAACAACATTATCAGGCATCACACGAAATCCATTTTCATTTATTTATTTACATAACACAAACAGGGACAAATTCTCCTTTGATATTAAAACCGCAGTTCCCTTGAACTTAACTGCACAAAAACCCAACGCCTATCGAAATGTTCTAAAAAACCGCCTTTTGTGGTATTCCTAATCTTTTTCATACAAAGCCGGAATTCTCTCGATACAATCTAAAAACTCTTTTGTTGACTGCGTTATCGAGTTTTTATATCGATTTGTATTCGATTACAAACGTGATTAAATTCGCAAGTCATTTTTGTTGGAAAAAGTGGAAATTGTAAACTTTTTATTTAATATGTCGGGTGTGATTTTGACACGGTATTATTGATCCATGAAAGTATTTTTGAGTCAACTACCCAAAATTGAACTGGAAGTGAAGAAGTAATAATAATTAGCACAATTTTATTTTTAGATAGAAGGCATTTTCACAATCATTAGAGAAAGGTCCCTAATCTAATGTGCACCTACCTAAACAGAACTTCTAATTTTGTTAAATATCTCTTTTTAATAGGTAAAACCAGTCAAAAGTGGAAGAAAATAAGACGTAAGTGTCGTTCTCTTTCAGATATCCATAGAAGAATTAAAAGTCATATTACATTTTTTTACACAAATTACAATGTGAATTTGCTCGTCCAAGTTCCATCGCCAACGGTTTTTCTTGTAAACCGAGTTCGTAAAATATTTATAGTACTCCAACTTACAAGAAAGAGAATGGCACTATCATTATTGTAATCAAATAATTAAATATCTAACTGCTGCTGAAAACTACAGCGTCAAAAATCATGAATTTCCGTAAATAAATATAATAGGGCTCTTAAATAAACTGCAGTATCTACTAGAGAGCAGTGGTAGCTAGAGAGTAGTCATGGCCCAGTAGTAACAGCCCCGACTTACGAGTTGTAGGCCGTGGTTTCGAACCCAGACAGGTCTTTAACTTTGTGTAAATAATTTCATCACCACTGCTCTCAAAACGTTGAAGGAAAACATCGTGAGGAAACCGGCAGCGGCATGTCTTAGCATCAAAAACGCGAAAACATGTGACATCTGCCAACCCGCACTGGGCTCGCGTGGTGGATTACAGCCCACTCCCTCTCGAAGAGAGGAGACCTGATTATGCTTATGCTATGCAGCATCTACCAGTATCTCGTTCTACTTGATGATGATAGTAAAAGATAGCACTAATTTCAGTTAAGTTCAGTCGGTGCAAATTAGAATTGGAATAGCTTTAACAATACTTCAATTACGATTACAAATTTACAATAGAAAATGTTACTGAGTTTATTCGGGATTATGAATGTTATGAATCTTTATTTTTTTATATTTAATTATTAATCCTATTGAAGAAAAACTGCACCCAGTGGCAGATAGATAGAGGCGGTCGAGACAGAGCACATTTTTAACTTCTAAAATTCTTTTGCCAAAATGAAATGAAGTTTACACACATTAGCGATATGAAGTTTAGAGTTTCATTTAAGGGGGATGCGTCAGGGTAACCCGCGAAATTAAAATTTTCTTACGTTTTTTGCAAATTGCATGTCAGTGTCAGGTTGTATGTTGATTGAAATATGATTCGCGACCGTAACAAAGCTTTACAGAATTATAATCATTAGAATTAGTAATACAACTCTACGTTAGAATTGGCCTCAAGTGTCATGGTTTCATGAAATAGTCATTGTAATATGAACTTAGAGAGTTGTATTGATGATTTCTTATGATTATAATTCTATAAAAAAATATTTGATACAGGCGGGAATCATATTTAGATCAACATACAAACTTAATGACTTGCAAATTGCAAAAAACGTAAGATATTTTGAATTTAGCGGGTTGCACTGATGCTTTCGCATTAACCTAAGAAGTTAGGTCAAACTAGATCTAAAATTCTTATTGTTATAACATCTACAGCAACGTCTTACATTTATACAAAACGTCTCATTTTATACACAAAATGATTTCTTTAGATTCTCTCTCTTGTCTTTAATATAGTTTGACTTTGAACACTAGCGAATAAGCGCGGCTTTGCTCGCGATAATCGGAAAATACTATCTTTACACGAGAAATAAATAAGTAAATATTTACTATAATATGGGCAGCTAATATTCGGTTCACATTTGCCTTTTATTTGGTATGAAGCCACAAACACCCCATTTTAGCGTTATCTTTTGTTTCAAAATGGATAATTTTGGTTGAATCGTGTATTACTGTCATTACAAGTCTGTGTACTCACTAGGATCTCGCGCCAAATACGATGGAAATTTGTCGGACAAAGTATATTTGCTGGCGGGATTTATTCTTACGTGGACAGGTTAAAAGAGTATGTATAAAGCCTCGTGCAGACTGGCGCGACTTGTCGTGCGACGTGACACCGGTAATTTTTGTAACATGAAGTTTTTTTTGGGTCAAGTCGCGCTATCGTTTCGTGCCTGGTCGCGAGAGCCTAATGCCCGTTTTCACCTTCATTATGTGACACTTAAATAAATCCCTAAATAAAAGTACACCGTTGGATTTTCAACTCTCAGCTCTGAGCCTAGCGTTGAATATTCAAAAGTGCACTTTTATTTAGGCATTCATTTAAATGTATCACTTAGTAAAGGTGAAAATGGGCATTAATATTGCATATCTGAATTATCTCGTACATTTGTTTGAATTTGGAGGAACATTAGCTAATATTTGAGTTTTAAAAGCATTTAATTCTTCAATAAAATAAATTTTAAGTCACAAACACATTCTATTTAAAACCTTGGGATTACAAAATGTTAACTATAATACATAATGTACCTATAGTTAATGTTTTGAATGACAATGATGATCGACTAGGGTCATATTATAAAGTGTACATAAAAGCCACCATAATTCCGTTGCCAAAAAGAAATGGCGCTAGTCGTTTTGTGTAGTTTCATCTCTCTCACTCACTGGAACATTGATGGCTCTAATACATTCTGACATAAAAGATTTAAACATAGGGTACTTACAAATCTGCTCCACATTATGCGTGCTTCTAGATATGTCTGTTTTATGCGTTCCGTTACAAACACTCTTGTGGATCCAAACTATTTGGAATACTTCAACTACAATGACATCGTTCATGTACACAAAACTGAGAATATAAATAAGTAAGTAAAGGTACAATTCCGTAGCCGTCCGCAGGCGGCAACTGCAGGCGACGTGTCACCACGACACGACTGGTTTCTATGAATTTCTATGATAAATCTTCCGTAGCTAGTTACACGTCGCCTTCATAGAAATACCTCAGAACAAATAAAAAACCAAGACAGAGCGCTGCGTACAATAAAGTGAAGTATGCCAAAACTATACCTCCGCTCAACGCATACACGCTCACATGCACACATTTACATTTACAATAGAACTACAATCCAACTATACCTCACTAAGTGCCCACATGTTTACGAAACCGGCTTCACGTCACTAATGACAGCGCTATGTCTTGGTTTTTATTAGATCCGAGAGAAATACATAGAAACCCGTCGTGTCACGGCGACACGTCACCTGCAGTTGCCGCCTGCAGTCGGCTACGAAATTGTACCTTAAGAGATCGTTTGAAAGAATTAAAAGTAGATGTAGGTAATGCCGTCGCGAGACGCACAATACAATTTGATAAAGAACATTTGTACGCAATCGAATTAAATGCAAAAAGATAGCCTAAAAAGATTTTATCGTGAAAAAAAAAAAACTAAATTAGATTTCATACATATGCTGGATCAAATTAAAATAACTAGCGAAACTGTGCAGAGTTGATGGGTACCAATAACTTTTTTTTTGGGTGGGAAATTATCAAATAACTTCTCCCGCTCTGTGTGGAGCTGGAGGGCGTGTCAGACTCTTACTGACTAAAACCCACCTGTGTTCCTTCAGTTCCCTGTTGCTACGATCTCTGCCGGGGGCCACAATCTCGAATTTTACCCCCTCATATCCTCTTTCCATTTACCTAGTTGAGAAATATTTAAAAGCTAGCCAATCTATCGCCAAGTACAACATAGAAGAACATTGTCATAATCGTCTGTATAGCCAGGGGCCACGGTAACCCTTTCGGATATCCCCGCAACCCCGAAAGGCATCGGCCTTATTGGACCCCGTCAGTTCTGCTGACATCTCTTTGAGGCCTGGTCCTTATCGGACGGCAAGCTAACGTGTACCGATATCTAAACATGATAAATTGATAAAGCAAAAAATTAATTAATTTGATAATATTTTTTTTTTGGGGTCATCAGCAGACAAACAGATTTTTTAAACTGATTATTTCAAATACACTGCTATTTGAAATAATCAGTTTCAAAAATCTGTTTGAAATAAAAATCTATTTTTAATTTTTTTGTAATCCTCACAGACGTGATAAGTATAGATATTTAAACACGATAAAACAAACGCAAACAGATTTTCTCAACATGTACTTCAAGTAACAAAACTAGCAGCGGTCGTTGACCCAAAAAACATCAAATAAATTTATTTTTTTGTTTTTATCCTGTTTGGATTATCATTACCTACCCATCACGTCTGCACAGTTTCGCTAGCTAATTTATTTTGATCCTGTTTATAAGGAGTTGTTAGTGAAGACACTCAGACAAAATAAATATATGGTCTGAGTGAAGACAGATGTCAATAAAGCAAAATATATTATTTGTAGTAGATAGTAGACCTTGTTTTTGCTTAACCATCATCTTTGAATGACACTTGTACGTGATATAACGATAAAGGCTCGTGCAAACTGGCGCGACTTGTCGCGGGACGTGACACCGGTATGGATTGTTCTATCGTGATTTTTTCTTAGAATTCTTTTTAGAGTCGCGTCGCGCTGTCGTTTCGTGCCTGTTTGCCTTAAGATCTATTTGTTTACGTGACAATAATTTCCAGACACTATCAGTAATAATGACATTAATATTACTGTCATTTAAAATATTTAGATGACATCATCATTCCAATCACCATACTGTGAGTAGTAATGACATTACTTGAATGAAATGTTATTATTAGTTAAAGTGTCTGGTCCCCTTTTAAATACTTTCAAGCTTAGTAAAGTTTTAATTAACTAGAAATTGCTGTCAAAAGTGGGAACACAAAAACAAGGCCTGCTATACTAAAAGTATGCACATAGCTACTTAGATCAATGGGAGAGGAATTACTATGTAGAAATAACATCAACAACTGCGGTGTTTTTTTGGCATTTCAAGGAAACCAATCACGTAAACTACATGAGAGATTGTGTATCAACCACGTGGTTTTGACAATGTCTTTTAAATCGCCTCCTTAAGTGACGACACTGACATGTAGCTTGAATAAAGCCGATGTCAGACCCTTCACTTTTTGTTCATTTTTGCCTTTCACTCGAAGTGAAACGTCTGAACCCAAAATGAATCAAGAGTGGAAAATACATTCATTAATGCACGGGTCCAACGATGTTGGATTTTAGCATTCGGCATCTTTTCTTCCTCCTCATCACATGCCCATACTAAGCCAAACAATTTCCTTACAACTTTTCTGTCACTGGCACCACTTTCAAACTTCCCTATAAACCGGGTTATTGGTTATATGTCGGCGGTCGATAGGGGAATTTGGGAGAGGTCATTTACAACCAAATGACCTCTTTTGACCCCTATGAAAATGTCAACAACTTTCGAGTCATTTGACATTTTATATTTTTATTTCATACATTTTAAAATATAAAATGTCAAATTACTCGAAAATGGTTGACATTGGCATAGGGGTCATCAGGGGTCATTTGGTTGCAAACGACCTCTCCTAAATTCCCTTAACGGATTGCCGACGTATAACCAATAACCCTGTATTCTCATTTGTGACTTGCTCGCCAGCCGAAAGATCAATAATTGCAGATGAACGTTCATTCCTTTGTAATTTTGTCGTGTGAACTGGTAGAATGAAACAAAAATAAACATCTGACATCACCTGTAGGAAGCAGTTCTGCTCCCAGACCAACAATCCCATAGACTGTCCAATAGTTTACATCGGCATTAACTTTTCTTATAAGGTACGAATATTTTATTCATGCCAAAACATGATTTATCATTCGCGCGAATGTTAAATTACAGTGGAATGCTCAAGTTTGTACTCACCTTTTGAGAAAACCCAATCGTTGAAAAGAAGGAACGGAAAGCAGGTTGCATGCAGTTTAATTATTTGACGATGGCACGAATGACGGAATGACAAGATACCTCTTCGTATGCTCCCTTTTTAACACTGAGATGTAGACCTACATTATCTTAAAACACTTCGCCAGAGTGCCATCGTGAAAAGAATCAATACTGCACTTTCTGCCGTCGCAATAAATTAATAAATTCCACTTTAATAAATGATGGCATCAAGTCAGAGGTTCTGTTATAAAACCATATGGCATCATCCAAAAAATACGTCACACGAATTTCATGATTTTCGGAGCCTCCCCCCATATTCGTGTCACCCCCTATCCCTAGTGTTACGTCACATATTTTGCAATTACACACAATACTATTTTTAGTTTTTTCTGCTTTTTTGTGTTAATATTTCGTGCCTTAACCTGGGTAAATTAAATTATTTTCTTTCTTTTCTGTTTTTTCAAAATAAACCTTATAATAATTTTGTTAGAGTTGTTCATATTTAAAAAAATCGTTACGGTTGAAGTTTAGAGTTTTAATACTTTAGATTTATACATGTGACGTTGCATAACTTACGCCCTCCCCTCGTTGTCACACGCTGTCACACATGTTTGACCCCTCTGTCCCCTTTAACGTGTAACATAATGTATGGATGACTCAATAGACACAAATAAGTCATACTGACCACGTGGAAATCAGAATCCGCTGGATGCGGAAAGCACAGAACAGGTTGAAAAGGCGGTATAGTTGTCGTCACATAAAAAGAACGCTGGGCGACAGTGTCTGCGCACGGGTACAGTCGCGTACTAAAGTTGTTATTGTAGAATCATAATAGTTACATACTGAATATTTTCTTAATGCCCCTCGGGAATCATTGCAGTTCCATCCAAAGTGAATGCTATTTTCCATGTCCATCAATTATTAGATTTATCGTGTATAATAATTTAAATTCAGAACTAAGTACTTTATTGTTGTTTTGTTTTGATTTCCGTGTGAACTTTATAGAGCTGCAAAACTATTTTCTTGCCTGCGACTTTAGCAGATTTTCTCCCATTTTTAAAATAAATTACATTAAGTTAAAAAAATATTAACAACTCTATATACTTCCAAGTTGATTGAGAGCGTCCGGTCTGCACCAAGTGTAAAAGGCAACTTATAGAAACCCGACGACTGACGAAACACGAATTTTGCCGAGGGACATTAAGAAAAAATTATAAGCTACTTAGTACTTTGGAAAAGACTGTTATCGATAAATCGCTCAGTGCACAGGTAAATAGCCAGGTACTATTCCCATGTCCAGCAGTGGACGTCTTACGGCTGAAATTATGATGATGATGAACCACGTGGTTCACAAACAACTTCCTCAAACAACCTCTAACCCTCTAAGTCACAACGCGTCTAAGCTCAATCCTCCCTCCCCCGACTGAGGCTAAACCTCCTATGAAACTTAAACCCCTTCTTCTTCTCATGCCTTTCTTCCGAAGGCTTATCAGCGAGGTTATCAGCACTCTTCGCCACTTGCACACTTTTCCTTCTATTTTTCATGGACTTAACCAGTTTGTAGAATTTTCCCTTCTTCTTTGGGTCTTGAGCGTGGTCTAAGGTATCTTCTTCTACTTCCACGCTGAATTCTGAGGATATGTCTCCAAGGTCTTCGACGCTGTGGCTCTCGATTTCTTTGGGATGTGGCACTTCCAGTTTACCTTTGGATGTGTCAGGTTTTGGTTCTTCTGGAGGTGGTGGCGCGTCAGGATCTACACACTGGAAAATAGAAAAGGAAGTGTGTTAATTTAGTGGCAACATCAGCTAAAATGTTCTCCTGAGTATGATTTAAGAATTTGTTGTGGGATTTGTAAATTTATTACCAAACGATGACATATTTGAACCACAGTCATGAATAGGGTGGTCGTTTTCTCCACCTAAAATTAGACAAGTGGCAGGTACAATGAACAGCACATCAGTTATACTAAAACTTGCACTACGAAAATCGCCCTTCCTGCTACTCGTGCTGCTGTTCTTTTATCTTGCTGTTCTTTTATCTATTAAAGTACTGAATTAAAAATAAGGAGTAGGCCATAATCAGTGCTCGGAGTAGGTAGATTGATTTTACGTACTCGCATCATGAATAGTCGTAGAAATCATAACATGGATAAGCCTTTTTTCCGGGATTTCATTTTGGTACTTACGGGATTGAATCAAATATTGAAAAAGTAAAGATTTTTAAACTACTACATTAGAAATTTATAGAATGCGATCGATAAACATTTAAAATTGAACAATTTAAATTTTTTTTCTTATTTATAAAGTAATTAAGTGAGTCACTGTTGTGCGCCCATGCGAAACTTAAATAATATGACTAATTTAGTAGTTATTTCTTGTAAATATATTATCTGCTGCTTGTAATTGTTACTATTCTTACATAAATAAATAAAAATTATCTCTTTATACTTCTTAATATTTTTCGCATTCAATGCAATAACAGCAAAAGGTTTTAACATTTCTTATTCATATTTGATGTATTCTTTATTCTACACATTACAACATTTAAAATTCCTTAAAAAAATCTTAATATTTTCAAAATCCTGGAATCCCGGAGGCATATCCATACTATTATTTATCATAATATAACAAATGAATCTACCTACTCCGATCACTGGTCATGATTGCATTTCATAACGCTGCCTCGCAAAGATAAAACGTTGTTGATCTGTTTTTCAGTGATAAAACTTGATTAGATCTTTTTATTACCTACAATAATGCAATAATGGATTTAATTGTATGTGTACAGTTTACTGCAGAACCAAGGTTTTAAATAAGGTTGGCCTTTTTAACCAAAGGTATATAATAAACTATCGTTTATTGACAACTTGTTTGTCATATCCATGCGTCATGTTCGTGAACGGGCACCATCAGTTGAGACTGGTCATCTCTTAGTTGCCATGTCTTATATTTAATTTATTTTAATTTTTGAATTGTTCTTTGTTTTGCCTTTTTATTACGAGCTTCTAACGTGCACGTCTTCCTACATTGTTCTCACATGTATAATTGCAACATGAATGATGTAACCAATATTTTGTAACAATTTTTTATTTAAAAGAGTGTCCGTGGAGTTTCTTGCCCGTTCTTCTCCATAGGTACCTACTACGCTTTGGAATGGGCAACTAGCTTCATATTTCTGAATGACCGATTCCCTGACAATTCAAAAGTGCCTGTAAATGGTTTAATTGAAATAAATGCTTTGAGTTTGAGTTTGATTCATAAATAGAGGTCGGAATCAAAAACTATTTACGTTAAAAAACAATTATCTACTCTAGAAACTTATGATTGGTGGTTTGTAGAGTGGGCTAATAACTAACCTTTGTAATAATTTTGATTATCTATTTAACCTTGCATTCGTAGATGCCTATAATTGCGGATAAATTATTCTCTTTAACTTGCTATTTAACTCAAGGGATAAGGATATCATGTTTTCTCCGCAGGTACTAAAATCTACTGAATATATGTCGTAAAAGGCTGTTGGCTGTAGACGACCACATTTGCTAATTTATAGCAACACTAGCTACACCCCGCGGTTTTACCCGCACTACTCTCGATCCCGTGGGAGTATCGAGGAAAAAGGTACATATGTTCTTCTCCAGCTCATGGTCTGGGTAGACCATGAGCTGGGGAATGCGAAAGTGAGTTTGTTTGTTTGTTTGTTACGCTTTCACGCTAAAACGGCTGAATAGATTTGTATGAAATTTGGCACATGGGTAGACTTTGACCTTGAAAAGGACATAGGCTACTTTTCATCTTGAATCACAGACGAAGTCGCGGGCAAAAGGTAGTTACAATTAAACCAATTACAGACACTTGTAAATGATCAAGGAATCGGTTAGTTAGAAAGATGAATGTAGTTGTCCATTCCAAAGCGTTGTAGGTTCGTAGGATAAAACTGGTTACCAGCTTTTCGCTGGTATTTTAAAAAACAGGTTGTTATGTTAATCGCGGGACATACCTACCATACCTACCTTTATGAGAGTGCAGTGCACATGAAAAAAAAAAACCAACTTGCAAAAAAAACACTACAAAGTGAAAAATATCTTTAATTTCGGAAGTCGATGTCTTTGGTTTTTATTTTCGGTTTTTACCACCGACTTCCGAAATTAAAGTTATTTTTCACTTTGTAGCTTTTTTTTGGAAGCCGATTGTTTCCTTTTTGTAAAAAGTTTATATTTTACACTTTTTAGTTGTGGTACCTATCCCATACAAATTCAAATACTTGCTATGTAAATAACAGTGACAGGAACTTATCATATCATCCACATACTAAATGGAAAAAAAATACGTATTATTGAAGCTAACTCAAAAACTTCTCAAGCAAAGTTAATAAAATTTACATGGGACCACCTCTAAAGTATGACCTACCAAACAAAAAATTAATCATCAAAATCAATTCATAATTGCGGAGTAATTGAGAAACAAAAATAAAAAAACACAGTCGAATTGAGAACCTTCTCTTCTTGGAAATTGGTTAAAAACGAACTGCTTTTACCACGGAATGGAACCAAAAACTACCACTTTTACTATGAAAAGCTTGTGGCTAAGTAATAACAGCCGCACGGATTAATCCATCAGGTTAAGCTACGCATGCCGGGGTTGGTCCGTGGATGGGTGACCATCTTTATATACCGAAACTCCTCCGTGCCTCGGAAAGCACGTTAAACTGTTGGTCCCGGCTGTCATTTGTGAATCTTTGACAGTCATTACGGGTCGTCAGAATCCCGAAAATCTGACAAACAGTCTTACCTAGGGGTATCGTATTACCCAGTTACTGGGTTGCGGACGTCAAATAGGCAGTCGCTCCATGTAAAATACTGGTATTCAACTGCATCCGGTTAGACTGGAAGCCGACCCCAACATAGTTAGGAAAAGGCTAGGCCGATTGGAACCAACCATAAAATCACAAAAAAAATCAACTCCTCCATTAATTTATGTTCGCTAAAATCCTTCGAGTGCTCTGCACATATCTGTTATTTTTGTATAGGGCCATACATTTTCTAGGTAGAATAAAATCGATTTGTTTGTTTTTTTTCTTTTCTATCTGAACAGATAGCTGTACTGCTGGGGAGTTTGTGGCGCCACTTCTTCTTCCTAGCTAAAGCACTAGGAAGTGGTGAAGGGTGGGCGTTTTTGGGGACTGTCTTATGTAATTTTGACGTTCGAAAAGTGTTGTTTCTCAGCCTAGGTTGAATAAATGACTTTAGAATTTTGAATTGAAATTATCAAACTTGAATTGGCCACGTGTATCATATAGCCAGGCTACTTTACCAACAAAAGTCGCCCACTTTAGCACAATCTGTAAGTAGCTAGCTACTTATTACAGTATTTCAATTTTCTTTATGTTCCTCGGCAAACTTCGTGTTTCGTCAGTTGTCGGATTTCTATCAGTTGTCCTTTGCACTTGGTGCCGACCGGACGCTCTCAATCAACTTGGAAGTATAAAGAGTTGTTAATACTCTTTAAACTTAAAGTAATTTATTTAAAAAATGAGAAGGAAGCCGCTAAAGTCGCAATCAGCATCGAAATAAGCATTCGTTTGTATTCGGAAATCCGATGATACCCGAGGGACATTAAGAAAAAAAACCGATCAGGTGTATGTCGGACCACGCACAAAGAAGGGTTCCATTGTCGCCATAAATTTATTCCAAAAACAAACTTAACATTGTAGTTGAAAAACACGTTCTCCCATACATCGATATACGCCACGATCAATTTTTCAACTACGAATGTAAGTTCGTAATCACAACTTTTTTTTGTCGCAATTTTTTCCTTTACTGTGTTGTTCACAGCACAAGTAAAGGAAAAATTTGTAGTTTTATCACAGAGAAAAAAAAAAGTTGCAATTAATAATGTTTAGATTTATTTGCGAGTATCAAAAAATATATCGCATTCATGGCCGTAATTTTTATCGCGTTGACTTCGAAGGTTGATTTTTTTAGAGCCCCAAAGGACCCCGTAGACCTACGTATTTGATAGAAATCTCAACTTGATACCTCCACGTGTTCCTGAGAAAAAAGGTTTTGACAGACTTACAGACAGACAGATGGACAACGAAGTGATCCTATAAAGGTTCCGTTTTTTCCTTTTGAGGTACAGAACCCTAAAAAAACATTTTACGTATTACTGGCAGTGGTATTATAAAAGAAAAGGTGTTCGTAATTTTATGGTGGAACATTTGCATATTAATAAATTCACGGCGTATGATGTTCTGTAGTCACGGTATTATTATGAATTACGAACAAGCGACTGAAAGTACCTGAGTGTAAAATATTTCTGTAAATACCAACTTTATGTTTATCAGCAGTGTCATGCTGCAAAAACTCTATCGAGCTCAGTGGGCTTAAAACGGCCACATAAAGCAATTCCTCTAAAAGCAATTCATTTTATGAATTCCCAGCAATTTCCTCTATGGTGACACATATTAGCTGAATAATATTCAAATCAATTCATATCAGAATCATATTTGGTGTTAATATTGCCGCATGATAAAATGAAGACCGTCATTTTACCGGATATTTTTTCTTTACAGTTTTTATTATTCAAATGAGATTTTTATTCTTTAAGGCTCTTTCAAACAGGCGCGACACGCGACGCGACACAAAGAGACCGCTCGTCGCGCGACGAGCGGTGTCTTTGTGTCGCGTCGCGTGTCGCGTCTGTTTGAAAGAGCCTTTATTTCTACAGTTTAAATGTTATTTCATTATGTTACAAAACTGTCAAATAGATGAATTGCGTAATATGAATTGAACGCACTTAATATTATGAACTGTCAGTTTGTGAGATTCATAATATTATCATATTATGATTCTGCCAAAGCGGCCGTTTTAGGCCCCCAGTTCTTTTGGTCAAATTTTGGTTTTTTATCTGCAGTGATAACTTTTCATAGTGTCAGCTGACGGTGTATCAGTATATGTACAGCTGACTCCGATAGTGAGTATGTATAAAAAAGCTGAAAAGCGTTAATCGCTGGAAATCGGAATTGTAAAAATCTTTTTTGCATTTGAAAGCCCAATTCTTGAGGACGTGATGTAACCTACATGCTATTTAACATCACGCTACAACCCTTAGGAGCCGAGCAAGGCGGTGAAAACGTGGCACAGCTAGCGTTCTTATACAACAGTCTATCATTACCTATCTATATGTCTAATACCAATGAACACAAGGCGTGATTTAAACGCGTGAAAATATCTCCGATTTTCTCCGTGTACAAAGCGATGCTTATGGTAGAGCAAAGGTATGTAGGTGCAATCGTGTCTCATCAGACTAACACAAAATATTCAACCACTTTACCAGAAAATTCCTAAGAAAAATACTTGTAGTTACAGTCGAGACATGTTCAAACAAAATAAAACACTTAAGTAGAAAAAGAGAATCCAAATCAATTTACCTAAAAAACATTCAATTGAGTGAAGTTGGAAACAATATAATAGATAATAAGGGATTTGGGAGCTCGAAGTAGCTTTGGGAATAATTCGAAAACCTTTCAAAGGTCTCATGTTTATGTAATATTATCTCTCGAAGCGACGCGCGCTTTACTTGTGGTAACCAAGTGTACAAACACGCTGTGAATGTGTGCGTGAATACAAAAAGCGTCAGCACATAATATACACACACACAAATTTCCGACTTCACCCGTGTCTCGGACGGTACCGAGAATTCCTGCGCATACACACACATTCACAGCGTGTTTGTACACTTGTTTACCACAAGTGAAGCGCGCGTCGCTTCTTGAGCTAAAAATACTGTAACACCGTTTGTGAGGTAGCTTTGTGAGTTAGCTACTTTTGCCTCAATTCCCGAATGAAAGACAAATGGCATTAAGTTGGAAGATTTCTTCTAGACTCATTTAAAAGTTTTTTCTTTTTTTTTCTCGAAAATGTCACGGATTAGTTGTTCTCGTTCCCATTTTGTTTCGGAAGAAGTTTTAATTACTATGGCTGCTGCTTTTATTTTGCTTTAATTTAAAATAAGCTTTTAAATATGTTTGAGTAACTAAGTAACAGCAACTTAGTTATTGACTAGGTCTCTCTATTTTATTGAAATAACTTAGCAGCAAAACTTAACGCCAAAGTTAATTTTTTCTACCATCTCCAGAATTAATTTGAAATTCGCCAACATCTACTATTTCAATAACAGTAAAATCAAATAATATCACTTCGTATATAAACTCATCTATAAACTCACGTCAAACTAAACACACAAGTTCATTCGGTCACGTAGGTAAATTATTCGAATAATGCGGTGTACTTACACCGCATTATTAATAAGCCTTGGGTTATTGCATGATAATTCTATAAAATTATAAGCATCTTGATGCTTCTCCATTATTTCGACAGAGCGTCTACGCACTTACGTAGTCCGAAAACAACAGTCGAAATGACCAACGTTAGTCCGACCACGCGCCACGCTTATTATGTACCGCCACCCGGGCGGTAAGTGCTACGCGGCCCGAACTATCGCGAATATATTGAATATCATTGTACGAAGCTGAGTCACTATAGAAACAGATACGGCCCCAGCATAATGCATAGATTCAGTATACTACTAGCGTAGTATATACTAAATATATGGTTTAATGTGACAAAGTCCAAAACTGATCAACGTTTTCGTAAGTTTATCGTGTTACTAGGTATTGAACCTATAGTAGGTTCAATCCAGTCGATTATATACTTACATCGGCTAGTGAGATCCTTAGCGGTGGCACCTGTTCCGGGTGTCTCCAGGGCTTGTGATAGGGCAGGTCAGTGAGCGCCTTCCATCCAGGGTAGCGACGAGCTGCTGCATGCAGCTGTTGAACCAGCCGCGGCGCTAGTTGTGCGGTCACCCTGGATAATTGCATAAATTATTATCGTAATGGCCAAGTGGGTAAGCCTCGCCTCACATGCACGAGGTTGGTACCAATGTGACATTTTCAATTCATATGAGGCCTTTGTCCAGCAGTGGGACAATATTAGCATAATCAGCCTATAATGGTCCCATTGCTGGGACACAGGCCTCCTCTCGGTGAGAGGGAGTGGGCCGTAATCCACCACGCGGGTCCAGTGCGGGTTGTTGGATGTAACAGTCACGTCTAGGAATTTTTCAAAAAAAAAAATTGGTTCTAGGACATGCCGGTTTCCTCACAATGTTTTCCTTCACCGTTTTGAGACCAGTGAAAATAATTTACATTGAGTAAAGCGTCTGTCAGGCTTCGAACCTACGACCTACATCTCTTAAAAGCCGCGGACGTTACCACTAGGCCGCCACTGCTCAACAATTTTAGGCAGGTATATATTTCATAGATAAAGAAAGATCAAATAAACGATGGATGGACTGTGTGAAAGATGATATGGCTAAAAAGGGGGTAACTCCAAAGATGAAGTCAAAGTCATCCGTATTATTTCAAATAGGCACGTAAATGGTACTTTTAAACGTCAAATGAGGTTGGGGATGAGGACAGAGAATATAATGATAATAGCAGCATCATCCCACCTTTTCGTCAACATATTTACGCCCAGTGGTGTTGACAGAGGCGTATTACACCCAAGCTTGGTTAGATATCCCATGTAAACAAGAGGCGTGTTTGTTGCCATTTAACTGGCAAAAATTACATACTCTTTCAGGTACTTCATTCAGTCTCAAAAAAACATCAAAACAAAAACATCTTGATTTACGAAGTTATTGGTTGCTTATGCTTGCTAGAGATTCAATTTTTATAAAAGGATATAAAAGGCATAACAGGTGGAACGAAATCGACTGCAGATTATTTATTTAATTTTAAATTCACTTCCGCGCGGCGCTCGCATTTTCCAATATCGGTTAGTATTTGCATTCAGTTAAAATCCTAGGATTTTCTCATGTATCGTGTGTGGGATTACAGCAGACGGATCTCGCAATATGCACTATCACCCAGATTCGAGGCATCTAGGTTAATACCATACAAATATTTATTTCGTATGGGAATCAGCTGGGTGTCTACTCCATAAGCACGACGTCGCTAGTTTCGGCCGAAGTTACGGGCGTCTACCTTTTCGAATCACTTACGGACATAAGATTAGTTTGGTTTCCGAACTAAGCATGAATGTCAACACGATTTGACAATTGTACCTTCTCATGATGTATTTTTGCCCGTCCAAAAAATTAATTTGACACTTGTTTTGACCGATTAATTCTTTCGGACGGACCCGTATATAGAGAGTGAGTGCTCAATCAACCGTAGTTGAGCAAAGTGTTTTGGGTTTTCCACATCATTTCATAATTTCAGCTGAAAGACGTCCACCGCCACTTCGATCGGTTCTGTGGTTCCCGCATCCAGCGGATTCCTGCGGTCTACACAAGGTCATCGGTCCACCTGAACGCCACAGACCTGTTATAACCCTTAGCCGACGTTCGCACGGACGTAATAAAATCGCGGTGATTTTGTTTAGTGCACTAGATTTTCAACGCTCTGCATAGCGCTGAGAGTTGAAAATCCAACACTGTGTTTTTCAACGCGCTGAGACGAAAGTACGTCCCAGCGCATTGGATTCTCAACTCTTGGCTTAACACCTAGAGTTGAAAATCCAGTGTGCGATATAATCCCCCCGCAATTTTATTACGTCTGTGCGAACGTCGGCTTACACCTTTTGCCTTGTTTACGTTTATTGTTATAAGAACCGGTCGTATTTGTATTAAAAATTTCAACATACCTGTTAACAAGCCAAGCAGGCAGGGCTCCTCTGGGGTCTGACCTCGAGACGTATCCAAGCCAGCTCCCCGCACCAGACCTAGTCCGCACCACAAACCCCGTCAGCAAAGACACAGCTCTGAGGAGTACAATGATTGGGATTTTAGTAGGTTAATGAATTGGTAACCTGTGTACCTGAAAACGGTTAAGAGCTGATCCTTGACCAAAGTTGGGCAAGGATTCGCATTCAAAAAGACAGAAGTATCCATTTGCATCCAATATCTAATTATCATTCTTTAAAAATCCGGTTCTTCTTGAAGAAATAAATTCCATAATCAAATAGATATATTAAGGGGCCATGCTTGTAAAAATAACACATGGGCTTTGAACTTTTACAGAATCAAATTGTTTTAAACCTGAAAATGTTACAGACATATATCATGAGATAGGTACCCACTGCACCCCTGTACTATACTCCTGGGTATCACAAGTAATTGTGATACCCAGGTAGCAATCTGCCTAGCCCTTTCCCAACTATGTTGAGGCCGGCTTCCAGTTTATCCGGATGCAGCAAAATACCAGTATTTTACATGGAGCTACTGACTCTATCTAACTTCCACAACCCAGTAACTGCATGGGTAACACGATACCCCTTGGTAAGACTGGTTGCCAGACTATCGGGCTTCTGACGACCCATAACGACTGTCAAAGATCCACGAATGACACCCGGGACCAATAGCTTTATTTACCAAGGCACAGAGGAATCTCGGTATGTAAAAATGGTCACCCACCCACGGACCAACCCCGGCAAGCGTAGCTTAATCTAATGGATCGACCCGTACGACTGTTATTACTTATCCACGAGCTATGAAACGTATTTTTTTTTATTACATCAAATCAGATCTTCCCAATCAGTAAAAGTTCATAATTTCAAAGGAAATATTCAAAAAGTGTCAATTATCTTAATAAAGGCTTCATAATGAATTCACGGCGAGGCGGCGGATTTAATTAACTAAGGAGATAACTGGTATCTAACAGGTGTCCCTTTTTCAACCTGTTGCCAGCCTTTGAACGCCTCAATATAATAGATGTAAAATTGTCTCTTAACCCTTTCGTGGGTATCTATAATAGATTTGAATATTTGGTAAACTAGAACTACCTACATAATATTTTATTTTATTTAAAAAGAAAACCGGCCATTTGCGTACTCGCACACGAAGGGTTCTGTAGCGTATTAAGATCGAGCAAAAAACGCCGAAAAAAACACGTTTAAAGTATGGGGACCCCTTTTAAGAGTTTAACTGTCTCTAAAGAAACAGTAGAATTTTTATTGTTATAAACTTCTAAAGGCAAATCGACAGTTCAGCGGTTAATTATTAACTTTATGAAATAAATTTTGAAGTGAAAACTTCTTTGTGCGTTGGGGATTTTGAGATGGGACTAATAAACTATTGATTTCGCGACACTGTTACGACACCAGCTTTTGTTAATTAAAAGACATCAACGCGCGATACATTATTACCTGCACAGTAAAATTGTTCGTTTTCACTTCGGTTGGCACTCCTGGAGTGCTACTGTTTTTATTATTGTTTATTATTTGGTATTATAGCGGCAATAAAACTACACAATCTGTGAAAATTTCAACTGTCTATCTCCTACGGTTCATGAGATACAGTCCGTTGACAGACATACGGCCGGTCGGACAGTGTAGGCTTAGTAATAGGGTTCCGTTTGACAGCCTTCGGGTACAGAACTCTAAAAACATTAATGTCGCTTGTCCTTGCGTCGTTTCCCCAATGGGTATAATGATGTCCTAAATGACATGATTTCAAAACTTTCTCCTTAATAATTATTTCAACTTAGTTTCGTTATTAACCTATCTATCATTTAAACCAATTATATTTTAAACTATAGGTACTTTAAATAACGAAGTAACAGACCTATTATATTCAGTGTAGGCTGTGTAGATACTTTAACCAACAAATAGGAAACCACCTTAGTTGTCAATGCTTTACTAAAAGTAGCTTTATTTAATTTAAAAATCTTGCTCTCGAACATTCTATTCACTGACCACTTTGATAGAATTCATTCTATCAAAGTGGTCAGTGAATCAAGAGATAAGATAGGAATGAAAAATGTTAAATTAACCGTCGCATAGCTTTGAAACAGAATTTCGAACAAAAAGCTATATCTAGAAAACGAACGAACGAAGTGAAGGCTTCCGGAGCGACTTTAGAATTCCATCCGAGAATGCGAGCAGTGACGTCACTGTGCTTAGGGATTTCACCCTTTCAATGTCACACCGTTTTGCCACAATACCAGTCAACAAGGTATCGTAGTTACTAGTCGCAATGTCGTTGCAGTAAACTCTTGCTGGTACATCGTCGACAGTAACAGCCAACGTGTCGTTATTCGTCGACAATAACTATCAACGTGTCGTTAAGTTACCCGCTTGCTTGTAGCAGCTTATTGTCAACCTGAAAAATATGGCGATGGGGAAAAGTAACTTTAGAGCTATCGTTTTAAAATTCAACTTTAATGCTGCTGTTTTTTTCTCAAAGAGGAAGCCCAGCAATGGGCCATGTTACGAGTAAGAGAACATTTAGCTCCTTCACGATTTAACACTTTGAATAATTAATTTAATCATTATCAAAACAATGAAAAGTACTTAATAAAATCTCAAATGTACTTAGAGCTGAAATCACCATGATCATTATTACCCCATTACTTTACTTCCTACGAAAGTCGATCTTCCTAATAATGTTTACCGAGACCACTTTCAGAGGTAAAGTTTACCGAAAGCTGAGCCATGAGCCGGTAAATGGGTGACTTTCCTAAGCTGTCCTACTTAACAGTCTCTTAACAAAGTAGGTAGATAGGGATGATGACGAAACGCAACCGACTACGAAACTGCTGAAAGAGATATATTTCAGATAAAATATGAGGAGAAATACTACGAAACTTTTGCTTATATTGAGCATCCATTTTTAAATGTCTCATTCTGTTCGTGTATTTGAATATTGATGACCTGATGTTGCAGCCAAGGTCGTCTCCACACGAATAAATTCTTTAACAGTTACTGATACTCTCGGTTATATTGAAAACTTTTGAGATTTTAATTACCTATAAACTGGGTTGTGTGAGGAGGTTAGATAGGCAGTTGCTCCATGTGAAATTACGCTGTTATTCACCTGCAACCGATGATGATGTTTTCTTGAACACTTTTGTACACACTATGATCTTTTTGAAGTAAACAATTCTTTAAGTTGTTGGGCATTTTTGAAATCAATGGTTTAGTCCCAACTAAACCATTGATTTCGCGACACCGTGATAACACCAGCTTTCGACCGTTAAAAAGACAGCAACGCGTTGATTACCGTGGTGCGTGGAGTAAAAGAAATCAAAGCGTTGATAACCGCGGTGCCGATTTTTTTTTCAAGTTTTCACTTCTGTCGACATTCCCGGAGTGCCACTGTTTTTTTTTATAGAATGATGGAAACCAATAATGTACATTATTTAGTAAAACATTACTAAATGCAAGAAATAAAAAAATCAAGTATCTTGACTTGACTCGCAGGGTTGTCGACATGTGGGATGTGGACTCAGCGATCATTGTGCCGATAGTCGTATCAGCCAATGGCTTAATTGCCAAGAGCCTCAACCACCACCTAAGGAGGCTCTAGTTGCGCAGCTGGATTGATTCAGAAAGCGGTACTTCTGGACACGGCGTGCATTGTTGGAAGTTCCTCTCTCTGGACCCCTGACCACCGGTAGCTTGGCTTTGTTAGGCTGGGTGGGCTACAATTTTTTAAATATTTGTTATGCTTTTATATTTTTAATTTCTACTAATTAAAAACATAATTTATATGTACCTATATAATGAAATAAAGGAAATCATAATGCAAGAAATCAAGCAGTTTCAAAGTGATCGCTACCATCTACTAGTCAACATCAAAAAACAAAATCTAGTTATTTTTCACGATAAATCTGATCTGTGTTATCCTTTAAGCGCGATGCCGGTACTAATTAGCATTTAGTTACTTCATTAGTGGCGCTTTAAGCCGACTCCTCAGTTACCCTCCTGAGATTTCATTAAAAAAAGAAATATAAGCCTCTTCAGAGATAAGGAGGGGATTTCTAAAGAGGCTTATATTCCTTTTTTTGCATAAGAATAAGAATTTTACCTTTCTTTCAAGATTCCGAGTTTACAACAGTAACACTTAAATAAATTGTCTATAAAAAGCTGCTGAAAGCTCCCAAGATGTCAAGTTTCCGTCGCTAGTAAAACTGAGCCCCATTTTAGCATTTAAGATTGTTCAAAGGCCTAAATAAACAGCATGAAAGGAAAGGCTTAACGACCTGGCGATAGACGTTAAAATTTTTAAAGGAAGGAATGTACTGTGATAGTGTATTACATAATGTGGTGTTTATATCAGATTTATTTTTCTTTTCTTTTTCGTGTGGTTAGTGATTAACTGTTGTCAGAGTTTTAAAGAATTTCTAATTTCTGCTTGCTTTCTGCACTCTTTCTCCATATAAACTTTAACTGTGCCAAATTTTATACTCCTCCGTCCGCGTAATTTTCGAAAAATTGGGTAATTTTTTTTAGCTTTAGATGCTCATTTTTAGTTTTTATTACTGTTTGTATTTCCTATGAAAAACTTCTCTTTCTTACTTTCTTCACAAAGTTTTTACTTCACGTATTAAAATATAGATATTACCTGCCTATATTAAGGCAGGTAATATCTATATTTTCTGCAACTAAGTGTTTAAATTCAATCGGAACACGTGTGTACTTGCTCTCTGATGCAGTCACTCATTGTAAAGTAATGGCTACAAGGGGTTAAAAAAAATATTGAACGATGCTGATACCGAAAATATAGTTTTTAAGATTAACGTTCATTTTTGTTAAATTGCGACAAAAATGATAACGGTATTTGTCCCTTTATTCCCAGATAGTTTCACTTTTCCAAAAAATATTCGTTCACAACGAATTTGATTCATCAGGTTAAGCTACGCTTGGCGGGGTTGGTCCGTGGATGGGTTACCATGGCTTTACATACCGAGACTCCTCTGTGTCTCGGAGAATATGTTAAGCCGTTGGTCCCAGCTATCATCTGTTGATCTTTGACAGTCGTTAAGGTTTGTCAGAAACCCGAAAGTTGATAACCAGTCTTACCAAGGGATATCGTATTACCCAGTTACTGGGTTGTGGAGGTCAGATAGGCAGTCGCTCCATGTAAAATACTGGTATTCAGTTGCATCTGGTAAGACTGGAAGTCTACCCCAACTTAATTGGGAAAAGGCTAGGCAGATGATGATCTGTTCTTACAATTCCCAGACTCCTTCACACTCCTACTAAAAATATTCATTCACAAGGAATTTGACCTTCATTTATGTCGCTCCTTGTTAGAGTCCTACGGAATAAGCTTTAGAAACGAGAAAACTAATCACGAAGCTTTCATTCATCATACAGATGCACAAAAGCCGTAAATTGCAAGCAACCTTGCATCGTTGGAGCCTCTTGATACACAGTCACGGATTGACGCGCGAGATAACGTAATCTTATCACTAGAGTGGCGACCGCAAATTGTGCAAATAAACTAATGAAACAGGACCACTCTACGCCTACACTACGGTTGCGGGAATGATTTGTTAAGCTACGGTTTCCAAGAACAGCGGTGGCCGTCACAATATAACGGTCGTCAGGAAAATCTGTCATTTTCACTAGTATTTTACATTAAAAGTAACTTGAGCATTCAGTTGTAATGAGCATTCTAGCGAGAAAAATAAACGGGAGAATTATAGCGAGCATTCTAGCGAGCATTTTAGCCAAAGGATAGTAAATTTGCTTCGAGGTTTTTGCTGAGCCGAGCCATCTACACGCGACAAGTCTGACATCTTCGTGAAGAATATTTTTTGACGAGCATTCGCTAAAATGATCGTGAAAATGTTCGTAGCGATGTTTGGCTCTATGCTTGGCTCTGTTCGTTGTTCAGTTCGACAAATTTAAAAACGGCGAATGCTCGATGTTCTGTTACAAGTAAAAGCTCAAGTTTATCAGCACCTTGCCAGGACAAACCTTGGCAAACCCTGGCAAGCGCAGCTTAACCTGATGGATCGACCCGTGCGGCTGTTATTACTTAGCCACGAGCTTCTCTATATACAGTATGAGTTTTTTTATAATGTGCACATATCGAAATGAGGGAAATATATGCTTAATTTTATCGACGGAAAAAATATTTAAAAAAATCTTTGTTTTTTAAAGTTACGTAATGGTCTAATTGAGAAATTTTACGATTATTGGAAAAATTTATTTGAAAAAAAAAAAACACGGATTTTTGCTTAAAAGACATGTTTATTTTCAATTGAGGGTAGTTTTTTTTTTCACAATTTTCATTTTATGAGGACGCTTAATTACTTCCAATCATTCTGGAGTTTGTTACCTCGCGACAAATCATTTAGTTTATAAGTTACACCGTTTTGTTTAAAAATTCCATACAAAATATATCGATTTTTTTTTTAATATTTTTTCCGTCGAAAAAATTTAAACAAAATTAAAGATGTATAATTATTTATTTCTTCTTTCTGCCTCTTCTCTACACCTAAACTACGTAAGCGACCATAAAAGGTTCGTTAAAGGTAATTGTGCTAACTTTATTATTCAGGTAAAGGTCGAGTCAGCTGGGATGTTTGATCAGGTTCCAAGGGGATAAATTAAGGGAATTAAATTAACTGTCATTCTAGATTTTGTTAGGTACAATTTGAGTTTATATAAGGGAATCGTTTTAAGTGTAATTGCTAATTAGGTTACTTTATTACGTGGTTGGTTTTACAAGTGGTACATGCCACGAAAGTAATCAGTATTTCATACAAGCCACCATCTATGTTATAGTAGTATCATTTTAAGACGAGCCCAATCTGTGTCCATTTTTAAAATTATGTTTAAAAAACTGGCCAAGTGCGTGTCGCACAATGAAGGGTTCCGTATTAGGGATGAATTTATCCCAAGAACAAACTTAACTTAGTAGTTGAGAAACATGTTCTCCGATAAATCGATATACGTCACGGTCAATTCTCCAACTGCAAATGTGAATTTGTAATCGCACTTGAGAGATTTACCTTTAGATGTTATTTTAAGACCATTATCATAGACTTCTTACAGGTTTTCCTGTAATTTATAAGTAAATATACTCAGTATTTTTTTCAAAATTTCCGTGGTCAATTTGGATCTCTATTTTCTAAAATATCTTTAAAATTTTTTTATATATTTTTTTTTTTTTTAAATCCTCAAAATAAGCTTTTTCATTTGATTTGTCACACGGTACAGTATGCAAGACTTTTTTAAAAAAAAATCAGTTTGCTCCCGAAAAATGACCCCCATATTCAAAATTCATTTAGGTATTTACGTTACACGTCCGTGTTTGGGTCACAGAGATTCATATGTGTACGGAGTTGAAACTAAATTGGTACAGTAGATTCGGAGCAAATTAGATGTGACAGACGGACAGACAGACAGCCAGCCAAACAAACAGACATACGAGTGATCTTATTAGGGTTCCGTTTTTTAATTCGGTCGTATGGAACCCTAAAAACAGTGATTGTGATCAATTAAGATAAAAGTTTACAACGAAACAAAGGCAAACAATGTGTCAGTTAATTACAAATGAAATAACTTTGTTCCCATCTCCCAACATTGATAATAAATCAACAGTTCCAAACTACTTTCGAACCAGAATTTCATGAGAAAACTTTTAAATCTCATAAAATGAACACGCCAATATTTACAAAGTGCCAACTAAAACTCAAACTTTTCACATCGTCAAACAATAACTTTTCCAACCATCCATAATTTAGAGGAAAAACTGATCCGTCTTTTCTCATAAACTAGCCGAGTTTTCGAGATAAAATCAATTTGGTTGAGCCAAGACAATTCCTAACGCCTACCCTACGCCTGGCAATCCTAATTAATATTATAAATGCGAAAGTTAGTTTGTTTGTTTGTTACGCTTTCACGCTAAAACGCCTGAACGCATTTAGATGAAATTTGGCACATGGGTAGACCATGACCTGAATTAGGACGTAGAATACTTTTCATCCCAATATTCCTACGGGATCGAGACTTATGCGAGTGAAACCTCGGGGCGCAGCTAGTAATTAAATACGTATTTCAACATTTCACATTTCAAGTTGAAGCTCCAGTCAAGAGTAATTGTGCTACGAAATTATAGCACTTAATAAAACGTTTTTGAGGAATTATTTCCTTTGTGAAATACAAAAGAGCTGACTTAAGTGGCGGAAGTAAATGGTGGTATCCATCTATCGATTTCCTGAGCGTTTGTTTCTTGTTCCTATACTTTGGTATGTTTTGCGTTCAATATAGAGGAAAGTTTTCTTTCAATACATACGTAAATCTCACAACCCATTTCTAAGAAATTACTGCCAAGATAGATGATAAAGCTACGAATAAAATATACTTAGGTACTTACATTATAATAATGTATCCTAAAACATATGCCTTTGCAAATCAAAGAACAATAGAAAGCGCTTGAAACGATAAACGAGTAGGTACATCGATAGATAGGATATTACCTACGCAGATACGTGACTCGTAACCGATTTAACATGAATGAATTAACCAACGTAGGTTTTGGTAACAACAGTTTTAGATAACTGACGTCATCCTCGGTGACAATGACATTATCAGAAAGTTATATAGAACTGGGTGGGTGTACCTATAAGCAGGTGATTAAGCAGGGGCACCTGCTTAATCGCCTAAAATTAAGTCCGACATTTTAATCCTGATTAATCGGGTCACTAGCTATGTCCGTTTCTGGGTTTTACGGATCAAAGAGTCCAAAAGTTGTTCGGGACATTTTTAACTGGGGTCAGTTCTGGGTGTAATATTCACCTACTTGAAAACATTTTAAAAGTTCAGGGGCATGCTAAAATGTGTCAAAAAGGTGAATTCACTTTTTAACAGTAACCGGTTTTAACTTTCAGTATCGGAACAATTTTATACCTACATTTTTGTGTCGATGCATCTATGTAGACTATGTGTTTGCAATTGCCATTCCGCACACAGGTAAATCACTTTAAGAGCTATTTCCTGACATGCCGTAGTTGGAAATAACTCTGAATGTGCAGCAAACACGAAAGGTAATGAATTTAACGTAGAAATATGAATGAATCTATACGTTTTTTTTCGTTAAAACTCAAAAGCTCCTGATCAGATTCTAATAAAATAATGAGGTATCTTAGTTTCCGTTACAAAATACAGCGGAAATTACAACCAACAACAATATACCGAATATTGTAGAGGAATAAAAAAATTTTTTGTTTTTTGTAGTTTCCGTAGCCACACAGCTAGGCCTAAGTCACATTCTCTTAGTGAACTTACGTGTGGATCTACTCAATGTTCACATTGCTGCCACGCTACATAACTATTTAGTCACAAAGGCCTCTGTCTCGAAATGCGCTCACTTCGAGACAGAGGCCTTAGTGACTAGACAGCGGGGTGGAGTGGCGCGGCGCGGCAACGCATAAATTTATATGGATCCGCTCGCTTCCCGCGCCGCTGCCTTCGAGGCCAGTTACATATAAATCTATGCATTTGAAGCCGCTGCTCTCGCGCCGGTGTGCCGCCGCCGCCGCGGAGCTCGCTGACTTCGAGTCCGCGGCGTTAGTGTGTCTCTTAGTGAAAAAGCGAATCGTGCATCGGCGGCGTGTCAAAAAGCGGAACGCATAGGTACAAGCAAATCACCTACCACCTATTCAAGCAAGCCGTACGGTTCGAGCTACGCTACTCACCAAGCAGAGCTCCCAACTGTATGTTTTTGACCTTAGGATTAATGTATATTAATTCCACCTTGTAAACCTATTGATAAAAAGATTTCCGTACTGAATCCATCACCCTAATTGTATAACACACTTTCAAGCAGGATCCGAAGGTTTGTAAGGAAATTCTTAATCAATTGCTTCATAAGTTTGAAAAATTCGTCTGTTCAAAAACGTAAATAACGCAATGAACGTGGTTAAACTATCAAAATGAAAAGCATTGCCATCTATTGCCATTGCGCAGTTACCCTGGCTGTTAGTCCATATAACATACCTCACATATCCCTTCCTCGGCGGGTAGTCCTTGTGGAAGACCGAGTGGTTGAGGATCATCTTCTCGTAGCCCGTGTCCAGCCACGACCGCTGCAGCACGAAGTCGCGGTTCTTGAGGGGGGCCGGGCACGACACTGGGGACAAAACAGGTTCTAGATAAATAACAGATTATGGCGTGTACGAACTCCTCCGTTCTTACAGACCTCCGTGGTGAGCTGTCAATAATATGGCAGCCTGTCAAAAGGTCTGACACATTGTCTATATTAAAATATAGGAAAATTTGAATTTCGCAGGCTACAACTGTGGATCCACCTTAATCACTTTACAGTACTTACTATCCCTAGGTGTGTTTAGCAAGGGTCAAACCACAGCCCTTTAATCATGAACTGTTCACCGCTCTAGAGCTAACTGAAAAGCCTTACTAAGTAGTCACACTATACACGTGTGTTAATTAGCACACTTATAAATATCTTACTTATGAAGTTTAACACACTTCCATTCTCATATCACTCATTCATTCGTTCACGTTAGGTTCATCAAAGTTGTATGCTACCCGCTCTATATTTTCCTCACGAAACTGACGTCGCGAGATGAATCGCCGGAATCGGGAAAAAGGCCGTAATGAAAGCCACAAACATTCAAAAGAAAGAAAAATAGGTCTATTTGTCACAGAAACACGTGCATAACAAAAGACAAGAGTAATCAGAAAACAACAAAATAAAGTACATAATAAATCACAAGCATAAAACAGAAATGGTAGCTGCACGACATGACTGTGACAAGAAGGCTTCCACTCAGCATGATGCAGTGCTATGGGGACCGACAGCACGGAGCTGATTTTCAGTGATCACCCGAAAAAGAAGTACAGATATCAAGTCAGATTCAGTGATCTGTAAATAGGTAAGAAAAGAAAATAAAATAAACAGTACTTAGCATATAAGACAACTATACAACAAATTATATGCAAAATGTTATTAAATATCATAAAAATGTATCCGCAGGCATCACCGTGCTTTCATTAATAATGTACCTAACTAGAACATATTTTATTATTACACGAGGTTATACAAGTCTCGTTTTTAATATTATTTATATGACGAATACTGAAAAGTAAATGGTGGATGATGGAAAGGAGGTTGACAGGAAGGTTAAATAGTTTCTAGATTATTCGTGAAAGAAATAGGAACATGCAGCAAACTTCTCAGTTTGAATAAGGATATAAGAGAGACATACCAAAATAAAAGATTAAATGGATTGTGTGAGAGGTATATAAAGCTACAGGTAAATACTGACAAACTGAAGAATATTATTTCATATTATTTTGTTTTGAACCAAATAAATTAGTCTGAGGATGAAAACAATGAAAGTGAGCAAGTTCTAGATTAATTTGTCTCTGTCTCTGTCACCTGTGCACTTGATGACCATATATAGGACTGCGTTAGTGAACGCAGTTCGCTGAATTTTGGGTCAATCATATTTGAATTCACTTCAATTTTCACTTTTTTTTTTCACAAACTGTGTCCAAATAAACATTATTCTTTCATTATTTCTTTGTGGGTTGTGGAGGCACTCGCTCCATGTCAAATACTGGTATTCAGCTGCATCCAGTTCGACTGGAAGCTGACCCCAACATATTTGGGAAAAGCCTAGGCAGACTTTTATTTTCTATTTTTGCCACAGATACGGTAAGAATAAGAACTAAGTTTTGCCATAACGCACCCAATATGCACGAAAATTCTGCTATAAAAATAGAAACGAATTGTAAACCTCACATACAAATTAACACACAATAGGAAGGATATATTATAAAGCTATTTATGACAGCTCGTTAAAAGTTTACAGTAAAGCGAAGCGGTTCTACACAAGTTTACAAAGTGCTTCATCGTATCGTGGCTTCTTGCTTCACCCAGCAGTTTATCTCTGCTGTGTAAGCTCTCCCAATTATTGGCTAAGTTATCTATTCTGAACTAAAAGTACCCTTAATATTTTTATTTTTTTTAATGCTTGGAAATTCAAGCATTATTTTGACAATCTTCTTCGAGAATGCTGTACTGGTCAAATACATACGAGTAGGCGGCCAGCAATGTTAATATGAAAATATGTAATGTTTAGCGGCCGAATAAATTACTATGAAAACTCATCTCTCGTGTAATTAAAAAATAATTATAACGAACTTTTTACATTGACACATGACAACCAACGAGGTAAAATAGCAAATTTTATTAATTAATTAATTTTATTAATTTTATTCAAATGTCAATTTGGCAGGCAAATAAAGTTGTTTAAAGTAAAAAAGACACAAATGAATATATTGGCGCGTGAAAAATTATTGTTAAACGTCATTGATTCTGGAATTTATAATTAATTTACTTATTTTGAATTTCCGCGTATTATTAGAGAAAAGTACTAAACAAGCCTTGGCCACAACCAGGCATTGATGGACGATGAAGCCGAGGCACACATACGTGAGTCCATCAATGCTTCAGTTGCAGGCCGCAACAGTAATGTACTATGGTTTGACGATGATGTGAGTTAAATGATGATGTATGTGCCCATGGTCTTTATTTTAATATCTTATTAAAAGCACGTATAAATTCAAACCCACGTTTTAAATAATTTGCATGCTATTGTATTATGGCGGAATGTGTCTTGCACTAAGACATCTGTAACGACCTTTATATTTACCATATTTTTGTGCAAATAAAGATACATATTTACTTACTAAAGATTATTGAGTCAAATAAAAAAGATATTCTGATATCTAATCACAAACAAAAACAGTAATTTACAATTTACATTTTATTACGGAAATTCATGATTTTTGACGTTGTAATTTTCAACAACAGTAAGATTTTAAGATTTTAATTATTTGTTTATAATAATGATAGTGCCATTTTCTTCCTTGTAAGTTGGAGTTACACATTCTTTTCAAGTGATTTGCTGAAGTGACGCGGAATATATAGTACTTTAATTTTATTTATGGTAATTTTGTCTTATTATATTGAGAAAATAAAACGAATGAAACGTATTTATTATAGATAGGAGTTTTATACCTTATTAGTTTATTTGATAAAAAAATATTTATTTGGAATATAATGGACAAAACGGACTGAATCAACACATTTTTTGCTTTTCTTTATTATTATTTTCCGTGAAAACTCAAGGAATTCTAGAATACTCTCTCCAATAAACAAGTAAAACATTCAACTTGGCTTTTAGTAATTTTAGCATTTATTAGAATTTAATGGAACAATTTAAATTTGAGCATCAAAGTTCCATCGCCGACGAATTTTCTTGTAAACTGAGTTCGTAAAATATTTATAGTAAATTACACGAAAAGAAAAATTAAAATGTGTAACTCCAACTTACAAGAAAGAGAATGACACTTTCGTTATTCATAATCAAATAATTATAATATCTTACTGTTGCTGAAAATTACAACATCAAAAATTTGCGTAAAAAGCGTAATAGGACTCTTAAACAAATAAAACAAGTGAAGCGATAATTAAAAATATAAACGGTTTTATGTTCTGCCGTTCCATGGGATTCATGAGATGGTTTATGGCACCATAAAGTTGTTTTGGCTTCAAAACAGCCGTATTTCTTTTCAGTTGAATTACAGAAAGCGAGAGAAGATTATATACAAGATTTGGCTGTTATTAAGTTGAGTAAACTGGTTTTAAACTATAGTAAATTATTTTCAGTTCCTCCAAATTCGAGGCTAAGAAATGAATAAATAATACATACTTAAGATATCTACAATATCTAAGACGACCGCAAACCGCAAACCGCAGCGGCTTCAATATCGCTATCTACGGAAGCATTTTCATAGAGTTACATAGAAACCAGTAGAGCCGATGCGTTTTTTTTTTTTGTTTGGATCGGAAATTATCAAATAACTTCTCCCGCTTTGGGCGGAGTGGGAGGGCGTGTCAGACTCTTACTGACTAAAACTCACTCTTGTTCCTTCAGTTGCTTTTATGAAGCCAGGGGCCACAGTATCACTTTCGGACTTTCCCGCGACCCCGACAGGCATCGGCCCCAGCGGACCACGGCAGTTCTGCTGTCATCTCTTTGAGGCGCGCGTGGAACACAGCGCGCCATCGACCCGGCTCTGGTCCTTATCGGACGGCGAGCTACCCATTGCTCACCGTCCGCAAGCCCACGCCTACGGTGGCCGGGAATCGGCCTGCGATTCCCGACGCCCAGGGCGTCTCCTACGGTGGCTAGGGGCGTGAGGACGCGGAATTTGGCTCTCCTTCACGCGTTCCGCTTCCTCGTTCGCGAGCATTACTGCTTCGCAGAAGGAGGTGACGGTCTCCTATGCCCTCTCGCTCCGTACCATGGCCTGGACCAGGGCCGAAAGCGAGAGATCACCGCCGCCGATCGCCTCCACTTTGACACGGTGATGCTACGCCCAAGCCGGGCAGACCTCCACCATATGTTCTAGCGTGTCCTCCGGGCGATCCACACAATGACACCCGGGCGTTTCCTCCCACCTTATCCGGAACAGGAACCTCCCGAAACAACCGTGTCCGGTGAAGACCTGCGTCAGGCAGAAGGTGAGTGTTGCTGCAGTCTGTCATTACGATCGGAATACTACCTTTAAAATGAGGTGGCGCTTGATTTCAAATGGGTCTCTATTCTCTATCCTTACTGAGGTAAATTAGCCATGGTGACGACAGCTTTGAACTTAAAAAGTTTACCCTAATACTAAGCCTCATATTGCGTAAACCCGCAAGAAGAGAAGCTAAACTTTCGCAATACACCACATGTTTACGACCCCTTATTAATATTCATCATCGCGAACCACCGCGTGAATAATTTAATCTCATCTTATTCGAACATAAATCATGATTACCAAAGTTCTGAGGGAAATGAAATGCCATAAGTTGGAGACGAGAAGAAACTTGGGCTTGTTCGATCATTTATTATATTGGTGATAAGACGGTACGTACAGCCGCAAGCTAAGTGAGAAAATGAACTGTGTAGCGATAATGAATGGTCGGCGATTAATTTTGTTACAAGAATTGAGTTTGCTTTTTGAAGCAGTCGAGGAGTTTTGTAGTCCGCGAGATGATTTATAGATTTTTTGAGGTTAAGGTGATTTTGATTAATAGGAAACTGCACCACGTAAAGAATGTATTAAGTAAGTACGCACTTTATACATGCTTCACGTGTTGCAGCCATGTTCTAAGAAGATTAATGTTTAACTTGTCTTTTAAGTCTCAGAATGCCTCTTTGAAATCTCGTGCACTTAAGAATCAAGAATATTTAGGTCTTAAACAAAAATAAAAAAAAATATTGCGTTCTTATTGAAAAGCTAAGTATGTAAGCCGTGGGTGCTCAACCACGCTTCGGTAATGTCGCAAATATGAGGGTAGAATTTTAACCAACAGCGGTCGATAAGACATAAGGAAAATGACTCAAATATAATGTACTTTCTTCCAAAAAGATTATACTTAGTAACTTCAAAAGATTATTCTTAGTTTTGAATTTAGCGTATCCGCGTATGTCTCACACAATTTAGCGAAAATGGTCAAAATCACCACAACAGTAAATGCGTACCATGGTCTAGTCGCGTCCATTTTAAGATACGGAATAATCTTTTGGGGAAACTGTACTCTTCGAGAATTGGTTTTCAAGACCCAAAAATCCTGCTTAAGGGCAAAACTTAATATGATAGTGACTGATAGTTGCGTTCCTGTGTTTAAGTCCCTGAAACTTTTAAGTTTCCCGGTTATGTACATTTTAGAAGCCGCAATTTTCGTTAAATGTAACATAAATCTGTTCACTGCAGTGTCAAAAGATAGAAAGACACCTATAAAAAGTCAACATAAATCTACTTCATGTTGAGAGTTGTAATACTGCTTTACAAAAAAAACAGTGGCACTCCGGGAGTGCCGACAGAAGTGAAAACTTGAAAAAAAATCGCGTTGATGTTTTTTTAATGGTCAAAAGCTGGTGTCGTCACAGTGTCGTGACATTAATGTTTTAGTCCCATCTCAAAAATGCCCAACGCGCCTAAAGAAGTTTTCACTTCAAAAAAGTATTATTAGTATGGGTTTAATAATGTATAATAAAATTATTCTAACCAACACTTAAAAGTGCAGACAAGCAGCATACGTGAGCTAAAACTTAAGACTGTCATAATTGTCTCCTCACCTCAAACCGGCGGTTTTCAGACACCTTCTAAAAAGAGACTCATACAGAGAACGATGTTTTTAAACCAACCACATCTTTTTACGAAAAAGAGGGCTCTTATCTATTCAAACAGACGAACGAAGTTGAGCTAAGCGAGGAATACCTACGTCAGTATAACACCTCGACCTATTTCTCTGGTTATATCCACTTCGTCTGGTTTCGTAATAGATAATATTCAATATTCAGCAAAACTTGATATCACGCCAGTATCATCGAAGGTAAAGGCAGATATATTAGTAGATAGGTACCTAAACCCACATTTTGCCAGTTATACCATTATATTACTTATTGTAATTGGGGGCGAACCTATGTCATTAATCGGGCACAAAACCGAACCCCAGGCACATTACTTTGTGGGGGAGTTTGTTGCGCCATTTCTTGTTCCCGCTAAACCACTAAGAAGTGGTGTAGGGTGGGCATTTTGGGGGCTGTTTTATGTAATTTTGACGTTCGAATAGTGCTAATTCTCACCCTAATTTGAATAAAAGACTTTTGATTTTTTGTAATTTATTTCATCACCACTCACTGCTCACAAAACGGAGCAGGAAAACATGGTCAGGAAACCGGCATGTCCTAGAACCAAAACTTCGAAGACAAGTGACATCTACCAACCCGCACTGAGCCCGTGTGGTGGATTACGGCTAGAGTTGCTATTCGTCCGGATAAAGCCGGACAGTGCTAGGTTTTTCAACCCCTTGTCGGGCCAATCTGACTGCGTCCGGCCCGTCCGGCTTTAATTCTTTTTAAGCTTTGCTCTTTAAGCCGTGTTAGGCTTTTTGTTCTCTTTAATAGGCCTGCAATGGAGGAAACAGGTTAAAATCGATAACGATTGCAAAAATGTTAATTGTGGAATTTAATTTAAGACATGTAATTTGCAAAAAGTTTTATGATACAATTATTAAGGAGTTAGTGCTTTTAAAGCACGTTTCTACCAAAGAAAAGTATGCAAATGAAAATAATTATAATACCGATTAAAACTTTCTTATAAAAAAATATGTGTTTACTTCCTTCCTATTTTTTTTGGCGTCTTTCCGGCCGTGGGGCCCAAAAGTCCGGCTTTTTTAACGAGTAATCCATATTTCTTATTTTTAGAGATAGCAACGCTAATTATGGCCCACTCCCTCTCACTGAGAGCTGTGTCCCATCACTGGGAACATTATAGGCTGATTATACTAATGCATCATAGTTACCGTTGATAGAATGTAATTTTGTCCTAGGCCTTCAGGATTCTACACTCAGGCAGTCTCACTTCCAACTGCGGCGATAAGACCCCTCTTTGAGAGACCCCTTTTTTTCTAGAGAGGCGCCACGGCGTCCTCACCTTCCGCCTGACACAGGTCCTCACCGGACACGGCTGTTTCGGGAGGTTCCTGCATAGGATAAGGCGGGAGGAAACGCCCAGGTGTCACCATTGTGTGGATCGCCCGGAGAACACGGTGGAGCATACGGTGGAGGTCTCACTTCGCACTACTAGATCAACGAAATTGACAGTTTATTCAGTAACTTAATCTTAATTTAATTCATTTGCCCTTAAGCAATTCAAAGAGCTAAGTAAAATAAGGCTCAGCTCAACGATGAGTTCATTTCCTTGTCTCATGAATTAGAAATCGAGATGTTCGAGATCTTTTATTTATTAGGCAAATAAAGGAGAGTGTTTGAGGTTTGGGTTACCCATAAAAATCATAAATTCGGATGAATGGAACCCTACCTCTCTATATACTGCGACATCCATTTTTGTAGGGCACGTTTTTGATGCAATTCTCATTTCTTTAACACATATCGTACGAGTAGGTAACTTAGTTATAACTACAGCGCGGAAACCCTTCCAAGATTTCAGAACCTCAACTAACTAATCCTAACTAAAGTATTTTTTTTTCTATATATTTTAGTCAGTTTTGGTAGTAAAGGGTCACTGTTCTAACCTATCCTAACCTAACCTTTTTTTGCAAGTAAAAATATTTAACCTAATCTTACTAGTTCGGTTCCGGGTAGTACTTGATTAGTGGAATATAGAAATTATTGATTATGGAAATACATAAATTAATGGAAAAAAATGTCTACCCCGCCTATCTATTCCGCCAAATTGTCAACCCCATTTTCCGCTTTTTTCCAAAGTCAGTGCCGGCAGCCAATTCAGCAACCGGCGCCGGCAGCCAATTTGGAACACGACGCCGGCAGCAGAGGCACTTCCTTACTTTTAACGTGGTTTATTCTTCTACTAGAATGATAACACAATAACTTCATAATATACCACAATAATGTATTGTACCTCAAAGCCTTTTGGCGGAATATGGCATCGTTCCAAATAACTGGAGGGCTTCAATAAAAACCGGTAGCTTTGCAACGAACAAATGACCAGTAAACCGTACCAACTGCGAGCGAAAATTGCCTTATTTCCTGGTACAGCTACAAATTGTTGTTATTGTAACACATAGAGGGAAGGTACCCTCATAAAATATTTGTTTTATTATAAACCATAGGTTGTTATTGTAGAAACACTAGGTTATATTAAGCCTTTAGATAAGAACTTATGACAAACTTAAAAAAACTCGGCCATGTGCGAGTCGGGCTCGCACACGAAGGCTTCCGTACCATATTAAGATCTTTAACATTATGAATTTTTTACTAATTTATAGTGGCAAGAGAAATACACAATCTGTGAAAATTTTCAGCTGTCTACCTATTACGATTCATGAGATATAGCCCGCTGACAGACAAACGAATGGATGAACGGACGGACAGCGGAGGCTTAGTAATAGGGTTCCGTTTGGGTACGGAACCCTTAAAATGTAAATAAATCATATTTATAAGAAACTACTTTTGCCCCAAGCTTCACCCACGTGGAGATCGGAAATTATCCCGCGAGAATTACTAGCGAGATAAAAAGTACCCGGTCGTAACCCACGTCATGGTCTATTCGCATCCAAATCCGTTTAGCCGTTAAGGCGTGAAAAGTCAGACAGACAGACAGAGTGACTTACGCGTCTATAATAATAATAATATTATTTATATATCACTATTTCATAATTATAAAACAAGGTCCCCCCGCCGCGTTTGTCTGTCTACTGAACTACTGAATTGATTTTCATTCAGTTTTCTCCAATTGGCGGAGTGATTCATCAGGAAGGTTTAAAAGTTTATAATTCATTAAGGTTTTGTGTAAATTGGCTGAAATATGACATTAAAATACTCCAAGCTGGATAAACATCAGTTTACATTTTAATCCAATCCACATGTTCGACGCAAAGTCAAAGTCAAATCATTTAGTTCAAATAGGCCCATGAATGGCACTTTTGGACGTCAAGACGGAAGAGGCTTTACGACATTACGACAGAAAAAATAATGTAGGCATATACAATGTATAAAAAAACCGATAGGTATCGTACTTAGAGTCTATTTATGTGGTAAATTTCAGGAACAAAGGAAAAAAACTTCACCTATTTTTTTTTCAATGGGGATTTTACCGGGTTATTACAAGGGTCGCGGGTGGCCGTCGTTTAGCAAGTGTCTACAAGTCATAACTTATGACCCCAGTTGAAAATTTTTAATTTTTGTTATGGATTATTGTGGTACAAAAAATGTGAATTTTAAATAGCAATATCTTTTTTATTTTCTGTAATAATAATAAATTAATTACTTTTTTGTAATATTATTGCAGTACCTTTGTGCCCTTTCCGGATCGGACAGGTTTTTTTTACATTTTGTATATGCTCTGCTACCCATGCGAAGCCAGGGCGAGTTGCTAGTACATATTATATAAAGTATGGATTTAAAAAACAACTAACACTAGAGGGACTCGTTTTCACACACAACATTTATTTCTGAGTTCAGTTTTATCAAAAGCAATAGATTGTAAACGAAAAACAGTTCGGTGCAATGCGTTTACAAAAATGTTTTCTAAATCAAAACTTAACATAGCTGTAACATATTCAATCATAATAAACATACCAACCCATATAGACTATTGCGCTAGCGGTTCACTTATACATCGAAAACCGCTTGATAAGTTTCGACAGTTAGGGAAGATCACGTAGTTTCACTTGCGAAGTAAGTGCCAAGAGAATTTAGGAACTTCCCGTGGCATGATTTAGTTTGTTATATACCGATGTATGATTTTGTAGTTCGTTCGTCTATCTCTAAGAGTACCATGTGACTAGAATTACAGTCAGCAGCGGATTTGCCCTAAAGCCCAGTAGGCCCGGGCCTAGGGCGGCCAGATATTAGGGGGGCCAGTCACAAAAATTCAGTGATGATAACAAGAAATAACTCAAAGTACCTGATCATTAGAAAAAGGCATATGGTATAAAACTATCCAATGTCAGCCTCCTCGTATACCTTGGAGTACATATAGTCAGTTAGGTAGGAAAATGATTGTTATAGCGCACAGAGTCAGAACTGGACATATTCCATCAAACAAGTTTGCCTTTTTGATGGGAAAGGTTTCTTCCCCCAAATGTGATACTTGAGGAGTAATAGATGATGTTTACCACTTGTTGATGGAGTGTGTTCAATTTCAGGCACAGAGAGAAGAATTATCAGAGAAATTGGGTCTGGACAAATTGCAGGTCGGAATCATGAATTCCTTACTCTCAAACCCTAACAGTGAAGGAGCTTGTCTTTTGTTTCAACTATTATCAGCTTAAGTTAAACTACTTATGTATAACTAGTAAATAAGATAAATCGGACTGACATATACATGTAGTATAAAAGTCCAAAAAAAAAAGACTAAAAAAAAAAAAACTCAAAGTACCTATATATTCTAAACGTTCGCGCACATTAAGACCAGGCACTCCCAAGATAATTTCCACGCAAACTCCGCCCCCATGCACCCTACAACTCCACTATATGCTAAACGCTAACACATCAGTAATAAAGTTGAATATCGCGTGCGCTCTTTGGTTGTGTTCGAGCACAGAACTAAAAGTCGTAAGTCTCAATTCTTATTTCATTTATAACTAAAGTAATAATTGATCTAAAGAAAAAATATCTTATATTTCGATAATAAACTATATTTTCTTACTGTCAATAATTATTTTAAACATAAAAGCCGAGTAGAATTGTGTTTGTTTCAAATAATCTTTAAAAAAGACATAATTTTCGAATAAAAAATGAATCGAGCGAAAATTTTCCAATTACGTAACTGGACTTATATATGGAAAGAAAAACATCCAAAAAATCATATACTAAAGTTCCATTTTGATTGCATGCGTGACTTTTTCAGAAAATTAATGCAATTTAACATACAATTTAGGGAGCCTTCTCTTAAGGGGCGGGCCGCACTACACCGCATTATAAAACAACAATAACTTAAAACCATTTAACCCATTTAACCCTGAAACCTCGAAAAATATTATAAACCAGCAGCTTATTATAGTTAAATAAATTTCTGAACCAATTTTGATAAAAGTTGGCAATAAAATAAATTCCTTAAGTAGTCTATATATGAGTGCTGAGAAAGGGCGGTTGATACTTATTACATGGCCTGGTGGACCAGACTGCAAATCCGCCACTGATTACAGTTATGGTTTGATTTTTATATCCTCGGAATTCGATTTACCGATCGAATTTGGAACACAACACTGGGCTCTAGAACACAAGTCGCAGACATCTCCCTAAAAGCAGCGAAGCTCAAATGGGACTGTTGAACGTTGGGCCGCATGTCGGATACATTAAGGGCTAAGATCACCACAACATGGGTTCCTGGAAACGTCCAACGGCATCGTGGAACACCCAGGTGTAGATGCCGGGAGGAACTTGACGCTTATAGGAGGGATTGGGCTGTATTGGCTCAGGATCGAGTTGAGTGGAAATGGAAAGGGATGCCTTTGCCCTGCTGTGGTATTCAGTAACTCAATACTCAATTCTTTATTGTATTTATTATTTGATTTCTTTGTTGTTTTTGTACAATACAGGCTGAATATTATTATCATATTTAAGGTCGATGGCAATCCTTATTGTACACATGGTACATTTATTAAGAACTCCTCACCCACACCGGATATACAAGGGTGATTAAAAATAGTTGAAATAGATTTAATTAAGAAATGAACGATCTCAATGATGGCAAAATCGAATCAAAGTCCATCAATCAATCAATCTGCCTAACGTTTTAACAACTATGTTGGAGTCGACTTCCATTTTAACCGGATACATCTGAATACCATATTTTACATGGAGCGACTGCCTATCTAACCTCCACAACCCAGTAACTAGGTAATACGATACCCTACGGTGAGACTGGTTGACAGACTTTCGGGCTTCTGACGACCCGTAACGACTGTCAAAGATCCACGAATCACAGCTGGGACCAACGGCTTAACGTGCTTTCCAAGGCACGAAGGAGTCTTGGTTTGTTAAGATGGTCACCCATCCACAGACCAACCCCCGCAAGCGTAGCTTAACCTGAGGGATTGAACCATGCCGCTGTTATTACTTAACCACGAGCTCCTCGAGTCAAAGTCTATTAAGTATTTAGAAGGACTCGAATACACATAACGTTTGTGACATTATTTTACTATTTAGAGATGAATTCTATTCAAGTTGTTATTTAGCAAACTACATCATCTTTGCCATAAACATTAGAATGGGAGTAAGTAAAAAACAATATTGAATGTTCTCTAGGGACGTTCCACATCTATGTTTTATTAAATTCCTAGTATTCATATTCTACCCTCACATCACTAACACGCTTACGTCATAGTGATGAAACTATTTCATATGAGATTCTTCGGAATGCACGAGACGGCTACGTGGCCTACGAATGCTACGCCGCGTAGCGCTACGCAGAATTATTTGGGATGAATATAACATACATTAGAACTTGCATTGTAGACTTTTTAGATGGTTTGTTCTTTGCATCAATATTAGTATGATGGGATTCATTGTAATACTATTGGAAAATGGACAGACAATTTTAATTATTGCTACGAAAGAATTAACAAAAAAAAAGTTATAAAAACTAAAACCCAACTACGACAAAAAGTCAACTAAAAAGGTATAAACAAGACATCATAGACAGCGAAATTAAAAATCCGAAAACACGTGTTATAAATCGAACTGATTACGTGTGATTCCGGATTTTTAATTTGTCTGTCTGTGATATCTTATTTATACCTTTTTAGTTGAATTTTTTGTCATGGTTGGGTTTTAGTTTTTATAACTTTTATGTATTTTGGGGTTATAATATAAATATTTTTGAAATGTGCTAATTAAGCCCTTTTATTTATACCCAACATGGCATCATTAAACAATTTTTTTTTTTAGTTCATGACTTTATGTCCAATAGAGGCGCTATATTCAATTTAATGTGAAGTCACATAACTTATAACCAGCGGACGATTAAGATGCTTCTAACAATACCTCATTTGTCAAGTTATGATGAGCAGTTTAGAAGTTATGAGGGAACAGATGAACATACATACATACCGATCAAAATCCTTTTTGCTTCGCCGTAGTCGGGTAAAAAGGGACACGCCTGTTTGAGATAACGTCACTCCTGCTTTCCCCGAAGGGTTAAGCAGGGGTATATCTATAGTAAACCCACATTTTGCCAGTTATGGTAATTCTCATGTAATGGGAGAGCCGAATTTACTGTTTTCTTTCTTTCAGTTGGAGTCGGCACATTTACTGTATGAAGAATTGGTTTTAGTCGAGTCCAAGAATCACAAAGTGCAGCGAGAACTTGTAAGTCATTCGCCTTCTCAAACGTTAAATTGATTCTGTCATATTCAGCCACACATTTTTCAAACGTCTTCTCCACTCTTTGCAAGGAATATTTTAATGCTATCGTCAGCCGCCAAGCTTAGAGTATCTAGTGAATTCTAACACGTGTCACGTTCGCATTCCGAAGGCGAAGAAAACACAAGCTTTGTTTAACACGCTCCCTTGTGATTTAGCGGTAAAACTGCGATTCCACGAACGGACCGTTTTATAGGAATCTATTTTTTTACGAGTCGTTCCGCACGTGAAACTCACCGATGAAAGATTATTTGGGATAAAAATGTGCTTAGATAAGTTTTGTGTAGCGTTTTTTCTGTCCTTTTTAGAGTAACTGTGTAGTAAATTACAGGTTGTTCAATTTTAAGCATATCGCTTTTGCGAAATACAAGTTTTTTTTTTTTTCTAAGAACGCCTTTTTTAGTGATTCTGCTGTAAGCAAAATAAAATGTATTATGGCGTTTCACTGAAATTAAAAACAAAATCCATGAATTCTTGAACTGATTTCTTCTTAGTAGAAGTACTTAGTTTACTAAGAAGTATTTACCCAGTTACTTATTAAGGCTCCTGCAGACCGGTGCGTTACCGGTATTTGTTCTTCTGTGAAGTTTTCTTAGAAATAGATTTATTGTAGAGTCGCGTCGCGCTGTCCCGTCGCGCCTGTTTGTGGGAGCCTTTATTGATACTAAGGTACATTGGAAAAAAATACAAGTAGGTAGCCCACAATTTATTCTTCGTATCGTGTCAGTGCTTCCACCAGTAATAATGACACTACATAACAGTGATAGCCTAGTGGTGTGACCGTCGGACTAGCAAGTCAAGTCGAGTTCGAACCCAAGACCTCTGACTTTTCGGATTCATGTGCGTATTGTATAATTATCACTTGCTTCAAAAGCGGTGAAGGAAAACATCGTGAGGAAACCGGCATGCCTGAGGGATATTTCTCGACGACATTTGAAGCGAAGTCAGAGGCCCATGGGCGGCTTTAAAACACTGACACCAGGTTAGTCACTAACCACACAAAAATAAGAATACTAATTACTATTACTACGTAACTCCACTAAGCAGAATAGATACCAACTGCAATATATTACAGGGAACTAGTTGATATTACCACAGTAATTACTACGAATGCGTACGAATGCCTACAAACGTTGATTAATTTACCCATTTCAAATAATCCTTTGCAGGTAATATAACCTTCTGAAACCTTACGAAACCGCGTTTATTATTTACTGTCATTAATAAAACTAGTTTTTACGTTCCATAAAAGTTTTTCAATCGTCCAAAGACATAATAAAAAGACCTTAGCTATATCAATAAACTACGGCTATCAAATAAGGTAATAGCGTAATTTCAGACGCAGCTTAATCCAGCTCTTAAAAGCCTGATATAGGAGCTCTTATGAGTTACACGTAGGGAGTAAATGAGGGATACTGTTTATGAGGCTATTATAGGGAAGGTGTTCTGACTGCTGAAATATTTGGATGTTAAGTAAGTCATACTTAGGACCTGTTTTACAATGTCAGAATACCACATTACGCGGACGCTGAGCAATGGGTAGCTCATCACCGACCGATAAGGACCAGGCCCCGGTCGACGGCGCATTGTGTTCAAAGAGATGTCAGCAGAATTGACGGCGTCTGCTAGGGCCGATGCCTGCCAGGGGTGCGAAGAAAACCGAAAGGGAAATCGTGGCCCCCGGCAACAGGGCAACCGAAGGAACACGGGTGGATTTTAGTCAGTAAAAAAAGGATACCGAATACCGAAGAAACCGAATTTGGGAAAAAATATCTACCAGATTATTTAATTGGAACTTATCCGGTAGTAGCAAAACAGACTATTACGGTTTAAGATATTTTTATTCCTCAATAAGAATACAGTTCACTTATCATGAGAAATACAAGTTAATCTTAATACTAATATACGAACTCATGAGAAACGGTAGGTACTCGTAAATAATCTATTAAGTAGTAGATGCAAATATTTTTTTTTTTTTTGCTGTGCTTTGGGTCCCGAGAAAAAGTGAGTGTATCATTACATATCTTGATAGCAAATACATCTTGCTAGCAAACTGTCAACATTTTTTAAATTGTTAATGTTTCAAAATGATGTGATAGTTTAGTACCTACCTAACTAACTAAATGTATTGTAAAATACTTATTTAAAATAAATACCAAAATATGTAATAATTTAATGTAGTAGAAGCAAATGAATAAATAAAAGCTTTTAAATAAGTAGCTAATTGATTTAATATCGAGAGACATTTTTCAAGATGTGATGCTTTAAGGTTTTTTTGTATAGAGGAAAGGACTGAATCTCTTTAATGTCACTAAGCAATTTATTATTTATCTATTAGTAACATATATCTTCTTTCAAAGGGTTTCCACGAGGACCATCAAACCGTGAATTGCAAATGAATTTAAGGGATCCCTTGAGAAAATATATCAAGCAAAATATACAAATTGTGTTGATACATATTTAATGTTAATAGTTAGTCTTAATACAAGAGCATCCACATTTTGTTTACATTTCGATACCCATCACATGTCCACAAGGTCATTTAAAATTAGTTAGCGACTCCACAGTTTCACTAACTAATTAATACTCGATTTTGTCATTCATTACCTACATTAAAGAACTTCTAAGCCGTGTCATATTATACCTACTTGTTCTCAAAAGCCTTCAACACTTCCCTCAGGGAGGTTTATTTCAAATCAATCAAGCGCTTGCTCCAGTCCGGATCAGCAGGGGTGCCTTTATTAAGTGCCAATTTATAAATAATTGTTTCAAGAGCGTCTGGCGTTAGGAGTGAGCATTTATCTTCATTATTTTCTCTTAAGTTCAATAAAATACTAGGTTAGAAGAGTTAATTAAAAAGAGCTAGTTTTTCTAAGTGACTTTTTAAACTTTAAATGCTAGGAGATGGAAATTAAACCTACCTAAGGGTGCTAGACAATAATAAGCTCTTTTAGAAGAAAATACTCGTTATCTTTTGATTCCATTTGTTCTGGTTCAGTGCAAAGCTAAGTGGTTCTTTGATCTTAATCTAAGAGGACTTGTTTCTATTGTTTTTTATTTTATTTAATTAGCTAAGAGTATTTTTAACTCTTTTTCAATCAGTACCTGTTGTGCTAAGGCAGTTGTCCCGCCGGCGATCAACGAGTAGCGAGTACAGTTAGCAACTGAAGCGAGCAGTGAGCAGCGAGTGTGTAGTTTCGATAGTTTTGTCGCTGGGCTATCAGCCAATGTCCGAGTGCGACGGGCGATTACTCGCACCACTCGCTCGGGGCGAAATTACCGATGTTTGGTCTCTCGACGTGAATTCTGACCGCCAAGCGAGCATCACTAAGCAAGTATCGCTGAGCGAGTATTATCTTTGAAAATTCTTGTCGTTCAGCGGCAAACTAGTGGAGCGAGTCCTTGCCGGCGGTGTGAACAGTCAGCGATCAAGTATTCATATATGCATCTCTTATCTTTACACGGAATGTATATCTATTGTACGTTTCTTGAGCGAGAAAACAGCTCGTAATTAGTCGCTTCCTCGCCGGCGGTGGGACAACTGCCTAACTGAAGACGTAAGGTCTTCGATATCGAAAAACGTATTATGGAACGGAAATGGAGTTGAGGCGGGATCTCTATGAGGCGTGCGTGGAACACAACAAGCCGGCGCCGTCGACCCGGGCTTGGTCCTTATCGGACGGCGAGCTACCCATTGCTCACCGTTCGCAAGCCCGCGCCTATGGTGGCCGCGAATCGGCCTGCGATTCCCGACGCTCAGGGCGTCTTCTGAGACGGCTAAGTGTGTGAGGGCGCGGAATTTGCCTCTCCCTCACGCGTTCCGCCTCCTCCTTTCCGAGCATTACTGCTTCACAGAGAGAGGTGACGGCCTCCCATACCCTCTCGCTCCGTACCATGGCCTGGACCAGGGCCGGACGCGAGAGATTACCGCCGCCGATCGCCTCCACGAGGATACGACGATGCTCCGCCCAAGCCGGGCACACCTCCACCGTATGTTCCAGTGTGTCTTCCGGGCGTTTCACACAATGGTGACACTCGGGCGTTTCCTCCCGCCTTATCCAGAACAAGTACCTCCCGAAACAACCGTGTCCTGTGAGGACCTGCGTCAGGCGGAAGGGCGGAGGACGCCGTGGTGCCTTTCTAGCCACTCCTCAAAGATGGGACTTAGGATGACATTGTGGCCATCGCGGGCAAAACCTGAATGGGCCTATGGCCAGCAGTGGGTGAAATCGGGGTGTGGATGCTGATGATCACCTATTGCGTTTAAAACGCAGATATATGCCAGTGACCTTGAGTGGTTAACTTGCGTGTTCTATACCAGCAACGCGTCGTATATCCAGCTAGTAATAACACTCGCCCATCAAGGAGAGCTGTCCGAAATTAGACGCATGATTAATTTATTATACATAAAGCAAAAGATATTTTAATAAAATACGTATACTAAAAAATCAATAGTCAAATTATCTTCAAAATGGTGAAAGTTTCAGAAAAATACGCTTGATAGATTTTGCTTGTTTCTCAGTTTTTTATCCCCGTTAGACATAACTTTACAAAAAAATTTCACTATGAAAAATAAATATAATCTGACATATATTAAGTTATTAATAAAATGCTCTAATTCAACATATATTTTTCCAAAATCATTAACGCTACTCGTTAGAACGTGATCTTCAGTATAAAATCATTAAAAGTCGGTTATCGGCGCTTTAATGCACTTGAAGAACAACGAAAAAATAAACACACCTAACATTTAAAATCAAAAGCATTTTCTTTATGAGTATGGAATAAAATTATGAGAGTATGAACAAATTTCTGAACAAATTATTAATGGGTTCTGCAAAAATTTGTTTGTAACTTCCCAGAGAACATTAGGAATTTTGTTTCACATCTTTTTACACACGCGTGCGTCTACTAGAAACGATTCTGACATCAACTCAGCGTTCTGTAACAAAGGTTTCTAAACTCATTTCACAACTATGTAAGCGTAGGAGAACCGTATTCTTCAAAGTGCCGTAAGCTGACACATGACACAACAAACAGTTTCTGTTATACAGTACGTCGCCTTTGGCAACTCGTTTTGTTTGGATACACAACAGTTACCTATACGGATAATTTTCTGAGACCTCATAAGTGTTGCAGTTTACCCGTATAAAACTATTGACGATAATCCTGTCTGATATTTCAAATAATATAATTTGCCCAAATGCTGTGTTGTAAAAGAATCTTTACCTCTTGATATAAGCCAGTAGACAAATCAATCACCAAGTTTTAATTATAAAAATAAATAACCACTATACTCACTCGCGTACTACCCGACATCATTGTTGACATTAATGTGGACTGCGTCCTCGGCCGCCAGCATGTGTGTATCCCACACTGAGCGGTACTCCGGCTCGCGGAGGACATCGTAAAGGGTTTACATATAACAATCACCAAGGTATACTCACTGGCGTAATACCCGACATCGTTGTTGACATTGATGTGGCCCGCGTCCTCGGCCGCCAGCATGTGTGTGTCCCACACCGAGCGGTACTCCGGGTCGTGGAGGACATCGTACAGGGCATCTGGTTCCACATCCTCGAACTCTGCCACCACCTGAGAGAAAGAAAGGTGGTGATTATCCATTTGATTCATCGTAAACCAACACCTCACGGGGAAAACTTAGAGGAAGTGATTAATGTCAATTAGTGTCAATGCATTGTATCAGTAGTGCTATACTGTAAAAGTCTTCCACTTCCAGCTCACTTTACATAAGATTTTACGGTGATATTTTTACAGAATACCACTACTAGTGGAATCATAGCTCACTTCACCTACGTTTTCTCAGAGATGTTCTTACAAAAATAGACCGGCTGAACTGAATAAAAAACTAAACCGACCAGCTGAATAGACTGGGATAGACTGGACTAGACTGGCTGGAGGAACTCGTGACTAAGTAATAACAGCCCCACTGGTCGATCCAACAGGTTAAGCTACGCTTGCCGGGGTTGGTCCGTGGATGGCCATCAAACTCCTCCGTGCCTTGGAAAGCACGTTAAGCCGTTGGTCCCTGCTGTCATTCGTGGATCTTTGACAGTCGTTACGGGTCGTCAGAAGCCCGAAAGTGTGGCAACCAGTCTTACCAATGGGTATTGTATTACTCAGTTACTGAGTTGTGGAGGTGAGATAGGCAGTCGCTCCATCTAAAATACTGGTATTTAGCTGCAAGCGGTTCGACTGGAAGTCGACCCCAACATAGTTGGGAAAAGGCTAGGCAGACTGATTGAGACCGGCTAACATTCTTGGGTTCTAAAAATGAGGCCAGTTTGCGAGTCAGTTGGTTGACAGTTCAGCCGCTGGCCTTTCACTGGTCTCGTGTATGAGAAAAACAAGATAACACAACTCAGGCCCCCAAGATACAGGCGCTGCCGAATTTGGGGACCACTATTTTAATAAAAATAAAAATATTTTTATTTTTGAAATTTATTTTATAACAATGGACCAATAAAATTATTCTTTTTCTTAGTTTAGTGAATAAGTCAGCGGGAACTCTTCACGACTAACTAAACTGACTCCCAAACTGACCTCGTGTCTTGAGGTCCTATGTAAATTGTTACATAGACTTAATGAAATGAAGTTTATTAATCGACTGGCAAACAGGACCAAATTGTTACTACAGTAACAATCATGGCTGAAAACAAAAGGGTGAGGCTACTGCTCATACTTTTGTCAAAACCCTTACTTAACAATATCGTAAAACGTGACTGGAATATGTTTTATGACATCTTATACTATTAAACGAGCAATATTTGTATGTATATATATTTGTTTGTATTTTATATATATTTGCTCTACTCCCGTTCTCGAAATCGGCTCTAACGATTTCGATGAAAGTTGTAATATAGGGTTTTACGGGGGCGAAAAATGAAAGAAAGAAAGAAAAAGTATTTATTGGGACTCGCACAGGACATTACAAATTAAACTGGAACACACTCATTAAAACATTATAAAAAATTAAAAAAACAAATTAAAAAGAAAAATAAAATAAAATAAAAAATAACAGAAAGTCCTGTACGAGGCCAAAAGGCTCCTATCTCAGCATATGTTGCGACATTTAAAAAAAAATGTCGCAGCGCTGGTATTCTGATAGGGCCCGCAGTGATGTCACGGATAGATAGATACAGAAATAAATATTAAATAAAATATAAAATAGATGTAAATAAATATTAAATAAAATATATGTGTGAAATACTTTAAAAATTAAATAGAAGTAGTCCGCGTGTCTGCACCCGACGTAACATCAGTTACTTGTCTATGCCTTTAGTGTCTGTGGTACTCTAGGCATCGTTGTGACAAGTAAAGAGACGCAGACGCCGACACCGGCAAAAAATTGTTTTAAAAACATTACGGCTGTATAATGCTTCGTCCTTTGTGAATGTTACAATAGCAGTGTTTATTATTATTATAATGAAAAGTGTATCGTAGTAACCAGTTAACGGCATTTGGATAAGGAGATATACAGATTAACTAATGTTGTGAGTGATTGAGTGGGTTATGAATTTCAAAATTCACCTACGACAAACAATGACAAAGAATAGTAAAAGAAAATGCGAAACAACTGCTGTCTCAATGAACCAAAGAGCATAATCGAATAAAAAATGGATCTAGCTAGGTCTCATATCTGGGAAAATTCGTTTTCTCCGTATTTTCACCCGAGAGCTCCGTGGCCTAAAGTTTAGAACAAGATAATGAATAATGACATGACATTAGAATAATGACATGGCAGCATGGAATTAGTAAGTACCTACTATCATGGCAGTATGGAATTAGTAGGTACTATCCTATACTATTGAATGAGCATTCTCTATTTTCACCAGAGCAGAGCTCGGTCACCCAAGTACTTTAACGATAATAATAGTTACGCCAAATGGATTCGTGATCGGAATTATTACCAGAGTAAAGACCTCTTCTGCCCTTTACGATATCTACTACAATAAATAATAAATACTACATTATTTTGAAGAGTGCGAGTACAGCAGTGCTATTCTGTAAAAATCTTAGCTTGAAAACTTGGGTGAACGAGCTTGTAGTGAGCTGTCATTCCACCTGACGCTAAGGATTGACAGTCCGTCTTCCATACCAACGACGTATGGAGCTTACTCCACTGTTTGACAGTGTGCATTAAAAATTATATCTACTTGTCTCGTCATTAACTAACCCTGTACAGAAACAAAATTTAAAAAAAGAAAATAGTTTGAAAGTTAAGAGCGTCGAAACTTACATATTTCAAAACTAATTTTAACGCATAGTTGGGCGTAAATTAATAACTCACTGAGTATGAAAATAGCAAAATAGATAATTTATTCAAGAATTCAAATAACTTTATTTTGAATAAATACATCTAGTATTTTTTCATAATATCTGTACACCCAAAGATCTGTTCATGAAATCTTACGCGCTCGTTTTCGTTATAAACATCGTCTATTTCACTAAATCAATAAATAAAAACTTAATAATAAAACAAAATAATAATTTGATTGCACAGGCAATCCAATAGCACCGTTTAATTTATGCTTCGCCGTTATTTATACAAAAGCCTGATATAAAAGCACTATTTATTTTTATTAATGAACGACATAAATTTTATTTATTTATGTGATTATTTGCATATTTACTGAGCACGTACCTACCCGTACGTTCCATTTTTCGCTCCAAATATGATAGTTGGAACAGCTGGCCTCGGCTTGATTGCGGTCGAGTTAATTAAAGGCGGATCCGTTGAATATGATATCGTGGAATCCAAACCGCAATATGAGTGCGGTTAACTATACATTATTTAGGGGAGCATCGTTTCTACTTTTTCATTTCGTACGACTCATAATGCGAAGCATTAGAGAGTGCTCTGCGATCGAAAAATTTGTTTTGCCTCCTTTCTGCAACTGTTTTTATTGGTACACTACTGCTAGTACACAGAACCTACTTAATTTATTTACCACTGCATAGATAATTTAATGGAGATTAATACTGTACTTTTCAAAAAAAATATTTAATGGAGCAGAAACAAAAAGAACATCAAAATAATCCCGTCAGTCAATGTATGAAACCTAAAAACATTGTAGCTTGCGTGAAAATCAATTACCTGAGTCCTGTTTTTTTATAGATTCGTTTCAGTCATAGATTAATTAAAATTAATAATAAACTAAGTAATATAATATCTATATCTATTTCCAACTTCGACCTTCTTCCGTTGCCTAGCAACCAACAAAGCGAACCAAACAGTCTTTGACAGTACGTAAAGATTGCGAGGTGAGAAATTTTACCCAAATTGATAGGTAAAAAGCAGTCAAAACATACTTCACGAAAAGTCGTTTAAATATTTTTCTGTTTATGAATGAGCGTTATTCGGCGTGCACTTTTGGATTTTCCAATTTTTTTTAACTATTCATACAAACAGTATTCAACATAGATAAGCCCATTTTCATTCATCGGACACAGATTCTTACAAAGAAATTCCAAACAGATTCTTACAAAGAAATTGCCTAAGAGAAAATCGGTAACTACTTTTCTTCAGTTGATTTGGGAATTTGAATTCAGGACTTCAGTAGCAATCTGTAGAATTACCATTTCATTGAATAGTCTTTATTTACACAAACAGAGCACACACGTCGTAACGTCACAGCTGATATTAGAAAGAAAAAGGGAAAAAAAATGTTTATTCTCTACAAACTACTACCCACGTGTGGGTAGTAGTTTGTAGAGAATAAACATGAAAGAACTTCGCTCCTGACGTGGCCACGTCAGGAGCGAAGTTCTTTCTCACGTATGATTTAAAACAAAAACAATATTTTTACAGCTGCCATCTTGGATTTATATTTCGATCTCACTATCGGCTTTAGCACCCTCGAAAACTATGAAAACGACACCCATGACGAAAAACATGAAAATTTTCGCAGCCGCCAACTTGTAATTACATTTCAACCAAATTCACACTATATATCTCTCTCTCTCTGCATAATTTTATTCCACCACACTGTATTCACTTTACTCTTTTCTTTTGTTTTTTCTGCCGGCGTTCTCTGTCTCTCTTTCTTTCTCTTTGAATTAGAAAAAGACAGTCGCAAGTATTAACGCTTTTTAGCGTAACGATTTCTGAAAGTTTACAAACCGCGTTAAAGAATTTCGTTCCAAAAATTATTTCTAATACACATTTACAGATTAGCCAAAAGCCTCATATTCAAAACTAATAAAAGTTTGACATTTTGCTTATTGCTTCGTGTCAGGGCCAGAGACCAAAGACAATTTACTATTTTGCTTACGTGAGTTGCGACAATATCAAATGAAAACAAACAAACAATCAAAACATAAACAAAATGCCGATTAGTAAGTAGAAAAAAAAAATGTAACAAGCAAACAACAATAACAAGAACAATTAAGCTGTGCGTCGCATCTGTGCAAGAATAAGTTATTGCTCAGCGAAATGCCGTGACTTCGGACGAACTCATGGTCACAGCGCTGATTTTCAGCAAAAACCTCGCGAATGTCGTATATTACATAAGTCTTAGTAAAAGTATGAGCGAAATGTGGATGGTACACCTCTGCCTGACTTCGGGGAATACAAGCGTATGTAAATGTATCTACTGTGGCTTGCTTGACGACACGTATATGAAAACATAAAAAAACCGACGAATCGTATAGAAAATCTCCTTCGAGTTTCTTGGAAGCCGGTAAAAGAAAGCCTTATTTTATTTCAATAACATAATGTGAGGCTCAAAATCTCAGAGGTGAGTTCTAGAAAGATTCCGAGAGAAGAAGTATGAATTTTGATTCAAATACAAAACTAATTGATATAGTTGTACATATTATAAATTAAAGCCGTTTTTCGCTTTTGTCTGTGTGACCGCTTCGTTCTTATAAACTATACAACGAATTTTGATGCGGTTTTCACTATAATTAAGAGAATTTATTATTGTAGACTACTGACTCTTGTTTCCTAGGTCATCTCGCGAGAAACGTTTTTGCCGATTTAAAACACGAAAATGCCAGCTCCAACAAGACAAGAAGTATATTTTACAAATATTTATAGATTTTTCGTACAGTACACTGCTGGAGGTAATTTAGCAAATGTAGCATTGCCCATTAGACTTTATGAATGACCTACTTGGTAAATAGGTAGTCTGTGGACTTAATGGAATTATTGTGAACTAACTTTTATGCTCGGCTTTTATGTTACGTGGGAAACGTAAGACAGTCCCGAGATACTACTCACAGTTTTAAATGGGACTAGATAGGTACTAGACATTGTTAGTTTTTTAATCCACAACTTGGAAACTCTTGGCCTTCTTCTCACCTGATGGTAAGTGATGATCAGGCCGAAGGTGTAAGCGAGCTTGACCTAGAATCCTTTGGGTGTGAGACAGGTGATCTTACCTACTAGTAGACCACAGAGGTGGTTAAAGAATGAAGAAGAATACAAATAAATACTTCATTAGGAACAGGAGTTTTATTCTATACTATTAAATGAGCAATATTTATATATATATATATATATATATATATATATATATTTGTAATCACGTTCTCGAAAACGGCTCTAACGATTTTGATGAAAGTTGGGCTTTACGGGAGCGAAAAATCTATCTAGGTCTCTTTTTGGTGGTAAAATTCTTTTATTTTTTTAAATACATTGCAAACTATCGTTTTGTATAATTTAGAAGCATTTTAATTTTTGTATATGTGAGACCATGGAGCCGTTTATTAACTTATTAAGATGTATGTTGACTTGAAATAGCATGACAGTTGATAATATGTCATGCTCACTTAAATGTCTCGCTGATGGTGGCGAGTGTGTTGGATCATTCGGTTCCCTACAAAATGGTTGAGCTGGATGGTGCTGATCCACGCGTCATGTTCGTGAACGGGCGCCGTCAGTTGAAACTGGTCATCTCTTATCTGCCAGGGCTTATTTTTAATCTTATATTTTCAATTGCTTTTGATTATTTTTTGTACATTGTTCTCACATATAGAAGCAACAAGAATGATATACCCAGGATTTTGTAATATCTATATTTAAAAGAGTGTCCTTGGAGTTTCTTGCTCGTTCGCCTGCATAGAGATCTACGTTTTGGAATGGGCAATTAGTTTCATCTTTCTGACTAACTGACCGACTCTTTGACAATTCAAAAGTGCCTGTAAATGGTTTAATTGAAATAAATGCTTTGAGTTGAGTTGAGTTGAGTTCTCATATCTGGTAAAATTAATTTTATCCGTATTTGAACCCGAGCAGAGCTCGGTCGCCCAAATTTTAGAACAAAATTAATGACATAGAATAAGTAAGTACTTTTCTATACTATTAAATGAGCATTCTCTATTTTCAACAAACCAGAGCTCAGTCGCTCAGGTACTACTATATATTATGCAGTAGTAGTTGATAGGTATTTAGACCATATTATTTACTTTTTTCTCGACACTAAGGACGTTTCCTCTAGACCAAATCGCTCACATGCTCAAATAGACGTGGCCAGAAGCCAGAAAGTAGCCTGAAGCCTGTAGCTCTCACAAACATTTTCAATTGAACCACTCTCTAGCACAGAACCAAAATCTTCTCCAAAGTTACTCCATGGTACACAAAACAATAGTACATTACTGACGCGGCCAGCAATTAGGACATTTATGAACGATAGCCGAGGCACACATACGTGAGTTCATCAATGCCTGATTGCGACCAAGGCTTGTTTAGTACTTTTCTCAAATAATTAATGCCCGGAAATTCAAACCAAGTAAATCAATTATAAATTTCAGAATCAATGACGAACAACGATAATTTTTCACGCGCCCATATTTTCATTTGTTTCTTCTTTACTTTAACCAGCTCTATTTGTAAGCTAAATCGAAATTTAAATAAAATCTTTGAAAACTTACCTCCTCGGTTGCCATGTGTTGAAGTAAAAAGTTTGTTCCATTTTTAAATAACACGACAGATATGAATTTTCAGACAGTAACATTGCCGGCCGCCTCCTCGCTTGTTTTTGACCAGTACAGCAATTTCGATTTATCTCGAAGAATGTTGTCAAAATAATGTTCGAATTTCAAAGCATGTTTGAGAAAAAGAAGATTTTTAAGTGAAATATTGCAGAAATAAATCTGAGGATTTGGTACTCAACTATCATGACACTAGCAAGTCAATGCACTCCTCATATGAAAACTTCTCAACCCGCAAGAGGCTTCTTAAGCACTCAACTCCTAAAACCACATCCTACGTGACCAAGTAACTCGTCACACTTCATAACAATGTAAAGAGTATAATAATATTCTATTGTACAATCCCGAAGGAAACCTTTCAGTAAGTATATAAAAAGTAGCTTATTACTTGCGACCCAAGCTTCCTTTACTAACTACATTTTTATCACACGTTTCTGTAGTATTTATTGAGTTATTTCAGTAAATATTGGTTTATTACTGTAATGGCTTGTATGAATAATGGGTGAAGGGGCTTTGATCGACAGAGGCATGAAATATAAAAAAATATATCTATGGACATTGGCTTATGTAATCTATCAAGGATTTCCATCAAATTACTCTGTCAACAGTTTTGCGGCCAACTTCGATTATGATCAACATTTGTGTTAATGTCTGAATTGAGTAAACCTTTTGTAACCAAACTTCAAAAAAGGAGGAGGTTATATGTTCGTCTGTATGTATTTTTTTAAATACAGGGTGGCAGGGACATTGACGCGAAAACTTAAACCATGGATTCAGTACATGATTTTAAAATTTTTCGTCGGTAATTTAAAAAAAAATAATCTGCTGTTTCATAGAAAAATGCAATACCTACGCGGTCAAAATGTTTGGAACAGCTGATTTAAAAAAAAATAACCGACGAAAAATTTCAACGCAGGGACTTTCAGAATCATGTACTGAATCCATGGTTTCAGTTCGCGCGTCAATATCCCTGCCACCCTGTAGTATATGTTCATCGATATTGCCGTCAAATGTGGACCGATTTTGAATATTCTTGTCGTAGTCCCTTATAAATACTTATTACCTTTTCTTGGGTAGTTTTTGAGTTAGCTTTGATATTACGTATTTAATCCACTTTGTGTGTCTTTATGATGTCATTGAATAATACTTCCTGTCACTGTTTACATAGCGGGTGTATGAAGTCGGTGGCAAAAAACTAAAATACAGATCCATAGACACCGACTTCCTAAATTCAAGAAAATTTTCATTTTGTAGTGTTTTTTTTTTTGGAAATCGTTTGTTTTTTTTTTTGTATGGGTTTTATGGTACGCAAGTCTCGACACGACTTAATTAATTTTTACAACGTTGCATTTTGTAATATGCATTGAGGAAAAAAGAAATGGAAGCATCATCGCCACCAACATTAACGATAATATTACGCTGAAATTCTATTACCTATATCTCTAAAACTAGTTCAGCAAATTGAGAATATCAACGAACATCACAATATTCACAAAGTAAGACATCTTCACCAAATCCAAATCCACCCCCATCAGTTTCCGACGCGCCATTCAAGGAAAATAACTTACCTTGGAAATTGAATTTCGCAATAAACCTGGATCGACCAAGTATTTAGAAACCGGGACTCAATTACGCATAGTTAGAGAGAAGCGGAAAACGTTGATCGACTAGTATGTCTGTAGTCTGCATCGATGCATCCATTACGGAATTTAAAAGCTTTTACAAATCAATACGGCCTTCAGTGTTGATTAAATACAGGGTGGCAATTTTGGGACCTGCATTCGTCAAGGAGGTGGTCATTATAACACTATTTATGCACTTACGGTGATGCCTGCGTATTAATTTTAATGTTATTTAATTATATTTATTCTTATATTTCGTTGTATAGTTGTATTTTATTCTAAGCACTGTTTATTTTATTTTGTTACCTACCTAATTATTAGACAAATCACTGAACCTAACTTGATTTCCGTACTACTTTTTCGGGAGACCACTGAAAATCAGCGCTGTGCTGTGGGTCCCCATAGCTCAGCATCATGCTGAGTGGAAGCCTTCTTGTCACAGTCATGTCGTGCAGCTGCCATTTCTGTTTTATGCTTGTGATTTATTATGTACTTCATTTTGTTGTTTTCTGAATACTCTTGTCTTTTATGTATGCTCGTGTTTCTGTGACAAATAAACCAATTATTCTTTCTTTCTTTCGCTATCTTCTTTTCGTGTGGTTAGTGACTAACCTGTTGTCAGAGTTTTAAAGCCCCCCATGGGCCTCTGACTTGGCTTCACTTACTAAAATTTATGTTCTACAGTATTGTTCAACTTAAATAGTTCAACAAAAAAATCTGCGATAGCATATGTCTACCTTCTAAGGATGACCCACAATAACCATTTTTATCTTTCAGAATTTAATAAAAATTTCATTGTTATTTTCGAAGCTATTTTGACCGGTATTATATTAATCCTTATCCAATAAACTATGTTACTTAATTGAGCATTTAATTTAGATTAAAATAAGCCTTGACATCATTTCATTTAAATTAATGGTTTAAAACATATCACAGATTCAAAATTACGGGTAACAAAATAATTTTGGTTGACGGCAACGCGGGCGCAGCGGTAGGAGTCAATGACCTTTTCCTCGGCTATTAGGTATTATAGAGTCCTTTATCCTTTATCTTACATATTAATTATGTAACTAATTGTTAAGTAATAACACAGTGATAAGCAGAAAGGGATGAAATGGACGCAATTATTTCACAATCACGCATCGTTTCCTCGGTAGAGGGCTAGTGGCTAAGTAATAGCAGCCATACGGGTCGACCGATCAAGTTAAGCTATGCTTACTGCGGTTGTTCCGTGGATGGGTGACTATCTTTACATACCAAGACCCCTCCGTATCTCGGAAAGCATATTAAGCCGTTGGTCCCGGCTGTCATTTGTTGATCTTTGACAGTTGTTACGGGACGACAGAAGCCCGAAAGTCTGACAACCAGTCTTATCAAGGGGTATTGTGTAACCCGGTAACTGGGTTGTGGAGGTCAGATAGGCAGTCGCTCCATATAAAACACTGGTATTCAGCTGCATCTGGTTAGACAGGAAACCGACCCCAACATGGTCAGGAAAAGGCTAGGCAGATGATGATGATCAAATGATACATGGTTTCCTCGGTGCACTCTTAAACATTAATCTGTAGGTACTGTAGAGACTGCAGCCTGCACTTAGATCAGACAGATTTCATACTAATCTGATGAAAACTTGAGTAGGTACCTAATTTTCTAAAACTGGGGCTCGAAAGTTGAAAAACTTTGAATTCTCTATCTGTAACTTAGAAAGTGCAACACAACCGTGCCATCACCTTCAAATGCGTGTGAAAAAGTGGTGCAAAAACTTGTTAATACCGCATTATCAAAGGTACTACTTACCTTGTACCTGGCTACTCGTGACTCGTACCGACTACTCCTAGCACAAAGGATCGGTGACGTCAGCGCTGGCACCTTGCCTAAGCTTTTCATTCAAACGACTCTTAGGTATTGTGTGCGTGTCTTTTAGGCTCAAAATACATCTACCTAGAAATATACACTAGAATTACACATCTATGTACGTATAGATGTACCATTTTGCGCCTAAAAGAACGATTCTAAAAGAATCAACGGACATAATGAATTATTTTTTATTTTTTTTCATTTTCATTTTTCATTCCAATAATTCGAGAAAGTTACGATTGTTTATGTAAAACAAAAAATAAAAAACATTAAATTCTGAATATTTTCGATCACAAGAATAAAAAATATGAGGTCGCATTTTCTTAGCTTTAAATATGAATGATTGGTTTGAATGATCTTATCATTGAAACTTAGATACACACATCGAGAGTCTAGTGTTATGTTTTCTACAAAACTATATAGGTATTTTTGGAACACGTGTACTCTATTAAGACGTTTTGTATAATTTTTACTTGTATCATATAAAATTGGGACATCAAAATTAAAATGTTATATAGGTCTCTTCAATAAACGTAAACATAGTCTTCAAAAAACTTAAGTGCTAAAAGTGGTGATTCTGATATATAAAAGTGGTGATTCTGACACATTTGTACCAGGAGAGCCGTTTATGATAGAGTTCGCCTGGAAAATTATTTCCTCCATACCGATTTTGACTGCAGCGACATTGCTGCATTGCTGTATGCCCGTTTCAATTGTATGGGTGCGGGCGAAATTCGAGGTGCAGACTTTACCACATGATTTAGTTTTCAAACGATTAATAGCGCCAGGCCCATTTGTATTAAATTTTTATTTTAGACATCGAGTTTTGGAAAGAAACTCACACAGTTTTATGTTACAGAAGAAGATATATAAAGCCGAACTTTTTTTTCAAATTAAACTTGCTATCGGCTGCACACGACAGGACAAAGTTTGTATTAGAAACACCGGAAATTTGGATGCGGTTTCTTATATTAAAAAAAAAAACAGCCAAAACCATGAAAGCGACATGAAGTTCACTTGGGCAACGCCGGGCACGAACAGCTAGCAACGGTAAACAAAATAATTTGCGGTATTTTTACAGAATCTCCTGTCTCTGACTAACCCTTCAGGTAATCAAACTCAAACTTAAGGCATTTTTTTTTTCAATTAAACCTTTTACACACTTTTGAATTGTCAAGAAGTCGTTCAGTCAGAAATATGAAGCTAGTTGCCCATTCCAAAGCGTAGTAGGTACCTATATAGAAGAACGGGCAAGAAACTCCACGGAGACTTTTAAATAAAATTATTGTTACAAAATATTGGTTATATCATTCATGTTAAAATTATAAATGTGAGAACAATGAAGAAAGACGTGCACGTTAGAAGCGTCCGTAATAAAAAGATAAACCGCCATGTTAACTGCCATGTTTTGTTTTGCATCACCCTAAGGTTGACTGGTAGAAAATGCCTCAGGCATTAAGTCCGCCTTTGTAAAGTATGTTATTCACTTGTGCATAAAGTTTTAATAAATAAAAAAATTAAACATAGAACAAGTCAAAAATTAAAATAAATTAAAAATAAGTCATGGCAACTAAGGGATGACCAGTCCCAACTGATGGCGCCCGTTCACGAACATAACGGATGGATTAGCACCATTCAGCTCAACCATTTTGAAGGGAACTAAATGATCCAACACACGAGCCATCATCAGCGAGACATCTGTGTGTGCATTACATACTTACAGCCTCCAGGGCACGTTCAAGTCAATGAAAATACAGGCGTGATCTTAAGTTGATTTTATGTTTATAGAATATTGCCTCATATTCTATAACGTAATTGTTATAGAAAACAATATCGATATAATGATGCCGATAATAAAATTATAAAAGCACTCCGAGATCCAGTACACGCTTTTAGCGTCTCATGTAGTGAAGTAGATACATCCTACTTTATCCTGTTAGTGTAGGCAAGTAGGGTATATTTTGAATAACATTATAGGAAACTGTGGGATTTGAATAACACACCTTTGGTTCCACAGGGATTACAGGCGTACTGGTCTTCCATTTGAGGCTTTGATTTAGTCATGTTTGGAAATATCAACTAAATAAATATTTAATGGGGCTCCCATACAACAAACGTGATGTTTTTACCGTTTTTATAGATAATAGTACGGAAGCCTTCGTGCGCGAGTCCGACTCGCACTTGTTTTTTCTAAATGCCACAAAAATTAGGTTCACCTTACCTTGCCTTGTCCTATTCCATCCATATTTCTAGACTGTGGATCTACAAACGTTACTTAGCTCGGCCTTGGACCTCTCTAAAACTAGCTGGATTGACATCGCCAAACAAATGATTTCACTAGGTTTACTAGTATTCGTTAGTTACCCCCTTTTCTAAGGTTATTTGTATGCGCGCGAGGCAATTGCTTATTAAAGCCTTTCATTTTGTCAATTCAACAACATAATTGTGTGATTTAAGAGCGTTCATTCTATGTTGGCAACGTCATCGCAAATAGCTGTCAAATACGGTAGTTTTGATTAATTTGGCAATATTACCGTATGGAAATTGAATTGCAATTATAACACCGAATTTGAGGTTGTAACCATTATAGGTGTAAAAAAGGCATTTGGAAAGTTTTGAAATACTTTTTTTACATCTACAATGAAATATTCGGTGTTAAGATATTAATTATTGCATTTAATAATCAATGTTTTAGCCATATTTCATATTTCCATACAGTAATATTGCTAAATTAATCAAAATACAACATTTGACATCTATCTGCGACGTTGCCCACTTCCAGAATGCACGCTCTTAACTTGTCGAGCAGACGAATTTTTCAAACATATGAACCAATATACACACATCAAAAGTGTCTAGGGATCAACATATATTTTTGCAATAACTTTTCTCCTGATTGATATTAATTAAAATTTTCTTTAAGGATTCATCAAATAAAGTGTTTTCGTTTGTCACAGTAACGATAAACCAAGTCACCTTTGCATTAATAAAGAAATTTGCCATTTTCCTAATAAAGGGATTTTTGACATTTGAACCACTAACATTAAAGTTCGAAAAAAAGACTGAAATAACAGTTTTCTTTAAATTTTTATTGGGTAACTTAAACAATTAATAATCCGTGTTTCTACCGCGAACACTAACAACACAAGAACATCGGTTTGGCATACTCAAAATGAGTTCATCCAAATCACGCTGTGGAATGGCCGCCCATGTTCGTTGCAACAACAAAAAAAGGTCTTCTTGCGACTGGATACCCTCCATATTCGGCAGAGCTCTTCTCTGTAGCATATCCCATGCATGCTCAATCGGGTTCAAGTCTGGCGACTGAGCAGGCCAGAGCAGGACATTGATGTTAGCTGCGGCGAGAGTCTGTCTTACAACTCTTGCGGTGTGCGGTCGTGCATTATCATGCATTAACTGAAATAAGGGACCGATTTGCACTTGTAGAGGAACGATGACGTCAGATACAATCGTCTCAGCATAAATTTGAGCGTTGAGGTTGCCTCTGATCCAAATCAACTCAGTTCTTCCGCCGATCCAAATACCCGCCCATACCATGATGGTTCCACCACTATAAGGATGGACTTCCTGGCAGGATTTTAATCGCTGTTGGCGTCCAGGGGTTCTTTAGTGTCGTATACGTCTTGTATCCGGTCTCATACCAAAACGAGACTCATCAGAAAAGCACACGAAACGCCATTGTTCTTCTGCCCAATTTCTGTGTTCAAGAGCCCATTGATATCGAATCCTACGATTGTGCATTGCTATAGGTGGTACCCGTAGCGGTCTTCGGGAATGAAGGTTCACTTCATGCAAGCGGTTTCTGACTGTTTGGTCGCTAATTAAGTTCCCTGAAGAGTGATGAATCCTCACGGCTAACATCATGGCGGTTATTGTTGGAGCTCTTCGAGTTAAGATTTGAATGTATCGGTCTTGTCTCCGTGTGGTGCAGCGATACCGTCCTCCATGGCGCTCAGCCACGGTACCAGTGCTTCGGTAACGTGTCCAAAGTCGACTGATAACACTCTGACTTGTATTCAGAGCTAAAGCCACAGTACGTTGCCGGGAACCAGCTTCTATCATTCCCACGGCTCTGAGCATTTCTTCCCTGCTTAAATGACGTCGCCGCTCCATAATAACGTTGGTTTTAATCAGTAGTAGGGAAACAGTAGCACTAATAATGTCTTCAATGCGTTGTATGTTTTTATAGGGAAAATATTGACAGCTGATTTTCATCTTTTACTCGAATTTGATTAACAGTTCCTGTTTCAAATTATGAAATGCACCAAAAAGGATCCATATAAATTTATATAATCATAAATTTATTACAAAGCCACATCTCAATCTCAAGAAATCCGCATAAAAATGCTTGATCCCTAGACACTTTTGATGTGTGTATTAGCAAATTCTTTAAAAACTCATCGAATTATAATTAAAACTGTGATACGCAATTGATGGTGCAGGATACCAGATAGCCACAACAGACCCCTCTTTCAGACCGTCCTCCTATGTAATTGATAAATACATATTAAAGATTGTTACGTCATAACACTTACTCACCCAAGCATACGTTTTATACAGCATTAATCCCCTTAAAAGAACGCTGTGTCATGACTTCTCAGCACTAGGCATGTAATACATTATCGTCGTCCAACATACTTTATTGTTCAAAGCTATGAGGTAGCAGAACACCGACGTCACTCGTTAGGGGTGTGGGAGTCAAGGAACTGGGGGTTTTATTTTTATTAATGACGCGAAGGGCGACTATTTTGTCACTCGTAGGAGTAATAGGAGTGATTGAACTTGTCATGCTGAACAATTGTCGATATGAACGCCTATAAAACATATTGATTTGTGGAAAAAAAAACGAACGAGCCTTACTGTACTCGTATATGATGTGTAACATCTGGCATCTCACGTTGGTAAGCAAAAATATTAAAGGGGCGGGGCCGTGTTAAGGTCGTTTCTGAACAACTCTAGCACCACGCGCGCTCATTGGTCAAATCAAAGAGCGCGCGCTTCCCCGGCTTCCTGTTTCACACTTCCGTCCCCTTTTACGAAATCACTCCTACATATTTGATTATTTTGATTTTGATTTAAATTGCAGGACACCGAGCGAAAAGATGTAACACATCAAAAATTTCGCGTGCGATACCGTACAGGTGATAGAAGTGAAACTTCTAAAAAAAAAACGAATTAGAGATATTTAGTGTGAGAGACAGAGAATCTTGCTTCTCTCTCATGTAACGAAATATATGCACATAATCGCCGACGTTTTTATAAGCATCGGCTGTATACCTACATAAATTTTGCACATTTACTTACATGAGAGAGAAGAAACATATAACTCTCACTGTCTCTCACACAACATTTCTCTTTTTTCATATTTCTTAAGAAGTTTCTCTTTTATCACATGTACGGTACTGCACACGTTATTTTCTACGTATCAAAAAATGATAGATATACTCTAAATTAAAAAAAAAGCAGTCTGTTTTGACAGATAGGCCTTTGAACACAATTAACCCGATGCAGCTGAATACCGTATTTTACATGGAGCGACTGCCTATCTGACCTCCACAGCCCAGTAACAGGGTAATACGATACCCCTTGGTAAGACTGGTTGTCAGACTTTCGGGCTTCTGACGACCCGTAACTAATGTCAAAGATCCACAAGTAAGAGTCGGGACCAACGGCTTAACGTGCTGTCCGAGGTACGGAGGAGTTCCAATATGTAAAGATGGCCATCCACGGACTAACTCCGTCAGGCGTAGCTTAACCTAATGGATCGACCAGGCGGCTGTAATTACTTAGCCACGAGGTTTGAACACAATTATCAAACTTAATGTTAAACGATGATTCGATCAAAGATAGTGTACCTACTCATGCCTAAAAGTAACTATTTCGCTCTGTAGGTGTTCGTAAGGGGTCGTTCATTAATTACGTGAGGCGTTTAGGGGGTGGAGGGGGTCGAGCCGAATCTTACCCAATCTCACATGGAGGAGAGGGGTGTCTCGGCAAATATCACGTAATTATTTTTCCCTCGAGAGACAGTGTAAAATTGCGAGAAAACTTAAATTAAATCAAACATGTTTCTTCACTAAAATATGGCTACCTAAATTCTACACAAAAACGAGAGGTGTAGTGGGACACCTAGTTGGAACGAAGTTCCTTGTAGTCCGAAGTATGTATTAAGTACCAGCTGATTCTAATTATGAAAAATTTCACGTGAGATTAGGGGAGGGGGAGGGGGTCGAGCAAAATCTCACGACATCTCAACAAGGAGAGAGGGAGGGTCGAAAAATCACCAAAACCACCTCACATAATTAATGAACGCCCCCTAATGCGAGATACTTTTAATATTCCTTACAGTTTTACTGACATAACTCCCAATTTTCTTCACAATGGCTGCCGCTTATAAACGGGGCGTTAAATACCGGAGTCACCAGTTAAGGAAAATGGGGTGGAATCCTGGGAATTTGGAGGTTTAATTTTGATTGAGCCGAGGCCGTCATAGCAACAAATCCTGTTCTATTCCTGACGATGTCTTTTGCGAAGATGTGATTTGAGTGACAGTTCTTTATTGGCAGAATCTCAAGAACCGTTCGCATTTTCTCGAGCTATTTTATTCCGAATGTCAATGCAGGGTTACCCGAAGATTTTATAGAATATATATTCTATACGACCTATAATAATATACCTATAGTAATATTAATATACCTATATAGGTATATTAATATTACCTATAACTATAGGTACACACATTGAATATGCGTTTACTGGCATAGGAATGTACAAAAAACGATTACGTTGTACCTTTCCTACTACGCAAGATACAAATAGAGACGGATTCGTTTTTGCTTCGTAAAAATAAACAAACTAATAATAATAACTGGTTCTCCCATTTTCACAGCCCTTGTTTTTCAATCCGTTTCCTGTTTGTGATTATTTTGAACTAACTCAACATCAGCCGATCGCTCGTCAAAAAAATCTCACCGTGAAACCTTAGGTAGCAGTGAGTGAGTGAGTGTTCCACGCGCGCCTCAAAGAGATGTCAGCAGAATTGAAGGGGTCCACTAGGGCCGATGCCTGCCGGGGTTGCGAAGAAAACCGAAAGGGAGATCGTGGCCCCCGGCGACAGGGCAACCGAAGGAACACGGGTGGGTTTTAGTCAGTAAGAGTCTGACACGCCCTCCCGCTCCGCCCAGAGCGGGAGAAGTTATTTGATGATTTCCCAACCTCAACAAAAAAAAAAAAAAATGTAGCAGTGAGCTGTCATACCACATAATGCTAGGAGTTGACAGCTCACTGAGTTGCTACCTTAGTTTTTAAAACGAGTTCGAGTGAGTCTAGAGTGAAAACTTAGGTGACGTGAGCTGTCAATCCCTAATATTAGATGGTATGAAGCTTACTTCACCTAAGTTTTTAAAACGAGTTTGATGAAATTTTGAGTAAAAACTTAGGTGAAGAGAGCTGTCAATCCCTAGCATAAGGTGAAATGACACTGCTTATTTCACTTAAATTTTCTCGGTCAGATTTTTACAAAATAGACCGCCAGGCAAGTGCCAACCCTAACGATGAAGCAGCTGGCTGCGACATTAACTATCCGTGGAGCATTGTTTAAACAGGCTTTGACTTAACTTCCCAAGTTCCCCCAGTTCCCCCACAGACGCTTTACTAATGAATTTATGATGAAAACTATCAACACAGGCGGCTCAACTTTTATATGTACCAGCTTGTACCCCGCTTAGCGCTTTCATCTGAGCTTATTTAAACCTCCACCATTTTTATTTTAGATTGGTTTAGTTTTATTTGTCTTTTACAATTAGATTTGTTTTATGTCTAGTTTGATTATTAAGATGGCGCTGCAGTATTCGTCTAGCTTTTGCTTGTCATTGTTCAAGATATCACTTTTTTTCTTTTAAAGTTATCCTATACTATTAAACGGGCAATATTTGTATATATGTATATATAGAAGAGAAGTGAGTGTATACTAGAAAACGGCTCTGATGATTTCGATTAACGTAGCAATATAGGGGGTTTCGGTTATAGGGGGTTTCGATTTTTCGTACCCCTATATTGCTGAATTTATCTGGGAAAATTCGTTTTCTCCGTATTTTATCTTTACTAAAATATAATCCCACCCAGTCGTGATGTGTTCAATGACCTATAATATTATACACTATAATCTATTTTTATTTTATATAATAATTTTGGAATATCTCATTTTAGTTTGTTGTGATTAATTTTATTTTTTGAATTTTATGTGTATAATTTGACATCCTACCTATTTTAATTGTTATGTTTGACTTTATTCTTTTTAATTTTTTGAAACTTAAATGCAAATAATTTTATTTTCTATATAATAATTTGAATTTGACATTTCCATTAATTATTCCCTATTTTTAAATTATTGTGCTAGATTTAAAAAAAATATTTTGTAACAATGTAATTTAATTAGTAGCCTGTTTAAATGTAATTATTATTATTGTATGCCCTACGGGCGGGACATAGCTGATCAAAATTTTCAAATATTTAAGAACTGTACTATACATACCTATGATCCACAATAAACTTTTGATTGATTGATTGATTTTCACCCGAGCAGAGCTCGGTCGCCCAAAGCTAATGAATAATGAACACTTTTGGGGGGCAAATAAGAAAATTTAAAAAAAAAGTTTTGCAAACTATACCATGTGACATATCAAATGAAAGAATTTGTTGCGAGAATCTCAAATATATTTTTTTATATAATTTTAAAATGAATACTTTTTAAGATATTTAAGAAAATCGATGAAAATTGACCTTTCCCCCCGTATCTCCGAAACGACTGACGACTGGGACAACCTTTCAAAATACATAGAATTGTTCTTTACTCATAGATTACAGGAAAACCTATAACTATAATATGGTAAATCTCTCATTATTGAACGTACAAACTTATATTTGCAGTTGGAATGTATGGGAGAACATGTTTTTCAACTACAATGTTGTTTGTTCTAGGAATAAATTCATCCCAACTACGGAACCATTCATTGCGCGTGGTCCGATACGCACTTTGCCGCATTTTTAACCGACTTCAAAAAAGGAGGAGGTTCTCAGTTCGTCGGAATATATATATTATTTAAGTTCCCCGATTTAATAAATGCTGATAAATGATTTAATTTTTTTTTTTGTTTGCAAGTGTTTACTTCAAAGTTGATCCCATTGTTATTTGGTCACGATCTGATGATGGAATCTTGGAGGCATCGTGGGAACTCTTCAAGTATTATAGGCACACCTATAGCGATTTGGGTAATTTTTTATAATAACTCATGCACTTGCTCTCAAAAAGCACCATTTGGTAAAGTGGAACTGATGAATTACACACCAACCGACTAAGAAGTGAAAAAAAAGTTTTATCAAAAAACAACCGACTTCCAAACTGCAAAGTGAAAAATAACTTTAATTTCGGAAGTCGGTGGCAAATTGCTTAAAAACTGATCCAAAGACACCGACTCCGAAATTAAAGTTATTTTTCACTTTGCAGTTTGAAAGTCGGTTGTTTTTTGGTAAAATATTTTTTGTGTCTGTAAATTAGTTCTCTCAAAAGTTACTCAAAAATGGGACCTTTTTGATAATATTTGGGTCCAGCAGTCGTACAGAAGATTTAATTGTATCCCATAACCTTTTCAAACCAGCGTAACAGAATGACATAGATTTTCATTGTGATTTTTATCACGTCCGGATTTAAGGGTTTATGAGCTTGCAATTTATCGTGTCACTGGAACTGAAACGATAAACCGATTTTAATGGCGTATCCGCACATGTCCAACGCGGGAATGGACGGGAACCATAAATAAGAGAAGCGGCGTAAATAAAACAAGCTTCCTTATCTATGGCCATCATAAATCTGTGGGACGTGGCGCACATTGATTTTATTACTAGTATTTATGTAGAAATCATTTATGTTAACTTTGTGTATATGATGAACGGTTCATAAAATATGTCGATGGATAGGTGGAATATGCATGTTCTAATGCAAAATGTTTGCTATCTAATCTTCAGTATTTGGAGAAGGAGACAAAAAATTCGCAAAGTCATATACCTAATAGAATAGAATTCCTTTACTTTGCCCTATCCTTCATATAAGATACAAGATATTTATTTTGTAAAACATGAGTGTAGAATTATACAGGTCTTAAAAATAATAAGAGGTTAGCTACATGTTTTGCCAATCATGGCGTACAAAATTAGTCGCACTAAGACAACTATTACAAAAAGATAATTATAAAATCGTTAGTAATAAATTAAAATAATGACTTACAAAAAAATAAATAAAAAAACATAGAATTAAATTAAAATGTCAACAATTTAAATTCAATTTAAGTAAAATACAGATTAGAAAAATAATAACACAGGTACACATTCCAAATTCTATTGCAGAAGATTTTCATTTAAAAAGTCATCTACGCTGTAATAGCACTTTTCCAGTAAAAACCCTTGAACGGACTTTTTAAATTTGGTTAAAGGTAAACATTTAACAGCATCAGGTATTTTATTATAGATAATGGGTGCCCTACCAAAGAAGCTCTTTTTCAGTAAGGCAGTTTTGCACTTGATTGGACACAACAAATTCTGATATTGAGAACGAATTGGGGTTCTTTTCACGTCAGAAATTTTCTGAAAAAATTGCGGATTTGCTTTTACGAAAAGTGCAGTTTCTAAAATGTACAAAGATGGTAAAGTTAGAATTTTTGATTGTCTAAAGTAATTTATGCAACTATCCGTTGTTCTTAGACCAAACATTGCTCGTATACATCTTTTTTGCATCCTGAATATAAGTTCTTTATTAGTTGACTGTCCCCAAAAAATAACACCATATCTTAAAGTAGAAGCGATCAATCCATGATAGGCTGTTAAAAGAGTGTCAGTATTTACTTTCCTTGACAATTGGAATAATAAATATGCAGATTTACTAAGGCGCTTACAGATCTCCTCTGTGTGATGATAGAACATAGATAGAACTGCTTTAAGCCTAATATGTAAAAAAGAGATATCCAAAAATTAAACTTGACTGCCTCGTTGGTCTAGTGGTCACAAAGCGCTACCGCTGAGTATGAGGTCCTGGGTTCGATTCCCGGGTCGGGCAAAGTGTTATTGGGTTTTTCCATCTGGAATTTCTCATTAAGAGCCCGGAGTCTGGATTTGTGCCCGGTAGATGGCAATAGGCTCGCCCCCTATTACATGGGACATAAACATAACTGGCGAAATGTGGGTGTACTATAGGTACACTTCTGCCTAACCCTTCCGGGATTACAGGCGTGATGTTATGTAGTTGTAAACTTATCCTCAAGGGTTTTTAATAAGATTGGATGGGATTAATTAACAGTTTGGGTCGTCTCATAATACCAATAAAAATCAAAACAAATTATTAACTTAATTTTCGTTATTATTTTCCGCATCCCTCAAGTAATGTTTGAAGCTTATAAACTTCCCTTCAGACTAATCTCGTACCTAATACATTAATCCAAAGGTCGGTTTTCCAACAAAGTTACTTCAAGTTATCGAGATCTTTGAACTTGCCACGGTCAGTCTTACTTATTGGACTTAGTGCAAAAAGTAATTTCGGGACGCCCTGAATTCGTGATATATAAAGGTCAGTGTCAATGTGACAAGGGTCAAACCGCCATTTATTGGTTACAGCATACAGCTTTCCCGAGATACCAAACGATTTTTATTTATTTATTTAAACTTTTCACACACAAACAGGTACAAAGGCGGCCTTGGGCTTTATGCCTTATTTTTTTTATTAAGAAAAAAAAATATTTATTATAATTACTTTTTAAAACATTTTTTTCCCCTTTTTAATAAGCATTAGGATAAGTTATTAATCTCATATTTTGTTGTGTAGACACAATTTTTTTCTGTTTTATGGTTTATTCTAAATCAAAAATATGTTGTTTTGTACGCCATAAATGGCAAAACATACAGATCTCGAACATACGATACGGGCTTTGTCGACGGAAGAATAGACAAAATGACAGATTGTGATTGTTTATCTGTCATTTTGTCTATTCTTCCATCGACAAAACCCGTTTCTACGGTGGTCATGCTACGCATGCTGTTATTTTAAGATCTCGCACATATTATTTGATGTATACTCATGTTTTACAATAAATATATTCTATTCTATTCTACATGAAATTTGGCAGGAAGAAAGCACTTACAGCACATGTCAAGGAAAAAGATCTGATCTGACACAAAGGTGGAAGACATTGTAAAAAAAGAAAATAAGACAGTTGAAATGGCGGTTGCAGTGTAACGTTACATTTTCCCAGAAGGGGAAAATGTAAGGTCGGAAGAAAAGCTACCTCTTACCTAGGAGGGGCAGTTGGATCTGTAACGATTTTAATTGCAGGGAAGAATAGAATTTATTTAGAGCCAAAAAGGAAAAGGGTACAAGAGAGGTATAAAAACACAGTTCAACGTTGCACTGATCGGCACTGCACGCTCAGGAGGTTAGGCCTCAGAGGTGGCCTGCAGCGGGAGGTGGTCTTCGGCAGCGGGAGGCTTGCTTCTAGAGTGTTCACGGCTGGTGGTGGCCTCGGCGGGTCGATGCCACCGCGGGAAGGAAGAGTTTCACCCGTGGAAGACGGACGCCGGCTGTCTTTGGGTTTTTGGAATTGGGTGAGCCCTGGGATGGCCAGGGCAGGCCAAGATAGACTGGAAGAGAGTCAGACCTTTTACTATAGAAAAGTCGGAGATAGACTGGACCCCTTACTTCTGACGGCCTCTGCTTTTATAACCTTCAGCTCGTTTTCAAAATCAATATTCTTTTCCATTTTCAAACAATGGTTTCTTCAAATGTAATCGACCTCCTTGGAGTGCGTAAATTTCATAAATAAAATTTAGAACAATAGTTAATAATTTGTAGTTATTTCGTACAATCATAATATAAAAAATAAATTATAACTAATACAATGTTTTAGCGATATCAATAAAAATATTTAAAACTATATAAACCAAAAAGTAACATCATAGACTAAGCCAAACAGAAAAATAAAAAGAAACTGACAGTTTAACATTTGACATAGGTAAGTGTCACAAAAAGAAAATCTACAGAAAATATTAATAACAATGAAATACAGAGCCTCAGGAATATTTAACATACCGGCAATGGTCATGCATTTACCTAGAGAGAACGTATAATAAAAGACCAACATTTTAATAACTAAACCGTAAGTAAAAACATGCAACATTACAACAGGACATGTCATATTGCAAGGGACAGCAGGATAAAATGGACGAAAATCATAACGGAATGGCAACCACATGATGGCAAAAGGAAAAGAGAGACAAGCTAAAAGATGGACAGATAATAATCAAGATTATTGGAGGGCAATTTGGATAAGAAAAAAAAATGATGAATAGAAACAGCTGGATGAAGCCTATGTGTCACAGTACACGCTGACACCCATAGATATATGTATAAATAATACATCTAAACCGGGAAATTCGTTGTTCTAGATTATAAGTGAAAATAGTTTGCTACTGTGTATGAAAGTAATGTTTAGTATCAGCAATGAAGGCTAAGTTAAAAATATAATAATTATTTTTTACTTAGCCGTCATAAAAAATATATATATTATTTATTTATATCATTATTAAAACATACATAATATATTTTTTAAAATATATTATATATGTTTTTTTTTTGTCTCCCTTATGTGCATGAGATACAGCCCACTGACAGACAGCAGAGGCTCACTAATAGGGTACCATTCGGCACCCGTCGGTTACGGAACCCTAAAAACAAAGACTGCTATATCTAATAAGTTACCCGAGACGTACCTACCTGAAAGATCCTGGACTAACATAACTTAGCCTTACTTCGCTTGGTATTGTTTCTCCAAGTCTACTTTAAAAAATGGTATTGATGTAAACGTAAACAGACACTATGAATACCTATTATACTTATTTCGAATTAATTACGTACCCGAACGATACTGGGCTAACATAACTTCTTACTTAGCTAAGTATCTTTTGTTTCGGTATGCTATATGCGATGCTACGGCCCACTGTGTATGATTTTGCAAATCGGGCCGAACAAAATTATATGTTAAAAATAAAACTATTGTTTTGTCTTCAAATAACTAGGAATTATATTTTTTGTTAATTTACTCTTGTTCAAACCGATTACAAATAAATGGAGAGTTCGGTTTAGTACCTTCAAAGTTGATTCTGAACAATACTTTAGGCTGAATTTGGTCTTGAGAAACTTCAGAAGCACATTTTCAGGCTAATTTTTTTTTTGTATTTTTTTTACGAAAATAAAGTGTTAATATAATATTATCAAAATGTATTCCCACTTGTTAGTACGACAAACAGTCATAGAATTATGTTCTCGTGACAAAAAATACCTTTTTTTCAAAGCTGACAATCATCTCTCTGCGTCAATTATTTATGGAGCAATCGACGAAAATATGTTTTTTTTTTTTCCTGAAAAGTTGCGTTTTTTTAGTTATCATTTTATTTTCCGGGGACGGGGAAATGTGTTTGAAAAACCTGAAGACATTTGTTCCATTACAAAAATAAGTAATATAAGCACGTATTTTCACAACACAACCTTCACAATGAAGCGGTAGGGTACATAAGCAGTTCCGCTCTGAGAGAAAAACGTCCTAACTTGTGTTTGAGGTAAAGATAATAAAACAGGTGCATGCCATATTGTTTAATTAGCTTTCATTACGAAGGAGTTTTACGTCATATATACCTGTATTTTATTAATTTTACTTGTAAATACACGATCCTCTCGTTATTACCTGGAAATCTCAAATTAGGTATAAATATAAATATTCATTATCTTCTGGTTATTGCCTGAAATAAATCAATCGCTACAACAACAACTTTAATTTTATTTTTAAATACTTCTTCTGTACCCATTTGCATCATTGCTCCTATGAAGCCTCAATGTCATAAAAATAAATAATTATTTAAGTAAAGTACTTCGTTATCTTTACTATGTATATTCGTATTTTAAACTTAAGACACTGATATATGCCAGCGACCTTGAGTAGTTAACTTGCGTGTTCTGTACTGAGCTCACAGGACGCGTCGTACGTCCAGCCAGTAATAAGACTCGCCCATCAAGGAGCGCTGTCCCAAATGAGACGCATTATTAATTTATTATACGTAAACCAAAAGGTATTCTAATAAAACACGTATACTAAAACATACATAATCAAATTATCTTTAAAATGATGAAGTTTTCAGAAATATACGCTTGATAGTTTTTACGTGATTCTCAGTTTTTTATCCGCGTTAGACATAACTTTACAAATTAATTACACTATGTAACCAAGAAAATGCTCTAATTTAACATATATTTTTCCAAACACTACTCGTTTAGACGTGATCTTCAGTATAAAATGATTAAAAGTCGCTTAGTGTCGCCTTAAAACAGCTCTGCACAAGCATAACATAACATTGCTTGAAGTCTAATGCAATCCCAAATTTTAATTACTCAAGCTTTGGTACGTGCAACATTCTTTATTTATTCAACAGATTGCCAGTTCAGTGTTAATTTTAGCCAGCCTATTTGACCATGAATTAACCCTAAGAACATCAAATTAAGATGTGAAGTTTTCACAGTTTAATCCCAGGATGATCGTAAAACTTTCGAGTCTAAATTATTCAGTAAGTCCAAGATTAGTTTCAAAGTTTTCTCGCAACTTTAGAAAAATTAAATATTGTAAAGTTTTTTACTAATGCAGCTGGCGTGTGGAAATAGGGATAGTTCTAGTTTATGGGAGGTTACGGGCTCGCCATGGTAATGCACCCATAAGTCAAGTCTAACATGATGAATAAATTAAGACGGCATCGGCAGTAACTACGCTGGAGTTTGCTGTGGAATTATGTTTTTTTTTTTTGTTGTCTTCTTATTGAAAGGCGACTAACAAAGGGAATTTATAAGGCAGATGCAGGGATTCCCAAGCAGTGGGGCGGGTCCCCGCGCCCGACGCGCGGCGTAGAGCGACCAATGAGGGCGCGGCGAGGAAAATATTAAGGCTAGTTTTCATAACCCAAACGTTTCATAATATTGTACTATAAAGTGAGCTTCAGCTTTTCTGTATAAATCGACAAAATAAGTTGTCCTACTTCTGTATGAATGGGCCAAAGAAAACCGAGCCTATCCATGGCGGCGTGCTACAATTTTCGAGCTCTTTTTCCATTCTACATTCTCTTGATTCTTCAACTTTTCTGCATAGGTCGACAAAGTTTTAAAAGAAAGTTATGGGGGCGCGTATGTTAAAAGTTTGGGAGCCCCTGCCCTATTAGCACACATAGTGACCTTATTGGTGATGTTCTTAAGAAATTTCTGGTGCGTAGTACTCGAATCCGGCGTGCGTGTATGAACGTAAACGTAGCAAAAGGGGTATGTAAAGATGGCGGTCTGAAATTGAGGAACTACATAACGCCATATTTACATATCCCTTTAATACTCCGAAGGGAAGCAGTCTTGAGTTTATGTACTTATGTAAGTAAATATAGTAAAACATCTATACATATAATGAAACAGTAGAATCCGGTGTCTGTCTGTCTGTTTGTTTGTTCGCGCACATCTCCGGAACTCCTGGACGGATTTTCAAGTAGTTTTTACGGGTAGACAGAAATTAATCTGGGGCAGAATATAGGCTACATTAAAATCGGATGTTGTAAAAAAGTTATCGTCATACAAGACGGTATTCTGTTCACAAGACGTGCACAATTTTTAAGAGTAACCTAATAAAAAGTACTGGTCTTGTATGAATTCAAGATAGTATTTAAAACCATTAGTATTATCCAACTAATAGGATTTGAATGAAATTTGGAATCATTCCACTTTGCCCCACCAACCCGCCCCACTTGTGGGGCTAAGTGGAATGCCTAAACATTTTCAGTGGAATCTGCCCCACTAGCTCGATTTGCTGGGACAGTTTCCACTAGTTAAAAGAATAACTACGGAGTTGCTCCTATTCCTCTCCATACGGAACCATTTAGTGAATTTTGACGATCGATAGTGGCTTTTGGATGGGTTACTTGTTTTTTTTTTCCTTTTATGTAAGCTACTAGCATAGTTTCATGCGAGCCACTGGCATGTGTACTCCTGCCTTAAGGAATACTTCAAAAGGGATGTTTGATGTATCCTTTTCACATGAATGCTCCTAATTTTCTTCGGGGCCTTCAGTATCGATTGGGCCACGCATACCCTTCTAAACTCCAGAAATAGATCAGCAAATTAGAGATGCTTTCATGCCATTTGAGTGAGCAATGACAGTGTTCAAATTTCAAGGTTTATTTACTGTTTTTAATACTTAAATATTTTCTTAATGACATAAGCGACAGAATCATCCAGATGGCTACATATTTGTCGTTTTTCTTTTGTTGAAAAGTAGAAAAATCCACCAACATTTCGGTGAAAAAAGCAACAGCTGTTTATTGATTTGGCTGCTTAACTAGAGGGGCTTGTGGTTCTATAATAACAGCCGCACGGGTCGATTAATCAGATTAAGCTACGCTTGACATTGTTGGTCTGTTACCATCTTTTCATACCGAGACTCCTCCGTGCCTCGGAAAGCACGTTAAGCCGTTGGTCTCGGCTGTCATTCGTGGACCTTTGACAGTCGTTACGGACCTTTGACAGTTGTCGTCAGAAGCCCGAAAGTCTGACAACCAGTCTTACCAAGGGGTATCGTGTTACCGAGTTACTGCGTTAACATAGGCAGTCGCTCCATGTAAAATATTGGTATTCAGCTATATCCAGCTAGACTGAAAGCCGACTCCAACATAGTTGGGAAACGGCTTTTTTTTTTTTTTTTTTTTTTTTTTGGGTGGGAAATCATCAAATAACTTCTCCCGCTCTGGGCGGAGCGGGAGGGCGTGTCAGACTCTTACTGACTAAAACCCACCCGTGTTCCTTCGGTTGCCCTGTTGCCGGGGGCCACGATCTCCCTTTCGGTTTTCTTCGCACCCCCGGCAGGCATCGGCCCTAACGGACCCCGTCAATTCTGCTGACATCTCTTTGAGGCGCGCGTGGAACACAACGCGCCGTCGACCCGGACCTGGTCCTTATCGGACGGCGAGCTACCCATTGCTCACCGCCCGCAAGCCCGCGCCTACGGTGGCCGGAAATCGGCCTGCGATTCCCGACGCCCTGGGCGTCTCCTCCTGCGGCGGTTAGGGTTAGGGGCGTGAGGGCGCGAAATTTGCCTCTCCCTCACGCGTTCCGCCTCCTCCTTCGCGAGCATTACTGCTTCGCAGAAGGAGGTGACGGCCTCCCATTTCCTCTCGCTCCCTACCATGGCCCTAATCAGGGCCGGACGCGAGAGATCACCGCCGCCGATCGCCTCCACGAGGACACGGCGATGCTCCGCCCAAGCCGGGCAGACCTCCACCGTATGCTCCACCGTGTCCTCCGGGCGATCCACACAATGGTGACACCCGGGCGTTTCCTCCCGTCTTATCCTGAACAGGAACCTCCCGAAACAGCCATGTCCGGTGAGGACCTGTGTCAGGCGGAAGGTGAGGACGCCGTGGCGCCTCTCTAGCCACTCCTCAAAGAGGGGACTTATCGCCGCAATTGTGGCGTGCCCAGCACTGGGTTGCGACAATCGCACTCTCCATGACGCCATGAGATCCCGCCGGAGCTCCGTCCGCTGTGCCGCGATTTCTCGCGGCAGCGGAGTTAAGCCCCGGCGTTTCGCCTCCTCGCGCCACTTTGGGAAACGGCTTGACAGATGATGGCTTATAAACTGTTAGACCTCATAATGTCATAACTGTTTTATTATTTTACTTTTTTTTAACCTCAAAACAGTATAAATAAGTAACAGTATTATGTCTTCAAAGAAAACGGCCAAAACGACGCGCTTCGAAATCTCTATATAAATCAGTACGCAACAGGCTCGAGTGCGCGGCAGTTACGCACGGACGCGTTAGGTTTATCTACCGAGCGGCCGTAGATCATTATTTTAAGGTCACTGCCGAGATGTAATACTGTCACTTTATTATACTGTGCTATAAGTCAGTGTTTAGCTATCACATCTTGCCACCCTTTGTAAGAGAAAGAAAGATTATTGTTCAATTTTCCTTTCTCCTGTATCAACAAAATTAATTTTGTGTTTGTCGCGTAAACACCCAAAATGTTCAAGCGCCACCATAATCCCTCCTACATATACATATTTATATATTTATTACTTATCTAAATAACCTATATCTTAACACATTATAAAACAAAGTCCCCGCCGCATCTGTCTGTCTATCTGAACGTGATAAACTCAAAAACAACCGAACGGATTTTCAAACAATTTTTACCAACGGACGGAGTGATTCATGAAAAATGTTTAAGTGTATAATTCATTAAAGTTTTATGAAAATTGGCTGAAATATGACGATGACTGTTGAAGATGTCGGCAAAAATCATGCCGACTGGGAGCTTTACTGGCGTACGCCGCATCAACCTATAGTTATATGAAAAGAATGTATTACAGAACTAATACATTATTTACCTGGATTAACACATAGGGTACTTTTAATCCCGAAAGCAAGCTCCCACGGGCGAAGCCGCGGGCAAAAGCTAGTATATAACAAAGTAATCTCGATGCTTTACGAAGCAGGGGCGACTGTCTAGTATAAAAATAAAACATATTACCGACAAATGTCGATGTTTAGTCACACGTGGACAAATCACAGGTTCACAATGACATCTGCCATGTATCACAGTGAGATAAATGTATGTTTCCGAACGAAATAGAAGCGTCCTTTGAAAGGATTTGAGATTTCATAGCTGTGCTTTTGTAATGGAAACGTTTGATGAAAATAGCTAAGTCACTGAAAATACAGTATTTTTACACATTGATGAGCGAAAAGTACTATGAAATCTGCTTCAAGGCTGGCCACTTATAATGCCTATCCTTTGCGGTTAATCGGATTATTCTCGAAAACCAACGAAGAAGGACGATTAATCGGATTATTCTCGAAAAACCACCGAAGGACCTACCTACTTAGTAGCAGCTAAAAGCCTACCAGAGCAGTGATACCGAAGTACTTAAATCTGTTGTATTCTGGACAGTCAGCTCTGCTATAAATTTTGCTAACTGGTCATATTGACCTGGATCTGAACCAACTATTAGCTTTAGTCGTTCAAAGAGCAGGTGAACCACGCAAACTCACGCAAAAATTAATTTAATTAAGTTATTTATTTATATTTATTTCAAAGATAATTCTAGTCCATAGTTCTGTGTTTTACACTCATACATTTAAACTATAAACTATTTTAAATTCTAAACAGCTAAAAATCCAAATAAATTTGTGATTAATTAAGTAAATATTCCACAGCTCATTAAAAAAAGGAAAAATAAAATTGCCAATTTTTTTTTTTTTTTTCAATAAAAATGTCAGAACCGTATAAAAAAATCAAATATAAAATTGACAACTTGTTACATGTTATAAAAATGTCAAAATATAAATTATGAAAATTATCGACCACAAAAGACGAGATATGTATTAGATCATTCATAGATGCATCTTTTTGCATGTCTCTTGGACTAATTTGTATTATTGACTGTTTTGAACGGTCTGGCGCTGTATGCCGAGATACAGGATTCGTTGTACTTAGTTAAGCTGCAGATACGGCCATATTATATACCTACTCCTATGTACTATATCCTGTAAGTATGTGTAATCCGATGGTGATTATTTTTGGTGAAAAAATAAATAAAATCCTAAAAACACGTAAAACTACGTAGGTACTATCTCTTCCTATGCTTTGGCTATCCTGCGATCTAAGGCCGTGCGCACTTTCGCCGCCTTTTCGTACGAATTTTACTCGTGCGAACATACGAACACGCACGAACGATCCCGACCTTCCAAGTACTAAGGGAGCGCGCAAACTGAGTGCGAGTTAGTCATACGTAACTACGTACTGACTATATACGTACATATATGTAGTTCCGACGTCCGAAAACAAACCGAATTTGTTGGGATTTTTCGTGCGTTCACCTTCTCCGGAACACTGCCTAATTGACGGAAAAAAACGTATTCAGTGTGCGCACTCAATTTGTACAACCACGATCATACGTTTACGTACGATACAGATTCGTGTCCAAAGTGCGCGCGGTCTAAAGTGAACAGTCCGACCGCCATCCAAAACGTTTGTGACAAACTTCATCAACGCTATTTCAACTGTTCCACACAAGTTCAAGAAGTTGTCGGAACTGAGAAATGTGCCCGGAATCTCTGACTACTACAATTGTTTTAGAGAAAAGCTTGCAGTGTTTTAAAATAAATATTATGATAGGAATGCTATAAGAGAATCAAAACTAAAATCTATTAATAAAGAACATCCCGTAAAAAGGTGAAATGTTTAACCAAAGTTGGGGAAATTATTTACATGCGGAAGCTCATTTATTATATTTATGTATCAGACAAATTGTGGTAGCTCACAATGGGCCTTTTTAGAAGGATAATAGTCACCCAAAGGGTAATATATAGGACTATGCTTGAAGTTTCCCTACGTGATCAAATCAGAAATGAAGAAATCCGCAAGAGAACCAACCGACATAGTCCAAAGAAGTGCCAAACTTAAGTGGCAGTGGGCAGGGCACATTGCTCGCAGAACAGATGGCCGATGGGGCCGAAAGGTTCTGGAGTAACGACCGCGTACCGGAAGGCCTCCCACAAGGTGAACCGATGACTTTGTGAAGGACGCAGGAATCCGCTAGATGTGGGAAGCACAGAACCGGTCGAAGTGGCGGTGCTTCGTCTATGTCTAGCAGTGGACATCTTTCGTCTGAAATTATGTATCAAACAAGGTTTCAAGCAGTTTCAAGGAACCAACTCTGTCTGTATCTACACATAGTTGGATTTATGAATAAAATGTGAAAACTTTTTTTTTTTTAAATAACACCATATCTGTAAGTTTAACGAGTGTATTGTTAAGGATCTTTCAAACAGGTGCGACACGCGACGCGACACAAAGACAATCCTTTACTGTAGTCTAGTATTTGTGTACTTTTCATGATTTTGCACTATTATTGTACGCATTCCTAAAACTAGCGTTCTCTCCCCAATCTTTTAGCTCTTTGACTAGTGATCTGCAACTAGAAAGTAAGGTTGAATAATAAAAAATCTACCCTCCATTTGGTAAAAACCCGAGGGGTTACCGCACAATCTTTTCTACGGTATGTTACCAACGTTTTATGAAACACTCGCGACCCACCCCGGCTTTGCACGGCTACAAATTTATCTATTATATAGCCTATGTCCATCTGAAAAAATGTGCCTTTCAATTGGTGAAAGTTTTCGAATAGGAGCTCTGGCTCCGGAGATAGGTAATCTCCGGAACTACAGCTCCTATTTGAAAACTTTTCCACTTATACACAAACTCACAAAATTCGCTATCTCTCATAAAATTTGTATAGATATTGTGCTTACTCAGTATATCTAACGTTAGCTTTCATTATATTGCTTCTATGAACCAATGTTTAAATGAAAAATAATGGTTTATCGATGTTATAAAGCTTATATTTTTTAATCAACGTTCTTTTGATCGTTGGCACGTCTGAGTACAATACCTTATATATTGTGCAAAGTTGATTGGGTTTTTCCGTAGCCGTTGTAAATGGGGAAAAGGGACAACGATTAAAGAACGCGATGAGACGAATTGTTTGAAATAGGACAATAGAAAGAACCCTCCTGAAGCAAGAATGCTGGAGAATGTCTATTTTCTAAAATACACTGCAAACTATAGTTTTGTATAATTTAGAAGCATTTTTATTTTTGTAAATGTGAGACCATGGAGCCGTTTATTAAGTTATTAAGATGTATGTTGACTTGAGAAAGCAAAGCTTGAAAGAGCATGGCAGTTGAGAGTATGTCATGCTCACTTAAATGTCTCGCTGATGGTGGCGAGTGTGTTAGATCATTCGGTTCCCTACAAAATGGTTGAGCTGGATGGTGCTGATCCACGCGTCATGTTCGTGTACGGGCGCCGTCAGTTGAAACTGGTCATCTCTTATCTGCCAGGGCTTATTTTTAATCTTATAATTTCAATTACTTTTGATTATTTTTTGTACATTGTTCTCACATATAGAGGCAACAAGAATGATCTACGTTTTGGAATGGGAAATTAGCTTCTACTTTCTAACTGACCGACTCTTTGACAATTCAAAAGTGCCTGTAAATGGTTTAATTGAAATAAATGCTTTGAGTTTGAGTTTAATACTTAAAACCCAAAAATACCATAATCGATTAAAATTCAGCCAATCTGCTCACCTACACTTCTTTCAGAAATCCTGTTTATCAAAACATTACAAAATTATATTATACAAGCATGTTCTTATGCCAATTTGGACGTACCTACGGTATCCAACTTTGGGGCAGTATTAAACGAAACAACGTTAAAATAATACAACAATTACAAAATAAAGTATTCAGGGAAGCTGTAAATGCACCATGGTACATTAGAATTGACGACCTCCACCAGTCAATCTGCCTAGACTTTTCCTTACTATGTTGGTGTCGGTTTCCAGTCTAACTGGATGCAGCTAAATATTAGTATTTTACATGGAGCGACTGCCTATCTGACCTCCACAACGATACCCAATGGTGAGACTGGTTGGCAGACTTTTGGGCTTCTGATGACCCATAACGACTGTCAAAGATCCACGAATATAAAGAAAATATAAAAAAATATTTAATTTTTTTTTTTCCGTCTTTAAAATGAAGCATAGATTCCCTTATTTCGATATGTGCACATTATGAAGACTCACACCGTATGTTTCATAAAATATTAAGTTAGAGCTAAATTGCTTATTAGTCTATTAGGCTTAAGGTGGAACTAGTTGATATTTTTTCCATACAAATTTCAGGGGGGTTTTACTCCACTGTTTGACATGGTACATCCAAAGTTAAACATGATATCGTTTTGTTTCATTATTAATTTTGTCTGTGCGGAAACAGAATAGTAAAATAATGAGCCGTTAAAAAGTTAGGAGCCCACAAAGATTCCTTTTTCTTGCAAATTTTAACGCAACTTTGGGGGTAAATAAGCAATAAAAGATGTGTAAAATCTCCAAAACAAAGTCGGCAGCGACAAAGCTTAATTATCGAAGAGTTCAATAAACTTTATTTGTAATTGATTTATGCAGTGGTTTTTTCATAAAACTCGATTTTCCAAAGGACTTTTCGTAATTTTTTACGCGCTCGTTTTACTCAAATAGTTCGGAACGGGGTTTGTGTGCGTGCGAACTAGACGTTGTGCATGTAGACCAGCGTCTAATTGCTCATTACTCACAGTATCTCTGTCGGACACGATGCCAGGTGAGACAGCGTGCTTTTCGGCCATGCCCACTAGTGAGTTCGAGCCCGCGACTAGTTTAACCTTAACCAATTACTAAGAACTTTCTAAGAACTTCTTAAAAAGAAAAGTAAAAAAAAAGAAAGTGCTTTCAAATCCTTAGAGACAGCCACAGGTGTGACACCAGAGGCCCTAACACGAACGCGATGAATAAACCTGAGGTCTAAAAAAGCCTCACTAGCCATTTAATGATTTTCTCTAGTGTAAAAACAAATTTTAGCTTAATCATATATAAAAAAATTAACCTAATTTAATTTAATCACTGTAATTTATTGTAATCAATTTAGCTTTTAATAATTTATTTTTACGTTATCTAGACTATGAAATTACTTGTTTTAATTAATTAATTGGGTTATTTTCTGCGCATAATGTAGTGCATGCTTTGCTTTTGTATAAGTAATGAGGCGCTTAGACTAGTTATAGTTTGCAATGAAAAGCCTAATCTCTACTATATAAAAATAAGTCGGGTTTTCCTTCCTGACGCTATAACTCCAGAACGCACGAACCGATTTCCACGGTTTTGCATTCGTTGGAAAGGTCTCGGGCTCCGTGAGGTTTTAGGTAGGGTAGGTAGGTAGGATAGGTAGGGTAGGTAGGGTAAGTAGGGTAGGTAGGTAGAGTAGGTAGGTAGGATAGGTAGGGTAGGTAGGGTAGGTATGGTAGGTAGGGTAGGTAGGGTAGGTAGGGTAGGTAGGGTAGGTAGGGTAGGTAGGTAGGATAGGTAGGGTAGGTAGGGTAAGTAGGGTAGGTAGGGTAGGTAGGGTAGGTAGGGTAGGTAGGGTAGGTAGGGTAGGTAGGGTAGGTAGGGTAGGTAGGTAGGATAGGTAGGGTAGGTAGGGTAAGTAGGGTAGGTAGGGTAGGTAGGGTAGGTAGGGTAAGTAGGGTAAGTAGGGTAGGTAGGGTAGGTAGGGTAGGTAGTTATGTGCGCCGTAAATAAGTTCTTAATGCTACCCGTGCGAAGCCGGGCCGGGCAGCTAGTATTAAATAAATTAACGTAAATTCTAACGATTTTAAAATGAAATATACCTATTTTGCACATAATATTTCATTCGTTTTAAGACTTTATTCATAACATAACATCACGCCTGTAATTCCCGAAGGGTTAGGCAGAGGCGTAATTATAGAGTACACCCACATTTCGCCAGTTATGTTTAAGTCCCATGTAATAGGGGGCGAGCCTATTGCCATCAACCGGGCAAAAATCTAGACTCCGGGTCGCACTGAGAAATTCCAGATGAAAAACCCAATAACACTTTGCCCGACCTGGGAACCGAACCCGGGACCTCATGCTCCGCAGTAGCGCTTGCGACCACTAGACCAATGAGGCAGTCAAGCCACACGCGAACTTTATTCATATCTAAGACTGATACTTGATTTAAACCAAAATTAAGGCCTGGATTCCTCTTACGCTGCTGTTGGTCACGTACGTCGGTTGCGCGTACGAATATACATTGTGTTTTATTAGAACCACACTGGGCATGCGCGAAGCTTCATCACAATACACGCAGATGAGGCCGCAGCATTAAATTAATGACATGGCAGCATGGAATTTGTGTGTAATACACTCGAGAGCAATGAATCCGAGTCACTTAAAGAATCCTAAAAATCTCGGAAACTAAAAATGCTAGGTTAATGCAATAAATTGTATTTAATAGACAATGTAATACTCCTTAAATGAAGTTATTAAAACTTCTTAGTTATTGTAAAGTTATATCATAAAAAAATCAAATTTGAAAAAGGGCCACTTTCGAAGATGGAACTACGAAATTACAGCATTTGGTTTTGCTTTTGTTTGTAATCTGTCATTTATGTGGGTACATAAACCATGTTGATAGTGCTCTATATTCATTATTCAAGCTGAAATTATGTCGCTTACGCCTGAAGAATGCACCAGAATACTTACAATGCTGGAAACCGGCCGGAGTCAGCGCGATACAGCCAGGACTGTCGGTGTGTCGCTGTCAACAGTACAAAGAGTTCTCCGACGTTACGAAGAAACTGGTTCTAACCTACGCAGACCAGGAACGGGCAGAACCAGGTGTACCACAGCACGAGAAGACCGATACTTGGTGAACACCATGCTTCGAAATCGCTTTCTCACAGGAACTGAACTCACAAATCAGTTTCGACGCCTCGGAGGAAGTAACCCAAGTGCATGGACAGTAAGACGTCGGCTTGCTGAATCTAACTTAAAACCCCTTAGACCTGCAAACGGCCCTAAACTGGAGCGTGGGCATCGTATTTCAAGACTAAGATATGCCCAGAGCCACGTAAATTGGAGTATTGAAGATTGGTCAAAAGTTATGTTCTCCGACGAATCAAAATTTATGCTCTACAAGCACGATGGAAGACACAGAGTGTATCGAAGACCAGGGGCAAGATTCAAGCAAGCATGCATCGAAGAAAAAGTAGCCTACGGTGGTGGGTCTGTACTTGTGTGGGCCGGAATTTCTTCTGAAAGTCGCACAGAGCTGGTGCACAAACGGCTCTTTAACTAGCGTAAGATATGTGGAAGAAATCCTCAATGATCACGTTGGTCCATTTATGGTCAATTTAGGTGAGGATGCTATATTTATGCATGACAATGCCCGACCTCATACAGGTAGGATTGTGAATGACTACCTTCAAGAGATGAACATTACTAGTATGGAGTGGCCAGCGCGCAGCCCGGATATCAACCCGATCGAGCATGCTTGGGACGAGCTAGGCAGATGCGTAAAACAACGAAACCCTCCCCCAATCACGCTTCGTGAGCTCAAAATTGCTCTCACAGAGGAATGGGAGAATATTCCCCAAAATCGTATAAGGAACTTGGTGTACAGCATGCCAAACCGCGTAAACGCAGTAATGGAAGCACGAGGAGGCAATACGAAGTATTAAAATTCAAGAAAATCGTAATAAAGTTCAAAAATTTCATGTTTCCTATTTTTGTTTTAAGGAGAGATCAGCAGTTTTTTTCTTTATGTAATTTTGTGTTAATAAAATGTATGGTGACTCATATTTTTTTTACTTTCATTTAAGGAGTATTACATTGTCTATTAAATACAATTTATTGCATTAACCTAGCATTTTTAGTTTCCGAGATTTTTAGGATTCTTTAAGTGACCCGGATTCATTGCTCTCGAGTGTAGTACACACAAATTATAACACATAACATAACATCACGCCTTGTTTCCCCGAAGGGTTGGGCAGAGGTGTCCCTGTAGCCGGCACACCCACATTTCGCCAGTTTAAGTCCCATGTAATAGGGGGCGAGCCTATTGCCATCACAAATTATAATTAATTATATTATTAGTTACTATTATATTATTATTAATTATATTATTAGTTGTATAGACAACTTAAAATTTAAATGAATTATGGTCTAATTTCGACCACTGGGCGACCACTATTTGAAATAAATGTATAAATGAGTTGAGTTGCATTAAAACGTTGCGCGTTCATGGAAACGTGGTAGGTTCTGTTTCAATGAGTTTACTGATATTGATTGTATAAAGCTGAATCACTTCTAACCGATAGACACAATAACAAGCGGTTATGCCAAGAGGCAATAAAGTAGATATTGTGGCCATGAGCTATAAAATAGGGTGTAAAATTACGATACGTTATGCAGCAGTAGACAGCCACAAAACGTGGAGGTTTACGACGAGGCATAAAGGGTACGCTTCTTTGGATCCAACATCCAAGTGATTTTGGTAACGAGATGTGTAACAAAGAAGGGACACAGTAGGGGGTGAAAAGCTCCATGAATATGAGCATGCGTGTGACGGAAATAGTTTACTTACCTACATGAAAAACTGACACCAGTTTCCATCATTTTGATTTCATAAGTATGAATGTTACTATAAAATATGTAGCTGACTTTTCAGAGAATTTTGGGTTATTTATGTATAGACAAACTATGTTCTTAATGTCCAGCGGTAAACCTCGTGTTTCGTCTGTTGTCGAATTTCTATCAGTTGCCCTTTGCACTTGGTGCAGACCGGACGCTCTCAATCGGCTTGGAAGTATATAGAGTTGTTAATACTATTTTAACTTAATGTTATTTATTTAAAAAATGAGAGGAAAGCGGCTAAAGTCGCAGGCACGACAGACACCAAAATAGTTTTACAGCACTATATAGGTCACACGGAAATCAAAACAAAATTACAATTAAGTACTTAGTTCTGAATTCAAATTATTACACACGATAAATCTAATAATTGATGGACATGGAAATTAGCATTCGTGTGTATTCGAAAATCCGATGATACCCGAGGGACATTAAGGAAATAAAAATACTGTACTAGAATCTGCATAAGTAATTTATCTTTCATAGAGAAATGAAATGTAAAATCGAATTCAGGCATTTTGAAGAATCAAGGAGATAGCCCTGTCTTGTCCGAAGCTAGCAACTCACTTAGGACAAGACAGGGCTACATAAAGGCTTCCGCCGGTAGAACAATTTTTGTGCAAGTTTTCAATGAAATTATTCCACTAGTCGCGTCACGCCTGTCTGTGGGAGCCTTAATGGCAGCGTAGCTAAGTGCAATGAAGTCAGCACCAATAAAAATATATTTATTTAAGCAGCAGGTGCGTCATACATCCCACCTCTTCATCCATTTGCATCATGGCATGTTACAATCACTTATCTAATTTCCATGTACTAAGTTATCTATTGCATTGTAAAACAATATGCTTGGGACCATTTTAATGAAAAAAAAAAGTGTCACTGCTGATATTTGTTAATTTAAACTCACAATGTAATGGGTTCTGTACCCGGAGGGTGCCAAATGGAGCCCTGAGCTATTACTAAGCCTCCGCTGACCGTCCGTCCGTCTGTCTGTCAGCGGGCTATACAGCTGACAGAACCGTAAAAGGTAGATTGTAATTTCGGAAGTCGGGGTCTTTGGATCACTATTTAAGTTTTTTGCCACCGACTTCCGAAATTAAAATTATTTTTCACTTTGTAGTTTGGAAGTCGGTTTTATTTTTGTTTTTTTTTTTTACTTTTTTTGTGTTTGTGTGTAATTCATCAGTTCCTCTATACAAAATGGTGCTTTTCGAGGGCAAATGCACGAGTTACTATAAAAAATACCCAAATCGCTATAGATGCGCCCATAATATTTGAAGAGTTCCCTCGATTTCACCAAGATCTCATCGCCAGATCGTGACCAAATAACAATGGGCCCATTTGGAGTATACCATTTCAAACAAAAAAGAATTTTTCAAATCGTTTCAGCCGTCTCCGAGAAATCGGGGAACTTACACAAAACAAAAAAAAATCCGATGAACTGAGAACCTCCTCCTTTTTTTTGAAGTCGGTTAAAAATAAAAGAATGTTAAAAATGAAAGGGAATACAAGAAACGTTTTTTTACTAATGTAAAAAACGAATTGTTACAAATTTTACAAATACGAGCTGGACTCGCACACCAAGGGTTCCATACCACACGGAGTTCAACTCGCAATTGGCCAATTTTTTTAAACTGGACTATTTTTTTTTAGGCGTAGGTACATAGCACACTATGTAAACGCGTAAAAGGGCTTTGTATCACAATACAAATATTCTTCCTTTCATATTCAGTCCATTCTTCTTTGGAATGCGCTTCCTCTTGATATCAGGACGACCACCAGTTGGTATGCATTTATGCAGAAATTGCAGTGTTATTCAAAATAAATAGAGTAGGGTCATCTCAGCACCTCTCTCCCTTGAATTTGTATATATATATTTATATAATATAGGTATACCTTTATTATAGTCAATATGTATTAAAAGTTTATAAACTATTTATGTACTGTTGTACCTATTTTATCTATAATGCATTATGATATTTTTTTTCTTTACTCCTCTCAAACAGAGCACCTGCCATCTAATCTCTTCACCACTCTTGGTTGACCGATAGAGAATGCCTATGGCATTAAGTCCCCCTTTGTACCTTTTTTGAGTCGGAAAAGTTCCAATAAATAAATACAAATCCCCAAAAACACCCTTCGTTAAGAGTTCCGAAAGTCCTAAAACACATAGTCCTCATCACAAACATAAACGGACATGGTCTTAATTGCCAGATTGGACCTAAACAAACAAGTAACGTAAACTGAAGGACAATCTGGACAGAATGTCGAAATTAGTTACCATATTATTATATTAGATTAGCAAACGAAACACGTTCGTTTGAAACTTCTGATACAGTAATAAATGGATCGGAATAGGGCTTTATTTTGTCAAAAATTACATCATCATAAACTTTTCACTGCTGATGCTGTTTAATAAAGCACAAAACTATGTTTTCTAAAACATGCCTGGAAATTCGAGCATTATTTTGACAACCTTCTCCGAGATAAATCGAAAATTCTGTACTGGTTGAATATAATATGCGAACACCTGTATATCTGTCGTGTTTAGCGGCCTAATAAATTACTATAAAACCTCGTATCTGACGTTTTATTTAAAAAAGGAACGAACTTTTTACTTCGTCACGTAGCAACCAAGGAGGTAAAATACCAAAGAATTTATTTAAAGTTCGATTTAGTTTGAAAATAGAGCTGTTTAAAGTAAAGAAGAAACAAATGGACATATTGGCGCGTGAAACATTTTCGTTGTAATTTATAATTAATTTACATTGAATTTTTTGCCATGGCCGCAACCACGCATTAATGGACACACGTATGTGTGCCTCGGCTTCGCCTCGGCCCACGTTTTCATGATCGTCCATCAATGTAGTAATGTACGATTATTTATTTATTTATTTAGTACTTTAAGAACACGAAAAAGACAATAGCACAGATTTACTGAAAATGAGAAAACTAACAATGGTCCAAATGAAAACACCCAAAAAAGCTATTCAAGAGATGAAGAACAGTAAAAAAAAAACAAAAAACCCGACTGCAAAAACAAATAACTGAAAAGAGAAGATAAAACGAATCTAACGACACCTCATAAGTTAAAATCCATCAAGCCGTTTAGGCTACAGAGCATGCCAAAGAAATTGACATACATACATACTCTCGAAAAACATTACCCTCCTTCTGGGGCAATCGGGTAAAAAGGCCTTGTATCTTATAGAGTTCTTGAGGCATCTCGTTTTATGACTTGAAAAGCTGTTTTGAGCGGAAAGGCCTTTCATATGCAAGCGGACGTAAATGCCAACCGTAGAAATAGTGTTTGGTGTAATTTTAGTACAAATTGAAATTAGAGTACCTAACTACACCTTGCCTGTAATTACTTTGCAGGTTTGTGTTATACTGTGTGAACCTCAATATTTCGGAAACGTCCGCATTGCATATTCAAATTGTGGAAATTTAACTTATATTATAAATTATTATAAATTTTCTCACGTTGTATCGTTGAGGACGACAGATAAAACTTTTAAAGCGTTCGCTAAGACTAAGGACTGTTGAAACCGTTGCCAAAACTTTTCTGATTATGTTAATAAATCTGCAAAAGGAATGTCTGGAACTTGTCGGAATATTAAAGTGGTCACAAAGTAAAAAGTTGTCAACGCAGCTGCGGGCAGCCGGGCACAGGTATATACCTACCTACCTATTCATATTTCAGGTTTTATTGGTACTAACTACAAGGTTAGCACGTTTCAAGCTACAAAATTTATTTCTATTACAAAAAATATTACTGTAACAATGGTAAATAATAACATATCTAGGCCAGAACCGTTCGTGTACAATCACAGGTTGTAAGTACCCATAGAAACAGTGATTTACTATTTGTTTTCAAGTTAAAATACAACAACACACCTTGACAGTTCTAAGCGCGCCGTGTGCCGCATCCTCGGCCCACACTTTCACGCCTTCCTTCTCGTACTCCAGGGTCCAGCCTACTTCGGAGGCGAGAAGCTTCTTCAGTGCTTCGAAGTCCGAGTCATCTGCAACGCGCGCTTCGCCGCGCGCCCATCCCGCGCCTCCCATTCGAGCACGAACATCACAACGCGAAGCGAACGACGAACTGCCGCCAGCCAGTGCTACGGCCACACGAGTCGATGGCACGCGCATGCGTGGAACTACGACCGCCATTTTAATTTTATTTCTTTTTTTAATTTTGATTGCTCGCAGTTGCCAATTAACTTTCTTCCTCACTTTCTTTAATACTTGTGTCATTTTGCGAGTATTATATTGACTGTCAATAGAAACTTTTCTTTTGCAACTTTGTGACAGTCAGCATCATATACCTGCGGGTTGTCAGACATCTTGACAGATTTCAAGGTTGTGTTTACCACCCACATGGGAATGCGAGTCCAATCAACTTTGTTGGTAATTGGAGCATTTTAATTCTAATAACAGTAACTGGATGTACCTTAATGGAAATAACGTCAAACCAATTACACTTCGAGTAACTTAAACGGCACGATTTTCGAATGGATTTTGAATAATTAATCACTTATATATTCGCAAAAAGGCTCTGTGTGTTCTACGTTCAGTGTAGCGTATCGGTCTGACAATGCCATCCATTTAGTTAGATTAATAGTTTAATAACTGTCCCTACTAAGCTTATATCTAGTGGTTTCGAACCTAACTACTTACCGAAGTCCCTGTTTCCATCTTCTACTAATTTAAGTACTGCTGGGTCAGATAATGGCTTATTGACTTCTTAATGTAAGTTTACATAAGCCCCAATATTTATGCTTATGAAAAACAAGAACAGCGACCAAACTGTAATATTTAATTAATCGCTAATATTTTACATCATCCCATTCACATCACTAACACACACGCTCACAAAAGCACACACATATACACACACACACACACATTCACATCACACTTACTTTTTTGCTCATAATTTATGCATACTTTCCACATACATTCTTACATGGCAATCTAATAATTTTTACAACTTTGACTAAAAACATGGCTACTAAATCATTCTATTATATATATATTATATTATATATATTATTATATATATTATTATATATATATTATATATATACTAAACTATTAAATTATAATCTCGGATTACAGTTATGGGCATCAAATGCAATCCGAGATACAGGCTTACAACCTAGTTCAGATGCAGATAGTTCCAAACTTTGTATGTTACAAACTTTAAGCCATTATTTACTGTATATTGTCAAATATTCAATTTTGTAATACGTGTTCTTATTTTGGTGAATAAATTATAGTACCTGGACGACCGAGCCCTGCTCTGTCGAAGATGAAGAATGCTCATTTAATACTAAAGGAAAGTACATACTAATTCCATGCTGCCATGATAGTAGGTACTTACTAATTCCATGCTGCCATGTCATTAATCTTGTTCTAAACTTTGGCGACCGAGCTCTGCTCGGATGAAAATACGGAAAAAACTAATTTTCCCAGATATGAGACCTAGCTATATCGATTTTTCGGCCCCGTAAACTCCTGTTTTGCAAGTTTCATCGAAATACTTGGAGCCGTTTTCGAGAACGTGATCACAAATAAATATATATATATATAAAAATATTGCTCGTTTAATAGTATAGGATTATATTATAATTATATTATTAATGACGAAAAATCACAACTGTATTCGCATGCATATACTACACATTTTGTCAGATAGACATGAAATTGTCTTCGGTCATTACACTAGCAGTCACTTAGATCAGGTAATGTCAGTTGGCAGCGTTTCTCCCATCCATGCCAAGCGAGGAACCCTTGGCGCCTGAAGATTTTCTTCGCGCAAATCGACGCCTTCGTGATATCGTCAGTCACCAAATCTGAAAAAAGATTCCTTCAGTTGCCATATTGCCGGGGGCCACGATATCCCTTTCGGATTTCTTCGTAACTCCTGCAGGCATCGGCCCTAGCGGACCCCGTCAGTTCTGCTGACATCTATTTGAGGCGCACGTAGAACACAACGCGCCATCGACCCGGGCCTGGTCCTTATCAGACGGCGAGCTACCCATTGCTCACCGTCCGCAAGCCCCCGCCTACGGTGACCGGGAATCGGCCTGCGGGAGCCCCTGGGTATGGGTCTGAGAGAAAATCTTTTGTACAAAAAACATAAAAAGATCTTCTCCTTACTGACCCTGCATTTAAATAGCCATTAGATTCTCTACTGCCTCGGTCGTGCAAAGTGTTATTGGGTTTTTCCATCAGGAATTTGAAATTTCTCAGTTGTAGGCCAGAGATTGGACGGTTGATGGCAATAGGCTCGCCCCCTGTTACATGTGACTTTAAATATAACTACCAAAATATGGGTGGAGGTACTATAGGTACACTTCTGGATAATGCTTAGCGTGATGTTATATACCTACTAGGTGGTCCAAATCGTGACGTCATAAAAAATTTAGATTCCTCATGCCCAGGGGTATTAGAAAATACCCCATGTATGTTCCGCGATTGTTAATAATTTTCTAGTTATATTTTTTTTGTTTTTCTTGAAAATTTTAGGGGAAGCGCTTTAAAAAAATTCTATATTTATTTTACACGGATTTTTCACATTGTTTTTTTGCAATTTTCATTCATAAGGAATATTCATCAGGATGCAAAAAAAATTGATCGAAAAAGAGGAATTTGAACCCATGAGGTCTCTAATAATTTTTTTATGACCTCACTATTTGGACCTCCCTCTATGTGTACGTAGATTCTCAACTATTTGAACTTACCAGCACAAGTGACGCGGCATCCTTTTCCAGGCACTGTTGTGTTACTGCACCACAGGTTGTCATTGATCTGGAACAGGCCGTGGTCCCGCGAACCATTCTTGTTGGGTTTAGCCACGATGTCCGTGTGGCGAGAACTCTCACTGTCTATCAGGCATACCCCTGAAAATTGATGGAATGTAAAGGAAATCCTTAAGAAAAAACCCAACAGCTTTACACACTTTGGAATGTGCATCTTCACTGAGAGCCCATTTTTTTTATCCTTGCGAGACTTATACGGAAAGTAAAAATTGTAAAAACTTGAAGCAAAGATCCATAAATTTCTTAAACGTGAATTAAAACTTTTATGAACAAATGACTTGGGCTCTCAGTCCAGACGCCTGCAGACAGTGGCATAGCAAAAATCTCAGAAAGTACTATCTGTGTTAGTAATTTTTATTTTAGAAATGACTTATATCTTTTAAGAAATTTTTATTCTTGTTAGGTTTGCTAGAACTCTCATTGTCTATGTATACCCCTAGAAATTGATAGAATGAATATAGTAAAAAACCAAAAAAGACCAACAGTTTTACACATCATCATTTCAGCCGAAAGACGTCCACTGCTGGACATAGGCCTCCCCTAAGCACCGCCACTTCGACCGAACCTGTGCTTTCCGCATTCAGTGGATTCCTGCGGCCTTCACAAGGTTATCGGTCCATCTTGTGGGGCCTTTCAACAGATTTACATACTCTTATCTCTACGTTCTCATTAAAAACGATGGAAAATTTAGTGAACAAGGAGTTTATATAACCGAATCATTACCCATTTATAGTAGTGATAGCCTCGTGGTGTGACTGTCAGACTGCCAAGTCATAGGTTTCGAGTTCGAATCCAAGGAACACACCTCTGACTTTTCGGATTCATGTGCGTATTGTATAATTATCACTTGCTTCAAAAACGGTGAAGGAAAACATCGTGAGGAAACCGGCGGCATGCCTGAGAGATATTTCTCGACGGCATGTGAAGCCAAGTCAGAGGCCCTTGGGTGGCTTTAAAACTCTGACACCAGGTTAGTCACTAACCAGACGAAAGAAAAAAAGAAAGAAGAAGACGTATTTATAGAATATTTTTTCCTCGAAAAACGCCTAGTAGAGAAAAATAACGTAGGCTTTCAAAATAATTACAATTTGCAATAATTACAAAATAAAACGTATGCAGTCGGAGGACCCCCGTCATCAGGAACGAAGTTTCTTCTCACGTGTGATATAAAACAAAAACAAAATTTTCGCAGTCGCCATTTTGGATTTAAATTTCGACCTCACTATCAACTTTAACACCCTCGAAAACCATGAAAACGACACCCATAACGCAAAGAAAACTTTCGCAACCGCCGTCTTGGATTTACATTTTGACCTAATTCACACAAATTTAAGAGAAACTCGTATAATAATTTTTCATTACGTGACGATTTCAACCAGTTTACTCCTACCGCAAGCCATTCCAACAAGAACAATGTTATTCACAAACTAACCAGAAAATATTTGCTTAGTCGCTACATACAGATTTTGATAAGCAAGCAAGAAATGTAGAACCGAACTATTAACCCGCTTGCACACTTATCTCCGTTTTGAATGTATTTTCGACCTCGTAATTACTTTATCACCCAAAAGCTTGAATGTCATTTGCACGTTATAAAACAAAAACCGGCCAAGTGCGAGTTGGCCGGTTTGCACACAAAAGATTCTGTAACATCGTTTCATCTGTCTAACTATTACGGTTCAGAGATACATACAGAAATTGTTCAATCGGTCGAGCAAAAAAAACCTCCGAAAAAATCACGTTTCTTGTCCCTTTTATTTAATATTATTGTTAATAATTGTTCTTATAGCGACAATAGAAATACACACTCTGAAAAAAAAAAACAACTGTCTACCTATTACGGTTCATGAGATACAGCCCACTGTCAGATAGACGGACAGCGGAGGCTTTGGCACCCTTTGGGTACGGAACCCTAACAAGGTCTATCTTATCTATATAGGTAACAATTATATATTTTCAACCTTAAAAATTTAAGATAAATATTTAAATATTTAAGATTCAATTTTATGGAAATTGTTGTCTAAGTTGGAAAACTAATTACGAGTTCGGTTTACATAAATACTTACAATCGCTCATCTTCTCTTCAGGAAATTGTTGCTTCCTGAGTTCTTGTACTAAATCACAGTGTGTTTCAAAATATTTAGCTTCACAAAACAAACTATGAGCCACTAACACCAATAACATGATACATAATTTCTTCATTTTATTTTTTAAGATAAGCTGATATCACTTTCTACCGCACGATATAGGTATAGAATTAAACTGAAGATTATGTAGGTACCACAGATATTAGAAGAATTGTGAAGATACATAAAAACTAATTGGTATTTATCCCCGCCAAATATCTTTAAGATGCATTCACACTTGTTTTTCGAAGATAATTTTATAATTTAAATATTTACATAAAATACACGAATTTCATTGAAACACACACATTTACCTCTCACTATAATCTCTAAATGTTGGTATTTCTTTTTCTTGCGTGTTTTTCTTTTTGAGAAAAAAATCCGCTGCAAGAACGTTCCCGTATCGGAAAGTGTTTTTCGCAATTATCTCAAAAATGGATGGACAGTAGACAAATTTAAAATTATATTTATCATACACATTTACACTAAAGATCTACCGAACTGAAATCATTAAATTTGACACTTTTGCGCTGGGAGTACGCGTATCACGCGTAGTCACAAGCTAAGTAATTAATTTATAATTTCAGAGTTCAGATTAGATAGGTAGGTACCATATACTTTTAACAATAAAATTTGTCTCAAAGTCTAACACAATGTCCATAATCTCCTGATGGTTACAAATCTCCATAGACAGCAACCACTTTGTCATCAGATGTGCCATGTTTGCCAATGTGGTACACATTGCATAAAGCTAAAAAAATAAATCAGAACATCAAAACGTAGCCATGATTTTGTGCGAATCACCAATAAGCCTTAGGGCCTATAAGCCTTTAGCACTTTTAAATATTATTATTTTTTCTTGAGATGATTCGCACGAAGTTAATTTATTTGTAGGCGAATCGATTTCTGGAGTTTTCAATTCGCCTACAAATAAATTAACTTCGTGCGAATCGCCTCAAGAAAAAATTATATTATTTAAAAGTGTCTATTCACCCGTTTCGGGCGAGTAAATTCGTGTGAATCACCAATAAGCCGATTTAGAGACCTAGTGTGTGTGCTCGCTAACAGCAATCATACTACTAATAATTATTTTCTGTCGACGACTTCACATATACAGTTTGTTGTGCATAAACGGGGATTCCTCGGCGCATGTGACGCAACTTCACCATTACAACGTTGTTGTGGTACACACGGCTACACATGAAGCTACACATTTCCAGTTTATGCTGATCTCCGATTATGAGGATTTCCGTACAATGCGAGATCAGCTTATACTTGATGTGCAGCCATGTGTACTAAGTACGTACTTAGTAGGTACCTATGTTATTGTGTAGCCACACATCTACGTAAGGTAGGTACTATCGAAGAAATGCATATCTGTACACTGTAAGAACTATTTTTGCTTGCAGCGCTTGGCCGCTATAGTATCACTTACCTACGAAAAAAAAGGGTCGTATGCACGGGATTTTGTTTTCAAAATACTTATATATACGTTACCCCGATGGTACGGTCAACAACAAAAGTAAATTAACACTGTTACTTTTATATGTCATCCAAATACAAACAAATTGATTCGATAAATCAATGAAATATAGCTAAGAAGCTATATTTCATGATGCTTGGAATGCTTGACGATTTATGGAATCAATTCGTTTTTTATCAAAGTTATTGAGAATGATTATAAAAAAAAATATTTAATTTTTTTTTTGTCTGATTTTAATCAACTTTCGTTGCTGATTGTACATACCTAACTTAGTATTAGGTTTTTATTTACGGGTCTACTACAAAATTCTAGTAGGTACTTACCTACCTAAAAAAAATTAAAATTTACGTATAAACTTGTAGGTTAACATGGATTAGGTAGGTATTCAAAAAACCAGTCAAGCGCGAGCCGGATTCGCACACCGAGGGTTCCGTATCATTTTAAATTTTCACACTGCACACTGCGGTGTAGAATATTACAGTTTTAGGTCAGCGCCATCTCTTGAGCGATACTGGAACTAATGTAATTTTTGTTGATGATTTCTGAAAATGTGTGCTATTTAGAGACATCGTTTTATTTTTCCTGTAATCTTCACGTAAACTTCTATCACAGAATAATTTCGGATTTTTCTCTACGCAAACTTCAGAAATAAGGGGGGAACGCTATTTTTTTTTACATTTTTCGTCACAAGTCGAAAAATATGTGGCCTGAAAAAAGGAAAAATGTTTGACAATGTGCAAATAGCGCTCTTTCATATGATACCCCACATAGTAGAAACAATTATCGAAAAAAATAATATTTAATGGATACATGGTGTCCACATATTTACAGTATGCTTGAGACTCAGGATTGCGCTTTCAGTGGATAGCCCGGGCCGAAACCCGACCTGAGCGTCGTGTAGTTTTATATAATTATCCAAGCTGGACTCATGCAAACCGTCCAGCATATCAGCAATTGCAATTGCTAGATATATGGGGTGGTAGTTACCCTTATACGAGATATCACCAGGCCTGTTCTTCACAATGGGCACCACGATGGTTTTCATTAAATCATGTGGTAGTTAAGAGTGATTCATGCACATTGTCAAGAACAAGGCCAGAACTCTCGGCAGGTGAACCCCCGCGTGCCGCAAGTGCTTAACACTAAGCCCATCATGACCGGGTGATTTACCGCCTGTCATTTTCCTCAAAACGACTGTCACCTGACCAGCTGTAAATGCCCAGCAAACTCATTCCCTTTACATCCGGCCTCCAAAATAGTAGACGACGCTAGTTTATATAGTTTTTTTTTATATCAATACCCATCACGTTCACGACTATGAAGTTTACACTAAAAAAAAAAACAGATTTTTTAAACTGCTACATTCACTGTGGTCAATGACCCCACAAAAACATCATCAAATGAATTTATTTTTTGTTTTATCATGTTTAGCTGCCCATCACATCAGCGAAGTTTCGCTAGCTAATTTATAACTTGACACTGTATTGGTAACGGTGTAATTCCACTACAAGCACATGAGACATTTCAGCTTTGTCTCTGGGACGGCATCGCACCTGCGACAATGCTTCTGGTGACGAAAATGTCCGTATGATATCAGGTGATATCAGGAGGGTCATTGACTTTTTTCCCACTTCGTTCAAAAATGTCTTTAATCTTTGATTGGTCATTAAGGAAGATAACAAAAAAACCGGTCAAGTACGTGTCGAACTACGCACAATAAAGGGTTCCGTAATTGGGATGTATTTATTCCAAGAATAAACTTGACATTGTTGAAAAACATGTTCTCCCATACATTTCAACTGCAAATGTAAGTTTGTACGCATAATATTGAGAGATTTACCATGTTATTTTAGTTCCATAGACTAATAATAGGTTTTCCTGTAATCTATGAGTATAGAGAACCATTCTCTGTATTTTTTCAAAATTGTAGGCTCATTAGTTTCGGGGATAAAGAAGGTTAATTTTCATAAATTTTCTTAAATATCTTTAAAAGCATTTATTTTAAAATTATATTTTAAAAATTATATTTGAGATCCTCGCAACAAGCTCTTTCATTTAATAAATTATACGGTACAGTTAACAAAACTTTTTTTTTTAATTTTCTTGTTTGCCCCCAAAAGTGACCCCGTATAAAAAAAATCATTTATTTACGTTACACGTCCGTATTTGGGCCACGGAAAGACATATGCGTACCAAATTTCAACTTAATCGGCCCATTAGATTCGGAGTAAATTGGCTGAGACAGACGGACAGACAGACAGACATACTAGTGATCCTATAAGGGTTCCGTTTTTTCTTTTGAGTTACGAAACCCTAATAAATCTAATCTTAACCTCTTGATGAAAATAGGTGCAATAAATAACTACCTCGCTAAAAGTAAACAAGATATTTCAAGTCATGTTCAAACAGTAACCGCATAGCAGGAAAACACAGTAGGTATGTACGTTACTTGAATTATACTGTCCGAAAACGTCTTATGTATGACTAATCAACACAGAAAGACTGTGTAATTGCTTCCATTGTCTTTTTTTAGGAATCCGTAGTTTTCTCGCAGGCTAAAGTATACCTATGTAAGTATAGGTATAGCATGTATAAAAGTGTGGTACAGACCATCAATCCGAACAACTTTCTCCAAGGAATCAAACATCGTAATCACGAAAAAAATATCAACTGTCCCATACAAAACTTCAATACCTGCTCGACCGAAATGTCCCATACATTTGTGTCGAGTAGCTAATGAAGTTTAAAACTGATTATTTTTGCTTAAACCTGAAATTGCAACAATAGAATTTCTCGCTCATGGTTCCTTTCGATTGCAGAATACCCTGTATATCTGACAGTACTCAAAATATAGTGCAATTTGATTTTTGAATATGTAACTGAAAAAGACAAGTATCGCTGTCTTAGCACTACTAATTTACAACTATTAATAGACCATCTTATGGCTGTAGTTGGATCCATAATGGGTACCCGATACAAAATGACTTGAACAAGCTGACAAAAGAACCGAGTTTTAAATGCATAGTAGTCTAGAGTACCTAGACTTGCAGACACCTCTAGACTCTAGTTCTAGACACACAGGCAACTACGCGTATAGCCGCAATGACTACGCAACCCAAGTGCTTAGACCGCGACGCACTTGACCGAATTTTTAATCATGCTCAATATTGAAGGGGCGTCCCCGTGCGCTTCAAAAGGATGCAGGCTTTATTAATTTGAAGATCACGATTCCTTGTAACCAATTTTACAACTCGATTGGTCGGTTCTTGACTTAGTATTCTAAATAAACCACGTGGAATCCCCGCCAAAACATTTTCATACTATGACTTGAGTTTTTCATTACTTTTTTTCTTTTATGTTTTTAAAAAAAAACTTTGCCCCACACTAGGAATTTCTCACTGAATCACTGGATCTTTTAGAGAGCGTTTGACCTATGTTTTTCGGATTAGTTATTTAAGTTAATGGCATCCAAAACTTTCCATCCAAAGGTGTGCTCATAATTAACCGTGTGGGACAAACGATCAATATGAATAACTTTCTTCCATGGGACCAACATCGTAATTGCGAAAAAATAATCAAATGCCCCATAGATTTGAGTCACGTAACAAGTAATTATTGAAGTTGTATGTATAGGTAGTATGGGACAGTTCATGGTTCCTTTCGATTGCAGAGCAGCCTCTATAGCTGAAAAGTACTGAGTAGGTAGTTCAATTTGATTTTTAAATAACTGAAAAAGACAAGTATCGCTGAGTTTGCTCTACTAATTTACAATTAATAATAATACCAACTAATGAGTGTAGTTGGATCCATAATAGATACCTACCGGATACAAAATGACTTGAACAAGGTGACAAAATAACTCAGTTTTAAATGCCTATGCCCACGTTCTCACGGACGTAAAAATATCGCGGCGGGATTTTATCGCGCACTGGATTTTCTACTCTCGGTGTTGAGCCGAGCGTTGAGAATCCAACAGAGTACATTCCAGCGCGTCGATAAAACACTGCTGGATTTTCAACTAAGCGGAGCGTTGAAAATTCATGTGCAAAAAAATTACCGCGGGAAATAATCGCCCGTACGGGCTAATAGTCTAGAGTAGGAGTCACCAAATCCAGAGGTCCGGATCCAGAACGTCGAACTATTTTGTGCGGACTTTATGTAAACAGTTAAATTTATATCTAAAACCTAAAATTTTGAGTAATCTAATGAAGCCCACGCTTTGTATGCTCTGCCGTCGATACGACAACGGACGACGCGAGACGACAAGCCGCATGAAGCTGCAAATGTTTTCCGGGGTCATAGAACTATGTAGGTACTCTACACAAAAATACGAAAGGTTCTTGAAGATCTTTTAATCGTCTTCCAAACGGACCGCGACAGTCATAGAATTTTTTAAACGGACCCCCAATAAAACTAATTGGTGATCCCTGGTCTGAAGTACCTAGAGTTTAGACACCTCTAGAAGAGACTCTTATGCCTGTTTTCACCTTCACTAAGTAACACTTAAATGAATCCCTAAATAAAAGTGTACTGTTGGATTTTCAATGCTAGGCTCAGCGCTGAGAGTTGAAAATCCAACAATGTACTTTTATTTAGGGATTCATTTAAGTGTCACTTAGTTGTCAGTGAAAACGGGCATTAGACACCCAAATACCTACACGTATAGCCGCAAGGACTACGCAACGCGAGCGCTTAAACCGCCACGCACTTGACCGAATTTTTTATCATGCTCAATGTTGAAGGGGCGTCCCCGTGCGCATCAATAGGATGCAAACATTATTCATTAGAAGATGACGATTCCTTGTAACCAATTTTTACAACTCGATTGGTCTTACTTAAGTGGCGAGGTGCTTGACTTACTGTGCTAAATATAGCACGTTGAATCCTCACTCAAAACATTATCACATTTTGGCTTTTTCATCACTTGATCTTTTGGGAGCGTTTCATCCAATGTTAGGTACTTTCCAGCGTGTTTCGAGACGAGTTAGTCATTTTAAAGATTCACCGGTGAAGCTAGACCTTAACCAACGTGGCGACGACATCGTTAAAAGATGCCCACCCATAGATAAATATCACCTGTCTCTCCACTGTCCCATTATTTACTCGAGGATTCCCTTACCGCACCCCCCGATCTACTCATTGATATTCCATAAATCCTTATACTCCTGAACATGAACATGACTTATGCATATCTAATACACCCGAACATAGGAAATATTCCTACTAAGCATAAAAACGTGCAATCTATCATTCAACTCAGCCTACCGGAGTACACAGCTGTCATAGGCGCCGGAAGGTTTGTTTTCAGGGGGGTGCATCTTCAGCTCCACGAAACGATCGATCGATCATTTTACCAGTTCACCTCGGATGTGTTATGATTTGTCCATTCATGCAAGGAATAACTTTGTTGACTTATGCAGAAAAGCTTAAAAAATAAGAGATTTTTCCATCTTATCTCGAATGGAATAGGTTATATTTTGTTCATTCATACGGAAAGAGGGCAAGGTAACTGTGTCGACTTATATAAATAAGCTTAAGAAATAAGATGGAGTAGGATACAGGAGCGAGCGAAGCAAGCTCGATAATGTTTGCACCCCGCCTAGGGCCGATTCGATTTTCAGCTTTAGAATTCAGAGATTGCAGAATGCAAGAGCGAGCGAAGTGAGCTCGAAAATTTTAGAATCGCCTCGAATAGGTTAAGTTCTCTATTATTGTGTTAGGCGTTTTTAGATATTTCTTTAGTTCTGAATGTTTTTACACCTACATTTTATTTTGAAGCCAGAGAAGTGCAAGTGCACTCTCTTACACCCTCTCCCGGCGCCCGTGACTGCTGGACATATAGCATCCAGTCAGACCTAATAGGTCGCCGGTATCTACATAGCTGTGACTGCGAAGGTCTAAGGGCAAAATTCACAGATTACACTTTAACTATACCTTGCCAAGTAAAGTTCATACCAATATTAATCTTATTGTTAAGCTAATGTTAATATTTTTATTCGTATAAACAAATGTGAACAAGTGTAATACGAATGTGAACCATTTTTTTTTTAATACTTTTCCTATTCGTGTGATATATTTACTTGGAATAATACATAAAGCAAGGTCTGTGAATCTCCACTGAACGAGGATTCGCCTGTTCCGGGAGTCATCGGATCTTCGACAGACATGGCTTATTTATGTAATTATATTAGGTAATTTAGTTTAGCTCATTAGCATATCAGAAATCTGAGGTAACTGCCGCACAACGTCTTAAAATATCTAACGACAGTTGCATCAAACATATAAAATATTATCTACCAAAACATATGTGTATTTGCTGATACTTTTAGTTAATTTTTTAACGTAATTATTGCTTTTTCTCCGCTTAAAATGGCGAATAATAAGATCGCCTGGAAACAATATTTCCGGACAATTAAAACCAACGTTGACGAAAACATTATATTGTGCCAATAATAAGCGAACCGATTTAATTAAATAATATTAATAGCACTGATATAAAGTTGCATAAACCGCAGTGTTTGAATAATATTTACTTCAGTGACTGCCCATAATAAGGATAATATTGATGCACGTCTATTTTGTGGTGTGAATATTACCTACTAAGTAGTTCATCAAACCGAGCTTTAATACTGATCTAATGGTTAATTCTGTTTCTAGAAAAATCTTTGCGATTCCAGTGGCTTCCCGAATCGACCGTAAATAAATCGATACCTAAGTACGACGCATCCAGCACCCTAATTGCGTAACACACGATCAATCATAATCTGAATCATCATTCATTCAACCATTGTTCGAAAAATCTGCTCGACAACTAAATTAACGCAATGGATGTTGTCGAACTGTCTTCTAAATGAAACAGATTGTGATTGATCGTGTGTTACCCAATAGGGTGCTGGACAGTCAGCCTCCACCAAATACAGTGCTTAGACAAGTCAAGGAGATTTCTTATTTCTACATCAACTTTCAACAAGATTCACATAAGCTTTTCGGTAACTTAATACTTCAAATCCATTATCGTTATCGCTGGTAGAATGTCGCTTTGTCGTGACCAGTGGCGGAGGAGAAATAGGCCCGGGCCTAGGGAGCCCAGATATAAGGGGCGGGCAACCTGCGGCTGGCAAGATCTCAGCTCAGTAAATAATAGAGCTATGACGGCTAAGGGCAGGCGCACACAAGGTAGCCTGGCTGCGGCAGCCAGGCTGCCTTGTAGCCGACAGCTAACTAATAATGTAACATTTTCGAGCTCGCTTCGGTCGCTCTTACATTCTAGTTTAATTAGATTAAGTTATTAGCTTGTCTGCAAAAGTTGAAAAGTTAAGGATGATTTCCACCAAACGGCTCGCATCGCATCGAATCGGAAAGGATACGAATGGATGCGACGACAGCCGATCGCGTCCGGCAGGATTACAGGCACCGCAGTAATCAACGCGTTAATGTCTTTTTAATGGTCAAAAGCTGGTGCATCACGGTGTCGCGAAATCAATGGTTTAGTCCTATCTCAAAAATGCCCAACGCGCTTAAAGAAGTTTTCACTTTAAAAAAAACCTAACCCTCCCTTTTTCTGAATTTGCAGATTCAATATATAAATAATACATAGCCTATGTCACTACCACAATTAAGACAAATCTAACGACACCTCATATGTTAAAATCCATTAAGCCGTTTAGACTACAGAGCGTGCCAAAGAAATAGACGTACATACATACATACTGTCGAAAAACATTACCGTCCTTCTGGGGCAGTCGGGTAAAAACAAAAGTATAATATTTATTATATTATTTATTAATATTTTGTAACCATATTGTGATTTAAAAGAGTCCGTGGAGTTTCTTGCCCGTTCTTCTCCATAGGTACCTACTACGCTTTGGAATGGACAACTAGCTTCATCGTTCTGACTGACCGACTCCTTGACAATTCAAAAGTACCTGTAATTGGTTTATTTGAAATAAATGCTTTGAGTTTGAGTTGAGTTTGAGTTTATAAGTTTGAAGGGAATCGTTTGTCTCGGTATGGGCAACCGGCATTTGATGAGGAGTAATGAATCGCATGTAACTAAAAGAGTGTTGAATATAAATGTTCACGGATGGAGAGACAGAGGAAGACCAAAGAAAATATGGGTGGATTGTGTGAGAGTTGTTAGGAAAGAAAAACCGGTCACGTGCAAGTCGGACTCGCACACGAAAGTTCCGTACCACCGTACAATATTAAGCAAATAAATGAATATACTAAACGAAGAATATTATTATTTTTCATCTTCATTAAAAAGTTATATTTTGCTGTTGCTGAAAATCACCCATATTTAAATAAAATCCCTTTTGAATCGGCGTTTTTAGTATTTGTTGATTATATGCAGTAAGTATACGGTTAATGAGAGAGGCTTAGTAATAGGGTTCCGTTTGGCACCGTTCGGGTACGGAACCCTAAAAAAGAGTGAATGATAGATTGATAGCTAACAAGGGAGAATAGAAGAAAAAAAACGTGTTGCGTCGACCCCAAGGTAACTATGAACAAGAGCAGGAAGACGATGTAGGCCACCTACTTGGCTGGACAGTCTACTGCAATTGTTGATCCACAAGAAAAACCTTATCATATACAAGTATATACAGGGTGGCATGAACAATGACCCAAAAACTGTTACAATGGATTAATTATGATTCTGAACCCCCTGCGTAGAAAAATAGGTAGCTGTTTCATAGAAAAGTGCAACGACCGCGTAGCGCGGTCAATATGTATGAAACAGCTGATTTTTTTAAAAATAAACGGCGAAAAGTTTTAACGCAGGGGGGTCAGAATCATATACTGAATCCATGGTAAGTTTTCGTGTCGATGTCCCTGCCACCCTTTATATTACGAAATGTTTACCTATTAATTATTATTTTATTGCAATATTTATTGCGATGAATCAGTTCAGCTTTATCGTTTGGTGACTTTGGAATAAATACTTAGTTTATTATTGGCAATACAATGTGGAAACGATAACAGTTAATAGCTACTTTGCGAAAGATAAACAAGTTTTTATGCCAATTTAATTAATCGCATTACTGCTGAGCATGAGGTACCTTGCACCTAGGACGTCTGACGTTTCGTAAGTGTCCATGTAGGTTTATGTGAAATAAAAATATTTAAAATTTTGAATTTTCATATCTGGAAAAAAATCGTTTTCTCCGTATTTTCACCCTAGCAGAGCTCGGTCGCCCAAAGTTTAGAACAAGATAACGAATAATGACATGAGAATAATGACATGGCAGCATGGAATTAGTATTTACTATACATGGGATTAGTATGGACTATCCTATGAGCATGAATGAATGAGCATTTTCTATTTTCACTAAAGCAGAGCTCGGTCGCCCAGGTACTGTTAATTAATCGAAAAGAGCGATTGTTAGATATTACGACTTGGGTAGTCAGGTACCTACCTCCCCAATATGCTTATTGTTCCCATAACAAAAGTCTGGAAAAATAATGGACGCGTTGAAGTCGGGATCAATGAAGACATGACAATTGAGTGCATCTGAATCTGCAAAACCAAATGGCGTTACGAAGGTAGAACCCTTTACCACTGTAAAGGGGGTCCTACGTCCACTGTAAGACGTGGGAATCCGCTGAATGCGGGAAGCATGGGACTGGTCGATCAGCGTGCCTGGTGTAGCAGGTCGAGGGAATTGTTGCAGCAGTGCTTGGATAAGGCTTAGCTATGACCAAATAAGCAGTGACCATATGTTTGTTATGCTGTCTCTGCAAAAACTACCTAGGTAGGTACACAAAGTGCAGTTTACGAACCAGTTAAATAGAGTTGAATTTCTTAATGTTTTTTTTTCTTGGTACATGACTTCTTACATCATTATCTATTCTTTGTTTGAAATTCGTGCGATAATTTCAAGTGGGATATATAACTAGTAAATAATTGGCACTTATTTACTTTAAACATTTTTTTTTGCATTCAAAGAAGATAAGCAACGCAAAGTAGGTAAAGTAGTTAACCAAACGAGTTGCTATCATTCGTTAAAAAAACAACACGAATCTTATTTTTATTCTCCAGTAACCTTCCATGAATAAAATCTTTTTCCTCGACATCCGCATCTTTGTAAACATGGTGATATATCTACATACCTACACAAAATGGCATCGCAACGAATATCATCCGTGACCCCCACTGCTTGTATACTGATAAAGAGGAATCCCCTGTTCCCAGTCAACGCATACGCACACACCCTCACATTTTAGCGTACCTAGATCATATAAATACAGCTTACTGAATCTTCCTCATACACAGTCCAGTATTCATACGAACAAGTAGTGCGGGACAAGGAATCATGCAGAAACTAACGGTATTTCTCGTTGCGCTTGCAACGATTTGCTTGTGTGACGCGAAATACTTCGCCACAGAATGTGACCTGGTCCATGAGTTGAGGAGGCAAGGCTTCCCTGAAGATAAGATGAGGGATTGTAAGTATTTTTTTAGATTAATTTCTTGACTTTCTGTGAATTTTGTTACGTTAAAATTGGAATATGGCCGGCTAGGTTTTTTTTTTTAATTTATTCTGTTTAGATCTGTGTTACTTTGTCAGTCAATAAAGTGCCTAATTAAGTGCAATATTGCTATCAAAACTTCATAAGGGATCTAAAAACCAAATTAATGTACAATTTCGTACGTACTAATAATTAAAGGTACTAAATAACTGCATAATACTATAAATATGATGTCCGTCGTATTGCCTAGCTAGGTGATTAACTGTAAATCCAGTTCGCAAACTGGATCTTGTTTTGGCAAGGCAACTTCTTTTGCCTTCATTGTTTTCACTCTCTAGGTATAACTTTTTCAAAACTAATGTGTAATTTAGTACTCGTCATCTGCCTAGCCATTTTCCAAATTTCTTGGAACTTCTTTCTTTCTTTTTTCTTTCTTTTTTTTCCTTTTATTTCTTTCTTTTTTTTTTTACATGGAGCGAATGCTTAGCTAACCTCCACAACCCAGTAACTGGGTAATACGATACTCCTTTGTTTAGACTGGTTGTCAGACTTTCTGGCTTCTGACTACCCGCAAGGACTGTCAGAGATCAACAAATTAACACATTCGAGTCCACCCACTTTTCATAGAGCTCATATGCCATGCCGTCATACATATGCGCCATATATACAACCTGTGGACCCTCCAAGGGGGTCACCAGGATTTCGTTTGCGATAAAGTGAACTCTCCAGGGAGGCTCCCGGCACTGGATGTTATGACTGTCAGGACTAAAGGCTACTGTGTTATTTCACGTCTTTTAAAACTCAATCATTTTCACAGGGGTATGCCTGATTAATAACGAGAGCGCCAGGAAAACAGACAAAATGGGCAGAGTGAACAAGAACGGTTCCCGAGACTACGGCCTGTACCAGATCAACGACAAATACTGGTGTAGTAACACTAGCACTGCTGGAAAAGACTGCAACGTCACTTGTGCTCGTGAGTACCTGCCTTTATAGGCTTTGCAACTCTAGAGAAATGCCCATGTTTATATTTTCAACTTTATTTCAACTCATAGAAGGTTGACATTTGTTTGCCAGTGGAAACCGAGCTGCGCCTAATGTCGCCAGTTCTGCGTCGACCCTAAAGTCTATTCAACTCCTTGCTTCCAATTGATGTTATTTCCAAATAAACGAATATCTATTTTATGCTTGTGTAAAGAAAGATGGATTTGAGAATTACTAGGACCTACTATTGAAAGAATCATAAAATGAATTATGAAGTTTTGAAGAAAAATTGAAGTTGTAGCACAAATAGAACTTCATTTGTGGTTGTTAAAGTTGTTTTACAAAAAAAACACAAAATATTTGTTTAAATGTTTGAAAACTAAGTCGCAAACGCAGTTTAAGTCCAACGGAAACTAGCACAAATGGGTTTTTGTAGCCCTTAAAAGACCTAACCTTTCACCTAAATCTTTACTAATAACAATCTTTTTTTAATTTTCAGAAATGCTGTTAGACGACATTACCTTGGCTTCCACTTGCGCCAAGAAAATTTACAAACGCCACAAGTTCGAGGCCTGGTACGGATGGAAGAACCATTGCAAGGGAAAGCCTCTGCCGGACATTAGTAACTGCTAAAATAAAGCATGGACGCTATTCCAAAGATTTATATTATAAATATTTTAATTTTGAATAAGAAATTATATTTTTACTCTGAGAAATATGATATAGAATTACAGACTGCATAATTATATTACAAGTATTGTAGTACATATAAAAAAGAAAAAATACAATTGAAATTGAAATACAATTTAAAAAAATACCTATTGTTCATAACCTTAAATAATGTTTAATACACTTCATATCAAGCTTTTCACCGATTTTAAATAATCCATTATTGAAAGATAATATGGTAATACACTGTGACAATGCAATATGATCGTCATGCTTATAAACAATAAAAACTAATTTTTATTACTTCTTTGTTTAATTTTCTTAATTTCTAGGACTAATCAGAATAAAAATTATGAATAGGTAGGTAACTACAATACACACATTGCAGTATAAAAGCTCATGCAGACCAGCGCGATATCCCGGGCGCGACAAGGGGCGCGCTACCTGTACCGCCCGCGATATCGCGCCAGTTTGCCTAAGCCTTCAAACAAAATATTCATTATTATATCTTACACTAATTTATTTCATTTAGAGAATCTTTTCTGTCTGCGCTGACCCTTAGATATAGCTTATTCAGCCTATAATGTTCCCACTGCTGGGACTGGGGTTGCCGACCCTACTATTTAACTATTTAATATAATATCCTGCTATATTAGAGGCCTAAAAACTATATTTCTGAAAAAAAACATACAGAGTGGCAGGGACATCGACGCGAAAATTGTTGCCTATTCAAGACATGATCTTGAACCCCCTGCGTTGAAATTTTTCCAGGTTAATTTTTTTTTTTTATCAGCTGTTCCATACATTTTGACACTTTTCTATGTAACAGCTGGTTTTTTTTTAATAACCGATGAATAATTTCAGCTCAGGGTTCAGAATCATGTACTGAATCCATGGTAATAGTATTCACGTCGATGTCCGTGCCACCCTGTATAGTAGGCAAAACTACTATATTTTTGTTTCAAAAAGAAATGGCGAGATGATCGGAATAGAACCAGTATTAATCTTATTTTGTAACCTTAATTCAGAGTGTGAAAACAGTTACGATACCTACATGAAAAAACAACCTGCTAAAGTTCATAATAGTAGCAAAAGATATGCATTTAAAGAATAAAAATGTTTTTAAAATCCTGTATACTTACCTACTATATCTTTTTTTTTTTTAAGTTGGCAACCCTAGCTGGGACACAGCTTTCCTCTATTCGAGAGGGAGTGGGCTGTAAACTTGTTTGATAGATATTACTGTCTTCGAATATTTGATTTTAGGACTTTCCGGTTTCCCCAAGATATTGTCTTTCACCGTTTTGAGAGCAGTGGTGATGAAATTATTTAAACAAAGTAAAACGCCTGCCAGGGTGCGAACCGTCGAGGCGGAACGCGTGAGGGAATGGCAAATTTCGCGCCCTCACGCCCCTAACCGCCGCAGGAGACGCCCTGGGCGTCGGGAATCGCAGGCAGATTCCCGGCCACCGTAGGCGCGGGCTTGCGGACGGTGAGCAATGGGTAGCTCGCCGTCCGATAGGGACCAGGCCCGGGTCGACGGCGCGTTGTGTTTCACGCGCACCTAAAAGAGATGTCAGCAGAATTGACGAGGTCCGTTAGGGCCGATGCCTGCCGGGGGTGCGAGGAAAACCGAAAGGGAGATCGTGGCCCCCGGCAACAGGGCAACCGAAGGAACACGGGTGGGTTTTAGTCAGTAAGAGTCTGACACGCCCTCCCGCTCCGCCCAGAGCGGGAAAGTTATTTGATAATTTCCCACCCAAATAAAAAAAAGGACACGGCTCGCATTGTTAGGAGGTTCCTCAGTTTCCGATACCGATGGGCTACTATTTTTTATATTTTTAAATGTCTTTTTTTTTAATTCTTATACAACGTGCCGCTACAATGGCGACAATAATTTAACACACGGGTAGGGCTAGTAGCCAGTAATCATAAAAAAATATAAGAATAAATAATTCGTTAATTGACTAATTTTAATTTTCAAACGCTCGCCTCTTTCGTTCAATTCGCCTTCTTTTTGCACGTTATTCGTGTTATTTTCATTGATGCGATGTTATGATCCGTGACCCCGGTAAATTACCTTTGCACTACAGTTGTTAAGAACAGGTTGCACTAAGATTCTATTTTAGAAAATTGATAATAAATAAAAACGTTTAATGGAATTAAAATATCAATGAAACTAAAAAGAAAACGCTAATCCGTATAAGTGTGTTAAATTAATGTCACCATTAAGGCGCCACGCTGTATTTGATTTGAATGAAATAAAGGAAATAATAATCATTATTATTTTAAGATTATGGACGGTACTATGACAATGCAACATAATCGTAATGTCTTTATAATAATAAAAAGTCGTTTTTATAACTTATTTTGTTTTATTTTCTTAATTTCGAAGACTTATACATTAATTAGGTACAACATTATGAATAACTAAAACCTTAAGGCCGCGTCCTAACCAAAAGCGATCTTAACGCGAGTACATGAATATTATGTTATAATCCCGCGACCAATCAATCAATCGCGTGTGTACAGTATTTCCATTTTCTTTATCTCCCTCGGGTACCATCGGATTCCCGAATACAAACGAATGCTAATTTCCATGTCCATCAATTATTAGATTTATCGTGTATAATAATTTGAACTCAAAACTAAGTACTTTATTGTTGTTTTGTTTTAATTTCCGTGCGAACTATATATAGAGCTGTAAAACTATTATCCTATCTGTCGTGCCTGCAACTTTAGCGGCTTTCCTCCCATTTTTTAAATAAATTACATATAGTTAAAAGAGTATTAACAACTCTATATACTTCAAAGTCTATTGAGAGCGTCCGGTCTACACCAAGTGCAAAAGGCAACTGATAGAAATCTAACAGACGAAACACGAAGTTTTGCCGAGGGACATTAAGAAAATAGAAATACAGTACATACCGTCATAATTCTTATAAAGGATCGCGCAATCGAGCGACGATCGCTTTTGTTTGAACGCGAGGTAACAATGAAAAAATAACCTTATGAGCATGAAAATGTGACATAAAGGGTGAATTTTTGACATGAAGCAGTAAAGACAGGTACATTAACCGTTGTCGCAAGAAAAGGGTCTTAGGAGACTGTCCTTAACTTTTGATACATTTTGATATACATTAACAGATTTTGGAAAAAAAATACAGTCAAACAAATATGGATTCACAGAATTATAATCATTAGAATCAACAATACAAGTACTTAAGTTAAAATAATCCTCAAATGTCATGATTTCATGAAATCGTCATTCAATAGGGTAATATGAACTTGTTGGTAACATGAACGAGTTGTATTGATGATTTTAATGATTATAATTCTATAAATAAATATTTGATACCATCGCGAATCATATTTAAATCAACATAAAACCTGATACTGGCCTGCAAATTATAAAATACGTTTAAATTTCCCCGATGCTTACACCTCATCTGTGATTTGTAGACAGTAACACTTCTAAGAACGTCTTAAAGTTAATTGGGCTGTGAACCATGTCGGTATTTCAGTTTCTCTTCGAGTTTTTTCGCAGCTTCCATTACTTTCTTCTGCAACATTTCATCTATGGTTTTTATCTGCAAAAAAAAAACGTTACTTTTCAACTGTTTTGTCATCGTAAGAAATTCTGATATCGATAAATCACGTGTGTGAAGTATTGCCAAGTTATTCAATTTGACATTGTACCTATTGTAACCCGTTTATGTAACTGTAAACTTACATAATCAGGTTACTTACGGCTGTTTTCTTGAATTAAGACCAGGCACCCTAATGCTTGGGCACGCCACAATTGCGGCGATAAGACCCCTCTTTGAGGAGTGGCTAGAGAGGCGCCACGGCGTCCTCCCCTTCCGCCTGACGCAGGTCCTCACCGGACACGGCAGTTTCGGGAGGTTCCTGCAGAGGATAAGGCGGGAGGAAACGCCCGGGTGTCACCATTGTGTGGATCGCCCGGAGGACACGGTGGAGCATACGGTTGAGGTCTGCTCAGCTTGGGCGGAGCATCGCCGTGTCCTCGTGGAGGCGATCGGCGGCGGTGATCTCTCGCGTCCGGCCCTGGTTCAGGCCATGGTACGGAGCGAGAGGAAATGGGAGGCCGTCACCTCCTTCTGCGAAGCGGTAATGCTCGCGAAGGAGGAGGCGGAACGCGTGAGGGAGAGGCAAATTTCGCGCCCTCATGCCCCTAACCGCCGCAGGAGGAGACGCCCAGGGCGTCGGGAATCGCGAGGCGATTTCCGGCCACCGTAGGCGCGGGCTTGCGGACGGTGAGCAATGGGTGGCTCACCGTCCGATAAGGACCAGGCCCGGGTCGACGGCGCGTTGTGTTCCACGCGCGCCTCAAAGAGATGTCAGCAGATTCGAAGGGGTCCACTAGGGCCGATGCCTGCCGGGGTTGCGAAGAAAACCGAAAGGGAGATCGTGGCCCCCGGCAACAGGGCAGCCGAAGGAACACGGGTGGGTTTTAGTCAGTAAGAGTCTGACACGCCCTCCCGCTCCGCCCAGAGCGGGAGAAGTTATTTGATGATTTCCCAACCTCAAAAAAAAAAAAAAAAAAAGGCACCCTAATGCTGGGGCCGCATCTGCGTCTATCATGACGAAGTTTCGTACAGTGATACGATACACGCAGATGTGACCAATTATTATAGGTTATCGTCGCGATAGTTCGGGCTGCGTAGCACTTATCGCTCGCGTAGCGGTACATAATAAGCGTGGCGCGTGGCCGGACTAGCGTTAGTCATTTCGACTGTTGTTTTCAGACTGCGTAGACGCACTTTCGAAATAATGGAGAGCCATCTTGCACGATAATTCGTTGAAATTATGAAGTCGCTAATGTGACCGCTGCATTAGCGCGCTAATGTGACCGCTGCATTAGCATTGCTTTGTCACGATAGATACAGATGCGGGCCCAGCATAAAGACAATTTTCATGCAAGCCAATACATCAGTAATAAAGTTGAATATCGCGTGCGCTCTTTCAATTCTTATTTCGTTTTTAACTAAAGTATTGATCTAGAGAAAAAATATCTTGTGGTAATGACTACAGAAAAGGGCTGTTCGAGCCATTTACAACCTAGGTCCAAGAGATTCCCTTAGAGAAAAATTCAAAGAAATAAATATTCTGACTGTAGCCTCACAATATATTTTTGAAAACCTATTGTATGTACACAAAAATATATCAAATTTTAAGAAAATGTCCGATATTCATAGTTTAAATACCAGGAATAAACAAAATCTTGCTGTGCATCGCACACGTCTCCACAAAGTAGGCAACTCGTTCATGGGTCAATGTATACGCTTTTACAACAAACTTTCCATTGACATTCGAAACTTACCCATTAATAGATTTAAAATCTGTATTAAAACCAAACTTTGTAAAAAAGGGTATTATAAAATTTCAGATTAAAGAAGATAAAAAAGCATGGAATTGAACTGCTCGCTCTGCTAAGCCTTGTGATAAAACTTAACATTTTAATTATTTTGTAAAATCATCAAAATATACCAGTTTAATATACACATTGACATTGTTGAAAATTATATTCAAAATGACATGATTACTTTGTAAAGTATTATATTATTTTAATTAATTATTGTGAATGTGAGGACTATGTGGATATCATTATTATTTTCATTTTTCAGTTACTTTTAATTATGTTCTGGCAATTTGAGTAGTTTATGCGACCTACCCAAATGTCCTTTCTTTGGTATTGTTCGTCGAGTTGAGCTCCTGAAGTTCTGAGTTGAGCTCCACTATTACTGACAAATGCTTGCACTGACTGGACAGGTCCACTCAAATCTGTGTGGTTCTTTCCTCAAAAGACCATTTCAGACACTAATCTACATGGTAGAAATGATGATGATGGATGAAATGTGCACACACACCTCATATGGCCTGACCAAGATTATGTCTGGACTTTAAAAGAGACTGTGACCTCTGAGTTTGTTTCGGCCTTTCTTCTCAGAGTACTCGGAAACGCCGAACTCAACTAGCTTATTTTTATTTTTTATTTTTTTTAATATGACGTGTAAAAGTGATTCCGATATCCTATTTACAGAATAAACAATTTCATTTCATTTCATTTCATTTCACTATATTTTCTTACTGTGAATACTTATTGACATAAGAACCGAGTAATCTTGGTTTTATTTATTAAATAATCTTTAAAAAAATACATGATTTTCGAAAAAAAAAAATCGAGCGAAAATGTTACAATTACGTAACTGTCTTGTACAGGGAAAGAAAAAGGTCCAATAAATCATATACTAAAGTTCCATTTTGATTGTATGCGTGACCGTTACAGAATATTAATGCAAATTAACATACAATTTAGGGAGCCTCCTCTAACTTATATTATACTAGCTTTTGCCCGCGGCTTCACCCGCGTGTATGTCGGATATTATCCGACGGACACGTGCTACCGGAATTAAAAGTGTCCTATTTGTAAATCCATTCGCCGTTTTTTTGCGAGTTTAAGTAACAAAAATATAAACTTTCACATCAAAAACAATATTATATATCTGCATTTAAAATAGTAATCAAGTCAAAACTGAACATTCAATATTTTGGAAAAAAAAAATTGCAACGAGTCTGAGGCCGAGAAAATGGTTTTTAGAATTTTTATCCGTTTGTCTGGATGTATGTTCCGGATTGGCGCAAAAACAGCTGAACGGATTTTCGTAATTTAGTACACAGATAGTTTATAACATGGATTAACTATGTTCTCGTAGAATATTTTCCGACATACTCGCGGGTGGAGCCGCGGGCAAAAGCTAGTTTATAATATAATATTATAGTAGGATAACGTAGAATAGTAGATATTTACAGCTGAAATAGATACTCGGGTTCTGAAACCCTAATCTAATTTGTTAGCAAATGATGTTCAAGTGATACTTTATTAGACGAAGAGCAAAGATTTAAATCATTAGATTCGCCCTACCGCATCAAAAGAAAATCGCGTTACTGTTTCGTTTTGACACCTCCGTCACAAGCAATGTTGCATGCTGCCATGGAAACGCCATATACGGGATGTGTAAGTTCACTGGTATTGACACCTCGAGCGACATAAGTATTATGAAAGCAAATCTATCGATTTAAATCTTTGCCGGAAAGTGAAAAACCCGGCCAAGTGCGAGACGGAGTCGCATACGAAGGGTTCCGTACTACCGTACAATATTTAGGAAAAAACGTCGATAGTAACACGTTGCTTGGATTGGGACCCCCTTTTAATTTTTAACTTTATTATATTTTTAATTTGTTATAGTGGCAATAGACACACCACTCTACCTATTGCGGTTCATGAGATACAGCCCGCTGATAGATAGACAGACGGACGGACAGCGGAGGCTTAGTAATAGACTTCCGTTTGGCACCCTTCGGGTACGGAACCCTAAAAAAACACTATTCCTATGAGAAATACCAGCCGCGGGTATTCAAGCAGTGTTTCCACCAGAGATGAGCGAGGATGCGTAGCGAGAGATGTGTGCGAAATTAACAAATAACATCGCTTCACTGTCATAGCTTGAGCTAAGCTAGCGCTGTTATTGGTTAGTTTTACGGACATTCCTCGCGATGCATCCTCGCAAATCGCTGGTGGATACGCAACCTTAATCGGGAAAGCGGGAATAGTAATTTTTCCGGAAAATGCACGATTCCTGTTGTAAACACCAGATGCGGGTAAAAGCTATTTTCTAATCAATGATATCATAATTGTTATCCTACCTGGCTGGTAAATTCATTCTTGATCAAGGCTATTTGTTCAAATCCAGCGATCTTCTCTGCCTCATACTTAGTTGTCAACTCTTTTATCTCTTCAGTACGTCGGAGCGCCTCCTTGGATCGTTCGCGTAGCTTCTTGTCCTTCTCTTCAGCCTCTCGGAGAGCACTATCATCAAAACATACATAAATATATATTAATATTAGCCTAATAATAAAGCCAACAAGACGCGATAAATTCCATGCTTTGGGATTTAAAACTTTCAACTTAATTAGGTATGGTTCAGTTTTCGTTGCAACTAAAATTATTTTATGACGTTTATCGATAGTATTTTTATTCAAAAATCAACTCAGATTACTTGAGTTTAAAGTTGACATTTGTTTATGTTGCAATTTTGTGTATTAATCTTGTATTGTTATTGATATTTTAGGTTTAGTTTTTCGTAAGTTTATGTTTCTAAAAGCTAATTAATCTCTGAAAATGCTGATCCCGAGTGAAATACAGTATCCTACTTCTTATGCAAAAAAAAACCGGCCAAGTGCGAGTCGGACTCGCACACGAAGGGTTCCGTACCACCGTACACTAATTGGCAAAAACACCGAAGAAAACAAGTTTCTTGCATGGGGAACGCCTATAATTCTTAAATTCATTTTATTTTTATTATTTGTTGTTATAGCGGCAATAGAAATACACAATCAGTGAAAATTTAAACTGTTTACCTATTACGATTCATGAGATACAGTCCGCTAACAGACAGACGGACAGCGGAGGCATAGTAATAGGGTCCCGTTGTCACCCTCTGGGTACGAAACCCTAAAGATCACGGTTCCGGTTGGGCATCTTCATGCGGGAGCGAGACTGCGAGAGGCAGCTAGTCTAGCTGTGTGTGTGGGTGTGTGAATATGTGTGTGTGTGTGTGTGTGTGTTGTGTGCTGTGTGTGTGTTGTGTGCTGCGTGTGTGTTATGTGTGGTGCGTGTGTGTTATGTGTGGTGTGTGTGTGTGTGTTTGTATGTTGTTGTGTGTATTGTGTATTTTTATCCATAAAGGAAGTATCAAACAAACCTATGCGCCATAGTCCTGTCCTGCTGCCTCTTGGCCTGGCTCTCACTCCTGTTCCTGGCGGCGTCCTCCCTGGCGCACTGCAGCTCCGACAGCTGCGCTGACAGCTCGCCGAGTTCCGTGTTGAGCACGTCCAACTCACCCTCCTTGCTGTCTGAGTCCAGGTCACCGGATTCGAAGTCTCTGGAGGAAATGAACAATATTTGAATACAAGCAGCTGCCCGCGGCTTCGCCCGCGTGGACTAGAACTCTTTTTCTAGAATAAGTAGTTATTTGATTCAGGCGTGACCTTGCGGAAAACCATTTTAAAATACAATAGACGTGGGTATATTTAGTAACCTGTTCCGCTTAGCTATTTCTAACAAGCCATAAAAAACCCTGAAAGAAACCGACACGTGTTTCATCTCTCAACGAGCGCTTTCTCTGCGTTCAGCGCTCGGTGTGGCAACACGCCGTGTTCGAGTTCGCGACAAGTCAATCGTCATCCTGAGGATGCCTCGTTGAGAGGTGAAACACGTGTCGATTTCTTTCAGGGTTTTTTATGGCTCTTTAGAAATAGCTACGCGGAACAGGTTACTAAATATATCCACGGCTATTATATTTTTCTAGAATAAATAGCCTACATTACTCCTCATAACATCAGATATCTATCAGTGAACACTTTATTAAAAAAGATATGCTCGCGTTTGCCCATTCTCTCACCCTGATGATAAACGATTAATTATTTATAGCAAATAATACCTATACTGTATACCTACAATATGTATCAAAATAACAGCTTTTTTACTAAATGCATAAGAAAGTATACAGATTTTTTTTTAATCAGTGCGCAAACTTAAACACGTGAATTGAAACCTGAAATCGAGAAAAAAACATCTGCTGTTCCCTACATTTTGACAAGTTATGTGAACATAAATGTAGGGAACAGCTGATTTTGCCCTTTCAGATCGGACCGGGTTTTTTTTTACATATTGTATAACTTACTTCAAACTCTCAGACAGCTTCATAATCTCATGCAGCAAGTTATTTGCAGAATCCAAGTTAGGTTTGATGGTCTGCAAGTTCTTGAGGCTGTTCTCTTTCTGCATTAGTATGGCTCGGAGGGATTCCAGCTTCTCTTCCAACTCCTGAAGGTTCTGGGTAGCCTGTTCGGCCTGGGCCTTGATGTCTTCGGCGTCATATACCCTGAAAATTGTGGATCGATTGTTATTATGATGAAAATAACCTACATTGTGGATTTAAACTAGCAGCGTCTCACAGTTTCACCTGCATAAGTCTCGATCCCGTGGAAATATCGGGATAAAAAGCATCCGTTGTCCTAACCCAGGTCATGGTCTACCCATGTGCCAAATTTTATTCAAATCCGTTGAGCTGTTTTGGCGTGAAAGCGTAACAAACAAACATAAAAAAAAACAAACCTTTTCTCTTTATTATAATATTAGTTTAGATTAGTGAGTTGTTTGATACTTGGGTAATTTACGCTACATTCAGTGTCATATAAAAGTGCAGTTTATGCAAAATAAAATGTCATTAGTCAATTCAATTTGAACATAAATTACAAAAAAACCAGCCGTCTTCCAAAAAAAAACAATACAAAGTGAAAAATAAGTATTTGGAAGACGGTATTTTTGTTTTTTACCACCGACTTCCGAAATTAAGTTATTTTTCACTTTGTAGTGTTTTTATTTGTTTTTTTTTTTATTTAATATAAAAAGTTTATATTTTTCTCCTTTTGGTTGTGTTATTGCAGGCATAAGCACGTCGAACTTCCCGCATAACTGGCGAAATTTAGTCAAGCTTTTCGTCCCTCTTGTGTCGAAAAATATGAAAGAACAAGTAATTTTATTAATCCCTTCTAATATACCTCAGAGCCCTCTTCCTCGCAACTTCAGCCACCAGCGCATCCCTGTGAGTTTTCTTCTGTTCCAACAGTATCTCAGTCTGCCGGTTCTCTTTCAATATGGCATCTAACTCTTGTCTCTCTTCGTCGTGGACCTCTTTCTCTTGCTTTAACTCTTCTTCAAACTGTTTTATGTCATGGTCAAGCTGGAATAAATGATAGAAAACGGTATAGTAATATTTCTATCAAGAGAGAACCGAGCCTGCGATTCTCCATACAAATGTATTCCCCTTTTACCTGACTACGGCATAGCCAAAAGGAAGGGTTATTTCTTCCTGAATGTATGCCTCTAGAGCAAACATTTATTTTCATAAAATCAAGGTCTACTGTAGACACGTCCCAATTATTTCCTTTTTTCAGCAATTAATTGGTAAAAAAAATATATCCCTCCAAAAATTAGAAAAATCCCCCATTTTTTACCGCCGTGATTAGAGGACTACCAGATAAAATTGAAAAGTTTTTAATATATATAAGAAAATGATAGGAAACTAAATATACTCTTACTTAAAATTTAAATGTAAAAAATAATTGATACGGCTCAGTTTTCGAGGAGAAAAAAGGGGAATACGAAACGTGGACCTCGTCAAAATTTTTGTGATATAATCGGTTTGAGCTGACCGTATCTCTCTACAGGGGCAGACTTGAAGTAAGACGTCGGCCACAGTTCCTTCAAATATTTTTTTTTTCAAATTCCTCGCAGTCCCTGTACACTCTTCTTAGCGTTTTGCTGACAATTTAAATAGTGTCAGCCAATAACTTAGAGACACACTACGTCACTAATGAAATATATGCGACGGAAATTCACCAGAAGTTGCATTTTACGTCACCCAATTTCGGCTTGATAAGTTGCAATAGGGATGTTGACTAAAAATTGTTCTTTGTCCGTCTTGTAGATTATTAAAAAATATTAGACACGTATTTTTTTACCTTATCAAAAGATTACGGCGATACATTAGAGTCAATATTTGCCATGACGTAACGAGTATGTAGATTTTATACTTACTTGTGACGTAACGAAACCCCACTCCCCAACTTTAATGCATTTTATCTAAGTCGTTTTTTATTAATATGATGAAACAAAAAATACGTGTCTAATATTTTTTTTTATTATCTGATTGAAGGACTATTTTTTTAACCCAGGTACCAATCAGGTGAATGTGTCACACACTTAGCCAGAAGTTCAGCATTATTTATATACAGGCTGTATCAGAAAAGTGTGACCAAATTTAAGGTTGGTACAGATTATCAACCTGAACAGTGGCCTATCAACTTTGGGCTACCCAAATGTCCTTTCTTTGGTATTGTTTGTCGAATCGTTGAGTTCCTTAAATTCTGAGTTTAGCTGCTCGATAACTGACAAATGCGTGCACTGACTGGACAGGCTCTCTCAATCTGTATGGTGCTTTCCTCAAAAGACCACTTCAGACACCAATCTACATTGCCTTCACATGATTTGACCAAAATTATGTCTGGACTTTAAAAGAGACTGTGACCTCTGAGTTTATTTCGGCTTTTCTTCTCAGGAGTAGTCAGATAGGAAACTCTGACCTCATCTAGTTTTTAAAAATATGATGGACGTGTAAAAGTGTTTGTACAAACCTACTTACAGAAATAAAATAATTTATCATTTATAAACAACTTTCTCCATGGGAGCAACATCGAAATCGAGAAAAAAATATCAGCAGTCCCATACAAAACTTCAATACCTATATAGAGGCACGAGGAACAGGATGTAAAGTTCACTCATACTCCATAGAAAAGGGAGGAACCTCCTACCAGACGGATGATCGTGTCTTGTGGGCAGCTGCCCGATGATTGATGTTGGAAAGTTATAAATAGGGTGGCAAGGACATCGACGCGAAAACTTTTACCATGGATTCAGTACATGATTCTGAACCCCCCTGCGTTAAAATTTCTCGGCGGTTATTAAAAAACAATCTCCTGTGTCATAGAAAAGTGCCATACGCGGTCAAAATGTATGGAACAGCAGATTTTTTTAAAAATAACCAAAGAAAAATTTCAACGCATGGGGCTAAAGAGTAGCAGACCAAACTTTCGCTTAAAATTGCGTAGCCATTACGTACACATAGGTAGTATTGTCAATACAGGGCTGGACCAGGGCCGATTGCAGGTATTATCTTATGATATTGAAACAACCAATGTACTTACTGAAAATCCGCGAAAATCGATAGGCTCTGGGTATAAGAAGTGTAGATTACTTAACAATAAAATCAATCAATGACAGATTGTGATTGTTTATCTGTCATTTTGTGTATTCTTCCATCGACAAAACCCGTTTCTATAGTAAGCATGCAGTAAAGAAAATGTATTTAATACCTTTTCCAGGCGTCCTGCACGTTTTCCTTTTTCCTCAGCTTGTTCATTGAGCATTTCAAGAAGCCTATTTTTCTTCTCTTCTAAAGCTTTTACCTGTAATCATCAAAATATAAGATTCAGCATTGTAATGATTTGATGATCCAGAAATCAGTTTAGTATTTTGAAGATCCCCTTGTTATTGAATACCAGAATCTTACTTTTTGTTTTTTGGGTGGGAAATATGAAATAACTTCTCCCGCTCTGGGTGGAGCGGGAGGGCGTGTCAGACTCTTACTGACTAAAACCCATCCGTGTTCCTTCAGTTGCCCGTATTGCCAGGGCCACGGTAACCCTTTCGGACAAAACCGCAACCCCGGCAGGCATCGGCCCTATCAGATCCCGTCAGTTCTACTGACATCTCTTTGAGGCGCGCGTGGAACACAACGCGCCATCGACCCGGGCCTGGTCCTTATTGGACGGCGAACTGCCTATTGCTCACCGTCCGCAAGCCCAAGCCTACGATGGTTAGAGGCGTGAGGGCGCAAAATTTGCCTCTCCCTCACGCGTTCCGCCTCCTCCTTCGCGAGCATTACTGCTTCGCAGAAGGAGGTGACGACCTCCCATGCTCTCTCGCTCCGTACCATGGCCTGGACCAGGGCCGGACGCAAGAGATCGCTGCCGCACTCCACGAGGACACGACGATGCTCCGCCCAAGCCCGGCAGACCTCCACTGTATGCTCCACCGTGTCCTCCGGGCGATCCACACAATGGTGACACCCGGGCGTTACCTCCCGCCTTATCCTGAACAGGAAACCTTCCGAAACAACCGTGTCCGGTGAGGACCTGTGTCAGGCGGAACGTGAGGACGCCGTGGCGCCTCTCTAGCCACTCCTCAAAGTGGGGACTTATCGCCGCAATTGTGGCGTGCCCAGCGCTGGGTTGCGACAATCGCACTCTCCAACTCGCTATGAAATCTCGCCGAAGCTCTGTCCGCTGTGCCGTGATTTCTCGCGGCAGCAGAGTTAAGCCCCGGCGTTACGCCTCCTCGCGCCACTCCCAAATATGCGCGAGGACTTTTGCCTCCAGATCCCATGGCGACCAGAAACATACTTGCAAGAATGAAAACGGTATAGGAATAGGAAAACATCGTGAGAACCTGGCATGCCTGAGAGCCAAGTCAGAGGCCCATGGGTGGCATAAAAACTCGGACGTCAGGTTAGTCACTAACCACATGAAAAAGAAGACTTGTAAGTAATTAAATTCATTCAGAAAAAACAACAGTAAGAGTTCTATCCTTTTTTTTATTACCTTGATTAGTACCCAGTAGTTTTAAAAAATTGTATGCTTAGAAAATCTTCTAGCTGACTAAAATAAAAAACGCTAAACAATTGTTGTTGTTGTTTAATTGTTGTTCTTGTTGTTTAATTGTTGTTGTGGGTGTACTATAGGTACACTTCTACTTTACCCTCCAGGAAATACAGGCATTATGCTAGGTGTGTGTGTGTGTGCAATTGCAAGGTGGTCAAAAACATCTCGGTCACGCATATCCAGCCACTTTGAAAACAAAATCCCACACAATGACCATATCAGTTTACTGCCCCTTTTTTTGGATATAAGCTTTACTATGCGGCTGAGCGCTGCAAGCAAGAATAGTATGGTGTTCAGAAATGGGTGTGCGCCATGTCTTCTCTGTCACAATAACATCACACCCTGACATTCCTTTACGAAAGGGCAAGCTGTGGTGAGCATGCAATTAAGAAAACAAAGAATATTTGCTAAACATACCTGATCAGTCTTCGCAAATAGTTCCTCTTCATACGGAGCAATATTCCTCAACTGCTCCTCATTGAACACCATCAGATTAAACAGCAGCAACAGTATAGAATGTGACGAAGTTGCCGTAGGTTGTAGGAAGTGGATGATGCTAATGGTAACGTCTACTTGATGAGGCATTACAGAGACCAAGTGGTTGATTACACGGGTCATGTTGATGACGGGAAGCAAGTCCCAGTAGTATATAGTGTTCTCGTTGCGGTCTTCTTTGGGAGGTGCCTGAAATGTTAGAACCAAAGTATCTACTGTAAATATTTCTTTAATCCACCTGTTCATATTCTATTTTCTATATCAATATATATATTGAAATGAATCCCTATTTCCCTTGGTCACGGCATCACGTCTGAACGGATTTGAATGAAATCTGGCAAATGGGTACACCATGACCTAGGTTAGGACATAGGACTATGTATCCCGATATTCCCACGGGATCGACTTATGCGGGTGAAACCATGGGGCGCAGCTAGTCACATTTAATGTTGACTGATGTAGACGTAGAAGAAGATCAAAGAAAAGATGGATGCATTGCATGAGAGTGGTATGAAAGAAATAGGCGTGAATGACACAGTGACGACTGACAGGAGATTCTCTCCTGTCCGTCTCCTGAAGAAAAAACCGGCCAAGTACGTGTCGGACTACGCACACTGAAGGGTTTCGTAGTTGAGATGACTTTATCCCAAGAACAAACTTAACATCGTAGTTGAATACATCTCATACATTTCAACTGCAAGTTTGTTCACAAAATATTGAGAGATTTACCATGTTATTTTAAGACCATAGACTCTTTATAGGTTTTCCTGTAATCTATGAGTAAAGAACCATTCTCTATATTTTATTCAAAATTTTAGGCTCAGTGGTTTCAGATATATATCTTTAATAGTATTTATTTTAAAAATTATAAACAAAATATATTTGAAATCCTCACAACAAGCCCTTTCATTTGATATGTCACATGGTACAGTTTACAAGACTTTTTTTCTATTTTGCCCCCGAAAAGTGGTCCCACATTCGAAATTAATTTATTTACTTACACGTGTTTGGGTCACGGAAATTCATATGTTTACAAAATTTCAACTAAATTGGTCCAGTAGATTCGGAACAAATTAGCTGTGACAGATGGACAGACAGCCACACAAGTGATCCTATAAGTGTTCCGTTTATCCTTTTGAGGTATGGAACCCTAAAATCTTGTTGCGCCGATCCCAAGTAACATGAGACAAGGACAGGAAAATGATGATTTTGTTATACATTGTTAATAACAGTGATAGGATGTTATATCTATAGACTACAATAATTATTTCACTTATTGGAATAAACATGCCCCTATAACACTTTTTTTTTTAAATCTGCAATCATCTTTCTAGCCATAATCAGATGGGGTCTTCATGTGAGATTGTTTTTGTGAAGGTCCATTGAACATTCACATTATATGGTTCAGTACTAAATGAACTTTTAATTTTTATTGTCTCTGGTTCAGTTTAGGATTTGCCATCTATTTAGGCGTATTATATCTGCTTGTCTGTTTATGTGGTTCTCGGCTTAAGACATTACTCTGCTTGCTCAGTCTGTTTCTTGGTAGACCAATCTTTGACTAGCTGTATCTTCACAACCCATAGATCTAGAGCGCTTGGGTTGGGCTCAGATTGTAGCAAATTTAACTTGCATCACAAAAATATAGAACAAAGATACCTAAAAACGCGTCATTAAGATATATTTTTAAAAACTGAAGCAAGTGGCAGAATTTGGCAGTTTTTCAAGCACCATAGGAGTAGCACAAGGTGTTCTAGGTTGCAAACTTGGGTATAAACTACTCTGGGATCTAACAACATATAAAACAATCGTATTTACATGCGCGTTTGCAATGGTTGATGTCGTTATTGACTGTGCTATGATTCCACCGCATGGTTTGATACCTCACAGGGACTACAGATGACACATTTTAATTTATATACCAATTGATTTTCAAAAAATTACTTACAGCAAGTACAGCATCAATATCAATTCCCAATCTATTAAACACTTGGAACAGGGCTCCCATCACTTTATGAGGTATTTTCAGGTCTGGAGCTGTCAATATATAGTTTTGGAATTCCGCATTCCAGTTGCCTATGAAGTTCTCCATAGTAAAGGCTTGTGCTGTAATGATAATACAAATAAATATGGGACTCACAAATAAAAATATTTATTTCTATATAATGTATGCAAATGTTAATAATCATTTGAATGTCCCGAATTTTAAACATGATACCAGAATGTAGTCTTGTTTCCAATTTATGTAAGATGATAAAAACATAATATAGTAGGTATCTGATGATAAATAAATAGTTAATTCAACAAGTTAGCAAGTTAATTCTAATAAGCTAGTATTCTAAGCAAGTTCATTCATACTTCTTTCCATTGTGACTTCTGATATATTTGGTATCACGGTAAACAAAATATTATCCCGTATTCTGTTTTCACTGTTGTTTACACAAAATACTTTTTAGAGTTCGCAAGCGCAATTATCATTTTAATTCACAAACAACAGTCATTCAAAAATTCAAAATCCACCGGACACCAGATCGTCGAACTGTCAAGCTTGTAGTGTTGCCAGTTGATCGTCTCGTGTTCTCTCATAGAGTTCCCCCCAACCTCTTCGTCAACCTCCGTTTTGAAGAAAAAATCTCTCACAAATGGTTTTATTTTTTAATGATTTGATTTCAGCATTACTGAATCAACATCCTCACACGCGTTGTCTGCAATTCCGTACATTTTTTCTGAGTTTAGTCTCTTTACCATCTTTGAACTGGGTTTAAAATGAACACATCCTTCTTACAATGGATGTTTTATTCTCAAGGTGGATTTGAAAGTGTGAATGGCCAATCTGTTTCGAAGTTTGTCTTTAATAATAGCTACTTGGGAGAAGGCTCTTTCCACAACTGCATTAGAAAAAGGTAACCACAAAATTCTTAATGCCAATTTGCTAACATGTCCGTACAGCTTAGCAAAAAAGAGTCTGGAAAAATGAAGGCGCTACTATGGCATACTTACATACTTCGAATGGAGAATGAGTGAAAGAAACCACTGCTAGTGTTGTGGGTGACTCAAAGCCTACTAGCACTTGTCTTCAAAGTAGTGCCATCATGATAAGTCTGCATTACATTAGTAAAATGACATTTAGTTCCAAAGTCACCACGTCAGACTCTTTTTTGTCGACCTATAAGTTCTATCACCGACTGCATGTTTAAAATTATAAACTTCAACCCAGGAACTCTTCGATGTGTTACGCGGATTTCCAGGTTGTACGATGCATATTATAGCATTGCATTCTTGTACCACTGAGTCGACATCATCAGTCTTAAAAGATTTAGCTAAATTTGTAGTATCAGGCTTTATTTGAGATGTTACATTATTCGGGCACTTATCTTACAATATTATTATGTTTTCATGTTGTTTGGTAGTCTCCGCTAATAGCGGATCCAGGGGTGGGGGCTCAAGCTAAAAGCGTCTGAGTTCTTCAGTTAAAAATTTTAAACTTGAATTTGATATTATTTTAATTAAACGTTTTAGCAAGTATTCCACCATCGAATGTAATTTTCATTTATTAACCTTAATTACGATTTACGAGTATGTATTCTGTTTTCAAGTTTTTTCTATAAGATCTTTTGTTTACGTGACGAATTTTGAATCTGCGCGTCACTCATTCTGCCACTCACGCTCCCCGGTTAGGCCGCCATGTATATTCACCGAGATATCTCTGGTAGTCTATAACCTAACGAAGTCATTGAGGAATTTGTGAAAAGTAATCTGAGGTAGCTTGTAAAATATTGTGTGCTAATTTAGTGTTTTCTTAGCTAAAAACCCACCCTCAACGGGGTCTAGCCCTCGTAAACGACAATCCGCCACTGGTATCCGCTGTATTTGCCAACATATTTTTTTAATGGCATTCTTTACATCTTTGCGCGGCAATTTCGGAGCCTCTCAGCTATCATCATGCGCAGTATTGTGCTTTCGTGTGTGTGCTTTCGCAGATTAATTAGCAGTTTGTTCGCGGTCAGTTATCATATTTTTTTAATGAACCGGGGCTTTTTCCAGATTACAGTATTGTTAATAAAAATCCCCTAATTCCCTTCAAATTCAGCTTTTCCTTTCGAAATACATATATTGTCCCTCATAACTATGAAAATCCCCAAATTTGGGGGATTCTCCCATCTGGCATCACTGCCCTATGTTTATCTCTCTTTGGACGAGTTAAAAAAAAGCATTCGTTCGGAAACATAGAAAACGATAGAACCGTTCCAAACCTAACTTTTATTCAGAAATTGATTTACCATTCAGAGTGAATATTTTTAGCTTAGATTGTTTTAGAAAAAAGATTGCAAATTACTAGAAGCTTATGACAACCAAAGTACACGTATTACGAAGTGAGGATATTACGGAACGTAGCGTGTTGACGTTGTCAATTTGTCATTTAAACGTCACCCGCGAGTCGATCGTCGACGATTTTCTCGGCACGTCCAAAAACATTTTTCTTTTAAAATTGCAGCTGTTATGTGCTAATTTATATAAGAAAAATGAGGATCACTAATGTGAGAAGGGGCCGGATCATCCGTATGGCATCAGCCTGCACGATTCTATTAGTTTTGTTATACGCTTTGCTAAAGTGGTCCACGGATAACGTTGCCTCTGAATCCGATGTTAGATTAATTTCCGACTCCCATGCCGCATATTTTAAGTCCCACCTTGATGTTTACCCGACGTTGAAGACAGGTAAAAAATTTATTCACTTATAAAACGCTATTTTTCAACGCTAATAGGTGTTAACAATAAGTACTGTTATGTGGCCCCTTAGCCCGGCGTGTTAGTGCCATAGAGTTCACAGTGTTTTTATTACGTCAGTACGTGTTTTGTGCACTGTATATTTCTATGTATCGTTGTATTCTCAGCTGTGTCGCAAACTATTGTTGCATTCCATTTTATTTGCTTTCTATTGTAGTTGGAGCTCCTAATTATGGTTTTATTGTGTTAAAAAACTTCATACCAATAAATATTTGTTTCAGTTCTTTAGTAAGTTAATTGATTTATTTGATTCTACATGAATCTAATCAATATACTTAGTTAATTCTAAACAGAATTCGTTGAAATGTAATCTTAGATAGTTATCTATCACTTCTCATTGATAAAATACAATTAAAAACTCTTTAATATAATGTATGTTAAAATCATCATCAGATTAGAACATACCCAATTCAACATCAAAATCTGTCTAGCCTCTTCATCCCCAACTATGCTTAGGTGGGCTTCCAGCCAAATTCAGCTGAACACCAGTATTAGATCATATTCAATTTTTTTTTTTTTAGCCATCCCCAAGTCCTTCCAGCACGTGTAGCATGACCACGAAATTTCGAAATTCACTCTTTTACATAATTCGACTCAAAATTCTTTTTACTGATATTAACGTCAACTACAACAATTTTTCTCAAAGTGTCGATGTACTGAATTTTGGAACAAAAAAAAATTACAGTAATATTGGCTTTAACCATTTCCTTGGTAATGCCCTATTAATGATGGAAAATAGGAGAAGATAGCTTAGTTCTTCATTTAATTATCACAGTTTTGCGTTCAAAACGCTGTGCTGTAAATTCACGTGATTTTCACAGTTTGGGATAGAAAACTTCTTCTGAAATAGTCTACATGGAAAAGGACCTAGACAAAAATCGTTAAAAACGAAAGATAAAATGGCAGATTGTAGAATGTTTTCTACAGTGCAATGTCAAAAATGGAGAAACGAAATATCACTTTGTATAGAAAGAGCTGTGTCTATTCTTCATAGAAATAGAAAGCGTCATGCTACACGTGCAGGAACTCTTTTTCCTCTTCAGGTCTAACCAGCTCACCAACCTAAATATCATATTGAAAAAAAATCTAAGTGACTTGTAATATCGAATTTTATCTCCCAGGTAATAATAGCTTAGGCATTTATATCCTGATAATAATAAGCATTTCAGTAGCTAACACAGAATTCATAATTCTAAGTCAACGGGAAGTACCCTATAGGTTTTGATTTATTTGCGAGTATCAAAATATGTCACTTAAATGGCTGTATTTTTTATTTCGTTGTCTTAGAAGCTTACGTTTTTAGCGGTACAAGGGACGTAAACCGTAAGCGTAAACCTACGTATTTGATATTAATTTTAACTTGATACCTACACATGTTCCTGAGCAAAAGGGTCTTGATAGACTGACAGGCGGATTGACAGACACCAAAGTGATCCTTTAGGGTTTCGTTTTTCCTTCAGAGGTACAGAACCCTAAAAAGGTGTACAATTGCTTTGAATTCTAACACTGAAAAGTTCTTTTGTTAATCTAAAAGATATTCAAATTTTTTGTTCTCCTAACTACTACATTTTTTTTTTTGTCAATTGAGCCGGTTTCGACATTTCTGCCAGCGTCACACTAATGAATTCAATGCTTTTTTTAAACCCCAACGCAAAAAGAGGGGTGTTTTAAATTTGACCACTATGTGTGTCTGTCGGACTGTGGCACCGTAGCTCTTAAATGGGTGAACAGAGTCTGGTGATGGAGTAAGAAAGAGGAATGAGGAAATGTTTGTGTTGGGGTTTTTTTAAATTTTAACTGTTAAAATTGTATTCATTATCAGTCTTAACAGTACATAAAGAATTTATTTATGCAAATAATGGTAGAACATATAGTAAAGAATTACAAAATTTAAATAACACTGCTGGCTTGTTTTACGTAATTAATTTATATTACCTAATTTCACAAAATGATTATTCCTTTCATACTGTAGAAATTCGGGCATATATTATTATTATTATACAGTACGTTAACTAACGAAGGGCACAGCGTAGTACCTACAGCGTCCTGGATACATGCTAAAAAAATATGAACATTTAAAAAAAAACATCGAAATTATTATATACAGGTAATATGCATAAAAGGATAGTTAACCGACCGACGCCAACGTTGGCGTTGGTTTGGCATTGTCGGTTTGATCCGCCGCTATAGATGTTTCACATCAACGTCGCCACGCCAACAGTCTGTCTGACCCGCCGCCGCAGATGTTTCCCATCAAAAATCTTTGCGTCCATGACGTGACGCCACAGCTACCGTTCTAAATCCTTCATACATTTTCTATGAACTTGACGCACATTGACTCTCGTGGCCGCGTCTCCTATAGGATGAAAGGGACATCGACGCGCCACGCGCAAACTGAAACTATGAATTCGGCACAAAAATTTTTTGATAACCGCGAAAAAGCAAAAAAAAAATCCGCGGTTATCAAAAAAGAATCTATTGTGTCCTAGAAAAGTGCAATACCTACACGTTCAAAATGTATGCAACAAGATTTTTGAAGTGAAAACTTATTTAGGTGCGTTGGGCATTTTTGAGATGGGACTAAATCATTGATTTCGCGACACCGTGATGACACCACCTTTTGACCATTAAAAAGACATCAACGGGTTGATTGCCGCGGTGCATGGAGTAAAAGACATCAACGCGTTGATTACCGCGGTGCCGATTTTTCACTTCTTTCGGCACTCCTGGAGTGCAACTGGTTTTTTAATGTGTAATATCTTTCCTCTCGCTTTCCTGCAATCTGTGGGAGTGATTTCGTGAAAGGGGACGGAAGTGTGTAACAGGAAGCCGGGGAAGCGTGCCCTATTTGATTTGGTCAATGAGCGCGTGGTGCGCTGCGTGGTTGAGTTGACCTGTAAGGCTCGCTCGTTTTTAGGGTTCGCTTTTACTAAGACTCCGCTGTCCGTCCGTCTGTCTGTCTCTCCGTCTGTCACCAGGCTGTATCTCATAAACCGTGATAGTTAGACAGTTGAAATTTTCACAGATAATGTATTTCTGTTGCCGCTATAACAACACATACTAAAAAACAGAATAAAATAAATATTTAAGAGCCGTTTTTATAGATAATGGTACGGAACCCTTCGTGCGCGAGTCCGACTCGCACTTGGCTGGGTTTTTTTTTTTTAAATAACTAACGAAAACTTTCAACGCCCCCTTTCCGTTGAAATGTTTCAGAATCATGTACTGAATCTATGGTAGCGGGTGGCGCATTGATGTCCCTGCCAACCTGTATAAGCACTCGGCAACAGTCGCAATTTTCTCAAAACATAATAAATAATGAACATACTAAACACTAAATTCGCCCAAGCCACTACATAGTTTATGCAAGACGACTTTTTATCGCAGAAATACAACATATTGGTTTAAATATGCCAGTGCACACAGTGCCAGTATACACGAGAAAAATGTCGCCGCGATTTACCATATAAACTAATACGTTGCATTTCCAATCAACGGTACGAGGCAAACACCTTTCTCCATGACTTCCAGGCCCAGCATGCTTACTATGACCACAATAGAAACGGGTTTTGTCGACGGAAGAAACAATCATGATCTGTCATTTTGTCTATTCTTCCGTCGACAAAACCCGTTTCTACGGTTGTTATGCTACGCTTGCAGCTCTTTCGATCGGGCTTCTTTCGAAAGATTTCCTAGTCACGAAAATATCACAGTGTATAATAGTTTTATTTTCGTTATTCCAGGTGTAAAACGAACGTTCGTAATAGGTCAAAACGGTCACTCGCTCTTGTATCCCTACATATATAAAAGTTGAGTAAGCTGGGTCTTTGCTTTCCTGGCTTTTATTTAAATCTGTGTAATAATAGTTATTAGGTATGCTTTTGTTTAGATATGTACCTAGTAGGTAAATACTAATATTTAGTATGATAGAAAATTAGAAATGCAGCCGTAGACGCGTCGACGGCTGCAGTTGCCTCTGCCCGTTGAAGCGTACCGCTCGTGTATATGACCATTAATGCTAAAGTTGACAGAATACAACAAAAGTGTTAGATTTAATAAACAATCATCACCATTGTTTAAAATCTAAATCTGGTTCAATAACAATTTTGTTTACATTTTTGGACAGCAATATGTACTCATTATGAGATAGCAATTATATACCTACTCTATCTACCTACGTATGCGTATACAGGCTGGTCTAATAGTAAATAAAGTCATAAAAAAATAGATTTCTCATACCCCCCTGGACATGAGGAATAAGGAAGATGTTTTAAAGCGTTTCCCACAAAATTTTCAAGAAATTTTTAAAAATGAATATATCTCAAAACTATAAAAAATCGTGGAACATACATGGGTTATTTTCGGATACCCCTAGGCATGCGGAATCAATTTTTTTTATGACGTCAATGTTTGAACCACCTTGTATATTTTAACCACTAAGCCGACGTACGCACGGACGTAAAAATATCGCGGCGGGATTTCATCGCGCACTGGATTTTCAACTCTCTGTGTTGAGCCGAGCGTTGAGAATCCAACAAAGTGGAACTTAGCACCGTGCAAAAACACACCATTGGATTTTCAACTCTCGATGTTAAGCCGAGCATTGAGAATCCAGTGCACGAAAAAAAATCGCCGCGATTTTATTACGTCCGTGCGAACGTCGGCTTAGTGGTTCAAACATACAAGGTGGTTCAAACACTGACGTCATAAAAAAAAAAAATATTCCGCATGCCTAGGGGTATCCGAAAATAACCCATGTACAATTCGTGCCAAGCACTAAAGATGAGACTTGACGCACCACGTGGTTTGACTTGCGCAGTAGACGATTTATGGGTCTCTTTAGCGGTATGAGGTCTGCGCCGGGGAGTCATCGGGGCGGCGGAAAGAGCGACGGGAGGCGCGGTCAAGGTTCATCTTTCGTGGCGCGTATTGTATGTTCCACGATTTTTTATAGTTGTGAGATATAATCATTTTTAAAAATTTCTTGAAAATTTTGTGGGAAACGCTTTAAAACATCTTCCTCATTCCTCATGTCCAGGGGGGTATGAGAAATCTATTTTTTTTTGTCTTTACTTACTGTTAGACCAGCCTGTATATGCATACGTAGGAAGATAGAGTAGGTATATAATTGCTATCTCATCATGAGTACATAATGCTGTCCAAAAATGTAAACAAAATTGTTATTGAACCAGATTTAGATTTTAAACAATGGTGATGATTGTTTATTAAATCTAACACTTTTGTTGTATTCTGAGTATTGACTAACTCAAATGAACATTGTTATCTTTTTCTAACTGACGAAGCAAGAGGGATGAAGTATATCTTTTTAAAGCTTTTCCAAACACGATAAAGACAGACGAAGCTGCTTAAAATCATTAAACCTATGTTGCTTAGATCTGAACTCGAGAAAAACAGGTTTGGTTTTTAAGGTCGAAGCCCTAAAATACAATCAATTTATCAACTAATATAAAATTGTAATTGCTAAGAGGGATGTGTGGTGTTACATGAATGAATAGAATAAGAAATGAGTACATAAGAGGAAGACTGCAAAAAAAAAACAGTGGCACTCCGAGAGTGCCGACGGAAGTGAAAACCTGAACAATTTTATTTTGCAGGAAATAATGTTTCGCGCGTTGATGTCTTTTTTAAAGCTGGTGTCGGTAACAGTGTCGCAAAATTAATTGTTTGGTCCCATCTCAAAAATGCTCAACGCGCCTAAAGAAGTTTTCACTTCAAATATTTGCAGAAATCGTTTGTCAGGGTATGGGCATGTGCATGCGGTGGAACGAGGAAAATGTCGTGAGGAAAAATTTGAGTATGAAAGTCGATATCTATAAGAGTAGGGGAAGAAACGATGGATGGACTGTGTGAAAGATGATATGGCTAGAAAGAAGGTGACTACCGAGATGACAAATTAAAGAGAAGTATGGATAAAAGGGTCATCTTGCGACGACTACAAATAAATTGGGATAAGGGCTGGAGAATGAAATCAACTCAGGCTATGGAGTCATGCTTGCCGGGGTTGCGGAAAAGTCCGAAAGGGTTACCGTGGCCCCTGGCAATACAGGCAACTGAAGGAACACGGGTGGGTTTTAGTCAGTAAGGGTCTGACACGCCCTCCCGCTCCGCCCAGAGCGGGAGAAGTTATTTGATAATTTTCCACTCAAAAAAGAAAACCTATGGAGTCAGCTGGACATACCTCTTCCAATTTCGCGACAAAACAACGGTTCTCCGAAAAGAGCGTTTATTCTAAAGGTTGGCAACGTCGCAAATAGATGTCAAATATTTCGCTGTTTTGATTTATTTGGCCATGTTACTGTATGGAAATATGAAATGTGGCTAATATTTTAGTTCGCTAGTCAGCGCTGTCGGGTACCCGGCCGATTACTCAGTTGCCGGGTACCCGGCAAACCAATTATCACGACACAGCTATAACACGACAAATTAACATAGGGTGACAATTTGCTGAACAATTCATTCCCTGACTGTGCGAGGCGCGGGCGGGCCGGTCTGGGCGTTGATTGATGAGTCAGTCAGTGAGTTGAGACATGACTTTTCTTTTAAATGTAACGAATTAATTATTGTTTCAGAACTCGGTAACTTTGAGCCCAGAGACTTACACACAGTAAAAGGCCCCGGAGAAGAAGGCAAAGCTTACCACATGGCTCAAGACAGGGCCAACGATATCGCCGAGTCGGAAAGTGAATACGGCATGAATATTGCTGCATCCAACGACATTGCTATGAACAGGTATGATTTACTTGAAGAAAGCAAATGTATTGCCCTATACTTATCATAAAATTGATAAGTACAGGCTGGTTGTATAAATGAATGAAAACAGGCGCACGCACACATAGACTCGTCTATTCGATTTTAATTTTGAGAGCTGCACCCGAATTGCGTAAGAGCGTTTTCGCACTGCATCCGATCCGAATTGGGAATGTTCTAAATTCGGACGGACAAAGATCGGATCAAGTGCCAACCCCTCATACAAATAGCACTATGGCTACTTCGGACCGACATTTCTCGGATTCGGATGGTTGGTGTCAGTATGTTGTATACCTATATGCTAGACGCGCAGATAACTTTGCTTGCGCGATGCAGGATTTTGGTTGACGTCATTTTGTTGCGAGTTCGCATGTGGCGTTGTAGATGTCGCCACAAGCTTAATAGAGCACTTTCATCCTCAGATCGATTCCCGACACTCGTCTAGAAGAGTGCAAATACTGGCACTACCCCGTCGAGCTGCCGAGCACGTCCGTCATCATCGTGTTCCACAATGAAGGGTTCTCGGTCCTCATGAGGACTGTACACTCCGTCATTGACAGGTCGCCACCGAAAGTGCTCCATGAAGTTGTGTTGGTGAGTTTTTACAACGTAATATAATAACAGTTTTTTTCCATCCCTGCGGGGAAAATTCGTAATACATTTACAAAGGCAATGGCTTCCATTTGGACAGTGCAACTATATTCATTGCGTTATTTATATTGTTGAGGAGCAAAAAATATATTTATACATACCTATGAAGCAATGGATTAGGAATTTACAACACACTTTCAAATAAAATCCTTCGTGCTGAACAAGTTGTGGTTAACATAATTATCTGGCAGAAAATTTCATTATATTCCATTTTTAAATTTCTGAAAATGTGAAACAGTCCCATAATGCATACCTATAGTCCGGCCCGTTGAGAGAATGCGTTCCTGACACCTTGCAGTTGGACAATTTCTAGTAGAGTGCGCGCAAGGTGTCTGCGAGCGACTGGTGGCGTGCTTAATTCTATACTGTTATATTTAAAATATTAAAATTATAGTAATATTTTAATCTTAATTTTATTAATAAAATTAATAATATCTATCTGCGCCCCGCGGTTTCACCCGCATAAGTCTCGATCCCGTGGGAATATCGGGATAAAAAGTATCTTATGTTAATCCAGGTTATAAACTATCTGTGTGCCATCCGTTCGGTAGTTTTTGCGTGAAAGAGTAACGTTTGTTACAATGAATTGATGTTCCATTCATCGTGACAAACTCTCACATTTATAATATTAGTAGGATTCATTCATTAAATAATTCTATACTTAATTTGCCCTTACTTATGGGACAAGACGGCGGCATACGATTAGTTCCGATTTCAGCCGCGCGCAGACTTATCTTGCGCGCCGTCAATAAGAATCAAATTCGCAAAACACATTAGTTGTTAGTATAAACTGATAGGTGTCAAGAACGCATTTTCTCGACGGTCGGACTGTAGTATTATAACTCGAAGCGTGTCAAAAAAAACCTTGTCTTGTAGTGTGTAGGACATGCATTAAATTATACGAGCCGACACTGAGCAAAGTCGCCTTTTGCCAGTTATATTTTGTACCTCAGTAACTAGGTATATCTGAGTAATTCCACTTCTAAAAACCCTTGCAATGATGCCCTCATGCCCATTTTGAACTTTCGGCGCTGAGCCGAGCGTATATTTGATTTAATGCAAAAGCTGAAGATTTCAAATATGCTGCTCTATTTTGATCTTTGAACACTCATCCAAATCACAAATTAGGAACAGGAACATTATTTAAGAACTTTTAGAGGCATTAGGAACAGGGTGTAAAGTTCACTCATCCTCTATAGAAAAAGTAGGATCTTCCGACTAGACGGGTGTCGTGTCTGGCGGGCAACTGCCCAACGATTGAAGACGGGTAGTCATATATATGTCGTTCGCGCGGTAAACTCTAATTGCGCGATGCAGGATTTGTGTGACGTCAGGTCTTTGATGCGTAGTTCGCATAGAAATATATAAAACAGGAGGAGTGGCATCTGTGTCCGCGCGTCATGATCAAGATGCTCATGTTACGGGCAAATGGCCGTCTCCGCGAACTAGTGCGCTTTTGACCGCGATCGTGACAACATTAAAGAATACCGTGTTGTTCAATGGTTTCTTGTAAAAATCAAAGCCAAACTAAAATCTTTATAAATCATGGAATCATTTAACAGGCCAAGTATTTTACTATATTTGTCTTGAAAAACAACAAATCGTAAAATATTTCTTGCCTTTACTACGTTATTTTTGTTTTCATATATCACACCGACTGTACTATTTTTGCAGCAAATACATTGCTTCTTAACCACTACCTAAATATGTCGCCTACTGACTGGACAAGCAATGTAAAAATCACAAAACGATACTTTAGTTATTCGATTGCATCACGTAGTACGGCCGCTGTATCTTGCGACGAGTTAGTGATGTGCTTGTGCAGATCCACTAACGTAGACTATCGACAATAATGTCGATTGTCGTATGAACTTATATTACTATTAAAATTTATTCTTCAATTTGTCAACAGTTATAGCCTGGTTGGAAGACCGATGTGAAATCTTGTTTTGTACTCATTTAGATTTTATCATAATGTTTTTTTTTTCTTTTTCTAAATTATTATTTTTAGCTACGTATTGTTTATTTACATCATCTTATGTTATGTATATCGTTTTTTATTTATTATTTTTTCAGGAACTCCCAATTTTTTTAATAAATACGAGAATCGATAACTTTCCGATTTAGCCAATCACTAGCGTATAATAACGTATAAATGTAAAATAAATGGCTTTTGCACAGCACAACTACAGATATTGATATTTTCGTGTGAGTAAGTGGTACGGTGCATTGTAAATGCACGCTGTGTTTGATGGAATAAGGTTTATAATTGGTTGTGTAGTACGTTCTGATTTATGAATTGCAAGTGTGAGCGCGACTACGTACCTATTGGTTTACTGATCTGCATGTGTAGTTGTGGCGACGTGGTGGAGAAAAATTGGAGACATTGGGTTTCGATAGATTTTCAATTAACAGGCATATCTCCTTTCTTTTATCTATGGTAGTTCGCATGTAGAGATGTAGATGCCACTACTAACATCTCAAAATCACCTACATTGTATGTATTTGATGTCGAAATATGTAGCCTATGTAGGTATGCTACTTACCGCACGTTAAGCACGTAATGCCGTTGGTTCGCTAGTTGCCGTTGGTTCGGACCACCAGTTCTGGTTGTGGAGATCAGATAGGCAGTCGCTCCTTGTTAAATACTGGTGATTCAGCTGCTTCCGGTTAGACTGGAAGCCGACCCCAACATAGTTGGGAAAAGGCTAGACAGTGGATTGACAAATAATATAAATAAATGTTCATTTTCATCAGTATAGGTAAAATTTCATGATTGAGTAAAGCTGCTATTAGAGCATGGCGTACCAATAACATAACGGAAAACGCAATAAATTCACAGTACGTACATAACTACGCGTAAACTTTGAAAATAAAACATTGAACAAACATTTTTATCAATCAATCTATGCAACGTGTCGATGTTCGTGTAGGAGCCACATTTACAATAAATGCACTCTTGAAAAATGAACAAATGTTCTTTGGAATACAGTTCAATTTTCACTGCAACTGATATTGCTTTATCTTTTCGAAATATTTGGTCATTCTGAAATTAACTTAGTTAACATGGTCTTAAAATTGAGATTCTATTAACTGAACAAATTGAAATTGTCTTTGGTCCTAATTACTGCCACATGCACCTGAATTTTAGTCAAATGTTTATCTAAGCCTCTTCGCCACATCCAAATATGGTGCAACCAACCATACAAGTATATAACTCCCAAGCAACACGTAAATATACATAATAAAATGATGAAATTCGTTTTAATTCGATCCAACCTGTCCCTTGCTGTCCTCCTCCAGTGACGCCCTAAGTCGAGGTACATACCCCACAGGGGTGCCCTTAGCGTGTAGTCGCTTAGTTTCTAAGTTTTATGCCCTGGCTGGAGGACTAAATTTATTGAGACAGCCACAGGAAAGTCCGGTTAAATAGCCGACAGCCTCCTAGGTTGACCTGCGAGATGCCATTAAAAAAATCTATAAAAAAAGATAGACAACGCCCACACACAGCCTATGCCACTGTGGATCTAAAAGCATAAAATTTTGCACAAGAGTTCCTTACGTATATATACCAAAGGTGACTAAAGAAAAGGTTCTTTTTTTAAATTCATCCTATAAAATTTGTATGTAATTTCGTAATTTTTAACAGAATTCAAAAAAGGAGCGTTCAGTTCGGTAGTTTTTTTTTTAAATATTTCTTTCCTCAGAACTTCGATTAATAAATAGATTTGATTTTTTTTTTCTTTGAAAGGATATACTTCCAGCTATCTAATTGCGAAACACATTTTCGGTAAATGATTAAGACTAATTTGATTCATTTGACAGTTCAACAACATCCATTGCGTCATTTACAGATTTTTTTCGAACTTATGAAGGATTCATTGATTGATCGTGTATTACGCAATTAGGGTGCAGATTGGTCCCATATAAATTTGGTCAAGTCCTGATAAGTTGTTTTTGAGTTAGATTCAATAATACGTGTTTTTTTTTTCGTGGTGAATGCCATCGGGCACTCGGCTTGTGTTTTAATAAATCCCCAAAACATTCTTAATTCCCTGACTTAATACACTAGGGCGCATACGAATTAGGTACTAATCTGGATCCGTAATTGATTGTGTTCGATATCGAAAAAGGCTGCCTTACTAACGCCATCAGCTAGAAATTGGCGTCCTATCTTGAGAATTACAAATCAATAATTAGCAACCGACTCGGTTCTTGATCGATTTAGGAGGCTTGACCACTGCAATCAACCTTAGTCACAGATGAATACAGGGTTCACTCAGGTATGAAACTACAAGTACGCGGAGGGCGTCTTGTCCAATTTAGTGAGTGTAACGTAACGTAGTCAAAAGATATAAGAGTTACCCGATAGAAACAGAGGCAACTACTAGGTGAAGCACCATAATAATAAAAATTAAATTAATTAAAAATAAATATTAAATTGTTGTATTTTTTTTTCTTGAACAAATAAATTGCAAATAAAGAATATAACTGTAGGTAATTAGCGCTGTGCGACTTGAATGATACTTTATTGTGTCGTAACAGGAGTTGCTTTTTATTTAAATGGTTGTGCGGAGTGAACCATCTATATTCATCTGTGCCTTAGTAAACAAATGGGTAATGACCAGATTAGTTTTGATTTTATTAGGGTGTTTTATTTTGTCCGCCTTTTAGTGCTGTGCTGAACAAAACGTTTTTGAAGTGAAAACATCTTTAGGCGCGTTGGGGATTTTTGAGATGGGACTATTCAATTGATTTCGCGACACCGTGATGACACCAGCTTTTGACCATTAAAAAGACATCAACGCGTTGATTACCGCGGTGCGTGGAGTAAAAGACATCAACTCGTTGATTACCGCGGTGCCGGTTTTTTTTTCAAGTTTTCACTTCTATCGACACTCCCGGAGTGCTACTGTTTTTTTTTATTATTATATTATTAACCAGCGACCCGCCTCTGCTTCGCGTGGTTTTTACGACTTGACAAAACATCGACATTTCTTTATTAAATGTTAGTGTAATAAACACATGAACTTTTCGGAATAAATTCTCTAAATGATGGTGTAAACCGCATATTGTTTTTTTCTTTCTCTTTATTTCTTATTAAAATACGTTGCGGAGTTTAGAAGAACATAGCGGTCACAAAGACATAGATGAAAATGCGATTTTATTTATCGTGTGTACAGATTACAATATTCCAAGTGATAGAAAAATTGCATTTGAAAGTTTAAAAAGGTACAAACAAACGGTAAAATAACAACTATTTTTAAAATTTTTGTCTGACTGTCTGTTTGTTCCGGCTAATCTCCGAAATGGCTGGACCGATTTTGACGGGATTTTCACTGGCAGATAGCTGATATTATAATGAGTAACTTAGGCTAGGCTAATTTATTTTAGAAAAAGAGTTAGGGTCCACGCGGGCTAAGCCGCGGACAGCAGCAACAGCTAGTTAGTTACATAGGTGTTACACATACATAAACTCACTCCTCCCCATGCTGGTAGGCATAAACTACAGAACGCCACCTGCTAAGATCCTTACATACTCCTTTTGCTTCGTTTACGTGCACACATCTGGTCATACATGCACGCCTGTTGCGAGTACTATGCACCTGACCTTTCTGAAGAACATCACCAATAAGTTCAGTATATGTCCTCCGAGGGCGCCCCCTCGCGGCGTTTCCACTAACATCTGCCTTGTAAATACCTTTTGTTAGTCGCCTTTCAAGCATCCTCTCAACATTACCAAAACATCTAAGCATAATTCAGTAGGTATCAGCAATATGCAGTATTACCTAATCGGTGATGACTAAAATATCCTTTAACTATTACTAGGTACATTACGCGTACAGCACGCGTAGCATGACAACCAGGGATGTTAAGGAAGTTGTTTTAACAAAACCGGAACCGGAATCGGGGGTTTTAAATTTAATTGATCGGAACCGAAACCGGAGTCGAAGGTGGAAGTAGAAGAAAGATGTGTTATGGGAAGGCTTAATGCAACAATTGATTCAGTCTCTTTAATAAATCCAATATTTGCGATAACATCCACAAACAAAACAATAAACTGAGACTTTGACCGCGATTGTGTATAAAATAAACAAAAATTACACTGGCGACGAGTTAAAACTGGTTTGTACGCGCTCTAGTCACATGCATCGCTGCATTTCGAACTTCGGTATAATTCCGATTCAAAATTATCGGAATCGGAAGTGTAAAATAAATCGGAAGTTCCGACCTTTCGGAACCGGAACCGAAACTCCGTAACATCCCTGATGACAACCATAGAAACGGGTTTTGTCGACGGAAGAATAGACAAAATGACAGATTGTGATTGTTTATCTGTTATTTTGTCTATTCTTCCGTCGACAAAACCCGTTTCTATTGTCGTCATACTAGCGATAGCGTGCTGATCGATACAATGCGGTTAACTATCAAGTCGAAACCGAATGTTAAACTCACACATTTGCTAACGACTTACCAATCAATGTATCAACTTTAACAAGCAAGTTTTAGCTCTGTTATCGAACCGTTACGAGTTTGAACAGCGTTAACCGTGTGATTGTAATCTAATCACAATTATTATGTAAATAGGTTTCGATAAAATTAGGCATTAATTGCTAAAATGTGGTTATTACCGATAAACTGCTATTCATTTTTAATGGACGATATTGATAACTGTCGTTAAGACATCGCACTACCTTATTTGTTAAAAAAAACTAGGGTAATAACTTTAATAAACGGCTTAAAAAAAAAAAAAACATATTTCCTATTATTCAGCTAACTCAGCACCCTAATTACGTAACACACTTTCAATCATAATCAGAGAGTTTTACAAGGAAATTGCTAATCCATCGCTTCATAGGTGTCCTTCACTACACAATCCTCACCTTTGAAAACTTCATGAAAATTAATTTTGAGAACGCCAAAAAATAGTCAACAAATAGTCGTAACGCAATGCCAAATCTCGAAAATAGTAATTAAGGTAGTATTAGATACAGAGATATAAAGGTGTCTTGGTGAGGATTACGTGGTGAGCCTTTCTCGCACTCGCGGAACGCTTACGTATTTGAATTTGGTGTCAAAAAATATTGAAAACATAGTGGTGACTATTTCTTGACTATTTTTCAAGGTTTGAAGTTTTTTCGACTCAGTATAAAAAACACTTTTTAGTAGCTGGTGGTGTTCCTAGTATCAGTCGTTGTAGCCAACGACTAACTGTAAGGCCGTATTCTCGCGGGCAGCGGGGCGGCGCGCGGCGGGCGACAGCGGCGCAATCAAATGCATAATTTTATTCGGAACTATTCTCGATGGCAGCGGCGCGGGGAGTGAGAACAGTTCCATATAAAGTATACATTTGAACGCGCCGCTCCGCTCTCACGCCGCTTTCGCCGCCGCCCCGCTGTCCGCTGCCGCCGACAATACGGCCTTACGGTTGCGACCATGCTCCATTATCAAAACCTGTTGTGCTGTTTCCATAAACGTTTTATTGTTTTCTTTATTCACTTTACAAAGTAATAATAGCTGCCAACTTAATATTCAAAGGCCGGCAGCGGTAACATTATATTATTTACACGCAGCGTGGCGCGGGGCAGCAGATTTAACATAGTACCAGTTTGTATAGAAAGCACAATCTCCGCATGAACGCGCGTGGATGCATTTTCTGTGTGTTAGACTGTGCGTGTTTTCCATACAAACGGAGATACTTACAAGCAACGGAAGAACACGCATCCACGCGCTACGCTGCATCATGCGGGGCAGTGTGAGAATCGCCTTATTCTCAAGATGACGTAGTTACAGATATTCTATTTCACGAAGTCCGTTCGGCTTTGATTGTAGTAGTGACGTATCCCGACAAGCGCGCTTGTGTGTATAAAAGTAGGTAACGTTAGCAAAAAAATCTGATATATATTCAAGTCGAGATTTAATAATCTAAATAAAATTTTGGTTTTAAAAGTATATACATTTTGTAAATAAATTAGATTAGGTTGCAATAAATACAAAAATATTAAGAATATGTAGGCATTTAATTAAGCATTGGTGTTACAGAATGGAAACGAAACAAGTAGGACTATTCAGTATTTTCAATCACTATCAGATAAATTTTCGATTTCCGATTCCATTTTGCTGTCGTCAGAATCATCTTGTACATTGATTATAAATTCAAAATCGAGATCAAAATATTTCAAGTAGTCTTTTTACATTTTTTCAACATGAGCACAAGTTTTTTGCCACGTTTCACTGCTAACTTGGCCCAAACTTTCATTGATCAGTCTTTCCGTATTCGTCATGTTTTGCTCGATATTTTTAGATGCGACATAATTTTTAACGATCCCCCAAATATTTTCAATCGCATTTAATTCTGGGTGATAAGGGGGAAGGCGTAAGACATCAAAACCCTTGCTTTTTATAAAATCGTCAATCTTGTAGATTACGTGTTGGGCTTTGTACTTCTTTATTGTATCGTACAATTCCAATTTAAGAAGAGATTCATCAAATGCTATAACCCTTATCCCTGAGCCATTGCTGCATATCGGCTTTCTTTGTAGATTGCGTCGGTAGTCGTTCAGCCTGTGTGTTGTGATAAGATGCATTGTCTAAGACAATGACAGAGCGCGGAAGTAAATTGGGTAGCAACTTTTCATTTAGCCATTTTACATAGTTATCATAGCTCATATTTGAATGATAATCACCAGCTGTTGAGTTGGCCTTATAAACCAAGGAAGCATTTTCAATAAAACCATCCTTGGTTCCCGCGTGCACTAAAATAAAGCGAGTGCCTGTGCTATTTTTTTTTAAACGGAGTTCTTTCCTTTTTTTTTGCCCAGGTGTTGTTTCGCACGTGTGTCGAAAGGACGTAGCTCTCATCGGTGTAGACAATGGGCCGACTTTGAGAGCGGTACTCTGTTATTTTTTTTAAATATTTTAAACGCCACATTTGTATATCATGACGCTCCGTCAAGACTTTACGGTTGTTCTCTGTTTTGCGCCACTTGTAACCTAATTTCAACAGTAACTTGCGAACAGTTTCTAAACAACCTTCGAATCCGATTTTTTCATTCAATGCTGTTCTTAACTTAGCTAATGTTGGAATTTCTTTATGGACAATATGGAAATCTTGTACAGTACTGCGAACCACATCGGCTGTAAAATTATCTATATCCACTTTATTATCTCGCTTTCTCCTTTTCTTCATAGGTGAAGTGAATTTTGATGAAGTGGATGGCAATTCCTTCTCTTCTTTTAATATTCTTTGAACTGTTTTTTGGCTCACACCCGTAGCTTCAGCTGTACGGCGTGTAATGTCTCGTAAATGAGACAAATCACAGTTGAGTTCCATTAATGATTTTGTAAATTCATATTCTTCTCGCAGAAAATGATATCATGTTTCGACCCTAAAATAAAATGTAATCAAAATAATTAAGTAATATAAACATTTTATAACACAAAAAAACATTCATTTTATAAATACTTCTATTGCTATATTAAGTATCTTTGTATAACATTTTAATTGAAAACGTATAAATAAATATTACCTCACTATGGACAACTCTTCTTCGTTTTGTTGCCATGCTGACCTTACTCCGTGAAACAATTTGGCGCGAACTAAAAACCACTACTGATCCGGACCGTGTCCCGATCGACACTGAGCGCTCTCGAGGTTACGCACACAAAAACAATGTGCATGTGCACGCTTGACAACATTCATAGCCAAACGGACTTCGTGACATAGAACATCTGTAATATTTTGTTATCTCCTCCATTCTTACACATGAGAATATTAATTAATATTAATTTATTTTCCGTAGGTGGACGATTTCTCAGACAAGGAGAACCTAAAATCAAACTTAGACAATTACGTGAAAAGATGGAAGGGAAAAGTCCGCGTAATAAGAAATGTTCAACGCGAGGGTCTCATTCGAACCAGGTCACGAGGAGCGCAGGAGGCGACCGGTGAGGTCATCGTGTTCCTTGATGCTCACTGTGAGGTTAACTTGAACTGGCTGCCCCCCCTCCTAGCTCCCATATACAGAGACTACAGAACCATGACAGTCCCAGTCATCGATGGCGTCGACCACCGTACCTTCGAGTACCGGCCCGTCTACCAACACGGCACGAACTACAGAGGCATCTTCGAATGGGGCATGCTCTACAAAGAAAACGAAGTACCCGACAGAGAATCAAACCTTCACAAACACAAATCTGAACCGTACAAGAGTCCGACACACGCTGGAGGGTTATTTGCTATCAACAGGAAATATTTCCTTGAAATTGGAGCTTACGATCCAGGTCTACTTGTTTGGGGGGGAGAAAACTTTGAGCTGAGTTTCAAAATCTGGCAATGTGGAGGAAGCATCGAATGGGTGCCGTGTTCAAGAGTGGGACACGTTTACCGCGCATTCATGCCTTACTCTTTCGGGAACCTCGCGAAGAACAGGAAGGGATCTCTGATTACTATTAACTATAAGAGAGTTATAGAAACTTGGTTCGATGATGAGCATAAGGAGTATTTCTATACTAGAGAACCTATGGCTCGTTATTTGGATATGGGAGACATAACCGACCAGCTCGCTTTGAAGGACCGTCTGAAGTGCAAGAGTTTCAATTGGTTTATGGAGAATGTCGCTTACGATGTGTACGATAAGTTCCCCAAGCTGCCGAAGAATATTTACTGGGGTATGGTGAAGAATAAGGCCACTGGAGTGTGCCTTGATACAATGGGGAAGGGTGCCCCGGCTTATATTGGTAAGTTGTTTTTTTTTTTATTCTATTATCGACTATACAGGGTGAAATTGAATTAGCTAGCGAAACTCCTCAGACATGATGTACATGATATTTAAACATGAACAAACAAACAAAAAATTAGTTTTTTTTGGGGTCAACTGCATTTAGTTTAGTCACTTGAAATGTCAGTTTAAAAATCAGTTCTCTTTGTGTAAACTTCACAGAAATGATGGTATCGATATTTTAATCTAAACACGATAAACAAAAAAAAAAGTTTTACTTAACTCATACCTAAAGTAACAACACCAGCGGTCATTGACCCAAAAAAAAAAACAAAATCATTTTTACCCGACTGCCAAGGAAGCCTAGTTAAGGAAGGGTTATGTTTTTCGCGCGTATCTTGTATGTATATTTTTTATACATATATTGGGGACCCCTTTAATTTTTAACTTTATTAAATTTTTATTATTCATTGTTATAGCGGCAATAGAAATACACAATCTGTGAAAATTTCAACTGTCTACCTATTACAGTTTATGAGATTCAGCTCGCTGACAGACAGACGAACTGACAGACAGCGGAGGCTTAGTAATAGGGTTCCGTTTGGCACCCTTCGGGTACGGACCCTCTTAAAGCATACGTCATAAGAAGGTCATTAAGTTTTTAGAGGGTTAGTTAAATATTTCCCTTCTGTAATTTCTAGGCACTGCGTCATGCCATGGGTCTGGCAACAGCCAACTGTTCCGCCTCAACGAGGCCGGTCAGCTAGGAGTTGGAGAGCGGTGCCTTGAAGCTGATGTGGACAGTGTGAAGCAAGCCTTCTGCAGGCTCGGGACTGTGGATGGTCCTTGGAGGTAAGTGTCCTAAGTTCTGTGCTATTAGGTCGTCGTCAAATGACTTTCAAGGATCTAGACCGCAACAATCCACAGAAACCGGCCAAGTGCGAGTCGGATTCGAACACGAAGGGTTTCGTACCGTATAAAGATCGAGTAAAAAACACCGTGTGACTGACACTGGCATGGCCACCATCAGGGATTTAACACAAAAAATTAGTCGCTTAAGTATAGTCCAAGAGCTAGATCGAACATTTTTCGTAAACTCTTTGATCTAGCTTTTGGACTATACTTAAAAATTGAAGTCAATTATATCTTCTAAAATAAAACCCGACTAAATCTGTCACTTGGCGAAAAATTTCGACTAATTAGCGACAAAATTTGAGAGAAAACAGATCTTCGCTAGGTGCCCTAGCTTTTGAGATTCAATTGGGCCAAGCTGGGGAGATGCTCCCCAGATCGGCAACCTGTAAACCTTTATAACTTTTGAACCAGTGTCCGACAAATTCTGATATTTGGCGACAAATTTCAACTAATTAGCGACAATTTTTAGGGTTCCGTACCTCAAAGGTAAAAAAGGAACCCTTATAAGATCACTCTCTTGTCTGTCTGTCCGTGTGTCACCACCGATTTTCTCAGGAACGGAAATTTCGTGATTCTAGGTCAACGGGAACTACCATATAGGGTACTTCCGGTTGACCTAGAATTGTCAATTTTGGTTAAAAGCAAGGTCTTACAGCACAAGTAAAGGGGAAATTCGGAAAAAAAAAAGTAAAATTTTTGGGTTAATTTTGGTACTTACAAGTTTTCGCGAAAATCTAAATTTGCCCATATATTTTTATCGTGTTGCTCAGGACCTTGATTTTTGACGTCGGTTTTTGTGCTACATTAAAATCCCTAATGGTGAAGATGCCAGTGCCAGTCACACAAAGCCGAAAAAAAAACGTTTCTTTCTAGAACCCCCATTTAATTATTAACATTTTTTTTTTGTTGTTATAGAGATGTGTTTGCGTATTAAGAAAATCTAACTACCTACCGAATATAGGCATCAACAGATATTTTCGCTCTTTGGTAGTCGCGACCTCGTCTACAAGCTGTACACACGGCTACTCATCAAGCTATACATTTCCAGTATAAGCTGACCTCGCATTGTACAGAAATCCTATACAATGGGAGATCAGCATAAACTGGAAATGTATAGCTTAATGTGCAGCCGTCTGTACAGCGTCAGACTGGTCTATTAGACTCTATTGGCACAGATGGTGCAGTAAAAAAAACACATCGCACTAATTATTCAAATCCGGCGCACAAAGCAGTATGTCCCGGATCACTAATTACTCTCCCTAGGATATACTTCCTTGGAAACTGATCTCACCTAATGGAAAGCTATGATACGATGGAACAAGCGTACCCAGAAAGAGCCTGTACACTCTTTTAACTGAAAGGTTTTAATTAGAAGGGAACCCAACAGGGAGCTCTATGTAATATGGCTGTGCACGTAATTTATTTATCACCAACAATTGTAAACACTTATGCATAATCAATCTATAATGTTCCCATTTCTGGGATACAGGCCTCCTCTCTAAGAGGGAGTGGGCTGTAATCTACCACGCGAGCCGAGTGCGGGTTGGTAGATGTCACATGTCAACAACTCGTAAGCCGGGGCCGTTACTGCTCTCACACTTATAATATGAGAAAAAAAATAACTTTGCTTGTAACCATGGTATAATAATATACTTCGCCTGGTATTCTCTTCCGACGATGGCCTAAGACTACGTCACGATAAGTGTTGCCATTGATTGTCCTTTTCAATAAATTTAGGAACTTTCTCATTTAGTTAAGGCGGGGTTACCCGTATAAACGACGTTTTCTATTGTCTTTTATTCGTAGATAACACGGATTAAAATTTTGAAAAAAACATATTACATATTTCACACTTTGATCTAGATATTTCAGCCATGCGATACACGATTACTTGCACTTTACTGCATCCAATTAAATCGCAAAAACATGTCTAAATTATGTTCAATTTTTTTTTTTATTTGATTTATATTAGGCTTTGAATAATAAAACTTATACCATAATAAAGGTCGTAAAAAAAGTGATATAAACTGGCCAAAATAATGTGAAATATGAGAATACCAATACCACTAATTCCAAAATCAAGCGTTTTCATCTTTTCATGCGCTCGCCCCGTGCCTAAGCTTAATTACCGGCTGAGCCAAAAAACATATTGTAAATTATAATAGGTAACTAGGATTAGGATATCTGGATAAGGAATTGGGTTAGGTATTAGGATAGGTAATTATTATAGTTAAAATTTTTAATAGTTGTAAATAGTTAGTTTTTATTAGATACTTTTAGTTATATTTTTTTAAACAAAATGGGCAAAACTAAAAAAAAAATTGTTGTCATCGCTGGGTCTACGAAGGCTGAATAAACAAAAAAGGTAATTGAAAATATTATTATATACTACATTATATAAAGGTATTATATTTTACTTTACTAACGAATAGATTTACAAAACGCAAATATGTGTGTAAATCAGTCGAATTTCAACCCTATGACAATGTGAATAAAGACGCCACGCGCGCAAAAATTATAATGGTATATTTTTCTCGCTGAATAGATTTACCAACCGCATCAAGGTGTGTAAATAGGTGAATTTGAAACCTTTATCGCAGTGCATAAAGCCGCCACGCGCACTAATGTTGTAATGGTTTACTATTTTCAAATGTCAAATAGGTAGTTAGTTCATCCCGCGCTGAGTGCCGGGTGGTTTTTATAATGTTTATTAGCGTAGGTAGGTACTGTACAGTCGACCACACGTCGCGCGTCTGTGGTAAGTGATAAATAACACTATAATCTTGAGCTGGCCCAACGTACGGAGTTTCATTAGAATAAGAGACCAGTTTACACTGGTTTTGTTTCCACTGACATGACGTGCGACCTACTGTACGTGTTTACGCGACTCGCAGGACAAACTGCATAAACGAAGTTGATAGGTAATAAAAAGGTACCGAGCGCCTGCGTAATATTTCAAAAAGGTTACAAAGTCCTAATAAAATCTCAATATGTATAATAAGAGCCTTTGCCTAGTCTTATAATATTTGTTATTTACTGCTGATATGTCCGGTTTCACTTATCGTACATCTAAATAGGTAAATGCCTAAATAAAAGCGCGTATTTCCTACGTGAGAGTTGAAAATTCAACAGTGCAATAATATTTAGGCGTTCATTTAGAAGTAAGCTATGTATCCCACAGCCACCACAACACAACAAATAATAATATTTACACTTTTTTACACTCGTGCCATAATGTAGAAATGTACAGTATGACCATTTCCTACAAAAATATTATTTATTATTTTCGGTAACGTTTAGGCACAAGCTCGTTTATGCGCAGTACACTACTTACTAAAAACACTGTATCAAATTATGACAAATAAATAAATAAAAACTACATAATATATATTTAGCTAGTTTGGCTATACACACGTTATCCAAGGCATAACTTTATTCAGTGTTTATTGGCAAGAGGAAAAGTATTTAGAAATTACATTTATCAGACTGTTTTTAATCGTTTTTGAGTAAATAAATATATTATTATTGTAATATATTTATTACTAGCTGCGCCCCGCGGTTTCACCCGCATAAGTCTCGATCCCGTGGGAATATCGGGATAAAAAGTATCCTATGTCCTTCTCCGGGTCAAAATCTATCCATATCCCAAATTTCACCCAAATCTGTTCATCCGTTTTAGCGTGATGCCGTGACCAAGGGAAAGAGGGATTCATTTTTATATATATAGATTATTACTATAGGGTCTATGACATTTCTCGGGACCTTAGGGTCCCGGACCTTTGGAAGGCGTACGAGGGGCCGAAGCCAACTCGCAGAGCCCGTTAGACGTTTTGAATGAAATTATTATTTACATTTATTTCTTTTCAATACATGTTATTTACATTTTTAAATATTCTTATAAAAATCATTAAAAAAAAACATTTAAAAATATAAAAAATAGTGGCCCATCGGCATCAGGAACAGGCTCCAAGATGCCGGTGGTCAGGGCTCTAGAGAGAGGAACCTCCTCACTATACGTGCCGTGTCTAGAAGTACTGCTTTCTGAATCAGGCCCTTGATCCAGCCACGCAATGAGAGCCTCCTGAGGTGTTGGTCGAGGCTCTTCGCTATCAGGCCATTAACGGTAACGATTATCGGTACAATGATGGCAGAGTCCACATCCCACATGTCGACAACCTCGTGTGCTAAGTCAAGATACTTGATTTTTTTATCTTTCTCAGCTTTCACGAGATTTTCGTCATGAGGGACAGCGATATCGACAATCTCTCGTCGATCTATCACCACTATATCAGGCTTATTGGCTACAATAGTCCTGTCAGTGATGATAGATCGATCCCAGTACAATGTGGTGTGACCATTTTCGAGAACTGGGTCGGGCACATACCTGTAGTATGGTACTTCGGACTCTATAAGGTTGTACTGCAAGGCAAGTTGCTGGTGGATAATCCTAGCTACTAGATTGTGTCTATGCAAGTACTCGCCGTTAGCAAGACGAGAACAACCGGAAACAATATGTCGGATTGATTCACCGGGTTGGTGGCATGCCCGACAGATGTCAACCGTACCATCCTTGACAATGTATTTCCGATAATTATTCGTCATGATAACTTCATCCATAATCGCACAGACAAAACCTTCGGTTTCCCCGAAGAGGTCGCCAAAACGCAGCCAGGATACAGATGTCAAAAAGTCTACATCAGGCCCGTGGAGGGCCCGGAAAAAGCGTCCGTGTAGTTCTTTGCCCTGCCATATTTCCTTACGATCGTTAGTATCAAGTACTGTAGGTTTGCGCCAGTTCTCTTTTGCCAAGGAGAGCGGGGTGAGGCCCTTGTCCACTGCGACCACATCTCGGTGCATACCCACGTTGGTTTGAAGGAAAAAATTAAATTATTATTATTCCTTTATTCCATTTAAATACTTATTAATTACATTTTTAAATATTAAAACATATAAAATATAAAAACATTTAAAAATATAAAAAATAGAATTCCGCCGGTGTCGGGAGCATCAGGCTGGGTACCGGCGGCGGCGAATCGGAGCTGAGCGAGGAGTCCGGATGTGGTGGGCGTGCTAAACGTGCGGCCGATCTCGTCAACATTTAGTTCCAATTCTTCCAATTCCAGTTTTCCTTGTTTTTATTGGGGGTGACATCTGTCACGTCACCCCCGTTACGGCATTTTTTGATTTTTGTCTATTTCTTTACTCATTTTGATCTTTTTTATGTTTTATTATGATTTGTAGCCTTTTTAGATTGTTTTCGAGTTCTGATTTACCAAAAAAATTGCGTGTAAAATAAATATAACAATGGAAATTTGATGAAACTATTTTTGAGACGTGTTGACGTTTGTGTTGCCAGAGTAGTATTATTATTGTTATTATTATTATTATATTTATTTTTAATTATTATTCATTAGGTTCAAGTTAATCAATACCTACCTAATCTATCTATAACCTTCAAAAATACATAATAGAAAAATAAAATAAAATAAACTTATATTAATCAATTCAAGTTGATCTACTGCATTGGTCTGTTATGTGACCCAACTTACTACCTACGCGAGGTCGTGAACTCATGAGCGGTGCGCTTGGCGCTCGCGTTTCCCGCGCATCGTAATTTGTTACGTATCGCTACTCGTTGCGGGGGCTGGGGTAAGCGTTGTATGCCTACTGCGCTCGGGCTCGGCCCGCCTTAATGAAAATAAAGTAAATTACTAACTACCTTAACTATTTAGTAACTCGTGTGATTCATCTATTTAGTTTTAAATTAATGAACATATTGAATTATTAGTTCATAATTGCTTTGTTAAGTTACAAATGCATTTTGCACGGGTAATTCAATCACACACAGTGGCCACACATAGAATTGACAAGTGGAACTGACAGCTCGCCATTTCATCGCTATTGTCGTGTCGCTCATATCTATAGCGTTGTTTCGCTCGGTGAGTAAAATACTGTGGTTCCCAAACATTGTTTACTGTGAAAAGGAAAACTGTGTAAACTGTGAAAGATACACAATAAAAATGGTTAATTGTTCCATACTAAACTGTAAAAACAGAAGTAAAAAAGGCGGTGTAATAAGGTTTTTTTCTTTTCCCAAAGAAGAGATGCTAGCAAATGTGTGGCTTCAGTATTGTAGACCGAAAACAACAATAAGAACTGGTATGTACCTTACTACATATTATTTCATTTATCTACGCGTTGTAAATTCCATATAAGGCATAATAGTGTCAATCCGGCTGTACGCCCGAACATAACCTAACCCAACTAGTTTTTTACTTATTTACGAAAATATCCACATCTTGGATACGGGACACGAAAGATTGATCCAGGTAGCGTAGCCTGTGATTGGATTTTTTTGTGTCTAGGGGACAACTAATTTACCCTTGCAATGAATTGATCAAGGTTGCTGATATAATGGAGAGAGAATTTAATAAATACCACGGTGAATCGTTGCACGATGAAAAATTCATTTTCACAAATTTGACACGATTTTTTTGATTATTCATGATGCCACAAAGGACTTGTATCCTCAAATTCATTATGAAGGAGTATTCTGTTTAGTTCGAACGAGGACCTATCTACGAGTAAGGGAACTAAATAAAACCAAATATGCAATCAATTAAAAAAGAAGCAAGGTAAAAAAATACAAAAAGTATCAAATATGTCGATTTATTAAAAATTATAAAAAATGAACCCGTTGTATTATTTTTATCTTTTCCCCCACTAAAAAAGTTTGAGAGCCGCATCGCAACTGATGACGTATTCTTAGGCCAATCACGTGACCCAGCTGTCACGGGAAGAGAATACCAGGCGAAGCATATTATTATACCATGCTTGTAACTATCGTTTACTGTTTTTTTTTTTAAACGAGCAACGAATTAGCTAAAAAAAAAAAATATTTGTGTGTCCTAAACGTCCTTAATATATCTATTTCAGCTTCGACCCGAAACATAGCCACATAATTCACCGCCTGCACAACTACTGCCTCACTCTCCAGCCTCACTCGCGACAGCTAGGCCTGGTCCCATGTGACCCCAACAACACTTACCAGCAGTGGACCATCTCGCACACTAAACCCAACTGGTGAGGCTACCTTAAGTTTTCTACTTCAAAGATTCGTTAGATTTGCCCTCACCGTACATCGTGTGAAAACAGTGTCAATACTGAGAAGACTTGAAACGACAGATACGATTTTCAGTATGAGTGAGTGAGACAATACTATTCTAATGTCATTTGTCAACGAAACGGAAATGTAACTGTCTTTCGACGCAAAAGGGCGAATCTAACGATTTAAATCTTTGTTATATTTAGCCGTAAGCTTCGGTTAGTTTCATTAGATAGGACAATATTGTGATGTGTTTGAATCGATGCAAAATTATTGATTGTTTAAACTTAACAAAATATCGTGGTTTCTGTATTATATGTAACTAAAACTCTAATTTGATCCTGAAATGTTACATGTACTTAGCCCAGGAGTCACCAATTTGCGGTCTGGGCCCGGACCATCGACGTATTTTGTGCGGACCTTAAAAGTAAACAGTAAAATTTATATACTAAAAAAAAGGTTAAAGGGTTTAATATTAAAATATGTATTTGAGTTTTATGTTGCACCAACTTTACTACAGACGTCAGACAGTTTAAACTGTAATTTTTCTCATTAATAATAATTACTCTTTGTTACTTTTCATCACATAATATTTCGTTATTACTTACAAAAAAAAAAATCTTTTCGTTTTATTTCATAATTGATATTTCTAAACTTGGTTGCTACTTACTATAAGTAATCGTCTACCAAACGGACCGCAACTGTCTTATTATTATTTTTTAAAACAGACCCGAATAAAACTAATTAGTGACCCCCTGTTATCAGATGCGGTTTTACCTATGGTGCAGGGTGTGCAGCGTTCACGGGCCCATGGTTTTAAGGGGCGCCGAGCGCCGCTCACGACAACTTTTTAATCAAATCCCAAACAAGACCAAAGCATGTTCAATAAACTCGCAGTTTTAAGTTGGTGGTCCCCTACGCTAAATATAAACAAGGGTGCTAAAATTTCGAGCTCACTTTGCTCGCTTTTGCAACCTCAACATTCTCTTTTTTTCTTAGAATTATCTGCGTAAATCAACAATGTAATTCCTATTTATATATCAAAAGAAGAACTGACCTATCTGGGGCGGGTGTTAAATTTTCGAGCTCGCTTCGCTCGCTCTTGCATCCTACATTTTCAAACTATTCTGTATAGATCAACAAAGTAATGCCTTTTTCTGTATAAATATTCAAAAGATTTTTTTTACAATGCAGATTGTAAACATTTTCAAGCTCGCTTCGTCGATTCTTGATGCTTTAGCTTTTCTGCTGTCAACAAAGTATCCCCTATTTCCGTATCAGTGGTCAAAAGAAAACCTAACATTTTCGAAGCAGTGTGCGTATTTCAACGTTCATTCCTTGGTGGGACGAGCCCCATTTAGTTTTTCCACCCCGGGCCCCCGACAGGCTTAGACCACCACTGCCAGAGGGTGCCAGAGTATTGACTGCACACGGGCGCTAAATGGGCTAGAGCCGCCTCTGTCTGTTATAGCCCTTCTGATGCTTACTGTATATTTAAGGACCTAACAATCGTCGTTCACTAATAATTAGGTACCTGTCACACATTTACAACCGCAATTGCCTTACAAGCTAAGTTAATAAAATGTATATGGGACCACGGCGCAAGTTTCCTCTACCAAATGATAAAAGAATTTTTTAAATCGGTCTACAATTGACAATACTTTTTTTTTAAATGCATATAGACGAACATTATAACCTCTTCCTTTTTTGAAGTCTGTTAATAAAATAAGAACAAGAGAAGAAAACATCTGTTTCCACAAACAAAAGATAATATCTTTTAATATTTAAATTGTATTAATTACGGTTAGTCTTGATAACACGATACAAATATACACATACACGCCAGACTATCATTGCATAAACCATTTGGTATTGATCTACAACGTACTTCTCAATATACCTACACCAAATGAAACTTTGTATTTAGCACCAAAACGAATTGTGAATAGAATCACAATTAATCGGATATACCTACTTTTAAAGATTTTTTCTCAACAATAATGGCCATTTGTTATTTTATTTAAATTTTCCTTTTCACAAAATAAATGTCAATTATTATTTCTGATTTAAATTCGATCTGATTACGGTCGCGGATCATATTTTTATCAACATACAACCTGTTAATGACCTGAAAATTGTAAAAAACGTAAGAAAGTTTTATGTTCGCGGGCTTTTCTGGCGCTTTTGTCAATTAATCGATTCAAACACGTCACAATCGTGTATGACTATAATTTTGCCATTACACGTAAGACGAAGTCGCCGAATGTGGTTCAGTAATTTAGCAATGCTAGATATATTTGATACGTGCTTTCATTTTGTAACGTTCACAGCAAAATGGGAAATATTTATACAATTGAAATACTTTTTTACAATGCATGTGCTCGAAAAGAGCATTTTCCAAGCAGCCAATCTGGGCGGAAAGTGTCACTTTTTTTTTACTAGTGCTTTTTACTTTTCTGTTTATTTTTAATTTTTAACTCCGTCATCAGCCCGACGCAAAGAAGTTTTAATTTCTTTTTTATAATTTGGGAAAAGTTTTACAAATTAGATAATGATGGCGTCAGTGGCGATGGCTATGACAATACTCGAAGTCAAAGTCATGACAATGGCGATGATGATGATGATGAAGATGAAGAATATTGTTTATATTATTTATGTTCGTCAGCCAAGATGTTATACATCATTTATGCGACTACTGTAAGGTTCGCTAGTTTTTTTTATTTCCTTGCACAATGCATAGTAAAACGTTGTATGATACACGTGCGTTTGATGATTTCCGCACTTGTAGCATAAATAAGTATTTTAACTAATGTCATGATTACAATAACATATTTTGGAGAAAAAAAATGAGCCAGAGTGTTCTGGTGAAATAAGACAAAAATATAAAATAAAAGACTGATTTTAAAGATAAATATTTCCTATTTTACTGCCATGCGATTCGTAAGAAATTCTATATTTTAAACTGTGTCGTCTTAAAGGTCGTCTATTAATAAAATAAATTGTAAAACATTTTGTAAAATTTTGTATGTACTTAATAATATGTGAAACATTCCTGTAAAATAGGTACACGATTACTGATTAATGATAAGCTTTTGGTCTTATGCTCAAGTTAAAGTATTTTATCACTAACAACAGTAGACATAGAAAAGAGGGATGACGCCTGGGTAACAAAAGAAATATATATATATATATATATATATATATTTAGTCCGTGAGTCAGATAATAAAAAATAATTATAAGACACGTATTTTTTGCATTATCATATTAATAAAAAATGAGTTAGATAAAACGCATTAAAGTTGAGAAGTGAGCCAAGATGTGTCATGCCACATTTTAACTCAATGTATCGCCGTAATCTTTTGATTACGTAAGAAAAGAAAAAATACGTGTCTAATATTTTTTAATAATCTACATGACGGACAAAAAACAACATTTGTTATCATCCCCATATGGTTCTAGATCCTCTTTTGGTTCAATATTATAATATAATTTGGTAGATTACAAATCAAATCTTGAAAAAAGAACTAACATTAATGTTCCAGAAACAGAATCTCGGATTCACTGACAAATTCATAGAAACATATTTAAATACAGTATGAAACATTTTAAAGCTTATAACATTTATATTTTTGATATGAAGGATAACGAAGTTCGTCGTACGAAGTCTATCAATTAGAGGCAAAAAATGATAGCAAAATATCTTGACACTTTTTGACATTATTTGTAATTTGTTGTGCTTGGTTCTTTAAACTTTTTCATGAAACTGATAAGACTTAGGTATAAAATAATAACGTGAAATTTACTACATGATATTTCCAAGCTTTTTTGTGGAACAGAAACACAAAATATTAATATTTTCTCGATAAAAAAACATCACAAAGTTATCGCTAATTTTCACGTATTTTCGATTTGTACTTAATATGCTAATGACTAATAAAAAAAAGAATATTTGTATTAATACACGGCGAAAAAAATTGTGCAGGCATTTTTCTAATTTCTTTTTTTTTTGTTTTATTATGACTACACGCTTTTAGCACTTACGACGTTCTTAGTTCGTATTTTTCACCTGCACTGAGATATAATTTGCGTAATTTATCACATTGTAGGAAAGAAACTGTGAACAATTTCATATTTTCTATATGAAAAAACCACATCCGAAACGATGATTAAAACCATTAAGAATTGATAAATAAATAGATACCGAGGTTAAACTATAAAATAAAAATATTTTTCATGTTGATATTAATTTCTCAAGATGACATACATTTTATTTTGACTGGTACCTATAGTGCAACTAGCGCCATTGCTCTACATTTCAGTTAATTTTCTTGCGGAAAAAAATTACAACATAGCCAACTAGCCAATTTCATGGAGATTTTAGATCTTATCTCCATTCACTCAGGATCCAAATTTATTTGCACTCACTTTTCTTGACAAACTCCGTATAAGGTAATCCTTACACTAAGCACTTCGAGAGAGTTTTGAACGTCCCCTAAATCAAGTTGAAACTCGAAATTTTGCATAAAGGGAGGTTATTAGTATATTATTATTATTGGAGTACACAAAAGAAATAAACTAAAATACGTAATGGTTTTATAGTGGACAAAAGTACGAAACGGTGTGCACGGGACTTGAAATTTTTCATACGGATTGTTTTCTCATGACTAGCCCCCTTTTTATGGTGGGGATAAGTAAAGGTTGTGACGGATCACAATGTTTGTGATTGTCTCGGAAAAAGAATTGAGATCTAAATGGGTGCTAAATTCTATGGAGTTGAAAGAAGGTCTAAAGTTTATAATGTAAACTTGGCAAATTTTCACAGCTAAAGTTTCAACAGTTACAAACGAGGAACCTATTATTCTTTGGAATTACTTTGGCACCCATACACATAGTGCCAATTGGCCGATTTCGGAAAAAAAGAGGGACAGCATTATCGGCTTTACCTATAAAAGAATGAGTCAATTCTTTTACCGGTGAAGCTGACAATCTTGTCCCTTTTTTTTTCGAAATCGGCCTCTTTTTCACAAATGTTTTCGGCGGTAAATAATAATTATGTTCAGGTAAATCAAAACGCTTAAATAGTAGGCCACCAGCATCGGTAACAGATTCACAGACACACAATAATATTGAATAATATACCTACCTACTTGTACACACGGCTACACATCAAGCTATACATTTCCAGTATAAGTTGACCTTGCATTGTACGGAAATCCTATACAATGCGAGATCAGCATAAACTGGTAACATATAGCTTGATGTGTAGCCGTGTGTACACAGCAATCATACTTAGGTACATTGAATAGAGGCGTTTCATCTGATTATTTTGCGTATACTTACTACAGAATATTCAAATTCATTACAAATAGTCTAGATATACGCCGAGCGAAAAAATCTGCTGGAGGGAAGGGATTGTGTTTTGTTTTCTTCATGATTGATGAGAGGGGTAGCTAAAATTGTTTATTATTATTATAAAAAAATATTTCATCATAAATCTGGCAACACATGTTTTTTTTTTAAATATAATCTTGAACGAAGGACTGACCTCTAGATAAGGCTACGTTCAGACGACACGTTTTAATACATTTATCTTGTCGCAAGAACGTAGCAAATTAAAAATGTAAGGTGCATCAATTGCATTTAGGCTTACAATGCAAGCAATACACTATAAAAAAAAGTTAAATCTAATAATATTTGTTATCCATCTGTACTTGTATTAAAGGATTTATTTTTTCAGCGTAATTAAGTTTTTAGTCTAAGAGCTTTCATGTACTTAGTTGGGATATTTAAAACACTGCATTTACTTACTATCAGAATTATATACAGTTACAATTTATTCTTAAATCCCGTATATTTTCAGTTTATACTTATCAAAGAAATTATTGTTAAATATTGAATCAGTGGAAATCAAATTGAGTGAACATTGTTTGGTTACTCGAGCGAAATCCATAATTTCGCGGGAATATAATATATCTACCTATCGCCATACTTATGTTTCTGTCTATATCTGTAACAGTTGGTATCCGTATTTTCACAAATACATTAATATTTATTATAAACCATTATTACTTCTAAGTTTAAAAGAGATTATGAATTTATTAGTGTCATATCCTAAAAGCAATTTTCTTATGTAGGCTGATCTTTTAACATTTAAAGGAAATGATTAAATAATGCATAAATGTATGTAATAATTTAATAAATATGTAATAAAGTGGAAAGCTATGAAATTTACTAGGACTTAATTTTTTTTAAATGCATTCGGCAAGTATTATAATTATGATCTCAAAAATTTATGAAGAAAAAACTCGACACTCAAACGTTTTGGATTTACAAACTCTTTTGGTTACATACAGTTTCCTGTGTGAGCCGGCTTCAAAAATAATATCTTGTGCTATTCCTGTTTTGGTAAATACATGGCATTTTCAGATGAATGGTAGCTGTGTATCATCCTTGTGTTGATAAGGTCAGCGCACATTGAACAGCAAAATGCTTGAGCAGTTTTCATTGATGATGGAAAATTTAAAAAAATTACAGCTGAAATAGTTTAAAATGGTTGGCAAAAGATTCCCTGGGGCGTATTTGTATCAACTTTATGTCAGTAGTGGCACAGAATAGATAATAGTACTAACGTAGTGGTTACAGATTATTATCAATGAAAACCGCTTGATTATTTTGCTGGTCATAGTGTTAAATTTTTATTAACCAAGCAAGCATTATGTATATACGTATTTTTTATATAAACTGAACTCTTCTTTAACTTGTAAATAGGTATTCTAAATCGTTTTCCAGAAACAAAATGGTGGCTACATTTATAACAGAACTACTATCGGATTTGTTCGAACTTAAATTATGCCATCTACTTTTGTGTGGGTATTTGGTACTCTTTAACAACTACATATTTTGAACAATGTATGGGAATGGCTATAGTACTCACGTTATGAACTAAGTCATCGGGCCATAATGAATGTCAGTAGCAATAAGAACGTACAACGCCTTGCGTTTTATCGATAGTTTGCTACCTGCTCCATAAGTGTGAGCAAGACAGACTAATTACATTGATTTATGGCCCGGCGACTCAGTTCTTAACGTGATGACTATAGCTACGATGCTCTGTGGGCTAGCGTAAAACATGTGTCTAACTCTATCTAGCTGTCCATAATGATTTTTTATTTGCTTTTGTTGAAGATGCCGCGCAGTGATTATAGTGTTGAAAATTTACTTAAAATCGAAATAATGTTGCCACCTCACTGTAACCAACCTAAATGTTCCTGGAACCCTTCCTTTTAAGATTTGTATCGGTTTGCAAAATTACTGTGATTTTAACAACTTGACATTTTTATATATTTTCCAATGTAGTGATAAATAAATTATTATTTATTGTTTGAGTGACTTTCATTTTGTATTTAATCCTCATTGTAATCGTGGGATTGGGACTGTTGTAGCAGGGAAGGTTTTTTACTTTTACTGCGTGCTGTGTGTTTCTATTTTAGATATAACTACCGATGAATACGATTATGATGGTTCACTCCGCAGTTTAGGTATGAAACTCGTCTTGTCGGGCCAATTTAGTGAGCGTAACGTAGTCAGAAGATATAAGAGTAACGCGATAGAGAGGCAATTTCTAGGTGAATCTAGGTAATTAGCGCTGTGCGACTTTTTTTTTTTTTTGGGTTGGAAATCATCGAATAACTTCTCCCGCTCTGGGCGATGCGGGAGGGCGTGTCAGACTCTTACTGACTAAAACCCACCTGTGTTCCTACGGTTGGAAGAATTTGGCTTGGGGTTCCCGGTATACGGACACACGGGGCAGAATGGTGGAGGACTGGGCCCTGGAGACAGGCCTAGTCGTCCTAAACCGGGGTTCTGTCCCCACGTGTGTACGGAGCGCTGTGCGACCTGAATTGCACTTTATTGTGTGGTAGCAAGAGTCGCTTTTTATTAAAATGATTTTGCGGAGTGAACCATCTGTATTCATCTGTGATATAAAGACAATAGATTTTTTTAACTGTGCGCTTGGAGTTATCGAAAGTCGTAGGTTGTCAGTATTGAGTTGACCCGCCCGGTAACCTCAGCGCCCCGCCGACGCCTTTTAGTTAGGGTTGCCACCTCTTGTTAGTCAATTTCGAGAGAAAAATATAAACATTTTTCTACTTTTTATTTTATTTTTAATTTATATTTTCCCTTTGAACGTACAGATTTCAAAATATTTGGTCATTAACTAACTTTTTAAAATTCTTTGCAGTCCATTTCAAAAATTGAAAAAGTTTGGATTTCTGCCTTGACATGTTCGTCATTTCAGCGGGTTCTTTCTTTTGTCCATAATATCGAATACTATACAAGTAAAAACACTCACAGGCGGCGCACAGTGGAACGAATGTATGGGAGCGGTTGGACGTAGACATGTCCGAAAAAAAAGAGTAAAATTATGCCAAACTAATGATGCCATCTTATTCGATTACTTAATGCCTTCATAACTTGTGGTGATGAATTTCTTCATAACTCCCATATTTCGGGAGTAATTTGAGAAAATGTGAAATTTTACTATGAAAATGAGTGTATCGAGCTCTCTCCCTCCTGATTCCGGGCTTGTTTCAAGTAGCGGTCTCTAATATCATAATGCTAATACTAAGAGCTATATTTAATACTAAGACACATAGTGCGCCAAATGTGCACTTTCTGGGATAAAGAGTGATGTTTATTTTATAACACAATTTTTTAATTTTTTGTTTATTTTGTTGATTAAAACCGTTTTTCTAAAGGTTTACCTTATTACAATAACATTTCTGATCAGCCAATTAGAGAAGATATAAGCTAATTAGGATATATAATTAGGGACTTAAGGTTTACATATAAAACTGATGCACTAATGATTACTGATAAGAACATTGCTATTATTTAATTACTAAATGGCTCTTAATACACTAATTTAGCATGCATCATTTACTAATTATCACAATAACTAATTACCTTGCAATATTTAACAAAGGATACCTGGGATACCTGGATTTTATATAAATAGGTCACTATTAGTAACTTTAAAATCAGTGTTGATTTACACCTCGTTGTATCCAAGCTAATCTCGCAATGTATTTTCCAAATTTTAATACAAATCTTGATATTCACGTTGCTTTATGCGCACGCGCACATAAAGATTTACGCGACTTTAACTATTTGTTCAGTGTTTTAAAAGATAACAGTTGTGTTCAGTTATGTGAAAGTGCTGAAACAAGTTTAAAAGACTGGTGTCGTCGATTTTGCTACCGCATTTATGCAAAATGGACACAGTCTGGAAGAAGCACAGATAAGTTTCGGAAGAAACATGAGATTTGGCTACAGGCTGCAATTCAATGGCCGGAATTACAGAATGAAAATATGGAACCTTCTACAGAAAATATAAGTGACGTCATCGAGCCCATAATTTCTCCTGCTAAATCTGATGCTTCAACTTGTACACATCCTAGTCCTCGTAAATCTTTTGAGGACCTTAGTAACCGGCAAAAAAGAAGACGCACCACTGAAGATAGTCTTTCATGCAGCAGTAGCAGCGCTGAAATTATGTTTTCGGCCGAAAGGGCGCTTCAAAAGGCAGGACAAAGCGATACAGCTTATGTTATGAAATACTTGACGGAGAATCCAGAAGAGGCCTCAAAAATCAAAGCCTTCATTGAAGGTAAATCAATTCAGGTACGGGAAATATCCCCTTTGAAGGCATTGGCTCTTTATGTATCGATGAACTTATCGAAATGGCGCTATAACACTCTTCGGGATTTCAACACTCAAGAAGGAGCTCTTCAATACCCGAGTTACTACATGTTGGTTAAAGAAAAAATTAAGTGCTATCCGGCCAAAGAAGATCTCACAGTTACAGAGAGCTCTGCAAAAATCAAATTACAAGCCTTGATGGATTTAACCTCAAGAAGACTTATTAGGTCGTTAGAAACCCCTGTTGATCCCAATCAACAGCTCGTATTGACCAGCAAATGGGGTTTTGACGGATCATCTAGCCAAAGCATTTATCATCAAAGGACGAGTGAAGATGAGCAAATCGATCTTGCTAGTAATTTTATGATTAGTCTTGTACCACTGCGGCTCGTCTCAAAAGGTGTAACAATTTGGGAAAACGAGCGACCATCTTCCACTTCATTTTGCCGGCCAATATTGTTTAAGTTTATAAAGGAAACCAAAGAAAATGTGCAGAGAGAGATGGCTGAAATCGAAGCAGAGATTGAAGCCTTAACTCCATCCACCATCACTGATGGAATTAGTGTCAAACACCAACTGCTGTTGACAATGATTGATGGTAAAATTCATTCCATTATATCCAATACAGCAGCTTCAGTGTGTGACATATGCAAGGCTTGTCCTAAAGAAATGAATAATTTAGAGTTAATCAAAGATAAACACGCAAACGAGGACATGTATAAATATAGCTTAAGCACCCTTCACGCTTGGATTCGCTCAATGGAATGCTTATTACACATTTCCTACAAATTAGACATAAAATCATGGCAAGTAAGGGGTGATATAGCAAAAAGGCAAGTTGATGACAGGAAGAAAAGAGTTCAAGAGGCTGTAAGAAGAGAAACGGGCTTACTTCTCGATGTTGTGAAACAAGGCAGTGGATCCACCAACAATGGCAACTCGGCAAGGAGATTTTTTGAAAACTACACTAAATCTGCTGAACTGACCGGAATAGATGCTATGCTTTTAAGAAAAATCTGTGTGATCTTGCAGTGTATTTCATCAGGAGAGAAGATCAACGTAACTAAATTCCGAGAGTTCTGCTTTGATACTGCTAAGCTTTACGTGGAGTTATACCCATGGTATTATATGCCTTCTTCACTTCATAAAATTTTAATGCATGGGCCAGACATAGTTCAGAACATGTCAATTGTGCCCATTGGTTTTCTATCCGAAGAGGCATCTGAGGCTAGAAATAAAGATTTTAGAAAATATAGAGAGGGGCATTCTCGAAAGCATAGCAGTATCTCATGCAATGAAGATATTATGCACAATCTTTTACTGTCTTCTGATCCACTTGTTACAAGTATCCGTCCAAAAGGAAATAAGTTTGTAAAAAAATCTTCTTTTAAGGAATTTTATGAGCTTACGGATTCTGAGAAAAGTGATATCGAATTTGTTAACATAAATGATTTAGCGGACATCGATTCTGAATTTGAATTAATTGATGATGATGATGAGGACGAAGATAATTAAATGATGTTATTGTTTTAAAATGTGTAACTTAGTAAATTAGAGCTTACGTCTTAATTATTTATTGTACTTTTAATGAAACTAGGTAATTTATTATCAACTTACTTAAAAGTCATACTCTCATCAGTTCTTGTGAATATTTTTGTTAATATATATTTCTGTATATATATAATATATTTATAGACCTCTTAATAAGTCTGTCTGCGGTTTAAAGTAAATACAAATGGGGAAAAAACGTTTTTTTTTTTAAATTTTCATTTCCTTTTATCCCAGAAAGTGCACATTTGGCGCACTATGTGTCTTAGTATTAAATATAGCTCTTAGTAATAGCATTACGATATTAGAGACCGCTACTTGAAACAAGCCCGGAATCAGGAGGGAGAGAGCTCAATACACTCATTTTCATAGTAAAATTTCACATTTTCTCAAATTACTCCCGAAATATGGGAGTTATGAAGAAATTCATCACCACAATTTATGAAGGCATTAAGTAATCGAATAAGATGGCATCATTAGTTTGTCATAATTTTACTCTTATTTTTCGGACATGTCTACGTCCAACCGCTTCCATACATTCGTTCCACTGTGCGGCGTTTAATACAGGTATGGAAAAAACGTAGTGTCGAGTGTCGTATTTGCGGTAAACATGACGTAAAGAAAGAACATAAGCAGCGCTGGTTTTCAACGACAGCCGGCGTTGACGCTATGACCTCGACCGGTACAGCATACAATGAAATATAATAAATAAGATATAAAAATAAAATAAATATACAATAATTCTACGTGTCTGTTTATTTGAAATTCCTTCCGGGAGCCGGGAGATTCAAATTTTCTTATCTGAGTTCCGGGAGAGGTAGGAACCCTTCTCTTAGTACGGTCTACACAACTCGTGTCGTCTGCACAGTTCAGTCATAATATTCGTTAAGTACATGTTATTTTAAAAACATGACTGTAATATTTTGACGTTGACAGGCGCGCAGTTAGAAAAATCGGGATATAACTATTATTATTATTATTTTACATCTTCATTAATTCTGTCGACCTTCTCTTTACTTGAAGGGGCTCAGTCGCAAATTGACCACTTCTCAAATGTCTACCGGACGCAAAATGTCAATTTCCCAGCCTCAAGTGAAAAATTTTCTAAGCTCCAATACATAAGCATTTAGAATTATTTTATTTCAGTGGGAGTTAAAACCTTCGGAGAATAAAGGCGTTGGTAATGGTCTATAAGTAGGTATTATTAATATTAGGCCCGATATCCACCAAAGTGGAGAGGAGCAGATAGAAGAAATGAGTAGTACCTAAACTGTAAGGAACCAGCAGAATTTCTTTATTTCCTCATCCCTTCACTGAGCTTCAGTGGACTTAATAGGTTCTAGCGGAGATATGAACGATATATCCCAGGCAAGCAGTGGCGCGCAGGGGGATTGAGAGCTCTGGGAGCCTACCACCTCGTACCCTTCTCTTATAGCAGTATTATTTTAATCTTACTTCAGTATGCGTGTATGACCAGATGCATGAACGTAAATTAGGCAAAAGGATTACGTAAGGATTGTAGCAGCACGCTTTACATGATCACAATAGAATATATGCTACGCGTAGCATGACAACCATCGAACCGGGTTTTGTCGACGGAAGAATAGACAAAATGACTGATTGTGTCATTTTGTCTATTCTTCCGTCGACAAAACACATTTCTACGGTGGTCATGCTACGCCTACCGACAGTATGTACAAAATTTCGAGCTGGGAGCCGTTGTTGGTAAACACTTGGGTCTATTATATAAATTGCAGTGGTTCTGTTTTTTTTTACCCGACTACGGCGAAGCAAAAAGGGTTATGACTTTGACCGGTATGTATGTTCATCTGTTCCCTCATAACTTCCACCTGCTCCTAATAATATGACAAATGAGTTATCGTTGGAAGCGCCTTGACCGTCCGCTGGAGGTTATGTGACGTCACATTAAATTGAATATGGCGCCCTCTAAAGGACATAAAATAATGAAAACAGCTTAAAATGAGCACATTTCAATAATTAATTATAACCCCAAAATAATTTAAATAAACACTTTCAATGCCAAGCACCCAGCATATGAGTCGAAAAATAATTCGTTCGAGTGCCCACAACCCGCATCCGAGTCGTCGCTATAAGTAGCTATTGATGACTTCTGTACATGCCCAGGACCCGACTAGCGAGACCAAAAATCAAAGTATGTTAAGGGTTGTCGAAAATAAACTATGTGAATGGTATTTTTTTAACAAGACATCACCAACAGACAAATAAAAAATCCGGAGTCCCACGTAATCAGCACGAATAACATGATCACAATAGAAACGGGTTTTGTCGACGGAATAATAGACAAAATTACAGATAAACAATCACAATCGAGTCATTTTGTCTATTCTTCAGTCGACAAAACTCGTTTCTATTGTTATCATGCTAAGCATAGAGTGCGTTTCATCAAATAGTTCCTATGCCGTAATGTTGGCTGCACTGTTGTAGGACGAACACGAATACGCTACGACCATTGAGATACTTATTAAATGTCTATGGCTACGACGGTACGTAATTGGTCCGTTGTTAAAGTTTAACAGTAGAGCCAACATTACGGCAAAGGAACTATTCGATGAAACGCACTCATTTTTAATTTGTCTGTAACACGGATTTTTAATTTGTCTGTCTGTGATGTCTTGTTTAGTTGGCTTTTTGTCGTAGTGGGGTTTCGTTTTTATAACTTATATCATCTAATAAACAAACATAATATTTCTGTTCTAGGTTCCACTATGATGATATTGATTGAGAAGGTATTCCGAGTTGACGTCGAGCAAGATTACAGGGATTTTATTTAAATAAAGTATTTTCTAATAATAAATTTATTTATGTTATAAATTATATATAGTGAATTAAATAAGCAGTCCACCTAACATAATTTGTGGTTGACATAGTATGTTAAAACTTTTAAAATCAGAAAAAAAATTATGAATTCTTGAATCATTACATGGGTGGCAATTATCGCAGAAGAAAGATACAAGGCGTATTTGATATTTTATCGAGTAAATATCAGGAAAGGCTTAGGATGTGAGTACCAGGGTAAGCAAGATGACAATGGTCTAATAGAGAAGTCAGATAATGCCAGGCAATTAGTAGACTTCTATGAATAGAGATGTTACGCTGACGGATTTTGTATCTCCATAATGCGATAATTTGCTTGTAATCAGAATTAGACTTGTCAAAAGACTAACAAGGCAAGGCAATTAGTTAAATTAAAAAAATATAAAAAGTTTTATTTTACTCCCCTTTCGATGTAAAATTAAAATCAGTTTCTAAAATATTGGGTATTTAAATGAAGACATCAAACAAAGCTGCTCATTCTTTGCATTTAAGTGTTGCGTTCCAAAATGAGTGCCTTACGTAATATTATTCTGGCTAGTAATTTATGGCTGCTCACACAGTGTAATACATTTTCGCTCCATCTACATTTTTCACACAAACCAATATTTGTGTATTGGATTTTTAAGTGAAAACTTCTTTAGGCGAACCGTCACGCTCGGATCTGTGACACTAAATTGGGTATACTCTGCTCCAGTTGGTCGATAACGCTGAAACGCGTATAGACAGCGCTGAATCGCGACTACTCGGCTCCAGTCGTAAGTTTTCACTTTTTTCGTGTTGCCATAAACACTCACCCTCTTTGTTTTAAATATTGATTGGGATTAGTAAAAATGTATGTGAATCGAAGACTAGCTGCTGTGAATCGCATCGGTCTTTATACATAAATTAATCGCAGTAAATAAATTATTTAGATGTTACACTCTATTATCTATGGATTATTATTAGCTTTAAATAGCACAGAAATTTTGTTTTGCTACTATCTACTATTAGGAAGGAATCCGTGACCACCATTCATCCCAACTGTTAATGCGAAGCTCTGCATTTAAAACTGACCAATTTGGTGAAGGAATGTCTGGAGCCAACCAGTTGAAATCGTCCAAACGATCCCAGTTATTAGAATTCCGGTCCAAAGCAGACATATTGAAATGCTTCTCTAGGTCTTCGTAATACAAATTGTATGGAGCAGTGCATATCTCAGTACAATCTTCAACTATCCCTTTGCTTGTCACATGTAAGTAAATATCGCAATTACTGGATGTATGCATTCGTAACTGTTGACATGCGGTAACAATCTTACAATTTGTACATTTCTCCATAAATACTGATGAAGTGACTGGTCCGGAAAGCACTATACAGTTGTCAAGATTGGTTAAATGCAAGGTTCCCATGACACCCTTGAGGCCAATGGTACAGTTTGTAAGATTCCGTAAAGCAACATCCCTCTGGAACAACTCATCATTTTCAAGCAATAACACCTTATTTTTCAGTAAATCAAAACCAAACAGTTTTTGATCCCATTTGTTACTGTCTGTTTTGTGTGCTGCATCGTTTTCATCAAGTGAGCCTTGTTTCTCAGTGTGGGACTTAGGAAGCTTTTTCTTTGAAAATCCAAACTTTTTTCGGGGAACATATCTCTCTTCTAATTCATAACATTTTGTCTGAAGATTCTGTACTATACCCAAATATTTACGCATATTGAACTCCTTCAAGAAGAATGATGATGTCACAACATATTTTTGTAATTCGTTTACTTCTCTTTTTATGCTATCAAAGTGTGGAGGCAATGCATTCAGTTCTAGTGTTGGAACTTGCATCAGCAAGTCTTCAACATATTCAGATTTGATTTTGAATGAGCCTGAAAAGAAATCTTCATTTTCATCACAAGCATCTACTTCTTCCCTTGCCTTATGAGCCTTTTGTAGTTTTTCTAAACGTTGTGCGTCCCGCCTACTTAATCTTTCTAAAACAGTATTTCTGTCACTCATTTTCCTTTCTTTAACAAATCGTCAATTGTTTTATTGAGTTCTGAATTCTGATTTGCAGCTTCCTTTAAAACACTAACAGTTTGTTGACTCACTCTTCTCGCATCTGTATGTTTTGATCCTTCGTCAAACTATAACAAAGAAAACATTTGACATAAACAATTATATTTATTAAATAGATGCGATATTATGATTTTTTGTATATGTCAGAAGAGACCACAAAACCATGAGGATGGCAAGACAATGACTTGCCCTAGAGATGTAAAGAGATTATTATATGAACCACACGTCAGTTTGGTGACTGCGGTTGTGTGTCCCTCCAATCTCATTCATTTGTATTGCCCCAAGTCTACAAAGGAGTAAAATATACTCAGTAAAAAGTGATGGTGAATCAAATGGATCAAACTTGATGAATATAATTATGCACTAAATATTGAATTTCAACATGAATGATCAATGGAATGAGGAATGAGGCACTGATGTAATCTGGGATTGTTTGAAAATTAGTCAACGGAATTAGCCACACACTGATGAACTTAACTAAATCAACTCTTTGTACATATAGTTTCTACTTGTCTAAATCAAAATTTATGAACAGAATCAAAAACATCACACAAGCCCCATATTAAAATCACAATTTGAAAACACATGCGAAGATTAGTCCCAAGAAAACCATCAAATAAGATTATTAGCTAAATAATCAGTGACCACAATCAACATAAACGAATACGGAATTCAATAATGACCTGCTTAAGAAGTTCATCATCAGGTTTGACCAACTTGAACAGTGCGTAACCGAGGGTCCCAAACGACACCACCCAAAAAGTGGCTCTAATACCAACAGACATCTCACCGCTAGTTTAAATTTGGCCTTCGTTTCTCCAAACTGCCTGATCGAGGTCTCTGATCTTATTCTCAGTAATAGCCTCACCAAGTCCGTAGTAACCTTCTAGTATCCAGTTGTGGTTCTTGAACATGTACAGACGGAAACCTGGAAATATGTGTGAAGAACTTAGGTTTGATGTAAGGAAGCGAGATATATCTATTTTATGAATAAAAGAGCAATTAATTTGTATGAAAATAACGCGTATTTGTTTAAATGGCAGATGAACATGTGTCAAGTAATTATAGACAGAATTATGAATAGGTAGATAGGTAACTCTACTGGTCAGTCATCTCAGAGGCTACTAGCACCATTCTGAAAGGCACAAACAAAGATGCAGGCTTGATTAAGGTTTTTGACCTGTCAATTATTTTAGACACACATGTTGACATTTAGGATTTTTTTTACTTTTCAAATGATATTTTCGTCTCACCGGATATGTGAAGCGGTAGTGCTTAACATAAATTCCTTTGTCCCGACGATATACATACGTTAAAATATACAGAAATAAACCAGTACTTACTTCTGTCGGTATTCAACTTGTACCAAAGACCGTAGGATGCGGCAAGCCCAATTCCTTCCAGTAGCAATGCACCTTTTAAGCCCCAAGTAATGTACCGTTTGTACGCAGGCTTTGGAGACTTTGTAAGCATAATAAAAAAGATGTAATACGAATTGTTTTTCCAGAACCCTATTTAACCTGACCCTGATGAAATTACTCCATTGAATCGCGAATTCACGAACGAACGCACAACGAAAACGAAGAACGAAAGTCTCATTCACCAGATGACGTAAGGGAAAAAACGTTCAGAAATCCAAGATACCCAAGTTTCCTGTGCATTAAAAAGATGATGAATGCCTACAAAATTATATAAATAAAAGCATTTGTTTGGAAGGAACAGTAAAATAAAAATTGGTGATCGCACTGTACATGAAGCTTATGAAAAATAAAATAAAGGGAAGAGCTCTTAAATGAACCTTGTGATCAATTTTGGCGTCGCGTTTCACCAAATTTGAAATTCTAGCTTTGGTAAAATAATATATTATAACTCTAAAGATGAGATTAAGGTATTTTACACGCACATAAATGTACAAAGGCGGACTTGACTAGGTATTACTGTATTGCGTCAAGATATTATGTTGTTCATTATCTAAATCATTTCAAGAAATATCTATACTTTTTAATTATAAGGAAGGAAGGTTATAAGCTATATATCATCCTAAGACCAATAGGAGCGGAGCACCAATGAAGAATGTTTAAAAATCGGGTTTTTTTTTCCCATTTGGCTTCCGCTGCGTGCGCTGCGTAAACGGTTAAAGTTTCGCAAAAATCACTTATGACAAAAGTGTTCCCCTTTAAAAGTTCTAAAAAAAAGTCCGCGACAGCACATGTCTATCTTTTAAGGTTGGCTCACTATAACCTTTTTTATGCTAACCAATTTTTTTCTAAAATAATGCATTATTTGCGAAGGTGTTTTTATATACATAATTCGCGGGTTAAAGTTAGCGTTAGCCCAAAGTAACTATTCCACGCGGACCAAGTCGCGGGTAGAAGCTAGTCTTTTATAATATCTCGTCAATATTGCCAGTTGCTTAAAAAGTTTTATTGAGCCAACTGTCCATAGACAAATAATAGGGACTGGGAAAGGGATAAGATCACAAGATTATTATTATTTCTATAGCTATCTTTATTGACTTTATCGGTAAAACATTCGCTTATTTATTAGTTGTAACGACTATTCTTCTTCTTCCTCGGGTTCTTCCTCTGGTTGTTCGTCCTCACATTCTTCTTCACAAGTTTGCGTCTCAGTGAGGGGTTCCTTCAAACACTCGGGAGCAGGATCCTGCACATAAAACAATCGTTAACCGTCTGTAAGGTAGGGCTAAATAAACCAGTTAGACCTGAATCGTAGAGGGCAGAGGGCGACAACAAATCTAAACAAAAATCGAATGGCCAGTGACATTCTATCGGACGTTCATCACTATCAGACGTTTGCAGTTCATTAGATACTGGACATAGGCTTTCTATCTTTTTTGCTACTAAACTGGATCCTGGAGAGCAGTGGTGGCCAGCCCAGAATTACGGGTTGTACGTCGTGGGTTCGAACCCATGCAGGCGCTTTACTTTGTGTAAAATTTTCACCACCACTGCTCTCATAACGGTGAAGGAAAACATCGTGAGGCATGTCCTAGAACCAAAAATTTGAAGACATGTGACATTTAAGCCAACCCACGCTGGGCCCACGTGGTACATTACAGCCCACTCGAAGAGAGGAGACCTGTGTCCCAGCAGTGGGAACATTAAAGACTGATTATGCATTGTGCAAGCTGGATCCGACAAGCACGGAACCGATCGATATGATAAAGATTGGGGGAGCCCTATATCTAGCTGTGAACATCTTTCGGCTGAGATGATGATATGAAGCTGAATCCAACGCCACACTCGTCATGCCAAATCGGCTTTAAGTCATCCTATCGATAATAATTGTCATGTGAGGTGCGGGTACTATTTGTTACAGTCCGACCGTCGAGAGAATGCGTCCTTGACACCTGTCAGTTTCATATTAATGAATGTGTTTTGCAAATTTGATCCATTAAAAATAGTCCAACTGACAGGTGTCAGGAACGCATTCGCTCGAGTAATTATGTGTCATTCGATGATGTTATCGTATGAACTCAATTGACTCACTCCGATATGGTACCGGAACCGAATCTGGTATCCATCCAGCTTGTTTTCAATGCACTCGCCATCGCACTCCTGCCAGTCCTCCCACGGAGTCATGGGGCATTCAGGCGACGATTTTGGGTCTACAGGTGGTGGCTCCTCACTGTTCGAAATTAAAGAGCATCAAGGTGACTGGTTATAATTACACTGCTACAAAGACTGGCACTCGAATGACGGTAACAGGGCACTGTGCATAAAGATTAGCGCAATTATAGTTTTGTAAAATGTATTGAAGAAACAACGATTTTGGCCACACGCTTAAAGAACTTTGTAGCGCTATATAAATGCTTCAAATATACTTGTCACCATACACCACCATTACACTCCATCGAAGTGGATCTGTACCTACCTTGTGGTGGTTGTTGGTGTAGAAGGTTGTCGATATTCAGTTTTCTTATCATCACCCTCATCGCCATTATCACCATCTCCGTTTTCTTCAGTTTCACCTTCACCTCCTGCAATTATGGTGATTACAATCATCTCTTACTTACTGTTTTTCACCAATAGGGGTTTATGACTTTATGATGCTCAATACCAATACCGAATACAAGCCAGTAGATCAGGGTAGTGTGGTGTGGGACGTACAGACAAGTAGCCAAGCTTAGCTGTTATAGTTTGACCGATACCGCTGTGCCGCGCTTTAGGAATGCAGGGCGAGGCGGGGGGGTCGGGACGCAGTGAGCGTTGACGAATAAGCGGCCTGCAATCTGCATTGCCGTCCCGGGAGCCGTGCACATAGGTACCTAAGGCGAGGAACAGCTGTTGAGGTCCAACGTACCAGCCGCTTTTCAACGGCTATTGTGACTCTAACTAGCTACGAATAGGGATTCTATATTCTATGGTTTGGTTTCCGCACTTAGTCCGTCAGGTGGACCACTGTGCGTGGACGAACGAATAGAGGTATTTTAGATCTGTTTTTAGAAGTAGCTTATTATTTCTAGCTATGCAAGCTCAGTTTTTATGGTCAGCCTATACTTAATAAGTAGTTCCAGATAATCCCGCGACTTCATATAAAATTCATAACAGGTATTTTAAACTAAACGTAAGTACCGGAATCTTCAGTAACAGCCGTGTCTACTGTGCAGTTGGGGTTGTAATAAGTGCGTATCAAACGGAAGACCAGTCTTGCGAATGGTTTCACATTTTCTTTGAGTATGTCGCTGTCTATAATCGCGGTGGAAATTGGCTGAGCTGGTGCCGTCGCCTCATTTGATGACTGAAACAGAATAGAAAGAACGTTACAGCTGTACAAGGGTCTTTTGGGGCGTGACCAAAGTCGCCACGATTTAATACATTTCACAAATGCCAACCCAACAGGGCCACCCTGTCATCGTCACTCAGGCACCAAAAGATCCTTGTACCTAACACTATAACATAAATACCGATGATAGGTTAGGCTAGGTATCTACAGTCGGTACGAGCGCTAATATGTATCCACTTCCCAAAATTCAAAAGCGATTTTAATAATGAATGAATAATGACTGCACCAGGCGCACCTAAATGGGTCGAGGGAAGGCAGACTCGGGGACGTCTTGCTGCCCTCTAACATATAAGACCCGATTTTTTTTTTCTCTAGGTCATCTCATAGCTGACCTCTGAGGTCATGACTATTTAACCGGTCAATCCTGTGGTTGCCTTAAGCTGCTACACTCAAAGCCTACAGCCAGGGGCATACAAACTAAGCTAAAAAGCTAGGTGAACGCCCGCTAAGGGCACCCCCTGTGGGGTACGAGCCTCGGCTTAGGGCGTTACCGGAGGGAGGACATCAAAGATGTGACGGGCTGGATAAGATTCGAGGTGATAGCGCGTAATATTCCACGCGTGCCCCTGCCAAACGTCGCAGGGGGAGTCAAACACCTCACTGGGCACTTCATTAGTCGGGGGCTGCGTTGAAGGTGTCCCGGTGCAAGTGTGCGAGGGAGCACGAGGTGATTTTAGTAAGTATAAGTCTGACAGACCCCTCCGTCCGCCTCAGGACGGAGAACATCCTTGAGGATTTCCAAACCAGTACCAAAAAAAAAGTTAGTAGTGCACATTCATATTTTCACATCATATTATAAATAACTCTTTGTTCATCTAATCTACTAACTGCTAATCTTCAGAGGCTCTGATGCTATGGAGCAAGATCTACCTAGAGTCTGCGGGCGAAAGCCTCCGGATGTCTTATACTGCGTTTGGCGTTAACAAGATGAATCTAATAGTCTGAGTTATTAAAGTTTTGGACTCCACCCCTTTTCATAGTACTCATACACCATGCTGCCATACATATTGGAAGTGAACCCTCCGGGAGGGTCACCGGCATCACGTTTGCGCTAAAGTTAACCATCGCGACCGGTCAAAGGCATTAATTAGGTTTAAAACCGTATAAAATACTGTAAAACGAAGTAAAATAGTGTTTTCAAGGTCATGTCACCTTAAGTGGTTTCCAACCTTTTAAATTTTTTGTGATTATTTTTAACCGTGAACTACACTTTTTTTTTAATAAAAATGTTTTTAAAACCAACGCATTTATACTAATAAATATTGTTAAAATATATATATCAGATTTTATTCTCGGTTTAAAATGTTGTATTTGCTAAGAAAAAGCTACATTTAAAATGAGCCCTCCGCGAGGGTCCCCGGCATCCCATATGTGACTAGGTGAACCCTCCAGGCACTGAACGTGTTAAAAAATATAGAGAAGTTTACATACGTCAAATTTCTTTCCACTGTCCGTGCCAGCATCCATTGGATATAAATTGAAGATGACTTGTTGCGCCCACTCGTGAGTCTTGGCATCACATAGTTCTAAGTTGGCGACTCCAAGGAACCAATCAGGAGAAGGTACGATGGCAGTGGCTAAGGACACCATGTGATGCTTTCTGCTCGCTCTGAAGGTGGAAAGGGTCTTCATATTTGTATTTGGTGGAGCTGTAGCCTTTATTATAGTTCTGACGTTGGTTCCAAGCTGTAAAACATGAAGATACGTTACTGTGTACTAGGAGTCTACTACTAAATCACGAGGTTCTTAGTTTTGGACAAAGTTACGGGCGTTTCCTACTCCGTATACGGATATCAGATTAGTTCGGAGACCGAACTAAGAATGAATCCAAGACGATTTGACAATTGTTCCTACTCCGGAGGTGTATTCGCCCGTCCGAAAAATTGAATTTATCTCGTGTTTTGACGGACCAGCTGTTTCGGATGGGCCCGTATCTTCATTGAAGGACATAGATAGTAGACCCGGCCCTAGGGAAGAGCGTGTGGAGCGGTCGCTCGAGGCGCCAGATAGCAAGTGGAGCCAATAAGTCAAATGCGAAAAACAATTTCCGGCGCAAAATAAATTTTGATAGCGCCTTTTGAGAGGCGCGGGAGCATTTTATTATTTAGTGACTGATTGAAATTAACACCAAATACATATTTAATTATATGGCAGTAAACGCTTTCTTAATGTTAAAGAAACAGGAGTAGGTATACTAATTGGAGCTACTTAATTTAATTTAAATTCAATAAGTGTTGATA